>JAPDVR010000020.1:33201317-34587567 GCA_026230005.1 Gila orcuttii | reverse complement strand
GCAAGAGAAAGAGTGAAAAACAGACATTTCTTAGTAGTCATGATGATATTGTATGGACATTCCAATAAATCTTATAAGACTTAGATATTAAGGACCACACATACATGTTGGGTTTTCATGGTTTTGGGGGACTTTTCATAGACATAATTATTTTTTACTGTGCAAACTGTATATTCCACCACCTAACCCTAAACACAAATACAAAAACATAATTTAGTATGATTTATAAGCTCACACTAAAAATGTCCCCACAAGATCTGTCCTTGCAAGGACATTTTGTCCCCACAATGTTGGGAATACCTGAACACACACTCACACATACTCTACATAGACACACATATACATAGACATACATAGACACACATACACACAAACACACACATACTGTACATAGACACACGCACACACACACACACACACACACACACACACACACACACACACACACACACACACACACACACACACACACACACACACACACACACAAACACATAATCCCACACTCATGCACACACACACACACACACACACACACACACACACACACACACACACACACACACTTCCTTTGTTATTTGTTTTGAGTATATTGTTTTCTGTTTGATACACCAACATCCATGCACCAGACAGACATTACTGATGACCATGTTGTTTTCTTGTTTTATATATATATATATATTCTATTTATGTTAATAAATGCTCATTGTTGCAACCGACTTCAATATGTCTTACTTTCATTTGTTCGTGACAAATGTGGGGGCTCGTCCGGGATCTGAATCTGGGACTTCTCGCACACAAAGCGAGAACCACACACACGCACACGCACACACACACACACACACACACACACACACACACACACACACACACACACACACACACACACACACACACACACACACACACACACACACACACACAAACACAAACACAAACACACACACACACACACACACATATTTCTAATTTCTGTAAATTACACAGGGCATGCCTTTTCTTAGCACTAAATTATAATAAACTTTACAATTTATTTTTATAATATATGCATTATAACCTATAATATAACTATAAATAACAATTTTCAGTTCTGCATTCACATTAATCTAAAAATACAATAGTGTTGTGTTTGAGATCGGACACAATCTGAAGTCCTGCTGCGCGTGTGAACATGCTCTGGTCAGCTACACAAACAGGAAATGGAAGGGACACTGGATGTGTTGGAGACACGTTCTGTCTGGTCACCTGCTGATCAGGGTCTGAGTGTTTTTGTCTGTCTGCTTTCTCATTCAGTAATCAAATTCTCCCATCATAACTTTCACTCGATAATTTCTCCCTCTGTAGTTCCAAGGCCTCTCTCTCTCTCTCGCTCTCTCTCTCTCTCTCTCTCTCTCTTTCTCGAATAATGTGTTTCCTGGCAGAAATCCAGTGATGCGTGCAGCAGCGTGTCTGATATTAATATCTTGGTAAGATGGAAGTTCCCGTTCATCGGATAATACCGTCGGATAAAGAGGCCAGACTCTGCCATTTATATACATTTATTGACCCTCATTCCTTCCAACAATCAAGAAATGTATGTTTCCAATGGAGAGTTGTATGGGGAGAGCATCCGATGTGTTCAAATATTTATTTATTCTAAATTTCTGCTACTTTTGCTAAATGAACAGAGTGATCAGAAATTATCCTCAACGTTTGGTTTAAGTTGTAGCCTAAGTTGTTGGTTGGCTAACAATGAAGTCCTTAAAGTCGTCAGGAAACGGAAGTTGCGATCCTCTTTTCTTCCCTATTGTGACAACCTGTATATCCGAGTGAAACTGCTTCTCGAACAAGAACAAATGTTGGGCGGGGCTTGATTTTGTCCATCAGTAATTGATTGGATTTTTGGATGGTAGTGATTTGCTATTGGTGGATCTCATGGGATTGACAGGTTGTCCCGCCCTCGCGCCACTAAACACGTCATCACCTGAAGTCAGTTCACTTGGCGGCCATTTTGGAAATGAGGGAAGCTTGAATGAGGAAAGACTAAAATCTCCCAAACAGTTTGTCACGATTTTAAAAACATAGGCTATTTCAGATCAGCATTCAATTCAATTCAAATTTATTTTTGTATAGCATTATTTTTGTATAGCATTTTGTATAGCATTAAAATCTAACAACAGTGAAATGTTACTACTCTATCTCAAATTATGATTAAAATAACAGTGCGCAAATGCAGTAACAGTAAGCAGGTTGTGTACTTCTAGACACTGACACTGGGATGAATGGGAATTGCACCACATGCTAAACTCTCTCGCTTTCTTGTGTCTTTGAGTTCAATGTGAGCATTCCTTGAATAGCTCTTTATCCATGTCACTCTCCCTCTCTTTTTCTCTCCCTCCTTCTCACACATTAATCAACTATGACAACAGTTATACTGACATATGGAGCAACTTCTGCCTGTCACAAAGCAACCTGCTTCCCCTTACACATCGCCTTCAATGCTTTTCTTAAGTAGTATGCTAATATGCCATTCCAAATGCAGTCTATATTTTAGCATAAATGCATTAAGGTGCACAATTACCATTTGATGAATTTCATTTCAATAGGAATCAATGAGACTTGTCATTTTGTTTTCAGGGCGAAAGATTCCCAAGCAGATTTTGCTCATGTCGGTCACGCAAATTCGCCACATTGACCAACAGAGGTTTGAAAATAAGTTCTGCACTAAAAAAATAAATTGGTGTAGGATTATTTTGAAACAATTTTCGGTTTCACTTTATTTTGATGGTCCCTTTATCATATTCTGTTGACTATAACGTACATGTCTACTAACTCTCACTAGAGTGTTTGTGGAGTATAAGTAGATTGGTAGGGTTAAAATAAGTTGACATGTAGTTGCAGAGTTACTTTATTTATTTATTTATTTATTTAACAGGGACAGTGCTCATTAATCAACAGGCCAATTGTCATCTGTTCCCCTTTGCCAGATTTTAAAAAGGCAACCTAAAATTTAAACATATGATTGGTAGGTTATCACATACAAATCCAAATGATCCATAAATAAGAAACATGTATCACAAAACAATAAATAAATAACAAAAAATAGAAACAATATCAAATTACATGCAGTAACACTGCTAATAATAATAATTACAGTATCATAAAAATAATAATAATTTACACATGATTACAAATTTAAATTTAAATGTTAAATAGCTTGTTCTACCCCTTAACTCAGTTGGTAAAGTATTTCAATAATGAATGGCTCTAACTGAAAAGACTGATCGTCCAAAAGTTGTACGCGTAAACTGTGCAACACAGTCTCCTCTAGTAATTGCTCTGGTTTCTGCCATTAGTATCCTTTTGCATTAGTTTTTACTTTTTACTTTTAGTCAGTAGAATGTCTGTTGAGGACCATCACAATAAAGAGTTAGCAGATTTTAAGCAGACAGTCTACTAATACTCTAATGACATGTAGTTACAAAGTTACTTATAGTCAACAGAATGTTCTAAAGGGACCATCAAAATAAAGTGTGACACAATCTTCACTCAGAAATTGCTAGTAAATCTCACAAAGAATTACAAAGAAATGTCAAGTAACACATTGAATTAAACTAGTGCTGTCAAATCGATTAATCGCGATTAATCGCATATAACACAAAAGCTGTTAAATGTGTGTGTGTGTGTGTGTGTGTGTGTGTGTGTGTGTGTGTGTGTGTGTGTGTGTGTGTGTGTGTGTGTGTGTGTACACATACAATATATTTACAAACTTTTGTTAAATGTGAATCGTTAATAGGAGGAGCACTAAAGTAGGAGAGGTTTTTAGTTTGCTTTAGGAGTGAAGGCAGATGTAGGGGTTTGAGTTAGGGTTAATATATAAGCAGTGGGCATTTCTTGTTGCTGGGGATTTCATATAAATGCAGTACGACGAGGGTTACTAACCCTGCCTACTGCATCACACATATCTGAATCCTAGTTCTACCACACGTAAATAGCCATGTGTCATTGTGATCTGCTCCATATATATCTTCTTACGTTTGCTTGTTTCTAGCTGGAACATCATGCGAAGATGGAAATGAAGACTTGATTTAAACTCGTTCGCCAACAGCATCTGTACAGGGGACTTTTCTAATGGAAACAAGCACAAGTATATGACAGCGACATTCTTAAAGACATACAGAATGGACACACTTATAGTCACCAAACCACACAAACACACACACACACACACACGCGCACGCGCACACGCACACACACACACACACACACACACACAGAAGACCCTAAATAGTCTCTTCACACCCTTGACACACATTCATACCTTTTTTAACTCAACATTTTTATCTGGTGTGAACCAGAATAACTCCAGTTCTTCATTTTCTGCCTGGACACACCCACACTTCCTGTATGAGCTGGGTGGTGCTGTCACTAAAGCCAACACCACACCATCTTTGTTCCCTTTTGACACTAAATACCCCTTGGAAACAAGAATGCACGTTATATTTAGTTGATTTGACAAAATCTTCATTTTCTGAATAAGAATGTATAACCAAACTTCCTGTTCATGCTTTTTTTATCAGCGGGTGACTCCAAATGAAAGCAGAACATGTTTAGAGGGAATACATTTTCTTTCTTTCTTTTTATATATATACTATTTTACTAAAGACCAGAGATAGAAGACAGCACATTTCCTGAGTACAATCTCTGGACTCCTTACAAAGAGTAGAATAGAATAGAATAGAATAGATGTAACAAAAATAATGCAATACAAATTACGTAAATATAAAACAAACAGGGCTGTCAAATTAATGTATTTATAAAAACACCACAATAAAAACATTGGCACATTCTATATAAGTATAACAAATACTAAAAAATAAGGATGTCAGTTTAACACATTAATTTAGTATGATGATGAATTATAAACTGATAAAAAATCCAATAAAATAATAAAAAAATACAATAAAAACATTAGCACAATTAATCATGCCCCTATATATGACAATTGATTTGCAACTCTACAATAAATAGACAAAAAATAAAACATAAGAAAAAAATGCTACTTGAATGGTATAGTAAAATATTATAGTCTAGATTATTGTTTTATTTCTAATGGGAAATGCTGATGGACAGAAACAATTTTAAAATTCAGTTAAAAGTGAGCTGGACAAAAAAAGAAATTGCGCAAGTCACTGCTTAAAAAAAATACACAAATAGCCTTGACAACATAAGGATCTGTCACACACACACACACACATGCACACACACACACACGCACACACACACACACACACACACACACACACGGAAAAAGGCCGTAGGGTGTGAAGGCTAGAGGTGAGGGTGCATTGGTAAAAGATTGTGTGTGTGTGTGTGTGTGTATGTATGCGTGTGTGTGCGTGTGTGTGTGTGTGTGTGTGTGTGTGTGTGTGTGTAGGTGTGTGTGTGTGTGTGTGTGTGTGTGTGTGTGTGTGTGTGTGTGTGTGTGTGTGTGTGTGTGTGTGTGTGTGTGTGTGTGTGTGTGCGTGTGTATGTGTATGTGTGTGTGTGTGAGGCAGGTGTTCATTCTTCCAGCCATTAATTAACTTTAACGACGGAAAGCACATCTGTACTAATTGCTGAACACACTCGGCTATTACCTCCTGCCCCATTCCACATTAAAGAATAGAGTCAAGCACAGTATAAACTGAATAAATGAGTTCATTCCTGTAGGAAAGACACTCGCGAAGACGCCTGAGACTCGTAAAGAGACATTCAATAACACAGAACACTGAAAAATGATCTTTATATCTTTATATATTACAATTGTGACTTAATTTCTCATAAGTGCAACTTTATTTCTTGTAATTGCAACTATATATCAGAATTGACTTAATTTTTCATAATTGCAACTTTATTTCTTGTAACTGCGACTTCATATCTCACAATTATGACTATTTCGTGTAATTGCAACTTTATTTTAGAATTGTGACTTCATTTTTCATAATTGCAACTTTATTTCTTGTAATTACAACTTTATATCTTACAATTGTGACTTATTTTCTAATAATTGCAACTTTATATATACGTTTTAATTGTGAATTTTATATCTCACAGTTGTCTTCACATCTTACAATTGTGACTTCATATCTCACAGTTATGACTATTTTGTGTAATTGCATCTATATCTTAAAATTGTGACTTAATTTCTCATAAAGGCAATATTATTTCTTGTAAGTACAACTGTCTAATGTTTGCAACTTAATTTCTTTTAGTTGCAAATTTATTTATTGTAATTGCGACTTTATATCTCACTATTGTCTTTAACAATTGCAACTTCACAATTATGACTTTCTTGTAATTGCAACTTTAGAACGTATATCTTGCAGTTGCAACTTTTTTTGCAAGAAAAAGCTGACTTGCGACTTGATATCACAATTATAACTTCATTTATATTAATTACAAGTAAATATTTCACTACTTCTACTATATTTTTTCATAATGTGACATCAAAGTTTGCTCACAGTTGACTATTTTTGTAATCGCAACTGCATATCACAATTATGACTTACTTAAAGGACAAGTTCGGTATTTTACACTTAAAGCCCTGTTTTAAGATCATTTCTGATGAAATAGAATGGTTAAGATTGAAATTTGGACACATGCTGCTGGCCCGAGAATTTTAGGTTTCTGTGTTAGCACCCCCCCACCTCCACAATGGTTTCATAGGGGCACTGGAACAATCATTCACAAAACGCATTAAACTTTAGTTTACAAACACGTGAAACTCACCGAGTGGTCTTGGGTGTTCACTGATATGCTCACACAAAAATCGCTGCAAAAGATGCTTTCCAACAGGTGTTTTACCATTCGTTGTAAAACTGTGGACCTATTTTTCCAAACGCCTCACAACCAGACATTCTTCCGTTGAGAGCTTGAATAATAGACACTCCAGCCCAGTTGGTGGCGATAATGCACCTTTGCCAATTGCAAGCAAACCACTGTTTGGATAGCGTAGCCTACGATACCGCGACTGCATAAGACTACAGAAAGAATACAAACAACCCCATTTCCGTTTCCGGTGGCGGAGTAATACCGTACCTCACAGAACATCCAATACAAGTCAATGGAGTTGGACAAAAACTACGATAAAACCTGTTGGAAAGCATCTTTTGCAGCGATTTTTGTGTGAGCATATCAGTGAACACCCCAGACCACTCGATGAGTTTCACGTCTTTGTAAACTAAAGTTTAATGCGTTTTATGAATGATTGTTACAGTGCACGATCTAAACAATCTTAAAACAGGGCTTTAAGTGTAAAGTACCGAACTTGTCCTTTAAATTAATACAAAATTGCAACTTTATATTTCGCTATTGCAACTTTCTTTCCTTAGCAATTTCTTTTGCTGTTAATTGCTTGTTGGAGACAGGTCAAGTCGATGAAATGCCTAAAGTTGTCAGTTAAACTTGTCTGAAATCTATTGTACCATCAGTGACTACACTAACTGGGACTTTTATTTGAAGACTCCTAATGTAAAAGGCTGATGAGATTCTCTGTTGCAGTGTGAGAAATACTTACATATACACTTTCACAGTATGTGTGATTATGGACTGGTTAGCACACAGACAAACATGTTTAAGCAACGAGCGCTGACCTGTGGGCCCTACAGAGGAGTTCTGGGACTGTTAGGGCAAGTCTTTCTCTTTGACTGTACAATATTATGACAGGAGGACAGTATATAAGAACAAGGGAAAGACTGAGGTGTGTGTGTGTGTGTGTGTGTGTGTGTGTGTGTGTGTGTGTGTGTGTGTGTGTGTGTGTGTGTGTGTGTGTGTGTGTGTGTGTGTGTGTGTGTGTGTGTGTGTGTGTGTGTGTGTGTGTGTGTGTGTGTGTGCTTTAGAATGAGTGAGGGCGGCCAAAGTCCCTGTATTCCCCCAGGTACCATTTTCCTCAACCTCTGATGACTTAGAGCAGGAAAGGAGAGAACAGTGGAACGGATGCTCCCAGAGTTTTCATCATTTGAGAGAGAAAGACCCTCCGAGCTCTGGGAATTTCCCCAGAACCTTAAAACACACCTCTCAGATCTTAAGTCACACATGCCTCCAACACGCAGCCACCTGTGAGAGTTAAAACCTTCATCCAAAACGGTTCAGGGAGGGGACAATATAAATTACATATGAATTCTTCAATTCTGAATCGGACATGTTCATACTTCCACTTTTGTCTTACGTCTGCCAACAGAAACACAGCGAATAAAAAAAGAGCATACTCTCTAAGAGAAATAGAGTTGAGATATTCAATGGTGATTTGTTTTTCTTTCCCACAGAATTCCAGAGCGCCGTCCTCAGATGAATGCGCTGGAATGTCTGGGTTCCTGGGTTAAGTTGGGAGTCGACTGGTTAATTTGTCCACCTGCTTTGACAAACAGTTGGTTATTACAATAAATCTTCATTATGAAGATATATGGGAGTTTTCTTCAAATATAGGCGCTTTTGACCTCAACATTTTTCACACTCGCACTAGTTCACTTAATATGTCCACTAATTTCCAATATACATCACAGAAGAATTCTGTCATTTCTTAAGGTAAGTGACGGTATAGTGTAAAAAAAAAACTAAATTCATAGTTCTACCAGAAAGACTCGGGAGATAAATTGATGTAACAGAAGCATATATTTATTAACAGCCCAGCAAGCAAGTATTTATAAAGTTCTTTGGCGTAGGTCCCGTCCGTAGCGCGCAATCCGAGGGTAGCGGATCTGCATTTCCAGCCTGAAAACGAAGGCAGGGGCGCAGCCGACCCCCAAAATAGGTGGAGGAATAATTCCACCGGGACGGAGCCCACCCCCAAAGAACTGTAAAGAAAAAGTATACCCACCAGTCGTGTATCCTGCGGTTCCTAAAACATAGAAAGAGTAGTAAGTTAAATATAAAATAAGCATGACAAACATGAATTCATGGAAGGACTTATAGACAGAGAGCTTTAATCAGTACAAAATGACACTTCCATGATTGTAAGGTTTTCATGCCAAGTTGCTGAATCTCTTATCAGGCCGCACAGAGACAAGGCCACGATGGACCACACATAGAAGCCATTATGGTGCAAGGTCATGATAGACCAGACAGAGCCAGGGCACCTAGGGTCATACATAGGCAGGCCTCATGGACCGCACAGAGCAGGCCACAGAGACGAGGCCTCGATGAGCCACACGGCCATGATTGACCACAGAGACTGGGAAGGGGCTGCATCGGTAAATAGTTGTAATTCTACAGATGATTCGAAAGCATCATTGTAGAAGAAAGAAATTCCGTTCCAATCATTTAACAAGCGAGTCCAAAAACTGGGACGTGAACAGACTCTGGATCGGCCATCTTGTCCGTAGACACTGGCTCGAAGGCGGCCATCTTGTCCGTAGACACTGGCTCGGAGGCGGCCATCTTGCCCGTAGACACTGGCTCAAAGGAAGTGACGTGAACAGTCTCTGACATGGCAGACGTGACGTGAACAGGCTCTGACTGGGCAGACGTGACGTGAACCGTCTCTGGATCAGCAGAAGTGACTTGAACAGTCTCTGGATCTGCAGACGTGACGTGAACGGTCTCTGGATCGGCGGACGTGACGTGAACAGTCTCTGGTTCAGCCATCCTGTCCGTAGACACTGGTTCGAAGGCGGCCATCTTGTCTGTAGACACTGGCTCGAAGGCGGCCATCTTGTCCGTAGACACTGGCTCGGAGGAAGTGACGTGAAGCTCTGGCCGGACGTGGCTGACGTGAAGCTCTGGCTGGACGTGGCTGACGTCAAGCTCTGGCTGGACGTGGCTGACGTGAAGCGAGGGCTCTGGACTGGACGGAACCAGCGATGAAGGCTCTGGGTTGGACGGAACCAGCGGTGAGGGCTCTGTGCTGGACGGGACCAGCGGTGAAGGCTCTGGGCTGGACGGGACCAGCAGGGCATGGCGCAGAGGCGGGGCCGGCAGGGCGAGGCGCAGAGGCGGGACCGGCAGGGCGAGGCGCAGAGGCGGGACCGGCAGGGCGAGGAGTCTGGGAACGCCCACCGGAGCCTGGCGAACCACACGAGTCCTCCTTCTCCTCCTGCGACGGCGAGTCACTGGGCCTGATACTCTCACTTGGCTAGATTCACTCACTTGGTTAGATTCGGCACTTGACTCACTTGTCTCGGCATTTGACTCACTTGACTCGGGTCTTGACTCACTTGACTCACTCGATTCACTTGATTCACTTGATTCACTTGACACGGCACTTGATTCACTTGACTTTGCACTTGACTCACTTGACTTGGCACTTGACTCACTTGATTCACTTGACTCGGCACTTGACTCGGCTCTTGACTCACTTGACTCAATCGATTCACTTGATTCACTTGACTTGGCACTTGACTCACTTGACTTGGCACTTGACTCACTTGATTCACTTGACTCGGCACTTGACTCGGCTCTTGACTCACTTGACTCGGGTTCGTCGAGGCTGAAACGACGTTCGGGTTCGGAAGACAGAAGCTCAGGCATGTCGATCTCGGCAGGAAGAAGCTCAGGCATGTCGGTCTCGGCAGGAAGAAGCTCAGGCATGTCGGTCTCGGCAGGAAGAAGCTCAGGCATGTCGTGGAAAGCGGGCTCATGGAGCGCGGTGTCGGCAGTGCGGATGCGGCGAACGGGCTTTCTCAGAGCTCGGTTGGAAACTCTCTTACGTGAACTGTGCTTGGAATTACCTGGAACGGTCTTGACGGAATGCCCTGGTTTGGGAACACAGCTGATTTCCTCAGCGAGTCCTACAGTGAGTGACGAACCGCACACCCATAACGATCGGTCCAGGAACTGCACAAAAGAGAGGTGTTCCGCATCTAACAGAAGCATTGCGCCGAGCGTGTCGTCCATCCCACTCCAGAAATTATACTTGAGTGTTTCCTCACTCAAATTTGTCTCATGATAAAACTCTAGGTAAGCCCCCACGTACTCTTCAAGCGACCGTCCATTCTGGTAGAATCCGTCCTCCATCATCATACCTCTTGCTTTACGGTCGGTGGTTCCCGGGTACTAACTGCTAGATCCTGGTGGGTCAGTTATTCTGTCACGAATTGCGTGGAAGCAAAGGCGGTAGTCGGATCTAAATGCAGCAGTAGACTTTAATAATACAGACTTGGGTAAACTCAGAACAGGCAAGACACAAGACACTCGAGGTACGTAAACGCATTCAATAACTGACAAAGACAGGGCAGAAACACAGGGCTTAAATAATCAGAGACAAATGAGCAGACAGGATAACAAGGGGACGTGGATAACAAGAAACACCTGGGAGAACTAATGACAAGACAGGGAACAACTGAACATGGGACAAGACACAAAACCCAACCGTGACAGATTTAGTATTTCACACATTTTGCATAGATTGATATTGATATTTACCTTGATATGTCTTTGTTTTCTTCACACGTGATGTCTATATTCCTTTCGCTTCTTCTTTTTGATAAACAAGAATCTTTTTTGAAGCACTTTTTTCTTCTTTTTTTGCTGTGGTGGAAACGCCCAATCTTCCTGCAATTCGTACGTATTTTACGAAGTGGCCAATTCGTATGAATTCATACGACCTCACTCGGCCGAATTCGTACGTTCTTTGCTAAATCGTACATATTTTACGAGTTGGCCAATTCGTATGAATTCGTACGAATGACCTACCCCTGACCCCGCTCCTAACCCTACCCATCACTGGGGTTTAGACAAATCGTACGAATTTGTACGAATTGGTCCTGAGATAGTGTTGAAATGCCGGCATGGTTAAAAGTTTATAAAACCGTTGTAATGAGATTGTGGCGAACAGGACGAGGCCGAGGGACTTGAGAGAAAGGCGCAAGGCCGGTGGTGCTAGTGTTAACGAGTAACACCTGTGAGCACACCGGTCTCTCGGTCATCCACGTCGTCGCTCCTCCTTTATGCTTCCGCTCCTCCGTGAGAGATGCGAGACGGGTGTGCCTCACAGGTGTTACTCGTTAACACTCGCACCACCGGCCTCACGCCGTTCTCTCACGGCCCTCGGCCTTGTCCTGTTCGCCACAGAGATCTGCATATAACTCAAATAAAATTTTTGCATTCTGTTTTAAGGAATATAAAAGTGCCATACATGAATCTCCCAGGGTTGCTTTATCTATAGTATATGTGCACAAGCTTTTTTGGAAAAATTCCAGATATAATATAATTTTGAGCCCAAAACGTTTTGTCAAACTCATATTGTTGGTATGTGAGGTTTGAACTGAGTTTCATTGACAGCAGGTGTCAACAGTGCTGAATTACAGCCTGCCTGAGTTTCCACTTCCCATCCAATGAGCCACCATTATCTCTACAAGAAATCCTGTGACCCTGAGGCTAACCTTAGACATAAACTTTAACTTGGACCAGCATTGGCTCGTAATTTGACCAATAAATGCCTCTTTACCTGGGCGTACCCTTGAGATCTGATTACATAGCTTGCTCTGCGCTCTCAATTTGTTCAATTACCATCTACCTGTGTTCTCACTTGAGTAGAGAGTGTGTGTACAGATCTGACCCCTGAATATTTGTGGTTGCCCTCCCATTAGCTGTGAACATACCTCTGGGACAATTCCTTTAACAGTGGCCAACCCCTCACTCACAGAAAACACACCTTGGTTTGCCTATTCATCAAGAAACTGACACCATTTCCTCATGCAAAGCTGTAACCTTCCAAACTTGCATGACAAACGTTCTTCCACAAATTCAGCAAGAGCTTTCTAAGTTTGTACTTTTGCAAACACTAACCCATAAACTAGAAGCTCATCTTCTTTCCAGATTTACTGTCAAATATACATTGCAGGGAACAGTGTAAGTCTGCTTCCTCAGAACATAAATAAGAAGATAATTGACTTTCTTTTAATTGACTTTGTGACTTTACATGACACAATCGCAACCTCTTGACTTTGTCTCAGAATTTTTTATTTTTCATAATTTTGCCTTTATATGTCACAATTGTACCAGTACCTCACAATTATAAAAAAAAAATTTCATTAGGTCAAATTGTTACTTATTTTTGCAATTGCGACTTTATATTTCACAATATAATTACTATAATAAGTACATAGTATGTACATAGGAAACAGGACTGTAAAATGAAGCGTTACCACTTTGTCATACAGTTGCAACTATATCTAATAATTGTGATTTACAATTACCGATCAATAATTATGGTACCTCAACTTTTCTCATAATTTATGTCTCAGCATTGCAACTTCATATCTCACATTTTCAACATTCTTGTAAATTACCAGTTAACAATTGCAACTTCATGTCTAACAATTATAGATTTATTTCTTATAATTGCACCTTTATATCTCATAGTTGTGACAGTACATTAACTCACAATTACAACTTAATTTCTTACAATTCCAACCTTTTCTTTCAATTGTTAATTTTTCTCGCAATTGCATCTTTATATTTCACAATTGTGATTTTATCTTTCATTGCAACATTACGTCACAGTTGCAACTTTATTTCTCACAATTGAAACTTTATTTCGTATTTAACTCTTTCCACGCCATTGACTGAATTTTCCGGCTTTCCGTGTTTTCACTGTTATATTAGCCTGGCATGCCAGACCCACATCAAGATGTTAGGTCTGGGAACTCACCATTGACAGGGCTCAATACGAGGGGCGGGATAAACGGTTGTCTTTCAAATTCCCTCTGCACACAATAGGATAGCGCTACAACCAACCAGAGCAACGAAGAAGGTGATGTAGTCAGAGCGACAGAGTCAGAGCCAAGCCGTTCTTTGTTCTTGTTTCAAAGAAAAGTTTAACTTCAAATCCTCCAGAGTCGCGGACAAAGCCGAATCGAAAGACCGCTGTTCGCCAGCAGCAGCAGCCATTCGTTGTTTTCAAGTAGCAGTGAACCGTCGCAACTCTGTCGTCATTATGTTAAGCCCGCCCGCCAACTCTATACACGATGTGATTGGCCTGACCAGAGTTTGTTTTTTCCAGCTCGAAAACCAACGGAGAGTTGCTAGACCACACTGGCTGCAAAATTTATTTTGTTGCCGCTAGGGTGCGTCTAGATTTCTAAGCTACTGTTATATGGTAGTAGGGGCGCTATTACGCAACTTCTGAAAGAGTACTGAATCTCTGGATAAAAAGAAGAAGCAAAAACAAGCGATAAAAGCGATGTAGTCTTTGAAAAAAAAGTTATTTTTTCAGCTTTTTTGTTTAAAATGTTGCTTTTTTATGAAACTTACCCACATTCAAGTGTTGATAAAAAAAGAATGCATTTTTTTTGTTTAAAAGCAGGGGGTCTGACCTTTCTTTTAATATATTGCATGTTCAGATATCCATACAAAAAAATATTCTGGGGGCCATACAAATTTTGTACAAATTGTCAAAAATGCTGGCAGACACTGACAACTAAAAAAAACACTGGTGTAGAAAGAGTTAAAATATATCTCACAATTATCTTTTTAATTTTTTTACACTGAAGTAATTCACCTTTAAAGGGACATTGTGTAGGAATTTCTCCCATCTAGCGGTGAAATTGTATTTTGCATTCAAACGAATTGTGCTCTCCAGCGCCTCGCTTTTTCAAATGCGTGTTGCATCTACGGTAGCTGTTATGTACCAAAAAGCTATGACAGGATGTCTTATTATGGCACTTTGTCGAGTTTTCCTTCGGGTGAACAGGTTTGTTATTTCAAACAAACTGCAACTTGAGACAACGAACAAACGAATGTTACACTATGAATAATAACAGTGCAATGCAGCCTTTTAAACTTGCCGGGGCAGTGAAAAGCGCCTCTCACTGCTCTGCTCCTCCGTTTCTGCTGCTTTCAGTTACATGACGCTGGCTCTGAACGAAAACGCGTTGTGTAAACACGTTGGCCTAGTACTTTTTGACCCTCTCTGCTATTATAGTTTTTCAAGATGGCGGAACGACATGGAAGCCTCTGTGGACCTACCCGTCCCATGTATATAAAGATAATAAATTCTTCGTTTACGAGGATAAGTCAGATAATTGGCAGAGGTATTTGTACACCATTGAGGACATATTTATGAATAAAAATATTGATTTTAGATAATAAAATACCCAAAAAACTACACATAGTCCCTTTAAATCCAAATTGATCTGTTTACTCATTTTAATGATTTTGATGCAATCGTTCCAATATAATTCTGAACTAACTCCAAGTTCATGAACACACCAAAGACTGAAGCGTTAGACTCTGAGAATATAATCCCTATTTGAGTCTTGAATCATCTCGCATCAAGTATTCGACAATGAATTTCAGAAGTCCAGGTGAAAGAGATCTACATTAGTGTAACTCAACCTGTATCTTTTTAAATCTGATTTGTGTGTGTGTGTGTGTGTGTGTGTGTGTGTGTGTGTGTGTGTGTGTGTGTGTGTGTGTGTGTGTGTGTGTGTGTGTGTGTGTGTGTGTGTGTGTGTGTGTGTGTGTGTGTGTGTGTGTGCAAACAAGCACCTTTTGATTGCCAGATGTTTGCTGCCTGTTCATGCAATGGCCGAAGTGGCGGAAAGCCAGATATGAAGATGTGAGAAATCTGATATGACAAGCTCAAGCTAGAACAGAGGCTGGAGTGTCCTTTATCAGAGGAGTAGATTTCATGTTGGCTTTGGTTTAATCGAGGATTACAAACCACTAATTTAAAGATATCCTTGAAATTTGACCTTAATGTTGCCAAACTTTCCAAACCTCAATGAGACAAGAGATCGCTAATAGGAGATTAAACTACACCTCCAGGCTTTACCAATATACAAGACTGCAATATCAAACAAAGTTAATTAAACTTAATGCAGGTTAATGTGTACATGCTGGGAGAAATCGGGTTAAGGGGCAAAAATCTAGCTGTGCCTATCGATTTATGCTGAAGTTGTTTATGATTTTACTCAGATGAAGTAAAATGGTACTTTGTCGTGCATTGTCTGTCATAGTTCAATGATCACAGGAAGCAATAGTGAGTGAATGGTAATTTATTAAAGAAGCTCAAGTCCAAGATGCAGTACAGCCAGGTGGAAAGTGGTGACGCAGGGACTTCGATGGCCAATCCAGTGAAGTGCAGACAGACGGTGAAACGTATAATCCACAGAACAACGACGACGATCAGGAACACCAGGCAGGACACGAAAACCAGAGGACCAGACAGGGAAACACCAAACAACGATCTGACAAGGATGAGAGAACAGCGGTGAGTATAAGTAGCATGGTGATGATCAACTGCAGCTGGTGATGTGATGATGAGCAGCTGGAGCGAATCAGGTAATGACATACAGACACGCCCCTAGCACACGTGCACTCATACAACAACATAAACACCAGACTAGAAGGACACAGAGAAAATGTCTACCGTGACAGTACCCCTCCTCCTAAGAACGCCTCCTGGCGTTCCCAGACTCCCTTACCTGTCGATTGTAATCATCGATAAGAGAGTGATCCAGAATGTCTCTAGCAGGAACCCAACTTCTCTCCTCCGGACCGTAACCTTCCCAGTCCACCAAGTACTGAAATTCGCGTACCCTCCGCCTCGAGTCCAGAATACGGTTGACCGAATAAGTGGTCTCCCCATCTACGAGTCGCGGTGGGGGAGGAACCGGGACCGGCGGATTAATGTGAGAATGAAATACGGGTTTAATTTTTGAAACATGGAACACGGAATGAACCCTCCTGTACGCAGGAGGTAATTTGAGGCGGACTGCCACCGGACTAATGATTTTGGTGACAGTAAATGGGCCAATGAATTTGGGTGCAAGCTTATTAGAGACGGTGCGAAGAGGAATGTTCTTGGTTGAAAGCCACACTTTTTGACCAACATCATATACGGGAGGCTTTGACCTGTGGCGATCGGCCTTGGCCTTGGTGCGCGCCCCCATCTGGAGTAGAGTCTCACGGGCTCTAGTCCAGGTGCGGTGACACCTCTGGACAAAGGCGTGAGCGGAGGGAACCGCAACCTCGGATTCCAGACTGGGAAAAATTGGTGGCTGGTAACCTACACTACATTCAAACGGAGAAAGGCCCGTACCTGACACTGGTAATGTATTGTGTGCGTACTCCACCATAGACAGTTGTTGGCTCCATGAGGAAGGGTTCTTGAAAACCAAACGTCGCAACACTCTTTCCTAATCTTGGTTGGCTCTCTCAGTTTGACCATTGCTCTGGGGATGAAACCCAGAAGACAGTAATTTACAAAACTCTCGCCAAAATTTGGACACAAATTGGGGACCCCTGTCGGAAACCACGTCTATCGGGAGGCCATGTAACCGAAAGACGTGATCCACGATCGTTGCCGCTGTCTCCTTAGCTGAAGGCAATTTGGGTAAGGGAATGAAATGTACTGCCTTCGAGAATCGGTCCACCACAGTTAAAACTACTGTGTTACCCTGGGAGGGTGGGAGGGCGATAATAAAATCTAGAGCGATATGGGACCAGGGTCTCGAAGGCACCGGCAGCGGCTGAAGTAACCCATCTGGAGGTCGATTGGAAGACTTACCAGTGGCACAAACTGAGCAAGCCAAAACAAAATTGTGAATGTCGCGAGCCATAAGTGGCCACCAAAACCGTTGCTTGACTGAAAATCCAGTGCGATTAACTCCTGGATAACAAGCTACGTTGGAACTGTGACCCCACTGGATAACGTCAGACTGTAATCCCTCCGGCACAAACAAACGATTCGGTGGGCATCCGGGCGGAGGCGTTACCCCCTTCTAAGGCCTTCTTGACCTTCGCTTCGACCTCCCATGTGAGTGTTGAAACAAATATGGTTTCGGGTAAAATACACTCGGGAGTAGACGGGCGTTCGGAAAAATCTAATATGCGAGATAATGAGTCGGGTTTGATGTTTTTGGATCCCGGACGGTATGAAAGAGTAAAGTCAAAACGACCGAAAAAAAGTGCCCACCGAGCCTGCCTGGAGTTCAATCTTTTAGCAGTTCTGATGTATTCTAAATTCATGTGATCAGTCCAGACGATAAAAGGTACCCCCGACCCTTCTAACCAGTGGCGCCACTCCTCCAACGCCAACTTGACTGCCAACAACTCTCTGTTACCGATGTCATAATTGCGTTCGGCTGGGGATAAACGATGTGACAAAAACGCGCAAGGGTGCATCTTGTCGTCTACAGGTGAACGCTGGGATAAAACCGCTCCTACTCCCACCTCTGACGCATCGACCTCCACCACGAACTGACGTGCTGAATCAGGGGTTATGAGAATGGGAGCTGAAACAAAGCGGCTCTTCAGTTTAGAAAACACAGCCTCGGCTGAGTCAGACCACCTGAACGTAGTTCGGGGGAGGTCAAGGCGGTCAGAGGAGTGACTAGCTGGCTGAAGTTGCAAATGAATCGCCGGTAAAAATTGGCGAACCCCAGAAACCTCAGCAGGGACTTGCGGGAATCTGGACTTGGCCAATCTACCACAGCCTTGATTTTCTCAGGGTCCATCCGCATTCCCTCAGATGACACGATGTACCCTAGAAAAGGAACAGACTGTGCATGAAAATCGCATTTCTCCGCCTTGACAAAAAGCCCATTCTCTAGGGACCTCTGAAGCACTCGTCGAACGTGTTGCACATGCTCCTGGAGAGATGAAGAAAAAATCTATGTGTCATCCAGGTAGACATATATGAACTGATCGATCATATCTCGCAACACGTCATTGACCAGTGCCTGGAAAACTGCTGGGGAGTTGGACAGCCCGAACGGCATAACCAAATATTCAAAGTGCCCCCTGGGGGTGTTAAAAGCAGTTTTCCACTCATCTCCCTCCCTGATGCGAACCAAATGATAAGCGTTACGTAAGTCCAATTTTGTGAAGATGGATGCTCCCTGCAACCTCTCGAAGGCTGAAGACATCAACGGCAAAGGATAAGTATTCTTTACCGTGATGTTATTCAACCCCCGGTAATCAATACAAGGTCGCAGCGAACCATCCTTCTTCCCCACAAAAAAGAACCCCGCCCCCGCTGGAGAAGAGGAAGGGCGAATGAACTTGGTTGCTAGAGAATCAGAAATACATTTCTCCATAGCTTCTCTTTCGGGAATCGAAAGTGAATATAACTTGCCTTTAGGCGGAGACTTACCTGGCAGTAAATCTATAGCACAGTCATAGGGACGATGCGGAGGGAGAGAAGCAGCACGAGACTTCCTGAACACTTCCTTCAGGTCCAGATACTCCGCGGGCACGTTAGACAAATCCCCTGCTTCCTCCTGAAACACAGAAACAGGTACAGACGAACAGGCAGACACAAGACAAGACTTATGACATTCCTTTTCTCCACTCCAGCACAGATTTATGAATCCAGTCCACTCGGTGGTTGTGTTTGATAAGCCAAGGATGTCCAAGAACAACGGGTGCCAAGGGTAAGTCCAAAATAAAAAAAGAAATAGTCTCGGAGTGGTTGCCAGAGGTGATGAGTGTGATGTCTTCAGTGGTATGGGAAATAGTGGGAAGCTCTTGACCATTTAAAGCGTGAACTGCAATCCGGTGAGTGAGGGGTTTGAGGGGAATTTGAAATGTACGTGCGAAACTATAGTCCATAAAATTACCTTCAGCCCCGGAATCCAACAGTGCAAGACAATCGTGCTGGTTGGTTGACCATCTTAGTCTTACCGAGAAGAGGGTGGAGGTAGATGTGGTCGTTGATGAGGTCTTCCTGGCGGAGTAGCCTCACGTTTACTATCGGGCTTGGCCTTTTACCGGACAGTTGTATGCATAGTGTCCAGTCCCTCCACAATAAAGGCACAGGCCCTGGGACCTCCGCCTCTCCCTCTCCTCTCGGGAAAGCCGAGCTCGACCCACCTGCATGGGCTCGTGATCGTCGACGGGGCTGACCACGTCCCTGCCGCTGGATCGAAGGACGTCGAAAGCCCCGAGAGTGCCCCGCAGGGCAAGGTCGATCAATCCGTTAAGTGTGGTGGGAAGATCCAGGGCGTAGATCTCCTTCTGGACGTGGTCAGCCAGCCCATGCAGGAACATGTCCCACTGCGCCTCCTCATTCCAACCACACTCCGCCGCCAGGGTTCTGAATTCGATCGAGAAATCCGAAACAGATCTTCCTCCCTGCCGAAGTTCGGCCAACGCTCTGGCCGCCTCTCTTCCCGAGACCGCCCGGTCGAACATCTTCCTCACCTCGGCGGCGAGTGTCTGGAACGAGGTGCAGCATGGGTTCTGGTTCTCCCACACCGCCGTTCCCCAAAGTGCAGCTCTCCCAGTCAGCAAGGTCAGCACAAACGCCACTTTAGTGTGTTCACTGTTGAAAGTGCGCGGCTGTAAGGCGAAGTGCATAGAACAACGAGTCAGGAAAGCTCTGCAATGAGAGGGCTCACCCGAATATGCCTCAGGAACAGGTAGCCGGGGTTCCGACTGGGAGGGGCTTCCAGGTGGTACGAGGGGAACGGCTGGTGTGGGGGGCGCAGTGGGAACTCGTAGGCGCTGGATCTGCTGGGTGAGCTCGGACACCTGCGTCACCAGGGCTTGTACTGCACGCCCCGTGTCGCCGATCTCCTTCTCCTGCGAATCCATTCTTCGGATACTGTGATGAGCGAATTCCTCAAATGATGACAACGGCGTGCTCGCTGCTTCCATTTGTTGGTCAGATCGTTCTGTCATAGTTCAATGATCACAGGAAGCAATAGCGAGTGAATGGTAATTAATTAAAGAAGCTCAAGTCCAAGATGCAGTACAGCCAGGTGGAAAGTGGTGACGCAGGGACTTCGATGGCCAATCCAGTGAAGTGCAGACAGACGGTAAAACGTATAATCCACAGAACAACGACGACGATCAGGAACACCAGGCAGGACACGAAAACCAGAGGACCAGACAGGGAAACACCAAACAACGATCTGACAAGGATGAGAGAACAGCGGTGAGTATAAATAGCGTGGTGATGATCAACTGCAGCTGGTGATGTGATGATGAGCAGCTGGAGCGGATCAGGTAATGACATACAGACAAGCCCCCAGCACACGTGCACTCATACAACAACATAAACACGAGACTAGAAGGACACAGAGAAAACGTCTACCGTGACATTGTCGGCTTATTAATCATAATCGTGTAAGAATGTGCATGTAACGTAGCCAGAGACTGGATGTTATCTGAGGCAGGACAACAACAGAGGAGATTCACCCCTAGATGACCAACACTGTGAGGTCACTCTGTGGAAAATGACATTAAGTTTCTGTTTCAAAAGAGGAAGCTAATGAGGGCTGTATTTATAGCGCCTACATAAATATTTGAGAGTGGAAATTGTAATAGTATTCTGGTACTAATACTGTGGGTGTAATACTAAAAACAGCATTGGCATGGAAAGACCATCAATTATCACAATTAATCTGTTTATTTGACCAAGAGGGACATTAAGATAAAGGGTGGACGGCATATGGGTGGAACATTAATTGATAAGAGTTTTGTTTTAATTTAGATAGTGAAAGGAAGTGAAGCTTCACTTCATCTAGAGAGTCTTTGGGCAATTATCATTACCACTTTGCAACTTAAATTTGATCAAAACCAACCACTTAAACAGGAAGAAACTGTTTTAATGACATGTAAAATACTGAATGTTTAATCAAACAAGAAAGGTGCTGAAGAAGCGCCAGCAACTCATTGTTGTCATATTCTGCATTCAAGTCCTCCTGGGAAGTTAATTTTTACGATCGGGGAAGTCGTAATTATGGCGTCCATTTCGTTCAAATTACTTTGATCAGAGAAAAATGACGAATAAATGTTTAAAATGTTGCTTTCTTTTATGAAACTCACCACACATTCAAGTGTTAATAAAAAAGGAATGTATGAAGCTAGAATAAAGCAGAGGGTCTGTTGTTTCTTTTGATATATTGCATGTTTAGATGTTGCTGGGGGCCCTGAAACTTTTGTCTTCCTGAATCAGCCAGTTCATCAGCCCTGCCTCCGCTGGTTCCCTTCAGTCCATCGGCTCCTCCTCTGACACCACTGTGACTCCACTGTGTGGTTCGCATCTAGTCTTTAGTTCTCTAGCGTCACCAAGGCAAGTGGATCCCCCGGCACTGCCTCCAGCTGCTGATCCTGTCAATCCACCTCAGTCCGTCAACCTGTCGGCTCCGCCTAGGCCCCTCCTCTCTCCATTAGCTCCACCAGATACCATCGTCCTTGCGGCTGCACCCGACTCCCTCCTCCCTCCGGCTCTGCATTGGTCAGATGTCACCCTGTCTGCACCACGGACTTACGAGCTATCCGCTGCGTTCAGTCCCTCAACCCCTTCGGCTCCGTCTTGTTCCGCCTTGCCCCCGGCTCCACCTTGGTTCTCAGTCCCTCCGGCAACACCTTGGTCCTCAGTCCCACCGGCTCCACCTTGGTCCTCAGTCCCTCCGGCTCCACCTTGGTACTCAGTCCCACCGGCTGCACCTTGGTCCTCAGTCCCTCTGGCTACACCTTGGTCCTCAGTCCCACCGGCTCCACCTTGGTCCTCAGTCCCACTGGCTGCACCTTGGTTCTAACTCCCTCCGGTTCCACCTTGGTCCTCAGTCCCACCGGCTCCACCTTGGTCCTCAGTCCCTCCGGCTCCACCTTGGTCCTCAGTCCCACCGGCTCCACCTTGGTTCTAACTCCCTCTGGTTCCACCTTGGTCCTCAGTCCCACCGGCTCCACCTTGGTTCTCAGTCCCTCCGGCTCCACCTTGGTCCTCAGTCCCACTGGCTCCACCTTGGTTCTCAGTCCCTCCGGCTCCACCTTGGTCCTCAGTCCCTCCGGCTCCACCTTGGTCCTCAGTCCCACCGGCTCCACCTTGGTTCTAACTTCCTCCGGTTCCAACTTGGTCCTCAGTCCCACCGGCTCCACCTTGGTTCTCAGTCCCTCCGGCTCTACCTTGGTCCTCAGTCCCACTGGCTTCACCTTGGTCTTCGGTCCCACCGGCTCCACCTTGGTCCTCAGTCCCTCCGGCTTCACCTCTGTCCTTAGGCACCCAGGCTTCACCTTGGCCTCTCATCGCTGCAGCTCCGCCTCGGCCTCCAAGACCATCAGTGTCGCCCGGTCCCGTTAGCCCTCCATCTGCCCTCTGGGCTCCATTTCCATCGCCTTCATTTCCATCAGTCGTCCCCTGGGTGTTGTCAGCAAAATCTCCTCCATGGCTCCTCCCTCTGTCAACTCCTCCATGGGCCCTCATCTTGGCTGTGCTTTTTATTATCCTCCTGTCTCTGCCATGACTCCTCCCACCTTCTCTGCTCCCTGGTTCCTAGGATCATTGTCTCTGTGGTGTCTTACTCCAAAGCTCCCGCCCTCCCTTCATCCTCAGACATTCATCAGTGCAAGGACGCACCTTCCAGAAGCAGGAGCTACTGTCATGTTCAGTTTCATTGTCTTGTTTAGTTTCTTTGTCATTGTCACTGCCTGAGTTCTCGTTTGTTACTATGGTTTTTGAATAATCCTCATCTGTTCTCGTTTCTGTTAATTATCATCCCGTGTATTTAAGCCCTGAGTTCTCCTCTGTTCTTTGTCTCGTTTTGACATTATGTTCGTCGTGTTTTTGTATCGCCCTTCCATGATTATTAAATACTGTGTATATTGTTCATTCTGCGTTGTGCATTTCTGACTTTGGATTTTCTACTGCAACATCTGACACTTCAGGCTTTGGTAAAACAATAAATCAAGCGTAGCGTCAGTACTAGCAGGTCACGTTAGTCAAGCCCGCATCAGCTGACTTTCAGCTGATCCACGTCTACCTATAGGAATACGACACCTATCACTGTATACATATATAAGCTCCTTCAGTATTATCAACAGCTATCGCGTTTCTCAGGAGCGAATTACCCTCCTCTATCCCCAGCTCCTCCTCTCGTGCAGTCAGGATTTGGCATTCTGATTCCTCTTCAATCAGAATAAATGATGTTGTACTTTAAAATCTTGAATTAGTGATATCTGCAATACATTCATGTTGGTTCTGTTTTGTTTACCCTAACACTGTGTCCTAACTACATGTGCCTCGATGCGCGATAAAAGGTATCTTTTCCATGTTAATCAGAGTTTTTGTCCTAACCAGCTGCAACACGCGACGATTCTATTTTAGAAACGGTTTCTATTTTTCTGCGACGTCGTGGCTGGAACAACAAACTCAAAGTGGCAATGATAATCTCAGGTACAGTTTATGTGCTTTATTTAATGTTAGAAGCATGCAATGTGACTTTGAATATCCTTTAGTGCTCCCAGCTTTCTAGCTGTAAAAGCAACAATGGATAATTCACCTCAGATCTTGAAATTAAACAAATGGAAACAAGAACGTTCAAACTGTGAACAAACAAGTGTATTCTATGACAAATATTGTTTTAGTAACTCAGTCTATGTATTTTTTTATTTTTTTATTTTTTCAGATTAACAGTTTTTATTGATTCACAGAAACTTCCAGAGTACCACACAATACATATGTATAGAATCAACATTTTAACTCCGATACTCCCCAATCCCCTTCCTCCCAACTTGGTCACAACTTCACTATACAATTAAGTACAATTAAGATAACTTCCGGCATACCATGTTGAGGAAAAAGAAAATAATAGCATACATGCATATACCAGTACAATTTCACTTCCGAGTGTGAGCATGGTTCTAACACAGTTATTACTGCCCTTTTTCCAAATAGGTTAAGTATCTGGACCATTTCTTATAGTATAGATTTACTTTATCAGTCTGTTTATTAGACATTTTTTCAAATGCGGACACTCTACCTAGTTCTGTTATCCATTCCTGAAAATAAGGGGCCTCCTCTGACTTCCAACTCCTAAGAATTATTTGTCTGCCAATCATTAAACTGGTTTGTACCCAGGACATTATGTGTTTGTCTCTTATTTCATTATCTGTCCACACACCTAATATAAACAATTGAGGACATAATGAAATATGAGTATCCAAAATTGTGCAAATGTGTTCATGAACTTTTTTCCACAAATCCTGAATTTTTGTACAAGACCACAGAGCATGTGTTAAATCTCCATCATCAGTTTTACACCTCCAGCAATATGGAGTTTCTTTTAACCCAAGTCTATACAGTCTGGAAGAAGTCCAATAAAAACGGTGCAGAATCTTAAACTGTATAAGGCGTATCTTTGCATCCCTAGATGTCGTTTTGACATTCTTTAAAACTCTATTCCATTCCTCATCATTGAATATCAGATTCAGATCTCTTTCCCAATTTTTCTTAAGAGCTAATAAAGCTCCATCACCAAGACTTAGAATCAACCAGGAATAGTACACTGATGCTTCATGACCCTTCCCATATGCCAAAATTACCATGCAGTGTAGATCTGCTGACTCAGGAAGCTGCGAACTAGAACCAAAAGTAGTACAAAGTAAATGTCGTAATTGTAAATACCTGAAAAACTGAGATCTAGATATACCAAACTGTTGTTGTATGTGTTCAAATGACTTCAGACTACCATTTTCATAAAGGTCGCTTAATATAACGACACCCTTCTTAATCCATTCCTTCCATACAGTCTATGTATTTTTTAATAATGTTTAAATGGTGTAACATTTGTCAATTTGATTATGTAGCCTACTTATCCATTTTTTTGCGAGTGCCGTCAAGATTACTCTCTGGTGCTGTGCACTTGCCGCGAGACTCCGCTCACACGCTGTTCTGATTGGCTGTGGGTTTTGATTGATTTTGATGCATCTCGCAGTCTCGTCACGTCTAGTGTGGACAGAAAATTATTTGTCGCTGGAAATAAATTGCATCGCGTCTGGTTAGGACACGGTGTAAGGGGCGTTATTGCTCTCTTCCCTGCTCTTATAAATGCTAGGCTGCATGGATGCGCAGGGAGTTCTTGCCCAGAACAGAACCATACCGCCAATCCAAACTGTATGCTAATTATCAATCGTATTCGATGATAGTGGTCCTGACAGAAATAACTAAAAGGGCAGATTGGTAAATATAAGGAAAGAAACCAATTGAGTAAATTACTAATTATGGATGTTTTCTTGCAGACCGCTGCAATGGTAATGATTCTGTCCAGGTCAGCGTGAGGAATACAGTGAGGCTTTCAGTGGCTTTCTATGACCACTGGGTCGAGTCCAGAACCTGAGGTCCACATTAACACTAGTTAAGAGGAAAAAACCATCAGCACAGCTTCCTGTTTTCTCCTCCAGCCTGGAACGGTGATTCCCTTATGACCTGCTGCTATGATGATCAGATACAAACACCTAAACACAGTGTCACTGTTAGCAACCGATGGCATAGCGTTTCATTCACCTCGCTCTCCACTCTCTCCTTGACCTCCAGTTCAACATCATCAAACTATCCATCCGTGTATCTATCTGTTCGCACTCGTTACCAGATCCTCATATCCGCTGGCTGTCTTCATCTGCTATTATACTCATTGCATTAGTCTTCCCGCGTGCAGCTGCTATTCGCTAGCTCATTGTGATGTTTGTATATTTAGCTGCTGCGTTCATTTCCTCTGCTGTTGACTCGGGAAAACACATACAATGCACAAACAGATGCCCCCCCACTCGCTCCCACCCGTCCGTTTTGCCGTTTCTCTCGACAGGCCCCCTCCCTCCCTCTGTTCCCACTGCCACCCTTCAGTTTTAAAAGAAGTGGGTTGAGAACGAAAGCAGAGCGAACTTCACAGCATGGAGGCCATGAGCTCGCCATTGTTCAGCCAAAACTCCCAGACAATCAGGAGATCAAGCCTGAAATTCCCCACCAGTTCTTGTATCCTTCAGAAAAAAAAACTATATATATGTATTTCATATTTGCAATTCTATTCCCACCACAAATACAACTAAAATAAATTCAACTACTTTTTAAAACTTTTATTATTTTAAATGTTTAGTAAAAAATAATGATTTTACAAATTATTATTATTATTGTATTTTTATTTAATAATAATTATTATTACTATTTTTGTTGTTGTTGTTATACCTTTTAATTGAATAGTTATTATACCTAATAATTTATTTAAAATATTTATTTTATTTTATTTAGCAACTATAATAACTTATTATTATTATTATTATAGTATTTTATTTTATAATAATAATAATAATTATTATTATTATTACTATTATTGAGTGTTGTTAAAGTATAACAATATTATTAATAATAATACTATCATTATCTTTTTAATTTAATATAAGCAATAATCATAATTATAATTTACTATTATTATTGTTATTATTATTATTATCATAAAATAAAAATATAACAACAATAAAATGTATATTATTGTATTTTTATTTAATAATTATTATGGTTATTATAATTATTATTATATTGTTGTTTAATCACAGAAACAATAATAAATAAATCATAATAATTTATAATATTAGTAGTAGAAGCAGTAATAGTAGTATTGTTTAATAAAATCATAACATTATAATTTATATTATTTCTAATATTGTTGTTGTTAAATAAAAATAGATTCTTATAATAAGAATCTTATTCTTATAATAAGAATCTTATTCTTATAATATTTTTCTTATAACACTTTCTTATAATATTTTTTGTAATAAATTTGGTTTTGCAATCATAATTTATTTTCATTTTCATAGTGCGTATTCACTATGAGATATTAACTATGAATGTTACATTTGTGTCCCCAATCCTGCCTTATTCAAGCATCTATGCTCTGTGGCAAACCCTCCCTTTCAGATTGGATTTCACTGAAAAATTCCTTGAAAAACTTGGATTCTTCCAGTGACCTCTGTTGAGACCGAAGGAAAGGCAGAAACGGCCGCTCGCGGGGTGGAGGGCGGTTGGGGAGGGGCGGGAGCCGTTCTTCAAAGCCTCCACGCTGAATTCAGGAATTTTGGCTGGCCATCTAATGGAGGATGAAAATTGGCTTTATCAATCAAATCAGACAACCAGACAGGACATAATCTGCACAGAGAGCAGTGACACACACACCTGACTGTCTGCACAGCACAGACACTAGAACACTGACATTGCGTGTCACAAGTGACTAATACTGTTTTTCAGATGTTTTTATCTAAATGACATCACCTTTATATTTGTTTTTGCATGACTATATACTACTTTACAGTACACGACAGCAATACTGTAACCCCTCGGTGACAATAAACCAGTGGAGGTCACCTGAGGTCAGAGGTGAAGTCAGGTTCAAGTTTCTCTTCAAGACAACAAGTTCATGATTTTGTGGTCATGTTTTAGGGTACGTTTATATGACAGCGATGTACTAAAAACGGGTGGGGGGGATTCTTTGCTTTTTTCACGTACAGACGACAACATTGTCAGAATGATCCCGTTCACATACTGTAGATCCGTGAAAACGACTAAAATGCTGTATTATTCATGCCAGGCCAGTAGATGGCGATGTCACTTTGTAAAGAAACACTATGTGCCTGTAGACTGAACGTGATACGCATGCGCGTGATGTCACTGTTTTCACAAATTTACATTTTTGTAGTTTACATGGAGACGATAGGAGTATAATTTTCAAATACGTGCACTTTGAAACCCATTTTTAAAGTTTGCATTTTCAGGCCCCGAAAAATCCATTGTCGTGTAAATTAACGGCCAAAACACATAAAACGTTTTCTGTTTTTAGTTAAAAACTGTGTCGTGTAAACAGCCCCTTCTCACCCTTGTGTAAAAGACATACACTTCAGCATACTTTTAAAAAGAATACTTTTAAAAGAATTTCTTTTAAAAAAAGAATACAGAAATAATATACTTGTGTGAACTGAATATTTTGGACACATATTTTGGAATGCATGTTATTAATTAAATGCAGTTAGTTGCACTTAATATTACTTTTTTACCCATTTAAGTGTAGGACTTAAGTACATATTTACATGTAATCTCATAATTAGGCACTGACAAGCATTTATGCTAAACTAAAATAAACTTTAATTTAATTTCCGTTGAAACTTGATTTAAATGTATTTGTAATTACACCTTTGAAATGATGAAGCTGTAATTGTGTACATTAAAATATATTAACTTTAATTGTAATATCAAATAAATATGTTTTGTAAGTAAACATAAAAATAAGTGTACTACTTTAAAGCTGAAAATATTATTAAAACAATTTAAAATGTGCTTTAAATGAAAACTTTTACAAAAAAAATTGACATTATTGCAAAGTGCACTTTTTAAAAGTGTGCTTATTTAAAGTCGCACTTTATTGTAAGGTGCCCTTGTTACAGTGTAATTATATATTTATACATTATATAATAATTAAGTACATACAGCCTACACACTAGTGGGTTAGGGTTGGATTTGTTTAGTGTTAGTTACATGTAATTGTGCATATTTACTGTTATTACTGTAGGTAACACATGTAACAAGGACACTGTAAAGTAAAGTGTTACCAAACAGAGTCATGAAAGTGTATTCTTTAAGTGGCCTTTTGTTTCATTGATATTATATTGTTTGCAATACAGTTTTTTTTAAATATACTTAGTCAGATCTGAAGTATTTGAATGTGCACTACAAGTAAAGTGCACTACAAGTACACATTCAATACAATTAAGCGCACTTCTTTGTCACAAGGGCAAGCAATAAAACAACGTAAATATGTGCATGTGTAAATAAACATTGTTATCATTCCAGGTAAATTCTCTGTTGTTTCTCTTTTCCTCCATCTTTCTCATGTCTGAATCGCGCTGCACTTGATCTGTCCATTGTAAAGAACTGTCATTTTTGTGTCAGTTCAGGTGATCAGTAACTCACAATAATGTGTGTCATGTCAATCACTCGCTGCATGTGGACAGAAAAGGTCAGCGGGTTTAAAAATAGCCTCCTAGAGACGCTCAAACGCCCGTGTCACTTCCTACCGCTGCAGAAAAGGGCCGCTGTGTCCCAGTGACCTCTGACCTCCCGGGATATGTGATGTACTATATTCCCTGAAAGCGGAAAAGCTGGCAATCACTGTACATACAGTGAGATGGGTGGAGGATTTCAGAATGATATTGTGTGCTAATATAGTTATGGTTATAGTTATTGATCTTGGTGCGATCGGGCCTTTGGTTTCTCAAGAGATGACTTCATTTTTTATGATGTCATCTTTCAACTGGAAATCCCGAAACAAAAAAAAAACCTTGTGAAATCAGTTGATTTGCTGATTCATTTCACTTTTTTTGTTTCTCTATTGGGCAATATTTATATCTGAAAAGATATAAATGGTAACACACATCATCAATCTAACGTTTTCCCAGGATCTTATCGGACGATTCTCACGAAGCATGACAAAATTGAGTATGAGTCATATTTCAAAATTAAACTATATATGCATATCTATGCATATCTGTATCTGTCTTTGATTAATTAAATGTGAAAAATGAAAAAATAATAGTATTGTTATCATTATTATTAATACTACCATGCTAATAATAATAACAATAATAATTATTAGTATTGAGTTATTATTAGCTTTTATTTTATTATTAATATTAGTAGTAATAATATTAATTATTTTATTTAATATTTAATTATTTAAAAATGTTAAAATTTGTATTATTTGTATTAGTATTATAAATAATAATAATGTAATATGCATGTATATATATATATATATATATATATATATATATATATATATATATATATATATATATATATCAAATTGTATTTTAAGTCATTTTAAAGATCACATTTTGCCCCAAATTAAAAGAAAAAAATCTTTCATAAAGAAAATGAATCCGGTTTTAGACCCATTTAAGATTTGGTTTTGTGACATTATTTTCATAAAATTAATTGTCTCAAAATAATGCATAAAATGTCACAATTATTGCTAATTGATCTTTTTTTTTAAATCAGCATTAAATGAAGTACAACCAATTTTAACTGTGCAAAAAACACTTTTATTGTAAAAACTTTACAAATTAAATAATTGATCACTTTGTGTGTGTGAGATGAGACATTTTCAGATTATAGTAATGAGAATTTGGGAAGGAAACATGCTTATTTTTTATGAAAATAATGTCACAAATGTGGAATACAAAAAAAATCGCAATGGTCCTAAAATAAGATTAATTTTCTTTAAGAAAAATACGTTATTATAAACATTTTTGTATAATTTTGGAGTGAAATATAACCCAGACACATTCTCGCAGGTTTCATGAGATTCAGGCATGTATATGTTACCACCATCATCAGTTTGGATTGTCCAATGCAGTGTGACTTCCCAGTTCACAACTATTTGCCATAACCTCCAGTGAAACAAGCCAGAACAAGTGGATGTGGGAAAACTGTTGCCTTTTTTTTTAATAAAAGTCACACTTTGAGAATGCCAGGTCATGTATGAAGAGCCACCCTCATCCATGCAGAATCGTTCCTAATCACTTGCCTTATATGGAAGCATCAGTCCAGCCTCGAGCGGGCAGAGAGCGAATCAGAGCGCAGGGGGCGGGGTTTGTTGTTTAAGGCTGAAGCCAGAGCGAAGTGCACAGCGCGGCATTAAAGCACCTGAGAAACACGCTATAGCACGCGCACAACCGCTGCTTACTTACTAGGGAAAGTTGCACACTTGCAGCGCTGGAATAGTTACGCATGGGCTATTTTCTGGAGTCAACACACTGGACATATTTTGCTTGGATATTTAAAGCTGAATTTTAAACTGAAGTGTTTTTTGTGTTGTTGTTCCTTTCAAGTAGGCTATATCATTAATATGCGATTTTTGACTTGAACACCTCATTTCCACACTGGAGATTTCTGATACGGCGTTAAATGTCAAAAAGGATCAGCTGGCGCGGTGTTCAAAGTGACTCAACCCCTCTGGAATAAACTTTCCTGCAGCTGAGAGCGACTGTGTGTGTGTGTGTTTGACACAGAGAGAGAGAGAGACAGTTGGATGTGCGCGCATGATGAGCTCGCGGCTTCTGCTGCTGGTGCTCGCGGCGCTCGCGGCGTGCCTGCGGTCTGGTCGCGCGCAGGTAAGCTTCACCTGATTGACGTCACGCTCGGTTTCTCTGTCTCTGCTGGAGTTTAATTTATATGTCTCATTTAACAATAGCTGCATTCACATATCACTTTTAACTGTCTTGATTTCAAGGATGAAATTTAAGCAAACTGTAACAAATGCCCTCATAAGCACGCCTGACTGCGTATGCTGGCCCCAAAGTGGATGGCCCCCACTCTTCAGGACCCCGATAACAGAGAAACTCTACTAGATTTGATGCTTAATCTATCTGTATTTGTTTATGTCTGCAATTCTAAACTCAAACAAATCCACAGTTCGTGTTGCCAGCATTAATGTGCATTGGATGGATTCCCAGATGCTCCTCTGCCAAAACCATCACTCAGTCCAAGAGCATCACTGTCACGGCTTAAACCCCAATTATGTTGTGCATTTAACACTACAGTAGGCCTACGTCTTTAGCCTTTTAAAATAGTGCTGTGAGTTCCTATAGAAGGTCCTCTGTATACTAATAAAAATAAAGAACATAGAACGGTTATTTTTTCTTTCATTGATGCTATAGAAGAAGGGTTTTTGGTTCCTCAAAGAACCATTCAGTGATCCGGTCTTATGTGAATATTCCAAAAGTTCTTGATGGAACCATAAATACCAATAAAGAAACTTTATTTTATTTTTTTAATTGTATTTTCCAGACTAGGAAAAGTCAAAATAGAAATTTTTCGACACCTTTGCCATAGTCTGAAGGTTTCAACATAGATCTTCCCAATTTTGAGATGTACTATCGAGAATATCCAGACTGGAACAAGCCTATGAACACAGTATTGCATTGAACAGTCGTCAAAATAGTCATTAAACCCTGCATAGTTTCCATTTAACACTGCATAGTCTTCACTGAATGAATTAAACACACATTGATTCTTATTAAAACTAAATTCTTATTCTTACTAAAGTTATTCAGTCAAAAGCAGTGAGTGATTGTGTCTTTGTCTTTTGTTTAACATTAATGACGCTGACAGCAGCAGGTATTTGCATTAGGCTTTAAGACCGAATGCATGGATCTATATAATAACACGCATCCGATTTCTTTCCCAACTGTTTATTCACTTAAGACATAACTGACTGTTTTTATAATACCCGCCAAGACATACATTTTGACATTTTTGTGTATAAATATACACAAAGCAGGTGTGCTTCTGAAACCCCTACTATACTTTGCTCAACCGGTGTTTCGCTAAAAGATTACGATCTCTACGATTCGCTTGAAAAGTAGATTGTGGACATCTTCAAAATCGATCACGATATAAAAATCGTCAGATTGCCCAACCCTAATTCAAATATATATATATATATATATATATATATATATATATATTATTATTAATTTATTTTTTTGTGAAGAAAATGTTCAGCTATTGTTATTTGTGCAAATATGTGTAATAATTCAATTGTATTATAGTCTACATTTCAATGTGATGCTCTTCCATCAGCCATTTATCATTATTGGCCATTAACTCTTTCCCCACCAGTGTTTTTTTTGTTTTTTTTTAAGTTGTCAGTCAGCATTTTTGAAAATTTTCACAAAACTTTCATGGCTCCCAGAATATTTTGTTGTATTGATATCTGAACATGCAATATATCGAAAGAACAAAGCCTCTGCTTTTAAACAAACAAACCCATTTTATTCTGGCTTTATGCATTCATTTTTTATCAACACTTGAATGTGGAAAAGTTTAACAACAAAAAAAGCAACATTTTGAACAAAAAGCTGAAAAAATGGTGTTTTGTCAAAGACGGCTTCGGATCGTATTCAGAACGATGATCAAAACACAAATGGAGTAGATTGAGTCCATCAACACCGCCAAAGCTTCACAGACCTAGAGCTCGTCATGGGTCGACATTGTATTCAGTAACACATTAGGCAGTTTTACATGTGCATTAGCAATGCTTCTATCGCTTGTTACTGCCTCTTTTTCTCCTGTGTTTTGATTTAAAGATTCTGTACTCTTTCAAAAGATGTCATAGCGCCCCCTACTGTATAATGCCGTGTCCACCAAAGCTAGCCAGCGCTCTTCTGAAAACGTCTTGCTGTGGGCATTTGAGAGCACTTTGGTGGCGCAGCGTTTATTTTCAGTTGAGACGCTATATGTGCTATGATACGGAATATCCACGGAACTGTTACTAGTATCTGCTTTTCGCAAATAGTTTGTTTCTGAATATAAAAATGTCGACACAATGCAGTGAACTTGCTCTGGCACTCGTTTTGGATGAAGAGATGTGCTTGTTGTCGTTTGTTATCATTGTACAAGCAGAATGTGACGGTTGGTCAGTATGGTATTTGTCCCGCCCCTCCTCCACTCTGATTGGACAGCTGAGTAGTGACAGTAATGAGTGCTGTTTTTCCCAAAGTTGAATATTCTTCATCTCTCGTTGACCAAATAAAAACAACGGGCGCTTAGTGTTCAGCGTGAAATAGACGCTCAGAGCCTAAGGCCGTGTTTTCACCATAAAGTTTTTTCCTGAGGCTAGTCCAATTGTTTTCAGTGGGAGCGCCACATTTTTAAAATGCCAGCAGCGTGACGAGGCTGTTTTTTACCAGTCGCTGAGAGTTGAAGAATGTTCAACTTTGGGTAAAACAGCACTCGGCACTCTTTACTCACCCGTCCAATCACAGTGGAGGAGGGGCGGGACAAATACAACACTGACCAATTGCCACATCCTGCTTTTACAATGACAACAAATGACAACAAGCACATCTCTTCAACCAAAACTAGTGCTAGAGCAAGTACATTACATTTTGTCAGAAACAAACTTATTTGCAAAATCAGAAACTAGTAACAGTTCCGCGGATATTCCGTATCATAGCACATATAGCGTCTCAACTGAAAAAAAAGCTGCACTGGCGCCAGCATTGTCAGCTGGCTAAAAACGCTTTAGTGGACACATGGCTTAACAATAAATATATTGATTGCAGGAAAATTCAGTCCATGGCGGAGAAGCGTTCCGTTATAAAATACGGAAAATTCGTTAATGGCGGGGAAAAAAACCCTTCGTTCTCTAATAGACCAGATTCAGCAGAATCATTAATGTATCTTGATTTGGGTTGCAGATATTCTCAACATATGTGTCCTGACCTTTATGGAAAGGTCTTTATGACATGCACATTTATTGCCATCCACACACACACACACACACACACACACACACTATAAGACCTAAATCCCCTTGTGATGTTTCTGTAATCCGTCTCTTGAATATCACCATTGCATCATCGGCAAACCTACAAAAAACCCATAAACCGTATGTTAGGCCTGCCCTCTAAAACAGAGCACTCTGATTCTGAGTTTAAAAGGTCACAGCTGATGGGATTTTGGTCCTCCAGCTGATGCATCATAAGTCTTGTGTTTAAGTTATATAAGAGAGGAATAATCTAGGCGGCACGGTACAGACGTGTGGATGGAATCGCATAAGATGATTGGGCTTTGAGTTGCTCTCATTAGGCGTGTGTCACGGCCTGAGGGATTAAAAAAAAATCGAAATTGCTTTTGCAGACATGACTCAGGATTCGAGCGAATGAAAGCCGAGCCGAACACCTGAGAAGAGCATGCTCAGATGTGCATTGAATTAATGAATCAGTTTTGGAAAATGGAAGATGGATCGACCTTATTGTGCTTGTGCTTATCCTTTCATATAATATTTAATCTCTCTCTTTCTATGTAAGCATGATTATTGAAGCTTGCTCAGACTTTCCTTTAAAAAATCAAATCCCGCTCTTTTCATCCTTTCAATACATTTGTTTTTTCGACCTTTGTGTATGTGCAGGTGTGGGTGTCACTCCATGGATACAGTATTTCTTTATGTCTGAACTCAGTAATGGCTGACTGCCATGTGGCCGGCCTATAAAGTTTTGTGTGTGTGTGTGTGTGTGTGTGTGTGTGTGTGTGTGTGTGTGTGTGTGTGTGTGTGTGTGTGTGTGTGCAATCCAGGTCGATAATTATACCCCATTCCTCCTCAAATTTTCCCCTGGATGAACTATTTGCATTCCTGCATGCCATGATTCATTATGGCATGTGGCAAATGGGAGTGATGTCATCCTAATGGGATCAGTAGATGTTACAGTGCTACACACACATGCACTTGACAGTGGGTGATATACTTCTTTAGTTTATGTGTGTTTCACTCTGACATGCACTTCTTCACACGTATTAGAATCCCTCGAGTGGGCAGAGAGCCAATCAGAGCGCAGGGGGGCGGGGTTTGTTGTTTAAGGCTGAAGCCAGAGCGAAGTGCACAGCGCATAACGGCATAACGATAGTGACAGAGAGGAACAATATTGTTGTAATCACTTTAAGAATTATATTTTTTTCAGCTGATGAATGATACAAATATTGACAGCCAATCAGAATCTACCTGACTCTAAAGAGCTTGAGCGTTTAAAGTGGCAGGACAATAAAACTGCAGTGCGTTTATAATAAATGGAACGTTATTGTGCATTTGGACATTAGTTATTGTTACAGTTAACTTTTTAGTCATTGTTCTTGGTGTGAATGGGCCTTTAGGGGGATTTTTGCTCTAGATACAGTCAGTTTCCCCATTCCCCCAATTCTTAAATGAATAAGGTTATTGGTACTGTACCTTTAAGGCTTCTATATGTAACGGAGGCCAGCTAGTAAGAGTAGACTGACATTAGAAACTGAAGTCTTTAGCCTCCTTGTTAGAGCGCCCGCCTCCCACGCTGGAGAACTGGGTTCAAGGCCCACACAGAGCAGGCCGAGTAGGACCTGAGGGGTTATATATATGTAAATCCTCTTGTTATGATTGCTTGCTCAGTGATATTTTCTTCAAACTGACACTCCGCCATCACTGTATTTGACTTAAAAAACATTACTCTAGATGACTGACTGTATGATATATATAAAATAGACCTATGCACTAGAGAAACAAGCGTGCAGCCATCTTTAGAATATTGTGTTTGAACTTCAGCTTTTGCAGTAGCTCTGTATGGCATCAGTCAAAGAGTAATTAGCTAGTGAAGTGGATTTACTTATTGTAGAGTTAACGAACGTTATCATTGTCATTGTAACGTTTGAAGTGGAACAAATGTCAGTAGACCGGGAAGATTTTTAAATCGAGCGGTTTATTCATAAATCTGTAAGATCCTCCCTTCATGCTTTGGAAATAAAAACTGGAAGACGGAAAGGGGGCGGGGCTACAGAAGGTCTAGTAATAGTGCCCCTTGTGGCCACATTGAGAATGCATCACATAAGTGAGTTATGAATAGATTTCTTATACATTTCGCACACATTTAAACATCTATCTGGCATAGAGCATTCAACCGCCTGACCCAAAGTGCATTCAAATCGTTTAATGCACAGCTAGCCGTGGATTATCCCGCTTATACCATGGTCATTTGCCAACATTGACAACTTAAAGCTGTTATTGATGTTTGCAGCGCAGACCAGAAGGGTATCTCCGTCAGTTAGATCTAGCATATTCTGCCCGCTTTTGAGATAAAGCAGTGCGTCAAATTATGTTTATTTGAATGAATGAATTATAACATTTATTTGAAAGAGAGAGAGAGAGAGAGAGAGAGATGCGTATTACGTACCTACGTCTGTTTGTAGTCTCTCTCTCTCTCTATTAATGATGAAGCTGTGAGTTTAACTACTTTAGAATAGCGATGTAACCCCCTCATTGAGAAATATAATGTAGCGATTCAGTAGCGAAGCTATTTTATTGATAAAAGTCGCGGGGCAGCATTGATAACAAGTCTGTGCTCCTGAATGTTTCTGTGCGCTGTGTGTGGTTTTATTGCACACCTTCCAGCCAATCAGAATCAAGTATTTAGACAGATCATGGTATAAGGGTTTTTCAATGGCTGATGCCAATATCTACAGCAGGGTTGCCAGTTTTGCGTAACAAAACCAGCCTAATTGCTATTCAAAACCTGCCCAATCACTGCCAAAAAATAGCCCAAGCGCGTTCTGGGGGATAAAAATTGTGTTCCAGGCAGTAAAAATAGAGTTTTTTTTCAACCCTTCGCCTAAAAAAACAACCCGAGGCAACAGTGTAAAAGCAGCCCAATTTGGCGGGAAAACCATGGACTTAAGAGATCAGGGTGGCAAATGATTTTATGCTGATACGTGATACAATTTTATATTTTGGAACTGAAACCCAAATAGGAACTACTTTTGGCGATAATTGCCAAACAGACAAAATTTTAATCAGACTGAAAAACATATCTATCACTTATCTATATATAAAGTATATCAAACTTTGCTTTTAATGACATCCCCTTTAATGAGTTTATTAATGATAGCATAATTGTTGTTTGTAAATGGTCTGAACTGCAATACACTGTATTTAACTGTAAATTATAACATATGTATAGGAACTCTGTGTGGAGGTGAAAATAGATGGTTGGTTCTGGCAATATGTTTTATTTATGTATTTATTTTCCCATTGTGTGTCGGCCACATGACACTGACCACATCACACACACACACACTGACCTGGTTATGAGTAATGCAGCTTAATAAAGGACAGTGACTCTCCACACATGCTCTCTGTATCTCTGCAGCATGTGCCGTATGTCTGTGCTCAGCCAGGTGTCTGTTATTGCACTGAATACGTCGGCTAGACATGGATGTGTGTGTACCAGACCCAGACAGGTGAATGTCTGTTCAGAAACCTGTTTGACCATCTCTCTCTCTCTCTCTATCTTTCTTCATAAGGGTGACCTTCTTCCTCCCTCTCTGGTGGATTTAGTGATGAACAGTCCAATCTCATCCGTAGATGATCTGAAGAGACTTCTAGACGTAGAATCCGTAGGTAAAGCTGATCCCATACCTCTAACAGATACCATACAACACACACACACGTAGGGTTTTCATGTTTTATGGGGACTTTCCATAGACAATGATTTTTATACTGTACAAACTGTATATTCTGTCCCCTTATACTAACCCTACCCCTAATCTTACCCATCACAGAAAACATTCTAAATTTTTACATTTCCAAAAAACATGTGTATGATTTATAAGCTGTTTTCCCCACAAGGACAAGGATTTCGGATATTGCCATATTCACATTTATATATATATATATATATAAAATTATATATCAAATAATACAATAAATATATGAGATAATACAATATCTGACCAAAATGTTTCCAGAATCACCATTAAATATTTGAAAAGCAAAAATTATATAAAAAATATATACACATTTCTTTTTATGTATTTTTTATATAGTATTTTTTTTTATATATATAAATTTGGCATTTACTTTATACTCATTGCAAATGACACTTAAGAAATTTGGTTGCATAGTATATTTGGTTGCATAGTTATTTATTGTGTTACATATTGGCTTTTTATCGTGCATTGGCTGCCTTACTCTCTACATGTAATCATCAGTCATTGAAAACCCCATATCAGAACTACTTCAAGTAAACGTCTCGTCAGTTGTGGAATGTGTGTGTTTTCTGGGGTGTGCTGAAGTGGGAAGGTGAGGCAGGAAAGAGTGAGGGGTCTGGAATGCAGTGTGCGTGTGTGTGTGTGTGTGTGTGTGTGTGTGTGTGTGTGTGTGTGTGTGTGTGTGTGTGTGTGTGTTTGTGTGTGTGTGTGTGTGTGTGTGTGTGTGTGTGTGTGTGTATGTGCATGTGGATAATGGTAATATTTACATGAATGGGCCGTGTATAGCCCCTCACAGGCACAATACCAGTAACCTTGAGCCCAGTCCAGCTCTAAGTTTACAGAAGGGACACAAACACAAGGCTACACTATTGTTCCCTATACCAGAATCCTCTGTTTCAGTATGTGTGTGTGCATTTTAGCCAGCTTTAACAATGTTCTGACCCTTACTACGAGGGCTATAATACCAGTCTCTCTTTACACTCACTACAGTAGATTGACAGTCCTTGATCAGATTTACGGCAAGATGTCAGGACAGTGGTCTCCGGGTCTTTAGTATGAGACATACAGAGACACAAACAAACGCAGAGACACAGTTGTGCAACTGAATGCAGGTTTACAGTCATATACACAGGTTCACATTGCAAACAGCGTATATATAGTGTAATATGAAAAAAGCTGATTGTGATTGATCACTTCACTACTATCTGAGTGTGATATGTGATTTTCACTTTCCAACAGGTGAAAATATATGTCCTTAGTCCTTCATCCTGATAAAAAAAGATGCAAAAAACCCAATCTTTCTTTAAAACCAAAAATAGAAGAAAACTAGTAGAAAAATGAGAAAATAAACCATATGCAAGTAATATTTTGAAAATATCTAGATCTGTACATTCCTAGACCAGATGTAAGGCCTGATCACATCAAGAACAATAACTATAGAGATAACTATAAGATAACTAAAGTCAACTAACTTTTAACCCAAATTGCTGACCGTTTTCATATTTTTTAATCACTCCTTCGTTTTGTCTTTCATTTTCAGAGGAAGACGATGAGATACCCCAGAATGAGATGCACTCTAACGGAACACACAAACGTCTTCCCAGAAGCCTTAGTAAGTCTTCAAGCATTCCCTCCCTTCCTCTCTTTGTCTCTTTTCCACACTCCCGTCTCTTCATCTTTGTCCTCTTGCAGACTTTCAATGTATTTCCAGTCTGTGGCGATTATTTTCAGACACTGGCATCTTCATTCCACAATGGTGTTGTGGCTTTGTTGTGTGTTTGTGCGAGTGTGTGAGATGTGCGTATATGAGCCTGGAGTCTGCTGTTGCGTCTTTATGATTGATTCTGTCTCGTCCTGTCTGGCCACATGTCCTTAGGTCACCCTCAAACACACACACACAAGTTTCAAAGCTCAATTTTACCACCCACGCTTCTTTTCGCACATGTACTCGATCTATTTCTCTCTCTCTGAGTGCTCACTTTCAGTCAAGTGCGCCTTTAATCTGTACGCACAAACACACTCTGACAGATCTGAGAGGTTGAATTATAGTGTGTCTTTAGTTTTGTTTGTCTGGTTTGTCTAACTTCCATTCAGGTTGGCTTCTGAAATTTGGGAATGATGGAGAGTATAAACATTAAATCAACCACTGTCTTTTCTATCTCTCTCACAGGTGTTCAGGTGGCACAGCAGGCCATGTGCAAGGTGAGAACAGAAGTTATGGAAGTGACCCGTGCGATGCTGGACCGACGGAACGCCAACTTCCTGTTATGGCCTCCGTGTGTGGAAGTGCAGCGCTGTTCAGGCTGCTGTAACACACGCACTGTACAATGCGTGCCAGTCAATATTGAAACACGACATTTACAGGTATTCATTTGCAAGTTTACAATATTTACAGTTGTAATTACTTTTTAGCCCTTTCTGAACAACAGCAAAATATTTCTAAAATATATTATAAGGCACTATAATAATGCCTTAAAAGATTTCTTTTGTCAAAATTCGATCCAACAAGATGGTGGTCAAGAGTTATGAGATATCTTAAAGTCCTCCTTTTTGTAATGCTTTAAAATAGATTGAATGTAACTCTACACCCTTGCTTCATTTAGTATACGCGGTTCTATGAATATGCAAATTAGCCCCACCTCCACTCACTCACACCAGCTCAGAGATCCACTCGTTGACGATCATACGTTGATCTGTGTGCGTGTGCGTGTGTGTGTGTGTGTGTGTGTGTGTGTGTGTGTGCATGTGGATAATGGTAATATTTACATGAATGGGCCATGTATAGCCCCTCACAGGCACAATAGCAGTGAACCTGATTGGTTACAAGGTAGTTTGTGACGTCAGAAACACCAGCGATTTCAAACCGCGTTTTTGAGACTGTCTTTGGTTCACTGCAGTTTTAAGGAGAAAATACTCAGCAATGGTGTTGACTTATGAATTTGCACATGGTTTGTCTTAAAGCACATTAAAAACACCACATAAACATATAAACAACATTAAAAGCTTGATTTTCACCACAGGGGGACTTTAAAACTAAAAATGTACTAATATTTCATTCAATACCATAAAATGTCAATAAAAAAAAAACTAGTTACAAATATAGTATCTTACCCAGTATTTGTGTGTACTACATTTGTATACTTATTCGTGTCACTCTGTTAGTGTAGCAACATGCTAACATAAAAATGGTTAAATCTAATTACAATTTTTATTTTACCCAATATTTATGTGTACTGTTCAGTTTTATGCTCATTAGTGTATTATATTTTTAGCTTGTTAACATGAAAATAGTTAAGTCTAATTAGAAATACGCTATTTACCCAAAATGTATGTTTTTATGCCGTGTTCTAAGCACGGACAGATTGACAGATCAATGACAGATGTTTTGCTAAAGCTGTGCTGGGACGGATTAAACTACGGCGGGTCATCATAAAATCAAAAATTGACAATTGATATAGAGTGCAATAAAGCAGGATAATTAATCAATTTACAAAGGCTATTATTTGACTTTATGTGATTCAAGTCTTCGACGCAAATAGTGTTTTAATCTAGTTTGTATAAATTACTTGCAAACTTTTACTAACCTTTACATACAAACCTTTATCAACCCACTACTGTTCTTCCTTTACATAATCATCAGACGATCTCTTCTCAATAACCGTAAAGCCACAAGATGCGCGATGAAACAATAGATGGCAGTAAAGCACAATTTTAGTTTGTAATCTAATAAGGTGACGTTGTGCTGCTTCAATCCATTGCGCAAAACGAAGTGTAGCTTTTGGTCACGATAAACTGCTACTTGCTGTAAAAAGTAGTTAGCCACTGAAAAAGCTACACTGTTTTAAAAGCCACTGAGCTACTGTCAAGCTGCTGAAAATGTTAGTTAGTAGCGTCGCTACTTGTAGTTATCTACTCCCCAACACTGTAATTAGTGTATCACATTTTTAGCTTAGCAATATGCTAACGTGAAAATAGTGGAGTCTAATTAGAAACTGACTATTTAACCCCAAATTTATACTGTGTATTTTTATGCGAATTAATGTTTCGCATTGTTAGCTTAGCTACATGTTAACATAAAAATTGTTAAATCTAATTAGAAATGGAACAGTGTTCTTGTGTTCAGAAATGAATGGTTAGCATTACTTTGATGTCTCTTTTTGTTTGTCTAGATGACGAAAATCCAGTATATCAACCGACAACCAGTCTATGAGAAGGTTGTCATACCCGTGGAGGACCATGTGACTTGTAGCTGTCAATTACGCATTTCTGCGCTCAGCCCACGGCTCCAGACCACACCTCTTCCTCCGCCCAGACTCCACCCTAAAGTAACGCTACCAAAGACCCAATCAAAAGAGGAACTACATCGCCATGACGAACTTAAACATAATCAAAGGCTCCATTTGGAGGATAAAGAGAGTCAGGAACTACAATGGCAGTCCAAAAACACCGTCACACACACACAGGGCTACCGACAAAGCCCGTACCAACATACACTCATACACACAGCAGTTTATGTGAGCGGAGGAGATGTTCCCACCAGACAAACCACATTAGGAGATCCACACATGATGAGTGACGCAACACAAACTGAGGAGGTGAAATCTGAAAACGGTGGCGACAGCATGGCGAAAAATACGCAACAGCATTACGACAAACATCTGCAAGAGGATCAACAGCCAGAACGACAGCAACCACAGGATAAAACGACACCACAGCAACCAAAATACAATGCTTCCCACAATCCCGTCCAATCAGGGCACAGCATGACACACAGTAGCCAATTAGACACTTTTAGTCGCACTTACAGCCACGTTGAGGTGATCGGCCAATCCAGTGGCTTATCTGAAGTGCTAAGTCATCACTCTGACCAATCAGAAGTTAGAAAACATCACCACCACCACCAATCAGAAGCAAATAATCAAAATATGCAGGAAAGGGAGCAGCAGCCAGAAACACAACATCAACTTCGTCACCAAAACCACCGACACCATCAGCTTCACCAACATACAACGCAAGCAGTTAGCCAACAACAGACAAGCACACAAAAAACAGGTCAGTGTCTAGATGTCTATCGAGTCGTGTGTGTGTGTGTGTGTGTGTGTGTACATTGTGTTGTGATTAGTAACTTATGCTTCCTGTTATTCTTTCCATTTCTTTTACGTCAGAGGTAGCATATAAAGTCAAGGGTCAACAAAGTAATGTGATGCTAATATTATGATAGCTACCATGAGGTTAATGTTTCATCGCTGATCCTAAAACCCTCCTAACGCATTCCATTTGTCTTCTGTTTTCTTCATTATCCCATAGTGACCACCCCCCCCTCAGCCCCACAGACTCCGCCTCCTCTCCAGCCCCCGCGGAAGCGACGGCGGAAACATCGGAAGAGGATGAGCAAGGCCTCCATGAGAGCGATGATAATGTAATGCTAATATTATAGTATGGTTATTGAAACATACTAATAAGCAATGATTTGCAGCTGAATTGTGTCATTTCTGCGTAACTAGAGTCACCAGAGAGAATTGCAAAAATAATAACATTTTTGTGTTTTAGACCTCGTTGGATGAGAACACTCATAGATTGATTGCAATTCAGACTGATAACGTTAGTGATGCGGAAATGACACACTGCAGCTTTCACCAAACTTTAAAATTTTAAAGTGAAATCCAATCAATCTAATTAATCTCTATCCTCTAACAGGGTCATGTCCTGAAGAAGACCGAAGACTCTGAATTGCTGCCAAAGTCCCAAGAGCAACCACAAAGCTGAGAGTCAGGGTGGAGACACACAGGATATAGCAGAGACACACTGGAAATCTTTTTATAATAACTGGAAATGTCTTTGATCTTTGCCAAATAAGCTCCCATGAACTACATTTCCCATCAGCCATTGCAGTCGTAGGAGGCCATCAGTTCTGCGATCTTCGCACTACAGGAGCTGGCCGTACTCAGGATATCCTGTAAGCATGGACTTAAAAGGGATTCCATACAGACACAAACACAGCCTGCCAAATAGAGAGACCGTATTTAAAACACAACACAATTACGGTCTGCCAGATACGCTTCATTCAGCTCAACAACTGCCAAATGCGGTGCAATATTGACTTGAACCACTGGTTTGCCAAGGATCTGGCTCAAATCAGTGATTAGCTACTTGGGGAAAGTCAAAGTACCCTTCAATTGCCAATGAATGATGTAGACCCACTGGTGGTTGGGTTGGAAAACAACTGTAGACTATTTATCCACTGGAGGAACTACTGGAATAGCAAATGGAAGAAGTTGAAACTGGAATATATTTGAGGACTTTGAATTTGGACTCTCAAAGAGCAAAACAACTGGGGAAATGAAGCTCAGGACTTCCAGAAAAGTATAAAATACAAATAACTTTTACAAATTCATCTCAAAACGTATAATCTGTAAATTTTTCAAGCTACTTAAACACTCCAAGTTTATTAAATGGCAAAATATCAGCTGGCTAGATATGAAATCGAGGAGTAAAAGCACTTACAAAGCAGTTTTTTGAACATGTACCATGGTAATATGATGGTATTCATTGAAGTACTTTGGAGTACCATATATATACCATGGTATATGAATATAATAATCAATCTGATACCATGGTACCGCCTCAGTACTTTCTTGTAAGGATCTCTCAGTATCATGCACAATATTTAATTAGTGCAAAAACACTGGAATATCGTACACTGGAGATTATCAAATATTAAGTGCTGAAAGCACTAAATGTTTGCATGTTGGTAGATGCACGGTCAAATAGTTCCTAATTCAATATTTATATGAAAACAAGAAGATTGTGTTTAGCCGTAATGAGGTTACAGTGAAATACTCCCATCCTGTAGGGGGCGGTATGGAGTGCTCTGTCATTTTATGCCTGCTGTTGTCTGTGCATTCAACTGCTTCTGGAATCTTGTAAAGCTATAAAATAACTGTTTGTAAATGATGCATTTCTCTTCTGGCTTTTTACGTAACTTATTTATAAAAGGTATAAAAGAGTAATTAATTGTTATTTGTTTTGATGGAAATTATTGTTAATGTAATAATGCTATTTTAATATAAATATAAAAAGTGTTAAATTTATCATTGGTTTGATGTTTTTTATAGCATTCTGTGAAAACAAGCCAAATGGCAGAATATTCATTCAGAAACGACCATGGCTATGGTTTCGTAAAGTCGGCGTGAAATCAAAATTAACCCTATTTACTTTGTTAGTGCACATTACTTGCTTAGTGGTGAACAATTCATTCGTGCAAGTCAATCCACACACAAAAAAGGAAACAGCTACTAAAGTGTGTTTTATTATTAGACAAAGTTGAAGGCCTTACTCTACACTTTAACCCAACTAATTGACTGGTTGGTTGTTGGATGACCACCCTGAAACCATCCCTACTTTCTTAAAAATAAGATAAGATATGACATTAAAGTTTGAATTGTAATTGATGAGTTTTTTTTTAGGAAAGTCATAAAACAAATCAAAATGAAAATCCCTTGGCTAAAAGCCAAGCCATATTTGGCGACCATCTTGGATATTCTCAATGTAGCTTTAGCTGTATCATACAAATATAGTGTATTAATCAAATACAGCCAAGATTGTCTTTATCTGCTAATCTGCACTATAATCTGATAAACACAGGATCATAAATTCTACTTCGTTAGTGCAAATATAAACAATTTTAAGCTGTTCCTGCTAATGCGCATGCTAATACTTCCTCTAAAATCAGTGTTCGCAACGCCTTCAAAATGTTGTGTCTGTGTGTGTCTGTATATATGGATGAGTCTTTCTAAGCGTGTAGCATGTGGTGGTCACATTACAGTTGTGATTTGTGTGTGTGAGGGTGACAGGTCGCAGTGGTTACAGACAGTCGTCATAGCAGCACAGATGGACGTGTACGCAGAGGGAGATCAGGTGGTGTAACAGATACCAGAGGCCTGGCCTGGAGGAGATGAACTGATAAATGTTACGCAGACAAAGCCAATAGACGGGAGGGCAACAGAAGGCTGTAGGTCTAACGGCAAAGTGAGAGGAGAGGTAGAGGAAGAGAGGCGAGTCTAAGAGAGGGAGTGTGAGAGGAAGAACATGTAGGGAGTGACTGTGTAAGTGATCAATCTTTAGGAACACAGCCGGTCTACTCTTCACAAGTGCTCAGTAACCTCAAAGTGGGAGGTATGTGAGCGTCTGGGGGTCCAAGTTGAGCTTCAAGTGTTAAAAAAAATTTTTTTAAATAGTTTGAAGTGTGAAAAATGGAAGTTTTGACCAATATGTTAAAAATGCACAATGGTAAAATATTATCCACACGAAACTATACTGCTTACTGGGCAATCGAAATTATTATAATTATGACATAAAAGACATAATTATAAGATAAAAAGTTTAAATTATGAGATTGAAAGTCATAATTATGACAGTCAAGATTGCGAAATAAGTCATAATGATGACATAAAATACATTTATAAGATAAAATGTTGACATTATGAGATGCTAAAACATAATTATGAGATAAAAAGTCAATCATGACATAAAAGACTATTATAAGATAAAATGTTGAAATTATAAGATGCCAAATCATAATTATGACAGTTATATTTATGACAGTCAAAATTATGAGATAAGTCATTATCATCACATAAGAGCCAATTATAATATAAAAAGTTGAAATTATGAAAAAACTAATACAGTTTAATGTATTTAATACAAACTAAATCATAATTATGGCATAAAAAGCCATAATTATGACAGTGAAATGATGAGATAAGTCATAATCATCACATAAAAGACAATTATAAAATAAAAAGTTGAAATTATGACATGACAAATCATAATTATGACATAAAAGTAATATTTATGACAGTCAAGATTTATAAAAAAAGACATTGAAATTATGAGATAAAAAGTAAAAATTATGATAAAGTCATAAAGTTTCATAATTTACATCTCATAATTTAATTTTTTTAATCTAAAATATTTAATTTTATGTCATAATTGTCTTTTATCTCATAATTATGATGCCTTAAAATGCTGTCTATGAAGGCAGTTCACTTGGAACAGAGCTTCTGTCTCTTTAAAATTCAAGAATTTTTCTTAAAATTCATAAAGCTACTCTGGAAAGTTAGCAATGCCTCTTAAAGGGATAGTTCACCCAAGAATGAACAACACAGAAACACTACGCTATTACACTAAGTGAACTGACTCGAGGCCCACAGAGAAGGAAATGAATAGTTGAAATAAAGTCGTTATTTTTGGGGGTTTTTGCGGACAAAAAGTATTCTCGTCGCTTGATAAACTTAAGATTGAGCCACTGTAGTCACTTGGACTATTTTAACAATGTCTTTAATAACTTTTCGGGGCTGGCAAGTGTCAATCCCTGAAGAAGCCTATGGAGGAGTGATCCAGCTCTCAGATTTCATCAAAAATATCTTAATTCATGTTCCAAAGATGAACGAAGGTCTTACGGGGTTGGAACAACATGAAGGTGAGTAAATACTGACAGAATTTTCATTTTTGGGTGAACTATCCCTTTAAGATGCAAAAACCGAAACAGATAGACAGGTAGAATAGACAAACTGTTCATTCTTTGCCCTTCATTCAACCCTGAGAGGGAAAAGGTTTAAACTAGGGGGAGGATGACATAAAACAGTGTGTTTGTGAGTGAAAGTGTGTGTGTGTTGGTGTGTTAGCGTGATTTGAGAGCTCCAGCTGACCCCTGGCACACCCTGCATCTTGCCCTCACTGAACTCACTCACACCTGGGCTCCACCTGGCCTGATCTCCCCTGCCCCGGTCAAACCTCCATCCATCTACCCTGCTCAAACAACCCGGAGAATTAACAAGTATGTGTGCATTTAATATAAACTGCAGATTTAACCACAAATGATGCATCGGTTTGTAGCGTTTACACACCAGAAAGGGAAAGAGGGGGTCACAAGTGCTCTACAATCAATAGCTAGGGGTCATAGTGTTGCAAAGTGTTGTCTAACTGCACATTTCATAAGTAAATTATTAATGGATTTACATCTAAATCAATTTATTTTCCACTGATGTCATCGAGGCCAGGTATGTTATTGGCTAATGCTAACCGAATAGCCAAAAAGCTATTGTTTTCACAAACTACCATTCAGATCTGGCTCCATTTTTGGTGCATAAAACGTCCACAATTCCTGATGGATAAAATCAATTTCTGGACAGTTTTTCTTGACGAATAGCTCTGATATTTATCGAGAAATCATTGTAAAATGCTGCCAAATCTAACACCATTAAATCTAACTCAGATTCTCAGCTGGTGTGTAACAGGTAGTGTTGAATCAGCTCGATATGAGTTCCTGGACCAGTTGAAGTGTGTTTTGGCTAGGATTTTTCTGTGTGCATTATTTATACATTTCTGAGCCGTGTGTGTTTTGGCTGGCACTGCTGATTCAGATTGAGCTGATAATGCATGGGTGGAATAAGGCCTAATGTCTGAGTGTCATAATCAGCATCAGATCGCGCAGGGCTGGTAACGCTACACACGCGGACCTGTGCCAGATTTAGCAGCTCTCTGTAAGGACACACTCTTAAAGGGACAGATGCCCTGAGAATACACATGGGACACAGACTGACACTCAGAGAAAGATCGGGACAGTGAGAGAAACTTTACCAGAGTGTAACACTGTAAAAGTCTATGGTTACACTCATGTCCAAATGAAACTTTTTGCCACTATTGCTAATAGCTGTAATATAGCCATAAATAATTTCTTCTTACAGGCAAATTTTAGCCCTAAAATGCGTCATGCTTAGTGCATGGTTTGGACACAACGGTTTTAATAGTACCTGGATTTCCATCCTCATTTTTAATGTACATTTTAGCATATCACAGTAAAATGCAAATTAAAGAACACAAAATGCTTCCCAGAACTGTCTGACAGATTGACTGATCTTTTGCAAACATTCAAGTAATTTATAACATGAAAAGACACAGAGATGATTTTGCTCTCATGAACTCATACAATATAAAGTGTGGAAGCTTGTTTCTGCCACGGAATGAAAAAAAAAGTTGCATCTCTCAATTCTGACATTTTTCTCGCAATTGCGAGTTTATATCACGTAATTCTGACTTTTTTTCTCAGAATTGTGAGATATAAATTCGCAATTGCGAGTTATATAGTCCAATTCTGAGGGAAAAAATACTTCTTTTCTCAGAATTGTGTCTTTATATCACGCGATTCAGAGGGAAAAAAGTCTGAATTGTGAGATAAAAAGTTGCAATTAGCAAAGCTTAGCAAAATAGTGAGCGATCGCCAACATGTGACCAAAAGTACCAATCTTATTGGCTGGCTTATTTCTTCACAGTGAGTTTAGAAAGAAATGAAAACTCCTCTTAATAATAAAAAAAAATAATTCGCCTTGACGACATGCTAATGTTTGTGTCAGTCTAAACGGACGCATTAACAGTCATTGTTTCAAATTCTTCACTGATCATTGGCACCAGATTTTCGCACCGAATATTCGTTTTGAAGTGAACATTTCTTAATTCCCTTGTTTTTCTGCAATATTCAGAACTCCTGAAATGTTCTTTGGAAGCTATTGCAAATTTAAAACTTGCAATTCCTAAAATCTTGCTATTTTGACGAATATCATTTTGCACCATGTTGGTGACAGAAAGCGCATGGGTGTTTTTAGTGCTAAAGAAGTCTGGATCCAACACACACGCATACTGTACTATTATGCCTGAGCACTTGTAAATCAGTAATCTCAAGATTTCCAGTGCACGAGTCACATGTACACCAGAAAACGGAAACCTCTGCATACTTTTTCACAAATCAAATAAGCACCACTCTTAAATCATGCAGTTTCCAATGCAGTTTGTAATCATTCATCTAAGAATTCAATCCAACAGTTATTCTGAACAGTCTCCTAACTCTTTAATCGGTTTTGTGTCATGACCTAATCTCTCCGTGTATGACTAATGTCTTCGTCTCAGACAATATGACACATATATATTGCATGACTCGATGCCTGCAAGGTGCACAAACAAGCATGACGAACAGTTCAGATGTTCTACTTTCACACTTATTACATGTTGGTTACATTTTGGTTACTTATTACATTTTGGTTACATGTTTTTTGATGTACATCCGATCTTGGGAATGTACTGTAGATTGAATGCTTTCTCCCAGTTTGTACTGTGTCAATATTGTCTGTCTGTCTCCGCCGGGTGGAGAATTCCTCCCTTCAGAAAGCGTTCAGTAGAGGGAAGCCCACCCAACTAGAGTCAGAGACCTCTCAGCTGTGTGTGTGTGTGTGTGTGTGTGTGTGTGTGTGTGTGTGTGTGTGTGTGTGTGTGTGTGTGTGTGTGTGTGTGTGATCACCCCCACTCAAGCATCCGCTGTGAGGTATGTGTTGTTTTCACTATGACTGACAGGTGACAGCACTGAAAATACACACACATACAGACATCAGAAGCTGTATTAGCAAGAATCTCTTATAGACACAATGGGTTTGATGCTAAAATAATGATGTTTAATATAGTTTACCCCTAATCTTAACCCTAAGATGACATATTTTTGCAGGCCAAATTAGTTGCATTTTAGCACTTCCGGTTCCATCGTCTCGAAGTCAATGGGTTTTTTGAATGGGTCTGTTGTGAACATAAGCACAATTCTACAGCATAAAATACATCAGTAATACCTTGTGATTTTTTACTTTTTTACAAGCTTTTACTTGTCTTGAGAAAGGTTGCTAACAAGTGGCTAAATGGGACAGCAGGGGTTGTCGAGGACATTAAACGTCATCAGCCGAACAGGTAAACTCATTTACTTGCTAGTCCGCTTTCACAACCTCGTTGTGTTTATAATAACGCTATAGTAAATTATTATTTCTCGAACTTCCTGAAGAGTTATTGAAGCTTTAAGTCCCCCTGTATTCAATCAAACTCATCGTTGATCACCAAAATTACATAATTAAATGTTTTTTCCTCGAAAAAAAAAATTGTCATGCCTTAAAATAGCTTGAATGTAACTCTACACCCTTGCCTCATTAAGTATATGTGGTTCTATGAATATGCAAACGATCCCCGCCTCCACTCACTAACGCCAGCTCAGAGATCCACTCGTTGACGTGATTGGTTACAAGGTAGTTTGTGACGTCAGAATCACCAGTGATTTCAAACCGCCTTTTTGAGACTGTCTTTGGTACACTGCAGTTTTAAAGAGAAAATACCTTAGCAATGGTGTTGACTTGTGAATTTGAACATGGTTTGTCTTAAAGCACATTAAAATCACCACATAGACACATAAACAACATTAAAAACTTGATTTTTTTACCACAGGGGGACTTTAATGATGGTGATGTTGAAGTCATGTGACATGAAGTTCATTCATAGCCTATGTTTAGCTTTTTACTTCTGGCGACTGTATTTATGCTTCAAAATTCGTAAATGTGTTAATTTGTGAAGATTATCATGATGAACAAATTTGCAAGAATCAAAGTTATGTTGGTCACAGAGCCTATTTTCTAGAATAATACAAAAGCAGGTGGAAGAAAACTATTTGTTTTTATCGAGAAAACCAGTGTGATGCAAACTTATAGGTTGGCCAACAAAAATACATCATTACTGAAGTGCTGTTTTAGATGTAGCCTAAGGCTAAGGCGAAACATGAATTGGCTAATTTATGTCTCTTTCTAATGGTTGGAATAATTTCAAATATCCTTACAAGTAGGTTTTTAACATGTTTCACTATATTTGTGTGGATATTTTCATAAATTTGGCCCTTACTAGTATGGCTAAGACTGAATACACCAGACATCCAACGGCTCCCTGACGCCCGCAAATTACATACAATATCCCAGAAATCGAGCAAGCGCGAGAAGCTTAAGATGCGTTTTCGATGATCCAATCACAAGTGTTCAGCCAAGACGCGGCATTGGCGTTTACAGCTGGTATTATCGTGTGTTAATGCGTCTTCTGTGACCACTTGCGTTCGGATTTCGTTGAGACCCTCCCCTCTTATTTCGCCACACACAACATTACTGTCACTTTTGAATGAACGAACCCATGTTATGCAGTTTAAGCATAAAAGGGTTGGTGGAGGGGAAATTAGTTTTTGCAGGCTGGGATGTCTGATACATGCTTAGCAATTTGCTAAAGCTAACTTATCGGTTATGATTGTACACACACCTGCTTCACACCTGCTAACAATAGCTTATCACACTTATCTATCTCTCACACTCGCTGACATTTCCTCACACACTGTGCATGTCTTCAAAGTAATCATGATCTGTGGGGTGAAAAATCTGTGTGTGTGTGTGTGTGTGTGTGTGTGTGTTGGGTGGGGATGGCATTTTTCCTCTTTTGCACATGTTGGATGTCACAATCATTCACACCCTCCATCAAGAAAAATGCTGAATGAAATGTTTTACACTCAACATTTTCCTTTTTCGTCCGCTTTTAAAAACATGCAAACTCATTCACACTATTAGCCACAAAGTCACTCAGAACTAGCGAACAGAACTAGCGATTCTGCAGCACACCGTGAAAACATCATCATACACATAATATCCATGTCCCTGATGCCATTACGTTGAAATAACTTGTTAAAAACTCAATATGTATTTTTTTTGTTGCAAAAATTAGATGTGCTTTTAAAAAAAAAACTACCTCATTAGCTTGCTTTTAGCTGCAAACACAGTAGTTTATGATTCATTCTAGGCTATTCTATTTAATTTTATTTTTTCCCCCACAGCCGATTTCATTGGTTAACTCCGTCACCTGTCGAGAAAAAAATCAGACTTCATGTACTCAGTTCTTACAGTTGACAAATATCATGGATGGATCTGATCTTAACAAACATGCTAGCTATCTGTCAGGATGAGCTAATGCTGTCCTAAGGTTACGGTTACTGTTTAGGATAGGGTTAATGCTTTTTGGTAAAATGCGAGGAAAAAAAGCTTCTTGAAATGAATTAAAATTTGCTTGTATAGTCGAAAGTAAGAAGGCCACCTACATTTCCTTCTCATTTTAAAGTTTGGAGAAGTTAAAAGACATCATATGCTTCCACTCTTCCTTTCATCCTGCCATCAAAATGAAGGAGAAGCCCAATCACGCAGTAAACAAATGTTCTGTATGCGGAAAAAAGCGGAACATCTCCTAATAAAAGCCATGGGGTTCTGTGAAAGTCTTTCGAAATGTGAATTGTGAAACGTCGTGTTGTCCCTCCGGTCCTCGGCTGTTGTTTTATTTAGATTCCTGGTTGCCATAGAGGTGTCTGGTGTTCAAATCTGCTGATGGTTTGAGATATATTAACCCGTCTCAGCGCCGAGAGGCTGCTGTTAATTGGATCCTTGACCTCTGACTTTCTCTCACACTCCCTGGCTTTCTATATCTCTCGCTTTTCGTTTAGTCTCCCAAAACCCCTCAGCACACCTCCGTTTAATCCTGAGCTGTCAACGCTACTTCCTGTAAGAACAGCAACATTAGGCTTTAATTAACTCGCCTGACGTCTCTTTCAGTTAGTAGGCCCTTTCTCTCTATTTCCCTTGTTCTCATTTGATCATGTCGGGATATTTCTGGTTTAAGAGTGCGTGTGTGTGTGTGTGTGTGTGTGTGTGTGTGTGTGTGTGTGTGTGTGTGTGTGTGTGTGTGTGAGTGTGTGTGTACGTGTGCTGTGCCATACCACCCCAGAAGCTGATTATGTGTGGAAGTCTGATGTGTGAGAGCTTCATCAGTCCAGTGACTCAGCCCAACAGAGCTGACTAATGAAGTGTCTGCTACACAGCGCGTTTATTTCGGAACAGCGATTACAGATATATACATATACATACACAACCGACACATCAGACAAAGAATACTGGAAGTGTTTTATTCACATGCTCAGTTTATCCGCTAGGGCAAGTAAAGGTCGTGTGACTAGCAAATCAAGAAGAACTACCTATTCATTTGTTAATGGTAAGTTACCTTACCAAATCTAGTGGAAAAGTTCTTTTTAACAAGACAATACGTGACATTTTAAAGTGAAAAAGTATGCTTTTAGCCATTTTTAAGCAATACAATTAATTATTTTTGCTTTATAAACTACATATCGCTGCATGTATTTTTATTGTATCTTATGAGAAACACATGCAGCTGCCAGTTTTTTTAATTATCATAAAATTAAATAAAAATAGATTAACCACACAGTAAAAATGTTTAAAAAGAGAGAGAAAATAATTTAATAATGTTAATTAGTTAAATGATAGAAAGAAAGAAAGAAAGAAAGAAAGAGAAAGAAAGAAAGAAAGAAAGAAAGAAAGAAAGAAAGAAAGAAAGAAAGAAAGAAAGAAAGACAGATTCCAGCTCTTTGAAGATTCATAATTAAGCAACCAAGAATTTATGACCAATGACTTAATATTTCTGAAGACTTGATCTGGAGCCCAGGCTTGAAGACATGATCACACGCCATCAGCATTGTGTAAGAAACAACAAGACAGTGGAAACAAGAGCAAAGCTCTTGGAGGAGAGTTACGCAAGAACACAGGTGCTACTGTTCAGCACTCTTATCTGATGCGCACACACACACACACACACACTCTCTTCTCCTGGCCAGTCTGCATCACATATTTACACCAACTTTAGAAAAACAGGAACATCGTGCTCATGAAAATATCTGTTTCCCCTTTCTCCATCCCCTCCAGCACAAGACAAAGGCATTTTTCATTAGTGAGCATGAAGGATGTGTACTCAGACGTTTGGGGAACTCAGATCCGATGGGAGAGCTTGAATGTTACACCGACAACGTGAAAAACAAATTTATGGGTGACCCCATTTGTGGCCGTGAGGGTCATGGTGCCGCAGCGTGCCATAAAACTTGTTTTGTGGCGTGTTTGTGAGTGCATGCATGTGTGTGTGTGTACGTGGATATTTTGTGACTGGGTCCCGTGTTTTCCGTTTCTTGGACAGGAAATGGTACCTAGCGACAAGATGAAAACACAGGAAGTGCAAACTGCGTTCCACACATTCCAGCATTGTCTCAGTGTGCGGACACACACACACTTGTAAACTACAGAACAAAAGCAGACACATGTATCAGTTGTATGATGATAAACATCAATTTGGCTATTAATACATACATATACATGCATATACAAACACACACACACACACATACACATTATATATATATATATATATATATTCAATAGGTAAAATTGAATATAAGTTAATTAGAGCTATATATATATATATATATATATATATATATATATATATTGTTATAATTTATAGTTATAACTCTAACTAACTTATATTCGGCTGTTAACCAGTTAACTGCTAATCTACTAATTGAATTTGGATATAATTGACAACATTGTATTAATAATAATTAATAATAATTATATATATATATATATATATATATATATATTTATATATATATATTTATCAGCATCTCTAATTCGCTTATATGTGAACCAATGATACTTTACTCGAATCATTAAATTTGCATATCATTGACACAGTATTATCATACGGTCCTTATTATAATAATCCCTCTCTAGATCTCTCTGTTAATGCAGTCAGGTCCTCTGCACAACGAACGGATGATGTCACGTTTAAACCTTTTTAATGAAGTTGACCCTGAGTCTGTCTTGCCACACAAACACACACACATACAATCATGCGTTTCAACTCATTTTAATGGAGAGCAAATCTCTGTGGACTTGCATAAGCCTCTGATCTCTATCTCTCTCTCTCTCTCTTCTGAGTACTGTGAGTGATGTTATTTTCTTAGAAAGCCTCCAGTGAAGCATCTGTTCTCTCCTCATTAATTTCACCTTTTCTTTCTGTGACTTACAGTAATTCATCATAAATTTTGCAAAGGACATTTTGGTTGTTTATATGTTGGTAACCATTATAAAAACTTTTTAAGAAGGATGAGTATACTCGGATTGCCTAAGGTCAGTATCACTAATTCTATATGTTCATACTTAGTGATTTGTACAAACTACTAACACTAAGTATTAAAGCTTCAGCACAGCTTGTCCTGCACCGTTTGCTCTATGGATATGTGTGTTACATCAAATTGTGTGGCCAGAACACCCTAGAAACTGATGCATGTGATCTCTTTGCACCTGTGCAGCCAGTTCTACTCGACCCACTCTGAGTGGGATTCGAACCAGGGTCTGTGCCATGGAAGGCGGGTGCGCAAAAAGGACAATAAAGACCGAAACTGCTAGCATCAGTCGCTAATGCACCTCTTGAGATCAAGCGAGTGAGGTTTACATGTACAGATCAGAATCAGAATCAGAAAGAGCTTTATTGCCAAGTGTGCTTGCACACACAAGGAATTTTCCTTGGTACTGAAGCTTCGAGTGCACATATACACATACAGATACAACAAGAAACATAGTAATACAAATTCTACAAATAAAATTATAAAGAAAAAATATGAAAATACTATAAAAATATATGGTCACAGTTGGGTTTTGTCAGAATAAACATTTACAGATTATGAACATATTTACAGTATTTTGAATAGTATGAATAAATATAAATAAATATAAATATCACCTGAATTTTTAAGATATTGCACTAAACAGTGGGAGTATTGCACTTACAGGCATATGCCTTGTGAGGTGTGTTAACTGTTCAGAAGGGAAATGGCCTGTGGGAAGAAACTGTTCCTGTGCCGAGATGTTCTTGTGGCCAGTGATCTGATTCTCCGTCTTGACGGTAACAGTTCAAACAGGAGGTGTCCAGGGTGAGTGGAGTCTGTGATGATTTTACCTGCTCTCTTCCTCACTCTGGAAGAGCACAGGTCCTGGAGGGATGGCAGGGGGGCACCAATAATCCTCTCCGCAGTCCGGACTGTCCGTTGTAGTCTCCTGATGTCTAATTTGGTAGCTGAACTAAACCAGACAGTGATGGAAGTGCATAAAACAGACTCAATGACGGCTGAGTAGAACTGAATCAGCAGCTCCTGCTAAGATCCTCCAGATCTTACTTACACCTGCATTCCATCATACTAAAAAACACAAAAGGGCTTTTCATACTTGAAATTGTTAACACTGGATCATTCTAAACCAATTCTAGAATTCTAAACGGAATTCTGAGTCATCTTATTTCACATTGCTCATAATTTACCCGGGTGAACAATTAATCCATACGCTGCCGCTTCACACTGTACATTCCTAAACCCTGTGTAAGCACTCTTATTTGCATATCTGGGATGTCACTGTCATCCTCATATTAGGCTACACATTGCCGACTGTACTATCAAGTTTATCCTGAATAGACTTTTTCATACTAAAAGCTAAAAATGAAACGTGTCCAATTCACGTGTTTCCCGTCGCTGTTTGACATTCTTCTTGTCAAACGCTGAAACGAATGTGTTTCCATGACTGTCCAAAGCATGTGATGTAAATATGAGGCTCATGATTGGTTGTTGGATGTTAAGCGTCTAGTCGTTTCACACTGTGCACGTTTGGCACCACAATGTAGGGTTAACACCAAAAAAAAAAAAAAGAGCGGGGCTGCTGAATGCTTGAATCTGATTGGTTGCAATTATTTTCAGGGAAATGCACAGCTAAAGTATTTCTAGGCATGTCTTGAACGCATTACAAAATATCACTTCACCAAATGATTTCCGTTATTTCAAAGGTCCTTACAGCCTACAACAGCAAACGACACTGACAGAGCAAATAAATATAATAAACAATAGGATAAAAACCACAAAATTTGCCACAAAATAATTTTTTATTATGTACAGAAAGTGCATCTCTCTCTCTCTCTCTCTCTCTCTCTCTCTCTCTCTCTCTCTCTCTCTCTCTCTCTCTCTAATAGCTGCATTAGTCTTATATCAGTGGCTCCATTTCTAATGACGTTTTGTAATTAGCAACAGAGGAGTGGGATGAGACAAGTAAGAAATTAGTCCTACACATGAGCGTTTTAAGGACAGAAACCTGACAAATGCCTTTAAATACAACATCTGAACAATGTCTTGAGGTGTGGTAACTGTAGTATACAGTAATTGAAATGATATATTCATTGAATTTTTAGAAAATAATGCAGACTGCTTCGCGTTGTGGCCGCATTACCACCTCGTGCATTATTTTCTAAAAATGTAATGGCCTGTCGTCAATTATTCCTTACATATACAATGCACTGTGTTTCAATACAAGGCACGCGATTGGTTGTCATTTGCTAAGCGTCTAGTCGTAATATTCTAACACCGCATCGTTTCACACTGTACACATTTGTCACTGCAATGTGGGGTTAACAATGCAAAAAAAAAAGAGCAGGATTTGATAATCCCAGGAAAAAAGCAGTGCTGACCCCGCTTTTAAATTACAAGTGTAAAACTTTCCCTTACCAACAGTAGCAACAACTTAGCAACCAACCAGAATAACATAGCAACTAAAAATCACTTCATGACATACTTTTACAGCACAGCAATGAGCTAAAAACTGCTTAGAAGAACCTTGTCAACTGCATAACACCCTGGCAACTATCTAGAACAACCTGGAAATCACATATTAATGTGCTCAAAACCAGTCAGAACATATTTGTAACTGCAAACACTGCAACACTTTGGCAACCACCCATCACAATAAATAAACTGCTTAGCAATGGGCTAAAAATCACATATAACACCTTAAACAGCCGCATGACACCCAGGTCAATCCCCAAGAACACCTTAGCAACTGCTTCTCAATATACTAAAAATCACTCAGAATGTGTTAACCACATTATACCCTGACAACCACCTATTACACTCTAGCAACCACAGAGCGATGTGCTTAAAACCACTTAGTAGACCCTAGCAACTGCATAGCAACATGCTAAAAACTATTAAAACACCCATCAACCACATAACAAACCTTGGAAACCACCCAATAGCAGCGTGCTAAAAAACACTTAGCATACTTTAGCAACCACATATCAACAACCTAGCAACTGCATAGCAATGTGCAAAAAAAAACATTTAGAATACCTTAGCATTCACATACCAATACCCTGGCAACCACCATGAACACCCTAGTAACCACAGAGCAATGTTCTAAAAAATACTTAAAGGGATAGTTCACCCAAAAATGAAAATTCTGTCAGTATTTACTCACCCTCATGTTGTTCCAACCAAGTAAGACTTTCGTTCATCTTCAGAACACGAATTAAGATATTTTTGATGAAATCTGAGAGCTGGATCACTCCTCCATACTAGTCCATAGGCTTCTTCAGGGATTGAAATTGCCGGCATCGAAAAGTTATTACAGACATCGTTAAAATAGTCCAAGTGACTACAGTGGCTCAATCTTAAGTTTATCAAACGACGAGAATACTTTTTGTGCGAAAACCCCCCCAAAATAACGACTTTATTTAAACTATTAATTTCCTTCTCTGTGGGCCTCGAGTCAGTTCACTAGTGTAATAGCGTAAGCTTCTGTTGTTGTACGTCACACGCATCACACACATGACCAGCGTTGGCCAATAGTGAACCTATGTGTGACGTAGCTCTACGCTATTACACTAAGTTAACTGACTAGAGGCCCACAGAGAAGGAAACTGAGCCACTGTAGTCACTTGGACTATTTTAACGATGTCTTTAATAACTTTTCGGGGCCGGCAAGTGTCAATCCCTGAAGAAGCCTATGGACTAGTATGGAGGAGTGATCCAGCTCTCAGATTTCATCAAAAATATCTTAATTCGTGTTCCGAAGATGAACGAAGGTCTTACGGGGTTGGAACAACATGAGGGTGAGTAAATACTGACAGAATTTTCATTTTTGGGTGAACTATCCCTTTAATACCTTAGCAACCACCAAGAGCTAAGAATCATTTGAAACACATTCCCAACTGCATAATACTCTGGCAAACACATTGAACTCCCTAGCAACCACATAACAATTCTGCAAAAAAACAAATAGAATACCCTAGCAACCACATAGCAACACCCTGGCAACCACCCCAAAACCCTACCACTGAAGTGCATTTTACATATAGGGTTTTTGCACAGAGCCTGACATCATGATAACACTAGCTGGAAAGTCATTAGTCTCATGGCTAATTGTGTCTTTCCGTGGCAAATGGACCCATTTACATGATGAATCACATGAACACATTCACAATGAGGAGGTCTTGCAGCACCAGACGACCCTCGTCAGTCGTTCTGCAGCTATATAAAGAGCTGTAGTCCATCACCATGATGGAAAGCGGGCATTCATGAATACTGCATGCACACCCTAACTTTAGCACTGAGCGCTGCTATAAGGAGAGTTCGACCTCAAATTTGGCTAGAAGCAGAACAACATCAAGCACAACAAAACCATTAACAAGAATCGCAGACAAAACAACAGAACAGATATATTTTTTATATAGTATATTTTCATGAATGTAGCCTTTCATGTCTAAGGGCCAATCCGAGACTGATGCTAAGTGGCTAATGTTAACTTAACTTCTTGTACAGACATGAACCTCAGTTTGTGTAGTTTGTTGAGGAGGTGTGCTAATACTTTTCAAAATGGTCAGATGATAAAACAAGTAATAATAATACCAATGACCACCTGCAACACCCTAGCAACTGCATAGTAACATGCTAAAAAACACCATAGAATACCTTAGCAACCGCATAATGACACCCTGGCAACCACCCAAAACCCCATTGCAACTGCATAGCAACATGATAAAAAACGCTCAGAACAACTTAGCAAAACCCAGGTAACCAACTGGAACACTCTGGCACCTGCATAGCAATGGGGGAAAAAACCCACTCAGAACACCTCTACAACCACATAACACCTTGGCAACCACCTAAAACCCCATTGTAACTGCATAGCACCATAATAAAAAAACATTCAGAACAACTTAGCAACACCCTGGCAACCAACTGGAACATTATGGCACCTGTATAACAATGGAGAAAAATACTTAGAACACCTTTCCAACAACATAACACCTTGGCAACCACCCAAAGACCCCATTACATTGGCAATGTACATTGTACATTTTATAATTTACATGTCTTCATTCAATATATATAACCTACTTAGAATACCTTAGCAATAACAACACCATGGCAACCAGCTAATACTCTAGCAACCTCAGTGCAATGTGCTAAAAACACTTAGGACATGTTAGCGACAGCATGACACCTTGGCAACCACCTAGCGTAATGGTAGCGGTTGTTAAACTCCCACCCTGATGTCAACCAGTCATCACTAAAACAAAAGCAGGCTCTCAGAAAACAGCGAAAGGAATGCAAAGTGAGTTGAACGGAGGCCCGTAAAGGTACATCAGAAGATTTTCTGACTGTCACTACTTGCTTGAGTTTGGAGGTTAGCCCAACTTAAAAAGATAGAGCATGGAGGAATGTATTGCTGAAGGGGAACTTACACTCATCTTTTTTTTCTTCTGATTGCCAGCTCAACCAGGGATGGAGGGTGAGACTGGAGAAAAACTCATTTCGTAATTAGGCCATGTGCTAGACTTTTGTAGCATTTTCCCCAGTGAGGTTCATTTACAGTATAATGTTAGACAAGGTTTTTTGCACCTTTCCACGAACCTTCCTGATGATGAATATTACGTCGTGCGGAATGTCGCGAAACGCGGTCGGCCGAAGTACACTTTGGGCTTAAGGAAATAGCCTTTTAAGATTTCAAATCAAGTAGTGCCTCTAATCGAGAAAGCCATTTCTAATTGGTCCATTTCTGCAGCGTATTTTCAATTAAACGGTGAACTGGTGAGATCTTTACATTGTGGAAATCCTTTTTTTCATGATATAGCTGAAACAAGCTTTAGGTGGCACAGAACAAAGATAGAAATGGAAAAAAGGCTAAATGGATGGTGGTTGATGAAAACAGGGTGAGAGGGAAAGGGCGTGAATGAAAGTGCAAAAGGAAAGACGAGAGAGGGCAAAACAGATGGGATGATGGTGGGAGTAGAGTTCAAGAGGCAGTTGTGAGTGACAGATCTGAAACCGGTCGTGAGAGGCATATGGGGGACGGGTGGAAATTAAAGGAAGGTAAGACTTCGGGAGATCAAGAGGTTCAGAGATTAAAGACGAAGAGGTGCATGAAAAGGTGAAAGCGTATAAGTGTAGGAAGCGAAATGGTTGGGAAGAGGATGGAGGAGAGAACCGAGGGATGAGTGAAGGTGTAGAGAGGTGGGCCATAAATCCTGAGGAGGACGTGGCAGAGACAGCTGTTTCTGAACGAGCCAGATGTGAAAGAAGTACAAGAGGGATTTGACCACAAATCATGAATGAATGAACGAATGAGGCATTTATATAGCGCTTTCATATGTACTACTGTACACCCAAAGCGCTTTACAATCATGTCGGGATCTCTCCTCAACCACCACCAGTGCAAATCATGCAGCATATTGAGAAAAACTCACATACAAATAGTAAAAAAAAGTGTGTATTTGTGTGATTTGGCCTTCAGCCCACAGCCAGGTGTGAAAGATACAGGTGAGATATCCATCCATCAGATTAGATGACACACAAACATCACATTTAAAGATTATTTTGATTGAACTCACCCTAGTTTTGAAAGTGAATCTTTGTTCTGTCGTTCATTTTTAAGGAGCGTGACGGCGCATTTCTCCATATCTCTACCTTTTTATTTTCAGTCGCCCCGTTGCTCAAAGGACAGCTGTTTCCTTTGACAAGCAGACCTTCACTGCCTGGAGAAACACGTACACTCGCACATAACATCTTGAAATAAGAGAGTGAATGGTAATTACTCATTCTTTAGAGTCAAACAGCTGTTTGCTGCACGCGTCTAGAGTCATTCAGAAAACACACATTGAAAACAGCCACGAGGGTGACAACACAAAGTGTGCTCTTTACAGTGGCAGACCGAGATGTTTAGAAGTCAAACGAGTAAAGAAAATACAAACACATAAAATTTTATCCAAGAATCAAACTCCTTGGCGTTACTAGCTCAAGCTCTATCAGTCAAGCTAAAGACACAAAAACAGCTACACCAGCATTTTCAATGAGACATTTTTAAATTCATATTGAAATCAATGACATTTTAATTAAAAAAAATCTAACCACAATTTGAGACAATGTTGAGATCTCTTCTGAAACTCAGTGGTTCTCAAGATGCATCTTGCAAGATGCAAAGGGGTCCTATGATGCTTTTTTACATGTTCAGCTTTCTTTAGTGTGTATTGTTGTGGTTTGAGCATGAAAAAGGTCTGCAAAGTTACAAAAGCACAAAGTCCCTCCAGCAGGAGTTATTCTCTATATCAGTGTGCACTGTTTCTGAACTCCATGAAACGCCTTCATTGTAGTCTTGAGTTTTCTTCCGGGAAAGAACACGTCACAATATTCCTCATTTAAATAATTCCTGCCCAAGTCATACGCAAAATAAAATAAGAGGTCTAGTTGAGTTGCGTTAATAGTGTGTTGAAACTTATGGTTAAGGTAAGGGGTGTGGCATTTCCCAAACACGCTCAAAGCGCTTGACCAATCACAGCACACTGATCCAGCTGTCCAATCAGAGAACACTGTGCTTTCTGAAGGAGGGGCTTCATAGAGACAGGAACTAAACAGAGTGTTACTGACAGACTGGGAAGAGAGGTGCTGAAACAATGTCAAAAATGGGGAAAATAATGTGTTTTTTGAACATTCAAGCATGCAAACCCAAAAACAAAATCAAGACTTTGAAACTGGGCCTAATAGGTCCGCTTTAAAAAAATGTTTAAGTAAGATAAAACCAGCAGTAAAATAAACTAATACAACTGAACACCATGATATTTCTTATTTGAATTCACCCCTCAACAACTTTTTTCCCACAGTCTTGAGGATACTTGAGCCAGCTTAATTTTAGTTTGAATTCTAGTACCGGAAAGGTCATGCAAAATTAAACAAAATGGTAAAACTCCATGGGCATTTTTATGATGAATATACCATGCTAGAAATTGTGAGTAAAAATATATTTAAAAAATCCTTTTCCTTAATACTTATCCTGTAAATAAACTACCTAATGGATTACGGATTTAAACAACTGTCAAAAGTTGAGGAGACTTTGAATTTTGTTGTGGACAATGGGGGGATTCATAAAGGTTGAGAACTGCTGCTTTAGAGGAGACACACTCAAGAATAAGCAAAGTATTTTGCTCAGGGAAAAAAATCTGAGAAACAGGAGATGTCACGTGCTCTTTATTTACTATCATAGCGGTCTATGAGAAATAATTAATACTTTTTCTGTCATACAGGTACTGAGGGAAATATTTAGTAGATATATAAGACACCATATCAAAGATTAAAAAGACTTTTCGCTGAGTGCGCATCAAGGCTTATGGGGTGTCCAATCCTGCTCCTCGAGGGCCAATGTCTTTAGCTCCAGCGTGCACTTACACACTTGCCTGGAGGTTCCTCGTAATCCTTAAGATCTTGACTAGCTGTGCAGTGACTAGCAGTGGCCTTCCATGAGCAGGATTGGACACCCCTGGCGTCATCCAAAGTCTCAAAATACAGTTGATAATGTAGTACCACACCACCCTCTGGTGGTCACTGTGGAAACAGCAGCCCAGAGTTTCTGTGATTTCTCTTTCTTTTGTTATTCAGTGTCCTTCTGTTTGCTGAATAATACACCACTAATATTCTTCCTGGAGCACTTCCTGAAGAGGGTGGATGGAAAACATTTGTGTTTAAATCTTGTGTATGGAGCAAATGGGGATTTGTGCTTCTGTTCAAATCAGGATCAGGGCAATTCATGTACCCATCATCCATTTCTACATTCAGAGAGCAATCTTCTTGCCAAGCTTTCTGGGTAGTGCTGACAGAAGTTGCAGGATTCGGCAAGTATCCCTCAGAACATGGGAGGACTGGGTCATGGAAGTTGGGCTGGAATGTACCATCTATTCCCATCACATTCCCAGAGGACTGAAGACATGGATCATCAATATGCAAAACCACTCGATCACCCTCGATTTCACGGAAGCGGTTGTTTCCATCGGAGGTCAAGGTATTTTCTGAGTCGCTGCATGGAAGAAGTCATATTCATGTTCTGAACTTCCCTTTTTATCTGTTACTAAAGAATTTTAGGACTTTCCATTCCCAAAATTACAGAGCATTCCAGGAATGAAGCCTATTGACTTACAATGAGGAAAACTGCGGACGGACTTCTACAATCTGAGCGTCACTGATTTCTGGATCCTTCAGTTCGGTACAGCAGGGTAAGTGGTCCATCTGAGGATGCTAGCAGAAAACAGGATGTTCGCTCCGTTAGCTTATGATTGAGTACTGGGTTTAAAAGATTATAGGCATCGTTTACACCTTGTATTATTGATTTGACAAGAATTGGAAATCTTCAAATTCAAGAGTTCCAAAAAAAAATCTTGCTCAGTCAATTGCATTCGGAGGTAGCCTGTCAGGGCTTGGTGTGGACAGAAGAAGGACAAAAGCTCAGAGTTCCAATTTACACGATTTTACTTAATATTATTCACACAGGTACGGACTGGCAGGCAGGACAAACACACACTCCAAACAAGACTACATACGACTAACTACAGACCAGGACTGACTGAACTGAAGGAACTAAATACAAACACTGATGAACTGAAACAGGTGACAGAGATGATGATAATTAAAAAGACACAGGTGAATAAGATGAACTAATGAATAGTTAATATGGTAACTGAAGAATGGCGGGAAAACAAGACATGTGACAGAAAAGGAAAACAAACAGAAGATCTAAACAGGACAGAATCAAACAGACACCAACATGACATAGCCAGACACTGGGCCCTATTTTAACTATCTAAGACAGTGCATGGTCTAAAGCTCACGGTGCAAGCGCACTTTCGCTATTTTAACAATGGGAAAAATGGTCGGCCATTTTCAGATCAGAGTCTTGTCAGGTCAGAGTCATTTCCTTTAAAAGCCAGTTGCGCTCGCGCCATGGCGGATTCGCTATTTACATGACGGAATTTGCAAGAATCTTGCACAAGGTTAAAGAGCACAAGCAGACCATCTACGGGACAAGCCGGATTCCACTGTGTCTTACACAATAATAGTCTTTTACATTGATATACTTTTATTTTTAATATTTGCCATGTTTGTGTGTAATTAGCAGAGTGTATGAGCGTTGTGTGACTATAGGGGCATATTACTAACGCGCTCTTTAAATAACAAATTAAATAACAAATTCTGCGTCATTGACTTTAGACCAGGTTTCAGTCGGTCAATAGTGCAGTCTATTTCAGTTGCCTCAAAATAGCAACACGTCAACAATGCGCCTGAACACACCTCGTTTTCAGACCAGCACGCCCATGGGCGCACAAATGGGCGCAAATGCATTAGCTATTTAAACGTGCGCAGGACGTGAAAATGATAACTGAGTTGGGTTGAAACTAGCAAAAAACACTTGAGTCGCAACTGCCGCTGCATTGCGCCGAGTGTATGATAGGGCCTTTTGAATTTTTTGCGTAAATTCTAATGCGACAAGTCGAAAGGCCGCCCATTTGTCTGTCAATCATCTTTTGCAACCAATCAACAACCGATGGTTTCCACCGGATTGACACTCGGATAAAAAAACATCACGAATTTGATGCCAGGAATGGCTATAGTGATGTGGTCTAAGTTACCAGGTCAACTTACCTGTGACACCTCTGACACTTTGCTGTGGACAGGAGAGGGAAGAGACACGTCCCATTCTCTCAGTCTTCTGAAGAGAGAAGAAAGACTTCCACTTTCTGTCTTTGCAATTCATAAATTGAAAGGAATCAAATTTTATTTACCTCTGAAGAACAACCAGACTGATGAAAACTACGATGGAGGCGGCGGACGCGAGGGTCGCGATCAGGAAATACAGGAGAAATGCAACTAGATTGGGCGCAAGAGGCTCTGAAGCAAAAAAATACATTGATAAGGTTTGTATAATGTATCATGGTTTCTTGTACTGTAAAACACTGTAGATATGTAGAGACCAGGCCGTGTGGTCCAGTAGACGGGGTCGGTCCACTCTGAGGGATATCCAGTGTAACGCCATCCTGAACGTCTGGTTGAGCTCACATTACAGCGAACCTGAGCCTGGTACTCTGAGGAACCCTTTAGAGAACGCTCTGATATAGCAAACACCATCTCTCCATCAGAGAGAAAGATGCTCTTTACATCCTCCTACAGACAAAGAGGAAGTTAACATACATGCACTAGAGAATGAAAGCGGGTGTTTATTCAGCTACCGCACTTTTGACCTTTTAGAAGATAGACTCTCTTTTAAAAACACTTTTTACACTCTTCTGCTAATAATGGCCAAAAGTGTATATATATATATATATATATATATATATACACACACACATAAACAAAAGTCTTTTTTGCCCATAATTTTTTAAAGTTGCAAAAATTTCTACCATAGTGTCATTTTCAGACATCTCAAATGATGTATTGTTTAACTCTTTCCCCGCCATTAACGATATTTTCTGTCAACCCATGTTATCACTGTTATACGGTAGGGGGTGCTATTAAGCATCTTCTGAAAGAGTACAGAATCTCTGGATCCAAAAACAAGTGAAGAAGAAGCAGAAACAATCGATAGAAGCATTGCCTGCGCATATGTAATCTAATGCGATCATCAAACATTCAACTGCATATAAATCAAAACTGGCTGACAACATTTAAAAAAACATGCTGGCAGGGAACGAGTTAATACTATTCTGTGATGGAAAGTACGTTTTGAACATTTTTGGTAAATAAAGGCTGACTACTTTTTCTAGCTAAATTCATAAATACACGTAATTAACTAATTTTCAATTTTTTTGCATAATTTAACAAAATTACACTTTGAATTTAATTCAAGTGGTATTTTCCTTGATTTTAAGTTGTTCTCTTCACATATCACAAGTCTCATATATATGTTGTCTCTTTGGTAAATAAGTAAACTGACATTTGAAAAAACTTTATTAATTGCTTAATTGTTTTTAAGTTGTTGTGGAAATGTGGAATATGATTTAAAATGTTATATGAATATTTTTTACACAGTAAAAGTAGTAATTGATAATGAATAAATATTGCATAGATAAATAGTATTTTGTGTTATAGCTTGTATTTTATCATGCCTAAATCAGAACAGTATGTAAAAACACTAAATCTTTTTGTTGTATGTTAAAAGTAAATAAAAGTAACAAAATAAAACATATTAAGGCATAATAAAAACTATGTGAAAGAATGTGACCATCATTTTTAAACAGCAAAAGTAGTAATTAACAATTAATAAATATAGTATTGTGTTATAGCTTGTATTATATTGTATATATATGTGTGTGTGTGTGTGTGTGTGTGTGTGTATACCTAAATCAGAACAGTATGTAAAAACCATAGACTGTAAAAACACTGTAAACCTTTTTGTTATATTTATGTTAACAATAAATAAAAGTAGCAAAATAAAACATATTAAGGCATGATAAAAAAAAAACTTACATTTTAATTATAAATTAAAAATCAACTCCTAGGACATACAATTTTTTATATTTTTTTTTATAAAAGTTGAAGAAACACCCTTACAAAATAAAAATAAAAATAATAATGAATAAATATTGTCAATAAAAGTAGTCAAATACGCACAGGAGTTAGTATGCTCCAGTACTTGAGTTCAGTAGTGAGAGGTACAGTACGGTACTTTGTCAGAGTCCAGTTCAGGATCCAGTCTTCTCCTCTCAGTTCAACGCTCAGACCCGTGGGACATGCGGGCTGGACTATACCACAGACACAGACCCGGATCAATAACAATTTAATCAATACAGCTTTCTGGAATACTTGACTGTGATTGGTCAGTTGCAACATTCAGCATGCAAGTATTTCTCAAGAGGAGGGGTTATGTGTACTAACTGTTTTGGTAAGCGCGGATCACTTTGGTCACCGGCGTTGGCGTGAGTCGCACCTGCAGCACTCCAGGCTCAAAGATGCTGAAAACACCAACCGTCCTCAAAAAGCCTCCTTCATTTGTGACCTGCACCTTCTCAACACAGTACCACTCAGCCCTGAAAGAGAGAGATTACACCTGTCAGAGTTAAAGACATCTTTCACACCATCCGTAACGCTCTCAAACACTCACAGCGCAGTGGACTGTGTCCGGTAGGACAGCGTGTAGATGATGTACCGGGTCAGATCTGTCTTGAGATCCCAGCTACAGCTCAAATTCTTCAAGCCATTGAGCACACAGTGTAGGTTAGATGGACCAGGGAGGGCATCTGAAATAAATAAGGGTCTACAGTACTCCAGGACACCAGGGGGCTCCACTTGATCACAGACTTTGACTGGGTTTCTCTTTATACTCACACTCAGATATCAGTTCTTGCCCTTCAAACATCTTGCCAGACTCGGTTTTATTCTCGCTGCCTTCCATGTCTTTTTGCGTTGAGTTGGTGTGAATTTTCCCGCCTTTCTGATCCTTGACTATTTTGTGATTAATTTCCACCTCCAAACGTGCAACATACAAGTCGGTTAGCTTTAGCAAAAAAAAAAGCTATTTTTGTTGAGATTAAATCACAAAGAACTCGAAAAAAGTCTTTTCAGCACGCTTATGGAGATTCGTAACTAGTTTACGTTTTTCAGAATTGTTGGCTAATTTGTATGAATTTGTACAATATCACTCGTACGTTTTCATACAATCTGTTTACTTCCCATTGATGGTTAGGATTAGGGGTGTATCTTCACTGTAAAAAAAAGTTGCTGCCTTCAATTTTTAAGTGCAATCAACTTGGATGTTTGAGTCATTTCAACTTAAATTACATTAAACTGACTTAAAAAATTAATTGAATCTTGAATAACAAAAAAAGTTGAAAATTGCTTATCTTATTGCTTAACTTATTTTGTCATAACTTATTGATCACATTTTTTAGAGTGTTCATGCTTACTCTTTTCTTAAAATGTATGTTTTCGTATGATCCACATCATACGGAATTGCCACCTCGTAAAATAGTTACGTTTTCTCGTAAGAACATGCAGGAGTTGGTCTTTTTGACAAACATGAGGAAGTCATAAGGGAAGAAGCACTTTTTTCCCCAGTTCTTCATGTCAGTTTACAGTGACTTCTGACTGAAAGCAAGGTCCTTTTGACACTCACTAAGCGCTCTTGTTCATGCAGTCTGAAGGGGTCAGAGGTCAGACGTGAGGGAGGGGGGGGGTCGTCTAGCTGGTCAAAATTCCAGTCTGGATCCGCATCTTCTATCGGGAAGTTAATAGTAGACAGCTTGAGCTTGTGAAACACAAATAACCCGTGCTTAAATATTTCTATGGTTTATGTTTACTGTACCAAATGTTGTGAGTCTGAAGGTTTTGGAAATGCCGGAAGAGTGTGGCATGTGGAAGAAGAACACGTCATCGAAGCCGATGGCAAACAAAGATGTGTTATACCGACAACAAACTCTCTCCTGCACAGTAGGATTCTGGGAAGGCTTAGGAGTCTGAACACAGGGAGATACTCTGGAATAAAGCAAAAATAAGCAATCATACGGTATATTTCACAGTTATAACTTGTGCGTTAGTGTATTTATTATACATGTCATGCATTCATTTTTACTCAGTTAGAAAATCCAGCACATCTTTAATCACAAACTTGGGCCAAAATCAAAGCAGTTAGTAAAAACACTCATCTTTTTTTCTTTCTTTTTTTTTACTTTACTGTAAAAATTATTAGTGGAAAGCATTCTGGGAATGCCTCTTTCCCCATATATTGTAAGCAAATTCATACTTTTTACACAGAAAAATAAGTAAATATAAATAAAATGATTTACAATAATTTTAACTGTACTTTTAAAAAAAGTTACTTACTGTAAACTTACTCTAAAAGTTTATCCACTGCCTCAGTGAATATAAATTAAAAATATAAATATAAAGTTAAACTATATAAAATTCTGAACACTAAGTTTTTTTTTTTTATTGTAAAATAACATTTAGAATTACTAACATTTTAGTGTATACTTCTACTGAACTATGATTAATTCACTATTATCCTACAATAATACTAATGACTATTACTATTACTAATAATTACAATTATTATTTTGCTACTAATGAATTAATATTGTTTTTACTATTATTACTCCTCTACAACCAAATTATTATTATTGTACTATTAAAATAGTATAGATAAATGAACTAAAGAATATTTAGGCCAGAAACAAACTTTGTTGCATTATTTTCCTGTTCATTATTGTAAATCTGCTTTGAAACAATCTGTAGGCTATTGTAAAAAGCATGACTTGACTGACTATTACTGCTATAATATCACTGTATCATACAGTGTGTTGTGCTATCTGATGTTTGGGTCTCACCGGTGGTCATCCGGGTCCATGTGGATCAGAGACAGTGGGATTTGGGGATCGTGTCTCCAGCTGCAGTGGATATGGGTGCGGTAGTCATTACGGCACTCCAAAGACTCCAGAGCAGAGGATTCTGGGAATACAAGACATAGAAAATGCTGAAAATGTGCTTATGCTGCGTTCACGCCATGTCGTAATTGCGAGATGACAACACATGATGTTCTACTCAGAGCTGTTCACGTCCTCGGACTGGGAATTATGCCTTTCTATCACTATCAACACTGAAATAAATCTGCAGCAGTCACATGGTACAAGTAGGAGCTTACAAATTGTAATTACGGGCTCTATGAGGGCACGCTTTTTACAAGTTGAAATCTCGTAACCCCGGTAATTACGACATGGCGTGAACTCACATTTAAACGCATGCATGTTACAGTAAAACATCTCTCACCTGGAGCAAATGTGGCATGTTGAGGACATCCTGTGAGAGTTGATGTCCACAGTGCAGTCAGAGTCAAGAAGAAAGAGACGTCTGGACTCATGGAAAACTGTACAACTGCAGGTGAGGAGGAAATGTTTGATATTCCCTAACAAATCCTCTGTGAACGGACAGCAGCAGAAACAGTGCAGCTCACCATCAAACGCCTGTCTCAGGAATCACTTCACTGCTGTGTTCTCCAGGCTCTGCTAGTCACGCTGACATCCTCAAGTGCTGTGAACTTATTTCAGCCTGTGCCAACATGACCGCAAATGTGTTTACTTTGCCACAAGAGTCAAAACTGCTTGGCTTGCAGATTTCAATGTGCCATATGATTCCTTCCCCAAATTTAAAACTACATAAAAAATATAATATGCTAGTCTTTTAATCTTTTATATCTAATTATATATATATATATATATATATATATATATATATATATATATATATATATATATATATATATATATATATATATATATGTATATATGCATGTATATATAAAACCCATTATATTATACATTATATTTTAAATGTAATATTTTTTTTTATAAAACATTAAAATACTAAAATACTAAATTAAGATATTTGATTCTATTATTCATTTAATTGCTTACCTTTTTAAATATAACTTATAAAGGTATTTACTCATTTAATTATATAATGGATCTTATTTTCTATTCTACTTATTTAGGTTATTATTTGAAAAATAGTATGTTATGTAAACGTTATTTATTTAATAGCTTAAATGCTTTAATTATGAAAATAATTAATTTCTATTTATAATTTATTTTTTAAAATTCATGAAATCATAGTATATTTATTGAAAAATAAATAAACATTGAAATATTAAATGGAAAATTAATTTATTATATTTGTATATATATATATATATATTATGTTCTATTGTTAATTTAACCGCCTATATTTTATCTAAATTTTAATACTTAAATTATTAATTATATTATTAAATATTACATTAAAAATAGAGTAGGTTTAGAGATGTTATATTATATATGTTTCAATTTGTGTTGTTGTTTTATGGTTTTAGTGGCCTAGTTTACTGCCAGATGAAAAGTAATAATAAACAAACATTTTGTTGTACAGTTTTGGTTTAATCTTTATTTTAAGGTGTCCTTGCTACAGTGTAATTATATATTTAAGTACTGAGTAATAATAATTAACTACATGTACTAACTATAGGGTTAGGAATAGGATTGGTTTAGGGTTAGTTAGTTAATTATGCATAATTTAATTACTATAGAAACTACATGTAACAAGGTCACTGTAAAATAAAGTGTTACCCAGTTTTGTGGTCAAGTTTAATACCTACAGCTAGAGGTTTGTTGAAATCACAAACCCTGACTAATGTGTTAGTGAAGCTTAGCAAACACTGCTAATGATTAACTGCAACTTCTTTGGTTTCAGAACATTTCTCACACTGATTTATCTGTCCGATCGGGATCCTTCAACACATGAATGTATCAAACTCAGACTATAAAGAGTAATCACGTGTTACTTTATGTGTTTGTGTGTGCGATGTAAATATACATGCGTGTGAGATATCAGCACCATTCCCTGTTTTACTTTAATGAATAAAATGTACATATTCAGAAGTGCATGCATCATATGTCATTAAAGTCAAGATGTGCCACACATCAAGTCACCCATGATTTATGAAAACACTTTTCCTGCAAAGAGGAATTGAAAGAGGAAGTTGGCAAAACACTTCAAAAACCAAAAAAAGTGAAACGCTGCAGATGTCGCACCACCATAACTGCTTATAATGCAGAAGAAAATCTGTATTTATTAGCACTGAAAATGTATAAAATATATTCAGCATTAGATTCCACTGTGAAATAACTGGTTGTGTTAAAGAATTAGACACCCAGAAATGAACATTTTGGCACTATTTTCTCACCCTCTTATCCACTTTCTGCTGGTTGTGCATTTCCATAAAAAAATAAACAAACTTTTAAACTTCAAAAAGACACAAATGCGCCATAAAAATGGTCCATATGCAGATTTAGTAGTTATTATTCACAAATCATCTTTCCTTCCAGTGAGCTGTGAACCATTGCAATCGTATCAGTGAATCAGTAAATTGAGAACCGAATCAGTCTGATTCATGAATGAATCATTCAGACCAATTTTGTGAACTGGATCAAATGATTCTGACTCAAAAGAACGATTCAAGGGCAGTATTGGGAAATATTGACAATAAAATATTGAAAAAAGTAACTATTTGAGTTAGTTACTTGTTATGGAAAGTAATGCGTTGCGATACTTGTTCTCACCTGGCAAATGTTTTTAAATGTAAAGGCCCATTAAAACCAAAATTACAAATGCACAAGTAAATTCAAATACACGCATGTACTACAGTAGAGGGCGCAGCTCAACTAAACATCATTGTGTTGCCAAGTCTGCAGTTTTCCCGCATGTTTCTCCCCAGTATAAATAGTTTTTTGTGAGGTGTTACCCCTAACATTGTTCAAGAGCAAGTAAATACTGCTAGAATAAACATTTTTGGGTGGGCTATCCCTTTAAAAAACAAAAAAAAATAGTTTTCAATTTGAAAACCACTTAAAATAATGAAGAATGTGCGAGGAAGAGATGGTAGAAAAGCGCGCTCTTCTTAATACTCTGTGTTGTAGACCGTCAGATCTTTGGCATGTGTGACCAGCAGCTCCCAAGGATACTGATTCACGGGTCGTTTGACCTTTGACCCTGTGTGTTTGCTCTCTCGCACCATGAGAGCTACGTCTTCATCGTCTAATAGCCGTATCAGATCACCCTTGGGGTCCCGGTAGTTCAAAGCAATGTCTTCCACCTGAAAGACGTCCCTGAGAGGAAAACAGAAGAGAAGAGAGAGAAACAAATTGCACAATAGTTTAGAGGTCATGACAAGGGCAAATATAATTAGAATAATGCAATTTGAGGCCTCTATGTAGTATCAGCAGTCATGTAACTTATATGGTAATTATATAACACTGTGCATGCAGCATTCAAATAACAGATGCATATTCAACATAATCATGCAAATGAGGTTTATTATTAAACATTAATCCACCGCTGCTCAACAAATGGGCCTCGAGATATCATTTTGTGTGATGCTTGTTTGTTGAGAGGATAAAATCTGGTGTTAAGATGTCTAATGATTTCTCACTGAAGTAGTATGGATCAATTTCTTGTTTTTGAAGATTTCATTTTTTATACTGCAATAAATGTTGACAGTGTGATTAATTTTGCTCTGTAAAAAAAAATCTGAACTCTTCAGATTGACATTAGCATGTTGCTAATCTTTATTTTTGATCAAGGCTTTTAATAAAAAAAAAATATATATATATATACTGGATTACACTTTATTTTGATGGTCCACTTTTGACATTCTTCTAATCAGGGTTTGACATTAACCAGCAGTGGCGTGTAACACAGTCACTCCTCCTAGACACTTTGACGGGTTGAATTATATATATAATATAAACAATTTTCAATTGTAGTCTTTTAAAAAGGCTTCTGAAATAATAAACTAAGTGCAATGTAGTGCTGTCAAAAATATAGATTTTTTGATACATATTGATACTGAAATATCTGAAACGCTTCCCATACTCATTTTCTGCAGATACCACGACACCAGCTGCGCTTTCTCTCTCTCTCATCTCTCCGACAGCGAGTTACACACAAACCCGCCTGTCCTCACTCACTCCTTTCATTTACTCCGGATGAATATTGCTGCTGTTACAGGGTTGAATTTCGCCATGGGATTGTGCATAATTTTACTCATTCCTGCTGATTTTGTGCTCAAACACAAAGTGCGGCACATAAAGCCGCCTCTCAGTACTAAATTTAGGGTTTTTTTATGGTGCTTATTCCGCTTACACAGTCAAATACACACAAAATATACACAGTCAGTTGTGTTTTAACATTAGAATACGCATGTGTAACAGTATAATGGATCCGTGCGTCAGGTCTTAAAGTGACAGCAGCCTAATATACCAGCAGTCAAATTATGAGATAATATAAAAAATATCTATATGGCAGTTTTTCCCCATAGTATTGATGTCAAAATTGTGGCCAATGAAAATGCTGCGTGACTAGTAGCTTTGGAAAACCACCAGCCACAGTGGCTTGTGAGCAAAAAAGTTAATGTCAAGCCCTGCTACTAACTACAAGTAACTTTGAAACTGCATGTCAGCCAGTCATTAGAGTATTAGTAGACTGTTAGGTTAGGGTTAGGTGTTAGGGTTCAGGTTAATAAGTTGACATGTAGTTGCAACCAGTGTTGTGCCTGAACGCATTCATTGAACGATAGTTCATGAACTCGTTCATATTTTGGGTGAACGTGAACTGAACGTACTGTATTACTGCCTGATGAACGTTACTGTGAACTCGTTCATTCTGGTGTCTGTGAACGGCAGCTCTCTCAGTTTAACTTTGTTCAATAGGATGCCAGATTTCTATAGAGCCTTCTAGGCGAAAACCCGGCTAAAACACACCGTAAACAGGCTTTAATATGTAGCGGAAAAAACACCCAATCTGGCAACACCAGCCACCAGTGTCTATGGGCTGTGGCAATAATTTTGAAAAATAATAGCTCACAGCAACATATGGAAAAAAAGAACTATGAACTAGTTCAACATTTTTAAGTATGAACTATGAACTGAACTAGTTCATTTTAAAATTTGTGAACTGAACTTTGAACTAGTTCATGTAGAAAGTGAACTTTCCCAACACTGGTTGCAACGTTACTTATAGTTAGTAGAATGTATTAAAGGGACCGTCAAAATAAAGTGAAACCGAGATTTTTGCTAGATGGTCTCTAGGTGGGGAATTTGAGAAAAGCTATTCATAATGATTATACTTTACAAAACCTGGCAACAACAAAAAAATAAGGGGTGTTCTTTTTTTCTAAAATCCAAACCAGAAATTTTGACATTTAAAAAGTCTTTCCATCCTAGACGTTTTTCTGTTGTTCCTTTCTTTTTTGAGACACCAGCTCTCCTCACAGTGAAAAGAACAACAAAATTAAAGATGCTAATGATGGGAATGAGAAAATAAACGCAAACATAACCTGATTAGGTCGTTTGACATAGTATTAAATGGCAGAATATTTAAGTAATGAGGCTTTCTTTTATTCAGGACGCATTGTTAAACAGGAGAACCTGATTAGGACAGGGATAAATGTACCTCATTCGGGAGAGCAGATCTTCATGAGACGGTCGAATCGAGAGATCTTCCTCAACACAAATGTCCCTACAGCAGACAATAAATACACATACAGAAGCATCACATTAGCTGGGAAATATTCATATTCAACAGCTAGGGTGGTTGCCAGAGTGTTGCTATATGGTTGCTAGGCGTGAGAGTGGTTAATTATTGGTTAAAAAGATAATGTTTAGATGAAGGCTCTCTTCAGGAGTCTCTGACCTTGTTTCGATGCCCTCTGGCTGCAGAAGATAGCAGCGCAGGCAGCTGTAGGAACCCTGAGCACGCTTCTCCTTCTTGGAAGCTCCGCCCTCTCCGTCAGAGTCACTCTCGGGAAGAGGTTTAATGATATTCACGAACGACTCGGGAAAGATTCCGGTTTTGTCCCTCACCGTGCCCTACAGAGAGGACACACGGTATAAGCAGATGAAGACATCTGCTACTCTATCTATCTATCTATCTATCTATCTATCTATCTATCTATCTATCTATCTATCTATCTATCTATCTATCTATCTATCTATCTATCTATCTATCTATCTATCTATCTATCTATCTATTTATCTGTCTATCTATCTATCTATCTATCTATCTATCTATCTATCTATCTATCTATCTATCTATCTATCTATCTATCTATCTATTTATCTGTCTGTCTACCTATCTATCTATCTATCTATCTATCTATCTATCTATCTATCTATCTATCTATCTATCTATCTATCTATCTATCTATCTATCTATCTGTATATCTGTCTGTCTATCTGTCTATCTATCTGTATATCTATCTATCTATCTATCTATCTATCTGTATATCTGTCTGTCTGTCTGTCTGTCTGTCTGTCTGTCTGTCTGTCTGTCTGTCTGTCTATCTATCTATCTATCTATCTATCTATCTATCTTTCTATCATCTCAGAGCTGAAGTGTTTCAGTGGGATGGTTTCTTGTATCTGTAGCAGGGGGGAGCTGATAAGATAAGTGGAGGGGACACAATAAAGCAGGGAAGGGAGAGGAATAATGATTGCTACGCCCCTGATCTTCAGACACATTAAGTGCATTCAAGCTACAAAAAAAAGGAGTTTTAGTGGCAATGAACTAGCGAGTTACAGCTTGATCTTTCTCTTTCACCCACTCTAATCTCGATAATGTTATTTGAGGGTCCAATGAATGTCTATGCAATATCCAATTTTCTCTCTCTCTCTCTCTGCAATTCACCTCAGGTCAAATCTTTCTCCTTTATTGTCACGGCCGAAAGATTTCAGAAATCCAACTCATAAAAAGTATGTGTGAGTGTGTGTCTGTTCAGATCAGATCAGACCATCTCACTCTCAATGTCCCACTCCTTCACACACTAATACATATCTCTCATCTTTTCTCCTTTCCTTCTTTCCCACCATCATCCTTCGTTCATAAGTAAATCTTTTTAGTGTTCCCTCCCTCAATCACTTTATCCTTAAAATGTTTTCCCTGCTTCTTTTCTTTAGTGAATCCCTCCATCCATCATGCTCCCCTGATGCCGTATCCCGACCCAGAGAGGTGTGTGTTTGAATGTATTAGTATGTAAAGTGTACACACATTTTGTTTGGATAGACGTTGATGCTTTGATATGTGTAATATCAATGTATTGTTTATTTTTAAATATTTTGATATTGAAATTGATAACTGAAATTGTCGAAAATCTTTTATTAACCTAAAAGCTATTTTTTCAATTAAATCCAGATGGGCCTGTTAAAAGTCATATGCAAGTGTGAAATGTATGTAAAACACACTGGCCATGTCATATTAATGAGTTTTACTCATTTACTTATTTGTGTGTTTATGTTATATAAAGGACATTCCTATAGCTCACAGTAAACTTCAAGGTCATAATCTCCAGAGAATTTATGAACTGATTACACCTTTAATGTAAAGTAAGTTGCTTTGAATAAAAGCATCTGCCTTGTGTAAATAAAAAAAATAAAATAAAAAAAATGAGGTTAAAGCAGTCAATAAATGTGATGATGATAATCTCATATATTATAAAGACAATAAAATAACCCTTTGAATACAATATACAATAAAAATGTTTATGTCTCTGAAGGGCGGGGCAACCTATCACTCACATGAGATCGACCAATAGCAAGCCACAACCATCCAATCAATTCCCAATGGACAAAATCAAGTCCCGCTCTGCATTTTTCATTCAAGAAGCCATTTGACTCGGAAATATACATCACAATGGGGAAAAAAAAGACTATCGCTTTCATAATTTCTGTTTCATGCTGACTTTAAGGAGCTCTTTGTACCTGATATAACACTTGCATTTAGTTTTGTTGGTGTAACAAAATGTGTTTAAGTTTGATTCAGTGATGTTAAATTATATTTTTGCCTTAAAATAATTAATTTAGATGTTACCACAAAAAGCATTTTAAGGTCAACATATTTTCAGTGTAGACATCACACGTATACACGTATCTATGGGCCAGAGTTACTAATCAGGGTAAATTAGCGTGAGAGCGCAATCCTATAAAAGCGCCGATGGGAGTGGAAAGTGGTCATCATTTCCATAATGACCAACACAATCTACCAAGGGCAGCGCAAATTAGCATCTGATTTAAGACATGCTTGTTTGGGCGGTAAATAATAGCGCAAATACCAGTTAATTGACTAGTGCAAACCTTAGTAAATCACCTCGCATAATCCATTTAAATACTTTTTAATACTCCTTCTGAAAGGGAAACTCCTACAAATGCATATGCAATAAGATAAGCCGCAAAAATAACCCTGTCCAAGCATTTTCAGCGCTAATTTTTCACTGCGTGTCTTTAGTAAATCCTGACAGTAGTTTTTAATGCCAAAAGAGGGTTTGCGCCGGCCAAGCTGTTAGTAAATCTGGCCCTATGTGTGCTACAATCACACTTACTCACAAATACCTCCAAACATAAATGTGATCACGTTGCTTCATTCTTTTTCTCTCTCCCTCCCTTATCTTACAAACCCTCCTCCCTCTCTCTCTCTCTCTCTCTCTCCTCTCTCTCCTCTCCTCCTGCCTACCTATCCTCTTCTACCTTTCTCTCTGCTTCTATCCTGTTATCCTTCTCTCTCTCCATCTCGCTCTCACCTCCAGCCAGTCAGCGTTGACTCTCCGCAAGAGGAAGATCACGTCTCCAGCCTTCAGACTGAGCTCCAAGCGTCCGCTGCTGCTGAAGTCAAACACCGCCTAACACACACACACACACAGCGAAGACACGCAAGCGGGAAACACACACACACACACACACACACCGAAGGAGAGAAAGAGAGAGAAACACATCCTGAGTGAGACCAAGCTGCAGGTAAGAGATCCTTGTGCTTTAAGAACTTTGAAGAGAATGAATGAGATTAATAAAAATAGGATGAAAGGATACTGGTAAGAAAAAAAGAAAGAAACTAGAGAAAGTGACTATAAGAGAGATTCAGGAGTGAAAATGCTATTCAGAAAAGTGGGAGAGATTTTTTAATTGTACTTTTCTTTTCTAACACTTATTGTGGTAATAACAGGTTTTTCTCATACTTTTTATTATTTAGCCTAGTCATAGTTTTTGGACTTGCACGATGTTCATTTTGATGAATACCATGGTATTCTTCTAAGTAAACTGTCTCAAAATATATGTCCTAAATCTGGCTTTGAACATAGTAAGAGATGGTAATGGTGTTTTGTCGAACATGTGCAATTGCATAATCTCTTGTGAACATGTACTTAAAAAAATACCATAGTTTTACCAAAGTAAATATACTATGAAACATGTATTGCATATGTACTATGAAAAATCACATATTCTTAAACATTTACCATGGTCAAAGTACTTTTGGTTACGTATAACGACAATGCCATGGTATTCTTTGAAAAGTACAACATGTCTAAAAAAACATCCAAATACCATGCTGTGATGATTCCAAAATAATCTCTGAAAAACACACACACACACACACACACACACACACACACACACACACACACACACACACACACACACACACACACACACACACACACACACACACACACACAATAGTATATTGCCAAATATGCCTGCATTAAGAGGACCAAATATCAATGACGCAGTTAAAGGGACCATAAACTAAGAAAAAAGGAGAGAAAAAAAAAGAAAAAGTGATGCAAAATAATAAGTGGAAAGATATGTACAGCAAAGACAGATATTCTATGTCCTCCAATATCATTTGTCCATGTCAATCCTTCAAGTTTAGTTAAATCAAAAGAAACCAAGGTCAATTACTCCACAAAAGCTCATTCATAGCTCAAGAGCTCTTGATTATCAGCTGTGTGTCAGATGTTTCTCCAAAGATTTCTTTAGAGAAACAGACACATAAGAATATAGAGCTAGAACATTATAGTACAGCACTGATAATGACTCTGATATGTTTGAGACCCCTGACATGTGTGTGCGTGTATATACATATATATATATATATAATACACTAGATCCACTATGGCCATGGATCACTGCAGGGTATACTGGTGTTTTAAAGCTCTGTGTGTAACCGTACGCTAAACACAAGTGTATGAGTGCGTGCGTGTGTGTGATGGGCATGAGTGGGCATCTGTTCTCACACCACCATCTCTGTATGTTCAGATAATGCTGTAAATCTGCTGAGCTGTGGGTTGCTTGGTTTGTTTGCATGAGTAGGAGTGTGTAGGTGAGACGTGTTAGATGTTACCAGCTAATTACATCTTGGCAGTTGCTTTAAGTGTGAGCGCGCATGTGTTTATGTCCGTGCGCGCTCGTAGGCAGCATCTGAACAGAAAGACACAATTTGTGCCAAAACTCGATGTGAAATTCTCCACAAAGTCAACGGTACAGAGCAAGTATCTGAGTGCAGGCTCAGTAACATCAGATGAAGAAACTATTTCAGTAGCACTGCTGCTGTGAAACCCTAAAAATGGCTTTTGGGTCATTTGTGTGGGCTAACTTTGTTATATAGTGCAGGAAAGTAACTCGGTACAATAATTGGCTTCTTCAGCCACACTACGGTAAAGCTGAACTATTTTAGGCGACTGGAATTTTGTTTAATATTTCTTACAAAAGAGGACCATACAAATTAACAACTAGATATGTGACATGCTGAAAATTCCTGTTATGACCAACACACTGCATGATGTCGGACCAATTTAAAAAATGAACAACAAAATAACACCTTGTTGAGCGAGTCCTCCTCATATTGGACTGCGTTTTCTTTTGCGCCCTGTCTCTTGTCTTTTTATTACATGGTTAAACCACACTGGAAATTAAACAAGACTTGGAAATGTGTGAGAATGTGCAATAAACACACTCTGCTATGTGGAAATGTGACAAAGCAATTTCCTTCCCCCTTTTTCCCCAATGTAATATATGTGCTAATTAGCCTAGCGCTGAGAAAAGCTCTCAGTAGCGTTAAGCCTGTTTTATGCTTCTGCGTCGAATCGACGGCGTACCCCCGCAGACCCCTCTGCGTCGCCGCGAACCCCTCCGCCGTAGCTCGACGTGCACCTCCAAAAAATTGTAACTATGCGTCGAGGCGACGCAGACCACAAGGGCTGTGATTGGTCAGATGCACCGCGATGCAACTCAACCTGACGCAGAACCATAAAACGGCCACGACGCCGTAGGAGTGACGGCGTAGCTACGCCGTGGAGTTGACGCAGAAGCATAATGAGGCCTTTAGCATTGCCACGACACCTTGCAAGGAATCTTTTTATTGTGTTTTTATGTGTTTTATAATCTTCTAGAATTGATCCGAACCACTAAATGCACAGGCTACATTCAAACTTTGTAGATAATTTCCATCTTAGCTGTGCTTGCCAGTTTGGTAAACATTATACTTAAAGGAACAGTTCGTCCTAAAATTAAAACTCAGTATTCATTTATTCTCCCTCATGTCACTCCAAACCTGTATGACTTACTTTCTTCTAAACGCAAATTAATGTTTTTGTCTATACAATGGACGTCAATGGGGTCCAAACACAATTTTTTTTTTAACCATTTACATTGAAAATTTGACTTACTTTGTAGAATGTTCGCTACTTAGAATCTATCCTACAGCGATGATGCAATTGTAATATTTCCATACTGAGTACTGACTGGTCTTCTTTCCTGCACTCATTTGCATACTGAATTGTGATTGGTCTTTTCTTTTTTCTTTATTCTATCTTCTATAGTCAATCGTGTACAGAAAAAATGGTGTCGCATTACCAAGCCAAACGAAAACAAGATGTCCGCTGAATGTCACGACAACAGCAATTGCGTAATTCTTTTACAAAGAAGCAACACATAAAATCCAAGCTTTCCTAAAAATTGAACACTATTAATTAGGGCTGTCGTTAATTTGATGAATTATATATGGAAGAAAACAACGTCAACGTAAACAGCGTTAAAATGATTAATGCTTTTAACGCACCCGCCCCAGACCTACGTAGGACATCTTAAATTGATTGGTGACAAACATGATGAAGGGCATTTTTGTCTCATATGTAAATATCATATGATATAGTTACGCAATATGACACAAGTAACGAGTGCGATATCACACGAGTGATATTTTTGTTCCAAATAGCAAGAGTGCAAATGGGATATTGATTTTATACACTAGTTCAATAAATAAGAAGTTAATATTGTATACCACTGTGTTTCGTTTCTGAATGAATCTGCGTTTTGAGCGAATCAATTGGGTGAACCAATGATTCAATGGCCCATTCATAAAGAGAGCCATTTACTTCATTCCTGAATGACTCAACAGTTTGAATGAAGCTAATGAATGAATGACTCACTCCTTTAGAGATTTACTGCCACATACTGGCAGTTTTAGTTTAGTATAATTTAGTTTAGAGAGAATAATTTAATAAAAAAACAAACATTAAAGGGATAGTTCACCCACAAATGAGAATTATGTCATCATTTACTCACCCTTACGTCATTACAAAACTGTATGACTTACTTTCTTTTGTGGAACATAAAAGAGGATATGCTGAAGACTGTTGGTTACCAAACTTTTTGGTTACCACTGGAAAAAAAAATACTGAGACATTTCTCAGAAATTATCTTCTTTTATGTCCTACACAAGAAGGTTTGAAACAACATGAGGGAGAGTAAATGATGACAGAATTTCCATTTTTGGGTGAACTGTCACTTTAATACCCTTTTAAAACCTATTAATCTCATGGCATTAGTTACGCAATTGTAACTGCAGTGTAAATACATTTATGCCACCTCTGAGCTGCAACAAAAAGTCTGTAAATATACCAATTCAGATGCAGCTTCTGAAAAAAATCATGGCCATTGAACCCTAAAAGTTAATGTGTACTAAATTCCATGTTGAATAAAATAAAATATTAAAATATAAAATGCTTTTCTCATTTTCCACAATAACGACTTTAAATGATCTTTTGGGGATAACTTCTCAGCCAAATTTGGTGTGCGATTATAATTTGTGATTACTAATTAATCGGCACATCATGTAATTAATTAGATTACAATTTTTAATTGCTTGACAGCCCTACTATTAATATTAAAGTATATATCTCCAAGACATCTATAAAAGAGCACTTCATTGGGAAAGCAACACATTACATCTGATAAATGTTCTTAAAAAGAGTAGATTTACATTCTACATCATTAACATCTAAAAAAGAAATTTCCTTTTTTCATCTGGAAGAACAGGTAACATTTAAGAGATCACATCTTCCAGATGAAAACACACACATTAAATAGACACCTGGATGACGTATGTGTGCTATCAGGCAATCTAGTCGGCATACTGGCTGAAACTTACGAATTAAGTGATATGAAGACCTCAGGGCTTGCGCTGCACTCGATATCGAAGAGAAGTAGGTCGAGAACAAACCGAGATAGTTAGACTAAAAAGGTCTAAAAAGAAGTTTATGAAGAAGGAAGTGTGAGCTATATGTTGGATGAACCCTATATGAACCCTAAAAAGACAACTATTTAACCACATTCAAACACAATAATACTCAAATGGCTATCAATTTATTTCATTTAGCTGCACTCTATTGAAGGGGTCTTTCCTGTTTGGTCATATTCTGAGAGTTATTTCTGCACGGGATCAAGGGGTCGGAGAACATATCTAATTATAGAGTGACTCTGGGGGTCACAAAGCACTCTGATTTCAATTAAGGAGTCAATGACCTCTGAAATGAGCTCATTAGCACATGCCCAGCCAAAAGGGAGGAGAAGGAGGTGTTTTTTCCTACCTAAATGAGTGACCCAGTTTGGCTCTTCTCAACTGGGGGAACAGAGCAGGATATAAAGAGAAGAGATCAGTCTCTGGGGCCATGACACATGACAAAGGAGTTTAACCAAGGAGGGGTGTCAGTTATTAACCTGCTTATCAGTGCTTATAAATGAACAAAAGTCTTTAACTTGCAAATGTAATGGGAGAAATACAAAAAAAAAATTATAATTGAATCTACAAGAATATGCTAATACCTCTCTTATTTCAGACTGATAACCATCCAAAACAAGAACTCTGGGACTCTCGCCCCAAGCTTTCAGCCAAGCTCAGGTGTGAAATAGCTGTCCTTTGTGAAACAGACCATGAAAATAACCATGAAAGTGCAATAATGTGTAGGTGTGAATGCATATAATCAGTCATAACTGACTTTAATGCTTAAATGTTATTATATGTGACTATATAGTGCTTGAAATATCATCTCTCAGATTGTTCACACCGGTAACAATGTTTCTAACAGCCGAAGTGCAGGACTTGAAACTGTATCTCTCTATAATGTCTCTCTCTTACTGTCTAAACTCCTTACAGTGAATCAGTGATACAGAAGAAAGAAAAAGCTTTGATTTTCAATCAAGCTCCCTGTCTTGTATCTTATGAGTCACAGGAAATGGCCATAATCTTCTCCGAGCTGTCACACAGCAAATGAACCAATAGATTTGGTGATAATCCAATTGACACTTATCCGAAGTGACTTGACATGCATTTTTACTACAGTTTCAGTCCTCCTTGAGAAACTAATTCATTTACTCAGCCTCATGTCATTCCAAACCCCTTTGACTTAAAGAAATTAAAGAAGAACCATACTAGTAGTCAACATGACTTGTGTACTACATTCCAAGTCTTCTGAAGCAATATGATAATTTAGTGCCAAAATCCTTTAACAACGTTTAACATACACTTCATATATTACGTTTTGGATTTGGATTCTTGCTGCCACTGATGTCAAATCTGCTGTTCAGAAGATCTGAAACATAGCACACAAGTCATATGGACCACTCTCATGGTTTTATTTTGTTGGTAGCCTGTGGTCACTGTATGCTTTGTGTTGAAAAGAGCAGCATGAACATCTCCTTTTGTTCTCTTTGTAAGAAAGGACTAGAATGGCATAAGCGTGCAAAAGTGAGGACAGATTCTTCATTTTTGGGTATTTCTCAAGGCTGCATTAAGGACAGCACATGAATCACCCCTTTTGAAGTTTGAACCTACAACCTTTCCCAGATATTTAACCGCAAAGCGACACCGCCCACATATCTATCTTTTCTGGTCTTGCTTTCCAGATCTTTTGTTGCTCTATCTAGTGTTATGAGAAGTGTAATCTGTCACTTTCTCTCTCTCTCTCGGCCACACATACACACCAGAATAAGGCAGGAGTCTCTTCCACTGTGATCTTCATGTGGAGAGCAGCGTGCTTTGAATCATGTGCTCTCACATGAGCATATGAAGACAAATGCCCAGCACTGTGTAAAATTTATCAACACACCTGCTACATCGATCTTCATCAGGACGAGACATGATGGGTGAAATGTTCTGAGGAGATAATAAAAGATGGGCTTGTGTATCAAGCTCAAAAAATGGGACAGAATATAACCTTCTGGCTCAACCAATGGCATTTCAAGTAATTCGCGATTGAAATGACTATAGAAATCAATCAACCTGATTTCCTGAGAAGATGTAACCACTGTATCGTGGCAATTTCGTAAGAATTTGTACTTTCAGTGGGGCGTTACAAATGAGATTCATACGAATTCACCAAAACGTTAAACGAATTGGCATTAGAGTGCGTTGAATCAATCGCAAAGCTATTATGTACAATAGCTCCACCTTTCTGAGTGCAGAATCAGATATAGACATGATTTTATAATATTTTGTTTTCTTTTAAATTGTTGCCCTTTAAACTGACTCCCACACATTCAAATGTGTGTGAATGGAATGACAGAAAAGCGATCTGGTCTGACAGCATCAGGAGACACAAAGACAGAAATGAAACTGTCTTGAAAGAGTGCAAGTACTCCACAGGACAAAGAGGGAGAGATGCATTAAGGGATGGCGTGAGAAAGCGAGAGAAGGACTCGAGACTGATGGGTGAACTCAAAGAGAAGAGTGGGAGAGATTAAAGGAGGACTGAAGGATAAAGTGAACAGTGGAAAAAAAGAGCAGAGAATATATTAAGACAAGGAGAAAGATAAGAAAGAGAGGCTGAAGGAACGTGACTGAGATGTAGGTGGAAGAGAGAGGTTGAAAGGAAAGCATTAAAGAGATTGTTCGCCCAAACTTCATTTATTCAAAACTGTCTCTTTCTTCCATGAAACACAAAAAGAAAAATTATGAAGAATGTCCTGGTTGCTCTTTTCCATGCAATTTACAATAAACAAAGTTTGAAGTTTTCAAGCTTTAAAAAGGATGCAAAAGTATCATGGTACACATGACTTGTTCATTATGATTAATCAGTAAACTGAACTTGATCATTCCGATGTGTGAACAAATTGTTCATATCAATTAATGTACAAATAACTGTTTTTGAGACAAATCTTTTCAAAGAATCAGTTCAGCTGTTTCACAAACCCAGTATGAATGATTTGTTCACGAATTGAACAGATCTAGTTCACAAGTTCAACTCACTATTTCAATGATTCAGATATATAATGCACTATATGTGTTAGTGATGGGAAGTCCGGCTCTTTTCAAAGATTCGGCTCTTTTGGCTCAGCTCCCTTAGAAGAGCCGGCTCTTATGGCTCCCAAATCTGTGTAATTTTGAAGATTGAAAATAAGCATTGATTGCATGGAAAAGAGTTGCACAATTAATCTTTAAGACCTTGATTCAAACACCCACACCATCTTAATCCTAAATGACAATGATTCGCCTGTGTCTATTAAAACTTTTGACAAAATCACACCAGAACATTCAGATCTGTGTTTGCTCTGCTGCTGATCCAGAGAGAGCAGTTATGAAACAGCTTCACAAACAGTCTTTTCAACCTCGCAGTATCGTTATTTCTGTCTTACAGTAATTCAAATTAATACAGAAGTACTGGTATAAAATTATATAGTTTACAGATATAAACATTTATGTCTACGGTAGTGATCAAAATAGAGCAAATCCCCTTTTGAAAGTAACATGGTGCTTCAAATAACAATTGTGTCAATTACATTGTTACACCAGTAGGTGGCGACAAGTGACTGTTAAAAATGTATTTGTCATTGAATCATTCATTCACGTAATTCATTCATATACGCTGATTCATCCAGTAATGAAACAAGTGAAGTATTTATGATAGAGTCATTGAATCATTCATTTAAGAGATTAGTTCAAAAACGCTGATTCATACAGTAATGAAACAAGTCTTTATAAGTGAGTCACTGAATCATTCATTCAAACTATTTAAAAAAAATCATTCTAATTGATTTTAACATTTTTAAATAGACAGCAGCAATTAATATTTTGTCAGAACCTCTACCTCTAAGTTTAGTTGTCTGTTCAGAATCGTATTGTGAAAATATTGCGATTCTCAATTTACCCGGTATCGTGCAGCTCTAATGCAAAATATCTACTATTGTCTTCCACATACAAAATGAAGTCATACAGATTGATAATGACATGAGGGTGTGTAAATTATCATAGATTTTCAATTTTCAGGTGAACTACCCCTTTAAAAAGCAGCTCAGGAAAATAAGGTGATGATGAATAAAGAAATTAGCAAAAGTGGAACAGGGCAGCAACCATTAATGGGGCAAAGATTTGACCCAGAAAACAGAGATGCACATGTCTCTTTTTGTCTGTATTAGAGGAATGTTACAGATTTAGTGTTCTCACTGTACATCTATCACAGGACGAGTGATCAAAATCACAACTACAGTTGTGCCACTACAGTGTCTCTAGATTTCGACATCTTCTGAAGAAAATGTGTGGTGTGGTGTTTGCCGATACGAAACTGGCTGCTGTGGTGGTGGGCTGTTTTGGCTGGTTGCCAGGGCTTGCTGTGTGTTTGCTGGGGTGTTCAGAGTGGATTTTAGTGGACTGCTGTGCGGTTGCTACGGTGTTCAGCACAGGGTGTTGCGGGTGGTTTCTTACTGGCCTAAGTCAAAAGATTTCATTCTCAAGCCTCTTTGTGGTCTCTAAAAATAGATTGGGTCCTTCCTTCAGTTTAAGCCTATTTCTGCATCCCAATTCACATATCCGTCCTAAATAGTATTCGAAATTATAATTAGTGTGTTCTAAATCGTGGTATGTTGAAATGATTATTCCAAAGATACCCGGATGTTCTACTTTTACCGGTTAGAATCCGAAGTGCAGATCCGTGCGCACTCTAACGGCTAATATTGCCCACAACCCATTGCGCGTTGGATGACGATTCGATGAGAACTACAAACACGAATAAAAAGTGTTAGAAAACTACAAACATTGCGGATGTGCGAGTCAGATGGTTAAGTAGAGCGGTTTAGATGAAGAGGTTTGAATGACCTGACGAAAAGATATTTATTCAAGTTAGTACTTTGAAAAGATATAAAAGATATAAGATAAAAGAAGAAAAGATATACAAGTTAGTACTTTAGTCAAATTCCTTACCATAAGTCCTACAGTGGTGGTCAGAATTAATGGCACCCCTGGTAAATATGATCAAAAATGGCTGTAAAAAAAAATAAATCTGCATTGTTAATCCTTTTGATCTTTCATTAAAACAATTCGCAAACATCGAACCTTTCATTAAAGTAAAAGAATTGAAAGTAGAGGGGGGGGGGGGGGGGGTAATCACATTATGAAATAGATGCTTTTCTCCAAAATACGCTGGCCATAATTATTGGCTCCCTGTTATTAAATACTTTTTATCCCTGTTTGCACCAAACACATCTGGTGGCTTTGCTGCCAAAAAGCCCTTTTTTTGTTTCATCTGACAATAGAATCCCTTTTGAAGATCCGGTCATGTCTGACAACTCAATATGCTGGAGTTTGTTTTTGGATTTTTCTTGAAACCCTCCCAAACAAAATGTGGTGATGTATGGGGTTGTTTGATATATTTTTATAGGCTTTCTGACCCCCAAGACTCAAGTAATCTCTGCAATTCTCCATCTGTGATCCTTGGAGAGTCTTTGGCCACTCAAACTCTCCTCCTCACTGTGCATTAAGACAATATAGACACACGTCCTCTTCCTGGCAGAGTCGTAACATCTTTAGTTGATTGGAACTAATTATTGCCCTGATGGTCAAAATGGGGATTTTCAATTCTTTAGCTATTTTCGTACATCCACTTTCTATTTTGTAATGCTCAACAATCTTTTGATGCACATCAGAACTATATTCTTTGGTTTTACTCATTGTGATGGATGATTTAAGGGAATTTGGCCTTTGTGATTCCTCATATTTAAACTCCTGTGAAACAAGAAGTCATAGCTGGACAATTTCATGTTCCTAGTCACCCTGGTGTGCTAAAAAAAAAAGGTAAACATTAATGAGAATATACTTCAGAGATATTTTACTCGTAAAAAATTCTAGGGGTGCCAATAAATGTGTCCAATGTGTTTTATAGAAAAACATTTATTTCATAATATGATTTCCCCCCCACTTTCAATTATTTTACTTCAATGAAAGGTTAGATTCTTGCAAATTTTTTGAAAAAAAGATCAAAAGGATAAACAATGCAGATTTATTTTTTACAGACATTTTTGATCATATTTACCAGGGGTGCCATTAATTCTGACCACCACTGTATCAATATTTTCTACATCAGTCTGTGTGAATTATATATACATATTCAAATTCCTCCATAATTAGAGCATTTGGAATTACGAAAAAGCAAAGTGTGTGTAAGCGATGCTGTGAGTCTCAGCCTTCACAGAGTTTTGTCATAATCTTCTGAAAAAATGCGAGAATTTTGTAACAAAAGTGTGAAGTGTTTGTGTGTGCGTGCGTTGTGTAATAACCTCAAGATCAAATGCCAGAGCTTTGTGTGGTGCCTGCACACTTGAGTATGTACTGTCAGTATGTGTAGTATGTAGTGTGTGTAGGCTGTTACTGAAAGTGTTTCCAAGGAAACGCTGATGTACCTCTGCTCTGGGTGCGGAGAAAAGGTCTGTTTTGGACTTCACAGTTTTTCTAGTGAGAGAGAGAGAAAAGAAGGAGCATTGTGAACTTCAGATGAACAGAAGAAGAAGTGGTTTCTACTATATTTTATTACAGTTTTTAAAGACGACAGTCAAAGTAAAAGGCTGACAAACCAAAGAAGAAATGTATTGCTCTGAAGTGTATCTATCATAGCTACAAAGACTCTGGGTCGTTTAAATACAAACTGCGTCTCAAATGGTTCTCCTAAAACGCCTTAACTCATGTTACCACCCCGGTCATACTCGACCCGCTCCGAGCGGGATTTGAACCGGTGTCTCTAGCATGGGAGGCGGGTGCGCTAACAAGAACGCTAAAGACCGCAGCCACTAGCGTCAGTCGCTAATGCACATCTTGAGATCAGGGGAGTGAGGCTTACATGCACAGCTCTTACTAGCTGGTCTTAATTACACTCACCCCTGTAAACCTCACTCCCATCCGGGTCACGGCACCAAATGTGACTGGGCCTACTCGCACCGTATTAGAGCGATGTGATTCGAACGGGTGTATCCGGCATGGGAGGCAGGTGTGCTAACATGCATGCTAAAGACCGCAGTCGCTAGTGTCAGTCATTGGCATCTGTTACACTCAGATAATTTGGTCTAAGAATAATATTATGGGAAATCTTCGAGACTTTTGATTTGAACCTCGTCAAACCGCATAGTTTGAGACAATATTGAGATCTCAGAATACTATAGACACAGAAGCAGATGACTTAAAGTCCCCCTGTAATCAATAATTTTATCCCTTAAAACTCATCTTTGATCACCAAAATGACATATTTAAAAGTTTTTTCCTGAGAAAAAAAAATTATTCATGCCTTAAAATAGCTTGAATGTAACTCAACACCCTTGCTTCATTTAGTACACAGATACATGAATATGCTAATTAGCCCCGCCTCCACTCACGCAAGCTCACAGATTCACTCCGCCAACTTACTGAGGTAAACGCTGAACAATTGTATCACTCTTTACAATGTTGGACACATACCGGTAATTAATTATGATTCACCATCTCAGAGTCAGTCAGCTGCCTTCTAACAATCATCATGATCAGAAACGCTTTAAACAACTCAGAACATCAGAGGAGAAGGGCATATAGTTCACAACATTGTAATATACTTCGTACACCCACTATATTTCTAAAACAAACCGATTTTTCATATCAACAGAAAAAATACCGGGATAACCTGGCATCAGTCGAGACTCTCCTGCTAGTTCACTGTTAATGATATGCTAAAGCCCACCGGCACATTGACGTGATTGGTTACAAGGTAGTTTGTGACGTTAGAATCACCAGCGATTTCAAACTGCGTTTTTTAGACTATTTTTTTCACTGCAGTTTTAAGCAGAAAATACTCAGCAATGGTGTTGACATGAATTTGCACATGGTTTGTATTAAAGCACATTAAAACAAATAGACATATAAACAACATTAAAAACTTGATTTTCACTGCAGGGGGACTTTAAGCAAAAGTCTCCAAACACACTGCTGTCTGGGAGAAACAAATAAAAAATTACATAGATCTCCTTTGTGGTTTTCCTTCCTTATGTAAAGAGCTGACTGACAAAGCCACAGAACTTTTCTTTTAAATAATGGCAGTAGGAAAAGTTAGCAGAACACAGTATCTTGTAAAGTAAGCAGTGAAGTGCTGGAAGGAGAAGTGAGGGATTGTGGGAAGGCTCCTACACTCTGCGTGTGGGGGGCCGCAGGCGGCGCAGGGCCCGGGGGACCTGTTGGCTGTCCAACTCAGTCTGGTAGAAAAACATCCGTATCAGATCATCCAAAAGTACCCAGGTAGGCAGACAAAGCAACCTCTAAAGAAGAGAGAGAGTTAAACGGCATGTATAGTAGGATGGTTTCGTGGATATTAAATGAGTCATGTTTTTTTCAGATGAATGTCATATTTAAATAAAGTAATGAATGCTAAACACAAAACGTCATTTGAGATGTGGTGAAAATGACACTGAGCTGGAAATTTCCATGATTTTTTTTTACAAATGACGTAATTCACCGGTCATGCATGTATATCTACTGTACCACACACCTTTACAGTATATATATATATATATATATATATATATATATATATATATATATATACACTTTATATATATATATATATATATATATATATATATATATATACACACACGCACACACACAGACACACACACGCGCGCGCGCACACACACACAAATTAAATTACTGTGTGAAAAGAGTATTTATCTTAAAGTCTACAGGGTCAAACTTGCCCAAAGTTGAAGAAATACTTTAAGTTAAATCAGAACTGACAAGTTAAGCTGAAAGACAGTGACGGGATGTACAAAAAAGAGAAGTAATGAAAAAGGGAACAGTTTTCCCCCCTCTGGTAATTCAACAGCGCTATTTTACAACCACCGAAGCACATGAGTGCAACAATTACCAAACACAACTCCCACCAATACAACATGACCAGGATACAACCGTAAACATTTACAAAATTTCAAGACTGACTCACCTTCATGTAATTGTTGAGCTCTGGGATTCTGCTTTCTGCAATCTCCTTTTTGTTTCCCATAAATACCTTACCTGAGGCGAACAAACAAGCAGAAGAAATAAGTATTTAAGTCTCAAAACAAATTAGTTTGTAAACTAAACAATCAAAAGCTAGCCGAAGGGTGCTTCTGAATCTCTTAACTGCTAATGCTAATTAGCACTTAACGTAATGTGCGCCCCAAATATTACGCTAAATTACTTTCTCATTTCTATTTTTGATTTCACCCAATGGAAATGTTAATAATGTGCGTGTTGGACAATGAGGTCTGCGAGTAGCACCAGAGGGTCATTCTCAAATGCACTTTATGGGATCTGATTGGGAGAAAAAAAATAAAGGGGATCCATTCATACAAGCTAGTTTCAATCAAATTTTAATACCATTTTAATGGCTATGCAATAATTCCCTTTCATCCTAAATAAATCTTCTAATTCTCATTGCGGTCTCACAAGCTTTCTTGTCTTTTCTAATACACTTCTTTATTATAAATGCACGTTAAATAAGCATCAATGAGATCTGAGTGCAAGAAAAGAGACGTCCCTTTATACCACATCAGAGCAGACTCTGCTAATGTCCTCATTTAAACTTGCCACTTATCTTTACTTTGCGTAATACTACATAATCATATTACTCGTTGACTCGCGCAATCAATAGTCATGAAGACAGTAACATCCAGGGATAATTTGTAATATAATTGGGCTTGATTTACATGGCTCCATTGGGTTCAGGTTTAGCTGGTAGGGAGCTTTGAAGAAGCTTCAGTGGAAATTCAAGGAGAGACATTGAAGCCTGTCGGCTCACAGTCTTTAAGGTGACCTTAATAAAACAGTGTGTAGTGTGCCAAAAAATGACCTCTCCTTCCTGCTCAATTCAATTATATACATATTTGTTTGGTCAAAGACAGAGAAAGGGACAGACAGGGATAAAGAACATGAAACATGAAACAGAGAGAGAGAGAGAGAGAGAGAGAGAGAGAGAGAGAGAGAGAGAGAGAGAGAGAGAGAGAGAGAGAGAGAGAGAGAGAGAGAGAGAGAGAGAGAGAGAGAGTGCTGAGACATAAGGCTGATTAAAAAGGGATCAGAGAAGAAGTTAAAGGCATTAGAGACTGGAATGAAACTAGAGTAGATAACACTACTACGATGATGCAGATGACGTTACTATTTCTTCTGCTGGGTTGGTGTTGAAAGTACTGGTTTTTAATCAGACAGTTCATTTTTAAGATAATGACTGATGATGATGTTGGGTTCTGTCATTTCCCAAGTGGTTTCAGACATTTGTGAACTTTCAAAACATTCAAACAAGTTTGAAAACTTCTGTTTTTCTTTCTGTGAGGATAGATAAAGCAGAAGGATATGAAGACAGTTGTCAAGGATGCTACCCATCTCATTTTCCTAACAATGCAATGCTATCCCTTTTTCTTCTGTCTTTGCTGTTCCCCCTCCCAATCTTAGGAGTTCTGGTTAATCAGTAACTTTGTGGGAAACACTTCAAGTATTCAAAGGACAAAATCCACCTAAGGAGTGAACTTTGACTCTGAAGGAACAGCATTGGAGAGAATCGGGATAGCTGCAACTGATTACAGTGGGATGTGGGACAGTGAAAGTGGGGTAGTGGTTAGGCCTAAGAGCAAAAACAAGGAGTGATCCATGATCTGGTGTTTTAAGATCTTTCTTCCAACCCTACAACTGGTTCCTTCCTCTAGCCCAAGAGTTTCCAATCCTGGTTCAGGACAACCAACAATCCTGCAGAGTTTAGCTCCAACTTGTCAAGATTCTAGTAATCCTGAAGACCTTTATTACCTTGATTTAGGTTTGTTTAATTGAGGTTGAAGCTAGACTCTGCAGGAAAAAGTTACACATTTTTTTTTATCTCTCAGGTGGTACTTGTCTCTTCTGCTTTCATCTTGTCAGAACCTGTGCTCCCCATCCATGTCGACAGTAATTTGAAGTTGAATGTCAATTTTTGGGACTCGGGTCATATTGTCAGAGAGATGACATCAGTTTGGAGACATTACCAATTTTATTTAGGTAGTTCAAGTACGTGCGTGTCCAATCCTGATCCTAGAGGGCCACATTTCTGCATTTTAGTTTTGCACCAACCGTAAGCAAACACACCTGAACCAGCAAGACAAGCCCTTCAGGATAATATATATATATATATATATATATATATATATATATATATATATATATATATATATATATATACACTTCCAGGCAGGAGTAGAAGGGTAGCCTCCCAGGAACACCCCTGCCTAATGTGGACTGCTCCTGTAATAAGTTTGTGGTGTAGTTTTACACTGAACCTTAAAGGGATAATATGATTTTATTTTTTTAATGTTTTCCTTTTCCTTTAGTCTGTAATGTATCTGTTTGTGTATATATAAGATCTGAAGTTACAAAACTCATGCTCTCCCACAAAGGGCGATAATTTATTTAAGAATAAAATAGTTAAAAATAATTTATTCTAACAGAGACTAAAAAACCTTGATTGAGGTCCAGATAATGACTTCCTCAAATTTCTACGTCACAATGTGCCCAAAGGCATACGCAAAGAAAGTCGAGGAGGCTTCAGTGAATTGTAGTGTTGTAATATTGCGGAGACTGTGTTTGTATTCCCTTGGTTGGGAATCAGTGGTTAAGGTTTATCAGTGGTTAAGTGGTTAAAGCTGTTCCTGAGCAGCACGACCCAAAAATCTGCTTGTGCTCAGTGCATTTTACAGAGGGCAGCTTCATTAACCTGTAAGAGCACAACACCGGCTATATATCTGACGTCACAAACCTTTAAAAAAAAAACTTTAAATATGTAATTTTGGTGATCAAAGATGAGTTTTAAGGGATACATTTATTGACTACAGGGGGACTTTAAACCCTTGAAAGCTGAAGCTTGTGATTATGTTTACATGATTATTGTGTTACATTTCCGACACACACTTGAGGTGTTTGGCCAATCACAACGCACTGGGTCAGCTGGCCAATCAGAGCACTCTGAGCTTTTCAGAAGGAGGGGCTTTGTAGAAATCGGCGCGTTTCAGACAGACTGGGAATAGAGGAGCCGCAATAATGTACAGTTAAAGCACAGGTAAAAAAACATTAAAGCATTTTAACCTGTTCAATTACACCAAATAAATAAAAAATGAACTTTTAAAATAGCATCATGACCCCTTTAAGCAAAAACTTTCACAGGCTATGGAAATTTACACAATACATCTAACTAACTAGTCATTCAGTTCAGTTCTGTACACACTGCAAAAATATATTGACACTTTAGTTGTTACAACCTGAGCTTTTCAGGAGTTAAATTCAATTATAGAATGTGGCTTTCAATCTGAATGGGATTAAGCACTTACAGTATCGAACAGAAGAGAAAACCGTATTTAGCTTCAGTGTGTATGTGGGATGTGCTAGTGAACCTAGTTTTCCTCAGATCTCTACCACACTGTTATTTAGAGGAGTTTTACAGCTGCTTAGTCACTGACCTGGCAGGACAGGTAGTTGGCAGGTGTAGTATCCCGTCTGGGCTTCTGATGAGTACTTCAGCTCCAAACTCTGGTGCAGAGCGAAGAACTGTCGATACCTTCTATAGATCAGGTACTTACTGTTTCCTTTGGTCTTCACCTCAATCACAAACATCTGCAAGAAGATGATAAAGAACAAACAAGTCAAAGACTAGGTGTGTAGTAGCATGATCAGTTAAAAAAAACACAGAGATGCAATACAATGACATAAGACATCAGTCTGACACATGTACATGTAGGCAAATAATTTAAAAATTATTCCAAAATGAATCCCCTTAGGACAAAATGTAAGATTGCCATTTTATACTGTAGATATCTTTGAACTATCCTTTGTAGGACAGATGTAAGCTGTTGGTTAAACATATGCCTTTATTAGAGTTCAGTTAGGCAGACTATAAGGCAGATCAATTATAGAAGACAAGTAGAGTAGAAGAAAGATTAACAGGGTTCAGGGAACTCACAAAGTAAACAATGAAACCTTTCTTCTCCTCAATATCAGCAATGGTTGCAGTGACTGGAATGTTGTCCGGAAGCTGATCGAAATCACTGTAGGGTGAACAAATGTTACAAACATTTTGATTATCACAGAAAATATGTTGTTGTTGCTGTATTTTTTTTGTTTGTTTTTTTAAATCAAAGGTACGTTAAATGTAATAAAGTAATCTTAAAAGCCTGATTTTTTTTTGTGCACACATACTGTATAACTTATAATTTATATATTCTTTGTTGAGACACTTACTTTTTTTAATTATTATTATTAAGTAAATTTTGTTAATGATTTAAGCTTATATTAAAGTTGTCTGAATATACTTTTTGAGATGGGAATACTTAGGTTGATAAATCTGTTTCTTTAACACAATTGTAATTTTTTTCTGAATAATTAACATTATGCAACAAATTAGCTTAGTCTGAAAACATTAATTTACCTCACTTTTTTACTGCAATACAGTACTATAGTAGATTGTAGTGTAGCTAGGCATAGTATTTTAAAGTATAGCTACAAGATGAACTGGGTTGCACTTTATTTTACAGTACGTGCACTTACAGTGTAGGCTACTTACCTAAGAAAGTATACTGGTTACGTATGGGTGTAACATGGGTTAAGGTTAGGTTTAACCCTTTTGTAACTACAATAATAAGTAGTATGTACATGGGAAACATGACTGTAAAAATAAAGTGCTACTCTAAATAGTACACAAACACGTATACGCCCTGAAAGTGTCTCTTCTATGATTTCATGAACATTCATGAGTAAATAGTAAAAAAAGGCATGATTCCGCTCACCTTTCATCGCGCAGCTGTTGAGGGAGAGACATGCTGGATGTGGGGGTTATTCTGAGCTCTTCAAACCCTCACAGAGAGAGGCAGACAGAGAGACTGCTCAGTAAAGTGGAAGTGAAGCTGTATGCTGGTGGTTTTCTGAGGCGGGTTTACAGTTGCACGTAGCCTACATCAAACGGGAACTGAAAGAGTCTTTAGTAGGCTATAATGGAGTTCACGCGTTTTTAGTGGGTTCAGAAACAGCACGACGGAGCTCAAAGGTATGGAGACGCGCTTGAAAGGTTTCAAGTGGAAACAATAACTTTAAAAATGTTTTTTTTTTTTAATGACGCGTAAGAATATAAATAAATAAATAAATAAATAAATAAATAAAAACTCAACGAAACGCGACGCAACAACCAGTGCAAGGTGCATCATGTAAGAACGCGTCCTGTAACGCCCACTTACCTGACGAGAGAATGAGAAAGAAAGACAGCAACCTGTAGCTATAATAATAATATGCTATTTTATATATATTAATAACAATTCTATTATTTAAACCTGTAGTTGATTCATTCTCGTCGTGTGTAGTTGAATGATCTCTTTTAGATCAGTAGTTAGATGCTCGAGTATGCGGGGAATTCACTTGCAGCTTATCACCTGCTGCACGTTAACAGATAAGACCAGTCACTTTGGTTGCAATTTGCATTACTCGGCTACGTGAACACAATAGGTTCAAAACATCCTTTAATTTCTTCCACAGGTCTCAAACCATTTCAGCAATAAGCCTTTAAAGGGGTGGTTGATTATGATTTCACTTTTCTAACTTTAGTTAGTGTGTAATGTTGCTGTTTGAGAATAAACAACATCTGCAAATTTACAAAGTTCAAAGCAAAGCGAGATATTTTATTTTACAAAAATCGTTTTTTAAGGACTACAACTACGTCTATCCCAACGAAAACGATTTACAACTAAATCTAACCCCATATACAACAAGCGGCAGTAGGGACTAAACGACATTCCTCCAGGGTTAGTGACATCACGAACCCCAAAATGTACATATATCCCATCCCCGGAACAAGATTGATTGATTATCAAGACAGAATATGTTAATCAATGCCTAGAAGATAACTACACATAAGCAACATAAATTCATCAACTATTACCATTCAGAAATGTTGTCTACATGTTGTCACTTCTTCTTGAGCCTCTCCAACTTTCTGACTCCGGTTTGAACATAAAAGGCTAAACGTTTTGGAAATGTTCAGTTGCTTGTGTGTAAAGTAATCCAAGATGCTATGTACACAAGCTGTTGAAGCTCTGCCCTCTGTGTGTGCCGGGAGCAGCAGCTCATTTGCATTTAAAGGTGACAATTTAACATGCTATATTAAAATAACTGTGGTGTATTTTGAGCTAAAACTTCACATACACACTCTGGGTACATAAGAGATTTATTTTACATCTTGTGAAAAAGGCATTACCACCCTTTAAAGTTGAGTAGGCCACCATGGAGTTGTAAAAATATTGAATGTCTTGGCTTGTGAAGGATTGAGAAGCAGCAAACAGAACAGACAATATGCAAAGTAATGATTTAATGATCTTAAATAGATATATTTCTCAAGATGTTCTCTTTTATATAACAGTCTATAAACTAATAAATATTTATATTAATATATTTTTTAGATATTGTCCAAATATATTTAATAAAGCAATTATTTTGTCCAGACTATTCTGATCTGAGTCTTGTAATATACTACATGTAGGCTACTGTTCTGTACATATTACTATCACTACATGTGATTACTATGATACAATATTGCAATCATATACGTAGGTAGCTACACTACACATAGGCGCTACAATAAGTTCAAGGCCATGGCAGCTGTGATGTTTCCTTTCAGCTCCAGGGATAGTGTGTGTGTGTGTGTGTGTGTGTGTGTGTGTGTGTGTGTGTGTGTGTGTGTGTGTGTGTGTGTGTGTGTGTGTATGTGTGTATGTGTGTGTGTGTGTGTGTGTGTGTGTTGTTTCACATTGCCACTTCAGCGAATCATTGCGACTGTGTCATGATCTCAATTCAATTTATTGAATTTTTATGCCATATTACACACATATTACACACACACACACACACACACACACACACACACACACACAACACAAATTACACACACAGGCATGTTACACACATGCCTGTGTTTACTGCTCACGCGCATGTTCTCACAGAATGAGAGGAGGAGAGTGTACAGATTTGACTGACAGACAGGGCTTCTTTGAATCCAGTTTTCCACTTCCAGACAGTGTTTATTGTATTAATAGGTAGGTCAGGGGACGTTGCCCACATGTTCATAAAGTTAAGTGCTGGAAATACGGTTTGTATTATTGTATGCTTCATGCAGGGCGCGGCAGTCTCTATATAATATCTATGGGGCGCGAGAGGTAGGGAGGAAGCAACACCCCCTGTTTTCACAGGATTGTAAATGCAGCGCTATTTTTATTTATTTACATTTATTAATATTTATTTAGTAATTTATTTATTGTTAACACTTTAAGTTGGCTATTAAAACGTGTCATTTAAATGTTGAATTGTAAATGTTGTTTTTTAAAACATCCGCGCGGAGTGTGACGTCATATTGTGACCTTAACAGATCAAAGAATTTGCGCGCTCTAACCAACGTACTCCTAAACTCAAGTCCACCTTCGGTGTTGTGTATAAGGTAGGCAGGTTTTTGTATTCGTTTTAATGTCATTTTTATGGTATATTACAGTGTAAACAGCTCAATAACCGTTTTATTTAAAATGCTTATTTTTTTAACCGTCTTAACTTTACCATTACGTTTGCAAGTATGTGCCACATTACGCGCATTGGCCAGAAGCCAGAAAAATTCAGTTTTCGTCATGATCCGAGCATTCAGAAATAACATTGTTGACAGATTTCATTGGTGATTTCAAATATGAAATTATATCGTAAACTTGGTGAACATCTTTGGAGAATTTGATGTCTGCTCATTCAAAGAGATAGGAGCTGTAACGTTACTTTCGTGAGGTGTTTTAAAATGGCCGTCGCGCCGAGTGAAAACTAATCAAGATCATTATGAATGAAGCTGTAGACATGGATAATGGCAACAGTTTTGCCACATCATGTTCCTTGTTCTGTTGTAGTGGGGGGAATTCACAAAGAACACGTTTTTGCGTTAAAAGTTGGAACAACTTTAAACTTGAGCGCCGGGGGGGGGGGGGGGGTTAAATATTTTTTTAATTAGGCCGCGTGTCCACCAAAGCACTTTTCCCGAGGCTAGCATAGTTTTCCAATTGTTTTCAATTGGAGCGCATCGTTTTCAAAAAATGCCAGCCTCGTAACGAGCATCTACTGTGCGTCTGGAGTTGAAGATTGTTCATCTTTGAGTAAAAGCAGCGCTCATCACTGTCACTTTTTACCCAGCCGTCCAATCACAGTGGAGGAGGGGCGGGACTAATACAACACCGACCAACCGCCACTTTCTGCTTGTACATCAACAGATGAAAACAAGCATAATAGTGGAACAAAATAATTTAACTAATCCTTCCCGAAACTTTTTTATTTAAAATTGAGTGTTCATCAGAGGGGCTGAGACCCTAGGACTTTTGTTGCACTTGAACCACGAATACACAGAAAACAATGGATTCGAGGAGTTTTGTGGCTGAAATTTTAAAAAGTAACAAATCCTTCCCTCGCGAGTCAATTTGACCCCTTAGATATGAATGGAATGCGAGGAATGCTTCAGTACACATAGAAAATCCTAAACATGCTCAAAATTCAAACTACAAATGCTAAAACTTTACCAAAAAAACATTTTATAATGTCTACATGTGTATATGAATGAATGCATACTGAAATGAACTGACTTTAGGACTCAGCGGAACAGCTCATTTGCTCCAAATAGAGATATAAGGCCATCTAGTGGCTAGAGCTATAAAATTTCATGTTATATATATTTTTCCACAAGAGGTCGGCAAATACACCCAATGTAAGATGTTTTGAGCTGAATTAAAAGGGTTATGCATGAAATTGTTTTTGAAATTGAAATTTGAATTTAAGTTGAAAGAATGTGAGGAATGTGCTTAAATTACTATTCATTTATTAAGGTGAGACACTGCAGGTGAATAGGGTAACATTTTAAAATTATAGATATCACCTTGAAACTTCCTAAGTTGATTACTTACACAAGTATAAAAAAAATGTATTACAAGTTTTTTAAATTTGTATGTTTAATTATGCAAATTAGGCATTATCTCATTAAATATGCACAATTTTGCATATATTTCCGGTAGATAGATTTGAAGATATGATAAAGCCAGGTGCAAAATTCTTTTTTTTCATTTTGTTTACACACAAGATGAAGAAAACATTCTGAGGGATTTCAGGATATATGCTTTCATTACCTAGGAAATCAAAATATACTGTCCATAGCCTTAAAAAGATTTTTGCCCTTTTTTTATTATTAAAATGTCACATAAATCAGTCCAGGAATGATTTATTAACAAATCCCTCTGAAAATATCTTCAGAATACTGCTAAGTGTATAACTGGAAAGTTTGGTGCACATAGGTGCTACATAGGCTGAGATGTTTTTACTGGACATTCACGATTGGTTACTGATAGAAAGGAAATGCCCATATTTGGGTTACATAGCGTTGTGCATGAGACTCAGAGCTTTACAAATATAGGGGTCATGACAGACTTCAGTAAACAGACAGAACTCGGCATGCTGCGTTGGAATGGTAACTTCTTGGTAAATTCGGGAGAAACTTACTGCCGCAAGTAAACTAAATGTAATAAAATAAACATCTTAATGTATATTTTCAATGTTTTCTTTATAGCAGCTTGAAAGAACACATATTGAAGGAGTAAACTAGCCCAAAACCTCAAAACTGACCACTGCATGAAAAATCAATGTTTTAGCCTGCCGGGTCTCACCTTAATCAAATCTAGTCATTTAAAGGTAAATAAAATAAAAAATAACAAAAATTTGCCGAAAAAAATTACATTAAAAAATAGAAAAAATATTATCAAAATGAACTAAAATAAGCTTTCTGGACAAAAAAAAAAAAATAAGTATAGCCTAATTTTAGGGCTTCGGGTCATTTTGACCCACGAGGGAAAGATGTAGGGGTGATCCAATCAGGATTTTTGGGGCCGATCACCAATCCCCGATTACTGGAAGCTGTATCACCCGATACCGATCACCGATTACAGGGTCTATTTGAAGCCTTCTATTTATCATGTAGCATTACTTATTAAACTATATTTAACAACAATGTACATTAAGTATTACATTTAAGAGAAGACAATGTATCATGAATTGACACCTGTGTATTTATTTGCAAGCAACATGTCCAGCATATTAACTTAGCAGCTTGGTTATTGGGAGCAGCTTAGGGCTTGACAAATACAACTTTCCTGTAGAATATAAAATAAAAAAAATAAAAGACAGAACATCTGAGTCTTTAAATTTAGCTTTAGACTACTTTAAACTAAAAACTGCAACAAAAAAGGCTATAGCCAAATTAATGTTTTGAGTCAGTTTTTCTAATACACTTGAAGGACCACAGGTAGTAAAGTGCACAGCAACAAAAAATACAAATGACTAACAACTTCCATATCTGTATCTATCTATAACTTTGCTTTTTTCTGGGATGCTCAGTCAGATTTTGTGGGCATTTAGAGAGGAAGAGAGAGGTAGAGAAAGAGAGAGGGGGGATAGAGATTATTAGATTTATTTCTCTCAATTTCTTGGTAATTTTTTTTTTTTTTTTGCAAGAACCCTTGCAAAATTATTTTAAACAGATTAAGAAATCCACCACTACTGGTCACATCTATGGTTAGATTGATTTGTTTAGATCCAGTGAAGTCTGTCCCACCATGTACCTAATATAAATAAATAAAACATCTCCAGTTAACTAGCAGAGCATTAATTTAGTTCGCTATTAAATAAGAGATCTAGCACTAAAATGTGTGTGTGTTTTTAACTCAAGCTGAGCGCTCGTTGCCGCGGCGATCAGTTGCATGGAAACAGTGTTCTCTGTGACTCGCGCAGTCTTCACTCGGACACGCGCTTCAATCTATCGCCGTTGCGGACTCTATTCATTCCGGCGAAATCACTAAATAAAACACAAACGTGTCCCTGCTTGATATAGACTGTAACCACTGATGAATATATTCAGTTTTGATGAGAGAGAAAAAAAAATATGAGTGCGGATTAGAACCCGTTACCTCTGACTCGCTTGGCAAAAGATCTACCACTAGACCATTTAGGAACTCAAACAAAGTTTGCGGATCGATGGATTTATTTACGGGTTGAGCAGAGTGGCTGCACAGTTTGACAAGTTTGACACACATTGCAGATTGCTAATGAATTGTCTTTTTCACACACCTTGTAGAATTGCCAGACCGGTGAAGCCATTTTTACCAGGGCGTAAAAAAATTGTCTCGCGAGTTTTGCGTCATCTGATCGGCTTTTCTGGATCGCCCTTTATAGAGACCGCCGATCACACATCCCAAAGCAATTATCGGCTGATTATGATCGGCGACCGATCAATCGGAGCACCCTTAGAAAGATGTGTTACAAAGTGCGACAAGAGCCAGAGCAAATACTTTACATTGTATTAGAAACAATACAGAAACAAACTATCTGTGAAGTGAGATACTAGTAACACTTCCATGGATATTCCTTATCAGCGAGCAAAGCATCTCAACTGAAAAAACGCTGCGCTGCCGAAGCCTTCTCAAGCGCCCACAGCTAGGTGTTTTCAGCTGGATAAAAACGCTTTGGTGGACACACGCCCTTAGTGCAAAAAGCTTAAAAAACGCAAGTGTAACGATCTAACGGTCCGTCTAGCGCATGTTTACATTGAAAATCAATGAAAAATCAGCGCAGTAAAAACGTATTGTGTGTGACTGACTGTTCTTTCTGACCAATCACCATGTTCATCCTTCTCTCATCACTCCTTATTTATTAGGAGAAAGACAGTCCATTTGGGGATCTGTTTTCTTTCTATTTCTGTCTCTCTGTCTTTCAGTGTTCGTAATGCTGAGGCAGGGTAATGTAATAGGGCCGGTAGACATAGTGAAACACCCTTGCATGGTGAGAGAACAGAGGGTCAAACAGTACAGAGAGAGAGAGACCCTTTATTAGTCATGTGGGCAGGATCAAACTACGATATTTCGATTTCTGACAGATGGGAAGTGCTGTGTTAAAAGGGAATCCCTGAGAGGAAGACAGATTTTTGACTCGTCAGGGCTCCTACCAGAATATAACGGAATGTCCCGTATTAAATAGCTAGAATGCAATGGAAGCAATGTTCAGTATCAAATGAAATTAAAATAATAAAACATATAAATAAACACATACAGACTGCATGGGAAAAGACTGAAAATCACTGTGCCGTTGGCATATATATGTGTGTGAGTGTTTATGTAGTAAGTATTTCCCATCAGTTAGCCGAGATGACAGGATTGAGTGCCACTTTCCGAGGTGCCAAAGAGAAACTGCTGAGAGTTGACAAGCACACAGTCATTCACATTAATCTCGATATGACAGGCTGCGCTGTGACTAACACTGTAAAAGTCACAATTCATAAAATATATATAATAATAAACAACTAATCTCATGCTCACACCAACATAGAGACTGTCCACATCCCTCTGACACTGTCATAGAGTGTGGAGATGGTCATCTTGACTGCCACCAACATGAGGAAAACCAATACATTTAGTCCCACTAAGAAAGAGAAGTGGAGCGATGAAGATATACACTGGTTAAAGTGCAAGTACATACTAAAGAACCTTGAGAAGCAGTGTGAGACTGGTGATTTATCTGCAAAGAGGAAAAGAAACTGATGGAGGAATGAAAGAATAGCTATAGAAAGTGATTTACAGGACAAGGGAAATCTGAAAGCCAGCTGGTTTGATATATAGATGCTCTTATTAATACAGTGTCACATTACAGGGATCATGCAGGGCTATGTATACCCACCATGCACTGGTGTTGTGTGTAAACATGTGTAAAGAAGTTCTCCTTGTCTTTCATCAGGCGTCTTAAGTATGCGTTAAGTATAAGTGAAACCCACCCTGGGTCTTTTTTTCGGTGGGGGCACATGGCTCAATCACCGTAAATATTGGACAAAGATATTTTAACACCAGGGGTTGAATGGCGATGACAAGCGCGTCGAAATATGATTAACGGCATGTTCCATTAGACTCTGAAAGTCTGAATACGCAACTCCCTACTTGATAAAAATTCAATTGAAAGTCACTCCATGTCACACTAGAACTCTGATGTCACAGAGATGTAGTGTATGATGTGACGTTACACATTTGAAACATTCTAAACCGTTCTACGGCATTGTAATGGCAAAAAGAATCTTTCTCGATTGACAGCAATTCTCCTTTGGCTAAGCCACGCCCTAGAATGTAGATTGACCAATCACAGCGCAGCCAAGAACGAGCTCCGACAGTGGTCCGACACTTTTTCACAGCGCTCCATTGACTTTAACACGAGCATCTCATATTTTTGGTCTCGGCAGGCCATTATGGTCGTAGGATTATCAAAAACATGGTTAAACGTTGTGCCTGGGGCATTTGTAACACCGATACGCGTTTCCCAGAGAAGTTGGAGGGGGGTGTCCGTTTTTTTCCCCTTCCCAAAACCGAAGTCAAATCCTGACAAGTGTCGTCTTTGGATTAAACTGTGTGGACAGTCAGCTAAACCCCTCGAGGATCAACAAGCACACCTTTGTGTGCTCTAAGGTAAATTTTGCTTTTAACCTTACTGTGAAGTTATACTAGTTAGACAGTTTTATTAAAACCCTGTGGAGCTAACCAAAACATCACCTTGTCAGCTAACGTTAACATTAACTACTGTAGCATACCGATTGTTGATACGCTACACGCTGCTAATAAATACAACGTTATACTCGCGTAACGTTAGTCCGTTTGCTTTGTAATAACGATTATAGAAGTGAATAAAAACCTACCCAGCTTTGCATGAACAGTGTTGCTCTTTGATATTGTTAGTCCCAGCCTCCGTCTCGATCAGTAGGATATGCGGTGGTTCATTTTTTGACTGTGACCGGTATGCTTTTGCCTCTATTTGGATGCCTTGTTGTTCCTTGCGTTTCACCTGTATGTCATGGATATAGCCTTCGAACGCATATTGCAGCCCCTTTTGCCTACTTCTATCGGACACTTTATTTGCTGCTTTATAAAAGTTGGATAAAATTTCATCAGGAAGAGCTGTCACAGCATAAGCTATGTTGATACCAAACCAGAGCCCAGATGAAGTTTGACGGACGTAGCAACAGTAACTAAGGGGGGCGGGGCTTAGCCAAAGGTCAATTCCAAAGACGTAGCCATTCGCATGACATCATTGAGAATGATGTTTTTTTTTTTTTTTACAAATACAGAAAGAAGAAAAGAAAAGAAAAAACCTGGCCAAAATAGATTTGTGCTCTTGGTCACATGCCCATAGCTGCTGCTGTTACATAAAAGTACAACAAAAAATCTGAATGGCTTTTTGAAAACATGTAAATACTTTTTGACTTTTTTCTCATTGACAAGCAGGTGTCAAAAACCGAAAGTTGTGCCGCTCTTTGCGTACTGGGGTATTTCTGCCTTTTTAATTGTTTTTTTTTTTATAAGTGCCACCTACAGAGGGTGAAATGTCATTTTCATTCAGGCCATCTGGCATTTTTTACACATTGGTCTGAACAGACAAATCGCATGCAGACCGAATTTTCATACTAAACATGCGTGAACATGACTTAAGGTTCATATTGTATTTTATACTTATGATCACTGACTTGATAGTTTTTGAAGTTGATAGTTTAACCATCATTTTGTAATTAGATTTTGTCATATGCAATGCTTTGTGGGATGAGTAGTTCATTCACAATCATTTTCTTTCAATGTTTGAATAATCTTTGCCTCAAATCAAATGTTGTAATCTGATTCATTTCAGAGCTGGGCTGTGTTTCTCAAAAGCATCGAGAGTGAAGTTGATCGTAGAGACCAATGGTGCCACTGGTTCTACGATCTGCTTTTGAAAAACACATGGTTGGTTTGGTTCAATGTCTAGAAGTGTTGACTGAAACATTTTCTGACATGCTTTTTACAAAAATGGAGCCAAGTTTGCTGAATAAGTGGGCGCTCGCTCACTATTGAGCTCCATTGGAATCAATTGCGAGTCAATTTGAATCTACCGAGAAGAAAATCGAGTCATGTAGAGTTGCTGTATAGGAGGAGCATTTCAAATCAGTCACTTGGTTCCATTTCAGTCAGGATGTAGGTAGTCGACAGCAAGGCACTTCACCAGGGTTTAGAACAGAGCTTTATAAACTGAAGAGAGAGAAGTGGACAGTGATTTACTGAGAGGACACAAGAAGTCAAATGAGACCCGATTATTAATAGTAGCATTTGATTCGTTAGGCCACCAAGAAAGTGATCTCTCTCAAACACACACACAGAGACACACATACAATCCTTCATTCTCCTGCGTGTTGCATTATGACCCGGTCTATCCTGAAATAGACATAGGGTAAGCCAGAGTATATAAGACACCCAGTGGACCCCCATCTCTCACCTTGGGCTCTTTTTCTCTCTCCAAGTCTCTCCTCCCGCAAGCTTTCCCTTCATACAGGTATGGATAGAGTTCAGGCATATCGTTTTCTTGGATAATTCCCTAAAAAACAGACATTAATGAAACAATAGCTAACATAAAGGTAGAGTAAATCATTTGGTCTTGAAATAATCTGATGAGAAATGTTTGAGTTCATACTGAGATCTCCAGACAATTATCTTGGGAAATCCATGTTTTGAGAGGAAAAACAGATTATCGGTGTCTTTTTCTTCAGGACTTGATCACCTTTTAATCTCATTCCTGTTCCAGGAGGAACATTTTATTTCATTTCTTTCTTTCTATTGGGTTGTTTGCATAACCTGGCTTACCATATAACCAAGAGCAACCACTGTAAAATTTAAAGATACTTTAGGGACTATTAGGGGTTCCTCAGATCTTCAAACTGGCTGAACCCTCGGGAGAACCTCTTGACACCTTTTGAAGGTGCCTCAAATATCCTAATTGTGTTTTTGAGGAAGTTCTTTGTATATTTCAATTGACGGTTGAAAGTTCTTGCAAGAACTTGTGGGTTTTTTAGTTCCTCAAAGGTCAATTCTTTGAGTCATACAAAGGTGTCTAGAGGTTCTCCAGAGGTTTCTGCTGGTGTGACCCCAAATGGTGCCTGAATTATCTTTATTTCTACAGTGTAAAGTTTAACTTTTTAAACCACTTGTAATTGGTCAGAAGGTTATTTGTCAAAAAAACCTTACAATCTTTCTTGACAGTCGTGCATCAGAACGTTCTGCATGATTTATATCTATATGTCTAAGTAGTTTTCTCTGGCGAAGTTATTGTAGCAGCTGCATAAATAGTTGCATAGAGCCTGTAAACACCTGCTGCGCAAGGAAGAACCGTTAAGAAACACCATCTCATCTGTCATGCTGTGTATTTTTACATTTGAAATTGAATTCTCCTCGTTTGTTGTGCTAGTGTTAGCTAGCCAACGATTTCTCGTAGCAGTCTGTCATTTCTTGTGATTTTAGCACTGGAGTTTTAGGGGATGTTTTTTTTTTGTCATTTACTTGTAAGGTGTAAAGTTAACACTTTTTAATTGGAAAGCCTGGTTCAACATCTGGTGTTAGACACGAGCTCTGATTGGCTGCTGCAGTTGTGAAGTGTTAGATGAGGTTATTAAGCAGTCAGATCTCTTAGTGTTACGAGGGAGACACCTCAAATGTCACTTCACTTTATAATCTATTCTGTGATCTCACACACATATATAGTTCAAACTACAGAAGGATAGAGTTTCTCAAGAGGGCAAACACATTCTTCTCCGAAGGCCTGTCTGCCCATCCCAACACACTTGGATGAAACATACCTTAACTTAAATAGACAAACATACAAACACATACACAGCTGTCATGCCTTATGCATGCCACCTTTGCAGCGTATGAATGCTGTAAAGTTATTTACGGGCGACAGGAACTCTTGCAATCGTAAGAGGCCAAGATGAGAGCAATCGAATCTGTTCTCTTGGCAGCGGATCTCATTGTTGGTTAGTGTTCCTTACAGCAGTTGCCTGAACTCGGACACTAATGGATCTAATAGTAAGCTGATACAGCAGGAGGAGGATTTTGTTCAACATCAGTACCTTTGGATAGAAACTGCCATTTGAGTTTGACACATCAAACTACTTGAAATCACTGCTAGGGTTTGTGTTCATGTTCTTAGAGAAGGTGATAGATAACCTAAAGTGATAGAAAACCTGCATGTAGTTGTTAAACTCTTAGAGAAAGGCATGACTAATCTAACCGATAAACAGAGACAACACAATAAATTTAGCACTGGATTAGAGACTTGACTGTTAAACCCCTGCCAATAAAAATAAACAAAACCTACTTCCATTTCATAAGACTACAAATGCATAAGTGTTATGTTGTGATGTATTTCACATGCATATATAGATTTTTTTTTTTTTGGCATTTAACTAAACGAAAAAAGACTAAATGTATCCCTGTGCTGATCAAAGTCTGCTGGGAAATCCTGTAGTCTTGATTCACACACATTTTGGCACCCATTCTGTTTATATCAGTTATAGCGCCTAATATTTTCTCTCTCTCTCTCTCTCTCTCTCTCTGGCTCCTCTAGCTGTCAAGATGGCCATGAAAAACCTTCTGAAAGATGACGATATCAAAAAAGCCCTTGATCAATTCAAAGGTGAGTTTTGTAAAAAAAAAAAATTAAAAAAAATTTGGTAACACTTTATGCCTGGTTCAGATTACACGATTTTGTTTTGTCTGTTACGATAGTCACTGTGTCAGATTACGCGATTTTGACTCCTAAAATCTTGTCGTGTCGTGGACAAGAAACATGTCAGACTACACGTTGCTTCCCGACCAGTCATCGCGTGCCGTCTCACACATACGCACACATTCACTCGCACACATACATACACACACTCACTCACACTTGATGGAAAAAAATTAAACATGCTACTCTTTTTATCGGGATGTCGTAAAGCATCGCAGACACGGCGTCGGTTGTCATCCACTATGACACACTATACGAGATGAAACGATTGAATCTTGCGTCCCGACGCCTGTTGTCGTTTACGAATCCCCACGACACCCTACGTCAAACGGATCGGGCTAAAATCATGTAATCTGAACCAGGCATTACAATAAGGTCTCGGTGGAGGGTGGGACTACATAAACTGCCTCTGTTTAGTTAGCAACAACACCCAACTTACTAGTACTTTCTGATCTTCTCCTGAGGATGAAATCCACTTTTTTCTTATTCCAGAAGCCTTTTCACTCAGGTATAAGGCACAATAGTTACACATAATAATTACACTTTCTTAAGAATAAAAATGTCCCAGGAATGGCACAGGATATGGAGTCAATTACCACAGAAAATTAAATCAGTGCAATGGAAGTTTATTGAGTAAGACATTCTGGGAGGTTTAAAGTAGAAACGTGAAGCTCATAAAGGTTTGTTATTTGAGCAGTAAAGTCTAAGTCATCCTTTAAACGTGACTACTTTTTAAACATCTGGTTATGAGATATAATTCCTAACGTAAACAGTTGAAATATGTCACAGCCTTTTCATAGTTCCTTGAAATATTGGCGGAAGTACCCGAATGTCGGCGTGTTCGCACCGCAGGAACTAGGAATGATATTAGTTCTAGGACTTCCTTTTGGAGGAACTAATTTAGCTTCTACTTCAGAGTAGGGTCTAAACCAGCACTATAGGAACTATCCGTGACGTTAGTATATGCTGATTGGCTGAACGCACGCGAAAAACCAGCACCCGCCTTTTTTTAAAAAGGCTGTGTAAACACACAGATTATGAGGGGACCTTGAGGGGACCAAGCTAAACATGATTATGTTTTTCTGCTCAGCTAGCAACACTGGACATCAACCTCACGGCATACGCTAATCATTTTTCATATACTTTCTACTTTCTGTGTAACAGTTCTATCTAGTAACATATTACACAGGACTGTTAGACAGATCGTAAACTAATGAACACGGAGAATGTGAGCACTGTTTGCTCAGGCTCTGGCTGGTGTTCTCTGCGTCGTCAAAATAAAGGTCCGCCACGCCGTCAAAATAAAGGTCACAACAACAAGCACAGCTTACGTCACTTCAGACTTTCTACTGGCAGTGCGAATGCAACCAGGAAAATGTGCCTTGGGGAACCATCATGGTGGCTAGTTCCTAGAATTGAGTTACTAGAACTACCCGGTGCGAAAGCCCCTATGGAGATGGACTTTTTTTTTTAGATGATGTGAAAAATTATAGTTCAATGCTTTTGCATTTGTTTGCATTCCCCCGAGAAACTTTTCGTTCGCTCGCAAAACTTTTGAGTTCTTTGTGAACTTTGCAAACACAATATTTTTGAAAGAGAATGCAAAAGCGTTGGTATCCTTGTGCATATCATGAGAAAGTTTTAATGTTTATGAACTTTAAAACTTTGCATTGACAGCTTTGTAAGTGCTTTAGCACAATAGCCTCATGCCTACATGTATAATGTTTTCATTTTGTGGCTATAGCCTACTTTCCAAACAGTGTGTACTAAAACAATTTTTTTGGTGTAAGACTTCCACTGTACGTATCTGTTTTGTTTGTTTTTACATACTGAAGCATTGTTTCCTGTGGTCGACAGTGCTACATAGCAGTGAATGTCATCAGCTGAAGTGTGTTTTCTTATAAACAGCTGCGGACAGCTTCGACCACAAGAAGTTCTTTGATGTGGTGGGACTGAAGGCTCTGTCTGCTGACAACGTGAAGTTGGTCTTCCAAGCTCTGGATGTGGACGCCAGCGGCTTCATCGAGGAGGAGGAGCTTAAGTGAGAGACACTTTACAGGCGGCTGCATGCTTTTATGTTTGTGCCAACTCTCCGAATGAAGACCCATAAATTAGTTTTATTCTTGTGTCTTTTGGCTCGTCTTCAGTGTTGGGGTCTCATTCTACCTTTATCCAGTTGGCCTCAAGGACACAGAGGGACCGCGAGCAATTCCCGTTTGCATTGATTTGCTATATATATATATATATATATATATATATATCGCCTCTGGCAGCAGCCTTGTCCACCTATTATTTATTATTATCAGTACATGACTGTCCATCATTGGCCAACTCTAGGGAAGTGCAGGGTAGCCAGATTGAAATTAAAGGCCCGTTCACACCAACAACGATAACTATAAAGATAAGGATACCTTTATTAGCGTCCACACTAGCGGATGATATCTTTCTATTTATTATAAGCTTTTTCGTCTGCCACTTTAAATGCTCGAGCTCTTCAAAGCAGGATGGAAACTGATTGGCTGTCAATGTTTTTATTGTTCATCTGAACGTGATTTCAACGATATTGTTATTGTAATGTGGACTTACCTATTCTCATAGAATTATTAAAACTTTATAGTTAGCTTTCGTCATCTTTTATCTTCTTAACTCGCACACTCGAACAGTTTCAAGAGTATTTAAATTCAGTCTCTTAACTGTTGTGTTCAAGCTGTGACCTGGGTTGCCAGATTGAGTTTTATCTCTTCTTTTGGACAGGTTTGTGCTGAAGGGTTTTGCTGCAGATGGAAGAGATCTTACCGATAAGGAGACCAAAGCATTCCTCGCTGCTGCCGACAAGGATGGAGACGGGAAAATTGGCATAGATGGTGAGAGAACAAGCACTCTTAAATGAACAGTACCTCTAAAAATTAAACTCTGCCATTATAAAACATTGTCCCACATACGAACTTGAACATACAAGAACTTGTCAAGAATGATAAAAGGAGTCTAATCCACAGTCACCTGCTATTTTCTTTCAGAATTTGAAGCTTTGGTGCACGAGTAAATCGTCAATATTTGGCAACCCTTTACACCACTACTCTCCTGTGAATACCTACAGCCAATTGTATTGTACGTCTCTACACATCCTGCCACGAGCTAGGAGCACAACCGCCTCCTTTTACCACATTTATTTATTTACCTTTTCTTTATTTTATATACAATCTATGTAGATTTTAGTTAGCTAACAACATCTCTCATAAAAACCTGGAGATTCCTGTACTTTCACCACCCATCTCTTCTTTTTTGTTCATTTTGGCACGTTTCGTTCTGTTTATGCCTCAAAATGCTCCTTTCTTCTCCTTATCTCGCTCCATCTGTCATCCCTTCCCTGTTTCGCTCCTCTCTTGTGATAGAGCCACTGAACACGATGAATATATGAAGAGAAGGATTAGATGAAATGAGAGAAAAAAATATTGAAGAGAGATAAAATAAAGCCATGCGTTGAGAAACAAAAACACTGCGGTTTTCATTTATTTCATTGATTCCTCTAGTGCAGAGTGTATTACATTCCATCTCTTAATCTTGATTTATTTGACAAAAGTAGGGCTGTCAATTCAATGACTGTAACTAAAATTAACTAAATTGTGGCCATGAAATTACAGATTTTATGTATGGGTCAAGGGTCATTAATTTTGCTAATTTATTCTTTTTTTCCCCAATTAATCGCATTATATTAACAGCCCTAAAATGACCAAAATCACTAAATATTAATGCTCACCTTGAGAGGCACAATCCAACGCAAAAGTACACACAATAAATACATGATTTTTTCCTTTGTAATAAATAAATAATTGTGCTGAAAAACACCTAAACACAAAAACCTTTTGTGAAATTTGTGCTAAACCTATTTAAAAAACACTCCAAACGTACCGATTATAATACCTATCAAATACACAACATTCAGACAGATGCACACATGAAAACAAACCTAGTGTTCAGACTTAACACCATATAGCATAACACAATCTGAAAGTATTGTGAATTTAAAGGGGCCATATACTTTTCCTATGATTCTCTCTCTATGGAGCACTTATGTTAGCCAAGATGTTTTGTTTGAAAAACAAGTTTTTATGACCATTTTACCTTCTTTTACGTGTTTGTAAGTGTTGTTGATGTGTCGATCTAATATAAAACATTAATTTTTGGCCTTTTTGGAGGATGTTTTAGTAGTATGCGTAATTCCATTTCTCCTGATAAAACCCCTTTGAATTATTTAGCTGAAAGAAAATGTGAATAATGCACTGAGTGTTGCTACACTAATATATGGGTATAGCCATCAAATTAAATACTAAATTTAGTTTAAAAAGTGCCTTTAAATTAATTTTCAAAAAATCCTTTTCATTCTAATATTAAAGTTGACTTAAATTGTATACTTATCAACAAATCAAGTTAGTACAGACTCTGAACCAGTCAGAGTGCAGGTGATGTTTTTTTGTGACAGGCGTTGTCAGTGAATCCGTGGTCCTGATCTGTCGTTGGTGACTGTGGGCCGGAGCTTCACGGTGGCAAAAGGATTTGATCCTCTAGAATACAAGAAGAAAAAAAGGTCATTGCTTAATTGCCATTATTTTGCGAATTTAGCACATTTGTACCAAAATTCTACGGATTGTAATGTTAAAAAAAAAAAGACTACTTATTTGTGACTTAATTCATGGTGATTCTCATTTTGTTTTTACATTAATAATACTATTTTATTTGAATCAGTATTTCACTGAAATTCTCCCCTTGTGTATGAATACACATAATATAAATTTGCATTACTTCTCATGAAACTAATTTCCTACTCTTCTGTTGAAAATGAAAACGACTGTAATACCTGGGAAAAAGAGGGTGCTCTGGTGGCTGTCCATGAGTAGTTGGCCTCTGCGGACATGGAAAAGGGTTTACAATGGCACTCAAATTGACACAAAATATCACAGGGTGCATTCACACTTGTAGTTCGGGTTCTCTTGGTTCTTTTGGTCCGGATCAAAAAAGGAAATGAGGGTGTGTTTACGCTTGTCAGGTTTGGTTGGATTAAAACTAACTCTGGTGTGATTGCTCTGTTAGTGCTGTTCATTTGAATAAGTGTGAACGCTGACATCTGAACCCTGGTGCATCAAACAAGAGGACTGAGACACTGGAAAGATGGGTCTCGCTCCGCTTCCTAACAAACTCTGGTGCGGTTCTACTGAAATATGAACGCATCACGGACCAAAGACATCTGAACCAACCAAAAACAGGAAGATGAGACCCTAAAAAGGACAGAATGCTCAAGCGTATCTGTTTTTTCTCGTCATAGTCGTGATGTTGCCCATCACAGTTCAGAACAGGCATCAGAACCACGTCTCCTCACAGCAGATCTGTGTGTGCGTGTGTGTGTGTGACGGAGGGATTCCTGACGCTGTTTTGACTCCTTTACACATTTTATAAGCTCTTCACGAGTTCTCAGCTGGTCAAAATACCATTGTGATAGGCTACACACATACAACGAGTGCATTTATCCCAGAAAACAGCATTAATTTGGGTGTTTGGTAAGTTCTGTCGCGAAATATACATCATAAAACCCGACCAATCAGATTGTGAATGTATCCCTATGTCTTTAGGTTCGGTGATAAAAATGCCAATGTGAACGCTAAGCGGACCAGGACCAATTGAACCAACCGAACCAAACTACAGGTGTGAACACATCCTGATACATTTAGTCCTGGTTCGCTTAGCGTTCACACTGTCATTTTTAACACAGAGCCTAAAGATACCATACAAAAACAAAAAAAGGCTTTTATGTCGTATATTTTGCGTCTGAACTTACCGAACATCCAAAACATTGCTGTGTTCTGGGATAAATGCACTCGTTGTATGTGTGTAGCCTATCACAATGGTATTTTGACCAGCTGAGAACTCGTGAAGAGCTTATAAAATGTGTAAAGGAGTCAAAACAGCGTCAGGAATCCCTCCGTCACACACACACACAGATCTGCTGTGAGGAGACGTGGTTCTGATGCCTGTTCTAAACTGTAATGGGCAACACATGAGTTAGTTTTAATAGAACCAAACTTAACAAGTGCAAACACACCCTGAGACATCACCAACTGTAACCAAGAAAAAGTCAATTGAGAGTTTCAACAAGAACCTGAACCTGAATGAATCTGCAAATTATTTTCCAAACTAACAGCACATTCCATGAAAATTCACTTTGGTTTCTGATGCCTATGTTTCTGTTGTATGAACTACTATCTAACAACATTAACCTAGCATGCAAAGTTTTAAACGCATCAAATATGTCATGAATTTAAAATTTTGGTGACATTTTGACTACATAAAAAAAAACCTGGAAAACTACAGTGTGGATTTCGCTTAACAATCACCTCTGAGGTTGATTCGGTCTTTCTCTCGGGGAGAGGAGAGTGTAGAAGGGTTGGAGCTGGAAGCGCGAGTTCATTAATATTTTTGTGCTCTACTTTGCTCTCAAAATGAGACTCCGCCCTCCTGTCAGGGAGAGGGGATATTGGTCGAATGTCAGCTGATCCACGGCGGAGTGGTGCGGCTGGGGGCGGGATCTCATGGTAGGTTTTCTGGCTGGTCTTGACCTCGTTGTTAGACTCCGCCTTCTTTTCGGGGAGGGGAGAGTTTGAGCGTAGATCTGCCGATGCACGACGCAGAGGCACCGATGGGGACGGGCTGTCACTGTAGCTCTGGGTGTCTGAATACTCTGATTGGCTGGTTGGCTCCAGGAGGTTGTTCATGCTGTGGCTTCGGTGCGACGTACTACTGAAAACGCAAAGGCGTTAATCTCAAATTTTCACGATTTATAAGTAGTTACAATCTAATACTCAAGTTTACCTTGAGCCCAAAGGTACAAAGTCTTCAACGGATGCCACGTAGGCAGCAGGAAACCAACCTTGACTAAAAAGAAACAAAGAAAAACAAGACTAAGTAGTTTCCAGCGACTTGACTTGATACTGAGCCATGATACTGACGGTAGACACTCTCACCGGAGGCTTGAGTCGTGGCGTCCGTACAGCCAACCGTTGCGTGGTTCTGGGATGAGCACGGTCAGCACGTCACCTCGGGAGAACGGCAGCAGGACCGGGTTGGATGAAGCGGGGTGGGACACGATGGCCCTCATGGAGCGCCCGCCTCCCAAACCCAGAGACTCTCCTACAGAGCTGGAGCGGGAACGACTGGGGAGAGGAGACGGGGCTGGGAAGAGGTGTAGACAGAAGGAGAGAAGAACATTCAAACCACTCATTGAGACCCCAAGGATTTTAATAACTTGAAAAATACATTTTATTTGAACATACAGTAATTGGGGGGTCCCTGGGATCTTAAATATTAATCTCAACAGAGCATTGGGATCAATTTAACTCCACTTATAAACATACACTCTTGAACTTCCCTAAGCACTTCCCCACCGCCATTTTGAAGTTTATTTGGACCATATACTCAATATGTACACTTCAGGCAGATCCATAGACCACAATGCAACACAATTGTAAGGCTTAATTTAGCCCCAACCCCACACAACTCTAGTGTATGATATTGGAGTTATTTTGACATTTAACCACATAATACTTGTAGCTACCTTTTTTTTTTTTACCCATATACAGTATATTTTTCATTTTCAGCCTAAGCATCTCTATATAATGGTGCGTAAAACAAATTCATAAGGGGAAAAAATGTGTAAATAATAAATCGGCTCCATTGCGGATTCGAACGAGTTCCATTTAAACATTTCAATAGTTTCGCCAGTAGTGAGCACTCGTCCAACGTAAGCAATGACGTGCAAACGAGACGGAGGCAAGTTAGCGAGGGAAGTGCATAAAAAAATTGGACTTAAATGCAGCTAAAGTTCTGACATGAGCAGTACAGAGTCTCCAGACCTCTAGAGGGCACTCTGCCCAGTGGCTCACGGCCCATTTCTCTGTCTCCAGTCTGCAGCAGAGAGCCCAGAGAACTCTTTAACTGCAAGAAACATCAAGACAGACATCAATCTTAGTGTTACCAGTCTTCTAAACAACACTCAACAAGCGTGAAATAAGAGTAAAAATTTGTTTTGCAGTGTAAATGGAAAGTAATTTTCGGGACCCTTCATGGACCCTTTCCCCATTTCTGGGGTTCTCAGAAGTGGAAGTTGTCATAGATGGGTAAACTTCTATAGTGATGAACAGAAACTACAACAAATATATTTTTTGCGTTCCCATTTGCTCTAATAGGAAAAGAAAAAAAAAATCCAGATCAGGGTTTCTTTACTTTCCCAAAAGAAGAAAAAAAAATTGTATTATAACAGAATAGTGATAAATATGTACATTATTTTGCAAAAAATAAATATAAAACTACTTGTTTGTTAAAAACTGTGTAAATGGTCCATTAGTAATGGAAACAACATACATTATACAATACTATTAACAACCCCCAGTTTAAAAAAAAAATACTGATAGTATATAAAAAAACTCTCCAAAAGGTGACACATTCTTCGAATCAATTTTACAGTGTCCTTGTTACATTAGATACATGTACTTACCATAGCAATGATAGTTAATTATGCATAATTACATGCAACTAACCCTCAATCCAAATCCTAATCCTACCCTTACCCTATAGTAAGTACATGTAGTTAATTAATATTACTCTACTTAAATATATTATTACACTCTAACAATGACACCTAAAAATAAAGTGTAACCCATTATTCCAAGTAAACACAATAGGCCCATTTATCTTTATAATCTTTTAGTAGAATGTAAAAAAAACTCAAACTCTATTTGTGTGCTGCAGACAGCGTTTCATTACTTTAAGTAATGCAAAACACAATGTCATGGCTTGTAAATTCACCCACGATGAACAGATGTGATAAAAAGGTAATTTTGGACTCTGTACGCCACACAAAGCTACCCATCTGTTCCTTTATGTGATTGTGGAAATGTCTGGGCTCGGCAGTTAGCCGAAAAGAGCATGGAAAAGTGGGGGAGTATGGAGTATTTACTCCTCATTCCCATCATTCCAGTGTCACCTGAGCTTCTTGATCTGATGGAGTGGGCGTTCGAGGTCTCGAACTTCTGCTCTCGCTGACTTTTTCTTTCCATCCATCTGCTCTCTGCTGGAGAGATACTCCCGTCTGTCAACACATGGAGAAATGGTTGTGCAGTCGGTGGGCTGATAAGCTTTGGAAGGAACTGGAATGAGGATCTATATGACTGAGTAGACACTTCAGTGGAAAGCAGCTGTACCTTGTTGATAAGGTATAGTAGTGACTGTGTAAGTCCGCAATGCTTTTCAGCCAGGAAACGATACCTCCTTTCCTCCTCTTTGAGGATTTCATGCTGGCTCTGCCTCAGGTACTGCATGTACTCGCTGCCCTCCTGCAAACACACAAATACAACAACTGACACAGAACCTGCTCCAAAACCTAGTCTTCACTCACATTGCGAAAAAAGTTGAACTCGACTTTGTCATATTGCCAAAGGTAGTTCTCGCCAGTTGTTATTGAAAATCAAATGACTCTCGGTTGATTTTGCTACAAAACAGTGTGAACAACCCTTAAGACAACATCCAAACACAAAGCAGACTTCGTTCATTGCTAACTCTTTACCTTACAAACACTACACAAATAGGAAGTACACAAGATTCAACTAACCAATAGAGTTTGACATTAGAATGTTGCTAACCTAAAAACTCCCTATTGGAATCAACTGAGATTGTTTGTTGGAGCATTGAGTGGTCAGATTAGCAATATGCTAATGCAAGAGATCAAGAGTTTGTTACAGTACTGAGATTTTAGCTTAGCAACATGCTAACTGCACACTATTGGAATCAGTTGAGATTGTTAAGAGTTTGTTAGAACATTAAGTTGTTAGCTTAGCAACATGCTAATGTCAGATTCTTCTGGACTCAACTGAGATTAAGGGTACGTTTACACGATAACGATAAGCTAAAAACAGAGACTTTTTTCTTTGTACAGATGACAATGTTATCAAAACGATCCCTGTTCACATGGATCCGTGAAAATGACTAACAACGCTGTATTATTCATGCCAGACAAGTAGTTGACGATGTCAATTTGTAAAGAAAGACTACAGCCCATGACGTCACCGTGTTCACAGAATCACGTTTGTGAAGTTTACATGGAGATTATAAGGTGTTGTTTTCCAAAACTTGCACTTTGAAACCCGTTTTAAAAAGTTTGCGTTTTTTTAGGCCACAAAAACGCCATTGTCGTGTAAATTAACGGCCATAACTCACAAAAAGTTTTCCGTTTTTAGTTGAAAACGGTGTCGTGTAAACGCCCCTAAGAGTTTGTTAGAGTACTGAGATATTAGCTTAGCAACATGCTAACGTTAGACTATTGAAATCAACCAATACCCGGTTTCACAGACAAGGGTTAAGCTAGTCCCAGACTAAAATGCATGTTTGAGCTGTCTTATACTGTAATTGAGGAACTTGCACTGGCATATCTTAAAATATGTCAGTGCCATTGTTTTGTCACAAGATGCACATCAGTAATGTTTTTTTCTAAGGAACGTTTAAAAAAGCTACTTAAATGTCCTAATTTAACTAAAGCCTACTCCTGGCTAAATCTAAACCCTGTCTGTGAAACCGGGCCTAAGAGTGTTAAAGTTTCTTAGGGTATTCAGACGTTAGCTTTACTACATGCTAACATCAGACTATAGCTGTGTCCCAATTCAGAGGCTGTATCCTTTGAACGCTGTGAAGGGTCAGACCAAGCGTTGTTAAATGGGACTGTTAGCCTACGGAGGATTGCTCGTCGCCTAGCAACCGTGACAGCTGCCGTTGATGAGTGACAGTAACGTTTGTACTGGACTTTTTTGAAAGTTATAATAAACTGTCTGATACAAAACAGGGTTCACAACATTAGTCTATTTATGTACATAATAAAAAGTATAAACTACATAAAATCGGACTGAAGCAAGATAAATCAACATTTGAACAGCTTTAAAGTTTATTTTTGTGTATGTTTACATTTGTATCATTAGATATCTGAGTAAGTTAAAACCAAACTACTTTCATTTAAATGTGTAATCCAGCAATTTCTTATTTTTTAAAGAAAAAATCCTGTCGTAACTGGCGCACAATGAATTCTGGGGTACGCAAAGCCGTGAAGGATCTATCCGTTTGATCCATTTCACAGGAAACAAGGGACACATTTGGAGGAGCCTTCGAATTGAGACAGTCTTCGCCGCGACGCGATCGGCCTTCGAATGCGGCCTTCAAAGGATGCAGCCTCTGAATCGGGATGCAGTTTATATTACAATTAACTGCTAAAAAAAAAATTAATATGCACAAAAACAGAGCACAGATAATGGAATGCATTTTTATTTAGGTGGAACTGTTTTCAAACAATAATGTGTATTAAGTAAAATATCAGAGATATAAATGTTTCCATCTACATGAGCAACAATCACTATTGATAATATGCAAATGTGCAATGACCTGATGCAGCGACAACCAACGATAAACACAGTAAAGCTAACATGATCCGTCTTCTGATAAAATTGGACACTACTGTAAAATTAGCAACTAACAATACAGCGGCATTCTGACCTTTAGCGATCAAAACACTAAGTGCGAACACATTTTTACACTATTAGCAAGAAATGTCATTCAGTTACACTTTATTTAAGGTGACATAGACATACTTTATTTTTATTTGACTTACTCAAATAAGTACTATGTTATATTAATTAACTACATGAACTTACTATAGAGTTACGGTTAGTTATTTGTAATTATGCATAATTTACTGTTATTACTATCCACCTTATTCCTGACGAGCTTACAGCGTTTCAAATTATGGGTGGCACTTCCGGTTTGGTGAACTTCCATTCAAAAAGACTGAAACGAATCATTTCAAATCATAAGGTTGCCCTACAAATAAAGCTTATCCTTCAGTTTGACTCAATGAGCTATCAGTTTTCTTTCATGTTTTATTTAAGAATAGCATGAGAATAACGTAACACTTGGTATTTTAACGTGAAATAGAATATCTATGGCAAGAGCTCTTTTCAGTCACTGCATTCTTTTCCTCATGATTATTTTCTTTTTTCCTTTTGCAGTCCGCTGTAATAGCATGAAAAAGGTCAACATATACTGCACATTTGTGGTCTGTTCTCCCGATTTAATTTACGATATGCCATTAATAATTCACTGGAATGAACAAAGAATCTTTTTTTTCTCCCCAAATCCTCACGTCTCTTTCTAGGTTTGTTTTCACAGGTAAATTCAATTTATTATCTGTCAAAATGACTGAAATCACTTTGAAATAGTTTCACGCAATGCTGAAGTAGCTAAATAATAATAAAAAAATGTATTAAGGCAACGTATGTTACATAATAGGCCTACAGATTACCACAGTGATATTTAACCGTCCGATTTTGCTGTGGAAAGAATCGCGCTTTTGGGCTTATTCATGGTCTGTTGAAAGTACCTTGTTGATGCTTTTACACTTTTAAATGTCATTTTAATGTTCAGTGGTTGAAGGGTGAGTAGAATAATGTAATGTCATTGTACACAGTTTAAAAATATATATTATAGCGTCCAGAGTTAGTCTTTCACTGATTGTTTACAGCTTAACAGAAGTTACACCCATAATTCGCGCAAAGCGTCATGGGGCGTAGGAATAATATAAGTAGTACAAATAGTAACGTTTTAACATCACCTTTAAATAAAGTGTTACCTGACATTCAATTAACGCTGAGTGCTAAGGCTGATGACATGGGTGACTTCTCGGTTCAGAAACCAAAATAACATCAACACACAAATACACACAAACTTGAGGTCTTACCAGTGAGTCTCTGAACGCACCCCGTCTCAGCTGTCGCTCCAGAGCTGCAGCCTGATTCCTCACCTCCAATTCATACACTCTACGACTGCCCTACACACACACAATACATCAGCTCAAATACACACCCACACACACATATCTCAATAGATGGTTCAGACTCACTTCAATGTATTCTTCATCCAGTTTGACGTTCTTGTCCATGGCCTGCAGAACCTCCACATGGAACCAGCAGAACTGGACCAGGACCAGCAAACAGACAGAAAAGATGGAGACGGTTTCTGAATCCAATCCGACAGAAACACTTGAATTTTTAACTTACCACACCCTCCACTTCAGCCGTCAGCTTCCGCTGGGTCTCTGATATCTGAATCAACACGTCACCTGGCAAACAGACAAATACATTCATTCAATAATTCATTAAGAATACATATTTAATAAGTGCAGAAATGAAGAGTAGGTTTTTGTAAACCATGTTTATATCATACACTATCATTGATTGGAGACTGTTGTGTTTGTTCAGTCAGTTCTGTAAGTTAATGCAGTCGAGCCGTAACAAACCAAGAGACTAAAACTAGTAATTTGATGATCATAAAAATCCTGTCTTCATTTACCCACCCTAATGTCGTCTTTCTGCTGCAAAATACAAAAGAAGATATTTTGAAGAATGTTTTAACTGTTTTTGCCCATAAAATGAAAGTCAATGGGGTCCAAAAATGTTGACTTTCAATGTATGGACAAAAAATAAAAACCCTAAAATATTTATTATAATATCTTCAGTTGTGTTCCATAGAATAAAAAATAATGACATGAGGGCGAGTAAATTATTTTAATGACTTTATTAAAGAAATAAATTAAATAATACAGCGATTCAATTGAACTGGTAATAATTCTTGTAAGTTAATTAATTAATCATTCTTACATTATGATTTTTGGTTAATTATAATTATGATTTATTATAATTACAAATATGTATAATTATACCTAATTATATTAGTTCATTTTAAGTCCCAACATTTATCATGTAGCTTGTCCAAAAAAACATGGTACTTTTTAGTCTTTTTTTATTAAAATGTGCATCGTAATGATGAGCGTAACGTGCTGAGGTGAATCGATGAATTTGAAGGGGTGAAAGAATGAGACCATGCATCAATAATGTATGTCAATGCTCACATGGACACCTGATCTCTAACACACACACACATTCGCACACACACCAGTCTTTTCCTGTCACACGCAGGTTTATACGCCTGTAGTAATTTTGAAAGATATTTACTTTTTATTCATGCTGTTCCATCTTTAAGCCCCTACGTTTTTTGTTCTGATGCTCATCATGCCATGGCGCTCTGCGCGTATGACTGGAATGAAAACTCATTACATGGGCAGCGAGCCGAGGGTTTCGCTGAGCCAAATCTTGTGTTTTATGACAGAGGAGAGGAAGCATCTGCCACTGGACACCATTTGCTGAAACATCTATTGTCTGAAGGACAAACAAGCTCTGATACAGCCAGAAAGTACAGATAGAAACTCTGTGGACATCTTGCTGCACAATCTGCCCAACTGGCATTGATTTAGAGACACAAAAACACACACATCTTGAGTCTTACCAAGTGATCTGGATGACAATGTGTTGAGAGCTTGCTCGCCCATCTTTGCAAGAGTGCTGAAGTAGGCCTCACTTGTCAGAGTCAAAGCTTTGATACACACACATACACAAAAGTATAGTCAATTAAGACAATTTTTTTCAGCATTCCTTGATGATAATAACAGCTGAAACCAGCCTGTGGTGGTTTGCTGGTTTTCCAGCCTGGTCAAGTTGGTTTTTGGCTGGTCTTTAGCCTACACAACTAATAAAGTGTCCTCTAAAACCATAAAAACAGACTAGACAAACTAAGCAGCCTTACCAGACTGGGAGACTAGCAAACCACTATACCCTAGGCTGGTTTATCCAGGGTTGCCATTTTATTACAAATGTCTTTTAACGTGTTTTAAAACACAATATTTAACTAAACGAAAAACTAAAATCAAAGCAAAACAAAACAACCCAAAAGAAAACAACCCATCCCCCCCCCCCACAATTTTTTTTTTTAAACCCAAAAGAAAACAAAAGAACCCCAAAAGAAAACAATGAGAAGAACCCATAACAAAACACAAATCAAAAAATCAATACCTTCAATATAAAGTTCAATACACTTTCAGGAGTCTATTTGAAAACACACACACACACACACACACACACACACACACACACAAACAATATCCTCACCTTGAAAAGCGTTGATGTAGCTGTTTCCTAAAGTAACCAGCTTTTGCAGGCCGGGATTAAACTGATCCATGAGGTTCTGAATAACCCAAACAACACCATCATACTGTCAATATCTATGCTGTGGTAATATTAAATATAAGTAAGTGATGCTGTACAGTTCATTATTATCTCTAAATAACAGCATCAATGATCAGCTGTCTGTTAGGCCTACAGTTTCCTGCTCATTACACGGCTAATAAATAAACATAAAATATTGAGTTTTAATTAAAAATTATTTTATAATGTGATAAAAGACTGAAGAGTGATAAGAGAGACATGACACTAGCTCAGATACGTTTGAAATCGCTGGCCTGGGAAAAGTATTGATTATACATTTTAGTGCTTTTCATTTACAAAATATCGATCACAGAACGTCACGACTGACCAATCACAATCAAGTATTCCAGAGAGCCGTGTAATAATGTTAATAATTAATGAGGATTCTCATTTGATCTCAGCTTAAATGAGAGTAACAGAAGACTCACATTATAAACACTCAAAGTTGATCTATGCAGAAGGTCACTGTTCGCACCAGACATCCTGTTTCTGTGGGAAAATACACACGTAACGCTACGCAAAGCAACATGTAATCAACTCCAGAGGAGAATATCGAAAACATTTAACGTTACAGAGAAACGGCTTTACGTACCTGTGACGGTGAAAGTTTTCACGCTGTAGTTATTCTGTGTGATGACACTCTCCTTATGTCTGTAATGGCTTTTTTCAGGTCCTTGTTAATGCCTATTAAAGGGCGAGAGAGGGCGAGTAAGAGAGAGAGAGAGGAGTCAACATCTGATACGGCCTGAAGTTTTGAATTATTTACCTGTCCCATGACAGAACATGGAGATGGGCGGGCAGGAGATACACACTTTAACTGAGAGAACAGCTGTAGAAGTGACACTTCATCTGCTTGAAGTGCCCTAAAGAGACACTCAACTACAGCCAGAAGCATGTAAAACAGCTACTCAAAATATGCTCAATTATTGCTAGTGACTAAAAGCTTTTACAGGCTCATATTGAATAAAAGTACATGCTACTCCACAACTTATTTGTTTTTTTATGGGATATTTAAGAATAATTTTAGTTTATAGTTTTAATAATAATAGTATATCAAATAATAATACATTAAATTAACAGTAATTTTTCATGATCATGTAAAGCCTGTTTATAACACCATATATGCTTATTACTTTTATATTAGGTTACATTAGTCCTTTCATTTACTATAATATTAGTTAAATCACATTTTATACAAAAGGTTATTTCACAAATCACATGCCAGAACTGATCCCAGTTTAAATAATTATCTGTGCTTTTTTATTTCAAGGTTTATATCACATCAGTAAAGGGTTTCAAATCAGTGCCACAGCAGCAGGTTATGATTATAAAGTGAATTATTGCTTACTTTAGTCTCTGAACAACAGATCTGTAGGTCCAGTTTCAAGTATAAGCTATGACCACATCATGATAAGACAAACGCATTGTAAATACAAGTTATCAATAAACCAAACAAAAACACAACAAGGCTAATCCAGGAGGTATTGAAGTTATTCTTGATACATATTTGCATCAGTATATTCTACAATATCTTTGATCATAATTTCTATACTTCACAGACTGAGATATTACCAGTTGCAGCTTTATAATGTTCAAGTATTCAAGGCTACACATGACAGATTGCAAAAAAAAAAAAGGCTTTTCCTTAAAACTGCAAATGACACAAGACTAAAAACACAGAAACTATGAAGATCAGATCCAAATGAATGGATAAATGCATAATAAATGGTAAATGCAAGGAAATGCAGTGGTTACAGTTTGACCATTCATTTCGGTCACATTGCAAGTGCAAGAAATTTCCAGGAAAACAAACAAACAAAAAAAGTGTCAGTTTCACTATAAATGTTCACATAAAAATGCACACAAAGGATGCATAGAATGATAAATAATAAGTAAAATCATAGCTTCAAAAGAAAAAACTACTCACTTCCTGTATAGGTCATTTTGATCAATGCAAATGTCACACGTAGAATTAGCATACATAAAATATAATGCAATATAAAAATATCTCCATAGTTCAAATATTGGATTGAAGTGGTAACCTTCATGTATGTTGTTATATTAACCTTGGTCCAATTTGGTATTTATGACACATACAAAACATATGGGGAAAGTATGTTATAATTATATATTGTTATAAATATTCTTCCTTAAGTTAATTGAACATGTCACAACAACATACACACGCTAATGTAAACAGAATCCTTCTCTGTATAGGATGAATGAGTTGTGCATATTAAGTGTGTGTGTGTGTGTGCTGTCAGAGCTGCAGGAGCTGCTGGCAGAGTGTGTGTATGACATCTCTGTGCTCGTACAGGTACATCTGAGTCTCCCACAGCATGTCAACCAGCACAGCGTCACTGACCTCGTCCAGCATCACCTCCTGAGACAGCTGAGGACTCAGCCTGAGGAGCACACCACGGGGCCAAAGAAGCACGTTAGCAAATGAAAGACGGAGAGACGAAATTAAATGAAAGGTACAAATGAAAAGAAGGCAAAATGATGACGGAAGAAATGAGGAGAAATTAAACGCAAGAAATAAAGTGAAATGAAAAATAATAAATTAATAAAAATAAAAGAAAGAGAAAGAAAAAGAACATTTAGGCAAATAAAAGGAGGAAAGGAATTAAATTAAATGAAAAGGAAGGAAGGAAGGAAGGAAGGAAGGAAAGAAGGAAATAAAAAGGTATTAGAAGGAAATTAAATTATTAAAGAGATCTAATTAAAAAAATTAAAGGGATAGTTCACCCAGAAATGAAAATTCTGTCAGTATTTACTCACCTTCATGTTGTTCCAACCCCGTAAGACCTTCGTTCATCTTCGGAACATGAATTAAGATATTTTTGATGAAATCTGAGAGCTGGATCACTCCTCCATAGGCTTCTTCAGGGATTGAAACTTGTTCCCCGAAAAGTTATTAAAGACATCGTTAAAGTAGTCCAAGTGACTACAGTGACTCAATCTTAAGTTTATCAAACGACGAGAATACTTTTTGTGCGCAAAAACAAACAAAAATAACGACTTTATTTCAACTATTAATTTCCTTCTCTGTGGGCCTCGAGTCAGTTAACGTAGTGTGATTGCGTAGAGCAACGTCACACGTAGGCTTACTATTGGCTGACGCTGGTCATGTGTGTGATGTAGCACTACGCTATTACACTAGTTAACTGACTTGAGCCCCACAGAGAAGGAAATGAATAGTTATCAGTTAGTCGTTATTTTTGTTTTTTTGCGCACAAAAAGTATTCTCGTCGTTTGATAAACTTAAGATTGAGCCACTGTAGTCACTTGGACTACTTTAACGATGTCTTTAATAACTTTTCGGGGAACAAGTTTCAATCCCTGAAGAAGCCTATGGAGGAGTGATCCAGCTCTCAGATTTCATCAAAAATATCTTAATTCGTGTTCTGAAGATGAACGAAGGTCTTACGGGGTTGGAACAACATGAGGGTGAGTAAATACTGACAGAATTTTCATTTTTGGGTGAACTATCCCTTTAAGATAAATTCAAGGAAGGAAAAGGAAAGAAGGAAATAAAATGAGAGAAAAAGAAAAAAGGAAATGAAAAAAGGAAATAAAGAACAATTAAATGATTTGAAGAGAAAAAATGAAAGGAAGGAAGGAAGGATTAAAAAGTGATTAAGAAGGAAATTGATAAAAAAATGATAAAAGAAGGGGAAAATTTAGAATTTAGAAATTTTTGGAAAGGAATTAAATTAAATGAGAAGGAAGGAATGAAGGAGAAATTAATGGAAAGAAAACAGGCAGGGAGGAAGGAAATTAAATGATAAATAAAAAGAAATTAAAGGAGGGAAGGAATATAGGAAAAACAAAGAAAAAGAAAATTAGAGTAAATTAAAAATAGCGAAAGAAGGAACAATTAAAAGTATTTAAGGGGGAAATGGAAGGAAATGACAGGAAGGAAATACAATTACATAAAAATGAAGGAAGGAATGAAGAAATGAAGGAAGATTTAAATATTATAGAAGGAGAAAAAAACAGGAGGGAGGACTTAAATGAAACATAGGAAGAAAGGAATAAAGCAAGGAATTGAACGGAAGAAAGAAAGGAAGAAAATTAATTACATGAATGATTGAAGGAAATTAAAGAAGAAGAAATTAAGTGAAAAGAAGGTACGAAGGAAGAAAATAAAGCAAGCATGTCAGAAACGGATGGAAGAAAGGAAACAAAACGAAATTCAAGAAGTGGTGGGACAGTGGAGATGAGTCACACAAAGAAAAAAAATGATATAGGACACAACAATGCAGAAAAGAAGAGGCAGAAGGAAAAGAACATCCCCGTTACCTCACAGAACAGAAAGAGTGCCATCAACTGACCTGTGATAGTTTATATCGGCCATCTCACACCACGCTCGAGCTCGGTCCACCGCACAGCCATCTGAGTCCGTACACTGACAAATAACACCACCCATCATTCCAGCATCACAAGAAGTGTCTACAATCAAGGTTTTTATGAGATTTATGTGTAAACTCACGCAATCCACGAGCATCTTGCCCAGCTCTCGGGCGCCAACGAAGGTCTTGGCCAGTTCCAGCGGGTTTGAAGGCCTGAACACGTCCACAGAGTTGACCGCCACCTGAGGGGGTTTACCCGTACCCAACGAGAGGACCACCCCTAACCTGCTCACGTCTGCCTCGCGGCCCTGACAGACACACACAGACGGCCGTTTAATACTTACATTTCAGCATGTCCAATGGATCTTGGTCAGGAGGTATACTCTTTCTACCATAATGTGCACCCATTGTAGGAAATATTGTTGATATTACAAAGAAAAATATTGCAGTCAATTTAATTTTTAGCTAAAAGTGAGTCTTGAACAGGTAATTCTTAAAGGGATAGTTCACACAAAAATGAAAATTATCCCATGATTTACTCACCCTCAAGCCATCCTAGGTGTATATATGACTCTTTTTTTTTTTTTCACCAAACACAATTGAAATTGTATTAAAAAATATCCTGGCTCTTCGAAGCTTTATAATGGCACTGAATAGCGGTCGAGTTTTTGAAGCTCCAAAAAGAACATCCATCCAGTGGGTTAATAAATGACTTCTGAAGTGCAGCGATGCATTTTTGCAAGAAAAATATCCATATTTAAAACTTTATAAACTGTAATCACTGGCTTCCAGCAATGGCTGTACGCGCGTTCATGACAGTCGAGATCTGGTGAAACTTCTCGTTTTAGACTTCTAATTCACGGCGTTTTGTTTTGCTTTATCCTTTGCGGTTCCGCATTCGTCAATTCTCACCTAAGCTTACGCTAAACCTACATCCTACGTCATGCGTCGGGTCAGAGGTCACTCTTCCGCCGGAACTAGACTCGCCAGTGATTCTGGTTTATAAAACTATAAATATGGATATTTTTCTTACAAAAACCAGTCGCTTTGCTTCAGAAGGCCTTTATTAACCCCCTGGAGTCATATGGATTACTTTTATGATGGATGGATGCACTTTTTTTGGAGCTTCAAAAACACTATTCAATGCCATTACAAAGTTGGAAAGAGCGGGGATTTTATTTAATATAACTTCAATTGTGTTGGGGTGAAAAAAGAAAGTCATATAGACCTAGGATGGTTTGAGGGTGAGTAAATTATGGGATAATTTTCATTTTTGGATGAACTAGGGCTGCACGATGTGTCGTTTTAACATCGATATCGCGATGTGCACATCCACAATAGTCACATCGCAGGATGTTGCGATGTAATAGCCTTAGGGATCGTAGTTGATCCGTGATTCATGATCAGTACGGGCCAGCAGCTCCCCGGCCCGTAACGCTTGCGATTCGCGGATTAATTGCAAAGTTTAACCATCATATAGTGAAAGTTTATAATTTGCATGTGTTTTTAAGTCCTGTTTAAACATCAAGCGTAAAAAGACTGGAACTTGCGCGTTGTTTTCCAGGCAGACACAAAGATCAGTGGTCTTTCTCTTATTTCTGAGCTTGAACGAACATGAAAATTCAAAATAAAGTCAGAATGCCCTTCCTGCATTGAACGTTTTTTGGCGCCCGCCAAAGCGTATTTATGTCCCGCCAAAGCCTTATTTGACCGGTGAGTGGACTGACTGCTGCGCTTGTTAAACTGAGAGAACGAGCAGAGAGAGAGAGCCCCGGTCGCGCGCGCACTCTTACCATTTTCTCTCCCTCCCTCGCGCATATTAATGAATTGAGTTAACTGAATATCTTTGAGAATACACAATGGTAAAAGGTCGGAAGAACGAAGTTTCACGTGCAGCATTCGGATATATTTTTTTCCTGAACTACTGGTTGTGAATTGTGCTAAAAAAAATATTCTCTGAAAAGCGTTCCACACATTCAGATAAACCACACTTTCAATAAACAAAAAAAAAAAAAATCTATCCAGTGATGAAATGTTTTCTGTGTTGAGACCAATCTTGTGCGATATCCTAAACTGCCGGGATAATCACACAACGTCTGCCGTGGTCCGTTAATGACACGTCCGATTCGCGAACTAATGACTCCTTTGAACCGATTCACTTTAATGAATGGTTAAAACAACTGACCTGTCCAACACTGAACTCATGAGACATAACAAATCGGTAACACTTTACAATAAGGTTCCATTTATTAAACTCTAGTTAACTACATTAGTTAACTATAATAGTCGCTATGCAGATTTACTCCATTACAAAATCACCCCAGTCATTCAGATGATTCATTCTTTCCAAAGAGAGCTAATAAAGTCATCTGGTGAAATTGTTTTCATATCGCGATATATATCGCAGAAAAATAAAATATCACAATGTGATTTTTTCCCAATATCGTGCAGCCCTAGGATGAACTATTCCTTTAAGTCTATATTTGTGTATCAGACCTGTGCCTTTAGGGCTTTGTTGTATTGGTGTATTTCTGTCATGGCATCTAGCGTTGGGTTGTTGGCCAGCAGCCCTCCATCCAGAAAACGTCCCATTGGTCGAAAATAAGTGGGAGCTGCTCCACTGGAGCGGGCGGCGCGCCAAACTAATTGCTCTGAGAGAAAGAGAACGTGAATGAGCGAGAGAGCGTAAAAGAGAACCAAGCGTGCAAAAGATGATTAGCCTCCCACAAACAAACTAATGACCGATTAGTTCCAACGTGAGCTACGATTGCGCAATAAAAACACCAAAACCTTACATACTGTGACCTTTCCATTCCACACGCACTCTTTCTCACACACACCTTCATCCGTCACCCTCCTACGCTTTCTAGGAGGTCGAGTATATCCTACAACCAAAAGATCTTCGTCCTCCCACCCTGAAAGAGCGACAGTGAAGCTTCACGCATCATTTGATATTGAGGATAACTGAGAAACCCAGAGCCCGTCAACATGGTCATAAAGAGCACGAGGGGAACATGAGTGTTTTCACCGGCACAAAGATAATTAGCGTTACGATATCCCGAAAATGAAAGTACAGAAGAGATTTACCCTGTGGCACAGTGAGGGGTTGAAATGTGGCAGTAGATGTGTATGGAGGGTCTCTTTGAAGAACCGGTGGGTCGAAATTACGAAACAGATGCAGTTCTCCAGGGTGTCTGTCTGCAAGAACGCTAGTCACCATTACTCTGAGAGAAACAGACAGGAGATGGATTAAAAACAAGCATTTTCTGACAAATTTGTGAGCTCATTGTGTGTTCAGGGGTGTTGCAAAGCGTTAATAGGCAGTTGGTAGGGTGTTCCGAGGTATCGCTAATGCATTGCTTAGGTGTTCTGGATGTTTGCCAGTATATTAAAAAGGAATATTCAGGTGTTCCTACACAGTTGATGGGGGGGTTCAGAGTCATTGCTAAGGAATTGTGAAGAAATTCTGGATGGTTGCTAGAGCATTACAAGGGAGTACTTGTTGCTAGGGTGTTGCTAGACAGTTGTTGGCATGTTCAGAGTCATCAATAAGACATTTCTAAGGAGTTGCGGGTGGTTGCTCCAGTAGGGCATTGCCAGGGTGGTATTGCTTGGGTGTTCTGGTGGATGATATGGCATTGCTTGGGTGTTCGGGTGGTTGATATGGCATTGCTTGCGTGTTCTGGTGGTTGATAGGGCATTGCTTGGGTGTTCGGGTGGTTGATAGGGCATTGCTTGGGTGTTCTGGTGGTTGATATGGTATTGCTTGGGTGTTCTGGTGGTTGATATGGCATTGCTTGGGTGTTCTGGTGGTTGATAGGACATTGCTTGGGTGTTCGGGTGGTTGATAGGGTATTGCTTGGGTGTACTGGTGGGTGATATGGCATTGCTTGGGTGTTCTGGTGGCTGATAGGGCATTGCTTGGGTGTTCTGGTGGTTGATATAGTATTGCTTGGGTGTTCGGGTGGTTGATATGGCATTGCTTGGGTGTTCAGGTGGCTGATAGGACATTGCTTGGGTGTTCGGGTGGTTGATAGGGTATTGCTTGGGTGTACTGGTGGCTGATATGGCATTGCTTGGGTGTTCTGGTGGCTGATAGGGCATTGCTTGGGTGTTCTGGTGGTTGATAGGGCATTGCTTGGGTGTTCGGGTGGTTGATATGGTATTGCTTGGGTGTTCGGATGGTTGCTAGAGCATTACAAGGGAGTACTTGTTGCTAGGGTGTTGCTAGCCAGTTGTGGGCATGTTCAGAGTCATCAATAAGACATTTCTAAGGAGTTGCGGGTGGTTGCTCCAGTAGGGCATTGCCAGGGTGGTATTGCTTGGGTGTTCTGGTGGATGATATGGCATTGCTTGGGTGTTCGGGTGGTTGATATGGCATTGCTTGCGTGTTCTGGTGGTTGATAGGGCATTGCTTGGGTGTTCGGGTGGTTGATAGGGCATTGCTTGGGTGTTCGGGTGGTTGATAGGGCATTGCTTGGGTGTTCTGGTGGTTGATATGGTATTGCTTGGGTGTTCTGGTGGCTGATATGGCATTGCTTGGGTGTTCTGGTGGTTGATAGGGCATTGCTTGGGTGTTCTGGTGGTTGATATAGCATTGCTTGGGTGTTCGGGTGGTTGATATGGCATTGCTTGGGTGTTCAGGTGGCTGATAGGACATTGCTTGGGTGTTCGGGTGGTTGATAGGGTATTGCTTGGGTGTACTGGTGGCTGATATGGCATTGCTTGGGTGTTCTGGTGGCTGATAGGGCATTGCTTGGGTGTTCTGGTGGTTGATAGGGCATTGCTTGGGTGTTCGGGTGGTTGATATGGTATTGCTTGGGTGTTCGGGTGGTTGATGGGGCATTGCTTGGGTGTTCGGGTGGTTGATAGGGCATTGCTTGGGTGTTCTGGTGGCTGATATGGCATTGCTTGGGTGTTCGGGTGGCTGATAGGGCATTGCTTGGGTGTTCGGGTGGTTGGTATGGTATTGCTTGCGTGTTCTGGTGGCTGATATGGCATTGCTTGGGTGTTCGGGTGGCTGATATGGCATTGCTTGGGTGTTCGGGTGGCTGATATGGCATTGCTTGGGTGTTCGGGCGGCTGATATGGCATTGCTTGGGTGTTGTGGTGGTTGATAGGGCATTGCTTGGGTGTTGTGGTGGTTGATAGGGCATTGCTTGGGTGTTCTGGTGGTTGATAGGGTATTGCTAGGGTGTTCGGGTGGTTGATAGGGCATTGCCTGGGTGTTCAGGTGGTTGATATGGCATTGCTTGGGTGTTGTGGTGGTTGATAGGGCATTGCTTGGGTGTTCTGGTGGTTGATATGGTATTGCTTGGGTGTTCTGGTGGATGATATGGCATTGGTGGTTGATATGGTCATTGCTTGGGTGTTGTGGTGGTTGATAGGGCATTGCTTGGGTGTTCGGGTGGTTGATATGGTATTGCTTGGGTGTTCTGGTGGTTGATATGGCATTGCTTGGGTGTTGTGGTGGTTGAAATGGCATTGCTTTGGTGTTCTGGTGGTTGATAGGGTATTGCTTGGGTGTTCGGGTGGTTGATAGGGCATTGCTTGGGTGTTCTGGTGGCTGATATGGCATTGCTTGGGTGTTCTGGTGGTTGATAGGGCATTGCTTGGGTGTTCGGGTGGTTGATATGGCATTGCTTGGGTGTTCTGGTGGATGATATGGCATTGCTTTGGTGTTCTGGTGGTTGATAGGGTATTGCTTGGGTGTTCGGGTGGTTGATAGGGCATTGCTTGGGTGTTCTAGTGGTTGATATGGCATTGCTTGGGTGTTCTGGTGGTTGATAGGGCATTGCTTGGGTGTTCGGGTGGTTGATATGGCATTGCTTGGGTGTTCTGGTGGTTGATATGGCATTGCTTGGGTGTTGTGGTGGTTGATAGGGCATTGCTTGGGTGTTGTGGTGGTTGATAGGGCATTGCTTGGGTGTTCTGGTGGTTGATAGGGTATTGCTAGGGTGTTCGGGTGGTTGATAGGGCATTGCCTGGGTGTTCAGGTGGTTGATATGGCATTGCTTGGGTGTTGTGGTGGTTGATAGGGCATTGCTTGGGTGTTCTGGTGGTTGATATGGTATTGCTTGGGTGTTCTGGTGGATGATATGGCATTGGTGGTTGATATGGTCATTGCTTGGGTGTTGTGGTGGTTGATAGGGCATTGCTTGGGTGTTCGGGTGGTTGATATGGTATTGCTTGGGTGTTCTGGTGGTTGATATGGCATTGCTTGGGTGTTGTGGTGGTTGAAATGGCATTGCTTTGGTGTTCTGATGGTTGATAGGGCATTGCTTGCGTGTTCTGGTGGCTGATATGGCATTGCTTGGGTGTTCGGGTGGCTGATATGGCATTGCTTGGGTGTTCGGGTGGCTGATATGGCATTGCTTGGGTGTTCGGGCGGCTGATATGGCATTGCTTGGGTGTTGTGGTGGTTGATAGGGCATTGCTTGGGTGTTGTGGTGGTTGATAGGGCATTGCTTGGGTGTTCTGGTGGTTGATAGGGTATTGCTAGGGTGTTCGGGTGGTTGATAGGGCATTGCCTGGGTGTTCAGGTGGTTGATATGGCATTGCTTGGGTGTTGTGGTGGTTGATAGGGCATTGCTTGGGTGTTCTGGTGGTTGATATGGTATTGCTTGGGTGTTCTGGTGGATGATATGGCATTGGTGGTTGGTATGGTCATTGCTTGGGTGTTGTGGTGGTTGATAGGGCATTGCTTGGGTGTTCGGGTGGTTGATATGGTATTGCTTGGGTGTTCTGGTGGTTGATATGGCATTGCTTGGGTGTTGTGGTGGTTGAAATGGCATTGCTTTGGTGTTCTGGTGGTTGATAGGGTATTGCTTGGGTGTTCGGGTGGTTGATAGGGCATTGCTTGGGTGTTCTGGTGGCTGATATGGCATTGCTTGGGTGTTCTGGTGGTTGATAGGGCATTGCTTGGGTGTTCGGGTGGTTGATATGGCATTGCTTGGGTGTTCTGGTGGATGATATGGCATTGCTTTGGTGTTCTGGTGGTTGATAGGGTATTGCTTGGGTGTTCGGGTGGTTGATAGGGCATTGCTTGGGTGTTCTAGTGGTTGATATGGCATTGCTTGGGTGTTCTGGTGGTTGATAGGGCATTGCTTGGGTGTTCGGGTGGTTGATATGGCATTGCTTGGGTGTTCTGGTGGTTGATATGGCATTGCTTTGGTGTTCTGGTGGTTGATAGGGCATTGCTTGGGTGTTCGGGTGGTTGATATAGCATTGCTTGGGTGTTCTGGTGGTTGATATGGCATTGCTTGGGTGTTCGGGTGGTTGATAGGGCATTGGTTGGGTGTTCGGGTGGTTGATAGGACATTGCTAGGGTGTTCGGGTGGTTGATAGGGCATTGCTTGCGTGTTTTGGTGGCTGATATGGCATTGCTTGGGTGTTCTGGTGGTTGATATGGCATTGCTTGGGTGTTCTGGTGGTTGATATGGCATTGCTTGGGTGTTCGGGTGGTTGATAGGGCATTGCTTGGGTGTTGTGGTGGTTGATAGGGCATTGCTTAGGTGTTCTGGTGGTTGATATGGCATTGGTGGTTGATATGGTCATTGCTTGGGTGTTGTGGTGGTTGATAGGGCATTGCTTGGGTGTTCGGGTGGTTGATATGGTATTGCTTGGGTGTTCTGGTGGTTGATATGGCATTGCTTTGGTGTTCTGGTGGTTGATAGGGTATTGCTTGGGTGTTCGGGTGGTTGATAGGGCATTGCTTGGGTGTTCGGGTGGTTGATAGGGCATTGCTTGCGTGTTCTGGTGGCTGATATGGCATTGCTTGGGTGTTCTGGTGGTTGATAGGGCATTGCTTGGGTGTTCGGGTGGTTGATATGGCATTGCTTGGGTGTTCTGGTGGTTGATAGGGCATTGCTTGGGTGTTCGGGTGATTGATATGGCATTGCTTAGGTGTTCTGGTGGTTGATATGGCATTGCTTTGGTGTTCTGGTGGTTGATAGGGCATTGCTTGGGTGTTCGGGTGGTTGATATGGCATTGCTTGAGTGTTCGGGTGGTTGATAGGGCATTGCTTGGGTGTTCGGGTGGTTGATAGGGCATTGCTTGGGTGTTCGGGTGGTTGATAGGGCATTGCTAGGCAGTAGATTAGATGTTCTGGGTCTTTGCTAGACAATAGCTTACAATTTCTGAATAGTTGCTATGGAGTTCTGGTGGGGAAGTTGTTGTTTGGTTTAATTAAAATCCCAAACCTTAAGTATAAGTACCTGGGGTGTGTGACGTCCGTCATCTTGGTATTTTCTCCAAACTCGTTCTTCAGAAATTCCTCCAGAGGGCCAGACTCATATGGTCGAGAACCTTTAAACACCTGTTCCTTCATCCTGAAGTACAGACAGCGCAGATACTCCATCGACTTACCTGCTCACGTACACAATAAACATAATCATGGTAATGCATGTACATGCTTACAGTGACCAAGAGCATATTTTTACAATTATAAAATGGATCATTCTGTTCCTAGATGCTGATAGGTCAATACAGTTTTATAAATCTACTTAAATATTATATACTAAATCAAATACCGTGTACAATAGCTAGAGCCAGTATGCCACCGGTGCTAGTCCCAGACACCCAGTCAAAGAGTTCCCTGATGGGACGTCCTGCCTCTTTCTCCAGAGAGATTAACATCTGGATCAGAACCAGGCCTTTTATTCCTCCACCATCAAGACACAACAATCTGTCCATTCTTGAGAAAAATAAAATGAGTGATTAACTCTTTGTAGGCTTATTTTTTTTATCAATGTTAATTTAATGTAACATACTTCTTGCTTCCTGTTTTGACCCCATCAACCTCTACAAATCCACGAGTCATGGCCGTGACAGCTGTCGCCACATACATGATGTCATCAAACCCTGTGGACCAATTATGAGCAAGATGTGAGAGCAGAGAACCAAATTATAGGCAGGTTGACTATCATAGATATGCAATACTTAAATGCCGCTGTTAATAAGTGATATGCAAGCATGTCCGTCACTTTGGAAAGATCAAGTTTGACCAGCAAACAGATTAAAGTGATGATGCAACACGATCATGCTTCGCCAGCATTCTCAACAGTAAAAGACTAGCCTCTTTTGGCTCACAGGGTTGTACTGTAGGCTGCACAATTTTGTGGCATTTATGCTGGTGTAATTATCTTAGGTTGTTAAGTGATTGCTTGAGTTCAATCCAAAATGTTGACCTTTCCAAGATGACGGCTGCTGCTGACAAATCCAGTTTAATCAAATGGTGCGTTTAGATATTCAAGATGTTCTAGTTTATATGAAATAATAAAGCTTCAAATAAAAGTATTAGGTTTAGTAATACAGGCAGCACAGAAGTGAACAAAGACAACTTTAGGGAATGTCTGAAAGAGTGCAGAAAAAGAACATTAAGACATTAAGCAAATTAATGTTGTTAGTTAATGTTTAAATGATAAGAATTTTCACTAATATTTCCAAAGAGTATGCAGCATAACTTCTTTGTGGAATATTCACTCCCACAAAGCTCTGCAATGAGCTCAGCAAAAATATGCATCCAAGATGGTGGATAAATTCAAAAGAAATGTCGATTTACTTATAAAAAAAAAAATTATAAAAAAATTTACTGATTATTTTACAGAACATTAGTGTATTAGAACATTAGAACTCTATATATTCATCAATTGTGAGTCAAGTCTTTGCAGCTCTTTATATGAGGAACACAGTTACACAAGTAGCCTACCTACCTACGCTCAAAATCGGCCACTTATCAGGTTCCATTTCAGTAAAAAAACAAAAACTACAGAAGAAGACTGAGGGACAGAGGTGAAAGATATTGCCAGGATATCTGAAGTTTGGAGGCGGGGCTTTACCTATGCCAGGAGGCGGAGCTTTGTTGATGCTGGGGATAGGGCTGTCGAGGGACGGGGGGTGACACCGTTCGGCCCCTACACTACACAGCATGTTCAAGAGCACCTTACGGTTGGGCCCTTCAGCACAAGCGCAGGATTAGACACATGCACGCGGCCACACCCACACCATGCACACAAAAGAAAGAAAGAAAGAGTACATGTTGACTGAATGCATGAATGAGAAAACAAGAGCGTGAGTCATTCCTGTAGTTAAACACAGATATGCAAAAACCATCCTGACACACAAGCGTCAGATGGTTTGTGGCGATAATCTCACAAGAATTACAATAGCCAATCAAAACATCAGGACCCATCAGACAGCTTCTGCTGGTTTTTCCAGAGACTACTATAGACTTTATGATGATGAACACATTTAAATACTATACACAATATATATTGTCACCATCCATGATACATATTGTTGGATTTTTGTATTGCGATATATTGTGACACGATATATTGTTTCACCCCTACTTGTTTAATTTTAAATAAATAAATAAATAAATAAATACTCAAAACAATACAGTCCTTGTGGCTTTAGAAACATGAAACGTGGAACAATTGGCTGAGAAAATAAAACACTTCACCTTTAAGGCAAAAACAAAAGCAAATCATTAGTGCGTCAACAAATGAACTTTGTATATATATATATATATATATATATATATATATATATATATATATATATGCATATCAACACAATTTATGGTAGTTTACAGTTAGATAATATTATGCTTGCATGCAAACACCCCAAATTATGTCATGCAAAAGGCTCAGGAAAACTGTGCAACTAGAAAGTGAAAGAGCTTGAACACATTGGAGACTGTTCTTCTAGCATTCAATCTCACATACATGATCTCTGATAGCATCTCTCTCTCTCTCCCTCGCTCTCTCTCTCTCACCCTTGCTGGTACGGGCGGCGATGAGTCCTGGTGTCTCTCCCACATCATTGTGAACCTCCACATCTGCTCCAAACACCATGAGAGCTTTGATCAAGTCCATGTGGTCCAACTGTGGACCCAGAAGATACAGCATGTAAGAAAAAAGAAACAAAATAGAAAAAGTGTCCGCAATACCTAAAGGGTTCCTACACATTTTCCATTTCAAAATTCCATACTTTTCCAGACTCAAATATCTAGACCACCTTCCAAACTATTTTTCAGACCATATTTAACATGAATGGCTCATACAGCACTATATTTGTTAAATAGTGGTCATCTGTAAATATATATTTTCGGTTTTCTTAAAGTGATCATTTGCTCTTGCATGATGAGAAAAACCTAAAAGGCTTTATAACTGCATACATTCACCATATATATTCTGCATATATTCACACTCAAACATCAGTTTGATACTGTAATTGTGGTTTGATGTTGCACGATCACCAATCAATAAAGTACAGTCTGAAGCTCAAAATGTTCAACATTCAAACCAGGGGCGTCGCTAGGCCCTTTTTAGGGGGGCTTCAGCCCCCCTAAACTTCTGCCTAGCCCCCCTAAAAATTTGTGATTAATGTAGGCTACACAAATTCGTGTTCGCTTCAGTCTTGTTATAATCAGATTCAGCGCGTTCTTCATCTTCAATCCGCAGCAGCACGTCAGAAACAGAGGACAGGGTGTGTGTGTGTGTGTGTGTGTGTGTTCATCTGAGCCTCATTGGTCTGTCACTGCTCGTCAATGTCAGAATATTTGAGATGACCAATCAAATCAAAGTAGGCGGGCTTTATGTTCACAGACGCTGCTGAGCGCAAATTTTAACAGTGCGACTCGACGCGTACGGTTAAGTGTGAGATAAGATGTAAGTAGCTAAACTTAACATTTTATATTTGACATTTTTTAGGTAAAAAAAATTTGAACCCCCTACCAACCTCAAACTTAGGACCTCTTTGATTATAAAGCCCTGTCTACGGCCCTGTATTAGGCATAAGATCAATAATGAATGTGTAGCCTACATATTGTGAATGCAACCTATCAGTTGACCCTATGTTTTCTTTCTTCACTGACAGACAAAAATGAAAAGCCTATATCAGTCAAAGCTCAGCTTTAGGAGGGGAAGAGACAGGGCAAGATAAAAACAAAGAGAAAAAGAGTGTGATGCTGATGAGGAGAGAAAATAATCAGCTGCCCACTGACATGGTTTTAAAGCTATTATCCAGCTTATTGTTGTTATGTTATATATATATATATATATATATATATATATATATATATATATATATATATATATATATATATATATATATATATATATATTGTTATATGTTATTTTTTTGGCCTTCAAAACATCTTAAAATGCAACATATGTAGATCAGAGAAATCAAAATTTTCTCTGGGAAACCCCGAACCCCCCTATATGCCCTACCTCACATTTGGGACCACAGTGATTATAAAACCCTGCCTTTGCATGATAATGAAATTGATAGTGAGCATTAGATCCTAAACTAAAGTTTTTTATTATTTAAAAAAATATATCATACCCTCATTGGGGGCTTAGCCCCCATAAAATGAAAATCCTAGTGACGCCCCTGATTCAAACAATCACTAATCTTTTGCCATGAAAACACTATGCTTGCTGTATGATAAATGTAATATTAGAAAGTCTTAATTCTATATTTTAGAAAAATGAACACGGGCAACAGTCTGAATTCTGTAAACACTGATATTTTTCCATACTTTTCCAAAAATGAAAATTACTTCAATCAAATTTCATACTTTTCCAGACTGTGTAGGAAACCTGTGCCCACATTTTCTGTAAAATTGTTTCAGAAGGAAAATTGTTAATTATCCTGACGATTAGTGTGATCACGTTACCTTTTGAAATATAAGAGAATTGTTTTTAATTGTTTGTATGAAATGTATATTTAGCTTATTCTTGTACACAGTGTTGTTTTTGTTAACTAAAAAAAATATGAATCATTTCCTTTAAATGAAAAAGCTCAAATAAAATGACAAATATAAGCTTAAAAAACTTAAATGAACAGTCTAATTAACTGAAGTACTAAATTTACTGGAGTTAAAACTACAATGAGAGCTAAAAAACAAAGAACATAACAAAGACTGAAAATATATATATAAAACAATATACCATAATAGTAAATAAACTATACTAAGATAACGCTGTTTTTACTAGATTAATTTTACAACATATTTTTTATGACAAACTCATTTTGGTATTTTTTGTATTTTCAATAAATTAATTCAATTTGTAATTGTTGTAATTTAATAATAATTAAGTATAATTTATTAGTTATCAATACTTATAATAACTATTTTATTAAAAACTGTATAAATTAAAGGCAGTACAACAAGTACTATTATTATGCATAAATATTTAATTTAAATTTAAAATTCATTTATTTTAATATTTTTTATTTCATTTTATTTTATTTTATTACACATATGGGGGTGAAATATGAGGCAGACATGTTCTTGACAGGCCTAATGAACTCTCTCTCATACCTTCATGGCGAGGTGCAGTGCTGTGTTTCCGTCCTGGCCCTTAATGTTGGGGTCGGCTCCATGTGTCAGCAGTGTCATTGCGGCCTCAAAACGCCCCCTCTTGGTCAGGATGTGTAATGGACTCTCTCCGGTCTTACTCAGGTAGTTGACGTTACATCCTCGGTCCAGCAGTACACGGCTCATCTAGAGAGAGAGAAAACGCAGGATGGTCAGAACACAGATAGTATCGGCCTCAGACGTCACACTCACAGACCGTCGGCTGAACATCTGATGCATAAGGCACACAAAATGGGAAACACTTCGGGAGTTTCGAAGGCGTCATCTGATTGGTTGAATTCTACAGGATTCCGGGAGACGTGCGTGTCGTGTTCTTTAACGGCCCACCCTGAAAAAAAGGCCATTGTGATGCCAAACCCCGTCATGGAAGAAGAATTGTGTTTACAACTGACAATGAGCGCTTATCAGGATCAACTTAATGCTGGATTTTCAAAAGTATGTGCAGGTATGATCAAAAGTATGATCCCAGTCAAAACTGGAAAATATGTATTGCACATAGAGAATATAGCCAAAGCTAATTTGCATCTCAGGTTCCCATAGAAAGGCTTTTCTAAACAAAAAACAACAACAACAACAACAAAAAACAACTTTTACGTTACATTACACTCTTACATTACACTTTGAAAAATAAAACTTTTACTTTTCTATTACAATACACTTTTACATACTAAAATTATTACATCTAAATATGCATGCAGTTCTGGTTTATTTTAAACCACCGCTTTACCTTAAGTGTAAAGGACTTTATTTCCAGTATTACCTTATACTTATTTGGGAGCAGGTTCCAGAGTTTGGAGCCCTAAACAGAAAAGGCTCTTTACCCTTGTGTAGTCTTACGAAAATTAATCCTACAATTATGTCTATGATTATGTCTTATGATATTGTGTCTTACATGGATTATGTGTGTGTCTTACATGGATTCAAGGTTTTCTAAACAAAACTTATCAAAAGATGGAGCAAATCCGACCTTTTGCGAGTTGGGGAGCGCAATGTTCCATGACGCATAATAACATTCCATTTGTATTAGAGATGCGCGGATGGGCTATTTTTATTTCATCTGCAACCGCATCACAAAACTCATCATCTGTCCGCACCAACGTGTTTTGATCAATTTTCGAAACCGCATCCGCGGCGCTGACTGTTTTAAGGTCTATGAGCGATGCGAGGCGCTGCTGCCGCGAGGCTAGAAAGCTCTTGGCTGTTCTAGAAATGAGACTGATCCAATGCAGCAAAGATATTTAAAGGCTATAGTCCCTAGTATTGGCTATGTTGTATCCCCAGAATATCAGCAGTGAACTCCGTCTCCGATCGGCGCACAGGGATAAAAATAAATAAATAAATAGCCTATAACGCACATCGGCAAACCTGACCTTACCTGACTAGCCTACTGTAGCCTAAAATTGTATCATTTCGTTTTGAATTTTGTTTAAAAGTAGACATTTTAAGCTTTCTATTTATTTCTCATGTCTGTGAGACAAGTAGGCCTAGCCTATACGCCGAGTTTCGGTTCATTTATGAGACGAGCTCCAGTTCAAACGCAAGAGATCGCACCGGCGCTTCCACGTCCTCCTGATAATATGTCTGCTATATTTGCTTCTTATTTATTAATTCCAGGCAATTAGTTGATGAAACAGTGATTAAAATTAAGATACAATTTATACAAAACGAAATTTAATTTAAAGAAAGGCTTTCTACAAAACAAAACTTAATAAAGTGGTCAAAATCATGTCTGACCATCTTATGATCCTATCTTACTCATGCTGTTCACTTTTCATATAATCAACATATATTAAATAAAAAATAACATTATATTATGTAAACATAAATATGGAATATCATTTTTGTAATTAAAGGGATACTCCACCGGTTTTTCATATTAAACTATGTTATTCCTTTAACTAAGACGAGTTGATGCATACCTCTCTCGTCTCAGTGCGTGCATTCAATCGTTCTGTCTTGCGGTGAAACTTTGTTTACACTTAGCTTGCCCAGTTCATTCAATATGGGCCAAGCAGAGAAGCAACCAAACACCTCCACGTTTTCCCTATTTAAATAAAGTTACTCGAGTAGTGTAACTCGACCTAAAACGGTGACACAAAATAAAACGTTGCGCTTTTCTAAGCGTGTAAAATGGATAACTATATTGTATGGCGGAATACCATTGCAAGTGCTTCGACTCGGCGCAGTAATACATTCACTCGAGAAAAAATCCTCTCCCCCCAGAGAGGAGTGATGATATTACTGCGCCGAGTCGAAGCACTTGCAATGGTATTCCGCCATACAATATAGTTATCCATTTTACACGCTTAGAAAAGCGCAACGTTTTATTTTGTGTCACCGTTTATGGTCGAGTTACACTACTCGAGTAACTTTATTTAAATAGGGAAAACGTGGAGGTGTTTGGTCGCTTCTCTTTCATTTCCAATGTGAACATCATAATGTATTCATATATAATGTATCTGAGAATATTCTTAAATAAGGAAATCTATTCAGTGATTGATTCATGCCAAATTACTGCTTGATGAAAATTTCTATTTCTATTTGAAAAATGACTATTTCAAATTGTGCTTGTTTTTTTCCGGATGTTGGTGACAAAGTCTGTCTAGCTAAAACGACTTCTGGTGTGTGCGCGAAAGTTTGTCGGGGTGGGGGGGGAGTGGGCTGGGGTTGTGTGTATTTAAAGCGGTTTACCGCTATACCGCGGGAATATCTTGCTTTTCAACCGCGGTTAGAAAAAATCCATACCACCACAGCCCTAGTTCTGATGCCTAGTTCACGACTATGACGAGAAAAAACAGATATGCTTGAGCATTCTGTCCTTTTTAGGGTCACACCTTCCTGCTTTTGGTTGGTTCAGATGTCTTTGGTCCGTGATGCGTTCATATTTCAGTAGAACCGCACCAGAGTTTGTTAGGAAGCGGAGCGAGACCCATCTTTCCAGTGTCTCAGTCCTCTTGTTTGATGCACCAGGGTTCAGATGTCAGCGTTCACACTTATTCAAATGAACAGCACTAACAGAGCAATCACACCAGATTTCGTTTTAATTGACCCAAACCTGAACACAACCTAAAAAAGCAAAGTAAGTATTCCTGACCTCGGGAGTCTTAACCCAGTGGAGAGGCGTTCCGCCATAAACCGGATCCTCCGCTAGAAGTTGATTGGGATTAGACGATAAAATTGCTTCAGCACAACTAAAGAAGAAGAAACGAGAGGAATAAGATCGATTCATTGAAACTCTCAGGTGAATTATCAACGAAACAATAAAGATTCCTGGTCCGCACCTCTTCTCGCTAAACTTCATGGCAGCGTGGATTGGATAGCCATTACTTCCCATGATGTCACAGCGGGCTCCGCCCCCAAGCAGACCCTTGACCACCTCCACCCTCCCGAGACGGCACGCGATGTGCATCGGCGTTTCCCCAGAGGCGTTCAGCTCGTTCACACCCGCGCACAGTTGTGCACACAACACCTAGCGGGAACGAAAATGACACAATCATAGAGATCTGAATATCGGAGTCAGTCATTCAGCAAGTGAGCCCTGAGTTGACCTCTCACCTCTATAATAAGGGCGGAGTCTTGTTTAGCGGCGCAGTGCATGGGCGTCTCCCCGTTCTTGTCCTTGATGTCCGTGCGAGCCTGACACTCCTCCAGGAGCTCGCGCACGCAGCCCACGTCTCCTCTCTCGCAGGCCAGGTGCAGCGGCGTCTGGCCCTGAGCGTCACGGGCGTTCATCTGGCTGTGAGGGACCACAACAATCTAGTTCCTAACTTCTCGATTTCATGTTTATTATCGGACTGAAAAGTGATGAGATTTTTTAACATGAGGTTTTTATCTCACTTGTGCATATTGTGATAACGCTGCATATTGCGCAGCTTCTCACATGCCATTTTAGCAAACTGTACAAAATAGGAAAGGGAAGTTGGAATGAACTGTGGCGAGACACGCTAAACACTAGGAAACCATTTTAAATTATTTTTATATCACTAATTTAGCTTGGTGACCTCTATTAACTGAGAGACTACAGTGACCCTTTCTGCTTTTAAAAGTGACTGAAGCACAGGACTGTTTAAAATGAAATAATAAAGTCAATAAAATGGATTAATTTGATTTTTCACTTAAAGGGATAGTTCACCCAAAAATGAAAATTCTGTCAGTATTTACTCACCCTCATGTTGTTCCAACCCAGTAAGACCTTCGTTCATCTTCAGAACACGAATTAAGATATTTTTGATGAAATCTGAGAGCTGGATCACTCCTCCATACTAGTCCATAGGCTTCTTCAGGGATTGAAACTTGCCAGCCCCGAAAAGTTATTAAAGACATTGTTAAAATAGTCCAAGTGACTACAGTGGCTCAATCTTAAGTTTATCAAACGACGAGAATACTTTTTGTGCGCAAAAAAAAAAAAAAATAACGACTTTATTTCAACTATTCATTTCCTTCTCTGTGGGCCTCGAGTCAGTTCACTAGAATAATAGCGTAAGCTTCTGTTGTTGTACGTCACACGCATCACACACATTACCAGCGTCGGCCAATAGTGAGCCTACGTGTGACGTAGCTCTACGCAATCACACTACGTTAACTGACTCGAGGCCCACAGAGAAGGAAATGAATAGTTGAAATAAAGTCGTTATTTTTGTTTGTTTTTGCGCACAAAAAGTATTCTCGTCGTTTGATAAACTTAAGATTGAGTCACTGTAGTCACTTGGACTACTTTAACGATGTCTTTAATAACTTTTCGGGGAACAAGTTTCAATCCCTGAAGAAGCCTATGGAGGAGTGATCCAGCTCTCAGATTTCATCAAAAATATCTTAATTCGTGTTCCGAAGATGAACGAAGGTCTTACGGGGTTGGAACAACATGAGGGTGAGTAAATACTGACAGAATTTTCATTTTTGGGTGAACTATCCCTTTAAAGTTTTGATAATTAAGATACATATAAAATGGATAGTATTCATATTTAGATATATTCACATATTTAAATTTTTTAATTAAAACAATAATTTAAAAAAAATGGATGTCAACTTCTCAGATACAGTGCATGTGACTATTGTAGGTTTCCCATTTTTAGTTGAAAAAAGCATTATTAAGGAATCATGCATTTTAAATGATTAATAAGGGCTATATGACAGTAGTTTTAGTTTTAAATAATCAGACTGCTCATTCGTGCACTATATTATAAGTGTTCTGAAGCCATACTATAGTATAATGTGAGATAGAAATGAATATTTAAGTCATTAAATTCAAGTTCATTTAGACTCTTCCCTCCGCTGCGGCTGTCAGTCAGTTTCCATTCAGCATTCAAACAGCGCGTCGCGTTCGGTTACGACAGTCAATGATAAAACTCTCTCCAAGATGATGCAATGTTAATATTATTATACTTGATCTATAGATAAAGCTCTATGGTTTCGCATAAAATTACTTTATCTTGCTGTACTGTATTGCTGTACCTTCATCATGTTCCTTTCTAAAACTGTTAAAAGAAAAGTCTGAATGAACTATTGCATAGATAGATACTGTATAATACACTGTGCATCGATATGTCTTTCCTTTGTGCTTTGAACTTTTCAATGCGGACTCGACGCGCTGCGCGCTGTGACTCCGTGTTGCTTCAAGCGCAGCATTCTGCGCTCAGGATGCGCTTCGTGCCGCATTGTATTTCTGTATATTCTGTATATATTTCTGTATTATAACTGTCTTTCATAATCATATCATAATACCTTTGCGCAATGAAAGATTATTAATAGCCTTTCTTGCTCTGTCCTATCTATAAGAATTTATACAACTATTGTGCACTCGTGATTTATCTAGACTAAATATTACTGCTGAATTATCCACTAATCTAGTTTACAATAGAATTTTTGTCATAGATTATGATCATATATTTTTTTTATTTGTTGTTTTTCTTTATAATGAAGTTGTCTGTATTAAGTAGATTGTGTTTAACACACAAAAGAGTGATTATCAGTTCAACACAGAGTTATGGAAATTGTACTTGATTTTGTTTTTTTAAACTGCGCTGGTATCGGATCGGTATCAGTAGCGGTCGATACTCAGAATTTTTGGTATCGGATCGGTTCAGAAAAAATGGTATCGTTGCATCCCTAGTTTTTTGCCTACTATATAGTAGGGAAGTATGCGATTTGGGATGCAGCCATACTGTAGGTGACCTTTAAACTCTAAACTTTCTCTTGACATCTCACCTCAAAATGTAATTGTGCTTGAGACAGTCTCTCAGTCCGATATCCACAGCGACGTGAGCCGAACTATAGTCGGGGTGATTCCGCACACAGTCCACGATTGGCTGGAGCATCTCGGGTTTCAAAGGTGGGCGGAGCATCTCATAAAATGGGCGGAGTTTGAGGGTGTACTGAGGAAACCAATTCATGGCATCTGCCTCTGAAGATACCTGGAACAACCTGAGCACAAAGACAACAAAATCCCTTGAAATCCTTGAAACCCACATATGACGAGCTAATGAAATTGTGGTCGATGACAATGAAACGCTATACTCGAGTATTCAGGGGGGTGGCGTTATTTAACAAGAGCCTGGGTCCACAATGGTTCTTTGTGGCCAAGGTTTCCCACTGCTGGTTACAGTCATGCGCTGATGGGAAAGCAAATCAATTCGACAGAACGGGAGTCTGAAGCAATATGGGAGTTTTTGCAAGACCACTATGAAGCCACAAGACTTTTACAGGAAATCAATTTATTGACTGAAGAGGGGTCATGCTATATTGTGAATATCTTGACTAAAGGGTCTCACCTGAGGGCCACAGAGGAAGACTCAGGGCAGAGAAGCAGGCAGTCCCATGACTGGCTCTGTTGGTTCCTGTACAGGACCAGCCTCCCCTCCTGTCTCAATAGCACCTTCCCATTATATTCCGACAGCTGCACATCCCTCACACGGTACGGGTTGGAGAACAGGTTTGACACGGAGCTCACCGTGTCCAATATACGACCCAGAAACTGCATGGTGAGCTGGGGTAAGAGAGGGAAGTGGGAAGTGAGGTGATGATGCTCTGATAAGGGTTCTCATTTTATCTGAACAATAAATTTTCACGGGTTGATTTAATGTTTATTATCAGACTGAGAAGAGATTCGATTTTTTTTTTTTTTACAGGAGTTTGGTTTAAAAATTATCAGGTTTTTATCTCACCCGTGCATATTGTGGTAACGCTGAATATTGTGTATTTTTTTACACAATATTTATTGTGTAGTTTAAGGATTAATATATATATATATATATATATATAGTTTTCATTTATTTTTATGTTTACAATATTATGTTTACTTTATATTTGAAGATATAAATGTAATTATATCATAGGATTTATAAATGATAATTTTATATTTCTCTAGTTTATGTACAGAATCTGCACAGTTTACATAATATTTAAAGATTCAGAGGTCATAATATTATAGTTTTTTTATTTATACATATACATACATACATATGTACACGTATATTATATATAGGCCTATATATATTTTTTTTATGTTAACATTACTATGTTTACTTTATATTTGAAGATATAAAGGTAATTATATCATAGGGTTTCCTTTTTTTCTTGTTTTATATATATATATACACAGATTGATAGATGTATGTGTGTATATATATATATATATATATATATATATATACACATATATGTACGTGTGTGTGTGTCGTGGCTAAAGCAAGATAAAACAAGATTAGTTATGAGCAAAACTGCAAACACAGCCACCCGCAGGAACATCTGCATTGACTGGTAAAGAGGCAAGACAAACTAATGGTTTATGCGCGTGCAGTCAATTCACTCATCTCGCAACCGAAACTCTAACCTTAAACTGATAGCATTTGACGCTCACAGTTTAATCGTTGTCTTTCACAATCACTAGCAAGTAGCAACTGACAAAACCCCATCACAAAACTTGCTTGTCAAAACTATAGCCACAAACCAGTTTAACAGTCAAAAGTAACAATGTAGATGACTGTCATCCGCGCACGAGATCAGACCCACACCAACAGTTAGCACTCGTTTTAAACTAAACGCCACAAGTGTGCATTAACCCTCCCTAAAAATATAAAACCTCTTAGTCATTTATTAAATCGTAACCCACGCTTAACGCCTTACCTTTGCGCTATTTCATTATCCCGTACGGTTATTGATGTACTGAGAAGCAGCAGATCGTTGACTTTTGATAGGACATCAACAATCACTGCATGACAACCAACCTTGTGTAAGATTGTCTGACAGACGCAAGAGCCAATAAGCATCCGAGTTTCCAGCACGCAACCGCGATTCCAGCCAATGAGGGCGAGGGGGCGTTTTTCTTCGACAAAAAGCACTCCCTTCAGGATTCACGCATATTAAATATTTAAAAAGGGATATACGAGCAAGACTTTTTAAATAATCAAACAGTCATTTATTTAATTGGCCTGTATGCTGTATTTGGAGTAACACATATTATTGTTGGAAAAATAAGACCAAAAAATAACCTGTAGGGACCGTTCTGGAGAGGTTCCCTTTAAAGTTGTCAGAAAAAGAAACCCTGCAACAACGTTCTGGAGAGTTTTTTTTTTTTTTTGTCAGTTCAAACCAAAGTAGCAAAATTATTCATTTCAATTCACATTTACTTGTGTAGCTTTTTTTCACAATACATATAGTTTCAAAGCAGCTTTACAGAAAATGCATGTTTCTACATCACCAGTTTAGAGTCATTTGTTATTATCAGAGGTGTCTGTGTCCAAGTAGGCTAATGTCCATTTAGCAGAAATGTACAGTTTTAAGATATTCATGCAGTTAGCTAACATGTATTAATTTAGGTAGAAACATTCATTAAAGCAGTTAGTTGTGACAATAATGATTATAAAATATAGAACATTTGGCAGTTTTGTATGTTGATTCAGAGTCGGTGTCACCTCAAGTCTTTGCAGGAGTTGGCACCATCTCTTTACAGAATAGAAGTCTTCATAAGAGACTGGATCCAAACTGGAGCCGACATACTCAGTTACCTCAGGACGGACATCCCGAAATAAAACAGAAAAGCAAATGGAAAATTACATTTCATAACATTTCCAGCAAAAGATAATCATGTGCATTTGATCTGATATAAGGTTAGGAGATGCATTATATGAATCGCTTTTGGCTAAAGAGATGTGTCTTTAATCTAGATTTAAACTGGGAAAGTGAATCTGAGCCCAGAACATTATCAGGAAGACTATTCCAGAGTTTAGGAGCCAAATGCAAAAACGCTCTTCCTCCTTTAGTGGACTTAGATACCCTAAGAGAGTTTTGTGACCTTAAAGAGCGTGATGGATTGTAAGGCGATAGAAGATCAGTTAAATACACAGGACAGGAGCTAAACCATTTAGGGCCTAAAAGGTCAGTAGCAATATTTTATAATTGATTCAGAACTTGTAACCAGTGTAAAGATGATCAAATTGGTGTTATATGATTATATTTTCTTGATCTAGTAAGAACTCTAGCAGCTGCATTTTGGACTAATTGTAGCTTGTTTATTGAGGATCCAGGACAATGCATGAACTAACTTTTCTGCATCAGAAACAGAAAGCATATTCCGGAGCTTAGCATTTCTGAGGTGGAAGAAAGCTGTTTTTGTAACATGAAATCTGATTTTCGAAAGACAAGTTGTTGTCTAATATAACTCCCAGGTCTTTAACTGTAAACGATGAAGTAACAGTACATCCTTCAAAATGCAAATTGTATTTTAAGAGATTGTGTGTACGTGTTTTTTCTGCAATGAGTAATACCTCAGTCTTATCTAAATTGAAGAAAATGACTGGTCATCCAATATTTTATATCGTTAGCACATTCAGTCAACTTGAATAATTTGGAGATTTCTTCTGGTCGTATCATCGTTATAACAGTGGAAACTAATTCCATGTTTCCATGGTTAATAATATTACCAAGTGGCAGCATATATATTGAAAATAGCTGAGGGCCTAACACAGACCCTTGTGGCACTCCATAATTTACGGACTTTAACTGGGATAATTCACAGATAAACAAAATGGTAATGGTCTGAAAGGTATGATCTAAACCACCTTAATGCCTGTCCCTGAATACCAGTGTAATTTTGTTGTAGATCAAATAGTGTGTCATGATCTATAGTGTCGAACGCAGCACTGAGCTCAAGTAAAACTAGTATTGCGATACATCCATAGCTGGAACAGCTAGAAGTAAGTCTTGAATCTGTCATTTTAACAAGCGCAGTTTCTGTGCTATGATGGGGTCTGAGCCTGGACTAATATTTCATATAGGTATAATTTTTTATTTTATTTTTTTTGCAGGAAGGCATTAAACGGAAGTTGCGATAGTCTTTTCTTCCCTATTGTGACGTATATCCGAGTTAAAAGGCTTCTCGAAGAAAAGAGATGTTGGTGAAAGTGGGAGGTGAATTAAAGATATAAAATACTGCAATATTTAATTAAAAACAAGAATTGTTAATTTTTATTTTATGGTGACTTTAATAATTCAACACTCTGTTGTTGTGATAGGAAACCAACGATTGTGATTTACATCTTTACAAATTGTGAGTTTAATAGTTTGTCCTATCAAGAAATATATTATGAGGAAATGGTCTAATACTACCTCTCGAGCCGTTTCCAGGACTACCGGGGCTAGTTGACCCGGGTCACGTGACAGCGCGGGGTTTTGTTGCTGTCACAGATTTGTAAAGTGAAGAGCCGCGAGAGACAGAGCCGTCTGGAGCGCGCGCACTAAAAGATGGAGCAGGAGCTGTCGGCGACCGGAGAGCGGGTTTTCGCCGCGGAATCCATCATGAAAAGCCGCGTTAGGAAAGTAAGTAAGAAAAAAATAGTTTTAGGGTGGCTGGGGGTGTTTTTTTACGACGTAAAGTACACAGAGTGGGGTCGTCTTTCGGTTGTCTCGCGATGCGGCGGTTCAAGGCGCCTGCAATGACAAGAGGGGGAGGCCTACTTGCAGATGTTTCCCCGTTTAGCGACCCAGTGCGTTTATTTACATTGTCAGATTGGAAATAACAAGTCAAATGTGGGTCATTTGGATATGCAACTTGAGTTTATGTTGTAAAATTGGGTTGTGCTGTGCTGGGAACTCACAACAGCCCGCTAAAAGAGCAGCAGGGGGAGGCTAAAAAGGGACAAAGTGTCTGGCATAAGTCCACGACAAAATCAATGCATGCTGGCTGACCCAAGATTCAAAGATCTCAACAATGCAGGAGGATCGAGTAGTTTAAATACTGCACGGTGTCATGCCACATGGTTTAAAGTGTTGGTTGTGCTTGTATTAGGTTATATTTAGATAAACACACTTTACTGACCCCCAAAAATCAAATAAATGGGCATGAGGTTGAAATAATAGAGCATGCATTGCTCATGCATTCTTTAGTTAGAGTTAAATAAAGATGATTTTCCGTTGTCTTTCTTTTTGCAGGGTCGAATCGAGTACCTGGTGAAATGGAAAGGTTGGGCTCTAAAGTAAGTGTATAAAATATATAAATACTAAAATCTGCAATGGATATAATTTCACAGAGTTGCAATGCAAACTGTTTTTTAACCTTTTCTGTTGTTTGGATGGAAAGGGACTTTCTTTAATTGCTTTCACTTTTAGGCTTTTTTGCATTTTTTTGCACAAGTCGTGTGTAACAGCTGCAGCTCTATAAAGAAAATAAAGGGATTTGTATGTTACGGCTTTGAATAATTTATTTAATAACTGGTATAATTATAAACGGTTATGGGAATTATTTTCAAACCTAATTTACATGAGAAGCATTACATTTACATTTTAATGGTAAGTAAACTACAACAAATTGACCCAAACTTCAAACAGTTTGTGAATTAATTCTGATTTAATGAAATGAAACTGTTTGTGTGCCTGTTACTACATGACACTTTTGCATGCATTGTGAAATAGACCTAATCATCGCAGAAGTGTCATTTGGGTAGCTTAAAAAGGTCAAGTAGTGTTCTGACATGATATACTACATCTAAAACTGTTTTAAGTGAAAACAAGTATTAGTTTTTATTATAATGCATGCATTATTGATGAACTGGTATAAATTAAGAGCTATATACATATATTTATAAATATATGTATTTATAATTTTTTTTATTATTATTCATTTGTCACACCACAGCATTATTTAAAGGGTCTGTAACAAGAAAAAAACCTATATAAATATAATAGATGCAACAATGTATCGGCCAATAATCCGTACCGGCCGACCAAGATTATATCGTGTCAATCAAAAGGGGGCGAAAAAAGTTGTTCAGACGGCAACCCATACTGTGTGAGAAGAAAATCTTGTGTTGAATTTAAGGCAAGTTAACGCTAGAATAACGCGTTAACAGTTTAAAAATAGCTACTTTAAAGCAGGCTCTATTTGACCGTATAAATTACCCATTGTTCATGCCAGGGTTGCCAGGTCGGCAGTTTTTCCCTACACCAAACATCATCTGTAGCTCACCCCCATCAAATAATCGCAAAGAGCTTTGTTACTTGTGATAAGAAACAAAGTCTTAGCTTTTAAATTCTGTCCATATTATTTCGAAATTCAAACAATAAATGGCGTTTTGACGATCTTAAATGTGAGGTGAAAGATCACACGAAAAAGCATGCATGAACATCAGAAAGTATGTTAAAAAAGATAACATGATAAGAAATTTATCATGTTAATGTAATCACTAAATCAGAGTTTCAACAGCAGAAAGACGTTAAAAAAACAGCTTGTGAACAATATGTCACTTAACGTTGCACTTACTAGGGCTGGGCCAAAAAAAAATCACATTTTCGATTATTTAAAATGTGGTCGATTCAAATTCTCATTTTTTCCCGTATTTATTTATCTATCACACAAAAGCCAGTATTAGTTTTCGAATCGGGAATCGAAATCGAGTTTAGAATAGAAATCTAATTGAGAATCGAAATCCAATCTAATTGAGAGCTTGCAAATCAAAATTGAATCGAATTGGAACATCTGAATCAATACCCAGCCCTAGCACTTACCTCATAAAATTTGTCCAATGTTCACAGTTTGTTAGTTAGCTATAAAAACAGGAGTGTATTAAATTAAAAAGAGGAGCTTATTTACTGTTAATTATACATGTATGCTTGATTACATTTGTCATGAAGACAAGTGTTTATGAAAACTACTGAATGTGCATCCGAGTTGCATACAAACATTTTCAGTTTTTATTTGAGTGTGATTATTATATCTAAAAATACATACCAGTTAAATATAAAAGCTCTGTTGTTAATTATCACCTCTAATATTATAGTAATGTGCCAAATGAGAGGATTCCCTTTATATTTTGCAGCATTATTTGGGAGAGATTTTTTTCCTTAGGAAAATCAAACTATCGGCAGATATCATTCTGAATAATCGGCTATCGGTTTCGGCAGAGCAATGTAGTATCGGTGCATCTCTAATAAATACATCTTTTTTTTTTACTGAAATCTTGATGGGGGAAATCTTGGACCTTTAAAACCTTGTACCCATTACCATTTTAAAGATTAAAATGTTTTGCAATATAGACACAGCACATGGGAACCAGAGGAGAACATCCTGGATGATCGTCTCATTGCGGCCTTTGAGCAAAAGTGAGTGTCACTTAAAGACTTGCCTTTACCTCTTAAAACCTAAATTCTAAAATGAATTAAAGTTATAAAAATGTAAAGAACCAAAATATTTATTCTATATGTAGTGTGTGTATATATGTCCCATCAGTTCTTATTTTCAATGTAAGAGCCAGGTAAAGATTGTATACATTCATTCTTTTTCTTTTCTTGCTTATTTTTGCAGCTTTTTGTTGCCAGTCAGTCTGGAAACTAGCCTGTATGATGAATTTTTAAACAAAGAAGATTTGTATTACACTTCAAAGGCTTTCATTTTGATTGTTATGGTTTAGGCTTGACACTAAAGTGATGTCATATTTTCCTTGGCTTAAATGGTGCTGTCCTACATTTCATAGGGAGCGGGAGCAGGAACTTCACGGCCCAAAGAAACGTGGACCTAAACCAAAAAACTTTGTACTAAAGGTTTGAGTTTTCTTAAAATGTTCTTAGAAATGTATGCTTTTTTTATTTTAAATGTTTTAATACAAGTTTATGCCTTGAGTGTTTCAAAACGTACAACTTCCTGTTTGATACTTTCGTACTTCTCGGTCATATTTGCTTTTTGCCTGTCTAGGCACGGGCACAGGCGGGTGATAGACCTCGAAGCTCAAATCCCAGACGCACTCCACCTCGCACCACTGCAAAGCCTCCCACCTCTTCCTCTTCTGCAAGTTCGGCTGCTCCTCAGCCTTCACCATCCTCTTCCTACTCTACCGCTCCAACCCCCAGAGTGCACTCTCTCGCTGCTGCTCATAAACTGAAGAAAGACATCCATCGTTGTCATAGAATGTCTCGGCGACCTTTGCCACGACCCGACCCTCTGGCCGACCCAACAGGATCCACATCTTCACCCCGTCCTCCCATCTCTCCATTCTCCGAAACTGTCCGCATACTCAACCGTAGGGTCAAACCTCGGGAGGTGAAGCGGGGACGCATAATCTTGAACCTGAAGGTCATTGACAAAGCTGAAAATGGTGGAGTTGCCAGTAGAAGGTCAGCTCAGTCGTACACGGGGCGGGCGAAAGTCCCATCCAGGAATCGCATCATTGGGAAAAAGCATGGGGACATGCCTTATAGGCCATTCCAGCATCCTATGAAGATGTTGGGCTTCCCAATGTATGGCCAGCCATTTGGGCTACACCCCTGTGTGCCAATGTCCTCCATGGCCAACGAAGGGTCCAATACTGGAGCCAATCAAAGAGGTGGAAGCACCTGCGGTTGCCATTCCTCTGCAACTGCGCAGAAGTTTCAGTACCAGCCTCCACCTTCTCCATCCAGCTCCAGTGGGTCTAATGGCAGCTCCCCTTCCCCTTCATCTCAGAAACAACTGACCCAACCTGAAGCTCCCACTTCAACTAAATTGGGCTCCCCAGCCTCATCACGTTCCCGAGATGCCTCCAAACCTCGCCCAAAGTCCAGCCTGACGCCATTCCTCCCTTCCTCACCCTCCTATTCGTCCTCCCCATCATCCTCTCTTGAAGACGAAGACCAGGGCTCTCCAAATCTCACCACTTCTCGGGGCCGAAAACGGAAACTTCGACATCGAACCCAGCCGGGTCAAGCCTCGGTCAGCCAGGTTAGTGACCGCAATACTGCTCCACTTCATGAGGAAAACAGGGTGCCAAAAGAGGGGGACCCTGATTGGCACCCTGAAATGGCACCCAGCTGTGCCAATGTAGTCGTGACTGACGTCACCACAAACCTTCTCACAGTCACCATCAAGGAATTCTGCCATTCTGGAGCGGGTTCTGAACCCTCCTCCCCTTGCCAGGCTGACAACCCACCCACTCCCACCACAGCTGCCTCTTGAAAGTCCCCCCTAAATGCCCCTGGCCAAAAATATCTGCCCACTTAACCCCATGAGAACTTGCCATAATGATATTAACGTACCCTAAAATAGTTGCGTAATTTAAATTAAAATGTATTTTTAGTGAAATTGAGAAGTTAAGAAATATTGAAATTATACTTCAAGGCAGGGTTGCTTCCCTTTACCTATACTTTTTAAACAGCATGTTATGATGGTTTTGTAGTACTTCATGCCTTTCTTCCCCCTCTTTTTTTCCCCAGTGATCCTGTCTTTCCACAGCCTTTTTGCCCAGTAATTGCACCTTGTCTTGTCACCACCAGTGCTGTAGAGACCGCCATTCCCATATCTCCAGGCCTAAAGTTCAGAATCCACCCAAGAAATGTTGATCTCAACAGCTTTCTTAGACTCAAGACTTTTTTATCTTTTGAGGTGCATTGTTATCAGGATACCGACCACAAGATGCTTGACTCCTGCTTTGGAAGTTCAGCCAGTGTGGGTGAAGATCGTGTATCCGCACACGCACTTGTTAGATAACACTTATTGTGGCAATATGCCCATTTAGGCATCCAACCCATGCATTGATCTCCCCAACTGTCTCCTTTGCTAACGAAGAACCATTGCTCATGAAGAACCCATGTCATCATTGCTCTCACTAGATCACCTGGACGTAGACGTGACTGTATTTATATGCACCAAGCTGCGAAATCCTGAGGACAGTTAAGTTATTTCCTTCCACTTAAACGCTTTAATCCAGATGTCTGCCGAGACTCTAAACTGACTCAAGTGTGAATGCTGAGGACTGCATCTAATGTGTGGTACTGTACGTTAAACCTTCCACACACTCAACAACCCACTTTCCTTTTTGGAGAAGTTCCTTCTCATATTTGCCTTCATGTAATAGTTACTGTATTTTTTGGGGGTTGGTAACCAGAGGTAACTTCTCTCAGAACTTGATTGAAGGAGTTCAAATACCATTTTAGAGACTTTAGAATAAGTGGGTCTCAAACCTACCAAATATAACAGATTGCCTTGGTTGATGAAACCCTCTTTCGCACTCTAAAACGATACAGTCCGGGACCATGTTTATGATGAGTGTTATGCTGGCAAGCTTGTCTGCAGGTCCGACCAGGTGCTAGAATTGCCAATACAGACCTGGGATAAAGCTGGCTTGTTTAGTTGGTAGGTGCTTTGGATGTGTCTGTACCGATATTGGTATTGCTCCAATCATATCAATCTAGATATCTATCTAGTTTTGAAAACGATATCTGCATCGATAGCAGATACATAGATATACATAGATAGCGCACCATTAGCGGCTGTTTCTATGGGCCGCTATACTTAAGCCGTCCGCCATATTGAAACGGTCAAAGCCGGTCCGTGAACATTCGAGAGCAAGTTAACTGAGCATCTGCAACCATAGTTAGAAGTATGTATGAATATCTATATCTGCAATAGACTTCAGCAGATGATTTTGCTAAACTAACACATTACAAGAAGGCGGCGTCAGCTAACAAAACATTGAAAAGTTACCATAGTAAAAACCTGTAACCTGAGTTAATGCATAAAAACACAACCAGCCCATTCTCACCTGTGAAAGGTTCTTGCAACTAGAAGCAGCACAATGTTGTGGCATCATTGATTCTTACTTTGAGTAACGACACGCTGACCGTTACACGATGACAGGCGCGCCGTCTCTGGAGCGGTCGAATGTTGCATCTACGTATATATATATATATATATATCTATGAGCAGAGACACCGCTCATGTCTATTCCACTTTTACATGAGTTGTAGTGTAGTTACAAAGGTTAAAGGAATAGTTCATCCAAAAAAATTACATTCTGTCATCATTTACTCACCATCATGTTGTTCCAAACTCGAATCCAGAATGTTGATGCTGTTTTCCATATAAAGAAAGTGGATGGGGAACAGCAGCTGTACAACTGTACAACAAAATGAACAAATGACTAATGCGCTGTATTCCGTGTTGTATGAAGGCATCCGATAGCTTTGTATGAAGAACTGACTAAAATGTAAGTGATTCCGTAAAAATCTGTTTTAGAAAAGTTTGCTTGACAGCCGTGGTCCCCATTCACTTTCATTATAAGAAATAAAGAGCAGCTTAGACATTCTGCTGAATACCTTCTTTTATGTTTCACTGAAGAAAGGTTTGAAAATACAAGAAAGTAAGTAAATGATGAACATTTTTGAGGGGAATTAATTTTATATTTTAAACTTTAATGGAAGCTAAATGGTTTAGTTGCGTTATGGTGTGTAACTTTATTTAAAAATTGTGGGAAGCTTTTTACAGGCTTTTATTGGGGGGCAATCCAGCAAGCAATATTAGAATCAGGCCTAAAGAAACAGGTTAACACACAGTTTATGGCAGCTAACTTGGTTGTTCTGAAGGATGATGAATTGTCACTCTTCCGGAGGACAAAGGCAAACCTCATTATACGTTTTAATTATAGAACACAATTAAGTTCCACTTGTAGACATATAGCCATCCTCTAATGGAGCACTTTTACTCTATCACTGTGCCTTTAGGGAGAAATGAACCTTAGAAAAATATGGCTTTTTTAAATAGTTTTTCCCAAAATTATTTACAAATATTAACAATTTTTATTATTTTTAGAATGTGAGTGTGTGTTTATATATGAACTTTTTAAAATCTTTAAACTGCTTTGGTTTACCGGCTTCCAAACATTAATGTGAACTCTTATTTTCTTTTTCAAAGTCCTTTTATTTTTGTTTATCAGTCATCAAACATTTATCCCAGGTCTGAAATAATTCATGTTGTTAACTTATCCCTGGTGCTGCCCCACGATGGGCGCCACGTTTGGTTCATATCTACAGTAATATATCTAATATCGAAGCATGTGTTGCGTTTAGCTGCTCTGTTCGACCCCATAATGTTGTTCCCTTTACAAGGTGTTCCACAAACAGCCAAGCCTTTGTTTACCTTTATATCCTTAATGTTAGAAAATAGATGTTGCTATGGTGTGAAACAATGCAAGATGGTTTCTCCTAAAGAGGTAGCTTAGCACTATGATAATATGTGGCCTACATTTCATGCAATAGGGCTTGTTTTCTGGGATGTAGCCACCAGGGACCATCACGGCACAGACAAGAGATTATGTTTAAAAAGGTAAGGATGAAGGTATACTGGAGGTTACATCCTCAAATATCTGTCTGATATGTTTTTTTTTGTTTTTTTTTTAAGAATTGTTTATTATTAATAATCATTTTCTGTGCTGTAGAAGTGAATGATATGTGCTGTCTTTTATTTTATAGCCATTGTTGTTAAATTTTACTAGTCTAATTTGGGTTTGAGAGAGTATAGAGCCCAAAACAGATTTATGTGTGATTTATATGAGTCATCTCTTTGGTGATGTGTAAGGTTAATGCCATTGATGAAGCTGATTATGATAATGAACTTGTTGCTATGACATTGTAATGTAAGGGATGCATGATTTGAGAACCCTAATTGTACAGGTCATTTAAATGTCATACTGTTGTTGTTGCTTTGTGTGTTTCTTGAAAGAGGCTTTTAATAAAATCACTTTAAAGACACTCGTTTTTGCAAACCACTTAATTATATTGTTCAGTTTGTTAAAATTACTTAACGTTGAAGGAAGTTTCATTGATTCTGAATTGTTTTGTTTTTCATCCCAAATGATCGATCTTTAAATAGTACATAAGAATGGTAGCCTTTGAGAAAATCGTAATAGTGATGTTTTCCTAAAGGCCATGAAAGCAACATGTTTTAAACCACTAGTCTAGTTCTCGCGAGATTTTCCGTCTGCACTTCATGCTATGAATAGCTGAGAAGTTTCTGGATTCATTACATGCCTTTATTTCTAGAAGTTTCTATAGAAATGCCATAATCATTATATGATTCTTAATGGGAGCACAAAGTTCGATTTCTGAATGACCACAGAAACTCTAAAAATTAATGATCATTTTGGAGAGGCATGAAAAACGATATTCTTACGCCTCCTGCAGGACCTGGATATATAACGACTATACATTGATAGACATATACACATAACGATATAAACGGTCTATATATAGGCTTAGATAGACAGACAGGCATAACGATATAAACTGTCTATATATATATATATATATATAGGTCAGATAGATAGACATAACGAAATAAACTGTATGTGTATATATACATATACTGTATATAGGCCTATAAATAGACAGCTAGATAGACCGATATAACAATATAAAATGTCTAGATAGATTCAGTCAGTCAGCATCCCACATAGTAGATAAACAGACAGACAGACAGATTTTTTATTTTAAACAAAAAGAAGAGCATGTTGCAAACAGTACAGTATTAAGAAAATACAACAAAAGTAACGTTGCACACTAGGGGGATTAATGTAGATACATAAAGACATTTACAAAATTTCAGAGTTTTAACTGATTTTGCTTCATAGAAAAACGAATTGAGTCAATATAAAGTTCCATTTCTTTCTTAAATTATCTAAAACAGGGTTTTTTACAGGAAAATTTACATTTGTGAACATGGAATTTTGCCATTAAAAGAATAAAATGTATTATATAAACCTGACTGTGCTTGTCTCTATAATTTTCCAAATGACCAAATAATAGATGTTTCCAAAACAACACAAATTCGTCAGCAATGTTCTCTGTGATAAAATCACAAACATTTTCCCAAAATGGTCTTACAAATGGACAGTGCCAAAATAAATGAACCACAGTTTCAGGGCAACTGTCACAAAAAGTGCAATTCAAATCAATATCGCTTTTAAATTTCACAAAGTAATGTTTAACTGGGTAAATTTTATCATTTTGAAAGATACCTCTTTAACTTTGTTTGTAATTAAATATTGATTAGGTATAAGCCAAACCTTTTTCCACACAATATTCTCTGTCAGTTGATTCCAGTATGAGTAAATATAAGGCAAAGACACATTGTTTCTTTGAAATAACGCTCTTATGGATCTGTTTTGTGAGTTAGGGGAAAAAAAAATATTACCTACATAAGAACTTACTATAGTAGGTGGGGACCATTGTTGAATATTTAGTCTTTTCTGATGTCTAAACATCATACAGATTTCAGGAGATATACTGCATCAAAAACTTTTGCATATTCCCCTGGTGTTACAGGAATCTTATAATGTGCCAAAAACTCACTGTAAGTGAAAAGAAAACCATTTAAATTAAATAACTGAATCACCAATATGATGCCATTATCAAACAAATATTTCAAAAACAATGATTTACGTTTATATAATATATCCTTATTATTCCATACAATAGCCTATAATTATGGGGTGAAAAGTTGTGCTTGAAAATCAAGGACCATGATAAAGAGGTTTGACTGGTATTTTGTCAATGATATAGTTACAATTAAGAAGAAAATGTATATTACCAACGTTAGAAAGCATATTGGAAGGGATAAAGTTCAAAATAGAGTAAGGATTTCTAACAACCTGACTAAGCCCATTTACTTTAAATGTATTATTTAACGTTTCAAAATCCAAAAAATGGATTTTCATTTTCATATGAATTCGTAATATTTGTTTTCTTTATGTAATGTATTTTGTTTTTCCATATAAATTCAAATAGTATTTTATCAATCTCTTTACAATTTTTTTTTTTTTTTTGTTAAGATGCAAAGCCATTGCTGCATAAGTCATTCTGGAAATACCCTCAGCTTTTGTAATTAGAACTCTGCCCCTTAAAGAAAGATCTCGCAAGCCATTGATTTAATTTCCTTTTTGTTTGTTTTTTCAACAATATGATTGAAATTTAGTAAACAGCTTTTGTGCTGATCTTTAGTAATGACTATTCCCAAATAATGGAACCTAATTTTTTAAGGTAATAAGAAGCTTCAACATTCCTTGATGGCCATAAGCTCACATTTAGCCAAATTTAAGTATTCACCAGATGCCCTTGAAAATTCGCAGATTAATTCAGTAGCCACAGAAATTTGGTTTTCGTATTGAATGAAGAGTGTGTCATCAGCTAATTAGGTTATTTTTATTTCTCAATCAGTGATAGTAATAACTTTTATTGGACTTGACTTAATATGAGAAGAAAGAAGCTGATTTACTAATAAGAAGAGGTATGGGGAAACAGGACACCCCTGCCTAATTCATCTAATATTGAATAGGCCTAGGGAAAGTACCATAACTTTATAGAACACCATTATGGTTTTAATTACTGCAGATTCTTTCTTTTCTTTTCTTTTTTTTTTTTTTTTACCAAAATCAAATTTCTTAAGCGTGTTGAAAATGAAGATGCTCTACCGAGTCGAATGCTTTATAAAAGTCTAAGAATAGCCTAGCATCCATTATCACTAATCAGTTCTGAGTAGTCCAGAACATCCTAAACTAATCTTATATTATTTATTATATGTCGATTTTTAATGAATCCAGATTGTGATTAATCAATTACAGAATCCAAAACAGTTTTCAATCATCTAGCAAAAATTAGGGCCAACAAACAGACGTGCTTGACAGCTTGGATGACGAATGTTTGACGAGTGTTGGAGGCGGGGCTTCTACCGAGGACGGTGTTGCTGCGCTCATGGCTCCCAGACCGCGTATCCCAGTGCAATACTAAATAACTTCAATGAAAGGAAAAGCATTGCCTCTGTTTATTGCAGAGAAGTGCATTTTTAAAACATACATATATATTTAAATTTTTAGCTTTTTAAATCTCCCTTATATGCGAGCGAGCTATGGATGTGCAGGTTGCAAACCACTGCAGCGTCAAGTCTGCAGCGAAACCGCAGAGTGCAGCTGAATGCGGGGTAGATAACGCACCAAAGAAGAAATCTCGGACGAGAAGAGGCAGAAGAGGGAAGAGACGGAGGGGCAAGAAGGCCAACGAGCCTCCGCCGTTTCTCCCACCGGAGGTAAAGTAACGTTAGATGTCGGATCATGCTAACATTAGCCAGCGGAGATGATTCCTACTGTACGTGTATCAATAAACACAATATCAGACAGAGTCTGGTGTATAACATAAGCCTGTCCTTCGTGATCGGGAATCAGGATATTTATAACTGCAAATGTGCTACGATGCACACAAATGCACAAAATTGGTAACTCTCGCCAAAATATCGTACAGTTATTGATGCTACTGTAAATTCATAATAAAATAATATTAGAGCAATTTAAAGTGTAAGAAGTTTTCTCTGTGTGTTTTGTTTTGTTACATTTTGTTTGCTTTTTGATGACAGGTTGGCTAGTAAATACTAGTTTACCACAGTAATACTAATAAATGTATGATTTTAGTTGGTTAGAGAAGGCCAAGACAACTGACAGAATTAACAGGCCAAATTGTACACTTTTTAGGCAAAAACTGATATATTATAATAATAATTATGTTAGATAAATAGTTTATCAAATCTATTTTCCCAAACTATTAAAATGAATAAATATTAAAACGCTCTTTGTGTTAATGCAGTTTCAAATAAATACATTCGGTTATTATTTATTTTGGTGGGGTTTTTTTCAGCCAGTAACAAAAAAAAGTTATGTGCAAGAACTGATTTTTGCAAGAATTTATTTATATTTTTATTTAATTGATTGTCCTCTCCCCCCCTCCAAATATTTTCATGTTTTTAGGCTGAAGAGGGGAACATTGAATACAAGGTATGCAAACCCTACAATCAATCACAATCTGATTAAGTGAAATTGAAGTTATTGATAATTTTTTATCATCCCAGTTCATCAAATCCTGTCTTTTTCCACCCAGTTGAAGCTGGTAAACCCCACGCAGTATCGCTTTGAGCACTTGGCCACGCAGTTGAAATGGCGACTGCAGGAGGGCCGGGGGGAGGCGGTGTATCAGATTGGGGTGGAGGATAATGGTCTGTTGGTTGGACTTACAGAAGAAGATATGAAAGCATCACTTAAGACTCTTCGCAGAATGGCCGAAAAGTATGTTTTATTTTGATTGGTTTTATTTTAAGAATATTTATTTTAATTTGAAATATTTATGATTTCATTATTTAATAGCTTTTCTTTAAATGGGTGGTTGATTATGATTTCACTTTTCTAACTTTAGTTAGTGTGTAATGTTGCTGTTTGAGCATAAACAACATCTGCAAAGTTACAACGCTCAAAGTTCAAAGCAAATGGAGATATTTTCTTTTCAAGAAATTGCTTTTTAAGGACTACAACAAATGGCTGGTAGGGACTACAATGAGCTTCTTCACGGGTTAGTGACAAAACTAACCCTAAAATTTACATAAACCCCACCGCCGGGAACGCCATTTTTAGATTATCATGACAGAATATGCTAATCAATGACTAGAAGATAACTACACATAAGCAACATAAATTCATCAACTAACCATTCAGAAACGTCCTGGTACATTCTACATGTTGTCACTTCTTCTTGAGTCTCTCCATCATTGTCTGACTCCAGTTTCAAAATAAAAGGCTAAAAGTTTTTGAAAATTTCATTGCATGTCTGTGTGAGGTAAAAGGACAGAAGCTGTTGTAGCTCCGCCCCCGGTGCCGGGAGCAGCAGCTCATTTGCGGTGTGTTTTTTGCTCACCCTCAAAAAGTGACAATTTTAACATGCTATATAAAAATATCTGTGGGCTAAAACTTCACATACACACTCTGGGGACATCAAAGACTTATTTTACAAATTGTGTAAGGGGCATTATACCACCCCTTTAAACTCACAAACCCCCCTGCTATTTCATAACAAACTCCAGTCTGGGAAACCCTGACATAATGTAATATTTAATGCCCTTCATGTTGTTGATAACAAAGAATGTAATATTTTTTCTTAACCTTTGTATTTTTGTGTCAATATGGTACAAGATTATCCTATTCAAATCAATGTGGTAAATGAGTTAGGTCAAAAGTAATCTAAAAGTAATCCAAAAGTAGTCAGATTATATTACCTTAAATGTGTAATGTAATGGATTACATTATTAATTACAGTTTTTGTCATGTAACCGACTACAATTTGTAAGTAATCTACCCAGCACTTGCAAATGTCACAATATTCCTCATTTAAATAATTCCTGCCCAAGTCATATGTAAAATAAAAGGGTTGCCTGGTTGAGTTAGTTAGTAGTGTTTTGAAGCTTGCAGTTATGGTAAGGTGCGCAACATTTCGCAAACACGCTTGAAGCACTTGACCAATCACAACACACTGGGCCAGCTGACCAATCAGAGAGCACTGCACTTTCTGAAAGAGGGGCTTCATAGAGACAGGAACTAAACAGAGTGTTACTGACAGACTGTGAAGAGAGGTGCCGCAACAATGTCAAATACGTGAAAAATCATGTGTTTTTTAAAGCTGCATTACGTAACTTTTTTGGATTAAAAATGATCCAAAATAAAATTTTGAGCAAGTACATAACCAGCCAGTGTTCAAAACTATCTGCTTGCCTTAGCTCGATTCAAAACGGTAAGCTTGTAATAATGTTTTTAACTCCAGTGGTACTGGTGGATTTCCGCGGGAAATTCGAGCATGTCATTACGTCACATCTGTACACATAAAGAGTCTCGGCTAGTAGGCTATATTGTGTGTGAGGATGTTGGAGGTGGAGATTTATAGCCTTTTCTCACAGCACTTGATATAAATCCAGAAAGGTTCAAATGACAATCACCAGTGACAACTGGAGATTCACCCGTTGTAAAATGCAAAAGACTTCGGACTTCGGAGTGGCTACAGAAAAAAAGAGACTGCAACCGGCCCATGCGAAAACAAGGATAGTATCGGAAGGGCATTAAATGTAGTCACACAATGCTGATGTTGTTAACATTAACAATTTGAGAACAAAAGTATAATTTGCACTGTTTGACGTGATATGATAAGCGATCGTTAGATTTAATCAGCGTGATTTACTGCAATGCTTTTTTTCCCTTAGTTGGTCAGAACAAAAGTGGATGTTACTTGTTCAGATGACATTTTCCAGTAAAAATTCTTATGTTGGTCATACTTCCAAAAAGTAGAATCTGTGACTCTGAATGCCAGGATCCACACCGGCGCAGTGACTGACAGCTGCAGATTCTCCTCAAAACATTGGATTCATCCGCGCTGTGCCATGCCGAGGCACAACCCACGTAAAGTTGATAATTCTGCGAATAATTGCAATTGCAGATTTCGAACAGTGATGGCGACAAAGAGGAAAAACTCCGGACTGCAGCTTTAACATTCAATCATTCTAGTAGAGCCCAAAAACAAAATCAAGACTTTGAAAAAGGGCATAATATGGCCTCTTTAGTTCTTTAATGTCAGCGTGTTAGAAATGGCTTAAAAGCGTGTTGTGATGTCTAAGACTCTGACTCTGCACAGGGTTGGAGCTGATATCACACTTCTGAGAGAGAGGGAGGTGGACTGCGACAGAGCTCGACGGAAAATCGCTGAAGTTCTTGTGAGGAAAGTTCCGGATGACCAGCAGGTTAGCTTGTGATGCGCCTCAATTCGTTTCCATTTAATTTCCATTGTAAATTGTGGTTGTTGTCATTTTAGTCATATATTTAAAAAATGTCACTCGCACATACAATGACCTGGATTTCCCGAATACACCTGTTTTATAATGAACATTTTTTTAAAGCATTTTACTAAAAACAGAAAAAATTTAATTTTGCGTTTTTCACGTATAGGAGACAGCATTGTCAAAACTATCCCCGTTCACACGGATCCGTGACAACGACTAAAAACGCTGTATTATTCATGCCAGGCCAGTTGATGGCGATGTCACTTTGTAAAGAAACATTTCATGCCTTTAGACTGAACCAAGCGTGCCGCACTAGTCCTGAAAAGTGAAGCCAAAGCGTCTCGATCTTCCCCAGGTGGTCCCAGTATAAGTCATAAACCCCGCCTCCCCATGAAGTCTAATGGACGTGAGAGGCAAGCTAAACAATCAAATTACACTTCAAATAAATTTTTTCCAAAGATGTTTTCTGTCATTTAAGGTAGATTATAAAACGGATAGTTCCGGTCCTTGATTCTGATTGGTTGAGCCGCGTTCAAAGCCATTGTAAATTACGCAACAAACATACACCTGTGACCGCATTACATTAGTATTACTGTGCAACTGCCGTTTGTGATTCTTTGTTGCTGCATGTGTTGCTTGGCAACCTTTGGAACTACATTGCTTGGCGGAGGAATAAATGTTTTATAACGTTATATTTTTTGTTGCTGGTGTTTATTATATTAATAAAATAAATAGTAAAATGAATATTTTTATTGAGTAACCGTTTTATAAAAACAATAAGCCCCTTGAAGCTGTGTTTTACAGTGAATTTAGAACAGCTAAGGTGCGTTGTTAGGCATGACACGGAGCGGAGTTCACTGTAAATCATGGCTTCGTGGGGCTTATTGCTTTACTTTATCATGCTAATGTAAGTTTAAGTGTTAGTTTTTTTTTAATTAAGTTTGGTCTTAGTTAGTTATTTGATGCTATAAAAACGGGAAGTGACGTCATGATTGACGGCTGTGATTGACAGCTTCTCTGAGCGAAGTAGTCACTTACACACAGACTTTTTTGGGGATTTTCTGGAGGAGATTGGAGCTTCAACTTAAATTTCTACATGTCCATAACTGTTTATTTCACTCTGACACGAGTTTTCAACAACGTGCACTTTAAAACCCGTTTTAAAAAGTTTGCATTTTCAGGCCCCCAAAACTCCATTGTCGTGTAAATGAACCGCCAAAACGCATAAAACGTTTTCGGTTTTTAGCTGAAAATGGTGTTGTGAAATGGCTCCTAATAATGTATTATGCATTATCAAATCGGTGTGTGTAGTTCCTGGATCTTCGTGTGGCGGTTCTGGGTAACGTGGACTCAGGGAAGTCAACTCTGCTGGGAGTGTTGACTCAAGGCGAGCTGGATAACGGACGTGGCAGGGCGAGACTCAACCTCTTTAGACACCTGCATGAGATCCAGACCGGACGCACGTCCAGCATCAGTTTTGAGATCCTTGGCTTCAACAGCAAAGGAGAGGTGAGACAAATATTTAAAACCCACAAGTACACTTTCATTTCTGGTGCATTTTTTCCAGTAGAACATTAAATGGGATTTAAATCAACTACCTCCTACTTGCCATCATATACGCATGAGGGTTTGAGATATAATTTGCATCGTTTTAGGTTGTAAACTACAGTGACTCCCGTACAGCGGAGGAGATCTGTGAGAGCTCTTCTAAGATGATCACGTTTATTGATCTGGCTGGTCATTATAAGTACTTGAAGACCACAATATTTGGCTTGACAAGCTACTGTCCAGATTTTGCCATGCTGGTGGTGGGAGCCAATACTGGCATTGGTTAGTATTTATGCATATATATTTATATTGATTTAGAAGTTTTGAAATAGGTTTAAGAACATGTTTAATGAATACGCCATAATATGTGGAACCAAACTATGAATTATTGACAATAAATTCAATAAAATATAGTTGTTTATTATTCTCATGCTGTAAAATTCTCTCAGCTGGCACAACTAGGGAGCACCTGGGTTTGGCGATGGCGCTGAAGGTGCCCATATTCATTGTGGTGAGTAAAGTGGACCTCTGTGGGAAAAGCACAGTGGAGAAAACAGTCCGTCAGCTGGAGCGAGTGCTCAAACAGCCCGGCTGCAACAAGGTCCCCATGGTGGTGTCCAACCCTGATGATGCCGTCACTGCGGCACAGCAGTTCGCACAATCCTCCAGGTACATGTGTGTGTGTGTGAGAAGAGAGAGGTTACTATAGTATACACGTTTATTGCTGAAGTCCACTTAGATAAATGCTAGGCAGTCTACTTGAGGAACGACCACTCCCTGATGAGACAAAGGACCTTTCTGGAAATACTGGACATAAACATTTGAACTCTCTCTTGCGAAACTGGCGCCATCATTCGAGACGCAAGTCTCACCTAAGCAATCCTAATCTACATCTTTTTCCCTTGACCCTCATTCCCCCGTTCCCTCTTTCTATCATGCTGAGATCACCTGAAATTCACCCAAGAATCTATATAGTTTTATGTGAATAATTATCATTCAGTATTACACATGTTTAGTATCATTTGAAATGTCTCAGTGCGACTGGTACAAAGGTATCATGCCCAAAGAAGTAAACCAAAAGGTAATGGTATTAACGAGTTTAGAGATAATTCGCACACAGAGAAGGGTGTGTCTTCCAGGCAAATGGCCTCCTGCTCTCAAAGGTGTAACCTCTGAATGCAAATTCTCATTGTTAGCAAATGTTTCCATGTGAAAAGAAGGTCTGGCTATATAATGAAATGCACCAGGAGGCTCGGCGCGATTCTGTAACCCAGACTAGCCCGTGATGCGAAGTGTAAGCAAAACACTTCGCATCATGTATTTTATAATGTAAAGGTATTGAATCTTCTCTCTTTATTCCTGAGAATTTGATGTTTGTATCTATTATCTTTGAACTGATTATCCAATTTGAATTGATTATCCAATAAATTATCCATTTACCTGACATAATAAATTGTAAACATTTGATTTTATTCTAATCGACTGACCACTTTCCACCTTCTCTCTGAGCCTTACCATTGTACAAGCTGTTGTTAGTACTGTACCTTTAAGATTTAAATATGTAAAAATTAGTACCTTACAATCTACCCTACCACAGTTGTTCAATTTGTGTCTGTGTATGTGTCTGTGTCTGTGTCTGTGTCTGTGTCTGTGTGTGTGTGTATGTGTGTGTGTGTGTGTAATGACGTATCTCTCTCCCCACAGTGTGACGCCCATCTTCACCCTCTCCAGTGTATCTGGTGAGAATCTGGACCTTTTAAAGGTCTTTTTCAACATTCTTCCTCCTCTGAGCAACAGCAAAGAGCAAGAGGAGCTCATGCAGCAGCTCACAGAGTTCCAGGTACACTCACCCTCACACTCACACTCTAACCAACACGCACATGTTGTCTGAACTCTAGATGCCACTTTCATGTCAAATTGATGTGTTCTTACAGGTGGATGAGATTTACAGTGTTCCTGACGTAGGGACAGTGGTTGGTGGAACACTGTACAGGTCAGTCCACATCTGTTGTGTTAATCTTGTCTGTCTGATGGTTTAATTGCTGTGTAACAGCCACCTAGCAATGCACTAGCAACTGTTCAGAACACTTTAGGAAACCATAGCAACACCTTAGCAACCACATAACAACACCCTAGCAACCACTCTGAACAATGTATATACAATATAGCAATGTTTTAGCATAGTAGCAACTGCTTAATTGGCACCCACACATCAATGCCCTAGCAACCATTCAGAACACCCTAGCAACCATTCAGAACACCTTAGCAACCCCAAGCAATGCCTTAGCAACCACCTAGAACACACTTGCAACCACTTATCAATGTCCTTTCAACCACTCATAACACTTTAGCAATGCCATAGCTTTGTAGCAACTGCTTAGCCTTAGCAACACCTTAGCAACCACCCGGAACACTCTTGCAACCATCTTATACCTGTCTTACAATCACCCAGAACACCATAGTAATTGCTTAACAATGCTCTAGCAACAACTCTGAACAACTTCTTAAACCCTTGCAACCACATGGCAACACCATTGGAACCACTAAGAACAGGTTATCTGCTAACTAGCAATGTTTTAGCATTGTAGCAATACCCACATATCAATGGCCTAGCAGCCATTCTGAAGACTATAGTAATCCCCTAGCACCCTAGGGGATTACTATCTAATGGGTTGCAACATCTTTCAACATCCCATTAGAACACTCTATTAACCACATAGTAATATCTTTGCAACTACTTTAGAACACATTACCCTAATAACATTTGCAATCACTCATAACACTCTTGTAACTGTCATTTAACTCTCTCACAACTACCCAGAACACCATTGCAACTGCTAAGCAACAGCCTAGCAGCCATTAAGAACCTTTTCTACTGCCTAACAATGTTTTAGCATTGTAGCAACTGCTTTGTACTTACATTTCAATGCCCTAGCACCAAAACACATTTGCAACAGCTTAGCAACCACTCAAAACACTACCCAAAACTGCTGCTTAGCGACACCCTAGCAACCACTCAGAACAACTTTCTACTGCCTAACAATGTTTTACCATTGTAGCATGTGTTTGCACCTACATTTCATTGCCCTAGCACTAAAACACATTTGCAACGCCCCAGCAACAGTCTTATAACTTTCTCACTACCACCCAGAACACTCTATCAACTGCTTAACAACACCTTAGCAACCTCTCTGAAAATCTTTTCAACTGCTTAACATCACTCTAGCAACCTCCCAGAACACCCTAGCCACAACAGAGCTTCAAAACTTAACCTATAATCTGTAAACATTGAATATCTCTTCCTATATTATTTAAACACCATAATGGTGTGATCACATTTGCAACATTTTGCAGCAAAAAAGTTCCATTGTCTGTTGTCCATAGTGTAGTGAAGTGTGAAGCACAGCTAAACACAGACAGGACACTTTCAAACCAAGCAGCTTTCTGTTGGTTGACACAGTAAATCCTTGTGAACAACTTGAACCTGTTGCATGAGGAAATCTTTCTCCCTCATGCGAAATCTCACATCGCATGGATTCCTATTGAAATGCAAATTAGCATAAATCTGCCATATGGCAGCCAATTTCACCACAACTTAAGGCCTTTATAACCTTCACACTTCAAGGCTTTTTCAAGCCAATCAATATTTAATTTGTCTTGACAAACTTCCTCTTCTAGTTAATTGACTTTCCATTCACACGCAGTGGTGTGTGTCGTGAAGGAGACCGGCTGGTTGTTGGTCCCACGGATGATGGGAGGTTCCTGAGGTTGAAGGTGTGCAGTATTCACAGGAATCGCTCCGGCTGCCGCGTGCTGAGAGCCGGACAGGCTGCCACGCTTGCGCTTGGGAACTTTGATCGCTCTTTACTACGAAAGGTCTGATCTCAAAAAGAGGTTACACAGTCATATCTTTATGACTTCTTTCACTACGATGGTCTCTTTTAAAGAGTGTTTATGTTTTTAGGGCATGGTTATGGTGAGTCCTAAAATGAACCCTACAATTTGCTGGCAGTTTGAGGCCGCCATTGTCCTCCTGTTCCACGCCAAGACTTTCCGCCGTGGTTTCCAGGTCACGGTGCATGTGGGGAACGTGAGGCAGACCGCCACAGTGGAGTGCCTCCTTGGGAAGGTGTGGATTGTTTGCTTCCTGACATTAAAGCAGGGATGGGTAACGTCCGTCCTGGAGTGCCGCTGTCCTACAGAGTTTAGCTCCAACCCTGATAAAAAAACTCACCTGCCTGTAGCCTTACCAGAGATGGTCTTATTAATGGGAGATAGGAAAGTCCTTGGCTCTACCATTGGAGAAAGCGTAATGGCTAACTTGATCACGTGTGTCTAATCACATTACAGCCTTGACGTCATTGAATTTCGTTAAGAGTTAAAGTGGTGCGACAGGTTAAAGTGGTCCGGGATGGTCCGGAACGGTCCGGAACTGTGTTCCGGCACCTCAGATAGATTCATTAATATCAATAGATAGATTCATTAATATCAATAATAGCACGATGGTAGGCTATTGTTAAAAAAAAATTTGCATTCACGTTGCATTCCTTGCCACTGTTGCCTTTGGCTTGCTCAGTTGGGGATATTCAAATTAATTAACCAATCATACCATTGATCAGCTCTACCAAACTTGGATGTCTTTTTTCCAGTAATAAACAAACATTGTTAAGTTGTTTTGATTGATACTGTGAAGCAGCTTTGATACAATCTGTATTGTGAAAAGCGCTATATAAATATATTTGACTTGACTTGACTCACGTCAAATTGCAGCCAGCCTGGAGCTCCTTCTGAAGTAGTCCTTCCGCGTCAAATCAAAACGTAAAATACCCCCTGGCCCCGCCTTCACAAACACGCTTCCAGATTTTATGTTCTCACGGTTCTCCTGTCTGATTAGAGGACATCTACGCCGGTTCACGCATGCAGACAAAGTCCTTCCTCTCCTCCCCGCCGAACGACAGCGATTAGAAATGCGTGAAATGCACTCACGGTGGTTGAGCACGGTAAAGTTAGTTTTAGGTTCGATATTCGCCTGACATTTGATTGACATTTGAAAGCTGTCTATGAGGGTCGGCACGGCAGTCTATCAGATATAGTCTAAGATATCAATAGCAGGATTAGTTTTAACATTATTTAACCATTGTATATCAACATGAAATATTCATTCAAAATCACGTGCGTTAATGCTGCATATTTGTACCTGAGAATGCTTTGACGCATTCCCACAGCGCATGATAGGGAACGTCTGCCAATTCCACCAACTGCGCTAAACGTAGCCTTTAATTTGGATTATTTAATATTAGCCTACTTTTAACATTTAAAAACAGATGTCTTCAATTTCCAAAGCATGTAGAAGGTTCCTATTGGCAATACTGACTTAGGCTACAGCTTTCCTGGTAGCCTTGAGTAAACTAAATTGTCTCAGAAAATGATTAATAAAACATATAAATATCAGTTGAGCCTATGTTTACTTTCTTCACTGACACCTCGAAAATGAAAAGACTATCAGTCAAAGTTAAGCTTTAGGAGGGGAAGAAATAGGGCAGGATAAGGAGACTGAGAGAAAAAGAAAGATGTAGATGAGGAGAGAGCAGGTATTGACAAATAATCTAATGCCCAAAGACGTGGTTTTAAAGCTACTTCTTATCCATTTTTTTTGGCCTTCAAAAGTCTTAGATTGCACATATGTAGGTCAGAGAAATCCAAAATTTTGAATTAGATTTTTTTTTACATTTGACTTTACATTGTGAAAAACATGCTTGGGTTCCATATTGTGGTGTTCAGCAATTTTAACATAGTATCGTCATCATATCAGTGTAGTAGATGGACCAAAATAAAACCATTAAAATATCAAGTAAACAAGTATTGTGATATTTGGTGCAACAGTGACACTCTTGTCCCAAAAAGTATTGCTATACCACGATACTCAATATGTTGTCCTATGGTGAGTCATTACAAACACGTTGAAGATTAGCTTATGGGCTGTCGATTCTTTAATTTATAAGCCGTTTTCCCACAAAAGCAGCTTATTCAGAGTAGTGAAGCCTCCATTAAAGAAATGCTGCCTCTGGACTCCTTCCCTGCGTTAGTAGGCTTTTTTTTTTGCAAACCTTGCAGGCTTTTAATCCTGAAACATTAATTAGCTTGTTTCGGTGTGTTTGATTAGGGTTGGAGCTAAACTCTGCAAGACATCGCCACTCCAGGACCAACATTGCCAGGAAAACAGCGTTTTCGTTTCAAAATGCTCTCCTTCCATACAAGCGTTTTTTAAGCATTTTCCAAAAGTTTCTCATTCACACTAAAACGTCTGAAAATGCTAAATTCACCTTACTGCTCATGCGTAAAACCTTATAAGATGATACAGATGAAACAGACATAATAAAGTTCTCATGCTATTCTTCTGGCGGGATCATTTTATTAGCAAAATATCTCACCATTCACTGATACGTCTATGTCGAACTCACTCACCATTATATGTTTGGTCTAAATGCAACTGCCTTCATGTTTTGCCGCAGGACAACAATTGCTAGTAAACCTTCTGTCATCTTTGCAGGATTGCGATATGAAGAGTGTACAAAGTAACATCTTTAGCAACAGTGTGAAAGTGCATATAATAGCACATAACCGGCTGAATCTATCGGTTCAATATGTCACATAACTAAACATGCGTCATCGGTTTCAGACACCTCCGTTTTAATAGTCCACACTACAGGTCCTTCTCAAAAAATTAGCATATTGTGATAAAGTTCATTATTTTCCGTAATGTAATGATAAAAAATTAAATTTCATATATTTTAGATTCATTGCACTGAAATATTTCAGGTCTTTTATTGTTTTAATACTGATGATTTTGGCATACAGCTCATGAAAACCCAAAATTCCTGTCTCAAAAAATGAGCATATTTCATCCGACCAATAAAAGAAGTGTTTTTAAAAAAAAAAAAAAAAGTCAACCTTCAAATAATTATGTTCAGTTATGCACTCAATAGTCAATACTTGGTCGGGAATCCTTTTGCAGAAATGACTGCTTCAATGCGGCGTGGCATGGAGGCAATCAGCCTGTGGCACTGCTGAGGTGTTATGGAGGCCCAGGATGCTTCGATAGCGGCCTTAAGCTCATCCAGAGTGTTGGGTCTTGCGTCTCTCAACTTTCTCTTCACAATATCCCACAGATTCTCTATGGGGTTCAGGTCAGGAGAGTTGGCAGGCCAATTGAGCACAGTAATACCATGGTCAGTAAACCATTTACCAGTGGTTTTGGCACTGTTAGCAGGTGCCAGGTCGTGCTGAAAAATGAAATCTTCATCTCCATAAAGCTTTTCAGCAGGTGGAAGCATGAAGTGCTCCAAAATCTCCTGATAGCTAGCTGCATTGACCCTGCCCTTGATAAAACACAGTGGACCAACACCAGCAGCTGACATGGCACCCCAAACCATCACTGACTGTGGGTACTTGACACTGGACTTCAGGCATTTTGGCATTTCCTTCTCCCCAGTCTTCCTCAAGACAAGCACCTTGATTTCCGAATGACATGCAAAACTGAGCAACAGTCCAGTGCTGCTTCTCTGTAGCCCAGGTCAGGCGCTTCTGCCGCTGTTTCTGGTTCAAAAGTGGCTTGACCTGGGGAATGCGGCACCTGTAGCCCATTTCCTGCACACACCTGTGCACGGTGGCTCTGGATGTTTCTACTCCAGACTCAGTCCACTGCTTCCGCAGGTCCCCCAAGGTCTGGAATCGGTCCTTCTCCACAATCTTCCTCAGGGTCCGGTCACCTCTTCTCATTGTGCAGCGTTTTTTGCCACACTTTTTCCTTCCCACAGACTTCCCACTGAGGTGCCTTGATAAAGCACTCTGGGAACAGCCTATTTGTTCAGAAATTTCTTTCTGTCTTACCCTCTTGCTTGAGGGTGTCAATAATGGCCTTCTGGACAGCAGTCAGGTCGGCAGTCTTACCCATGATTGCGGTTTTGAGTAATGAAACAGGCTGGGAGTTTTTAAAAGCCTCAGGAATCTTTTGCAGGTGTTTAGAGTTAGTTAGTTGATTCAGATGATTAGGTTAATAGCTCGTTTAGAGACCCTTTTCATGATATGCTAATTTTTTGAGACAGGAATTTTGGGTTTTCATGAGCTGTATGCCAAAATCATCAGTATTAAAACAATAAAAGACCTGAAATATTTCAGTTGGTGTGCAATGAATCTAAAATATATGAAAATTTAATTTTTATCATTACATTATGGAAAATAATGAACTTTATCACAATATGCAAATTTTTTTAGAAGGACCTGTACAACACGGAAACAGCTTTTTCAAAAAGCTCAGTTTTCGTGAGACAAAAACGCTATCTCGGTGTAGGCAGAAGGCCCCAACGGAGAGAAAAAGATGCATTTTCAAACGAAAAATTATGATTGTGGACAAGGCTAAAGGAATCATGTCTTTACAAACCCGGTTCTTCTGTGGAACACAAACTGTGTTCTGAAGAGTGTTGCTCTGTTTGCTTATATACATGTGCATATATACATGTGTTTGTTTGTCTTTTAGGAGGAGCTGCGGACAGGCGAGAGAGCCGTAGTGTGTTTCAGATTCTTGAAGCACCCCGAGTACTTGCGGGTGGGAGCCAAACTGCTCTTCAGAGAGGGGGTGACCAAAGGCATAGGACACGTGACGCACCTCCTTCCTTCCACCCAGAACCACGTGCCTGATCAGAACCGGAACCAGAACCACAGTTAGACATGGCGGGAGTGAGACCATACGTCAAAAGAGGACACTTTCTGTACTTGCATCCCCTAGTTTTATCACACACCTTTCATTTCCAAGCAGATTTGCCTGTGTGTAAATGCTCTTCATTCCTGTGACATTTGGAGGGTTGTGGTACAGCGATTTAACGATTAGGGTTATGTCTGCTGGGTGTAATGGTGCTTGGAAACCTCTCCTATTTTTGCACACGTGCGTTTCACGCCTTAGCTTAAAGCTGGCTGACCTTGAGGAAAGCATGTGGGATTTCCAGTCGCTAAGTTGGGTATCTGGAGCAGATTTCTGCAGGAAAAACTCCTGCCTGCAGACTGCATTATAGATAAGAAAACAATCGTAGTAGGTCGTAGAAAATTATTTTTTTTCAGCGGTAGCATTACTTCTTCTGATCCTCAGTAGTATTAAATATGTACAGTAAATCTGGTGCACACACCTCGAATTTGCTTGTTCTAAGGTTGCTTTCACACTGGCAGTTTAGTTCGAAATGGTGCACGGTTCACATGAAAAATTGCTAATGTGAAAACTGTCGTGCGAACCTGGGTCTGCAACAGGCCCTGTCCCAAATGGCACCTAAACACTCGCAGCCTTCCTACGAGTCCGCACTTTCGTGACACAATGCCACTTTGACTGTCAGGAAGAAGTCTGCTGCAGAGCTCGTGAAGTGTGCCATTTCCCAGACAGCAACATAGTGTTGGCCCAGATCTGGGCCACATCTGGTACATGTGGATTCAACGCGTACCAGATGTGGGCCGGATCTGGGACGACACTATGTTTCTGTCTGGGTTGGGACAGGGCCCAAGACTACCTGAAAGAGGTGGTCTGAGTTCAGTTGCACTGGAACTGTGGCACGATTCACGTGAATGAAAAAAAACTAATATATAGATATATTTAGTTCAATAAAACACATGTAAGGTATGTTAGTGTTGAAGATTTACCTCGGATACAAGTAAGCCTGTAGTGTAATCACGCATAGCGAGCGCAATCAAGGCGGGAAATGAATGGAAAACTGCTGTCTCCTCTAAAGATTCAGGTTGCAAGCGGCAGAAAGCCAACTTTCATGCGACACACATACAGTAAACCCAAGTGTTGTTTACTCTGCTGCACATAATAGCATCAAATAAACACAATATATTGACCGCGTTCTGTTTTCTATCATGCGGTGTGCATGTTTGTGATGATGTAAGGTGAACGCAAATGCACCAGTGTTCGATAGAATCAAGTCGAGTGTGAAACCAGACCAGCGCAGCGGGAGGCATCGGGAACAATCGCACTCGGGCCGCAGCAAACGTGCGAAAGCCCCCTTAGGTAGGCCTTAAGCCCAAACTATACTTCAGTTTTGATGTGAACCCACTGGCAGTGTGTGTGCTATTTCTCTTCAGAGGTTTTGACCAATAAAAAAGTTGTTTGTCAGGTATCTCTTAACCCCCTCACACAAGTGCTCATCAGCACAGGTGTCTATTGATTTGTTGTTACAGTTGGACAATGAAACTGAAACACCTGTTTTTAGACCACAATCATTTATTAGTATGGTGTTGACCCTCCTTTTGCGGCCAATACAGCATCAGTTCATCTTAGGAATGACAGATACAAGTCCTTCACAGTGACCAGAGGGATTTTGATCCATTCCTCTTCCAGATCAGTGTCAGGTCACTACGAAATGTTTTCTGACTTGCTCCTCCAAAATACACCAACGTGGCTCAAGCATATTTATTATGACTGTGCAGACCATGGGAGAAGTTCAACTTCACTTTCATGTTCATCAAACCATTCTGTCACAAGTCTTGCTGTGTGTATTGGTGCATTATCATGCTGATACACACGACACCCCCTTTAGGGTACAATGTTTGAACCATTAGGAGCACATGGTCCTCCAGAACGGTTCATTAGTCTTTGGCAGTGACGTGTCCATCAAGTGGTCGGGAATGCCATGATATAGCAGCCCAAAACACCACTGATCCACCCCGTGCTTTTCAAAAAAATCAAGCTGCACACGTACAGTGAGCGTAATGTAAATTTCGTAATTAGCAAAGTAAAAACCAAGTATACTTTGGGCTTTAATCTGAGCTCTCACTGTATGTGTTTTATGGTCCTTTATGGTTGTTGCTTGTCAGACTGTACAATATTGTAGCAAAGAGTTTGGTTGTCCTGTTTCCTACTTGTAGGAGAAGTTGTGATGATGTGCCAGCTCTTTGTTGGAGGCTAAGATTTGTCAGAAAGGAAACTAGTAATGATTCCCAAAAAGGGTCTTGAATGGAAGAATTGCGGCCCTTATTTTACAGTGCGACGCTTGCCGTGGTCGCAATGAAAACAAGGTTGTAACGGACAAAAGTACAGTCCATTTGATATGTTGTAACAAACTTAACGTGATAACGAAACAAAATGCACTGATTTAAAAAATGCCAATTTAATGAATTGAACAATTCACAAATGGTTTCATGAACAATTTACATCGATTTTGTTTGCGTTTAATGAATAAATGACCACAGCCTTGTTATTGTTCACGTAATTTAGTTTCTTTTCAGTGCGTTTGTTGGTGTGATGGGATTTCGCCCTCATCTGCAGGACAGAAGAGTTAACTGAAAGGGAATTTTTGGAGCTCTGGGGCCTCATTTATAACCGTTGCGTACACACAAAACAGGCACTGAAAGAGGCGTACGCTACTTCCCACGCATAATTAGCGATTTATAAAACCAAACTTGACGGGAAAACTCTGCTTACTGCAAACTCTGACCCATGCATACAAACGTTTTGGGGATGGAGCAGTTTGGCGACACCGATGGTGAGCTGGAGTTAAATGTCATTTTGTCTTTTGTAAATATCTAATGATAATAGCAGATTGAGAAAATAGTTTTGTGCAAATAATACACAACAAGGTCTATCTGTTTCCATTCAAAATATAAATCAATTAAAAATACTATTTGGCCAGTGGAAAAGATTGAGAAAAACTTTTTCTGAAATGTATTTTACACTATTTGATTTATTTATTCAAAAACAAGGCAAGGATATGCTACTAAATGATTTTTATTTATGTAATGTGACGGCACATCCCTATTTTATATTTTCCTAATGTCTTGTACCGTTAAACATGTTACCACGTGGATGAATAATCACATGCAAATGATATGCAGATGAGGATATGCATAGTAAAACTAGGCGTTGTAAGCTCCATATATGGTTATTTCGGGGATTAGAGACATGTGCGCACAATCTTCCGCTGACTGGGATTTATAAAGTGAATTCTGCGCAGGTTCTGGCGTACGCACGGTTTTATAAGTCTGAGTATTTTTTTTTGCATACGCCATTTTTGGCTTTCGGGCGCACGTACACGTTTAGTAAGGATCTTACGCAGTTTTATAAATGAGACCCCTGGTGTTGTAAGACCAGTGAGGCATGACTGGGATTTTATAATCCTGATGACATTGTGCCTAATCATACATTTATCTTCACTGATATGACTCCAAAAACTAATTTGTGCATATTGCATATAGGCGAGGTTTAGGTAATTTCAGACGGCTTATAGGTAGGGCCATCCTTAGGGCGGAGCAACTGGTGCCACCATGCTTGGGATGGCCCTGCGTAGAGGGTTAACTGAAATCTTTATGCAGATTTGTGTGATCGCATTCGTCGTGAGCATGTACAGGAACCCAGATAACGATTGTGTTTTGCGTCTCGTTCACCTGTGCAGTCCTTCTTGATATACAGTGCAATTATTAAAACATTGAATGTATTGATCATAGATATGAGTGACCATTTAAAGTTACTAAACTAAAAATGTGACCGCTAATGTATAAAAGCTCATTTCATTCAACAATTTTGAATATTTGGCATCAATCATGATACTTAAGCAGAATGCAAGTGTAAATCACCCGTTAAAACCATTCTTGCATAGATTTTCACACGAACGATGTCAAGAACGGTTTTACGAACATTTTACAAAGAAATTTTTCTGCTTGTGTTTCATAAATGAGGCCCAATTTCTTTCACAAATCCAGCTATTGGTCAACAGTGCATGTTGTGCTTACACAAATAATAATTAATATTGTCTGATGTGCAGCTGGTTGGCTTTATTATGTTTGGGATGTATCTTCCTTTCATGTACTTCTGAAAAAAGCCTTCAAACCCGAAATCTAATGCTTTGCTATTAGTTCCTATGTAATAAAGAATTAATGTTTTATTGTGGAAACCCTTTGTTGTTTGTTATTATTTAATTTGATTAAATACATGGAATAGTTTGTCATGGAAATTACAGCTTGAAAACTAATAAAGCTCTTATCAGCATACCAATATAGATGAATTTGAATCAATTGTGCACAAAACATTCCTATAGAAACCAAGTGGGGAAAAAGCCACAAAAAAAAAAAAAAACAGCAAGTCAAAAGTTTTGACAAGTTTTATTATGATAAATGAAAGCTGTCTTTGCGCAATAAATTGTTAATTGTTCACAGAACACACTGTTGTAGCATAGCAGCAAGCACCATAAGAGGTTTATGTAACATGACGTTATGAACAAAAAAAAAAAAAAGAACAAAAAAATTATATAAAATCTTTTTTTACCTTCAAAAGATGAATGCTTTTTGTTTTGCACTTTGTGAAACAAATCAGCATTTGTGAATACAGAAAATTTCAGATGGAAAATTACCACTAAATCTGACATCCTTCATATGTGATATAATACTCAGATGACTATTAATGCATCTGTACCATTCATACATTCTTCATTCTTCCTTCACTTAACTATACATGCTTGAAATGTGCATCTAAGTCTACCTGTTCTACCAAAGCTTTTAACCTTACAAACATGTATAACATACCAACATGACACTATTCATATCTTTTCACAATGTAAATGTGATGCGTTCATCTTCGAAACTTGCTCTGCAGAACTAAGCGACTGTTGAAATGATGCCTCTCTGGAAACGTCAGGCACGTCAGTGCTGATTTGGACATTTTTACGCAAGGCTCCTTTGTCTGGGCTTGATTCTGGGGTACAGCTACAGAAGAAAAACAAATATCAGCAATGTATCAATCATAAAAAAAAAAATGGATATCAGAGATAAGGAAAAAGCTTATAAATAATCTAGTTCAGAATGTGTCAAGTTCGTAGAAATGTAATCTTTGTATTTGTATTGGTATTAATAAATTTTTGAAAGACATTAATACCATTTAATGACTCTTCAAAGTGTCAAGTAGTGTAACTATCAAGTAAAAAAGTGCTGAAATATTCCTTATACAATCGTAATTAACACAAAAATACTTCCTGGATGTTTGGTACACCCTACTGACTGTGGTTTGAAGATTTGGCAGACAAGTTTTTCAAATGAGCATCATATCATTGACCCAGATGTATGCAAATGCAAAAAATAAAGGCATTTCAGTAGCACTTTATTTTACAGTCCTGTTCCCCATGTACATACTATGTACTTTTTATAGTAATTACAATAACTGGGTAAACCTGAACCTACAGGGAAGTCCCCCTGTAGTCAATAATTTTATCCCTTAAAACTCATCTTTGATCACCAAAATTACATATTCAAATGTTTATTTCTTGAAAAAAATGTTTTATTCATGCCTTAAAAAAAATAGCTTGAATGTAACTCTACACCCTTGCCTCATTAAGTATATGCGCTTTAAGTAAAGTATAGCACTTTAAAAACACCTCATAGATATATAAACTACATTAAAAGCTTGATTTTCACCACAGGGGGACTTTAAACCTAACCTTAACCCATGGAGTTACCTTATATTACCCAGTACTTTCTTAGTAAAGTACACCTACTGCAAAAATAAAGTGCAACCGGCATTTCCTTACCCCGAGAAGATTGCGAGGTATGTAGCCCTCATTGTCGGCACATCTTGCCCACCACCACTCTGTTTCTTCACTGTCCTCTCTTCGTAGGACGGTTAGGCAGTCTCCTTCATTAAATGACAACTCATCTGGGCCCTCAGCATCATAGTCCCACAGGGCATAAACTACACCCCTGTTCATGATGCCCATCTTCTCCTGCACACCTGTGGAAAAACACCTCAATGCTACAGATTTATTGTGATACTCTACCGGTTGAGTTACAAAAAGTCATATTTTTCGTACTGTTTCATAATGGGAGGACTGGTTTCTCACCATAGAGAAACTGAGAGCATTGGGCGTATCCTTCTTCCATCTCCTCACACTTGTCTGCCGCCGTCTGCATGTCGCTGTAGGTTGTGGCGTATACGGCAGCTCCCGATTCCACCAGGAACTTACACACTTGCACGTTATTACAAGAAGCAGCGCAGTGCAGTGGAGTCCTAACAGAAAGAAAGATGTTTCGATTAGTTGCATTAAAACTCTGGGCAGAATTACCCTGTGCTTATAAATGTTTTCCACTCACCATCCATCGCTGTCCGCGGCATTCGCGTTCACTCCAAACTGCACCAGGAACTTTACGATTTCTGTGTGTCCAGCGCACACAGAATTGTGCAGAGCAGTGATGCCCTCGTCATTGGGCAAACTTGGGTCGTCCACCTGGATATGACATACAGACATAAACTTGAAATGCTAACCTGCAATACATATATATCTAATTGTTATATTACTTACTAGTGGACCAAGTATGCAATTGATCATGACCTATTCCTCACCTCATATATGATCCTCTGGACGAGGTCGTACTCGCCCTCTAAAGAGGAGTCCAGCAGGAGGGCCAAGGGGTTAAAGCGCACACGCATCCCGTGGTTGATGCGCTCTGAGCCGGTCTTACGCAGATTTGTTCTTTTGCCCTGACAAACACAAGAGGGGATGGATGGATGGATAGATATTGGTTATATAGACCTTCTGTAGCCCCGCCCCTTTCAGCACTTGTTATGTTGTCTTCCGGTTTGTAATTCCACAGCATGAAGGTAAGATCTTACGGATTTAAGAATGAACCGCTCGTTCCAGTCTTTTGACATTGTTCCGCTTCAAACATCACATTGTAGAGTTAACGAAAGTTATCAAGAGCATTAAGTAAATCCACTTTACCACCAGCTAATTACTTTTCGACAGTGATGCCATAGAAAAATACTGAGCTACCGCGATAAAGTTCAAAGACAGTATTCTAAAGATGGCTACGCACTTATTTCTCTGACGCATAAGGTCTATACTAGAAGAAAATTCTGTATATATTGTATAATTTATGCATTTCTACATAAATTAAATGGTCAAGTTCTTGTACATGAAGTAATAATACTAGGTGTTACCCAGACATGAACCATTCTTTCATTCCGCATATTAAAAGCCAATTGAGGGTCACTGGTTGCCACTTCTGCTCCATTTAAATGTTTAATTAGATCTGCGGCGGAGTGCTCAGAATCTTAGTGTGGCTAGTTGCTAAGCAACAGCACAGAATGGATGGTCTGAATGGCATCTACTGACCTGACTTGTCTTCACCCTCTCTCTGTCTCTCCCTCTTTTTCTATCTGTGGCCATACTCAAATCTGTAGGCTAAACAGCTAGAGAGTTTTCTATAAAGACAAGGAACCTATCCCAAATATCGTCCTCGTCCTTTAAGGGTTCGACTGTAATGGGCTGCTCAGTGTTGAGTCAGTACCTGACTACGCTGAAATGCTTTCACACCTTAGCACCGCAAAAAAGATATTAAATTTTGAGCCATCCATCAAGACCAACCCTGCTGCTGGGGTAGTCCCAACAGTACACATTTTAGATGTCTACCTTATCTGACACACCCATTTGAGCTCTTGGAGTCTTTACTATCGAAATGATGAGTTGAATTAAGTGCATTTGATTAGAAAGACATACGAAATGTGCAGCGTTGGGCAAACTCCAGGATCAGAGCTTGAAAACACTGATCAAGACATAGATGTTTTAGTTTTATAGCTGTATGTTCACAGATCATAACCAAAGACTAAAGAATAACACAAGATGTGTTGTCACTCGTCACTCGTATTGTTTCGAATGGGGAAAAGTGCATTGCTCAATATGGCGGAATAAGTCCCGCCTTCTAAATAAGAGCTAATCACCGATTGGTAAAGTCATCGCGTCATTGCAGCTGCCATTAGAAGCTCCAGTTCCTATAGAAAGTCAGACACACGCTTCCACTGCACATGAGCGTAATCCAGCCTGAAAATTTTCGCTTTCTGTCATGATTTGAGCGTTTAAAAACAAAACTTATGAGACAGTTATTGTCAGATTTCATTAGTGATTTCAAATATGAAATTCAATCAAAAGCTTGGCAAACAGTTTTGTTGGAGAATTTGATATTTTCCCATTCAAAGAGATAGGAGCTGCATTTGCATGCCCGAGAGGCATTTCAAAGATGGCCGCCGAGTGAAATGACTTGTCTTAAGGGGACTTTGTCATAATGCCTAAATCAATTAAAGTTTCCTGATTGGTAAAAATATGCCTGTTGAGGTTCACACTGACAGCAAAAAAACAGTGATTATAGTTTATAAAGTTTTAAATAGAGATATTTTTCTTAAAAAAACCCATCGCTTCACTTCAGAAGTCTTTTATTAATCCACTGGAGTCGTATGGATTACTTTTATGATGGATGGATGCTCTTTTTGCAGCTTCAAAAACTCGACCGCTATTCAATGCCATTATAAAGCTTGGAAGAGCTAGGATTTTTTTGTTTTAATATAACTCTGATTGTGTTCAGCTGAAAGAAGAATACATATACACCTAGGATGGCTTGAGGGTAATTTATGGGATAATTATTGGGTGAACTATTCCTTTAACTGAAAAAACAAACAAACAAAAACAGCTCAACTTTGTCACATCAGTCACTCATGTCGCCTTAAATCGACAACTCTTTCTGAAATTGAATGACTTTGGGCAACTTGGGTCCCTGCAATTCGCAGTCAGTGTGAACATCCATTCAGTCCTCTAAAGAGATGGTTGTGCCTTTAGGGAATATAGTAGTACCTACCGGTGGTAGTGTGACCTGTCCTGTGACCTCTGGAGCCTTCATATTAACACTGTCCTCCCCCGGCCCCTCCTGCTCTGTCATGCTGGGATATGGAGGTGGAGGGTAAGGTGGATACTCCTCAACATAAGGCTCTGGAGCAGCCGGGCCATAGACTTCCTGTTCTTCCTTCAGTCCAGTGCTAGAAATGGTGCTGTCATCCAGGATAGGTGATCGAGGTGGAAGCGGTGGAGGCGTCAGCTCCTCCTCCTCTCTTTCACACTCAGGTATCGTAGTATCATGGTGTCCCTCCTGGGGTCTAGTGCCCTCGTCAGCTGCCGACCTGCATCCATCCTCGCCTTCAGCCTGAAAGAAGCCAGCTGGGGTGATCATGGTCTCCATGGCTGCCAACGTGGTCTTCTGGTAGAGGAGCTTCTGGATGTTGGGTCCGCCGGGCCCCTCGGATTCTGTTATAGAGCCACGCTTTTTAAGAGGCCTGGGCGCATGGTGCAGTCTCTTCCTTAGGGCCTCCAAGTCAACGTCGCTCTGGAGCCGATGGGAATTTGAGAGGAACGGGAGAAGTTTGGTTGGGCTGAGGGGCCGGGGAGCACGTTCTACCTCCTGGCCCTCCACAGAGGAGGATACAGGGGCCATGTTATGTCCCTGGTCCACTTGGTCACCATCTAGGCCTCCAGTTTTCTCAAGATGACTGCTGTCCTGAATAAGGGACTGCTGCCCCCCACTGGATGGGATGACTGGTTTACCGTATACTGTGAGAGGAAGGAAGTGAGGATCAGGTACTAGTTGTTATTTATATTCCTGAGTGACCACTAAAATAAGAACATAAGCTACATAGCTTGAATCTAACCAATCCAAGGGTACTGAGTATATTTAGTATATATACTAATGATAATTCATTATATTTTATGACTATATCCTAATTTAACATTTGTTTCCGTGCCCGAGCTACAAAGTGTACCTTTGCAGACAGAGTAATTTGCCTACATGCTCCTAGTTTTTAAAGATATGCAAACCAAAGATGGAACCAAATGACAACAAAGTTATGTAACTAAAGGAACGAGTACTTTCCCTCTCTTTGTGAAAAGTGAGCATTACTATGAGCCCTACTCACTCTGGATAAAGCTCTACTTACATTCTCATATGTGCAATTTTGGTACACCCTCAAAGCACACACTGTACACACATAACCTTGCTAATATTTAAGCAGAATAAATGTGTACAGCTGTTAAGATTGTTGTTGCAAATTACACTTTTGTGCCAAATACTGTCTCCTTGTGTCTTCAATTCAAATTTATTCCAACTTGTGTACTGTCTCTCCATCTGGTGTCAGCTAAAAAGTGAATAAACATCAACACTTGTAAATATACTGTAGCAGAACAATTGAGTGTCAACTTACTGCAGCGTCATTTAAGGGCACAAAATGCTTTTTTTAATTTCCCCAATATCTAAGTGAAATTTGGTCAAAAACAAGTCCAGCAGACTTCCTGTTGTAATAATTAAGCAGCTTGGTTTAAACACTACGGTATATCTAAATCAGAGGCCGTAATAAATAACTATTTTCTTCATTTGTTTCTGCCTTAAAGAACTTTAAATTTAACTAAAGAAAGCTTTTGATGCTTATGAATCTTTTTATACTCGAAGTTTTAACTGGTATTGTTTATAAGTCTATATATAAGTATAAGTATTGGTATAAGTCTATTTGTGGTCTAATTTCATCTTATTTGTCTCTCTGCGTTTATAAAACAAATGTTTGCTACAATCTTTGTTCAAATTATTTGTTATATCTTAAAGTTCCTCAGGTTCGAACAGAGCTAGGGAAAAAAAGGCTTAAATATAATGCTTCATCTGCTTGGAATAATTTACAAAACATCTTAAAGCTGACTATGCTTCCATCACTAAACGAGTTTAAGTTACTTTTAACTGATTATGTGTTTTATCTTTTGGTAAATTGCTGTTGTGATCTTTGATTGTGTTTTGATGTGTATTTGTATGTCTATGTTATCGTAGCTGCTATCTTGGCCAGGTCACTCTTGTAAAAGAGATTTTAATCTCAATGAGTTTTTAACCTGGTAAAATAAAGAATGAATGCAAAATGCTCAGACGCAATGTTTGGATCACGACTAAGAAATATGTTTATTTTAAGCTCAAAAATCCTGTTCTTAGACTTTTTAGTCATTTACACAACTATAAGAAATACCTAAGCATTTCCAAACAAATTGTATGTTTTCCTCTCCTGTGCTGCAACAGCTCTCAAATCTCAGACAACAGTTTGACAACTAAACGAGTGTTTATGATGACGAGTAAATTATGGCAGAATTGTTGGTTTTGGGTGAATCATTCCTTTAATACTAGATTAAGTTACTCAATGTCCTCTTCAAAGTTAATTCTATGTGCTTTTGTTGATTTGGCAGCAAGTGGTGGATGTGGATGTCTTGTGTGGTGACGGTACTCACATCGAGGCTGTGAACGGGTCAGTGTACTTTGCCCTTGGTAACCCTTCCCAAGAGTGTTCTGCTGGGTGTACATGGAGTAGATGGAGCTTGCTGCCACCGTCTGGGGCTTGTGGAGTGTGGTGGGGGTGGACGTCTCTTTCCCAGCTGAAGTATCTGTTGTGAAAGGGCGTACTGTGGCAGCAGGTAAGGTGTCCGGTTTAGGGGGCAGAGGTAGGGGTAAGGTGTTGTTGTGGGATGGAAGGGGCATTGGGGGTTTCTGATTGGCTGATCTGGCTTTGCCAGGGAAGGTGCCCGTGCTGTAAGGAGGTTTACTGAAGGTGGACTGGCCTGGTAGAGCAGGTTTGGGCTTGCTGGGAACAGGAGGAGGAACCTTCCCAAACATTCTGCCTGCAGACTAGGATTGAAAAGGCATTAGGTGTTTATTTACTACATAATAGCTATACATACATTGGCATTCATTTATTGGAAATCTCTGAAAACTGTTAAATTCATGCTGTACCTGGGCATCCCTCAAGAGGTCCTCACTACTCTGGTTCTTGCGTAAGGGCAATGGCGGAGGTCTCAAATCTGCCTCAGGATCTACTAACAGACATTTAAGAAAACAGCTTAATCATCTATTGAAATTTAAACATTAGGATTTCTCACTGGAGTAACACATTGTCTGTGGGTTTGTACTATGTAAAGTGTGTAGTGGATGTTAAATACTTTTGCTTATCCCAGTTTAATGGAGAGACAACTTCAAGTAAGCCATTAGTGGTTGACTTCCTGAAGAGTGTAAACAATGTGGCGCTATCAAAACATTGGTCTGACATGTCAACTTCTGGCTCAACCAATGGCTTGAGTCTGAATGCAAGTTTTGAAAGGTTGGAGAGAGAGGTCTACTGCACCTTTTTCCTGGGATCCATGGCTGGTCATACGGGGAAGGGTGGAGGAATGGCCATGGGTGCTGCTGTTGGTTTCTGTGTTGGAAAACAAATCTGACACTTTGGAGATCTTACTTGTCAAGAAACCAATACCTGGAAATAAAATTAGGAAAAGATGAATCAGGGGTTATAAGTCCAATAGGGAGAGGTATGATGGCATATACAGATATATACACGTACCTGTGGTCGGTTTGGGGAGGGGTTTGGGAAGAGTGGCTGTGCCGTCGGGATAAGCAGGCTTCACCAGAATCTCCTGTCTGGGAGGAACTGGAGGAGCTGGAGAGGTCTGGATGTACGGCCCAACAGCAGCAACCCTGGCCGGGCCGATGGGCTGAGAGCTCTGCCCTTCAGGTGGCTGCTGGAAGAGGAAACGACAGAGAATGAGGGGAAGTATTTCTGTGCGTCACAAACTAAATTTGTGTCCAAAAAGAAGAAGAGATGTGAAAGTTATAGAGATGCTCACAGGCAAGTTCTCTTTCTGTTGGAGAGCAGCTTTTTTCTTCCAGAGCCTCTCTCTCAGTTCAGCCACTCTTTTGTCCATGGTGGCCATTTCTCCGTTCTTCTTGTTTAGATTCTCTCTCTGCTGCTGGAGTTTGGCACTTTGCTCCTGATTCAATTTATTCCTCAGCTGTTGAAAGGAGAAAATCCCAGAACAAAAGAGGGACTGTTGAATTTTGTGTGCGAAACTATTCACTTTTTAAAAACCAAATTTAAAGCCTGAAAAGTGTATTCCTGCTATATTTCTTTCAAATAAATGACACTTGGTTTGATATTTTGTTATAAAGTAATATTTGAAGTGTGTCCAAATACCACTGCATGTTGTGAATAGAAAGATTGCGTTATAGCAAGCTGTAGGCCAAAAGGAAAAAAGCTACCTGAAGTTCTTTGTACAGTCGCTCTAGTTCCCCACTGGAGCTCGATCCAGCCTCGTGTGGGACGTCCATTTTGCCGCCACGTAACATGTCCAGTTGTCGACTCAACTCCTCCACCCTGCTGACGGCCACCACCAGCTCCCGCTGCTTCTGCTGGAACAGGCCGTTCATCTGCTCGATTTCCTCCACTACAGAGGGAGAAAAAGGAGGTTTATAATTCACTTGTTAATTAACTTCTCATTCCCATAAGCAAAATCATTTGTTGTTGTCTCTGTTGATTAATTTAGAAGCTAATGGCAGTTTTATATAACAGACGCAGCAGAATTAACTTTTCCATTAGTGGGCAAATGATCCACAACAAATTACATTTTCGTAAAAATCTTTTCTCCAAAACACGTTATATATATATATACAAATATACGCAGACGTTTATGTTAGATGTAATTAATCGATTTGACAACACTAATAATAATCTATAATTTTCTTTAGTGATAATCGTTTTAGTAAAATGAATTGCTTATATAGATAATTTCTACATGACTGCACCAAACAAAACAGCAAAAATAAAGACTATTTTTAAACTGGCATCCCAAACACTCTCCCTCTAATTTCACCTTGAACCAATATCCTTCAAAGAAGGTCAATGTTACAGCACATGCAGTTCCAGCGTTTCTAACCCACTTTCTCAAACAAGTTTACTGGGTCTGACCTAGTTTACTATTGCTGATGCGTTTCTGTTCCACTTGTCCTTTCAGAGCTCGAACCCTGCGCAGTTTGGCCTCCTGGTTCTCTGCGTTCTCCCGTAGCATTCGCAGTTTCTCCTGCTCGGACGCCTGCTGTTGCTGCTGCCGCTGGTCCTGCAGCTTCAAGAACCGCAGTCGCTGTTCCTGTGAGGAGGCGTCAGGTCACAATCTCAGCGAAACACATTTTCAGACATCATTAAGTTTCAGAACTATGTGCCTACTGTTTTCAATCATGCTGATAATGGACAAAACTGTTGTGATATGGAGAACATGACAAATATGATGACAACTGAGTTCACCGTATAACATTATGCAGTCGTTTTATTCAAATGCTCAACTTGTGACACCATTTCATGTATGACTTGATCAGGAGATGGTGTTCTTTTCCATACAGCCTCAGACTCCATTCATATACATTGTATGGAAAAGAGCAGCTTGGACATTCTGCTAAATATCTCCTTTTGTGATTGATGGAAGATAGACAGTCATACAGGTTTGGAATGAGTAAATTACTAAAATTTTTGCACGAAGTGTCCCTTTAAGTTGTAAAAAAACTAAACACTGACTAGTCATTTTTGCCTATGGCGCAGTGGGCTACCTTTGTGGCCAGGAGCTGTTGTTGTGCGTTGATCTGTTGTTGTTGCCGTGACGCCATCTCTTGCAACTCGCTGAGGGTGATGTCCAAATGAGGGGCCGCCATCTAAAACAATATCAGCTTTTGCTATTTTATATAGGACAGCTATATTTGAAACATTTTAAATAGGGATGCACCAATAGGAAAATTTTGGCCGATACGATAACTCTTTATATTTGAAAGCCGATAACTGATATATCGGCCGATAAATCTGATTCCAAATTTTTATATAATTTTTGAGAGCCTGATTACAAAAACAAAAGTCTCACCATTAAAATCCTATCCCAAGCAAACAATTATAATAATATTTTAACATATTATTTTATGTAGCCTATATGACAGATTTGCGCTGTGCATGTTTTTACTGTATTTTCTTTTTTTGAAATGTCTCAGCTGAAGGAAATCGATTATTTATCGTTTTAATCGTATTTTTATTTTCTTATCGGGTCCATAATGATAACATAAAAAATTAACATATATCGGATGATACCGATATGGTGGCCAATATATCGTGCATCCCTAATTAAAGGTTCTTTTAAAGGATTTTAATATGTTGAAACTTTGTTGTCAGGTCACGTATACAGTACACGCAATTATACATGTTATATGTGATTTGCTTTTTGAAATCTTTAATATATCTTGAGTGCGGTGGAATAAACTATGAGTGGTCCCTCATTCCCAAAGTCTGATTTACGTCTCAGTTTTTAATCACATTTAAGGCTTAATTAAACAAATTCTGTAATTATTAAAATGCTTTGCAATGTCATAATTCATTCCAGCCCATGTAAGAATAATATCTATTTAATCTTTACTAGTATATGTGTACATTTTACTGAAAGTTTCTGTTTCTAAATTATGCCTAAATTAGCAACCGTAACCCAAGGGGGGCGGAGCTTAGCAGATTAACTATCTTTAAGGGAATTCATACTCACTCCATTTTCCATGAGTCTGTCCATTGTCCCCTTCACTGCGTTTCTCTTGGCAAGAGACTCTTGAGCTCTGTGACCTCCTGTAGTCAGAGAGAGTTACAGTGTTAGCAGCATGTTAGCAGTTATTGCTCATACTTAGGGTTAAGGATGTATATTAAGCTTTAACAGATAACTAGTCAAGAACTGTTTTTGCAAAGAACTTAAATGATACCTCAAATCATACAGCTTGTTGATGAGAAGGGTATATTAAGACTTTGACTCAAAGCTCAACAGTTAGCATTTAGCAAACTAGCATTTGAACACTAACAATAAAGGTCAGAAATAATGGATTTAGCCTGAAAGAGAGTGGCTGTGCTTGGGTGAACCTCATTACATAATGACTGTTTGGCTGGGGAAAACAACTAGTGCTCAATTATCCTGCATATGACTGCCTGTGCCAGGGTCCCACTTACATAACCTAAACACTGGCACTGCTAGCGCCGCTTATGTGGGTTACTGGATAAAACAGTCTAGGAGTGAAACAATGCCCAAATAATGCTCTTGGTCACAGTCTGACACCACAGGGGTCCTAATCAGGGCTTACTGATTACACAAGCATAGGGCTTTACCTCAATTCTGTGCGAAAACAAACCACAAACACCACGGATACAAGTCAAACTGAGTGTAATTGACATAATTATGCTCGACAGAAAAATAAGGAACTCTTTGTGAGGTAAAGCCAGGCGTACAGAGCCGATATCACTCGCATTGCTGTGTAACAGCCGGTCTTTGTCCGGCAAAGAAGGCCAAAGTCACTCAGAGAAATCTGAAACCTCACACATGGTTTCACATGACTGGGATGCTTAAACTTCTCAGGGGAACAGGGAGGATTCACTTCAAACACGCCATGTAAACAAACTACTAGAAATTGCGTTAAGAGGAATTTATGAGTTAAAAATAACATGCAAAACAGCCGACCCAAAATGTGTTATATAATGTATGTTATATATGTTTTATATATATATATATATATATATATATATATATATATATATATATATATAAAGACAAAGGGTGTTTTGAGTTAAAAATAACATGCAAAATAACTGACAAAAAATTACTTGAAATTCAGAGAGATTTTATATATTATAAATTTATACATATTTCTAATTACAAAAATATAATATAATAACAAGAAAATTTTAGATTAAAAAAATTCTAATAATAATAATAATGTGTATAAGCGTGTATAAAATGCACAGCACTTTTTCAAGCTAAATTAACCATTTTACCATTTTTAAATGTAAGACATGCTTACAGAAAGGTAACAGGAATGACGGTTACAGGGTTGACAGTACCAAAACTTGAATATAAATACCAAATAAAAATAATAAAAAATATTCATATAAATAAAAAATATAATAAATAAATAGATGACTAAGGGTATTTATTAAAAATAACATGCATTATTATTATAATTTAATATAAAATAATTTAACTTACTTACAAATAACTTAACTTACATAAAAATACCAAATAAAAACAATTTATTAATAGTTTGTGGCACTTGTCACATGAATGATGTGCTATTTATGTTGTTTAATTATGTGGGAGTGTCAAAAATTAAATAAGAATTAGAGAAAAATTGTGTGTGTGCAGGACATGTACGTGTGTTGGATGTGTGCGTGTGTGAATGCGTGTGGGCATATGTGTTAGTGACTGAATTCTTGGATGCATTTGGATGGAAAGCGAACACACACACACACACACACACACACACACACACACACACACACACACACACACACACACACACACACACACACACACACACACACACACACACACACACACAGAGAGAGACACACACACAAAATGAGTGTCAGTGTTTGAACTACATCGGATTTAGCCGCATATTACTTTCACACAGGTGTTCCTTCACCAACTGCACTCTGCAGTATGAGCTGTACATGTCAATATTATCTTAATTGTATCTGTGATTAAATGGATAAATGGATAATCCAAGTTGTTTTTTTGTTTGTTTGTTTTCTCACATGTGCCTCCTCTGGTATTTCAGAACATACCGTCCATTGTGTTTGCATGTTTATAGGACACAAGATAAAGATCCATTCTGATCTATTCCAAAGCCCCCCACCCCTAGGCAGTGCCCACAAAACAAGCTGTTCTGCAGTAAATTATTCATGCCCCAACACAGCGATAACCTTGTCAAATTTACAACCTCTCTATTCACAGTCTCCTATAAAAGGAAATGACATTCACGCCTATCTGCAACAACACCATGTCCACACTGACAGCAGACCGCCGACCGGGAGAGGATGTAATCGAACGTGCCCGTGATTTGGTATGGAAAAAGAGCCGGTCTATATTCAAATGGCCATCCGACCATCCAACAGATAATATTCCAACCATACAGTAAATAATACACACTATCAAACATTCTCCACCTCTTTTGCATTGCTACTGTCTTCAGTATTCAAAATCAGAGAAACTAAAAGTAGGTAATTTGGGGCCTTTTGTAAATCCATATTTTCAAAAGTTAGATTAAAAAAATTATAATAATAATGTGTATAAGCGTGTATAAAATGCACAGGACTTTTTCAAGCTAAATTAACCATTTTACCATTTTTAAATGTAAGACATGCTTACAGAAAGGTAACAGGAATGACGGTTACAGGGTTGACAGTTAGGCCATGTGTCCACTAAAGTGTTTCTAGCTACGGGCGCTTGAGAGCGTTTTGGCAGCGTAGCATTTTTTTCAGTTAAGACGCTTTGCTTGTTATGATACGGAATATCCGCGAAAGTGTTACTAGTATCTTTTCACACATATTTAGTTTCTGTGTCGATTCTATATTAAAATGTTGATACAATGTAACGTATTTTCTCTGACTCTTGTTTTAAATTATTTTGTTACGTTATTATGCTTGTTGTTTTCATCTGTTGACATTGTACAAGCAGAATGTGGCGGTTGGTCGGTGTTGTATTAGTCCCGCCCCTCCTCCACTGTGATTGGACGGCTGGGTAAAAAGTGACAGTGATGAGCGCTGCTTTTACTCAAAGTTGAACATTCTTCAACTCTCGGCGACCAGTGAAAAACCCCGGGCGCTTCAGCTTGAAAAAAAGCTCAGCGCCTCGTTACGCTCATGGCGTTTAAAAAACGCGGCACTACCATTGAAAACAATTTGAAAAATACGCCAGCCGCGTGAAAAAAAGCTTTGGTGGACACACGGCCTTATACAGTTTAATTTGACATAATGAAATACAATATGCTTCTTGGAGAGAATTTAATCCTGACATTTCTTTAAAAATACCCTTATCATTTATCATGGTAACAGAAAAAGTGATAATTATAAAGTGACAAAAAAAGATACTTTAAATTGTCTGTAGAGCTTTACGACATTATAATAAAGTTTTTATTTATTTATGGAATCTATCTATCTATCTATCTATATATCAACTAGATAGATAGATAGATAGATAGATAGATAGATAGATAGATAGATAGATAGATAGATAGATAGATAGATAGATAGATAGATAGATAGATAGATAGATAGATAGATAGATAGATAGATAGATAGATAGATAGATAGATAGATAGATAGATAGATAGATAGATAGATAAGATAGTGAAACAACAATATGCTTCTTAGAAAGAGAATTTAATCCTGACATTTCTAGGTACCTTTTCAAATATCAGTTGTTTACTATACAAAATCACGGTAACGGGGTTGACATTTTAAGACAGTTCTCTACTGACAAACATAAGATTAGGTGATTAAAATAATGAGACTGTCTTTTAAGTGAGCTCTACAAGGACAACTCAAAGTTTTTTTAAATTTATTTATGGTTCATTACTTTAAAAAAGAAAAATATATATAATTAAATGATTGAATAAATAAATGGTCACACTTTAGTTTAGGGTCCAATTCTTACCATTAACTACAACTTTTGCCTCAAAGTGGTTAGTAAGGTAGTTGTTAAGTTTAGGTATTGGGTAGATTAAGGATGTAGAATATGATCATGCAGAATAAAGCATTAATATATGCTTTATAAGTACTAATAAACAGCCAATATGCAAGCTAATAAGCAACTACCTTAATAGTGAGAATTGGACCCTAAAGTAAAGTGTTACCAAATAAATAAATAAATAAAACATTATGCCATTTAAAAACATCTAAAAAATATATGTATACTGTAGAGAGAGAGAGATATTAAAGAACAAATGATAGCTTTTACTTTTATTTTATAATTGTATTCATAAAAAAAAAATCATATTCACTAGGAAATACACGGGCGCCAAAAATGCATCCTCATAATGAAAGCCAAAAGTTGAAATGTGTACATTAACATATAGTAAACATAATTTTTTTGCACGTATGCATTAGAGGAACAAAAGTGGCACCAGTTTTGTAAAATGACTTTTTCTGGAAGATTTTGGTGACTTTTGAAAGCATTGACCTTCCTCATTCTCACCTGTATCGTGGCCAGGTGCTCGGTCATGGCGCAGGAAGAATCGCACCTCCGCCCTTTGCTGACCCCAGCGCTGCAGCACTTCGATTATTCGCTCGCTGTCACCAATCACACGCTCTGAGAGAGGAACCGACCAATAGGTAAGAAGTGATGCAAATTAGGTGGCAAAGATCCATTCTAGAGTGATGCATCACTGCACATTTAAACCACAGTCACATGGAGAGGTGCAGCAAGATGATTCTATCATTTTAATTTCTTTAATGACTTTGTTAAAAGAATAGTTCACCCAAAAAATGAACATTGTGTCATTTATTCACCTTCAAGTCATTTCAAACCTGCATGACGTTCTTTCTTCCGTGAAACACAAAAGGAGATATTTTGATAAATGTTCATGCTGCTCTATTAACTGTAAGTTTTAAACTTGGTAAATAATGACAGAATTTTAATTGTTTGATTGTTACCTTAAATTCACATCAAATCAAAACAATTATTGGAATGAAGTTGCTCAATAATATTAAAAAACACACAAATGCAAGTCAGCACATACCAGATCCTCTCCACATCTCGGCGAGATAGCAGTCCACCTCCCCCGGCTCTTTACACATGTCCACCACATCTCGACACAGCGTCTCCGGCGTGATGGGAAGCTCCGTGAAGTGCTTGTCGCTGTTGCTGAGGTACACCGTTAGGAACATCTGAGTCAGTAAAAAAAGACACAACATGGGACGTTACAACAGAGGACAGAAAAACATTTTTTTTTGTTCCTCAGAGTCAGTGAACTTCGATTCTCTAGTTCTTTATAAAGCCATTAAAGAACCCAGAACAGATTTCAATACTCTCTCAACTGAAGCAGTGTTATTTTAACCATCTGGTGCTCTTCGGTCATTTTTGACCGCATTTTTTTTTTTTACTTTATCAGAATGGTTTTTGGTACTTGCTGTGTAAACACAAGAAAAAAAAATTGGCCACATTGGAAATGAATTGTAAACGAATTTGATCAATTTCATTCGTTTTGTACTGCGCCCAAACAAAATCTTACTGAAAGCTAATTTTTTTGAGATGTCAACCTCAAATTTGGAACGCAGCCTATTTAGATTTATGGTTTAAATTTTCTCGCAATTTCTTATAAAAGTTGAAAATAGTACTTTTGTGCTTTTTTCATAACAATAAACTTCTATAACTTTTTAAGTTGACTTTTTTTCTCACTTCAGCAATAATCTGCCAAGTGTCTTCTTTAAGAAAAAAACTTAAGTCTGTGCTCCAAAGCATTCAAGATTTAGGACAGTGCAAGTTGGAAACTGTGGTCAAAAAGTGAATAAATGGATTAGAACTACAGCATAAATATAATTTAGTACCACAAAATCCCCTAAAAATACTAAATATTAAATTTAAAAAAACATTATCGAACTAATATACAGTACATTCATTTCATTAAAGCAAAAAAGGAGGCACACCAGAGAGTTTTTAATATTATTTATATATTATTAAAGAATTTATTCATATTTTAAATTAGCTTTTAATTTTATCATTTTATCATTTTTAAAATTAATTTATTTTAATTTCACTTTGAGTTATTTTAGTACTTCAACTCAAACTTATTTTATTTCAGTTAGCTGCCAAGGCAACATTTCTAATTTTCATTTAAGTTTTTTAAGAGTTTCATTTAATATTTATATTTTAGTTCAGCTTAAGTTTTATTAATTTTGTTATGTGCTTCTGTAATGTTTTTTTTTTTATATATTTCAGATTATCTTTGATTCATTGTAAGTTTAGTCATTTTAGCATGTCAACTTCAGCTCTTTTTATTTCAGTTACAGGCAACATTTCAATATATATATATATATATATATATATATATATATATATATATATATATATATATATATTTTAAAATCGTTTTAGTGTTGGTTTTATTTAATAATAACAACACTGATCTGAAAAACTTAGAATGTAACAAAAAATTACTTTTTTATCCATACAGACAGACTCAAAATCAATATAGGCCAACAGCAAAATAAAGTTTCTTGAAGAGGTTCTTCACTTACATACAGCTTTATTATGAATCCTCGTCTCAACCATCCAGACCTATTATAGATATGTGACTATGCAACATATTCTCACAACTCGTTACATATTGACGCTTGGACAGGACCCCTCTGCGTCACTTTTAAAGGGTAGCCTTTTAGCTTAATTTTTTGACGTGCAGGGTACTCCATTGCTTTCAATGAGAAACCCTTGGCGTCATACTGGGAGTGAGAACGTGTTGCACTGTATGCCTCACGTAATGTTATAATACAGCAGTGCGTGTGGGTGAAAATGCCAAGATGGATGGTTGACAGCAAAAGAAACGCTGTATTTCTGTCTTGGCACTTTAATTGCAGCCGGCACAGATGGCTGTCACATCAAGTGGGTTCTTATCCAGAAATAAAACACAAGCATGGGATCATAATTAGTCAGAAAGCAAGGAGGTAATTGATTTGTAATTCCGAAGGAGGAAAAAGACAAGGTTATTGCCAATGTGGGTAACAGCATTAATCAAAAAATACTAGATCTTAATATAAATTCATGACTAAATAAATGTGATTTATTAATCAGTTACCTAATAATTAATAAGTTACCTAACCCTAAACGTAAAAAAGAAAACGAATGAATAACGAAGACATAAACTCAATATGTTTACCAATAAAGAATAAGCATATTTTTGAAGGACATTCTGCTAGCGTGTGTTTATTTTCAGACTATCAGCAGCAGTTATTATCACTGCTGATAGAGTGCAAAAGTGTATGTGTGTGTGTGTGTGTGTGTGTGTGTTTACATGCTTTGGCAAGCGAAGCTGAGGTACTACTGTCACACCAGATGGGTAGAAGTGGCTCTTCAACCTTAACACCGGGACAGGAAACAGTCCTGCATGAGAATTCCTGAACGCACATATTTTATTACACGCTTCTCTGGGATACTTGATTCTGATTGGTCAGTTGCAGCATTCTGCAGTGGAGTGTTTCTGTATAATGGCCACTAAAAAAAAATCCGGCAACCGATTTATTACACTGTGCTAGTTTTATGTAATTTATATCACTTTACATGTCTCTTACTTTCATAATAAAATAATTGTAAATTAAAAATTTTGTTATTTTATTTTATTTATTTATATTTTTTATTTATATATAGGTTTTCTTTATTATTTTATACATTTTATAATATTGAGACGTAAATTTTGCAAGGTGAAATACATGGCTTAAAAAAAACCCCTGAAATTCACAACCCAAATTTGACCAGACTGGGTTTCAAAGTGGACGTTTTTGAAAACGTTACCGTTACTGTCTCTGTGCAAACTACAAAAACGAGAATTTGTGAAAACGGTGATGTCATGCATATCACGTTCAGTTCAGTCTATATGCGCGTAGTGTTTCTATACAAAGTGACATCGCCAACTACGGGCCTGGCATGAATAATACAGCGTTTTTAGTCGTTTTCACGGATCTGTGTGAACGGGGACAGTTTTAACGTTTTTGTCTGTACGCAAAAAAACACAAAGGAAAAACTTTTCAGTTTTTAGTATATCGTTGTTGTGTAAACATACCCTAAAACTACAACTATTAAAGATTGTTCTCGTTAATTGAAATAAAGGTTAAATAAAAAATAATTTTTAGATGAAAAACTTAAAGAAAATTAGTAATGTTGCCTTGACAACTAGCTAAAATTTAAAAAGTTTAAATTGAAGTACTAAAATTATTAAAACTAACAAACTGAAATACAAATGAATTAAAGCTAAATTAAAATATATATAAAACAAACTAATACAAATGACTAAATAAAATTAAACAAATTTAAATGAATACTGAAAATTTAAAATAAAAGCTAATTCACAATTCATTTTATTCTAATATTATTTTCAAATTTTTCATTTAAGTTTCTAAACTTAAGTTTTTCATATTTGATTTCACGTAACAAAAAGTATTTTTAGTTTAGCTAACAAAAACAGCACTTCAATTCACCCACAAGCATTTTTTCTGAACACAATTCTCGATTGCGAGTCGAATGTTGCTGCAGACCACCGCAAACTGCTGTCATTAATAAATTCCTTACTGCAGTTTTTAAAATAGCTAGACTTGTCCAAACAGTTATCAGTATTCCTGATCTGTGCAACATCGGCGTTGTGACATTCATCTGCCGTCACACACAGCTGTGCGAAAAGGGTTTAAGAGGCTTTCTCTCCTTCAATGCGCACACACATCAAGTCTAATCTGGCTTTGGATGCGCACACGACTGCTAAAGCACTTGTATCCGCGCCTACTGTCATACTGCAAGCATGTATAAATAAATGTTTGACAAGATTCAGTCAGGAATATCTGTGGTTAGGCTTGTAATCCAGTAGTCTTTAAAAACTGTCCAGTTGATCCAAAAGGGCCAGTAAAAATGAGGCCTGTTAAAGGAAATGAAACTGGAAATGAAACAGGCCACAGAAATGCCCACGAATGACAATAAAGGCTTCAAAAAGTAATCAAATAGGATCCAGTGAAAAAAAGATAATCTTAGTGCCACTGCCGGCATAAAGATTATGGTCTATATCAAGCAAATATGGAGTTTGGCAACTAAATTACAGATAAAAGGTTAAGAAACGGTTGCTTCTCTCTTAGAAATAAAGGTTCTTTATTGGCATCCATGAAAAACCTTTAACATGCATAGAAACGTTCCATTAAACGTTTAGGAAAAACAAAAAGAAAACAAAAGGAAAAGGTTCTTTAGATTATTAAAAAAAAATCTTTTAAGAACTGTTCTTTGGAGAACAGGGGCCGTATTCACAAAGAATTTTAAAGCTAAAAGTAGCTCCTAACTGGCGAATTTAGGCGTGTCACTCCTAACTTTAGGACTCCTCATTTTTTTCACTAAGAGTAATTCACGAAGCATTTTAGCCCTAAAAGTAGCACCTAAGTCTGGGACAGCTTAAAAGAAGTCGAGAGGACTCCTAACTCACTTAGACTTATTCACAAAGGATTGTAGCGCATACCACCGCCTCTCGCAGTCGTCCGGGGTCCGCGACACAAGCGGGAATGCTGGATTGATCTGCAAACAAATCCTCTCCCATGTCTCACGCTTAGTTTTGCTTGATATCCCAGTGTCGAATTTCCCTTTTATTATGTTTTTTTTTTTTTTTTTTTAGCACCAACTGGGCCAGCAGCGGTAACTGTTCCTGCGTCCATGTTGGGCTTTCTTTTCCGTTTTGGCGAGTTCATAATCCACCGTCATTCAACTACATTACTTCAATAGGAGCAACATTTCCTTGCTTTAAGTAGTCTATTTAGGCTATGGAAGCTTGTTTCCGCCACAGAATGAAAAATAAAAAAGGTAATTGCGACTTTTTATCCCACAATTCTGACTTCATATCTCGCAATTGTGAGATAAAAAGTCGCAATTATTATTATTATTTTTTTTATTCAGTGGCGGAAACAAGCTTCCATACTAATAGGATGTCAATTAACCAAGCAAGTGTTAATGCAAGTGTCGTTTTTCATTATTAGGCAAGTGGCGGTTTCATTAGGGTATTAGGCTACCTTGATTTAATTTAATTGAATTCACCACTTTTCTCTCTCTGCCTTTTTAGAATTACACTTCACTTGGGCCTGCACAAACATGTCATTATATATGCATTTCGATGACATTACTATTATTATTTTGTGTAGGACACAGACATATTTAGATGTCGTAATGATTTGTTGCGTCTGTGTTATGATCCGCATGATGGCCCTGTCATCTAACAACCAATCACCGTGATCATTGCGAGGAAGCTCGTGCATGAGAATTGACGTCATCCATAGCAACGAAGACTCACTCTTAGTTTAGGAGTTGTCATTTTTCCTTACTAAGAGTAGGTCTGAAAGGCGTTGTGAATAACTTTTAAGAGAAAACTCCTAGCTAAAATATTTTAGTGTGATTTAGGAGTACTCCTAGTGGTAAAATAAAATTCTTTGTGAATACGGCCCCAGATCTTCTATGAACTTAATTTTTTTTTTTTTTCCACAGCGATGTCATACAGTAGATATACGAACTGTATAGTGAACAGTTTTTAAAAGAACCATTTTCTCTACAGTGTGAAGAACATTTTAATAATGTAAAGAAGAACTTAAGAGAATCTTTTGTGCAATATAAAGGTTCCATGGATGTTAAAGTTTCTTCATGGTACTTTCAATGCCAATAAAAAACAATAATTTTATGTATTAGTATGGCATCAAAAACCTCCTCTTGTAACCCCTTATTTTTAAGAGTGTAGACCGTAGCACTACTGTTTAAGTTAGATGAATGAGTATATTTCTGTCAGACCATTCTGTATCTCTTGGGATGACCAATGAAAGCTTTTATTAGATGAATGTTTGCTGGGAATGGAATTTAATTAATCTCCCTTTAATGTATATCTTCCTCTAATGCAGTTATGTTGTAAATTGCATATGTCTAAATCATGCTAAACTAACCTAATTTGTCTCTGGGTTATGGTTTATAAGATGAGCACTTGAAAGATCCAAATTGAATTATGGAAGGAGAATATTGTCAATGGTGACTTGCAAACCACAGACCTCTTACATATTATTTCCCTTTTCTGAGGAAAATTGAGCAGAATTCTTTATCGAATGGTGGTGTAAATTTTGTTCTTGAAAGCCATTGCTAAAAATGGTAAAATTATGTTAAAATTAATAAAATAGCCATTTCCAAGACGTACCCAATAGCTGGAGTGGCCATTTTCCAAATTTTGAAGACAGTACCATGGTTTCCATTAGAGATTTGCGCAGAACTTTTACAATATTTTTCTAAATGTCGATAAAAAACTATTATGAAATGTTTTTTTTTTATGAAATGATGGCGTTTCCATTAAAGGGGTCATATAATGGTGCCTCGACTTTTACAAGTTGATTGTACTGAAATGTGTGTTGGCAGTGCCTGTACACAACCATCATATAATGATAAAAATCCATCCAGTGTTTTTGTTTTAATCTCCTTATATGTTTTCCCCTGCCTCAAATTGAGCCGTTCGATCTTGTGACATCACTAGATCGGACGCCCCTCCCACGACTGATAATTGACAGCAGCGTTTCAACACAGACCCGCCCTGAGCGAGCTGTCATCGTAGTCCGCCGTTGTTGATACACTGGAGCAGAATGGCGTCTAAGCGATTGTGGTGTTCTGTTCTAGGGTGTAATAAGGAACACAGCAGTCATTTTAATGTTCCTAAATTTGAAGCGCTGAAGACGCAGTGGCTGAGTTTTATTTTTGAAGGGAATATTCCCAACGATCAACGTCAATGCTTTTATGTTTGCGCTAATCATTTCTCACCAGACTGCTGGTAATAAATGCTGGTATAAACCTATTCGTGTTCCTGCTGCACCTCCAGAAGAAGTGAGTGTAACGTTTTATTAACCTTTAAATATAAATCTTTGCAAATCGCTTGCACGCTTCACGATGAATGCGGCTAATGTTTACACTCAGGGTATATTACGGCATGTTTTCTATGTAACGTTACCTATACATCAGTAAACACATAGCGTCTGTATCTCACTGCTCTACCCTGCCAGTACATACAAAAATAGATCAATTCATTACGATCAATTCATTACGTTAACCAACCATTCAGAAACGTCCTGTTCGAGCCTTAATTGTCTTAATTGTTAAATTGTAATTTAACTTCTTCGGGGCCGTCATCTTGTTCCGGGTCCGACTCCGGTTCAAATTGGTATGGTTGCACAGATCTGTCCTCAGAGACTCCCGCTAACATTCTTGTTGCAAAATATACCCTCAAATGTTGTCAAGGCAACACTCCACGTGCATTGTCAAAACGCCCCACAGAACACAGGGGCGGAGTGAGCAAATCTCATTATGATTTAAAGGCATTGCACTGAAACGGCGTGCTGAAAACAGAGCTGTTTTTGACCAGGTAAAATTAGTGTTTTCTTACAATACTAATGAGAATTTTTAATAAAGGTATATTACAAATTTAAATTTAGACCCTAAAGATTCATATTAACTTGTACAAAAATGGCATTATATGACCCCTTTAACCGATGTTATGAGACTAAAACATATTTTTTCCTCTCGCGATAAGTCATTACAAACATCATGGCAAGGAATGTTGGTAGGTTTACGTATATCGTAGCCATCGCACTAGATTTTAATTGACAGAGACGTAGGCGTGTTATCCAAGCATTAATGGCAAGGAAAGCCCCTTAGCCTATACTTGGGAGCGGAACATATGAGGTGTTTCTGGGTGTTTCTCTCTTCTATCTGCTTCAAGGTCTTGATAAATTGTGGCATTTGTTTGTTGTTTAGAATCCAGTATTCCCGTAATTCTTTTGTCCTGAGTTTAATAAAGAACTCAGTGTCGTCTTCTGTCCAAACATACCGCGTCATCCTTAAAGAATGATCGACTTTTACATACGCCAGGTGACCTGTAAATGCGAAAATCTGTTTACATTGCAGTTTTGTGAAATATTCCTTTTTCAAATTGCCAGAAAAACCACCTCATGTGAGCGTAAAAACTTTTTTGTGATGTATGGGAGTTTTCGCGAAACTGAAGCGTTTCCATTGGTCGTATTTTCGTGTTTTAACATTGATCGTATTTTCGCAATTTAAATTTGTGCAATTTGAAGGGTAATGGAAACGCAGCTAGTGATCTGTCTTTGTGTCTTTCTGTCAAAGTAGGACATGTGTCTAAATGTCTGGCTACATGACGAAAAGTGCTTTTGAATCAGCGTTTGCTTCCACAGGGCATTAAATCCCAGAGAGATCACTGCTGTTATAGAAAAGCCATTGTTTCATAGGCCAGCCCGAGGCGGTGATCCCAAACTTGATCCCTAGAGTAATATTTCTGAGAAATCTTAAATTACATGATGCTGTCCTAGGGCATGGGACAGAGATTTAGGATTACAGTATTATAGCACTTTTTTGCAACAAGACACTGTTTATGTTGCCACAGGTAACCACAGGTGATGTAATGGATTTGAATAGTCAAATATACTGGCATTTACCATCAGCTGACAAGCATTAAACTCTCACTGAATATTCACCAAATGTCTTGGAGACTTTCAATACAGATTAATTTAAGTAATAAACTTAATTTAGTTTAAAGGTTTAAATAGAAAGTTAAACCCAAAAATTATATTTCTCTAATTTATTCACTTTCTTCAATACTATACAACACAAAAAAGACATTTTGATGAGTGTTTTTGTCCATACAATGACAGTGAGTAGGGTCCAAAACAACTCTGGACCACAGTCACATAAAAACACTAAGTTTCAACAGGAATTTTTACGCTGGTTAGTGTTGGAATAGCTGATCAAAGCCAGGTTAAGCTAGTTACCCAACAATGTCAGTTTTCTCAGCAGACTTTTTACTCTATACTTTCTTATCTACAGTTAATACTGACATAACATCTCTAACTGACCTGGTTTTATTTATGCATAGCCTTTTATGTGTTCCCTACACATTTCAAAAAGCAAACAGTATGTAGGCCAGTTCATTGGGCCATTTTAAGTGGACAAGAAAAAGGACGTCATTCTCTTGCAATTCAAAGTCAAAGGCGTAGCCCTGGGCAACTTTGCATTTCGTGCACCAAAAGAATAAACATTAAACAAAAGCTTTTGATGACAAAACCATATCTTTGTCAACAGTGCATTTGCAATTGAGTGCGTAGCTTTGACGCAATGACATTCAGGTTAACGCCTGTACTCATTAACCCTAAAGTATCTTAAAACTAACCAAGCCACAAAACCTCATGAATTAAATGGCATTTACAACATATCCATAATAGGAACCGTTCTTCATTATTTTTCCTGTTGCTGAAAACAGTAGATGCATTGATCAACTGGATAAATGAGATTGTCTGTTCTACAACATACAATGTACATTCACAGCCCACATGGTTTCATTAACTGTAAAGGTTCATCGCCTTGACTATTGGAGCTTGTGCAAAGGTGGGCAGTAATCAAATTTGACAGGATGAATGCAAAGCGGTCAGCCACAAAGTCGAAGAAAAGCCACTATGCCAACACAAAGAGGTAATCCAACAAACGCAGAGAGCATCAATTATTCAGTCTGATCACTACAAGAGCATCCATCAATACATGCTCTGATCGGACACGGTTTACTCGATAATGTGCCTTTAATTTAGGCTCTTATGCTTTGTTAGGAAGTAGCTGTTGGTGCTTCTGTAAGTCACAGGACAGAACCCGCAGATTCAGCAGGCTGTTAGCCTGCAGTGTGTGTGAGAATACAGGCCCAGAATCAGCCATATGGCCCCTGCAGTGGATTGACACAAAGCACGACTAATATGAGGATTAGTCTTGAGTTCATACACTACAACTCCAATTCACACACACACAAACCCTCCAAAACCCTTTGGCCACCAGGAGAATAAAGGTGGTTTAATAAAAATGCTGAAGCTTAAAAAATAGTCAACTCGCTTGAGGACATGGTTTAATTTAACCTCTGCTAGTCTAAAGGACAGGTGAGCTGACTTCATATTCGCTCTGTTCAGCAGTAAAGACACTGTTTATTGTAGCTAGAAATATCTTAAAGGTCAAAGTTAAAACATTTCGAGTGCCTGATTACCGGTTGGTCCTTGGGAGCCGAGTTTTCCAAACACACTTCTCTGCATAGCAGCAACGTTGTTGTGTGGAATGTGATCTTGGCAACAGTTGCCGTGGCAACCGGCCGCTGCAATTCTGGTCATTGTTTCCCACCAAGGCCTCAGGTGGCTGAAAGGGCCCGACAACAATCAGTGATATTTATAACTCCTAATGCACAGCCTTTGAACTGAAGTGGGATACGGAATTAAATTACTACAAGCTAATCTTATTCCACAAGTGCTCCCGGCCCGAGACATCTATTCACCTGTCAAATCAATTTAGAGTCTTGAAAATAGCTGCTCTGGGTACTTTTCTAATCGACACAAAATGCATGACCACACAAGGACCCTTCAATGCTTTTCAACAGAGGAAGCTATGCAACCCAAATCAACTTCCTCTAGGGGAAGTATAAACAATGCCTTGATATTCTCAATGCAGTTTTAGTTCAAAACGCACTGAGGAGGACAATGCAGGTTACTTCAGTAAAATGTTACACTAAGAGGAATATCCCACTTCTACTTTTTTTTTTTTAACCACAATTGTTGTTCCTTTGAGACTTAAGGCAGCTAGTAATTCACAGCAAAAACAATGAACTCAGCGTCTGAGGTACGGAAAGATTTATGGGGTGAACAAAGAACAGAGTCACAATTCAGATAATTTAGACTGCTGAAAGAATATGCTTTGTAACAAGCTCAAATACACTGCGGTTCTCTCAAACACAGTGTATGACTTCAAAATAGCTGCTTTACTTAAGTTAAGATTATCTAGGATCTAAAACTGACCATGACTCAAACTGAAATGATCATCTATGATCTTTACAAGCTAAATATACCATGCTGTTTTATCCACCTCAAACACACAACAATGCTAGTACTGACCAGTAAAAGTGTAAAAATTTAACTAAATGTTGTAGTATCTTAAAACCTATGACTCAGAATAGTGTATTTCCATTGAAACAATTCGCGCCTAGAGAGATTGTGTCCACAGGTCATTAATTTCATTATTTGCATTTGAAAATCCGTAAAATGAAAACTCATAATGTCCCATTCCATTATACACAGGGATTATAATTCACATTAACAGTATAAATCCATGGATACTGACGGTTCATCCAGATTGAAGGCAAACATCCGGTGAAAAAGCCAGTGGAGATTAAGGACTTTCTTGAAAATGCACCCATAGAGCAATGAGTTTTACCCAGAACTGTATCTTCATTAGAAATGTACTATAATGGAAAGATCAAAATGACAAATAGCCCTTGTGATCGTTGTGACAGGTGATACGATCATATGTTTTTACTGCGGATGGTTGGTCTATGAATGTGTGACTAACCAACACACACCAACCATTAGTGACTCACCCACAAGAGTAGTGACAGCAAAGAGATGGCAGGTGTTTTAGTACGCTAAAAACTCATTTCACTACATACTATAATCTCAAATAACCACTACATTAACATCAAATGACTCTTTGTGCCAAATTGCCTACATTGTCTAACCTTAAGGGTCTGTCAGGTAAATTATATTGTGCCACACATCTTAAAATCGTAGCTTTGCTGAATGATCTTGATTATTTGGTTACATTATTTGTTTATAATAATAGTCATATTTGCATATGAACATTCCATGGAAACTTATTTAATCCAAAGAGATGCTATTCTTGAAAGTAAGATGTAGCCTATACATACAATCATTTTTGCAATTAACCCTTCCTTATTGATCAGGTTTTTTTTATTGTTTCAACACTTACTGAAATTAATTAAAAAATACGCAATATTCTGGATCAGTCTGTGTTTATTATCAGATTACAGGATATGAAATCTAAGACAAACAGTCAATTCAACCTCTGCCTCCTTTATTTAATAGAATCCCATTTATCACCATTATAACACTGCTGCATGGGAATGTTGATCTGTTATCATCTATCTGAATCTGATCAATGCAACTTGGATGAAAAAGAAAAGAAAAGACATTTACCTAATGAAACTGAGTCGCTCAATGACAAAGAAGATGTTGATGCATGGAGATGAAAATCATTGTACATCAGCGTATTACATAGCTTGATCTCGACTTACCGGCATCATATTGAAAATGACCTCCAGATATTGTATATCCGTATATTGTAGAAATTGGTCACCAAATAAGTGTTCTTATTGTTGCTGTTTTATATGCAGGAGAATTGAGCACGTATTATCCTCTTCTTTTACGTATCATTATTTTAGATTAGTCTCCTCTGATGTTGTCCGACAATATTGCAGTGTTGATTTATTATAGAAACCTGTTGCAGAATGAACCCGAGATGAACTCGGTAAATACAGTAAAGTTTCTTGCACGAATCGCTCAGACTTAGGGAACCGCAGACCGCTGATCACACCGAACCATTTGTGTGCGCAGCGATTCACTACCAGTAAACAATAAAAGCGATATAAAACATAACGGTATTCCGCGAACGTCTTGTATCATCTACTGTCCGCTAAGCTGATTGCAAGTCCACATTATATCCGTGCGAGCGAGTTTTTTCGCTGGATCAACAAACGCAACCCAACCCAAGATGACGCTGCGCGAGATTCCGAATATCCCCGGCGCGTGCATGACAAACTCCGCCTCGCGCCACCCGCGCGCTTCCCGCCCACTTCATCATCATCATCATCATCTCCTCAGGAGCTCTCAACTAAGACACTCAGCTCTCAACTAAGACACGGTTTGCGGTTTTATTTGTCTAATGTGCCCCACACCATAGAAGCCTTTTTAGAATAATAATGCGAATGACCTTTAGTAATATTGAAGAAACAAACGTGCGTTAAATAGACTTAAGACTGTCGTTACAAAACATTTCATTAAGTTTCATTGCACCGTACGATTATACAAGCTAGCTATAACTAACAAATACTTATAAAATGCAAACAAAACGTGAAGAAATACCCATATAGGTAGCCTAATAGATTAGAAATGACAAAAATAGTCATCAAACATTCACCAGATTACCTGACCAACCAAGAAATTGAAGTTGAATGTGGAAATGTACCAGAAATACACCAATTGTGTTGCTGAACATGGTAATTTATGAAAATACTGATTTTCTATGGACATTTTATGCATTAAGATGATAATCATTCAGTCATTTAGCCTACATGTCAAAGTACCCTATGACACCAAGTATTGTAGTGCCACAATGGTTTGATGAGGGCAAACCAACGAGCATAAATGAACATAAGCATTTATATCAGATATTTGACAAGAATAAATTTTGTCGACTGACCTGGGCTGTGTTTCTCAAAAGCATCTTGAGCTAAGTAAGTTTGGGTATGTCATTTTATGCCCCACTTGCCAAAATGGGGTTGAATGAAGAGTTTAATCGTAACCATTAGGGCAATATGATCAACTTAGGCTTACGATGCGTTTGAAAACCGCAGCCTTGAAATACTCGGAATAAGGGCTGTTGTGGTACACCAGTGGGAAGTCTATTGCAGGACTGGAGGAGATAACTCAAGTATGGAAATACCTCTGGCAGATCTATTGTCCTAACTATATGTGTAATGTCTTATCAGCACTGCACTTGAGATGAGAGCCAGGTGGTGGTTTGCATGAAAGCATGGTCTGAGAATGCAGTTAAATGGTGTTGCAGGATGTGGTGCAAACCATTGCCATAAAGCCAAGAAACCTCTTGAGCAAAAGCTGCTATAATCGTGGTTTAACTCCCTGAAATCATGGGATAAAAACTACAGGGAGGAACTGCCTCAGGAGAACATCAATAATCAAATGTACCTTAAAATATACTGTCTGATAGTGATACCTCATTTGGTCCCGCTGAGGGAAATTTGGGCGTACAAGCTAAGAAGACAACGGATTAATAACAATCACACAGTCATGTCTTGTTACAGTCAAATTTGTAGCCAAAGGAACAAAAGACTTACAGGTGTATCTAAACCTTGGGGATTTGAACAAGCCCTAATTTGTGCTAAAAACATGAATTAAACTTCAAAGTTTGCAACTTGTTGAGAAGAACTACTATGTTTCTTACCAATTTTGATCTGGCAAATTAAAAATCACATAGACTTGTTTTGAAAGAGTCACCTATTGACCATATAAGAATCCACCAAGATACCACCTAAAACCCCCTAGCAACCATTTAGCAATGACCTAGTAACCTTCCAGAACACCCTAGCAACATGGATGCAGCTTCTGAGTGGAGAAGCACCACATTTCCTTTGGAAAATGTAAAACCTATATAAGCTAAAATCACACACTTACAAAAAAGGTTAAATGGGTACTATATAGAACCATATAGGATTCTTGACTCGATTTTAACACTTTTAACACTTTATGCCAAAAAGTTCTATGTGTAAGGAGAGATGTCATAAATGCTTGCATAATACTTTCAAGTTCAATGGGTCATTTCATATCTTTTCCACTTTTAGTGCTTGCAATGCAATGTCCCTACTATTTTTCTTTACTTCCTGTTTCTTTTGTCCTTTCGTATCTCTCTTCCTCTCTCTGTCTTTCTTGACCTTGCAGAGCACCCATGATTGATGTTTTGGGGACAATGTTATGACAGGTTCTGGACGTTCTAGATTAATGATGTTTGGCTCGGATTTACAGGTATTTGGCTGTAAAACTGCCTCTGTTGTATGGACATCATAGATTTTAGTGCAATTTTCAAAGTAAAAGCTGTCAAAAGGTTGTTTAGGATGTAGGACATACTGAATCTGTTTCTTTTCAATATACTGTACTGCTGATTTTCTTCTCCCCCCCCCCCCCTTCCTTCTTTTTTGTGTTCATTCTGTCCTCTACTGGACAAGAGCAGTTATGACAGATGTATAACCCAAAGAAAGGTCCCATCCTGTTAGTCAATGTTCACAGACAACACATCTCAGACAAATATACAGTAGCTGATCTAGGATTAGGTTGGACCTTGTTTCTTTACCTTAAAATATAAAACTGAGCCAGAAAATGCTCTTGTAGATTCACAGTCACCAGGGGGCATGACATCAGACCTTATTTAGTATATGAGTTTCAGACAGGGCGGTGTATGTTGTGACGGATGGTCTGGTCTGGTCTGGGCTGAGGCAGGTGGAGGGATGTTGTTGACTACCGCCAGATGACACTTGTCTCTGAATGTCCCAAAAAAGCAGGCAAATGACCTCTAAAAGCTTTAAGTCATTTTATATAGGCTAGTGCATTTATAATGTCAGTATCATTACTTAAACCACATTTTTTCCCCCATAGTTTTCAAAGGATCAAGATGCATTTATGCTGTACTTACAAAAGAAAATGAAGCTGATTGCACTTTACTGAACTTTTTTCTCATGATCTTTAAAAACGCTTTGATCGTAAAATTATTTAACTGCTTAACATTAGTTTTGTAGACATGCAAAATGTATCAACTACTAACTATTTCTTAGGCAGTAGTATGAAAATAAATGATTTATTATAATAAATTAAAATGACTAAATAAATAAATGAAATGAAATATTTATATATAAATGTATTTTTAATGAAAATATTTTTTAATGAAATGTGTAGAAGCGTCCTCTTTAATACTGTTCTAAAGCATCCAGCATGCAAAGGTGTAATCCAGACAAAGTGTGGCTACTTCAGGTAGGTTTTGTTATACTATATATCATTTTTAGTATTTTACATATATTTTAGACATAATATAATACTGACAAATATGTAAATAATCTTTTCTTTAGGTATAGATAAAACTGAGGAAATTACTATATTACAGTCCACTACATTAAAGTGTATTCTTTGAGGTAAGCCTTAACTGTTCAATTATTATTCAATTAGTGTACAAACATTATTGTGGTTGATTGTTGTAATGTATTATTTTTTTCACTAGATGGCGCTACGAAGAAGCATTTAATACAGTGGAATAGAATGGCGCTTCTATTCATATGATGAAGACTCAGTGAACCTGTGGCCATGGTTGCATGCCATGTGCAGTAACTCACTGCTACTCTCAAACTGTAATGTGCCATTATCTTCCACGCAAATTTGTATTTACTATGTTTGAGGCTGCTTGTTGTGATTGCTTGGGTATGTGAAGGCCAAGGATCTTGCTACACTACTGTGGTATGTACATGCTTTAAAACACAGTAGGCATATCTACTTCATCATTTACATGTTTCATAATTTCTACAAAATCTGTAGACGTAAATGCACTTATTCTATAACCAGAAATGTTTTATCAGGGGTGCAAAGCAGAGTTATCCATTCTAAAGAAAAAGTGTCACCCCAATTTCCACAGAGCGTGAACCACTGCCCATTGTGATTGGTGTGTTTGTGTGTGTGTGTGTGGGTGGGTGAGGGAGGGAGGGAGTGTTTTTTTATAAATCTGAAAAAAATCATTATATTTCATGATGTGCGCAAGAAAAATGTCCAAGTCAATGATTTGAATGAATGACTTGAATGCATGACATCATATATGTTATCTGATGCATGTTTTGTCTGTTGCCACAGGGAAAGGACAGCAGAGGACAAGAACAGAGGAAGGGAAGCGAAAAAAAATAGGAGTGTGCTTCTTCTGCTGTTTAATCTCCAGACAGTCCCTAATTTCTCTAATTATCAAGCTGCTAAGCAAACAGAGGCAAGCAGGCAGGAATTGGCCGTCTCCTGCGGCTTACACTTCAGGGGGTCGTGTCTAATTTGAGGGAAGACCCGGTCCATCTCTTGCACGGACACATCTAGGGCTAACACACCCCTACCAGCGCGGCCCCTCCCTTACAACCCCTACCCACATGCAGCAGCTTTATGGCAGATGGCGTAGTTCACCCTCCCTCTGAACCTCCATTCCACCCCCACCCTCGGCAGCTTTTGTGCCCCTGTGCGTGCAGTGTTAGGGGGCTGCGACAATAACAGCCCTCCCCACTGCTTCCTCCCGCCCTGGCCCTATTGTAAATGGGGTTCTGGCTTCATGCATGGCGCTGCGATCAGGTGCCCTAACAGGGTTGTCAGCACCCAAAAAATCGTTTTAATCCCAGCGGAAGCGCGTCAGGGCCAATGGAGTTCGTAGTACTTTCCTGACACACTTGACCGGGTTTGATCCCGAACCATTGGGAGAATCTCAAGAATATTCTAAAGGCCTGTTGCAGTTTGTTCGCAGTACTGTATTCAATAACTTAGTATTGACTTGTTTGCTTAAGTGTTGAGCATATGGTTGCACAAATTCATTAGTTACCGAATTCTACTTGCCAGTGCATCAGTTTAAGGTTTTTTGGTTTGGTTCCTTTGCCTGGGTTCCTTCGTAGTTCTTCGCTGCAACTAAATACCCAATGTAGGTCGTGCAGCAGGCAAATATTCTGCTTGGTCAAGAGCATTGAGATGGAAAACCTTGATCAAAGTCAGAAGTTAAAAAATTATACTCACTAGTGCTTTAATTGAGGCTTAGTCCAGTGTCATTTATTTGCCAGGGTTTGTTCCTACAAAGCCCTTTTTTGCAACCAAACACTTGACAAAAATGGCAAATACAAGCAAAATTCTGCTTGGTCATGAGTGTTATGTAACTGCTGAGGGACTTCTGTTTCCCTGAGGTCATCTCCATGACAACAGGATTCAAGTCTCTTGGGGCCTTTGGCACACGCGACCCTTCTGCAGGGCAAGACCCCTGGGGCCTGGGGGTGGGGACATGTGTGGGTTAAAGGTCACTGGACACTACGGACACTGAAAGCGAATTGGGAAAGGGTTAAGGTGACACGGGCCGAGGTCGCCTCGGAAAATGCCTTGCATCTCCATAGCATAAGTTGCGGTCAAAGAAGTCCTTTCTGGCCCTCAAACCCACGATGACCCTTGGAGCGGATGGCACACGCCACCAATTTAATCTGATAGACCGCTAACTCACAATCCTGTTTCACCCTCTAGTTTCTTTCTTGAATAAATCTGTGATCTACATCTCGTGCCAAGTAGGTGAATCTTTGCTTATTTTGCATTCTGCTGCCCCTTGAGATTTTAGCAGAGAATTGAGATACGGCCCACCACTTCTTGAACTTTTACTTTTTTGGCTACATCCTTGCTCCCTTTCCCTTCAGTTTCAGGCTACTTTTCATGGTTTGGTCCTTACATTGTAGGCAACAGAGCAAGGAGCCAAATAGAAGGTGGACAGGAAAAAAAAAAATCAATACTTAGCGTGTCCAGTGGCATATACGGATGACGAATGCGGCAACAGAAGACGCGAAAATCAGTTGGCCAATGTGGAGAGAGAGAGAGAGAGAGAGAGAGAGAGAGAGAGAGAGAGAGAGAGAGAGAGAGAGAGAGAGAGAGAGAATAATGAATCAAGAATAAAAAAATACAGGGAATGAGTTGGGAAAAGAGTCGGGCCCCCACTCTCTCCTTCCTCTTCCCTTTGTTTTTCCCTTTTTCTTTTCTTGTGAACTGTAACGTGTTCCTCAGTTTGCTTTGTTATTGCCTGACAACCTGCTGACACTGACCCACCAACTCCCTGAAATTCTTGTTGCCTCTCCCACAGTCGTTCTTTTTTGGTTTCGCATCCATATTTCTGTCTTACATCCTCACCGTATCATATTGTTATAGTTACTATTTATTACTTTCTCAACAAGTTAAAAGAGTCTGGGAAGGGAAAGAAGAGAGAAAAGAAGGGCGTCGGGATGAGATTTGTGGCTGTAGTCATTCCAGCAGCTCTTGTCCCACCTGCCATCCGTTCATGATGGAGGGGGTGAAAGAAGAGTAGAGTGGGGAGCTGCATCTCTCTTTCCCTCAGCTAACTCACCCTGACAGGCGGGAACGCAGACTGCAGAGAGGAGGAGGACGAGAAGGAGGTGCCTCAGCCCACACCCTCCAATCAAATGCTCCCTTCTCTCTCAGCCAGTGGCAGCAGGGCAAAAACAGTAGCAGGGCTAAAGCTAGTGGTCCTCTCTTCTCTTCTCCTCTCCTCTTTTGCCTTCTCTTTTCCTAACACTCTAGGCATGGAGTACTATTCCTCCATCTCCTGGGCGTCACGCCTCTCTCCTCCACCCTGGCTGACCACTGCAGTGCATCCACGAGGTACTCTCTCCCTCTCTTTCTGATTTTCTTTCTCCCTTCCTTTGGCTCTCTCTCACGTCCATTCTCTTTGGCTTGTTGCTATCGTAGATTGTTCAAAATAACTTTTTGGTGAATCCGATGCTGTCATCGTACTCTGTTTTGTCCTACTAATGAAACAGGACCTGTAAATGTTTGAAATTACTAATTATTTAATTGCGAAAAATGTAACTTTCAGTGCAACTAATTATCCTAAATTCATTATGTTGCTCTCATCAGTTAAGTTCTGCCTTGCATAATTTATGCACTGCATTGCTCTCTGGGTTGGAATGTAGTAAACAATCATTTATGTTTTGAACCCACTGTGAATAGCATGTGCTGTGGTGCAAAATATTCCCTCTCATCACACTTGATCGTAACACGATAGAATTCAATTGCACAACTTCTCTTTTTCAACGTTTTACATTTTTTTTACTATTCGGCCTGTTATGTATTCAAGAAAAAAAAAGCAGTAGAAACGTGCATGAAATAAGCGGAAGAGCGTTATGCGGATATTCCTTCACAATTGTATTTTCTGCATTTATTTTTCAACAGGGCATAAACGATTCAACAGAGCATTTTTTTACTACCTCTACCAAACAAAGTTCAGTTTTTAATAGCCAGATATCTGTTTAGAGCAGCATGTTACACTTATGCATGGCCTCTCATATGGAGAACGCATTTCCAGGCTGCACATTTCTAAAACCAGTGTGTCCACCCCCTCTTCTGTCTCTTGTATTGATTGGTTAATGGTATTATTTGTGGAGTGTGCCTCTCTGGACGTAAGCCCTTTTTGGCCCCCACGCTGTATTTGTGTGTGTGTGTGTGTGTGTGTGTGTGTGTGTTTGGCAAATAAAAGGCCATTGAGGCCTGACTGATGGTCATCTTTCAGTGTTATTTGCTTTCACACCAAAGGTCGGGGGTCATAATAAGTCAAAGAGTAATAAGTTTAACCCTGATAGGGCCAAGGTCACTCATAGCGTGACTCCAACGACACCTAATCAATACGCCCCTCACACCATCCTCTTCCTCATATCCTGAGCAAGACTCTTTCCCTCTAAACAAGCCTCTCATACCACCATGTGCAGACCTAAAGGTGTTCCCCCAAATATTCCTTGAAATACCCTGTTTTATTTTCAGTCTTATGCCATTTGTTTTACGTCAAATGTTTTGTGAAGGCTTTTTACAATTTTTTTTTTTTTTTAAATCATTCAAAGATATTCGTGTCGCCTTAGTTGCAGCGAGCCAATTGCTGGAGGCAGCGCAGGGCAACACCCACCAGACAGATTTGTGAACCTTCTGGAAATTATTCACTCTGTGCTTCTGCACCTGCACATGTCGTTCTTAAACCTCATTTTTAAACTGATAATCCTTTCACAAAATCTAATATCACTGTTAAAATTTCGTATCCAAAAATGGCACATAGAAAGTCATTAGACAGTGTTGCACTGCAGTTAGGTGTGGATTTCGACTTTACGTCACAAATCCTGAGAGAAAAACAGCAGGTGTTTGTGCACTTGCGATAGAGACCAACTAAATGTTTAAACCTGAACCAAGTATGAAAAACGTTAGTGTGGGAAGGCCACCGTCTGGGCCACTGTGTACGATAAGAGCCTCCATCTTCACTGAGTCAGCCATTTTACTACTGTACTAATCATCTTCTGGGCATCCAGTCTACACATACTGACACTAATCCTGATATTTTTACTTTTTGAACAAAGATTTTCACTCAATTTTGCGAAGGTTTTGTAAAGTTCTCAATCTAGTACACTCTTCGCTATGAAAACCGAAAGGCGATCATGCAGTACAATCACATATTATGCGAGTGCGAGTTTTGTCAAAATAGTGAGCCAAATTTTAATGACAGCAGTCTAGAGTAGTAAATATGCACTTACCATATAAAAAATTGGACATTTTTTGTACCGTCTGTATTGTTGTAAATATAGTCATACAAGGTAAATGGACTGTGTCGGATTCATTTATGGTTGGAAAGTTTTCCTAATTTGTTTATTTGCATACCGGCTCTGATCTTTTAGCATTGAAACCAGGTTGATAAAATTTACAACACCAGAGTCTACAAAAAAAAAAAAAACACTATTAACTCACATAACTAATAAGCAAATGCTCAAGGATCCTTTAATCATCTTGTAGTGTTAAAAATAGGTTGATGAATTGCAGTCTACACAAAAAACTAATTACTAAAAACTAAAACAAACTTTCAAAAAAAAATAAAAAAAATTGAAGCAATCTACTTTGTAAAATACTGATTTAAACACACACTCTCTGTTTGCGTAAACCATGCTGTCAAAACATGCGTTATCTCATTAACCTGAACCTGTCTCAGTGAGGGAAACTTTAGAAGAGCAGCTTTATAATACAGGCCATGTGGGATATATTTCTGTAAACAGCCCTACTGAACAGTGTCACCCCTTCAACCAGGCCACATACACTCAGTGCTCTTTAACACGCACATACTACATTCCTCCTGTCCCGCCGGACAGAACAAGGGGAAAGAGGGAAAAGGGAAGTGTCTTTTTCACATCTCTCCGTCTCTCTATCTGAAAAAAAAAATCCTTATTATGGCAGCACTTTCAAGAAAACCAAGCAATGGTTAAACAGGAAGAAGTGACCTGCAGGGTGGAGCGCCTATCAGGCAAGCTGAAGATAGATCAATGAAGGGGGGCCATTGGAAGAAGGAGAGCCGTTGCTCTACAGTCAGAGAGATAGGGTGGGATTTCACAGGCTAGCAGCACATGCTCTCACCACGCCGAGAGCTGAAAGACGTATAGTACACGTGTGTGTGTGTGTGTTTGCAGTAGAAGGCCCTGGCGTCTTGGGACTGTTGCTTTTGAGGAAAAGGCAAGGTAAGACGCTTTTACCACAATATACTGATAATATCCTGCTGTTGCACATTTATCTTCGGACAGGGCTCGAATGGTTGATTTCGAAAGCAAAAAGTGCGACGCAAAACGTGTTTAGTATTGGCCTTGTTTTATTCTTCAAAAAACAAGATATCAATGTAAATGGTACGTTTTGCAAATTTGATCTTTTTATCTTGAGTTTTTTTTTTTTTTTTTTTTTTGTAAAAATGTGCTTTGTCACCACGGGCCCCTTGCCCATATGGCACCGCCAGTAATTCAGTTGATTACAGTAATGCATTGATTGATTGATTACTGAAGCCTCTACTGTACAAGCACATCTGCTCACTTCACAATGAGATGAAGACTAACCTTAATAGTACTACTACTAAAAATGTTTAAATATGATTTTACTTAATATTATTTTAAAATGGTCAAATAAAAAAATGTTCAAAATAAATTTTAATTTGTATAGACAAATAGGAATGTGATTAAATAAATTTATTAAAATACACATGTTTTAGACTGCAAAACGTTTAGTTACCAATTTGCCACACAGCTGGGCTGGTGTAAATTGTCACAGGTACGGCTTTAAAGACATACATGTGACAGGGTGTGAATGTGTAAATGTGACAGGGTGTGAAAGTGTAAATGTGCAAGTTACTGTGTGAAATATACTATATAGATTATGTAGTACATGTTGGAACATTTGTTTGATTATAGTATGGTTAAATTTAGGCTGGGGGTCTATCACAAAAGGCTTCTTTCGTCCGTAAGCTATCACTAATTAAAGATGACTATGCTCTAATTATGAAAACGTCTAAGACGTCCAGGGTACCAGAGTAGCATAACTTCAGAGAACACAATATAACAGCCCTCATTAATGAGACAAGTGCAACACCATAGATCCTTCTGTCAAGGTCTGGTCATATTGTCTTTTTTTGTTTTCAATTTTCTACCAGACAATACGATGACAGAGGGGGGTCCCAGGCTACATCCACTGCCAAAGAAGCTGTTCCACTTTTTCAATTGTTTTTTTCCCTCTCGCCCTCTGCCCCTGGTGGGAAAGTATTTAGGACTTTAGGTCTGTGACAAATAAAAATGTCATCCCTGCTCAAGTCTGCCGTGATTGTTTGTGGGCACACTGGTGCTCTGAGGTCTTGAGATGTTGCCTTACAGTGAGGGCAGATGCTGGGAATGGCTCCGTCCCCTTCACACGCCACATTTGGACAAGCCCAAGTTCTGGAACACCACTGGCCGTTCCTTAACAATACCACTCTCGGCGCAGGGGGTCTTCTCAAACCCAAAGCTCAAACAAATGCACATAGAAACACCATTGTACAGTAGAAGCCTTTTGAATATGACCACCAGCTGACACATCTCATCTCAGTTTAAGGGAGGAAGAAAGTGGTTGGTGAAAAGTGACTCAAAAACAAGAAAGGGGGCCGTTCACACAGAACGTGCTTTTCCATTCTACTGGGCTAGTTTTCCATTGTTTTTCAATATATAAACACACTCGCGTCTTTTGCAACGTCTCATTTATATATATATATAATTTATAAAACTGCATTCTAAAAAAAATGGCATTCAAGTTAAAAGAAGTTCAACTTTTAAAAGGCATCCCTAGATCTTGCGCTTCTCATTTTCATTTTACTGACCTGCAGCTCATGTTTCTAACAATACAACAACAACAAAAAGAGTGTGTATGAGGTGGGAATTAGACGATTTAGCATGGTGGAAGAAAAAAATGACAAGAACAACAGAACAAAATCAAATTAAAATGATTTTTGTCCCCATTAAAACAACTGGGCTTTTGGAAAATATCGATATTCATAAAACATGCACCACTAGAGATTTAATGGGAGGGGCACATTTTTGTTTTGAAAGGACCAATTCTGAGATACGACATATACAATATTACATGATAAAACTGTAATATGTTTTCTCGTATGCTTTTAATATGTAAAAAAAAAAAAAAAAATACACATTTACATCTATGTGAAATCTTTTTGTCAGAAAACATTCACTGAGCACTAAACGGAGACAAAAAACTTTAGACGACTCAGCATTGGACATTCAGCTTAGCGGTTCAACATAAAAACGGCAAAAATCATCTCATCTCATCTCATATTTGCAGACATATTTATAGAGCCAAAGACAAATGTTGTTTCACCCTTTAACCCTTTATTTCCGGCTCAAGCTGTTGTTGTCCTATAGTTATGATCGAAAATATTTTTGCAATTACAACACACTTGCCATGTCAGATGTATTCGTTTGCATTTTTAGTAAATGTGTATTTTTCCCCCTTAAGACAGTGAACATATTAAATTTCTCTTTTTTTCTATCTTGCTACATTATTTAAAAATAAGCATGACACTTTTGATGCTCTGAACCTTAAATTAGCAAACAGAGCATTTTGAATTTTTATTAAAGTTTCCAAACAGTCAGATAGATAGATAGATATATAGACATAGAAATTTTCAGTTTAGGGTGCATTTAAAAAGGCTAAATAACAAAACTATAACCTACAACATACTGAAGTGCTCATGTTTTCCTTTTAGATTCTTTGGTGGGTATCAGGTGTTCAGTAGTAAATCACTTTTTCAGCAATAGTTGAAATGGTCAGTAATGCAACTCCCACAACAGCTAAGCCCCTCATGCTTTGTAAAAGGTCTTCTAGTTTTGGAAGAACTGGCCTTTGATCTGATCCACACGACTTAGTCTAGCAAACACACAACGGCTACTCTCTCTCTCCCTCCCTCATTCCCTCTCCCTCACTCCTTTCTTCCGTCTTTCTCAATTTGTTGCAGTGTTCAGGGGTGTCAAAGGACCCGAGCTGTGACTCTAAAGAAGAGACGGCGAGTGGGACATACACATCGGACGCTCTGACAATACAGGCTCAGGTTCCTGTGAGTTTGCCATGGCGACCAGCGGGCCCTGACAGCAGCGGGGATCACAGTCTTGCTGAGGAAGGGTGTGTTTGTGTGTGTGTGTGTGTGTGTGTGTAGTTGAGGGGGTGTGGGGTTATTGGGGGACACACGCCAGATGCCTTGGGGAGACGCCCTTCAGCTCACCAGCTGGGAGAGGCTAAACTGCCCCTCACGCGTCGGTTCTCGGCCTTAACGGATTAAAGTATTTGTTTACGGCACACTTCGACTATCATGCGCTCACAAACACAAAAACAACAATATATAAAACAGTGCTTCCTAATTGAATTCAGGACCTAATACTGTAGCAAAACTGTTTATCGTAAAACATAAACATTTTCTTAAAGTCACCATCTCTGGGAGTACTTATTTATGGAATATTGCAGTGTTTATTATAAATTATTGTTCACAACATTGTGTCCTCATAATGACATCTCGTCTCTTCTAGTAAGTCAGATGAGATCGAAGCAATAGCAAACGATAACAATCTAATCTTTTTCTCGTTCGAGAAGCCATTTCGTTTCAGTATACGTCACAATAGGGAAGAAAAGACAATCGTGACTTCAGTATCATGCCGACTTTAACTCTTTCCCTGCCATTGAAAAGTTAACTCGTCATTTATGAGAAAACGCTTGCCAATGACACCCTGCCAATGACAAGTTTTTACGGCTTTCCGTGTTATCACTGCTATAAGGTAGGGGACGCTATTATATGAAAGCTTGTTGCCGCCACAGAATAAAACATTTTAAAAAGATAATTGCGACTTTTTATCTCACAATTGCGAGTTTATATCTCGCAATTCCGACTTTATAACTTGCAATTGCGACTTTATATCACGCAATTGTGAGAAAAAAATGTCAGAATTGTGAGATAAAAAGTCTCAATTACCTTATTTATTTTTTATTCTGTGGCGGAAACAAGCTTCCATACTATTACGCCTCTCCTGAACGAGTACAGAATCTCCAGATAAAAACACAGGCAAAGAAGAAGCAGAAACGAGCGATCGCATATGTAAGCTGGTGCATATGAAAAATAATGTGATCATCAACAATAAACAGCATATAAACCAAGTGGTATAGGACTGTGCAAGCATTAGGGGTGTTGATGATCTTTCTGAATATGATCCAGATGTAGTCTTTGACAAAAACTCGATTTTCTCAGCTTTTTGCTTAAAAATGTTGCTTTTTTTAATTAAACTTACCCACATTCAAGTGTTGATAAAAAAGAATACATGAAGCTAGAATAAAACAGATTTTTTTTTTTTTTTTTACTTTTTTTTACTTTTTTTAGGGTCTGTTCTTTCTTTTGATATATTGCATATTCAGATATTCATACAACAAAATATTCTTCGGAACTTTTGTGAAAATGACTAAAAATGCTGGCGTAGACTGGCAACATAAAAAAAACAAAAAACGCTGGCTGGGATAGCGCAAACCATGTTCATCCTTGCTGCAGACTATATTTAATGTAGTCTGTGCTGTATTTTATTTACCTTGCAAAGTTTTGAAGATAAGGGCGTCATGCAAACTGTCCAAGCGTCTCTACCAAGTGAAATTTGCGCCAATCTGAATCCTCTGATTTTAAAGTTGCCATGAAATAAAACTTCACCCTATCTGCATGTTATTGTTCTTATTGCAAACATTTACCAGTGCATAAGTTTCATTTATTTATAAATGTTTTGACCTCATAAACAAAACATAACCATGCTAGACTTCTCCAATCATTAAGTCCGCTTAAACCCCACCCCTTTCTTACAATTTAGTGGTGCGGGTATGACGTCAGAACCCGGAACACTAAAAAAAGCTGGGTTGTTTCAAGCCATGTTTGGGTCAAATATGGACAAACCCAACTGTTGGGTTTAAAAATGTAATTTAAACATTAAAACCAAAGGTTGGGTTTGTCCATATTTGACCCAAACATGGGTTGAAATGACCCTACATTTTTTAGAGTGAAGGCTAATTCGCCGCTGCTTCCTTCGAGATTTTCCAGTGTGGTTTTGTCAAGGAGATCTTCGATTTATGTGTAAAATAACGTCTGTGGTAAACATAACTTGACTGTAATTTGACGTTTTGCTCTACAGCATAAATTACACACCCATAATGAAAACGTGAATTTTGAAGCAGTTATGTTCATTTTTGAAAACGTAAGTTTTTAATAAGTAACTAGATAAGGCAGTTTGGAGTGTGAGTGTGTGCAGTGTATGTTGTAGAGCAAAATCTCAAATTATAGTCAAGTTATGTTTACCACTGGCTTTATTTTACACATAAATTGAAAGAAAAAAAACATTATAAAACCCCATAGGAAAATCTTGAAAGAACCAGGGGGCAAATAAGAAAAATAATTCCGGGTTCTGACGTCATTCCTGCACCAGTCTGTTGACCACAAGCATGCATTTAGATCGACACAACCAAAGAACCAAGTCTTGGCCCACATTATTTCTTTTTCAATTACGCACTTTAATTGGATGTACTTGTGACTTTAACATAAAAAAAAGATATGGGAAGCACCCCCTACACACACACACACACACACACACACACACACACACACACACACACACACACACACACACACACACACACACACACACACACACACACTCCCTAAGCAAATTTATTGTCCAATTAAGCATTGTTTTTCTATCATTGATCAGAATGGACCTGCAACCTATTTTTGGGCCACAAGCCACCAGTTGAGAACCAGTGATAATGCTCAGTTCAAACCCATTCTCTTTGTTATTGACTAGCATCACAGCAAACAGCTAAAGATGCGATGAGCCGACTGGGTAATCTCTGCAGGCAACTGTGATGTGTTTACAGTCTCACATTGACCTGTAGAGGTTGAGTAGTCTGTTTACACCCGAAACCTGAGAGAAAACCACCTCAACTGCACCTAAATCTGACTTTTACATCTGTGCTAATCTAATGCTAAAATGCTAATCTGTTATTTTACAATAGCTGCTTCACTTTTACACCAACGTTGATCAACATGTGCTTACTGCTCTAGAGTAGCTAAAGTAGTTTGAATGTGTTACCTTTTCTGGGTCGTGAACATCTGTGCGCCCCCTGCTGGAGGACCCCGGTCTCACGCGGCTGAGTTTTGGCATAATCTCAGCTGGCAACTGTGAGTAGTGTGTCACCCCTCTCACAGGCGCTGCTGGGGTTCTGTCACACACAGCACCCGCACACCATCTGATACAATAGAGAAAACTGTAGAAAAGAAACCTGTGGAAAAGAAGCTTTAATTAAAAGTTTGTTCTTCATTCAATTATAAATTCATAGACTTGTTCGTCCATCAAAATCAATCCTTTCATCACTAAATGATGGGTATCTGCTGTGGTGGTACTGGAGGAAGTTCAGTGTTCCTGATCTGTGAGAACTTTCTGATGTTGGTGATACTGCATCAGGAACTGATTGGATGATATTTAGGAGCCATCAGTTCTTGATGCACTCCCTTCAGCATCGAAAGAGACATCTTTTCACTGTTACAAGTCAGTGAACAGTTCTAAACTACAAGATAAATAGCTTAATTTTGTAATTGTTTTGAGAAGTTTGTATAGATATGAAAGCTGCAGCATTTACAATCAATAAACATTTACAATCTGTTTGTTTGAGTGGCAAGATATAGTATTGCTGTATTATAGCTGTTGTTATTTTTTTATTGTAGCATTGCATTGCTAAACACATCCTGTACAATAACTATAACTTATTGTAATTCATTGTTTTGTGCTTTGTTTTTTAATAACAAGTTGTTCCACTGTCTTCAATAAAGTTAAAATGATGCTTTACATTTATTTCGGAAAAGAAATGATCTCTGCTCTGACACCAAACCTTTCACTTATAGCTACTATATACTTTAAGTCAGATACTTACCAATTTCCTTAGTATTCTGACTATAGACGATTCAGACACAGCCAGCAACACTAATGGCCGGTTTCATAGGCTTAAGTCTAGTCTCAGAATAAAATGCATGTTTGAGCTGTTTTAAATTAAATCAATTGCACTTACACATCTTAAAATATGCCAATGCTACTGTTTTGTCTTAAGATTCACATCAGAGATGCATTTTTTAAGGCACATTGTAAAAAGCTACTTAAATGTCCTAATTTAACTAAGGGCTAATCCTGGCTAAATCTAAGCCCTGTCTGTGAAACCAGGCCTAGAGATGCTACACTAAACGTCATTGCATTAGAGAACAAAACATGGATAAATATTCGTTTAATATCTTTAATGTTTTTAATCTTTAATAAATACCACTTGGGTTGATATTCTGAACAAAACGACATCTACACATAAATATACCAAATATTTTGGAGGATCCAACGTGGCCAGTCACCACAGTTTTTTGGCGCCCTCTGCCGATTAATTCATTACAGCAGTCTGAGCTGAAGAGGCCTTGCGTAAAGATTCAAATTAATTTTTTGAACAGTGACGCTAGTATGTATGGTATAGAAAAGAAAAGTAATATTTACTAGCGAAAATCAGCTAAAAAGCTAAGATGTACTAAACAGCTTAATAACAATGAGCGCTACAAGTAGCTTTTGCTGCAGTCTAGTGGCCGTCAAATGCCATACCATGGATCAGCACATGGAGTAACTTTGCTTCTTTCTCCCCGAACTGCAGTTTGAGAACTTGTTGCATTGTCCTTAAACCAAACCCAGCTACTTTTTAGCAGGTAAAAAAAAAAAAACACAGGGCAACTAATATGAGCTCGAAGAGAGGCAAATTGAAACGTACAAAAAATGTGCTTAATTTGGATTCGTATGATGCGCCTTCACTAGCGCGATCAATAATCGATGAACATCCAAACATTGTACCCGCCGGGCGACAGTTAGAGAGGACACCTCCATCCAAAATGGAAAGAGTCACAACACACCGGCATCCCAGCAAACCAGATGATTCTCCAACATCAGAAAAAGTGGTCAAAAATGAGCCATGTGGCCAGGTAAACAAACAAACATGCATACTCAACGGAGGTATTTAATCAGTAGGCTATTTTTACAAAGTGTGTAAAAAATGACTTTAACCATGTGTTCAAAATGCGTTTGCTACGTGAAAATGTTGACATTTTCTTGTCGTTTAACCATATTACTTTTTTTTTTCTGGCCTGTCCTCACTTCTGTTTCCAACTTCTTGATGCATTAGCAAATCTTGGAAATAGACTGATAGGCTTGATTTTTTTTTCTTTTTCTTTTTATGACCCCCATGCATACAAATAATTTTTGTGTCTCCGATAACCCATGTAAACAATTTTTTTTTATTGTTTTGTATGCTTTTTGACTTAATGGTTAAATGACCATGACACTGCAACAATAAAAACATAATGTGTTTTATATGTATTTTTTATTTTTAATATTTCTGAATATGTATAATTATAAATCAAATAATAAAAACATTATTTACAGTGGCCGAGAGAGCTCAATGCTCTGCAACTGAAAAAACATACACATAAAAAAATACTAGAAAATTAAGAAAACATCTTTATCAGTTTGACAACACATGTGTGCTCCAAATACTCAATACACAACCAAATACAGAAATACGCTGCGAAATACTCACAACGCAACCTACTACAGAAATACTCACAACGCAACCTACTACAGAAATACTCACAACGCAACCAAATACAGAAACACGCTGCAAATACTCACAACGCAACCAAATACAGAAATGCACAGCAAATACTCGCAACACAACCAAATACAGAAACGCTCTTCAAATACTCACAACACAACCAAATACAAAAATACTCACAACGCAACCAAATACAAAAATACTCCCAACGCAACCAAATACAGAAACGCTCTGCAAATACTCGCAACGCAACCAAATACAGAAATGCACTGCAAATACAGAAGCGCACTGCAAATACAGAAGCGCACTGCAAATACTCGCAACGCAACCAAATACAGTATTTAGGTGCGTTACGAGTATTTGCAGAGCGTTTCTGAACTTGGTTGCGTTGTGAGGATTTGAAGCACATAAAGAGGATGTTTTTCTTAATTTGCTGGTGTTTTTCTATTTGCATGCGTTTTCTTCAGTTGCAGTGCGTTGAGCTTTCTTGGCCATCGGAAATATTTTAATTAATTTCAATGATTATTAGTACATTCTTTTTTTACATTGTTTATTTTTTATGTGCATTTTGATTTTTTTGGTCTAGTTTAATAAAGCTACACATTTATCAGCTGAGAATGAGAAAAGTTTAATGATTATTAAAATGTAATAATTTGTGAATAATATTGTTGAGGTCTGTTCTTTTCGAAGTTAGAAAAAATAAATAAAAATTAGAATGATAACATTCATATTAATAATTATGAAGTAAAAGCTAGCATTTTGGCTTTCTTTAGATATTACTTGACATTAAAAATACTTATGTTATTATTTTAGCTTTCAATTAAACTATGCATTTTATTATTATAATTTTTTTTTTGCATTTTAGAATTTTCATATTTTTAAGGATAACATTTCTTAATTAGTTAATTCTTTCCAAGGAAATAACTAAACGCATTTCTTGCAATGGATCAAATGAAGTTCTCCAGCAGCCCAAAGTTAAAGATGAGAGGATGTCCATCAGGAGGTCTAGTTCTACTGCTGCATCAGGTAATTTCATTTGATCACTGGCATAAGAAATCATATTCACGTATCTCTCGGTTTCTAAATTTGTAAGTATTGATATCACAACACATATATGCACTGGTTCTTGTTGAGTATCACATTACTGCTTTAACATTCTCTTTTATGGATATCCAGCAGTAACTGGGAATGCAGACCCTGAAATCTTCATCCAGGGAATGCAGGGTTACCAGTGGACAGAAACAGACCTGGAGTTTATCTATCAAACCAAATTGAAAAAGCAAGTTCAACAGACGCAGGTTAATGAATGCATATTTTCAAAAAAGAAAATTAGTGCACACCAAATACTGTCTACTATTTAAAAACAATACACGTTATGCAATGCTAAACCATTCCAACTGTAGCAAGTGGTGTCATGTTGTATTCAGAAAGAAAATATGGTTATTTACTCTGTTTAATCCAATGTTTATGTCAAAAATCAAAGTCTATATATTACTTATTAATTTGCATGTGTACATTTTTGCAAATATAATAAGTCACCTGATATTCTTTGAACATAGAAATGTTGTATACTGTGAATGCATACTGCATAAATTAGTATGGTATTATGATATTTTGGAACATCCTCTCTTATTTTTCTATTTATGCTTGTAATGATCATCTGAATATTATCATCGTAAGATTTTCTTTTTCAAGAATTGAATTGAACCAAGAGAACGATATTGTTTACAGCAAGAGATAAGAGAGATCCAGAAGTTTTTGAAGAAGACTAAACAAATCCGGGACCTGGCCCTTGCTGCACGTGACAAACTACAAACAGAGCTCTCTAAGGTCTCTGACACATTTGCCATGCATTTTTCTCTTCAAACGTGCCATTTTAGTAATGTGATACCTGTGAAGCACCTGTCTGATCTCAATACTTGTGGCTCTGGTGTTTCAGGTGCCATCGTGCGAACGGATACAGCAAATTTCCATGGAAATACTTCTGAGGTCCCACAGCTCTAGTCAGCTGGAAGGGCTTGATTTTAAAGCTCTTATTGCTAAACTGAAGGTTGCTAATGTGAATTGTACTACTGCTGAGGAGAAGACAGAGGTCAGCAAACTCAAGGCAGAGGTGGAAAAAGCACAAGTAGTGAGGTATTAACCCAACATCTTGTACACAATGGTTTTGACCAAAACTCGTTAGCATGATGCTAGGACATTGCCATGTGCTTGCTAACATGTTTTGGATGGTTTTAAGAAGGTTGCCCACCCCAAACCCTTCTTGTCTTGTTCAGTCAGTGTATGTCTATGGGATGTTCTTTCCAGTTTTATATTGTCCACCGGGAAACTGTTAGCTCAATTGCTAATTGATCAGTTCTACACTTCTCCTCAACAAGCTAAAGCAGATTAGCAGCATTTTAGATTTACATTTATTTTGTTTTGTTTGTAGGGAAAAGGTGGAGCAACTCACAAAGGACATTGAGAAGGGCAAGGAGAACATCAACCAAATCAAGGTGATTGCTAGCAAGAGGATGTCCTCATTGTTTAAAATTAGTATGTTTAAAGTGTTAAAAAACCGCTAGAGATGATCCTTTTTTTCCGCAAAGGTAAATGTACATGCTCTTACATCAGAAATATCTGCACTGGAATCCAAGATGTCTGGTAAAGAGGTTAGTGGATCACTTTTAACCACTATTTGCTATTGATACTTTTAGCACTTTGCAGACATTCAAACAAAATAAGACTTAAAGGGATTGTTCACCCTAAAATTTAAATTAAGTCATCATTTACTGACACTGGTGTTGTTCAAATGTGTCGCCCCCGAAGGAAAAATATTTGTGAGAAACGCAACATGAAATACAATGCCTAGAAATCCCCAAAAATTATCTGTGAACTTTCTTCACTGAGTCCAGTATCACCGGACTGGAACTCCGTTGACAAATGTAAACGCAATAATTTCTTATGACAAACACAACTGATATATTCACCTCACCGAAGAAGGGTTCCTGGATTGTATTTCATGTCTCGTTTTTGTTAAACTTGATTTCTCACAACTTAAAGGGGTGGTAAAATGCCCTTTTTACATGATGTAAAATAAATCTCTGATGTCCCCAGAGTGTGTGTGTGTGTGTGAAGTTTTAGCACAAAATACCCCACAGATATTTTTATATAGCATTTTAAAGTTGTCACTGTTTGAGGGTTTGCAAAAACGCACCGTTTTGTGCCTGGCCCTTTAAATGCAAATGAGCTGCCTCAGAGGGCAGGGTTTCAAGAGCTCTTGCGTGTTAGCAGCTGCAATTACCTCATGCAGACACACTAAAATTACAGAAACTGTTCTGCCTTTAATGTTAAAACAGAGTCAGACAAAGATGGAGAGACTCAAGAAGTGACAACATGTAGAATGCAACAGGACGTCTCTGAATGGTTAGTTGATGAATTTATGTTGCTGATGTGGAGTTAACTATCTTCAATTAGCATATTCTGTCATGATAATCTATAAATCGCTCCTATAGGAACTGTTGTGAGATGCACACAGAGTGACTTTTTATTGCATGTGAAAAGAAGGATGCTAAAGTTTGAGCTGACTCACAAATGTACTCTTATACAACAACTTTTCCTCTTCTCAAGATGGACTGCGTGTTCTCGGGGGCGGGGTTTATGTACATTCTAGGGTTGCTGATGTCACTAACCCAGGAGGAATGTCGTGTAGTCCCTACCAGCCGTTTGTTGTAGTCCTTTTCTTTAAAAGCAAATATCTCCCTTTGCTTTGAGCATTGTAACTTTGCAGATGTTGTTCATTCTCAAACAGCAACATTTCACACTAGCTAAAGTTAGAAGAGTGAAATCGTGTTTTACCACCCCTTTAAGTTTTTCTGTGCGAGTCTGAGTGAACTGTGACACTAATGGAGTCTCATAAATGCACAGTCGAGTACAGAAGACCCAACAGTCAAGGTTAGGAATTTTGTTAAATAATACATAAAATTTTTTTTTTTTTTTTTTTTACCAAACTCTATCGTATACTCAGGGTGGTTGAGGAGATTCCCCCCTTCCATGTAAAAGTGCTTTAAGTGCAGAGAAAAGTGCTATATAAATGTAATGAATTATTATTATTATTATTATACCCCCAGAACACTTGGAATATACAACATGTCGCATGGGATCATTTTGTGATACTTTTACCTGTTTGATGCTGGTCGCTATTCACTGCCATTATATGAACGAGCGTGAGCGGGACATTATTATTTTCTTCTTCTTTTGTTGTTCATAAAAGAAAGAAGGGCATATGGCATTAGAACAAGTAAATTATGACTTAATTTTCATTTGAGGGTAAACTATCACTCTAAGGACCGTTTACACCAAGGACAATAACTATAATGATAACTATAAAACTTTAATAATCGTACTAATTCTATGAGAATAGTCGACAACACAAAATATTTAACGATAACGACACAGAGGAACAATATCATTGAATCACTTTCAGAACTATTTTTTTTAACAATAAAAACATTGGCAGCCAATCAGAATCCACCTGACTTTAAAGAGCTTGAGCATTGAAAGCTGCAGACATCAAATCTGGGGCACTCTTATAATAAACCTTATCGTTCTTGGTGTGACCGGGCCTTTTAATCTGTAGCTACACATTTATAGTCAATGACAAATACTTTTGGCTCGCATAGGAGGCACCTCAGTCAACTAAACCACGGCAAAAAGTCCACAGAGGCCCTAAAGCCTCCGCTGCTCCTTCTGCCCCTAAACCCCTGAAAACCCCTGCTGTCCAAAAACCCTCGAAACATCCTGCTGCTCCTTCTACTCAAAAACTCTCCAAACATCCTGCTGCTCCTTCTACTCCAGAACCCTCCAAACATCCTGCTGCTTCTTCTACTCCACAACCCTCCAAACATCCCACTGCCTCTTCTACTCCAAAACCTCCAAAACATCCTGCTGCTCCTTCTACTCCAGAACCATCCAAACCTCCTTCTGCTCCAAAACCCTCGAAACATCCTGCTGCTCCAAAACCCTCCAAACATCCTGCTGCTCCTTCTACTCCAGAACCCTCCAAACATCCTGCTGCTTCTTCTACTCCAAAACCTTCCAAACATCCCGCTGCTCCTTCTACTCCAGAACCCTCCAAACCTCCTGCTGCTCCTTCTGCTCCAAAACCTTCCAAAAATCCCAGTGCTCCTTCTGCTCCAAAACCCTCCAAACATCCTGCTGCTCCTTCTGCTCCAAAACCCTGCAAATCTCCTCCTGTAGCTTCTACTCCAAAACCTTCCAAAAATCCCACTGCTCCTTCTGCTCCAGAACCCTCCAAACCTCCTGCTGCTCCTTCTGCTCCAAAACCCTCCAAACCTCCCACTGCTCTTTCTGCTCCAAAAACCTCCAAACATCCCGCTTCTGCTCCAAAAACCTTCAAACATCCCGGGCCTCCTTCTGCTCCAAAACCCTCCAAACCTCGTGCCACCCTAAAGGCACAGACTGCCTCAAAACCCTCCAAAACCACCACTGGCTCAAAGACCCCGGAGGCTGATGTCATTGGCCTCCGCCGCTCTAGAAGAATCGCTGCTAAGAAAGAGAAGTGAAAAATATGCTCAGAAATGCTCCATATGAGTAAAATTCACCTCAGGAAGTCTTCAAGTGTTCTTACTCTCATTTATTACAAGCCTTGTTTTACTCTGCAATGACTTAGTTTAGACTTTTAGACCTAGAGGAAATAGTGTGGTGCCCTCTAGTGGATATTTAGCGTTTATGGACACTCAATGGTGGTTATTCACAAATCAGATGTACTTCTGTCAGAATTTACTTTACAGTTTAATGAAACTACTTTAAAATGTCTTGAACATTGATGCGTTTTTTTGTTCTTTTCTCCACATGTTAAGAGTGTGTTTTCTTTGACGATGAATAAATGTTTTTCAGACGTCTGGGTTGTGTGTTGTAGAAAGCCCTGGCTTCTTCAGAATATATGAGAAGTTCAGAGTGGTCAAGTTTTGGAACATGCTTTTATCTACAATCTGTTTGTTTTAGCTATGTAGACCTTTGACCAGGTCCTGCTCCTGGAGAGCCATTGACCTGCAATGTTTAGCTACAACCCTAATTAAACACATACAAACCACCTAATCAAGTTATTGTCAGGCATACTAGGAATTTCCAGATGTGTGTTGAGGCAAGTTGGAGCAAAACTCTGCAGGACATTGGCCCTCCAGGACCGTCTTTAGACACCCCTGCCTTAGACAAATACTTTTTCATAGATCTGGACTAACTAATTTCTTTGTGGTGCTTTCCTTTGCAAAAACTCACTACCACAAATAATTAGCATGTTATGGTGGCTGTGAGGACATTGCTGTGGCGTTTTGGGTGCTTTCTAAGCTGTTTTAGGGTGTTGCTGTGTAGTTGCCATTGCATTGCTGTAACATGTTCTATGCTGGTAGTTTCTAGCGCATTGCTATTTGGTTGCTTCTGCATTCCACTTAAGTCACACTTAGGAGCCATTCACACCTAGAACGATAACTATATTAGCGTTTACACCAATGGACCATTTTGTTTATTATAAGTCTACTGCAGTTCTGTCGTCTGATGCTTTAAATGCTAAATGGCTGTCAATGTTTTTATCATACATCAGCTGGAAAAAATCTTTCTGAAACTGATTCCAGCGTTATTGTTCCTCTGTGTTGTTATTGTTAAAGTTGTGATGTGGACTTCCGTATTCCACTTATTGAATTAGAATGATGATTAAAACTTTAAAGTTATGTCCCAGCAAACATAGAACGGTCCCCTAATTATATGTATTTGGTTCCTGTTTGGTTATTTTTGGAACTAAATTGTAATGGTCTCTAACATTCTTTTTACTTTTATTCTTTGCAACCGTAGAATAATGTTCCCAGAACGTTGCAGGGAGGTAATAACCAAAACATATCTTATACAGAATATTCCCTAATGGTAATTTTTAGGTTATTATTTTGCAACCATGAAATAACGTTCCCATTATCGTCTTTAGTGTGAATGGCTCCTTCAAAACTCATAAAGTTAGTTTTGATTGAATGTTGTTGGAGATGATATAATTTTGGGGATTATTTTGTGGTGATTTTCACTTCATTATAATGTTCAGACTGGAATTGTACACACATAAATGGTTGGAACATGGAAGGACTGTAGAGGAAACACATTAACGCTTTGCTGACTCAGAGTCACCCGTTATTGTTGGCTTAGAAAAAGTGGATGAGAGACAGAGAGAGAGTCCAAATGTGGTTAACATATCATACGGCAGGGAACAACTTCTACTGGGCTTACATCAACAGATTTCTGCTGGATCAGTTAAAATCGGCGTTGAAGCCGGGTACACTTTCAAAACAGTTGATCTTGGAAATTTTGTTTAAGTTTTCTCAACGCTAATGTCTTCCAGACACTAAATGGTTTCAGACTGTTCTTTAGCATTTCAGAGAAAAGACAAGTTTGTATCTCACCAGCTTTGCTAACCACTTTCATAACACATAAATATAAAGGGCCTTGGATCAATTAAACATTTAAATGCAGACATTGAGGGAAGGAAGTTTCCCCCAAAAATTAGAAATGGCCACACTAAACAATATTTGATATTCTTGATACTGCTACAAGCAAGTTGCATTTTTAGACTGGTCTGCCTCAGTGGTTTAACAGCGCTTGTCCATGTCAAAATGATTGTGATGGCTAATCAGATCAAAGGAGGCGGGCATTACTGTTCACAGAAGAGTGCAAATTCCAAAGCGGCACTTTAAGTGGTGACAGAGTGTGTGGTAACATGTAAGTAGCTAATTTAAGTAATATTTGACAATTAATTATGTAATATTTGACAGCAAACTACAGTATTATCCAGTGATGCAAACTACTCAACTTTTTTATGCAATTTCACGGTTTCCTATTGAACGCATGCTATTACTTTTCCATGATTTATGTAATTCCAGAACCCTCCAAACCTCCTGCTGCTCATTCTACTCCTAAACCCTCCAAATCCCCTGCTGCTTCTTCTACTCCAAAACCCTCAATTCTCCTGCTGTTTCTTCCACTCAAAAACCCTCCAAACCTCCTGCTGCTCCTTCAACTCCTTCTACTCCAAAACCCTCCAAATCTCCTGCTGCTTCTTCTACTGCAAAACCCTCCGACGTCCTGCTGCTCCTTTTGCCCCAAAACCATCCAACCCTCCTGCTGCTCCTTCTACTCCAGAACCACCCAATCCTCCTGAAGCTCCATCCACTCAAAAACCCTCCAAATATCCTGCTGCTCCTTCTACTCCAGAACCCTCCAAACCTCCTGCTGCTCCTTCTGTTCCAAAACCCTCCAAACATCCTCCTACTCCTTCTACTCCCAAAACTCTCCAAACCTCCTGCTGCTCCTTCTACTCCAGAACCCTCCAAACATCCCACTGCTCCTTCTAATCTAAAACTCTCCAAACATCCTACTGCTCCTTCTACTCCAAAACTCTCCAAACATCCCACTGCTCCTTCTACTCCAAAACTCTCCAAACATCCCACTGCTCCTTCTGCTCCAAAACTCTCCAAACATCCTGCTGCTGCTCCTACTCCAAAACCCTCCAAACATCCTACTGCTCCTTCTACTCCAAAACCCTCCAAACATCCCACTGCTCCTTCTACTCCAAAACACTCCAAACATCCCACTGCTCCTTCTACTCCAAAACCCTCCAAACATCCCACTGCTCCTTCTGCTCCAAAACCCTCCAAACATCCTGCTGCTGCTCCTACTCCAAAACCCTCCAAACATCCTACTGCTCCTTCTTCTCCAAAACCCTCCAAACATCCCACTGCTCCTATTCCAAAACCCTCCAAACATCTCACTGCTCCTTCTACTCCAAAACTCTCCAAACATCCTGCTGCTCCTTCTGCTCCAAACCCCTCCAAACATCCTGTTGGTCCTTCAACTCCAGAACTTTTTTTAAATTAAATTAAACTTATTGCACAATCTAAAGATTGATCTTTTCTTTATGTAAACCTATCATATGGCTTCAGAAGTTTTGGAATATTATTCATAAGTTGTGCGATCAACTGCCTTGTGCTTTTTGTCATTTTTGGAGCTTGACACTTAAAGGTCGTCATTCACTTTCATTAAGGAAAAGAGCAATGTGAACTTTCTTCAAAATATCATCTTTGTTTTCCATTGAAAACATTCATTCAGGTTCGGAATGACACGATGGTGAGTAATTGGTGACACTATTTTATATTTTTGGATGTACTGTGCCTTTAAGAGGTTAGAATGGGAAATTAGACTTTTTCCAGCCTTTTACAGACAGACATTGGACAGTCTTCGCATGATAGACCAGGATAGGATGCTTAAATATTTGAGTTAAAGATGCCTGCAAAAAAATGGCCAGCTGTACCAACAAGCTGTTTCCTGTGTCCAGACCCATCATAGGCCTTTGTAGGGTATGGACCAATCAGACACACACTAATTATTCATTATATACAAAGGTTTATGAAACTCCAAAACTAACAGCCCAAATGAATGAACACAAGGGCAGAAACAGTGTCATGTTACAGGGCATAAGGAGATTTTACGACCTCCACAGGAATGTGGCCACGTGCACAAAGAGAGACAATGGGGAAGACAGAAACCCTCTTTAAAACAGACTTTGCTGCATTAATCATAGACTAACCGATCTATAAATGAACATGCATAAAACTGTGAAAGAAACAGTGTAAATGGTTTACTGTCTTGTGTACTATTATGTATATATTATGGTATGTACCCTGGTATACAACCAACTAACGATCAATGTAACCTCACCTGTATCATGCCTCTTACCTAATTAATCCTCATTTAATGACTCACACTTTGATGTACATCACCTTCTTCTAGAATGCAGTGTAGATGTGTTATAGCTATCTGAGCATTAATGAAGGTATAACCACGCTTGGGACAAAGACTCGTAAATCAACTAAGGGCCATTTTCCCTCTCAGACATGTCACCTTTCTTATTGGTCGAGTTCAACCCTTAGGGGTGGATCTTTTCCAGTCTTTATTAGAGACAGTCCACATGTGACCTCCCTCTCTTAGTTCTTTCATCCAGCCGCAACACTGTTTCTGGTGATACTGGGGAACCCCCTCCCCCTCCATGGGGGCCCCAGGGCCCAGCAGGCCTCGATCCAACCAGATATGGGATCAGGCAGGAGAGAGGAGACTCTCTCACAAAGAACCAAGGACAATCTCAAGAGTTTTGGAATAAAGACTCCAACCAACAACGACTCCAATCACCCACTCTTCCAACTTCCTCACTTCTCCTGGGTTTACGGCGTGGCCTGAAAGGCCCCAGGCCTTGACCAAACCAGCCATGCGTTCCTGGAGAAAGAGAACACTCAACCAACTTCCACTTGACACTGCCGGAACCATCAACGATTTCAATTTTCAACAACTTCAAGAATTGTTCCCACTACAAATGCAAGTATTCAATTCAATGAAATGTGAAAATGAAATTCTGATGGTTCTTCTCATAGTCCCTCTTCCGGTTTCCAATTTCATCCTATCACTAACCTATTTCTGTATTTCTGTATATATGTGTGTTTAGTTTATTTATGTTTATGATTTAGTTAATAAAACGTATGCACTTTATGTATTTGGTTCTGCTTTGCTTGCAATACAAAGTCCCTTTACGGTTTTTGATCTTGCTACATGCTCAAAACGCTGTACATGCTAAGAAATAATTTTTCTTCTTTGGCCAGGGAAGATACCCTTTTCTTAGAATAAATTAATAATCAAAAGAGTTCGTTGGACGAACTGATTAATTGATTGTAACATTAATTTAGCCATGTCAAGTTAATCTAATTAACTGACCCAAATATTCATAATTAATCAAGTTATTATTGATTATTAATATTTAATATAGCTAAGTTCCTTACACCTTTATAGAGAGACAAGACAGAGGGAACACACACTGGCATTAAATCATAGTCACTGCAAGGTGTCCTTCTGGCCAGTGTCTCAATCTAAAGCAAACTCAAATGTCACTGGTGACCTCATGGTTAAGATGGAAAGATTTCTTTCTCTTTGCTTTCATGAATGCAGCCATCTGGTATTCGCTCTCTGATTTCATCAGTGGAACATTGAGACAGACCCGGTTAAAAGGTGAATTCCTGGTCTTTGCACGTGTCGAGTGTAGCCAGGTTTTATGACAGGTCTTGAGGGTCAGTCTGGGCTTTATCGTTATAAAATTAAGCTCTCCATAATAATCAACCATAAAATAAATTCACTGCTTGTCCATCAGGATTTTACATTCCTGCAAGAAATATGTTGTACAAGTTCAGTGGTTCTTTTGTCGGTATTGCATTATTTAATTCACTTTAACTGTTGCAACCCCCAACCCCAGTTGCCATAGTTTAAATATATGCTTAACCTCATGTATAGCTATTAGAATACTTCTTTGACATCTATCCTGAAATATTGTAACCAAGGCTCCACTGCAGCTGTAGTTAGTTTTTTTTTTTTTTTTTTTTTTTTTGTGCGCGTATATGAATCAAATTTGTAGTCAGATTTGTATGTAGTGTGAACAAGGCCTTAATGTGTCAATGACTCTGACAAATACATCAACCGTAAGTTTCAGGATGAAACCTGTTTACCTTGCACGTTCTGGTGCAAGGAATCGTGGGAAACATAGGACTCACTAATTGCTCCAGAATTATGCCGCCTTCATTACATTGGTCAGATGGGTTTCACATTATCACTGTACTGAACCTGAGGAATATTTGACCAAACAAATATATTCTTGAAACATGGCCAGTATTGGACCTTGTGTTTGCTTTTTATTCTTGTAATTTTAGTTCTCTTGTCAGTTGAACCTGGAACACATATAGTTCATTGACAAAGAGAAATAAATGGAGGAATTATGTGACTGCGAGCAACCACCTTCTTTCATATATTTAACGGTCTGTTTTGGTCTGCAATAGTACTTCATTTATGAGCCCGAGCTAGTTCAGGGTGCTGTTAGCATGCTAGGTCCTCATGAAAGCCTATTATTATGATGATAAATGCGTTGAGCTGGAAGCCACATATGTTGGTGTAAGAGATTAGCTTCTGTTTTCCTAGTATTAGCGGTGAGTCCTCAGACAAGGTCAGCACAGGAGATTGTAGGCCCTCAGAAAGCCAGCTGTCCTCCTAGTCCGATGGATACCACCGATCTCATTTAAAATCCATTGCGCCATTAAAACTAACTCCTGTATTATGAGACGACTAGCTCAAGGTCAGTACTTGATTAATCAGCCACGAACTGTGATTTACTTCCAGCCCAAATAAAGCATGTTCCTTTGTTTTGGCTAGCAAGACCGATAGGTGCTTGTATTAGAACAACCCCAGCTTCTTTGATCTCATACACTGATCCTTTAATTGTAGTCATCGTGCTCAAGGATTTCAAATTGACATGTTAAGGAATCCAAAACACACCTTTTCACTGAACCACACTGAGTGCACTTCCCATTGCAGCCACTAGAGGTCAGTGTGGTTCCAGAAGGGGCTTGTGTAAACTTCTGATAATTCAGCCAAGGTTTGGCTTGTTAGCATGGCCTTAGCATCTGCAATGAAAGCATTTTACAGAATCCATGTATTTTGATTAAGCAATTTTAGAAGCAGCATGTTGCTGTTATTGCATTATATTCCAGTAGATATTTTACCAGCGTGCAATTGGTTTTTAGAGGTCTGTACAAATGTGAAATAGACATTTTTCCTTGTTTAGTGCATACATACATTTGTGAACTAGGGCTGAATTCAGAATAGCATATTAACAGTGTTGGGGAAAATTACTTTGAAAAGTAATGTTACAATTGCATTACTCCCTGAAAAGGTAACTAATTGTGTTACTTAGTTACTATAAATAAAAAGTAATGTACGGTTACTTTTGCATTACTTTTTCTCACCTGGGCTGGGCTTGTTTGTTTGTTTTTTGATAAGAAAGAAAAGTTCAAAAGGCCCCCTGTGGTGAAAATCAAGCTTTTAATGTTTATGACTATGTGGCGTTTTTAATATGCTTTAAGACAAACCATGTGAAAATTCATAAGTCAACACCATTGCTGAGTATTTTCTCTTTAAAGGTGCCATGTGTAAGAATTGAGGTGAAAATATCCAAAAAATGAGCTACACGCATCAAAAGAATGAGAAGAAATAAGAGCGATGATGTCATTAAAAAAATGACAAGTTATAGTGCTGCAGAGATATCAACCTGAATTAGCATGCTAAATTAATAGCCACGGCCCGACAGGTGTCATAATACCAGTTTCGGCCATGGGAGGCGGTATGCGGGCAACATAACCACCAGCCAAACTGCAATACACGAATAACTCGCACGGCTTGTGGGCGTACTTGAACCTGATGTGTTTGATAGTTAGCTCTACCCACAGATCCGATCCTGTTTTCACCTGTTATCTACCAGAGCCCGTCTCTACCAAGCTGATGATAAAATGTAACATTAGCTAATTATATTGTGTTTATTAAATTGCTTTCCTGGGGTAAATCTGACATATTTGTTCTCCAGCTATGTTATTGACCTCTGCACGCTGATTAAAAAAAATGATTGGTCGATATTATGTACTGTATGAGGAATACATTTTGGTAAGTTGTAGCCTACTGTATCTTTCAACAGTATTCGTGTTTTTTTACTATTAGCTAGTAGAGACGATTGGTTCACGTGCGCTAGGGATCTGTTGTGTAACATTTACAAGCGCCAAAACGGTATTTATTGTTTGAATTCTCTCATTTTGGTGATCAAAGAGTTTTAAGTGATACAGTTATTGACTACAGGAAGACTTTAAACCTTCAGGCTGAAATAAATGCAAATTTACGCCTGTACAGTAGAGGGCGCATCTCAAACAAACCTTTCAGCTGTGCTGCCATTCTGGACTACAGAAGAATAAGATGCAGGAGAAGTTCAACACACTTCAGCAATAAAAAGAAACACAAATGTGATGTTTAACCAAACTGTATCTCTGATATTTTGTTGTAAATTTAAAAGTAAGCATTGCTTTACTAGTTACTTGAAAAAAGTAATCTTATGTAACTCGCATTACTTGTACTTCTTTACCAAAACACTGCATATTACTCTGACTTTTTCTGCCATTTTAATGGGTTTTTGGTTAAATGCTTTTATTTTTCTTGAAACAGGCAGTTGCTAACAATTTCTAACTTGTAGATTTTAAATAAAGATCAAAAGTGTTGTTGGAAGATGTGACCGTGGTGTAGTTTCTTTATAACCTTTAGCTTTTTATTTCTGGCGATTGTACTGTATTTAGGCTTCAAAATTCATAAAAGTTGCACTCATTTGTGAAGATTTTCTGCAGAAATCCTAAAAGACAAAATATTTTTGGCTTTTTGTTGAGGGAACAAATGTGATATTAACTTCGGGTTGGCCTGCAAAAATACGTCATCACTGCAGCGCTCTGAAAACTGAGTGCTTAATAGTAGTGTGTGTATTTTTATTCATCCCACTTAAATCTTTTGAATCCTCTAAATAATTAGTTCAGATTTATTCACTGATTCAGAGATTCATTAATTCTGATTCATTCAGAAATTATTTTTTGCAGACTATGTTATGCCAGCAGGGGTGACAAAAGTGAGAGTCAATGAATCATTCTCAACTGATTTGAACAAAGTTGACTAAAACAAGTTGTACAAGTCTACTAAAATCTCAAGAAAGAGTGTTATGCATCATAAATGCTTTCCATTCAAAGGACACCAACGCAGTTTGTTTGGTTTGCTTGACAGTAGATCCTTGATTTGTTCATTTCTAAGAGTTTAAATCATCGTCATGTTTAAAGTTGCAATGCCCTAGTAGAGACAGTCACTTAGACCAATCATTCCTCTGCATAAAGCCTGCCCGTCTCCCCATGTAATGTTTGTTGTTTGGGTTTGGAGATGATTTACAGTCATGTCCAGAAGCCAAGAAAAATCTCATAAAAGTGTATCAGAGGGATGAAGGGGCTTAACTTTTGAATGTGGCGGCGGTTGCGTGAAGTCTGGCCTGGTGGTGTGAAGCACGCATAGTTGGCTCTACAAGTAAGCGAAGTGTGAAACCAGCCGTGCAGATGGCCCTGCCAACCCTGACACAATCCCAAAAATGAAAGCCCTGGTTCTGAGAGACTGTCTGACAGGGCTATTTGATTGTCTTTTAAAGTATCCCCCAACATCTAAGCAATTTCACTGGAACTGATTATTTTAGTCTAGACAAACACACTGTGGGTGTTACATTCAGACAACATTAAAGGAGTAGTTCACCCAAAGATGAAAACTTTTTGGACTCACCCTCTGAATTTACTCACCCTCATGTCATTCAAAACTGTTGAATAGCGAATAACTGTTGAATAACTGTTGACCACTTCATGAAAGTGGTCCATACAACTTTTGAGCTATATTCAGAAGTCATACAATAGATTTGAGTGAGGAAATTAGTCATGAATGAAATAAGTCATAAATCAAAGATTTTTATTTGTGAAGGAATCCTTCAGATCAGTTTTGTGAACTAGTTAAACAGATTCACTGAAAAGATCCAGAATCATTTGTTAACAAATCGATCATTGCTACTCTCATTAAACAGCTAAAGCGGATGTAAGGATTTTAAGCAAATAATTTTCCCTCAAATATTTGTATTACTTTACAGCCTGGTTTCACAGACAGGAATTTGATTAAGCCAGGATTAGACCTTAGATCAATTAGGACATTTAAGTAGCTTTTATAAACGTGCCTTAGAAAAAACAGGACTGATGTATATCTTGAGACAAAACAATGGGACTGACATATTTTAAGACATGTAAGTGCAAGCTGCTTTCAGTTAAAACAGCTCAAACATGCATTTTAGTCTGAGACTAGACTAATGCTTAAACCAGCATAAGTCTTTATGTTTATTTTTTATTTTAGATTATCCAGTCCTGATCCAATCCTGAACTGTTGAAATTCTTCAAAAAATCTTACTTTGTGTTCCACTGATGAAAAAAAAGTAATATAGGTTTGGAACAACATGAGGGTAAGTATAACATGAGGGTAAGTATAATCACATCATTTACATTTTTGGGTGAACTGTCCCTTTAAATCCACGCTAGTCCTCCAGCAGCATTGAAAACGTTCTTCTGCTTGTTGCACATGCGTGAGTTTTATTTTCGCTTTAAATCAGAATAGGCATTTATAGTGGAGATAAGCCTGCAGGACATTTATTACTCCAATATTCGTATGACAGGAAACACACTGATACGTCAACAAAAAGATCTACTTTTCTCAAGATAAGCTCATATTAATGTCTGTTTTTATGCTGAATGAGTTACGGAGCTAGCATACCGGCTAGCACATTTATTATGACATGCTCCATAGAGAACATTTGAAATAATTTACTTACCTTGGTTTTGTTCCAACTCCATATTTCCTTGCATTCGGTTTGTTCTTAACAGCGTATGGCTTCCGGAGACTTGTAATATTGCGCACAAGTCATATAAACTACTTGCATGGCACTTTTCTGTATGAATCACCATCCACTTTCATTGTATGGAAAAGAGCAGCACGATGTTCTCCCTAACTTTGTTTCATGGATTAAGGAAAACAATACAGGTTTGAAACAACTTGAGGGTGAGTAAATGATGACAAAACAGATATTTTTGGTGAATTATCCCTTTAAATTCTAAGTAAATCATAGAATCATCATAAATCATAAATCATGTTCATCTATGCTTTTCGATTGGCTTGGTTGCATATAAGGCCTAAACGTGAGGCAGCAGGAAAGGCCTGAAGTCATTTGTTTTACTACTCCATGAGGAATGCTTTCAGGAAGAAAGTGGTTTCAGGAGGAAGGGGGAAACAGGAGTGTTGAACGAAGTCTCAAATGTGCACTGGCAACAATTTGTAGGGAAGGCAGTAGAATAAAGCACATGAGACTAAACATTTGGACAGTGTCTAAGTACACACTCTGTTCAGGATAGGAAGAGGGTGATGGGGGTCACAGGTCCAGCTGAGAAACTCTGAGACCTTGCATTCTTATCCTCAGCCTGAAAATTCATGAGGTGCGCTTTGTTGCGTTGTGGATTATTTGCTTCCCAGTTACTCCGGAAAAATCTATTGGTGTAACATACCAGGCACTGAAACCCGCTATCAGACTAAACATGTGAACATTTGGCCTTTCAGAGATACACAAACCAGTTTGTATTAAACATTGTTCCTCAATGGCTATTGGATCTTGAACACTCAATAAGCATCAACTTGAAACCCTGCTATCTTTGCTATGAGTATCAGATGTGAGAGGTTGCTGTGGTCGTGTCCTTTTGGATGACGCTTCACTAGTGGTCTTGAGATGAGATCCCATGATGCACTGGGTTATGGATATCTAAAGAACTAGTAGTTACCCTTTTTATGCTTTAACTCTTTCAGGTGGAGCAGCTATAGCTCCATAGGAAAATAAGGGGGTGTCTACACAATACCGTTTTCAACTAAAAATGGAAAACTTTTTATGTATTTTGGCTGTTCGTTTACACGACAATGGCGTTTTGGAGGCCTGAAAATGCAAACTTTTGAAAATGGGTTTCAAAGTTCAATTTTTTTTAAAAACGATACCATTATCGTATCCATGTAAATTTCAAAAACGTGAATTTGTGAAAACAGTGATATTATGCACATGCGTATTACATGTTTAGTCTATAGGTGCTTAGTGTTTCTTTACAAAGTGACATCGCCAACTACTGGCCTGGCATGAAAAAATTATGTTTTTCAGAATAAATACAGAACAAAGTGTCTTTAGTCGTTTCCGCGGATCCGTGTGAATTCTTTTCATTTTTATTACATTGTTGTGTTGTAAACATACCCTAAAGGGGGTCGCACACCGGACGAGGACAACTCGAGGTATCGCACACCGGACGCGGACTTTCTCAGTTTATAGCCAGCGATATTGTTATGTTTAATGACATTATGGAATTAAGATAATGTCTGTACTATGTAATGATTGTACTGTACAATTAAATACAATCGTTGCTAAGTCTGCAGTCTGAACACACTTTACCTCAGAGCGTCCGTTAACTGAATGAATTGAGAATCTCGTCTGAAAATCCGATAACATCAGCAATTTTCATTCAAGCAGCTGATTTCTGTAAATGAATGTAAAACTGAATGTATATTGCAGCACAGGGTGAAGTCAGTATATACATTAACGACGATATGAGACAAATAAATGTAAATTTAAAATAAAGCTATGTAAATGGTGTGGCAGGGTTTTGAACAAGGTCCTGAGCTGTAGCTGGGCTCTGCGGACAGACGCCGAATGTCACCGCCGGTGTGTGTACACTCATAGAGAATAATTTGTTCGAATTTTAAAGACATGGCGCTGCTCGACGTGGCGCTGCGCTTCTCGTCCGGTGTGCGACCCCCTTAAGATGCACTCAGTAAGTTTTAAGTTTAGCTGGCTTGTATTCGTCCCAATATGACCTGTTTTAAATGTTAAACTGACACCTGTTGGCCTGGATGTACAGTATTAAGTTCATTCACCAATTACTGCCTACAGACGACTTCGATTTATCTTGTTTTTTTTTTCTTTGTTTTTTTACATATCATTTTTATTGTTTATATAAGGGGTCCAGCATCTGTAGCCCACTATTGTATCTTCTGGTTTTCTTTTATTATTATTCTATGGCACCCCTATGAACCAGTATATAGGAAAATGATGAAATTATGCACCCTGATTGTGGTGTTCCTGAATAATAACCTAACCAAATTTGGGGTTTCTAGGACCATTTCTATAGCGCCACCACCAGTTAAAATATTAAATCTCTGTTATAATTTTTGAACCCTTTGTCTTAGAAACCATTCTAACAATTCTAATTTTGGTAACACTTTATTTTGATGCTCCCCAACAGACATCCTACTGACTAGAAGTAACTTTGCAACTACATGTTTTACTAACCAGAACCCTAACCCAACAGTCTACTAAGAGTCCATTATAGTCTACTTATACTTTAATGAGAGTTAGTTGATATGTAGTTGCAAAAGTTATTTATAGTTAGTGGAATCTCTAAAGTGGACCATCAAAATAAAGTGTAACCCTAATTTCACTTTCAATCATTTCAAATGTTTAGTTTTTTTTTTCCCACTACTCTTCCCAAAATTGGCTCAGATGATCACTCGACCAAACCACACTGAAATGACCAAACAAAATATCTATGTTCAAAAAAGGTATGATGACGTGAACTTTCTGATGTTGAACAAAAATTGGATGCAAAATCTGAGAGTGTGTCTCGAAAATACTTTGATCTATTGAAACAAAAGTAGGTTTTATTCATTAGCACTATGAGTGTACATGCAAATTTGGGAACAGTGTCACCTATTTCTGCTTGCAGCTACTGTATGTTTATTATTAGGGGTTCAAGCACCGAAGGTCTTGAAACAAAATTACTTTTTTCCTTGAATCCTTGAGTCAAGCCCTACAAAATGTACTGTGTATCTTTGATTTCATGTCAGTTTAAAAAACGGTTCCACCATTTGGATTTTTTTCTAACTTTTTAAAACTTCTCCTAGGCCATTGGTCCGATCTTCACCAAAATAGCAGCAAAGGGATGGTGATTTTATTTGTTGAAGTGCTGCAAAGTTATTAGTGAATTAAGTGTGGCATCGTTAGTTTTTTTTAATTTACCTAAATCTCCTGACAGCAATGTCCAACCTTAACAAAACTTAATACACACAGACCATGGGACATTTTGAGGACGCACACCAAGTTATATCAAAATTGCACCTATAGGGGGGGGGGCTACAAGTTGATAATCCTTTATAATGCCGTAACCGTATAAGCTGTGAAGTTGAAAATTGGTGTGCATCTTATCTGCTGGACGTATTAAAATGTCTTTCAATAAGACTCAGATACTTCCAAAAACATGGCCGCCAGCCGTAGTAACTTGGCCAGTTGCATGTCAATGTGATATGATAATATGTCTAATAACTAATATGATGTTTCATTTAATGTGGTTGAACAGAATTTTAATTACATTTCTTCTAAGTGATCTTCATTTCTTTGTGTAAAACATTTCATAAGTAAAAAATGACTGTGTGCTCCTTTAAGAACAATTGTCATTTATCAAGGTTATAATCATTATCTGTCAGTTTGACCGAATAAGCTGTAAAATTTCCTTATAAAGAATAATGTAATGTTTGGGATTTTAATGTGACAGGATATTGCGAGAATATCTATGGCAAGAGCTCTTTTCAGTCACTGCGTTCTTTTCCTCCTGATTATTTCATTTTTTCCTTTGAATTCCTCTGTAACGGTATGAAAAAGGACAACATATATTTCACATTTGTGGTCTGTTCTCCTGATTTAATTTATGATATATCCCATTAATAATTAACTGGAATGCATAAAGAATCTCACGTTTTTCTCCACAAGTCCTCGCGTCTCTTTCCAGGTTTGTTTTCATACAGATGCTTTAAAATGTAATTCCCTAATTCAATGCTAATTATATTAGCAGTGTTTACTGGATTGTTTCTGAAGCAGGTAAATCTTTCAAATCTGTCACTTTGAAATATCCTCACTTAATGTTAAAGTTAATGATTTTTTTTTTTTTTTTTAATTTAGGCAACATCTGTTACATAATATACACATATATTACTACAGTCCCAAACAGCAACATAGTGTCGGCCCAGATCCGGCCCACATCTGGTTTGTGTGCAATCCACGTGTACCAGATCTGGGCCGACTGATGTTGCTGTCTGGGGTGATATTAAACATGCCATTGCTATGGAAAGAATTTATCTTTTGGGGTAATTTAAGGTCTGTTGAAAGTAATTTGTTAATGCTTTTACACTTTTAAGTTTTGTTTTAATATTCATTGTGCCCGTTTTTTTATTTAAAGCTTATTGCGTTCATAAAGCGAGCCGTTCAAGCGTCATGGGTTGTAGCATTTTTTAACCGAAACAGGGTGACAAGTCAAAATAAATAACTTGGAATCAAGCACTTAACATATTATCACTGCCACAAAATAAATCCATATTTACCCTCTGAAGGCAGTTGAGATATTGTGAAGGGAAACGGATGATGTTAGCTTTTGCCTAGGAAGCCGTATGACACCCTAGGGACTCCTCTTCCATCATCGGTAGTCCTCCCCATCCCAGATGAGCTTTGATTATCGTAAATCTCCCAGCCTGCAGTCGTAACGCTCCTGCCAGGGTTGACAGATAGTGAGGAGCCGCATGGTGTGTACACTGGCACGGGGCTGTATGAGCATGTGTCCAATATGTGTTTGGAATATTTGTGGAGCTGTCTGAGACACTCATGGCCTCGGTATTCAAAAATAAACGGTAGGACGGTAGAAAGCGACAGAGTGAATCGGCCTCTAGAGCTGATAGGGGTGAGGGAATATTTGCATCTGCGACAGACTACGACATGTCTGGAAATCCCACCAAAAACCCTTGCTAGTACTTTCAAGTCTGTTGACTGATGTGGCTGGAGGTTTGATTTGTCCGGATTGTGACCCTTGATGTTCCAGCGGTCGTCTTGAGGTCCAAATTTTGAGCCTTAACCACCCAAAGCCATTCAGATTCTATTGGAAACGTGCCGTGATTCTTCGTTTGATACATTTGGCTGATAACAGTGTTTACATTGTTCACAGTTTGATTGAGAGAGCGACCATTAACCATTTTGGAATAATCAATGTTATTCCATTCCACAAAGTCTTAAAGGGGAACTCAAAATAGAATGTATTTGACATTGTCTGTCAGAAGAGCGTCTGCTTTCGCTTACATTGTGGGACTGTGTGTGATCTTGAGGTTGACTGACACACACACACACACACACACACACACACACACACACACACACACATGTCTGGTTTGCTATCTTTGTGAGGACTCTCCATAGGCGTAATGGTTTTTATACTGTACAAACTATATATTAAAACCTACGCTAAACCTACCCATCACAGGAGACATTCCGCATTTTTACATTTTCAAAAAACATTACTTAGTGTGATTTATATGCTGTTTTCCTCATGGGGACCGCTGACTGGTCCCCACAATGTAGGTGATCTCAGGTTTTACTATACTTGTGGGGACATTTGGTCCCCACAATGTAATATAAACATGAGCACACACACACACACACACACACACACACACACACACACACACACACACACACACACACACACACACACACACACACACACACACAGGTGGTTCAGGTTCGCTATCTTTGTGGGGACTCTCCATAGGCATACTGGTTTTTATACTGTACAAACTGTATATTCTATCCCCTTACACTAATCCTACCCTAAACCTACCCATCACAGATAACTTTATGCATTTTTACATTTTCAAAATTCAAAGTTCAGTATATTTAGTAAACCATTTCCCTCGTGGGGACTGCTGGCTGGTCCACACAATGTAGGTGATCTCAGGTTTTACTATCCTTGTGGGGACATTTGGTCCCCGCAATGTAATATAAACATGGACACACACACACACACACACACACACACACACACACACACGCGCACACACACGCGCACGCACACACTCACGCACGCACGCACGCACGCACACACACACACACACACACACACACACACACACACACACACACACACACACACACACACACACACACACACACACACAGTCTTGTTCACACTGCCAGGATAAACGTTGCATTGAGGAGTCATGGAGTACAAAAAGTATTGACTTTGGTACCAAGTCGGTACTGAAATTTAAAAATTTGACGATACCAGCATTTCTCTCTAGCATTTTGAGCGCTGTTGGATGGGTTCTTAAACACCTCTGATTGGCCATTGTGTTGATTCCCTCAACATATATGTCTCTGATTGGCCATTGTGTTGACGCGCTCAACATATATGTCTCTGATTGGCCATTGTGTTGATGCCCTCAACATATGTCTCTGATTGGCCATTGTGTTGATGTGCTCAAAACATATGTCTCTGATTGGCCATTGTGTTGACGCACTCAACATATATGTCTCTGATTGGCCATTGTGTTGACGCGCTCAACATATGTCTCTGATTGGCCATTGGCCATTGTGTTGACGCACTCAACATATATGTCTCTGATTGGCCATTGTGTTGACGCACTCAACATATGTCTCTGATTGGCCATTGGCCATTGTGTTGACGCCCTCAACATATATGTCTCTAATTGGCCATTGTGTTGACACACTCAACATATGTCTCTGATTGGCCATTGTGTTGATGCACTCAACATATATGTCTCTGATTGGCCATTGTGTTGACACACTCAACATATGTCTCTAATTGGCCATTGTGTTGACACACTCAACATATGTCTCTGATTGGCCATTGTGTTGACACACTCAACATATGTCTCTGATTCGCCATTGTGTTGATGCCCTCAACATATATGTCTCTGATTGGTTATTGCATGTCAACACAATGGCCAATCAGAGGTGTTTAAGAATCCGTTTAACAGCGCTCAAAATGCTAAAGGGATATGCTGGTCACATTTTTTAAATTTCATGACCAACTTGGTACCGAAGTCGGTACTTTTGACAACTGTACATTTACATGCTTCATAAACACTGTCTGATATGGCTTGGGTTGATGTATGTCTGCAGGCAAAAATCACACATTTGATTGCTTAGAAAAGTAACAGCAGACCTCTCCTCAACTAGCCACAGATTTTGAAGTATCCAAATAGTGCCAGATAGGTGTGTGTGTGAGTTCATGTCTTGCTTCAGCAATCTCTTTTCACCACCCATCTGTGTCTCTCCTATATAAACACACTCACACTTACTCGGCCATGAAATGTGCGTTAGTGTTTTAATTTCCATATTTTCTGTAAACACACATCATCATACCGAGGCTGAGACCAGTCGTATTTGTTCAGATGGAGTCGGGCAGTGATACTGAACTGAAAGCGCTTGAAGTTTTGGGCCGGATTTCAGAACTGGACGCTACATGGGAATATGACAGGACTTTGGTTTGGTATCAAAGACACATCTGTTAGGACCATTAAACACTCGCATTTACTTGAAAAGGCTAATACTTAACAGAGGTTTACAAACTGACGTGTATAAAAACAGTCCAGCATTTTGTTTGACACGCAACCCTGTCCGGCATCAGTATCTGTCCAATTCAAACAGGGCTTGTTTGCGTAATCGATACAAGCGGAATAATTCCTTGCAGTTTCTCAAGTTTTATTAGTCAGCTGCGGCGGCATGCGGTTGGTGGTGGGTTTTTTTGCGGGGGAAATGTTAGGCATGTGTTTATATTTGAAATTGTCTGTGAATGTCGTGAGAATGAGGATCCTGCCCGTGGTTCGTAAACACGCCAAACCTGAAAAGAAATAAGCGCTTCTCATCTCGGCGATATTTAGATGAAGTAAGAAAATACTTATCGATCTCTGTGAAGTCGTTGCCAGTTTAAATTCACCATCAATTTGAGCAAAACCTCTTGTTAAAAGTCCCAGCCTTTGCTAAACTACTTTAAACAGCCAGTTCCTGTGATTATGAGCAAATGAGTTGAGCCAAGGCCAATGGGAACATGATGGAGTGCTCATATTGCAGAGAACAGTGCAATTTAAAGGTATAGTTCTCACGAAAATTTAAATTCAATGTTTTGGGTGGTTGCCAGTGGCATTGATAAATACAGTAGGTAGTTGCGTACCACCCCAAGTCAAAAGAGTCCACCCTCAAGTCTCAACAATACTCTTCTCTATTAAAAGTCTCTGTTCTAAAGTCTCCTGCAGTACATTCTTCATCCAGATGCAGTTTATTGTCATTTCCACCCACGATAAATTCTTTTCACAAAACAGCATGCATCGCAGAGGTTTACAGATCCATGGCGTCATATATTTTGACCTGTGATATTGTAGGTTTGGTTGATTTGGTCTGTTGAAAGTTTCCAGATGGGCCTGATGTTTTAGGTGTGCTTAAAGGGTCATTTGCAAACTAAAGGCTGATTAAAAAGCTTTGGCTATAATAACAGCTCTGTAAAACACCATCTTGCTGATGGTTTATTGATGAGGTAATGCTTTAGTTAGATTCTTAAAGATGAAGTGCCTAATTTCTAGTGCCAGCTATTTTATTTTATTTATTTTTTTTAATTTAATATTTATTATTAAGAACTAAACTGATAAAACATTTCAGAACTAATAATTTTCAGGATTCTTTGATGACTAGAAAGTTCAAAAGAAATAATGTAAAGAAATTGAAATATAATTATTTTAATTGTAAAAATGTTAAATTCTTTACTATCACTTTTGCTTTTGCGATAGATGCAATTAATCACGATTAATCGTGTATAAGCAACACACTCCAAAAAAGTGGAGACATAGGCAAAATAAAAGTGAAAAGACTACGGAATATCCAAGTTGAAACAGTCCACAATAAGTAAGTGAACTGGTAAGATGAGGGGGTTGTAGAAGCTTATCCAGCAAACATTTTAGTACATCACTTGTTCTCTTGAAGGATTTTGTCTGGAGTTCTTCTGGTTCAGAACCTGCACCTAATATCATAGAGTTGCTTGTGCATTACCATAGACCCATACTTGGGCAAAAAGAGCAGAACTGGAAAGTAGAGATGATAATTCTTCCCACTGTCTGTCTGAATCTGTTTGTCAAAATGATTTCGGGGGATTTAGCCAGAAAGCCACCAAACGACCAGACAGTGTCTCAGAGACTGTTGACCTCACGGGGTTTGGGACCAAACAACTCCAAATATTCATTTGATTTAAACGAACAAGAGGCTCCAGTCAAAAATAACCCCACGCCGTCGCAATTTCCAGACCACAGTGAAATAAGACACTGGCTAAATGTGCTAGCCAAACAAATAAGAGGCATTTAATAGAGAAAAGTCTTGACGGATACCATGGTAGTCTGGCATAAATACTGTAATTATCACATGAAGGCAGTGTTCCCATGATATTTGCCATGAATTATTTCCTAAGCACACAAATCAGAGGAACTGAATTATTTTAATGTGTTGTTAAGGCAGTACTCTCAAGTATAGATTTAACTTTCAGGGTTTTGCATTATTCCCAGCTTGAACGTATTTCATCCTTGTGATTTATATAAATTAGGTGTCAAATTGTATGAATTACTTTGAAAGTATTTACTAGTGTGCCAAGATTGTATCAGTATAACTGGATTCTGTCAATAATTCAGACTATTGGTCTCAAACTACCGGCAATACAGGCCTAGATCTTTAAACATGGCCGTGGTATACATTTAATTTTTTATATGTTCTACTTTTTTATTCATTCATTTTACCTTGCTTTGCTTTTTGTTTTTTTTATTTTGTTTTTTTGTTTTGTTTTGCTTTGCTTTGCTTTGCTTTGCTTTTTTTTGTTTTGATTTATTTTGTGTTTTGCTTTGTTTCATTTAATGTTTTGCTTTGCTTTGTTTTGCTTTGCTTCGTTTTTTGTGTTTTTCTGTGCTTTGCATTGTTTCGTTTTGCTTTGTTATGTGTTTTGCTGTGTTTTGTTTCATTTTGCTTTGCTTTGCTTTGTTTGGCTGTGCTTTGTTTTGTTTCATGTTTTGCTTTGTTTTGTGTTTTGCTTTTTGCTTAGTTTTGTTTAGCTTTGCTTTGTTTCATTTCGTTTTGCTTTGTTTCGCTTTGTTTTGTTTCATTTGGCTTTGTTTTGTGTTTTGCTTTGCTTCGTTATGTTTTGCTTTGTTTCGTTTTGTGTTTGGTGTTGCTTTGCTTTGTTTCGTTTTGTGTTTGGCTTTGCTTCGTTTTGCTTTGCTTTTCTTTGTTCCGCTTTTTGTTTTGGGCCTACAAGTCATGTGGACTATTTTAAAAGTGAAATTATGGTTATTTTTGTCATATTTTAAGCTTGATAGTAGATTCACTATCAAGATTCACTTTCATTGTATGAAAATTGCAGCTTGAACATTCTGCTAAATATCTCTTGTGTTTCACCAAAGAAAGATTATACATGTTTGAAATGAAATGAGGGTGAGTAAATGATGACATTTTTGAGTGAACTCTCCCTCTTAAAAGTTTCTTCATGCCTAAGGGAGTTTCTGAGCATATTAACAGATGCTGTTATTTTTACATGGGACACTGACGATTAATAGTGTAACCCTCAAATCCAATAACTAAGCTTTTATGAAGCGACTCGAACCGACAGCCTGACCCCATGACTGCATCTTTGTCCTTGTATATCTTCCTTTCTCATCTTCTCCTGTCAGCTGACCTGAGTGATGCTCCCCCCAGCTCTTGTAACACATCTGTGCTGACTTTCTGCCATCAAACTGCCTCTCCACCTCAAAAATAAAGACCCTAAGGGGAGAACATTTCAGTAATAGACTCGTCACAACCGCCATACATTCACCGGGAGACAGGCAAGTTGCAGGTTTGGTTGTATTTCTTCAGTTGGATGCAGCACAGCATCTTCCAACAAATTTTTCATTTCTTCTCACCTTCATCATATATGGCTGACAGTACCGTGCACTCCTGCTGCCCTTGTCTGCTTTTATCATTAACTTAATGACTTGAAGGGCCCGTAGGTGCTACGACGAAACCGCAAATGTTTCTTCTTGAGTGAAAATGTCTACTGTTTCACAAACTTCCAATCCTTGATGAAATAAACTACCAGGATGTGATATTTATTCTACTAGAAGTCATGTTTTGGAACAGACACGGATAACATGGAAATCTACGTTCTGGTGGGTGAATTTGGAGATGGACTGATCTGTTATAATGATTCTGTGACCTCAGACAGATATACCTAGACTGTCCTCTAGAGTCTCTGAAAATATGCTGAATATAAATATGAAGACAAATATACACTCTCATAAATAGGCTCCGGTACAAAACCTAGTGAGCTGCCTACATAGGGATTATTTTAAGCTAACTTCTAAGATTCCTTTTTTATCCACATTCTAAGGCAGTGTTGCATGTATTACTTGCAATAAAGACAAATTCATTGAGGATTATGCTGAGCTCAGTGATGCCTGACTAAGGTAAAGGTTGATTTTGCTCAATTCATATAATAACAAAAAAGTTTGATTTTAAATTTACTCAATTCATGTTATAACAAAAAAATAGTTTAATATAATTAAAACTTTGCAATATGATTGAACTTTTTTCAATAATCTTGTGTGTGCTTTCTTAGCTATGTGAAGTGTCATGTTGTTAGCTTAGCAACATGCTAACGGCATGTTAGCAGTTGAGTCTGAGACGATATGCATAAGGTTATTACAAGGTTACATTTTATTTAGGTTTCTGCCTTAGAAGGCACCCTATGTCGGTAGCTCACTTGGTTTTCGGAACAGAGCCATTGTAAACATTACTCACGTTTCCTCCATGCGGCTCAATGCTAAGCAAGCTACAACTCACCTTTATAATGGCCCATTGAGAACCTTCTCTAAAATTCCATTATGTGTCACCGGTAGGTTTCCAAAGGTTTTCTTGTTTTGGACTATAACAGAGCACTGTGCATTGGATGACAGCAGAGGGGAACGGGCCAAAATTTGGTCCTGACAAAAGCCATTCAAGTGTGTCTGACAAGAAAATGGGCAACGTTTAGTGCTGCTCCATGATATATATATAAAGGTTTAATACTCTCTCTCTGTAAACAAGCAAGGTTTTACACGTCCCATTACCCAGAACAAGACACAGATAATGTACTGTACCTTAATGTAATATTATGCCTGTATATGTATATGTGGCGAGCAGGACGAGGCCGGTGGCGTGATTGATAAGAGTGACACCTGCGCGACGCACCGGTCTCGTATCTCTCATGTAGGAGGAGCGACGACAGTGGAGATCGAGAGAGGCCAGGCCTGGATTTATGTTGTGTTTCGTTATATGTGACAGCAGTCGTCCGTGAGGGCCTACTGTCTTTACTTTCATTTTGTATTTGTTCATTTTACGTTTATTAAAGTTTTTGAATGTTCGCCAGTTCCCGCCTCCTTCTTCCCACTACATCTAAACTTGCTACAGTAGATTATACTATCGCTATTGCTTACAAAAAGTACTTTGGCAGTATCATGGTACAGTGATGTATCAGGCTACTTTGTACTTTGTACCTGTCAGGTACTTGTACCTGTCAATATACTGTGTATATGTATATATAAATATATGTGTGTGTGTGTATACACATGACACACACACACAATATCACAGAATGATTACTGCTTTCATACAGTATTAGTATTTGGAATGGTACATGTCCAAAAACCACAGTAAGTGATAGTGATATATGTAGACCTATAACACAGTTAAAAATTAAATGACTCCACAAACACTTACCGAAATCTGCAGCATGTTTACACGGCTAGAAAGGAACTGTGCAAGCATATATATATATATATATATATTTTTACGCTTATTTTCTTTTGCAAATTACTGCACAAACATTAATTTTACAGAGCCATGGCTGTTTAACTGGTCAATCTGTCAATTAACTTCAACATTTAAAATAGCTCCAGCAAATATGGAAATTTACATCTTTGCAAAAACTTGACCACAGTTTTTTGGCACACAGTCGACAATTACAGGGACAGTTCACCCAAAAATGTAAATTTCATCATTTACTCACCCTCATGTTGTATAAAGTCCGTTATGAATTTCTTTCCTTTGCGGAACATAAATATATTTTGAGAAATGTTGGTAACCAAACATTTTTGGTGTTCAGTAACTTCCACTGTATGGACATTACTCAACGTTTTTGTTGTTGTTTTAAGTCATACAAGTTTGGAACAACATGACATTCGTCATCATCAAACTTTATTACAGACTCAAGGTCCAAATAAAAAACAAGACAATACCTAAAATAAAATAACTTACAACAACAACCACAAAAAGTAGAAAAAGAAAAAACTAAAAATATTAAAAATCAGTGTAATACAAGAATACAAGACATTGAGTAAATTACAAAATTTTGAGTGAACAACCCCTTTAATGCAGGAGTATTGAAGAGTGGACCAAAATATCCAATATGTGAAAATATTTCACCATATACAAAAGAGATTTCATTTTTTTGTCCATGTAATAATGGTCAATGGGTTCCAATGTTGTTTTGTCATTGTATGGTCCAAAAATATAATCTTAGCAATACGCAGAAGAAAGTCATGCTGGTTTAGAATGTGAGTAAATGATGACAGAATTGTCTTTTTCAGGTGAACTATCCCTTTAATGTTGCTACTTGTGGGCGGGGCCTGTCTCAAAGTATGCACAAGGGGGCGGAGCCCCACATATTTGCGGTGTGCCACTGATGGCGAGATAATGGCCTGTTTCCTTTGATTTAAGTGACATTTTACCCTTTCTGCCGGCAGTCCTGACCTCATCCACCGCAGCGTTCCAGTGCCTAATGAATTGAACACAGTGATCTCGTAATGTTTTTAAACCCTTCGTGTCTATCATCACGTGCGCTGGCTCATGAGTTCAGCATAAATGGTCTGTGGTGATGACTTTTATTACTCTGACTGACTCAGGCCGGACAGGTCGACGGAGAACAAACAAGGATGTTGTGAGAGCAGTTAGGCTCATTTTCACAAAAACGTGGCCTGTCGCCGACACGATAATGTTTGTTGTGGACGTCTGGAAGGGAACCTTTATAGAATTTCAGAATGTGTGAATGCCTCTTTGATTTATTTGACCTGTAATTTATAGTTTCTGCGGCGTCAGGTCTGTACTCAGACAGGTCCTCGATCACAGAAGAGACGTATTCCAAACAGCAATTTCATACTGGGTGGTTGTGTGAAAGTATTACATTTCTGCAGTATGATGATGACTGAACATAATTCTTGCGCTTTCCAAAGCTGTCGCTTCATCTTTCTAGAAAAGAGCCTTGGGTTGGATCGAGCCCAGTGCATTATGGGTGTTGATGTTTTCCTACCTTTTCAAAAGGAAGCATCACAGCCCATTTTCTCTATTTCCTCTTTCTTTTTATGGCATTAACAGCTGAGTTTTATTAAAAGCTCATCTTGCCAGCGGTGAATTACCACTTTAAATACCCCGATATACTCACGGTGAAGTTCTTTTTCGTTCTCCGCTTAGAGGTAAAAAGAAGTTTTAAATACGTGACCAGTGATATACGTATGAAGGAGATATGACCGCACACTCAATGGCAAATACTTTATTTCACCAACGTTTCGGCAATAAGCCTTTGTCAAGGTGTCGAGGCATTACAATAGATTGCTTAAAAGCAAGAAGTTACAGTATTAAACATGAAAAAACAACAACAATGACATTTGCCACTTTCAGATAGAATTACAACTTAAACGACGGACTGAAAAGAAGAAATGAACCGGAGAAGATTTCCACATCAAAGAAGGCGGAGCCTCAGAGCCACACCCACCTATTACATCATCACCGCCATCCAATGGGAGTTTGAAGGTGTTTGCCAGCCGCAGCAAAATTTTACGGAAAGTTCACTTTGGCAAGCTGTTTTTAAACTCCTGAAACAAACACCAAACGAATCAGTCACTGGGACATTAAACATCTTTATATTTATGATAAAAATTTCCATGACTTTTATGATTTTATTAAATGACTTCCCAGACCTGAAAATAACAATTTTAAAAATCCTTTCCATGACTGTGGAATCCTGTAATTAATTTCAATTGTGAACTGCTTTGTGTGTTCTACTGGTCAGGTGCAGACCGACCTAGACGAACCCAAACTGACCCTGGTGCTGGTCCATAATAGATAGTCTTATCCAAGACTCTCCTAGTGGTTCACTGCAACAATGCTCTGCTTGCTCTACAAGCTGGACGTGTGGAAACGTCTTCTTTCTAGACACCAAGGGAGGTTCAGTGTTTGGTTTGATGAAAGACTGCTGCTCTGTCTAAATCCCTGTGTGATGAATCACTTCCCAGAGAGGAGCAGAAGAATAACTTTGCTCATCATGTTTTGTGTCCATGAGAGTTGAGGTCCAGTTTTGCATAGGCTCTGCTAGCATAAATCATTCACCTACAACATTGCTCGCCATGGAGGAGCTTTTTTGGACCCCGAATAAACGAACAAATAATAATAAACTAATCCGTCTGCCATAAGTGTGTGATTATTCATGGTCTTTGGCATTGTGTGACTAAGAATTGTGTTCCTCAAGATGAAAATCAAATAAAATAGGAATACAAATCAAAATGTTGTCTGCTTTTTAAATAAACTTTTAAATATACACGCATGTGAATCAAACATTAAAGCCATAAAAATATTTTTATCCAATAATTTTTTTTTGAAAAACTATTCTGTTTCTTAAACAAAATGAAAACAAAAAAACAAACCGGTCCTCGTTTCTCTTTATTTCATTTTAAGTAGAACATCAAATGACTCAATACTGTACATACATGGACCCATAATGTTTCTATTTAGCTTTCATTTAATTTTATTTCAGTTTCAGCAATTATAGTGCTTAACCTTAAGTTTATTGAGTTCTAATTTCATTTCAGTTTTTCCATCTAATATTTTATTTTATTTCAGCATTATTTCAGTTACCAAAACCGATTTTTAATAGTTTTATATATTAGCCATTTTTGTTGTCATATTTAGTTAGTTATTATTTAGTTTGTATTTTAATTAGTGATGTCAAATCGATTAATCGCATCTAACATAAAAGTTTTGATATATATATATATATATATACTGTATATGTGTGTTTGTGTGTGTATATATATATATATATACATACACATACATATATTATATATTTCCAAATTTTGTTAGATGTGATTAATCGCAATTAATTGACTTAGCACTAATTTTATTTATATTTATATTTTAATGTGTATATATATATATATATATATATATATATATATATATATATATATATATATATATATATATATATATATATATATATATATATATATATATACATACACATTAATGTATATATTATTGTATATATACTAAATTCAGTGAAGTAATATACTAAAGTTATGAAGTAGCTAATATTCAGACTTTACATCAGACTTTGCTGCTGTAGGCTACAGCTTCGGAAGGCTTGTAATATTGCACAAAAGCCAATGGAAAAAATAACACATATAAACATTTGTCTTTCAAATGCAATTGCTATCAAATGTTGCATTTGATTTATTTTCCCAAATCAAGAACGGATGCTATCATGTTTGTTCAGCAGTTCATAGTCTGATATTTAGAGCCGTCAATCATTGCAGTGACATCATAAGCGTATAGCGTGAGCCGCGTGTAAGAGGGTGATGACAGGCACATCCTTTCAAACTGAATTTACCCCTCAAATACGTTCCACATGATTTCTCCTCAGCCGGGACATAAACCAGAGGCTGACCGTGATAGCAAACACCACAAAACGAACACAAGCCTTCGGAGAATTGCAGACCTAGGCTATTTAGGGAAACCTGCATGAACGCTTCTTTGTCACATTTAGCCTTAATGTGTTTTTCATATTCACAAAACCAGAGCTGTTTTACATCTTTTGCTCACTTTGTCATGTAATACTACCATTACAGCCTACTTTGTCATTCTCTTTAGTTTTGGTAGTATAATTTTAAGCTGTTTTAAAAACATTATGCTGTTAATTATGAAAATAAATATAGGTAGCCTATATTGGATTAAAATGTGAATGTGAGTGCGGATTTACAACGTAGTGACACATCTGGCTTCACATTGCAAGTCACATCAAAATATTAGCATGCTAGCTTGAGTGTGCTGAAACATTAGGTTATCTCAGAAAAACATAGCAAGTGCAATATATAAATTAAGAGTTAAAAAAAAATAGAGTTTGCCTTTATACTGACAAAAAACCTAGCTCACCAGTGTTAACAGTATTAGCATGTTATTTTATTTGGTAATTAGACCACCAAATATGAACTCAAACTTACTTTAAATGCCACATAGCATTAAAAAAAGACATAGGCTATTTACACTTTGTTGGTCAGATATCTGTCTAATTGTGTCCATTTAAATGTGTCTCTTCAAATATAGGCTAAATCTGATCTTCCCATGCTATGCTAGTTCACTTCAGTGAGGATGCTAATGCTAATACAGCAGTATTTTTCTAAGCGCTCTCTGTGCCTCATGGTTGTTAGAAATTGGCTTTCACAGGAGCAAATCAACCAGGAGAAGCTAACCGAATCATGCTAGCCAAAACTTGATCTTTTGGTGTAGGCTATAGCTACAGTACATGCTTTTTGTTTTTCAGTTCTGTAGCCAATGAATTGAAGAAAGAAGATTTGCTAGTCTCTTTGGTTAGCCTACCTTTTGCAGGGGGAAAAAATGTTTAGAGTAAAAATGTGCTGTTGTAGCAGTTCTTCTGCTAAGTGCATCTGTTTACGTCTCCAAGTCTTGAACAAGTGGCTCTCACTGGCTATTTGAAGAGATTCAAATACCTTGCAGACTTGGAAAAGTCCACCGCCGTCTCAGACATATGCCTTAATATTTCAGAAACACCAATTGAGTGTGTCATGATGTTTTTATCTGAGCCTGTTTTATTGACTTTCTTCAGGTGCTGCGTTTGCGCTGAGAAAGCAAGAATGGTGAGAATTAGGACTAGGAAATGATCTCAAATATTTCCACAGCTGCACTGTATCCAAAGTAAGGCCTGCAGTGTAACTTCAACAGCAGGCTCACATTGTGCTTTCACACCGACTACGGTCAACAGAAATGAGGCTCTATACAGAAAACAACATGTTAGCATTTCTTTTCATAATGCCGATAAATTGTAAAATATGGAGTGATAATTATTATTGCAAACTACTACAAACATTATTCATCAAATATAACAGACATTGTTTTAAACAAGTTTTCTCAACCCTTCATTTTGTGTATTTGTTGAATTAGGATTATTGCAGTGGGACAAACATGCCCCCCCCATCCCATCCCATCCCCCTTTTGATCCCGAGACCTTTGATCTGATAGAGACTGTGTTTGGGAAATATGACTAATATGCACTTGTATTCAGGGTCAAGGATCAAATTTAATTTATAGAAAGTTCTATAAGTGTCTATACAGTTCAGCCAAATTGTGAAAAGATGCATTATTGTTTGTTGACAGCAGGGGGCTCTATAGATGATTCTTCAATTAGAAGAAACTTTTCTGTTCCCTAGGGTGATTTTAAAGAATACATGTTTTTTTATTTATTATTATTCTTGTTTTAAAATGTAGATTATTGTATTTCTTTAATTACTTTATAACATTTCATATTGTTACTTTATAAAATTTTATATTTTATAATGTTGTGGGCTCCCTCTATAATAAATATATAAAATCTGTGTTGTGAAAACATGGAACATTCAAATTTAATAAAGAATTTTAATTCAATTTAAATGTAATTACATTTTTACATCATAGTCTGAGCATATTATCCAATGTTATTACCAAACCAGTTTGTATTGACAAATATGAAATCCACTTGTAGGTTAACCCTTTCACGGCATGCATAGAGGTCACTACGGTGGACAGCTATTCAAAAAGCGTTTTCTTGCATATGCATGGGTTTTGATGGCATAGTTTCACAACCTCTACAGTGGACATTAGTGCATCATCATCCTACACTGCCACCAAGTAGCAAGCCGTTGAATGTGGAGTTTTTTCTTCAAACAAAGATGGCCGACAGTAGATTATTCGCGCTAAATGAATGGTTATTCTCATGGTGCAATGAGCAGAAACTGCTCTTTGTAAATAAGTGGAATCTGTTTTGGGAGCGACCAAGGCTCTTCCGCGCTGATGGCTTACACCCAAGTAGAATCAGGGCAGATCTTCTGTCGGATAAAATCTCCAAGATGTTAAATACCATTTGACTAGTAACCAAAAATCCAAATCACAGTCTCTACTGCACCAATTTAATTGATATTAATACTAGTGTAGAACATTGCATAGAAACTGTGTCTATTCCTCGTTTACTAAGATCAAATAATAAATCTACTGCGGGATCTAGAAAAAATCTAATTGTTATTAAAACAAAAAATCTCGCTATTAGTGAACAAAAACAATTTCTAAAGCTAGGTCTTCTAAACATTAGATCGCTCACAAGGCGGTTATTGTAAATGAAATGGTCACAGATAATAATTTCGATGTTCTGTGCCTTACTGAAACCTGGCTTAAACCAAATGATTATTTCGGTCTAAATGAGTCTACTCCGCCAGGATACTGTTATAAGCATGAGCCCCGTCTGATCGGTCGTGGCGGCGGTGTTGCAACAATCTACAGAGATATTCTTAATGTTACTCAGAAAACTCGTCATAGGTTTAATTTGTTTGAAGTGCTTGTGCTAAATGTTACGCTCTTACAGTAGATGTAAGAAAAAAAATCCCTATTAACTCTAGCATTGGCTACCGTATATAGACCTCCAGGGCCTTACGGCAATTTCCTAAAGGAGTTTGCTGACTTTCTATCAGATCTTTTGGTCAACGTCGATAAAGCATTAATTGTTGGAGATTTTAACATACACGTAGATAATTTAAATGATGCGTTAGGCGCTGCGTTTACAGATTTATTAAACTCCTTCGGGGTCAAGCAAAACGTCACCGGACCAACTCATCGTCTTAATCATACACTCGATTTAATTATATCATATGGAACCGATCCAACCGATATAGATATCATTCCACAAAGTGATGATGTCACTGACCACTACTTGGTAACTTGCATATTACGCACTGCTGTAATATGTCATGCTGCGCCACGTAATCGACCAGGTAGAACAATTCGTCCATCCACCATAGATCATTTCTCAAATAGCTTATCTGATCTGTCTCAGCTGCTGCCTGAACCCAAACAAACAGATGAACTAGACGAATTAACTAGCACTATGAGCACCATTCTCTCTAGAACATTGGATATTGTTGCACCCATTAGATTAAAAAAGGTCAGAGAAAAAAGTATAGCACCATGGTACAATAATACTACGTATGTTTTAAAGAGAGAAACCCGTAATTTAGAGCGTAAATGGAAAAAAGACTAATTTAGAGGTATTTAGAATCGCGTGGAAAGACAGTATGTCACGTTATAAAAAGGCCCTTAAAGCGGCCAGGGCTGAGCACCTCAGCAAATTAATAGAAAACAACCGAAATAATCCAAGGTTTTTATTTAATACCGTGGCTAGACTAACAAATAAACAGACATCGTCGGAACAAAATACCTCGTTACAGTTTAGTAGTAATGATTTCATGAACTTCTTCACCGAGAAAATTGAAAGCATAAAAGCGTAAATGTTCAATCTTTGCTCGCGCCTTATAATTCAGCCGCAATTATCACCCCGCAAGAACAATTACAATGCTTTACAACCATAGAACAAAAAGAGTTAAATAAACTTATCACTTCATCTAAAACAACAACATGTTTATTAGATCCTATACCAACTGAACTACTGAAAGAAGTGTTACCTATAGTGGAAGAGCCTCTTCTCAATATTATTAACTCTTTATCTTTAGGTCATGTTCCAAGAACGTTCAAGCTGGCAGTTATAAAACCTCTTATTAAGAAACCACAATTAGATCCAAATAACCTAGCAAATTACAGACCCATTTCGAGTCTTCCATTTATGTCAAAAATATTAGAAAAAGTTGTGTCCGCTCAACTCGGCTCTTTCTTGCAAGAAAACGACATCTATGAAAAGTTTCAGTCTGGATTCAGGCCACATCATAGCACTGAAACTGCGCTTGTTAGAATCACAAATGATTTACTTTTAGCTTCGGACCAAGGCTGTATCTGTCACGGTGTATGAATTCATTGTCTCTCTCTCGTCTCGCGTGCTGTTGTGTGTGTGTGTGTGCGTTAATTGTGGGCGTGGTCACTGATCAGCGATGATCAGCAGCGCCAGCTGGCTTCAATCTGTTTTACCGTTTATATGTTCAGTAACTGGTGTCTCATGTTGTCAGATCGTTGTTCTCCCGGTGTGTTCCCTGTTCCCGAGTTTCGTTGGCCTCCTGTGGATTCCCTGTTCGTCTTCATCTTCTTTGAGTTCCTCTCACTACCACGGATTCCACTTCACTCACGGATCACCTGCACTGGATTGGGAGCACGGCACTGGTTGTTCACCAAGGTCCCTGCGTCACTCTACATCAGCGCTGGATTACGCCCGACCCACCGTCCATCTCCAGCTGTGTTACTTTCCTGGTGTTGTGACTCTGACCAAATATAATTTACTTACCTTTAATAAAGCGCTTTTGCTATTGCATCTTTCTCCTGTGATTCATAACAGAACGATCTGACCAACCATGGATGCAGCAGGCGCTAGAGACTGGGACGAGTTTGCTAATCAGAGCATTGCACGTTTGGACCAGCAGGATGAGAACATCAACAACACAGGTCGGGCGGTTCAGGCGCTCGTGACGCAGGTGTCCGAGCTCACCCGACAACTTCAACAGCTGAGAACTCCCACTGCGCCACCCACACCGCCAGTTCAACCCATACCACCAGAGCCGCACCAGCAGCGGGAGCCACGCTTACCCATCCCCGAAGGATACTCAGGTGAACCTGAATTCTGCAGAGCTTTCCTGACCCGATGCTCTATGCATTTTTCTTTGCAGCCACTGACGTTTTCCCAGGAACAAAGTAAAGTGGCATTTGTTCTGACGTTACTGTCTGGTAAGGCGGCTCTCTGGGGAACGGCGGTGTGGGAGAATCAAGACCCATGCTGCGCCTCGTTCCTGGCACTCTCCGAAGAGATGAGAAGGGTCTTCGATCGTGCGGTGGCGGGTAGGGAGGCGGCCAGACTACTCGCCGATCTCCGCCAGGGTAATGGCTCGGTGTCGGAGTATTCTATCCAGTTCCGCACCCTGGCCGCAGAGTGCCGTTGGAACGAGGAGGCGCAGTGGGACCGTTTCCTGCATGGGTTGGCTGACCGTGTCCAGAGGGAAAAATTATATGCTGGATCTGCCTCAGGATCTGAATGGACTCATTGAGTTAGCACTAAGAGTTGACGCTCGGCTGAGCAGGATGGGTCGGTTTCAGTCGAATCACCAATATCTCAGCACGGAGGATTCCCGGGTCGGCAGCAGGGACATGGTCAGCCCCATCTCCGATCCCGAGCCCATGCAGGTGGGTAGAGCTCGGCTTTCCCGGGAGGAGCGCGAGAGGCGGAGATCCCAAGGACTATGCCTATACTGTGGGAAGGCGGGCCATTTCATTCATGCCTGCCCAGTAAAAGATCAAGCCCGGTAGTAACTTTGAGGCTACTATCGGGTGGGATCTCTGCCGAGAAGACCTCATCACCAACATCATCTACCCTCCTCCCGGTAAGACTAAGGTGGGCAACCTGCACACACGACACCAAGGCATTACTGGATTCTGGGGCGGAAGGTAATTTTATGGATTTTGGACTGGCTAGAAGACTTTCTATTCCCATTTCTCCACTCAAGCACCAGATCTCCGTTAATGCCCTCAACGGTCAACTCCTACCCGACATTTCTCACACTACTGAATCCATCACTCTCATCACATCCGGCAATCACATTGAAACCATAAAATTCCTCCTCATGGACTCACCACTCGCACCAGTTGTACTTGGTCATCCGTGGCTCACTTTGCACAATCCCAGAGTTGATTGGGGCCACAATTCAGTGTCATCATGGAGTAATAAGTGTCATGAGTCTTGTCTCGTATCTGCGTGTTCGTCTGTACCTGTTTCTGTGTTCCAGGAGGAGGCAGTGAATTTGTCTAACGTGCCCGAGGAGTACCAGGACCTGAGAGAAGTGTTCAGTAAGTCTCGAGCTGCTTCTCTTCCTCCTCATCGTCCCTATGACTGTGCTATAGACTTAGAGCCTGGTAAGTCTCCGCCTAAGGGCAAATTATATTCACTTTCTGTTCCAGAGAGGGAGGCTATGGAGAAATATATTTCTGATTCTCTAGCATCCAGATTCATTCGCCCTTCTTCATCTCCAGCGGGGGCGGGGTTCTTTTTTGTGGGGAAGAAGGATGGGTCTCTGCGACCGTGTATTGATTACCGAGGGCTGAACAACATCACGTTAAAGAATACTTATCCTTTGCCGTTGATGTCTTCAGCCTTCGAGCGATTGCAGGGAGCATCCATCTTCACAAAATTGGATTTACGTAACGCTTATCATTTGGTCCGCATAAGGAAGGGTGATGAATGGAAGACCGCGTTTAATACCCCTAGGGGGCACTTTGAATATTTGGTTATGCCGTTCGGGCTGTCCAACTCCCCAGCGGTCTTCCAAGCACTCGTCAATGACGTGTTGAGAGATATGGTCGACCAATTCATATATGTTTACCTGGATGACATATTGATTTTCTCATCTTCTCTCCAGGAACACATTCAGCACGTCAGACGAGTGCTTCAGAGGTTACTAGAGAATGGGCTTTTTGTCAAGGCGGAGAAATGCGTTTTTCATGCACAGTCGGTTCCTTTCCTAGGGTTCATTGTCTCGTCTGAGGGACTGCGTATGGATCCTGACAAGGTTAAGGCTGTGATTGATTGGCCTAGTCCAGATTCCCGTAAGGCCCTGCAGAGGTTTCTGGGATTTGCCAATTTCTATCGGCGTTTTATTCGCAACTTCAGCCAACTAGCCGCGCCTCTGACTGCCTTGACCTCCCCCAGAACGACGTTCAGGTGGTCTGACACAGCCGAGGCTGTGTTCGCCAAACTTAAGAGCCGCTTTGTTTCGGCTCCCATCCTCGTTACCCCTGATCCTTCACGTCAGTTCGTGGTGGAGGTCGACGCGTCAGAGGTGGGGGTAGGAGCAGTTCTTTCCCAACGTTCTTCCACAGACGACAGGATGCACCCCTGCGCGTTTTTATCCCATCGTTTATCACCTGCCGAGCGTAATTATGACATTGGTAATAGAGAATTGTTGGCAGTCAAGTTAGCGCTGGAAGAATGGCGTCACTGGTTAGAAGGCTCAGGGGTACCTTTTATCGTATGGACTGATCATAAGAATCTGGAATATATCAGAACCGCCAAAAGACTCAACTCTAGGCAGGCTCGGTGGGCACTTTTTTTCGGACGTTTTGACTTTTCTCTCTCGGTACCGCCCGGGTTCCAAAAACATCAAACCCGATTCCTTATCTCGTATTTTTGACCAGTCCGAACGCCCGTCTACTCCCGAGTGTATTTTACCTGAGACATTAGTAGTCTCCACTCTCAGATGGGAGGTCGAGTCGAGGGTCATGAAGGCCTTAGAAGGGGTAACGCCTCCGCATGATTGCCCACCGAATCGGTTGTTTGTGCCAGAGGAGTGTCGGTCCAACGTTATTCAGTGGGGGCATTGTTCCAGGGTGGCTTGTCATCCAGGAGTTAATCGCACCAGTTATTTGGTCAGGCAACGATTCTGGTGGCCACTTATGGCTCGTGACATCCGCAGTTTTGTTTTGGCTTGCTCTGTTTGTGCCATTGGTAAATCCTCCAATCGACTCCCAGATGGGTTACTCCAACCGCTGTCTGTCCCTTCGAGACCCTGGTCCCACATCGCACTAGATTTTATTACCGCCCTCCCGCCCTCCCAGGGCAAGACGGTCGTTTTGACTGTCGTGGACCGGTTCTCGAAGGCGGCTCACTTTATTCCCTTGCCCAAATTACCCTCTGCCAAGGAGACAGCGGTGACTGTCGTTGATCACGTCTTTCGCTTACATGGCCTTCCGATAGACGTGGTTTCTGACAGGGGTCCCCAATTTGTGTCCAAATTTTGGCAAGAATTTTGTAAGTTACTGGGAGCGACTGTCAGTCTTTCTTCGGGGTTCCATCCCCAAAGCAATGGTCAAACTGAGAGAGCCAACCAAGACTTGGAGAGAGTGTTGCGATGTTTGGTTTCCAAGAATCCTTCCTCCTGGTGTCAACAGTTGTCTATGGTGGAGTACGCCCACAATTCGTTACCAGTGTCATCCACGGGCCTCACTCCATTTGAATGTAGTTTAGGCTACCAGCCACCAGTTTTTGCCAGTACGGAATCCGAGATCGCGGCCCCCTCCGCCCACGCCTTCGTCCAGAGGTGCCGCCACACTTGGATGAGAGCCCGTGAGACTCTTCTCCAAATGGGGGCGCGCACTAAGGCTAAGGCCGATCGCCACCGGTCGAAGCCTCCCGTATACGTCATGGGTCAAAAAGTGTGGCTTTCTACTAAGAATATTCCTCTCCGATCCGTATCTAATAAACTTGCTCCCAAATTTATCGGCCCGTTTCCTGTCACCAAGATCATTAGTCCGGTGGCAGTCCGACTCAAACTTCCTCCTGCGTACAGGAGAATTCATCCCGCCTTCCATGTGTCTAAGATTAAACCTGTATTTCATGCACACATTAATCCGCCAGTCCCGGTTCCTCCCCCGCCGCGTCTCGTAGATGGGGAACCAACTTATTCGGTTAACCGTATTCTGGACTCGAGACGGAGGGGACGCGGATTTCAGTACCTGGTGGACTGGGAAGGTTACGGTCTGGAGGAGAGAAGTTGGGTTCCTGCTAGAGACATTCTGGATCACTCCCTTATCGATGATTACAATCGACAGGTAAGGCCGTCTGGGAACGCCAGGAGGCGTTCTTAGAGGAGGGGCTACTGTCACGGTGTATGAATTCATTGTCTCTCTCTCGTCTCGCGTGCTGTTGTGTGTGTGTGTGCGTTAATTGTGGGCGCGGTCACTGATCAGCGATGATCAGCAGCGCCAGCTGGCTTCAATCTGTTTTACCCTTTATATGTTCAGTAACTGGTGTCTCATGTTGTCAGATCGTTGTTCTCCCGGTGTGTTCCCTGTTCCCGAGTTTCGTTGGCCTCCTGTGGATTCCCTGTTCGTCTTCATCTTCTTCGAGTTCCTCTCACTACCACGGATTCCACTTCACTCACGGATCACCTGCACTGGATTGGGAGCACGGCACTGGTTGTTCACCGAGGTCCCTGCGTCACTCTACATCAGCGCTGGATTCCGCCCGACCCACCGTTCATCTCCAGCTGTGTTACTTTCCTGGTGTTGTGACTCTGACCAAATATAATTTACTTACTTTTTTACTTACGCTTTTGCTATTGCATCTTTCTCCTGTGATTCATAACAGTATCTCAGTACTAGTTTTACTTGATCATAGTGCTATTCGATACTATAGATCACACAATACTCTTAGATCGACTACAAAATTACACTGGTGTTCAAGAACAAGCATTAAGCTGGTTCAGGTCATACTTGTCTGACCGCTACCATTTCGTCTACTTAAATGGAGAAAAATCGATCATAACAGGGATCTGTGTTAGGCCCTTTATTATTCTCAATATATATGCTGCCACTTGGTAATATTCTAAGGAAACATGGAATTAGTTTCCATTGCTATGCTGATGACACTCAAATATATATTTCATCACGGCCAGATGAATACGCTAAATTATCCAAATTGACAGATTGTGTTAAAGATATAAAAGATTGGATGACGCGTAATTTTCTTTTATTAAATCCAGACAAGACAGAGGTAATACTTATCGGTTCTAAAAACCGTCCACAAAACCTTTCACAGCACGACTTTAACATAGTAGGATGCCCTGTTACTTTATCCGCTACAGTAAAAGACCTGGGTGTTACATTAGACTGCAACCTGTCTTTTGAAAAGCATATTTCATATGTTACAAAAACAACCTTTTTCCACCTCAGAAATATTGCTAAACTACGTAATATGCTATCAGTCTCTGATGCAGAAAAGTTAGTTCATGCATTCATGACCTCGAGACTAGATTACTGTAATGCTTTATTAGCTGGTTGTCCTGCATCTTCAATAAACAAGCTACAGTTAGTCCAAAATGCAGCCGCTAGAGTTCTTACTAGATCAAGAAAATATGATCATATAACACCGATTTTATCATCACTTCATTGGTTACCTATAACGTTAGGTATTAATTACAAGATATTGCTTTTGACTTATAAAGCGCTAAATGGTTTAGCTCCAGTCTATTTAACGGATCTTCTATCGCCTTACAATCCATTGCGCTCTTTAAGATCACTAAATTCGAGGCTTCTGGTCATTCCTAGGATATCCAGATCCACCAAAGGAGGCAGAGCATTTTCACATTTAGCTCCGAAGCTCTGGAATAGCCTTCCTGATATTGTTCGTTGCTCAGACTCGCTCTCCAGTGTCAAAACTAGACTGAAGACGCATCTATTTAGCCAGGCATTCATATACATTTTTTACAGTTACTGTAAATTCGGCCTCTAGTTCATAAACGCCAGAGGAGAACTTGCCCCCGACTGAGCCTGAGTTCTCCCAAGGTTTTTTTTCTCCATTGGGTCATCTGATGGAGTTTTAGGACACCATTAGGTCACTGGATGGAGTTTTTCGGTTCCTTTCCACTGTTGCCTTTGGCTTGTTCAGTTGGGGATATTCAAATTAATTAACCAATCATACCATTGATCAGCTCTACCAAACTTGGATGTCTTTTTTCCAGTAATAAACAAACATTGTTAAGTTGTTTTGATTGATACTGTGAAGCAGCTTTGATACAATCTGTATTGTGAAAAGCGCTATATAAATATATTTGACTTGACTTGACTTGACTTGACAGCCAGTCAGAAATGCCAAATTGCTCCAAAATATCCATCTACTCCTTCTATCCTAGGAGACTCTTGCAGGTAAAAAATAAAACAATAAAAATGTTGTATAGCATCAAGTAACATGTAAGGAGTCATATCATTGTGTATTTTTCACAATTATGGCATTGAAACAGAAGTTTAATTAAATATGAACTTATGAAGTAGAAAGACTGAAACAGTTTTCTTGTTGCATTGCCAAATCTATCTAAAAATGAATTTTGAAAATGTGAACTACCCTCACTGTAAGTCAGTATAAAATAGTTTCACCACATAAGAATGATTCTTAACTTGTTCTGTTGAGTATTAATATGAGCACTGGGCAAGATCGCTTCATTTACGCCATTGTGAATTCAAACAACATGATTAAACACGGTGAGTGTTTGGCTGTGTATGGCAGTGTGCAGCAACAGCAAATAGTATCCCGCCATACAAGGCAACATTTCAAAACACAATAGCATAAACTGCTCAAAGGGAATGCTGCTGCTTGAAAATCTGGCACTTGGTTTTGCCAAAAGGAAGATTTTTGCCATGCTTTGGAAAACACATGGCTTGGTGTTTGACACGGTGTTCTCTTGTCTCTGAAATGGAGGGGAAAATTAATCGAATCAACAGCAGTCTTAAGTCTCATTCACTCTCTTGATATGATAAAGGAACAAACTCAATTTCAGGTCAAATATATTTGAGTTGTTTTTGAACAAATGTTAAGAAATCTCGCCTCTTTAAAGTTAGCTTTTTCCGCTGTGGCAGAAATAATCCAGACGCCTTCAGTCCGTTGACACTGTCCAACAGCTCAAGAACAGAAGGAAATAACCAGAGGAAATAACCAAATAATAATACGGGTCTGTGTCTTGTAGATGAACGGAGAGAAAGCAGCAGGCTGTATGCGGATGACAGGTGGCTGAAGATGGATGACTGAAGACGGATGACAGAAGACGGAGTTCGGGTAAGGAATCCTTGATGCGGCTAAGTACAGCTATCAGGGTAGAGTCTGTATGCATTCGTAGGGACGAGACCAGTCAAGGGAGTGAAGGAGAAGAGAGTCTATATAGTGTGCGCTGATGATAATGTGTACGTGCAAGGAATCAGAATTCTGGGGAGAGTGGACGAGTGGGTGGAGCGTGCTGATCTGGTGACTCCGTTACACAGACATATATAATATATTATACATAAATATATATAAATATATTAATATATATATATATATACACACATATTGTGTAAACAAAAACTTTCATGTTAGATGCAATTAATCGCAATTAATCAATTTGACAGCACTAACTAATATATATTTAATTTATACATTATAGTATTTCGTACCTGAATACTACCTAAAATCTGTTTATTTTATTTGTATCTTTGTTTGTTCTATTATTTTTATTAGTGCTATTACTTGTAATTTGTTCATTAGTTGGAATGAACAAAAGTGAAAAGTTTGGCAGGGCAAGTAACCAGTAAACTCTGTGTTTATATATAGAGTCCCTTTTAAGACCTGCCCCTTTTGTTATAAAATAAAGTTACAAAATATGCTTCGGAGAAAAACATTTAAATAATGTTAAAACTCCGGCCCACCAGAAATGTCACTTGGACCACCTTACATCTCAAAGCCGGAGCCGGGCCTGAATAACTGTATAAGTTATGGATCTCAGACAGAGAAAAATATGTCTTTAGATCAAAACAAGACCTGCGTAGCAAATGGACTAACAAGGAAGCCCTAAATAATGTTTAGATAAATGCGATGTGGGGATTTTTTAGTGATGGTTTCTGTAGATTACATCATTACACCAGTTGGTGGCGACAAGGGACTTACTCTATGAGGGAGTCAGAATCTGAATAAAATGAGTAATGATTTGTTCATTCATTAAAAAAATGACTGACTGAATTCGGAACTGTCCCGCTTTGGCTGCGTGTGGGACGTTCAGGAAGGCGAAGAAGATGGATCAGGAATAAACAGTATTTATTCACGAACAAGACACATAGCAAACTTAGCAACTGTTGACGAGAACCGACAAGGGAGAACTGAAATTAGGTAGACTATATACACAGACAAATGAGGAGACTAAGTGACAACAGGTGCACACGGTGAGTGATGACTGATGAGGATGATGACAGGTAAGAGGTGAAATTGATTAACAAGAGAACACATGGTGCACAAACACAGAAGGCAAAACAAAGTCCAAGACAGGTGTCACAGTGACAGTAACGAGAGAGATGAAGGCGGGGGTTTGGGAGGAGGAGGAGCAGGCGGATGGAGTGGGCAACAGGCAACAGGAGTGGGTGAAGGGCTGGAGAAGGTCAGTGGTTACTGGGAGAAGAGAGTCCTGGCAGAAGGGAGGTGTATCCAACGGGAAGACTCGTGACCCATGGTGGAGCCGATGGAGGGAGGAGCCATGGAGGCTGAAGGGCAGAAGGTTCTAGGGCGATGACGGACTGAGGCGGAACCGATGGGGGAGGATGACAGGGAGGAGACGGAAGTTCGACGAGGCATGGTGGAGCAGAGGATTCAGAGGGACACGGGAAGCCACTGGTTTGGGCGACTGAGGTGTAGACGGGGACATAGAAGGGCGCAGTGGAGACAGAGGGACAGAGGACCAAGGAGGAGCAGAAGGGAGTGAGTCCAATGGAGCTGGGGGGGTGAAGGGACGGGGCGTAGCCAGGGGAGTGCAGTTCAGAGGTGATGGAAGGTGGACGAGTGACCAAGGCGGATCCGGGGGGACGAGGCAGCCTGGTGGAACTGGAGAATGGATGGGCCATGGTGGAGATGAAGGAGGTAAGAGCCAAGAGTGAGCCACTGAACTGATGGGCCGATGTGGAATCCTGGTCGCGGTGGCTGGAGTAGGATCCCAGGCATCCACTGTCCAAGATGGTGCTGAGGACTGGAAGCCCCTCGGCGAGCCCACCATTCCCGTGGCGTGTAGAGGGCGAGTGATGGGGCTGAGAGGAGGCAGAGGAGATGAGGATGGCGGCTGGATGATGAGAGGAGGCGGGAGAGGGAGGTTGGGTGGAAATTCAGGCTCAGGAACCGACTCAGGCGTAGCGGCGACCATCTTGGCCGAAGATGAGGGCTCAGGCGTGGCGGTGGCCATCTTGGCCGGAGACGAGGGCTCAGGCTTGACAGGCATGACGTGAAGAAGCTCTGGAAGGGTGGACTCGATGGGAACGAGTCCCTGGAAGGGTGGTCTCGGCGGGACAAGACTCTGTAAGGGTGGTCTCGGCGAGACGAGACTCTGGAAGGGTGGTCTCGATGGGACGAGACTCTGGAAGGGTGGTCTTGAGGCTGATGGTGAACGGGGACTCACAGACATCCAATACCCAATACACAAATACCTTGAAGTTCTCGAGGTGCCACACCGGGCAGGCGTGCCTGCGTCTCTGCTTTGAGGCCTGTGTAAAAAAAAACTCAAGGAAAAGTCGGGGAAGGAGGTAAGGCACGCCAGGTCGAGAAATGCTGCGGTGTGGGTCTCCCGAGATAGCTGGTCCTGCTCCAGTAAAATCAATTGGACTGCTGGATCCATTCTTTCGGTTAGAAGGTCAGTTCTTCTATTATGCTTTGGTTGCGTTTGGCATGTTCAGGAAGACGAAGAAGACGGATCAGGATTAAACAGTATTTATTCACGAACAAGACAAACTTAGCAACTTAGCAACTGTGTTGACGAGAACTGACAAGGGAGAACGTCTCGGTTACGTATGTACGTGACGTCGGATGACGACAAATGGGGTTTCACTTAGAAACCCTATCAACTTCGAGTATACAAAACGAGCCAATGGCAAAGAAATGCCATGGGTCTGCGGAATTTGCATAGCGTATCTCCGCCTTACCTATTGGGTATAAAAGGAGGACGTCGGCAACATGCAGATATGTTTCTTCGCTGAGGAGCCGAGACTGAACTCAGGCGATCCCCGCAGTACAGCGGAAAGTGGCAGGAAGACGTAACGTCTCCATTCCTTACTCAGGGAACGAGGGTTACATACGTAACTGAGACGTTCCCTTTCGTTGTCACTCCGAGTTATGTCGGATGACGACGAATGGGGTTACCAGTCTAATCACGCCACCTTCTCGGCTGTCTCCCAGTGCCCTGGGTAAATCTGAGATCCCTGTCGTGAGACTGGCATGGACGAAAGACTCCTATTTAGCACAGGAATACCAAGGTACATTGGGGAGCATATCCCATAGCTTTAGAGGAAATATGCAATTATTGCCAACCCAGAGGGGGGGACTTAGAAAAAACACATATGACCCAGAGGGATGCATATAGAGAACACTGGGGTGTCCAGCCGCAGGTGGAATATTTCAACCCCAGGGGGGGCAAGGTGGCTTGCCAAGGGAAAGACACATGCTCAGAGAGGCTTACAGTGGAAATACACATGTGGGGGTCGCTCAGGGGAGGGACCATGCACACAGGAGGCACCTAGCCGACGTGCAGGCAATAGACACTGGCGCCGACGTCAGGAGTGCTGGAGGAACTCAGGGCTTTCGGGGAAGCTCACCTGAGGAGAATATCGCACGTATCCGTGGAGGTAGGAAGTAATATAATATACGTATCCGTAATATAGTCCGTGGAGTGGAATGGCGAGCAAGCGAAGACACCTGAGCGGGTCCGGTACTAGCTGGTTGAAGCGAGTACATGAGAGGACACTGGCTCCACTCGGAGATTATAGAATCTGGCGAATGTGTTAGGTGTCGACCAGCCTGCAGCTCTGCAGATGTCTGTTAGCGAGGCGCCATGCGCTAGAGCCCAAGAGGACGCCACACTCCGGGTGGAGTGGGTGGTCACACCAAGGGGGCACGGTCGACCTTGCTGCTGGTATGCCAAAGCAATGGTGTCCACTATCCAGTGAGACAACCTTTGCTTGGAGAGAGCCTTTCCCTTCAGCTTCCCACCATAACAGACAAGAGCTGGTCTGAGGTCCTGAAACACTACGTTCTGTCTACATAGGCGCGGAGAGCACGTACTGGACAGAGCAGTGCCAAGGCTGGGTCTGCCTCCTCCAGGGGTAGCGCTTGCAGGTTCACCACCTGGTCCCGGAAGGGAGTGGTAGGAACCTTGGGCACATATCCAGGCCGGGGTCTCAGGATCACGTGAGAGTAGGCCGGCCCGAATTCCAGGCACGCTTTGTCAATGGAGAATGCGTGCAGGTCCCCTACCCTCTTGATGGAGGCCAATGCAACCAGGAGCGCTGTCTTCATTGACAGGAACTTAAGCTCCACTGATTGCAAAGGCTCAAAGGGAACACTCTGCAGGGCAGTTAGAACCACTGAGAGGTCCCAAGAGGGAACGAGAGGAGGGCGAGGAGGATTCAGTCTCCTCGCTCCTCTCAGGAACCTGACTATCAGGTCGTGCTTCCCAACAGACTTACCTTCTACCGTATCATGGTGTGCGGCAATGGCGGCAATGTATACTTTGAGGGTGAAGGGAGACAGCCTTCGCTCCAACCCTTCTTGAAGGAAGGAAAGCACGACACTGATCGAACATCTCCAGGGGTCTTCTCGGTGAGAAGAGCACGTGTTGACGAAGAGGTTCCACTTCAACGCATAGGCATGTCTCGCAGACAATCCTCTAGCGGAAGTGATGGTAGCCACCACCGCTGGTGGTAGGGTACTCAAACCTGCCTCGTACCGTCCAGGAGCCACACGTGGCGGTTCCAAGATCGGGACGAGGGTGCCATAGGGTGCCCCGTCCCTGAGAAAGGAGGTCCTTCCTCAGAGGAATTGGCCAGGAAGGTGCTGTCGCGATGAGTACTAGTTCGGAGAACCAGGTCCAGGCGGGCCAGTGAGGCGTGACCAGAATGACCTGCTCCTCGTCCTCCCTGATCTCGCACAGGTCTGTGCAAGACGGCTCACTGGGGAAAACGCATACTTGCGGGGCTCCGCGGCCAGCTGTGAGCCAGTGCGTCCGTGCCGAGCGTGCCCTCGGACAGGGAGCAAAACAGAGCGCAATGGGTCGAGTCGTGGGAGGCAAACAGATCTACCTGTGCGTCCCCGAACTGGTCCCAAACCAGCTGAACCGACTGGGGATGGAGTCACCATTCTCCAGGGAGGGGCTGAAGCCGTGGGAGCTCGTAGCCTGCACAGTTCAGGGCTCCAGGAATAATGGCTCGAAGTGACCTCAGATGCTTCTGACTCCATAAGAGGTGGTGGGCGAGTTGCGACATATGGCGGGAGCGCAGACCACCTTGATGGTAGATATCCACTATGACGTGGTAATGTCAGAGTGGGCTAGTACACGTTGACCTTGAGCAACGCAAGAGTGGTGCAGAACAAGGCATACTGCCAGCAACTCGAGGCAATAGACATGCTAAGGGCGCTAGGTCCTGTCCAGGAGCTGGCGGCAGCGTGTCCATTGCACATGGCGCCCCAGCCCGTGGTGAAGGCATGTGACATGCCCGGAAGTTCGTTCCAGGGGCACTAGCCTGTAGAAACTGAGGTTCGACCACGGGGTGAAGGTCTGACGGCAGGTCGGAGTAACTGGTACTCAGAGCACGCCGTGTTGCCATGCCCACCTCGGGACTCGGTCGCGAGGCCAAAGCTGAATCGGTCTCATATGAGCAATCCGAGCGGCGATGTTGTGGCTACAGACGCCATATGCCCCAGGAGCCTCTGAAAAAACTTCAGTGGACCGCACTCTTGCGCTTGATTGTCTCAGGCAAGTCAGCAGTGGCTGAGTGGAGAAGGTGACCAAGTCAATACAGAAAAAAGAGATCCTCTGCACGGGGCAAAGTTTACTCTTTTCCCAGTTGACCCGAAGGCCCAAACGAGCTAGGTGCCGGAGCACTGGGTCCCTGTGTTCGCAAACCTGGTCTCGAGAGTGAGCTAGGATAGCCAGTCGCCGAGATAGTTCAGGATGTGAACCCCGTGTTCCCATGGAGGAACAAGGGCTGCCTCGACAACCTTTGTGAAGGCGCGAGGAGACAGGGCTAGCCCGAATGGGAGAACAGCGTACTGATATGTGCGCCCCCTGACAGGAAACCATAGGTACGGTCTGAGTCGAAGGAGAACAGAGACATAAAAGTAGGCGTCCTTCTGGACGATCGCTGCAAACCAATCCTGTGGCCGAACACATTCGGAAATGCGTTTGGCCAGGAGCATCTTGAACGGCAGCCTGTGAAGGGGGCGGTTCAGATGCGTAGGTCCAGGATTGGCCTTAACCCACCGGATTCTCCGGGACAATGAGGTAGGGCTGTAAAACCCGGACCTCATTTCGGCTGGAGGGAAAGTCTCGATCGTACCCTTCGCCAGTAAGGTAGCAACCTCTGCTCTCATAATAGGGGCATGGCCACCAACCATAGTGGAGCGGACTCCCTTGAAGCGGGGAGGAGACCGTGCAAACTGAATCGCATAACCGAGCCGATGGTTCGCGCGACCCCACGGAACAGATTGGGAAGCTCTAGCCAGGCTCCCAAGAACTGTGCCAGCGGAGTCATGCAAACCACAGACGTCCCCTCGGTGGTGCAGCGAAGCAGAATGACCGGCCCGGACGTGGACGGCATAGCGGCCTGGTGTGGGGGCACGGTCATAACCGCACCCTGACAGAGGAGGCCAGGGAAGGACCAGCGTTCCACGGGGGCCTGCTCTGCCAGGGGTCTGGCAACAGAGGGAGATGAGAGCGGTACGGTCCGGGGACGGCACACACTGTCATCCGGCTCTGAGACAGAGGGGGACGATGGGTGCACGGCTCGGGGGCGGCGCACCGTGTCGTCCGTGAACTTTGTGTGCTCAGAGACGGGAGAGTCAGTTCTTTCTGAGAATAAGGATTCATCCCCGGCCCTCCACCGGGGAAAGGAGTGGCCCTGCTACCAGCTCCTGGAAAGAACTGAGTCCCATCTCTGAACAGCCCGTCTCAAGAGTGCCGCTTAACCCAGCATATAGCGGGGGGCAGGGCTGGAGAGGGCTGTGAGGATGATGACAGGTAACAGGTGAAACTGATTAACAAAAAAACACACGGTGCACAAACACAGGAGGAAAAACAAAGTCCAAGACAGGTGTCACAGTGACAGGAACAGCATACCAGTTTTTCTATTTCTGCCATAGTCCACATGGCAGAAATAGTATGGTATTATGCTATTTCGAATTAAACCACTGTCACAAATCATTCACCGAACAGATTCTAATTCATTCAGGAGTGCAACAAGTGACTATGGCTATATCCGAAATCTTAGGCAGCTGACTTGTTGCCTCGCTGGCCAAAGGCAATGACTATGTATGCAGTGTTTGTGCGCGAGGGTTCATCACAAAACTGATTTCAGACAGACTTTTGAGGCAGCATTATTGTTTAATGATCTACAGCAAAATAGAGCAAGCTTTGGTGATAACTAATTACCACAATAGTAATTTCTCGCGAGAAATGTCATCAGAAGCGGAAAACATTGGTCAAAAACGCAACTTTCAGATCTCTATTTTTTAGCTCAACTGTCACAGAACGGAAAGCACGGTATTGTGGGATATCAAAATCAGATGAAGGTGTCTCAGGAGACAGGAAGTGAAGCTAACATTGGATTCGGACATTGCCTTCCTACCTTGAGAATGTGTCCTACGAAGACAGAATTTGTTAGTTCTGGATAAAGCCCATGAGCGAGTCATTGAATCATTTACTTAAACACTTCAAAACGCTCAAGTTTACTTATTCATTCAGGAACTAAACACTTGCTCCAAGATCAACTGGAAAATATTTTCATTATTCACGGGGCAATAGACAGATGTACTGACAATATTGTGTCTAAAAATTAAGTTACTGTATCAATATCACACTTTAAATGGTGAAGTTTATCTTCTTGCGGCCTCATCACAGTCATGCTGATATTCAGAAATTTTATTTCCGAATACAAAGCATTTAAATGGCTTAAATAAGTAAATATATTAGGCTACTGTGGGTAAATGTCATAACTGAACCAAATAGCTACTGCATCAATGCCCTGGGTGGAGGCTTACGTGAACGTTTTTCTCTCTTTTTCTTTTCCCCTCTGCCCACCTCCTTTGAGGAGTTGCCTTGCCCCTCCTACCTGCCCATAAAAGTGGAAACCATGCTGCCTGAAGCCTTTAACTATATTTCTCCTTCTGACTTCTGGATCTCATTCGTCCTTCACTTCTCACTCAGAGAGAGATAAACAGAAGGTAGAGACAGAGAGAGGCAAGGACAGAGAGAGAGAGAGAGAAAGAGAGAGAGAGAGAGAGAGAGAGAGAGAGAGGTGAGTGCTGTACATATATAATGAATGTTGTCAAGGGGAAAATTTAATAATAAAATAAGTGAATTGAAATATTGCTTTAAGTATTGATATTGATCTGAATGGGATTGTACATGCAAAGGAAAGTAATATCAGTTCAGGATAGATGTTCCTTGATGATGCAGCTTGATTATTTTTTGGGTTATCCATCATTTTTGTAGATTGTGGAGTAGGGGTTTCCATTGTTAATATTAATGGGGGAAAAAGGGCATGAAAAAAGTTATGGTATTTAATAAAATTACTAAAATGTCTATTTTGTTATATTTTTTTTTTTTTAGTCATCCTTGGGTGTGACATATTTCATTGGCAAGTGTTCTTTGTGAGTACACAAACAATATTTTCCAGGCACAAACAAGTAGAAAAGTCTTGGAAAATTCATGAAAAGTCAAGGGTTGGGAACCCAGATAATTGTTTATAGTTATTTTATTTAAGATTTTTTTGTGTATTTTATATATAGCATTATAAACAGGCTTTAAATTACTGGGGAATTTAATTTGTTAAACATTTTTTTTATTTTTTTTTTATTTAATCTTGACTAATAATAAACCCAAGTGGCTGACCAATCCTTTTAACATTTTTGATTTGATTTTGGATTGAATATAAGTGTGCATTCCTACACCCGATTCAATCTAACTCATATCCTGCTGCATACCACACCTGCTGTTGTGCAAGAGACTATATCCAGCTCTGCTCAAGGGTTTGTATATTTATAGAGCCACATTCACTTTAGTTTCACTTTGATTTTCCTGGCACTGGGCATGGCTGTGAGCCAGAGGGCGGCTGTGTGTGATTTTCCTGTGAGCTTCCTACAGCGATCAGTGCTGGATGTTATGTCTCCAGAGTTCAGAAGATCCATTCCTGTGGGCACACGAACAGCTCTGGACACTGAGGCAAAGCTCTGGTGCTTGGCAATCTTTCTTCCTTCCCTTTCCCTCTTGATCCTTTTCTCTAGTCCAACAGGATTGCAAAAATGCCATTTTTTCCACTCCGGTCTTGACATTGATCACTAAATAGATAAACTTTCAATGCAATTCGACCAGGGACGTTGTATGTCTTAATCCAGAATATCTTTTGGTATCTGTAGAGTTTGTGTTTGTAATAATGATTGTCTTATCTGTTTAGTTTGACGATCCTTAGTGATTAAGTTTTTTTTTTCACAGTACTTTCAAGGAAGCCTCTATTTTGAAGATAATTTCTATATTTAGATTCTATTTACTGTTTTTTTCATTGCAAACTACTTAAAGGGATAGTTCACAAAAAAAAAAAAAAAAAAAATTCTGTCATCATTTACTCATCCTGAATTTGTTCTGTTGAACACAAAAGAAGAATGTCGGTAAACAAACAGTCTCTGGTCTCCTACGACTTACATAGTATTTTTTCTTCTTCATATTATGGAATTCAATGGTGACCAGCAACTGTTTTACTACCCACATTGTTCAAAGTATCTTCTTTTGTGTTCAGCAGAAGAAAGAAACTCAAACAACGGGTGAGTAAATGATGACAGAATTTTCATTTTTGGGTGAGCTATCCCTTTAATAATATCAAGATTTAATTTAATGATTTTAAATTTAATCATTCCATATTGTAAATCCAGTTCGTGTTCCTTAATGATTCCAATACTAATTTTGTAGAACTTGAACAATAATTTGTCCAAACTTTATACTTATAAATAAATAGTGCTGACCAATCTAACATAAAAGTTTGTATATATACATGTATATACACACACACACACACACACACACACACACACACACACACGCACGCACGCACGCACGCACGCACGCACGCACGCACGCACGCACACACACACACACACACACACACACACATATACACATATATATTTACAAAATTTTATGTTAGATGCGATTAATCGCAATTAATCGTTTGACAGCACTATTAACAAATATACTAAACAAAAACAATACCATTTTTGTTAAATATTAATATATTTATTCAGAATTAAAATACCATTTATTACAAGAAAACTGTTCTAAATGTGTATATTTACACATCATATTGTCATGTAAACAACCAGTTTGTATAAGTCTAACAAGCCTCAACTCTAAACCAAAGTCTAACAAAGCATTTTTAAAATATTTTCACAGAAATTCTTTTTTTTAAAATATATTTTGTTGTATGAATATACGAACATGCAATATATCAAAAGAAAGAACAAAGCCACTGCTTTTTAACAACAACAACAACAACAACAACAACGCTTGAATGTGGGAAAGTTTAATAAAAGAAGCAACATTTTGAACAAAAAGCTAAGAAAACCGCTTATCGCTTGTTTCTTCTCCATTTTTGCCTATGTTTTGATCAGGAGATTCAGGACTCTTTCAGAAGATGTGTAATAGAATGTAGGGGACGCATACCGTATAACAGTGAAAACACGGAAAGCCGGAAAATTCCATTAATGGCGGGGAAATGGCGATGTACTAAATACACATCATAGAGTGAGATTTTTTTTAATACATTTTAAGTTCAGTTGAAAAACCGTTCGAAACGATTCTGATTCAGTAAATGAGCGAATAATTAGATCCAATCATTCGGTTCTGGTGTTTTAGATTTGTTTTTGTTTTTTGGAACCAAACGGAACCAGTTCCGAATAAGAACTAGTTCTCTTTTCTCAGAGTTGTTTAGCTGCGGAGCATCTTTAATCTCCATGCAACGGCCCTCTGAACCTCGCAACCCTGCGCTTTCTCTTTCTTCCATTATTTGGATCTTTCTTGAGCAGCCTGATTCATTAAACAGTCACAGACGTAGCCTGACCTGTGAATGTTCCTCCCTCACTTCCCTCCGGCTATTAACAGATTGATGTTTTATAACTTTGTTTTTTGATCTGAATGAAAGCCATGCACTCTTACACAAATAGGAAACAAAAGGAAATAGAAGGATGGCAAGTCTTGCTTGAGATTTTGTAGGGTTGTGGGTGGATTGGGTTCCATAGAATTATTTTGTGATGCGTATTATTTGGAAAAAATCAAACAACTGTTTTTACTACCACGACGTACTGTAGTTTGCATCATGAATGCAGCTATTGTGCTGACCTCTATCCGAAGGCCAAAAGCTGTGTACCGTACAAATCTTCTCCATCGTAGACTATAGAATTACAGGTCTTCCCTGGCAAAAGTTTCTCATGTCAAATCAGCTTTGTGCTGAAACACGAACACCAAAATGTGGCGGACCAACAGTTCTCTGTTTGGCTCTGTGCTTCGATTTGGTTTCAAATCAAACATTTATGCATTTATTATGAGTACTTTTCTTGGAATAATTAGAAAAGCCCAGAAATCTGTGTCACAAATATACAGGTATAATAGGAAGCAGTTTGATCTTGGTATAGAGATTTCTGAACAGTTACTGGCATTATGTCCACACCATAATAAAAACATTACCAGTAGGCTAATGAAAGGAATTCAACTGGTCAATACATTTTATTTGTATACTTATTGAGCTATTGAAATAGTTTTTTGTACAGAACCTGGAATCTGACACGTAAACACTCACAAATGCACCAGAACACGCCTGTGTTTGCACTGATATAAATCACCAGCATCAGTGTCTGTGTGAACAATGAGAGTCATCTGAGGCCATCTAAAATTGCTGATAAAATGTTCAGACAATAATTATAGAGATTAGGAAATTGATCGGACCTAAATGACTGCACAGGTGTCATTGGTGGATATTTAGCTTGCCCTGTGAGAGCTTTTACTCTGCAGAAGGTGCAAACAAATATTTTATTTCCCAATTTTGGTAAAATGTTTAGTTTAGTTATAGTAAAAAAAAAAAAAATTAAAAAAGAGAGAAAAAAACAGCCACGAAATCGCAACTAATTACCATTACATTAAAATCAAATTATATCTTAATTTTGCCTTTATATTCTTTCACTTACATGCTTGTAATTTTTTCCTAAACTCTTAAATTTATTTTCGTTAACTAAAACTAAAACCATACATCTTATTATTGAAATAAAATAAATATTAACTGAAATAAAATAAAATATAAAAAAAGTGAAATATATTTGATTTCAGTAAGTTGCGAGGCAACATTTGAAATTGTCGTTAGGTTGAAGTACTAAAATTTATTAATACAATTTAATGAAAACCTATAAAGGCGTGTTAAAAAATTATAAAAATGACAAAAACAGCAAAATCGTTGAAAATTTTACTGAATTTAAAATTAAATGGAAAATATAAAAAATAAAAGCTTATTCAAAATATTAATAAAAACTATAAGAATATTAAAATAATTCCAATATAAAATATGTCTGTGTGTTTTACCCCCTTAAAACCATTGGCCTTATATTTGGATTGTTGATATACAATCAACTCCAAAACATTTTGAATGTAGCAGATCTGAATGCTCAGTCAACAAAACATGCTTTGAAAGAGAAATGGAATTTATATTATTTTACTACAGCGTTTAACTTATCACAAGGCACACACACATCTAAGCAATACTACCAGAGTCTTGTCTGGTATGACAATAAGTTTTGGTACCAAGTGCCTGAGATGAAAAACAAAAACAGATTTTTTTTTAAAGGTCTTTCCAAATGTTAAAGAAATTTGTTAAAGAAATATTTTTCTTGACATTTTTCAGGCGCAAATTGCACTAATTCCATTTTTATATGGAGGAAACAGAGTGGCTTTCTGCTACCTTATATTGGTTTATATACTGCCCAAAATCTCCTCTTCCCCATAGAATAAAACATATGGTAACATGAAAATCTTCCCTTCTACCTGAGAGAGAAGTGTGAGTTACTGAGTGAGCGAGAGAATGTGTTTTACAGCAGGCAGCAGTTCTGGCGGACGGTCCGTTCTGTCAGCTGATTCTGCATTCCGCTATCCTGAGGAATCAGTGTGTCTGTGCAATATCACACCAGCAAGAACGCCACTGTACTGAATACCAGTACAATGCCCAGTTAATATTGTGTACTTATGAGTTACTTCATTTTAAAAATGCAAGGTTTCTTTATGGTGTATATGAGTCGGGTTATATTTTGGGTTAGTGAGTAGTATTTTTAACTAGCTTTATATACAGTTCTTGAAGAACCATTTCTTTCTTAATATAAAGAACATTTTAATAATCTAAAGAACCTTTTATAAAGAACCTTGTGTGCATTTGAAAGGTTCCATGGATTCTATGGAAATGTTCTTCATGGAGCCACAAATGCCAGTAAAGAACTTTTATTTTTAAGAGTAGGTAAATGTGTGTGTGTGTGTGTGTGTGTGTGTGAGAATTCTAGTTATGTCTGTTTCATGGGAGAAATGTCTTGAAACTCTCTCTCTCTCTCTCTCTCTCTCTCTCTCTCTCTCTCTCTCTCTCTCTCTCTCTCTCTCTCTCTCTCTCTCTCTCTCTCTCTCTCTCTCTCTCTCTCTCTCTCTCTCTCTCTCTCTCTCTCTCTCTCTCTCTCTCTCTCTCTCTCTCTCTCTCTCTCTCCTCTCTCTCTCTCTCTCTCTCTCTCTCTCTCTTCTCTCTCTCTCTCTCTCTCTCTCTCTCTCTCGAAAAGGCCAGACCTGTAGTAATTGGTAGGGTGGGAACCCGGAGCGGTGTGTATGTGGGTGAGTGTGTCTTTTGGCATCTTCTGCTGTTTACTGTCGGCACCTCATTATCAGGGTCATGCTGACTGTAAACCATCATAAGGCTGTTCAAATTCAGTAGGCAGATCCGAAAGAGAATCTACAAAACACTGCAGTGCATCATGAATCTATTTGACAGCATGGAGAACAACACCCTACACCAGGGGTTCTCAACTCTGGCCCTCGAGGTCCACTTTCCTGCCGAGTTTAGCTCCAACCTTGATCAAACTAACCTGCTTATTATTCCCGAAGTCCTTGATAAGCTTGTTCAGGTGTGTTTGATTTGGGTTGGAGCTAAACTCTACTGGAAAGTGGATCTCGAGGGCCAGAGTTGAGAACCCCTGCCCTAAACTGAACCTCTCTTAAAAAATTAAAAAAAAAAACTTTTACATTTATGCATTTTGCGGACACTTGTATCCAAAGCAACTTACATTGCAATCAATGATTTTATAAGTTCATGCATTCCCTGGGAATTGAACCTATGACTTTTTTTTTTTGCTTGCACCATCCTCTACTGTTTGAGCTACGGGAATGCAACTGTACAAAATTATAATCACTATAAAAAAAAACCCAGATCATTTGCATCTGTTAATTCTCATTTGGTTTAGTTGGCATGCTACAGATGCTTTTTATCCAAAGTGTCTTTTTGGTAATTTTATTACATTGACTATCGCTCCTGAGCAACCTGGGGAAAAAGTGCAGGGTTCCCTTTTTGGCTCATAAATTTCCATTACTTTTCCATGGCCTTTCCATTAATTTGTAATTAACTGAGAAGAGCAGAAGTAGAAAAATGTATACTCAATATGGAAATATTCACGACATATAAGGTTTTATTAACTCTTTCCCCAACAGTGTTTTTTATTATTATTTTTTTTTAAGTTGCCAGACATCACCATAATGTTTTGAAAATCTTCACATACATTTTGAATATTTTGTTGTATGAATATATGAACATGCAATATATCAAAAGAAATAACAGAGCCTCTGCTTTTAAACAAAAAATAGCTTCATGCATTCTTTTTAATCAACACTTGAATGTAGGTACATTTAATAAAAAAAGCTACATTTTTTAACGGAAAGCTGAGAATTTTTTTTTCAAAGATTATAACGTGCATAAGCAATGCTTTTATCGCTTGATTCTGCTCCTTTTTTGCATGTTTTGATCCAGAGATTCAGTACTCTTTCAGAAGTTGCGTAATAGCGCACCCTACCGTGTAACTGAATACAAGGAAAGAAGGAAACATTCCGTCAGTGGTATGGAAGCGTTTCGTCACAAATTATGTAAAATTCTGTCAATGGTGGGGAAAGAGTTCATTTCCATGAATTTACCAGGCAATGATATGTTTTAATATTCTGAAATGTACAGATTTTACTTGAACATGGGAACCACGAAAGAGTCTCAATGCATAAAGTACTGGGTTCAGATCCCGGACGAGCCCCCAGTTTATGTCCGTGGTCCGTACAAAACATGTGGACTAACTTTTGGACACAAACTTTAGGTTGCACTTGAAAATATCAGAATTTCATTGTTTTTATAAATGAATCAAACCATCATTTTAGTTTTTTAAACAATTTCATAATAACATGTTTTGCTGTAAATTGAACACTGTAGCCAGGAATCAAAAGCAAAGGCTTGAGAGCTGAATAGGCCAAAATAATGTAAGGCTGAGCATATAATCATATTATTATGTCAGCATCAACTATGGTTGACACCCAGCATGCTCTCCTTTATTTGTTTATTGTGAATTGACGGCACATCTGGAAACAGTTAGAAAAGGAGGAATGGAAATTTGACTATATTAGAATCGGGGCAGGGCGATAACAGAGCTGTGGCATGAAACCAAGCAGACAAATGCTGCGGTTGTAAATTTTGGCCAAAAAGAACATTGATTCCTGCTCTCTGCAGTGGATGTGTTGGGTTGCTGTTGTTCCGTCATGCTAGTCCTTGTGGTTTTGACCCTCGCTTATCAACATATTTCTCGTTTGACCTTTGGCTTCATCTCCGAAATCTGTACTACAGATTTTTCTGGAATCATGGAACATCGGATGTAGGCCAGAGGGAACAACGTGAGATGCTTGTTTTAGGCTTGTGAATTTGATAAATAATCACGGAGATTTGACTGGGCCTGGTTGTTGAAGAGAGTTGTTGAGTTCAGAATGAACAGAAGCTTTTACAAGCCATATTTTTTTTTTCTCCATCACCTCTCCTGAAATGCTTCTCTTGAGATTGTTCCGGCATCTCATTTGTGATTAATGCCGGTGGGTATCATGGATGCAAATGAGAGCTATTGATTATGATATTCTGTGTCACTTTTCAGACATGGCCAGCAGTAATTGAGAAATGTTTCCGATGGAATGTGTTTTTATGTCCACAATTTTTTGGGGGGTTATAGAGAACATTGAACAGTTGTTCACTTTGACATGCCAGTCTTGTCGATTACAGAGAAAGAGTTGTTTTCCAAAGTTTCCAAAGAATGACACACAATCCTCTGAAAACATATCTCTGGAAAATTGGAAAATAATTTCTGAGGAATGAAGTGTCTGGGTTGGGTGCCTAATGACTGAATGAGCGAACTAATGAATGAAGGAATGAATGAATGTCAAAGTAGGAATGTCACTTAAAAATAAGATTAAGGGATCAATTATCTTTTGAATAAATAATTAGATCAATTATTTATTAATTTAAATAAACTGTGAAGTTAATCTGTTTAAAATATATGTTTTCAATTTAAAAAGTGATTGCTCTTGAAAGTGATTGCTCTTGAACTCTTATTTTCAGCATTTGTAAAATATTTTAAATACTTATTTTGCTTCTGTATTGTTGGCACTGTGACTGTTCAGAATAGGGTGGATTTTCTATTCATTATTGTTGTTAATGCATATATTAATGAGTTTTTAACACAAAAAGGTGTGCTCTCTCCCCGAGAGAAACTGAATATAGACTAAGGTTTGAACAGATGATACTGTAGATGGTTTAAATATGTGAAAGAGGTGGAAAGTATCTTTGGAGTCGCAATCAACCTGGCTGGCAGCATCCCAAGAAAAATGGTTTATGTGTTACTTAGTCTTTTCATTCTATTCATGCTAGATCAATCAAGATCTCTGATTACAGTAGCTCACAAAAGAGAATCAAAGCTCTGGCATCCCACCCACACACTGATCTCAATACGTCTGAATGTATTAGAATCAAAAACTGATTCCGTAAAAAGCATTCCAGGTTTTTTTCCACACTCAATCAAAGCAAGATGCCCCCTCCGCTCTGGGGTCGGCTTAGGTTTAGGCTCACGTTTTGGATTTTAGCGGAGCTGTCGGCTGGGTTTCCCATTCATCAGAGTTTCAGGACAGACCTGAAAGGACATGGCTCTCAAGCAACAGACAGAATAAACAAAAAAGTAAGAAATAAATCAAGTTGTATGTGCCATAGTTCTAAAAATGAGGCTTGACAATAGGTGGGCCTTTTTGTGCATTTGTGTAACTTGCAGTGCAAAGTTTTGTAAAAGTGGCATCACATTGTTGCAGTCTACATCTTTTATGCTTTAGTGGTAGAGATTTATGTTTTTTTCTAAACAACACTGAATACAAAGCAGTGAATAGTGACAAGAAACAGGGTTTATATTCAATTCAATTCAATTCAAATTTATTTGTATAGCGCTTTTCACAATACATATTGTTTCAAAGCAGCTTTACAGAAAGTGCATTTCAGAAATGTACATAGAAAAATACAGTTACTTAATCATGTATTATATCTGTTTTGTGGGCAGTTACTGAACTCTAGTGGTCATGTTTAAGTATAACAAATGTATTACCTCTGTTGTAGGCATAGGTTGTAGGTCTGCTACAGCAAACAAAAATCACTATTTTTAATGAAACTTCTATGTTTTTCGTATTGATTAATAATAAAGCCTATAGTTTGGCATAGATGATATAAGATATGTACAATCATTTTTAATGTGGCTCATGTGAGTCTGATTTGAATTTGTAGGGTCATTCCTTCCATCAATGACTATACAAATAAACATTTGACAAGCCCTTTTAATTTCAGAAAACGTTTTTCTTTTACATGGTTATTGATATTGTTGATTTTACTTTTATATTGTTTATGTATGATATGTTTTAAAAAATAGACTTTTACTTGTTCTACATGTGAATTAAATGGACTAAATACAGTATTTGTATAGGAAACTTTGTATAAAGGGCAGAAGGCATTGAATTAACTTGAAAAAGATTTAATAAAAATACTTAGTTGAAAGAGCTTTAGAAATGGGATCATGTCATGAAGAATCAAATTTTCTGTTTAAAAAAATAAATAAATAAAGGATCATGAAACTTTATTTGCTATAAAAAACAAATGGAATATTTTAGATGGCAACCTCCATAGATCATTTATTGAAACACAGCTGCAAAAAAGCTTCCATAACTTGACACGAGAAAGATGAATACATCACTGTCCAATTTTGCATGTTAAGAAAACCTAATAGATGTTTGGAAACTTCGGCTGCCCAGTCAATAGTGGCTAGAAGTAGGATAGATGCATGCGATTAATACTTAACAAAAGCATATGCAAGTTCACTAAACGTTGCACTGTTCCTGGCTGTGTGTAGCACCTGCCACTCTATATGATTTTGAAGATATACTGACAATATAAAAAATGATCTGACATTCATAATTTGTGGTTGATTTTGTTGCAAACAATGAGCACGTTTACGTGAACACCAATATGCTGATAACTACCAAAAATCTGTTTATTGAAATAACCTGATTTACTAGTTTGCATGCAAATCAATAACCTGCCAAATGCAAGTAAACTGTGTTTACAAGACCATAAAAAAAAAAAAGGTTATTCCCCGGTGGTGACATCAAAACCTAAGCATCCATGTATTTCACTCAGAGTAGGCCTATTCTATTAATTATGAGAGTTGTGATGTTAAATAAAGCATTACAACCCCAGAATGTCATTTTGAATGTATTTTAAAATGTCACATTGCACATTTTCCTCTCATATTTTAAGTTACCTACAAATGTACCACTTGCCCTTTGACTGCACGAGATGAGAAAACAATTTTTTCTATTTATTGGGTCAAGAAAAAGTCGGAGTTTGCAATATATTTCCCCTGCCCTACCTGAAACACTCACTATGGCTGGATATACTTAAATCTGCCGAATAAAGGGCCGTTGATACAGAAAACGATTTTCCATACGCACTACCGGCACATCCGGGAACTTAACTGTCAATTTCATCCCCGCCCCTTTTTAGGGGAAAACAAACTAGACTTCCCATAGACTTCAATACAAAATAACGGCACAAACCAACGTCCGTACACAGCTGGCAGGCATGAATAACTTAAGAAATCACTAATATAAAACATGTCAAGTAATTATATGTCCACCCTGCCTGCCATAGAGCATGAAAGATACATCAACAAACTTAATTTGGTCAATTTAAAAACATGTTCCTTCATTCTACCAGCGTCAAATTGTTGTAACAAACCCACCCAGTGGGGTTATATATATTATAAGATATATTATAAGACATAATATATATATATATATATTTAAAGATGTTTACTTTAAAAAACGAAGTAAAATCATTCACTGGCTTACCATGGTTACTCGATGAGGTACGATTACGAGTAAATGTCTGGGTAAGTACACCTCTGGCGACTGGGTGGGGTTGTTACACCAATTTGACGCTGGGAGAATGAAGGGACATGTTTTTTTTTACCAAATTAAGTTTGTTGATGCATCTTTCACGCTCTATGGCAGGCAGGGTGGACAAATAATTACTTGACATGTTTAATCTTAGTGATTTCTATTCACGCCTGTCGGCTGTGTACGGACGTTGTTTTGTGACGCTATTTTTTATTGAAGTCTATGGGAAGTCTTTTTATTTTCCCCTAAAAGTGGGCGTGAATCTGTTTAGAGACATTCTATGACGTTGCGCCGGTTGTGCGTATTCTACTGCACTTTGTTTCCATTGTTTTTCAATGTAAACACGTGCTCGGCAGACGTCTTGAACCTTTGCGCTCGCGTCTCGTGCATGACACGCAATTCTGAAAACGCGGGGCTCAAGTTAAAAAAAGTTTAACTTTTTTTAAAAACGCGTCTCTAGACCCTGCGTTTTTCCCGTTCCACTAACCTGCTGTTTTTAACGGTCTTTCCTGTCATGTCACACATGCCCACTACAGTATGCTGACAGAATGCAGGTTAAGTTGTTTACATGCCGGGCGAAATCAGGGTAGGCCTAATGGGCAAAAATCTAGCTCTATTTATTCTTAAGCCGTTTCTGACCTTTTGCCGATAAAATAAAATGTTTTAACACGTTTATATGAGCACACACGTGACTATGAGCTTAAAAACGTGCATGTAAACGCATGTATATATATATATATATGTGTGTGTGTGTGTGTGTGTGTGTATGTATGGGCGACATTTAACTCTCGAGTTGGGAGGGCAAGAAAAAGAAAAAATCTTTTTGTACCTGCACTGGCAAATTATTTGCCGACATTTTAATTTACCTACTTATTTATTTACTAATTTATTTAATGATTTACTTAATTTTATCTTGGGAAATGACGTGCACGGAATTTGAATCAATGTTCATCATTTTGCAAGCAACTGGTGATAAAGAAAAATGTCACGTCGGAATATTAAAAATATTGACATTTTAACCATTAAGGCGAGCCAGTGGTTCTCACACAGTAATTATCTAGCGTATTGGGACGCTTAGCCATTTTGATCTATCATTTAGTTTTCCCTAATCATACTAACGATGATAAACTAAAAAGTAACCTGTTGCTCTTATTTTGCTCTGCTGCCCCCTAACACGGAGATATAAATACATATTAAAAACTCCATGACTACAATATGACTAATTCATGACTACAATAAATTGATGGTGATATTACAGAGTATATTGACACACTGTAACCATTGTAGAATCAATAACATCATTCAGCAATGAGAACAGCAATACAATAAATACCAATGCTTGAGTAAGGCATAGAAGTCTAGTCAAGTCACCTTCATTTATATAGCGCTTTTAACAATCTAGATTGTTTCAATGTAGCTTTACAGTGATATACAGAAGTGCTTTACTACACTTTGGTGTGGGCCTTACTGCTAGCTTTTTGTGTTTTTCCAAGACTACTAACCTTCTCTCCTATTCTCCATTCCACAGGACATGGCTGGGCCTCTCCTCTCTGCCCGCTTGTTTGTACTGGTGGAGCACTTGTGTCTGCTACATCATATCCATGCAGGTGCATTTTATGGACACAAGCCATTGCCTCAACAGCACCAGCCTCTGCCTCAGTTACCTCTCCTGTCACATGGCAATGAAGGGATACCCCAACACCATTACCATGGAAAGGAAATGCCACACATGCCATATGGAAATGAGATGCCTTTGCTTCCTCAGTATGGAAAAGAGCATCCACAGATACCCATGCACATGGGTAAACCCATTGTAGGAAAAGGTTGGTATTTTTGCAAATTCTTTAATAATAATTTTGTGTGCAGCTTTCATGATATCATATTAATTTATAGATTAGATGGAACATTGTTACTTTTAAAAATTCATTTTAATGAACTGTGAAGGTAATGTTGACAAATGTTAACTGACAGGAAGCAATTTTTCAATCTTTTTCATGGGTTTACCTCTTGAAAACACCTTTCATCAGATATTTTTTTTTTCTGGGAAGGTGGGCATGTCTCTTTTGTGCAATTTATTCATAGTAAATTTATGTTTAATCTCATTTTAGTTCTACTGTATTTATTCATTAGGTTGAATACACACAATTGATATATACTGAATATAATTTGATCCAAGAACACAGAAATACATTAATTTACCTATTTACCCATTCATTTTAACATCCAGACATGCAAATAATCTGTGCGAGTGTTTCTGAAGTGCTGACTGGTTACTCTTTTCAGGTGAAAATATTCCAAGAGGAGAGAAAGGTCCCCCTGGTGAGACTGGTCTAAAGGGGCCTCCAGGGCCCCAGGGACCTCCCGGACTTCCTGGTCATGTCATCCCAGGGCCTTCAGGCAAACCTGGTCCACAAGGTCCACCAGGACTCCCTGGAATTGGAAAGCCAGGAATGCCAGGTTTGCCAGGAAAACCTGGAGGTATAGGTTTACCAGGTCCGAAGGGTGAGTTGGGGCCAATTGGCGGTAAGGGGCCAATAGGAATGCCAGGACCTCCAGGTCTTCCAGGGCCACATGGTCTACCAGGTGTGGCGAAACCAGGTGGACAAGGACTTCCAGGACAACCTGGTCCTCGTGGAGAACCTGGACAAAAGGGATTCCCTGGGATCCCTGGTGTCCTAGGGCCAAAGGGTGAGAATGGGATTGGTCTCCCAGGACTGCCAGGTATAAAGGGACCTTCTGGACTTCCAGGACCACCAGGACAAGTAGGACTACCGGGAGTTGGCAAGCCAGGACTGAATGGACTACCTGGGGCTCCTGGAGGGAAAGGTAAACCTGGTGCACCTGGAGAACCAGGATTGACAGGAGTCCCAGGGGAGGGAGGACAAATAGGACCACCGGGACTACCAGGCTTTGGTAAACCTGGTTTAGATGGCTTACCAGGGAAACCAGGTCTCCCAGGTGGAAGGGGCGAACCAGGTCTTTCTGGTTTACCTGGGGGCCCAGGCTTGCCTGGGTTTGGCAAGCCTGGATATCCTGGCCCTAAAGGTGATAAGGGGCATGGTGGTTTGCCTGGCCCTCAAGGCCCTAAAGGTGAAAAGGGTCATGGTGGCCTTAATGGAATGATTGGACCGCCAGGGCCAAGTGGCCTCCAAGGTCATCCAGGTCTCATGGGACCCCCTGGAGGCATTGGTTTCCCTGGTCTAAAAGGAGAGGGCGGTGCAGTAGGACCTAAGGGACAACTGGGTCCACAAGGTGAACCAGGGCCCCCAGGACATCCAGGCAAGCCAGGATTCCCAGGAGAATTGGGGCAACTAGGACCGAGAGGCTTACCTGGTTCCTTAGGACCTAAAGGTGAAAATGGACACAAAGGCCTACCTGGCCTACCTGGAGCCCCTGGAAAGCCTGGTGTAAAAGGAGAAGGTGGATTTCCAGGAGGGAAAGGTTATCCAGGGCCTATGGGAATCCCAGGATTAATGGGTCCAGCAGGACCAATAGGCCCACCTGGTCTACCAGGCCCAAAAGGGCAATATGGACCAGCAGGAAAACCTGGAATGCCGGGTGAGGGAAAACCAGGGCTTCCAGGCCCAATAGGTCCTGCTGGTATACCTGGAATGGGTGGGCCCCCAGGTCAACCTGGAAGACCTGGTCCTCCTGGCCCACCTGGCCTACCTGGACCTCCTGCTCAAGCTCAGTTTATCGGGCAAATCCTGCCTGAGAGTGGTCCTGGGCTAGATGGGGCAAAAGGTGGTTACAAGAAAGAAAAGCCTGGGGGAGCCATTATTGGTGGGAATGGCCTAGAGATGCCAGCATTTACAGCTCTGCTGACAACCCCATTTCCTCCAGTTGGGCAACCTGTTGTTTTCAACAAGATTCTGCATAATGGGAACCAGAATTACAACTCTCAAACTGGCATCTTCACTTGCAAAATACCTGGAATTTACTACTTTGTCTACCATGTTAATTGCAAAGGAAACAATGTATGGGTGGCCTTATACAGGAACAATGAGCCAGTAATGTATACATATGATGAATACAAAAAAAGTTACCTGGATCAGGCATCAGGGAGTGCAGTGCTGCCCTTACAAGTTGGAGACACTGTTCATGTTAAGTTACCATCAGACCAAGCTGCAGGACTTTATGCTGGTCCATACGTCCACTCATCATTCTCTGGGTATTTGTTATATCCCATGTGAATATGTGAAAAAAAGTCACCCATATAAAATCAATGCTACATTTTTCTTAAGTAAATTGTGTATGTGCCACCAGTACTTTTTACACTTTTTATATATGAAAAAATGTAAGAAATTGATAATTAAATCATAGAGATTCAGTCAGGTATGTTTTATAGCAGATTGTGCTACAGTGGCAATGGAACTTCACTTATAATATACAAGAAAATGTTAAATACATGTTTTAAGCATACACATAATTACATATAAACAGTCTTTCAGCATCTTAAGGTATTCATTGATCCATACGGTTAGCACTTTGTTAGAACTTTTGTCACATTATTTATTTGCATATTTCATATTGTTTGACAGTATATTGATTGTATATAGATGGGGTCACATTGACTACATATCAGTGTAAAATGATATTGGGACTGTCCTAATGAAGAATTTTCAGATTGTTGGATATGCACTATTTTTTCTGCTGTCTTAGTAGTTTCTCATTGTGCCATCTCAATTAACTTCAAGAGAGTATGTGAGCACATAAGGGTTTAGGTTGTTAAGATTTTGCTTTTCAATGATCTCATTAACTAAAACCATCAGTAAAATACATGAAATGTCATGAACCCTTATGTTTAGGTTATTTTACACCCAATTGATTTGAGTATATCAGATCATTGTTTATCAAAATAAAACTCAAGGGTACTGATTGTTAATGCAGTATATCAATATTTAAAAGTCGATAAGGCCAGAGTTGGGTTAGTTACTCTAACAAAGTAATTAATTAGCCTGTTAATTATATCTTCAACAGTGTAATTCGATTACTATACTAATTACTCTCTCTAAAAAGTATTGCATTACTTGTTACTAAATACTTTCTAAATCCCATACAGTAACAACATTGACCAGTTGAACAATAGACAAAGGATAGACGAAGCTGCTCTTTTAATTCGTTCAAATAAATAATATAAAATTGCATAAATGATTCTTGAACTGAGCTGACCATAGTAAAAGGAGAAGGTTACATAAAAAACATACATTTCAACATTAGACGATACATTTTGATGTTAAATCCACTATTGTTTTATATAGAATAATAATTATATATTAAAAATGAATCCCTTACTTTACTTTTTTAAGGGAAAAGTAATTAAAATTGCAGTAATGAATTACTTAGTAATGAGTTACACCCAACACTGGATACGGCCACATGAACACTAAGTTAAACAGAAACAGTCTTAGGAACCTCTCTGTAATTTATTTTTAGTTTTACTACTGAATGACTAAATTTCTATATGTGCAAAGAGATGGTGTGGGGCACAAAAAAAGAATTTATTATTTGTTTTTAATTTTTGATGACGGTGCTGAACGGTTAAACAAACATGCAGTAAAGATTTAATGTCATTGTCGTTGATCGTTTTTTTTAAACAAAATGAATTAATGGAAATTTTGTGAATTTGTAATTAGGGAATTCCACAAAAAATAAAGAATCCCTGTTTTCAATTTTGATCCTGACTATCATTTATGGAATTTTGTGTCAGAGGACACACTTAGCCAGACACTATGGTAATGTAGGCTATACACACTGTATAAACAACCGCATTTATGTGCAGGAGTAAATCTCCGACTGCATTTCATGCTTGTTTGGAATGAAATTCAAACAAATGCAAGTAAGTATACTTTTTAATATATATAATATAATTAATATATCAAAATCATACATCCATAAAAAGTTAGAAAGTTAAGAATGTATTATATAAAAACGTTTGATGGCTGTATTGAACTTAGTTTAGAGAAATATGTTTAATCAGTTACAAAAATCTATACATATCAGGGAACACATAGTTATGATTAGTCAAAATGAATCATGTCAACAAACTATGGGGAGTGACCTTTTCAAATGAGACCTGAATTGAAAGGGAGCCAATGAATTTTGCCTAGCTCTAATTCTCATTGAGCTACTGTGTTTAAGTAGGCCTAGTTGGTAATATCTGGGAACCTCGGAAATGTCAAATAATACAAAAAAAATATATTATAAATTATACTTTTTTTTTGGAGGGGTCCAAGACCCCAGGACTTTTGTCGCACTTGAACCACGAATACACAGAAAACAAACAGAATGGATTTAAGGAGTTATGAGGTTGAAATAACAAATCCTTCCCTTGCGAGTCAATTTGACCCCTTAGGAATGAATGGAATGCGAGGAATGCTTCAGTACACATAGAAAAACCTAAAAATGCTAACACTTTACCAAAAAGTTTACATGTGTATCTGAATGAATGCAATGAACTGACTTTAGGACTCAACGGAACAGCTCATTTGCTCCAAATAGAGCTATAAGGCCATCTAGTGGCTAGAGTTATGAAATTTCATGTTATATATATTTTTCCACAAGAGGTCGGCAAAGACACCCAATGTAAGATGTTTTGAGCTAAATTAAAAGGTTTAGGCATGAAATAGTGAGATATTTTAAATATAAGTTGAAAGAATGTGAGGAATGTGCTTAAATTACTAAATTACTTAAAAATTACTGAATTATTATTTATTGATTAAATCCAGTAATTAAAAAATAAATAGAAAATAAATAAATAAAAAAAATCTCCCAAAAAAATTGTATTAAAAAAAAAAAGAAAAAATATGATCAAAATGAAATAAAATAAGGTTTCTGGACAAAAAAAGAAAAACCCCACGAGGGAAGGATTTGTTCCAGGACGTGAGGGAAGGATGAGGGTTAAATAGACCTCAAACAGACCAACAAAGAGCTTAGAATGACACAAAAGTTTTACATATTTTCCCAATTGAATTAACCAATGTAATGCATAATTTAATAACCAAGTGTGTGTATCCTTTTTGTATCAATCCTCTAAATGCAAATCTCGAAACTATTTCCATAATCATTAGTCGTTCCCACTCCGCACCAGTGAGGGCGATATTGAAGTATGTCCAAACGAACGCACATGCAGAAGAAGAGCTACTTTGATCATTGTGTCTGAGTAAATGAAGTTGTTTGCTCGTTCAAAATAAGGTAAGCATTTTATACTCTGTGTGTTCATAAATGTGATATATATATATATATTAGTGCGCGTCTGCTTGTTTGTAAAGCCGATTATGACTGTGAATGAACATGTATGGTTTCTGTATGAAATCAAGTAAGTTAGCCTACTCTGTATCTGTAGGAAGCGTCAGCAAAAGCTCTAGAAGTTGGCTTGAGTGACAGATAGTTGTGATCTTTGTTTTAGATTCAGAAATACCTTGACAATCAGTAATATTTAATAATAAATAATACTATGCGTGGATTTATTTAGGATCAACTTAAGCTGTTTTACAGATCATTACAAGGTCGTGAAGTCATGAACAAACAAAAACTACAGAGAAGTTTAAACTTTTAAAAGACAATTAACGTTAGTAACGTTACGTTACTTCACTAAAGCAGGATTCTCAGTGGGATATTTCGCTTTCGGAAATAGAAAGATCGTTTGTAGTTTTTTGCATAGCAAGCTATAGTTTAAAGTCAACATATGAGACAAAAAGGTAAAGTGAAGTATTTACGGAAGCGTACTTTACATTAACTTACTTGCATTGCATTCATAGTGCTATTCTTTGTGAAATATTTTTTTAGTCAAAAGCTACAACATGTACAGTTATCGCGGTACAGAATTTTAAGTTTATTTCATGGTGATATTCTATTTTTATCATGTACTTGTATTTTTTTTTCTATAAATGTATACGTGAAACTCAAAATATATTAGGCAGAATGAGTCATCATGGTCACCATTTACGTTGACGTTACTTGCATATTATAAAAAAATATGGAAAAGTGTCACGAGCTGTGAACCTCCAGCCTCTGTTCGTTTCTTGGGTAACTTTTCTGCCTTTCCGTGGTTTATAACGTACACGTTGATTAATTTTGTGTACTTGAAACGCGTGCGCTTGACAAACTGCAACGCGAATGATCTGTTTGTGTTTGCCTTATGTAGACTTTCACACAGAAGAGTGAGGTAAGTGAGTGAGGTAAATTCCGAGTTTACCTTTACCTCAGGTTGTCTTCAACTGTGTTGGGTTGCCATGGCGTCACGAGCAGGGCCGCGCGCCACAGGAACAGACGGCAGCGACTTTCAGCACCGCGAGCGCGTGGCGGCACATTATCAGATGAGGTACATATGTTGTGAATTGGTGTTAATGTAAACATTATGATTGGTAGTAATATTTTAATATTCCGCGTACAATTCCTGTTGTACAGTACTTTTTTTGAACTCTTAAAAACAAAAAGAGCCGAAGATTGTAATATTTGTAATATTTACTAATATGTGTGCGTTGTACGTATTTCCAAGTGTCCGTTTTTCCTTTTAGAAAGAGCTTAGCACCTTGGAACATTAGTTTTGCATGTTTTTATTTTTCAGTTTTGCTATAAATTTCAGTTTAGTTTGTTTAATTAATAGTCTTGTTAGTTTTAATTTATCTTTTATTTTGTGAACACATTTCTATTTAGTTTTAGACATCTTAGTAATAAAAAAAATGGTTTGAGATTGAACAATGAACCAAATAAAAACTTAAAAGTGTAAAAGTAAAAATTATGAAACGTTCAGACAAACTCATTAATCTTAAAGATGAAATCTTTGTGAAACATGCCTAGTTTACTTTTTTACAGCTGTAAAGCTGTGTGCAGTGTGACCACTGGTACATAAAAAAAACCAGTTAATCTACAGCAAAAACAACCTGCTGTGAAGCCAGTGTGATTAAATAATGAAGTGTGTGTGTGTGTGTGTGTGGTGGGGGGGTGCAGGGGGTTGTTTTGTAAAAACAAAGATAATAACAGCACCTTTCAGCCTGTAACCATCATGCAAACATGAAATTTCAAACTTACAGCAGTAGTACTTTACAGTTTTTTTTTGGCACGTCTCGCACATGAAACTGCATTGTAAAAACACTGCGCTCAAGTTAAAAGAAGTTGCGTCTCATAACCTTATGTTATTTCCCATTCCACTGCCACCAACACATTTTTTGTGAACATCCGCTTAGGACTTGCGACGTGTTCTACGTTACGGTCCTTCATTGAGCGCGTTTCACAGAACCTTGCTTGGAATTTGGGATAATCCACTTGTGGTTCTAGACTAAGTACTTAAATTATTTAAAATTAATAAATCTCAATGTTCACAAAACTGTGATATGATAATAAAAAGGTAATAAACATGTATGATTATTAACATGTTATCCAATATATTAAGACATGATGAGGCATGTATGGGGAAAGACCCCTTAAAACTACTTACAAAAATACTAATCTATTACAGGATTAATCTCTGAAGTTACAAAGTTCCCCTGATCCTGTTGAACTGACCCCTTCTCAATCCCCCCAGTGTGGCCCTGAAGTCTGAGATCAAGAAGCTGAACATCGCTCATGCAGTGGTCTGGTTTCTGGTGGCAGCACAGGTAGTGGTCAGCCAGCTGAACCTGGTGTCCCATAAAGTGGTGGCCTCTCCGTACCAATGGGAGTACACATATCTTCTGAGCATCATACCTACGGTCTTCAGCTTCATGGCTTTGCCGAAAAACAACATCAGTTACCTGGTCATCTCAATGATCAGCGCCGGGCTTTTTTGTGTCGCTCCTATTCTTTATGGAGGGATGGAGATGTTTCCTGTGGCTCAGCAGCTTTATCGCCACGGCAAAGCTTATAGGTTCATCTTTGGCTTCTCTGCCGTGTCTATAATGTACTTAGTCTTGATTATTTCAGTTCAAGTACATGGCTGGCAGATCTACTACAGCAAAAAGCTGCTGGACGCCTGGTTCACCAACACACAAGAGAAAAAGAAGAAATAAGGGACTGCTGGAGAGTAAATGTCTGTCAGCTTTTTGTTTGTCTTTGTTTCCTCCTCCTGAGGGCTCTTTGATCACATACGTTTTTATGATTATCATGACTAACTAATTTGAGCCTAAGAAGAGATCAGATTTGTTAAACCAGGATCTTCTGTTCTTCTCATCCACTGGCTCTCGGCCCAGATTCTGATTAGGTTTGAACTGCTGCCTTTGTAATCTCTGTCTGTGTCCACTACGTTTTCCACATGCTGTTTAACAGATCCCGTACCTCAAATCTTATCCACAAGGGAGCCAGTGGGATCTAGACGTCCCTGGGAAATATATCTTCAGTTATGACACCCACTGCAAAGTAACCCATTTACTACAGTAATGTATGTAAGGTAGTCTGCTCTTTCCATGAATCATCTTACAATAAAATTAATACAAAATGTACATTTTTGTCAGTTTTTCAATGTTTACTTCTGATCTTGCTGAATTTTATATTGGCTAATTTTAGACCCTCCTTTTTTCTCTTTATATATGATTAAAAAATATCCCCACTCTTTCCACTGAACTACCTAAGGGTATTGTTTTCTAGAAATGGTCAGCAGATAATTAACTAAGGTTTGTGAGGTAGTAAGAGTTGACATTGGGTTTATATATTTGCTTGAGATTTGCAACCCTTTTTATAAAAAGCCATCATTTGTGACTGCAATGGTGTCAATAATCTAGTCCAAAAAGTTAATTTGAATCAAACTAGCCTATAATAAATGAGCGAGTCCATCAGAAGTACCAATTTCCACAAACTCTTTAAACTGCTAACGAAAATAACATACTTCTATCTAGATGACTTTTCTATCTAGATTTTTGAGCTTTATTTTAGTTTCGAGTTGAGGCATGAGACTGGCTTTTGCTGTATACGACTATTTCTTAAGGTCTCATCCTTTTAAAACCCTTTTTGTAGCTAGGACGTGAGTGGATAACAGCTGAGTTGATGTGAAGGTTTCTAGGTTAGTACGTATCCTCCATCACTCTCATGGATGCACGGGTTCTGAGCTTTATTAGCTTACACAGATTAACTGTTTAACCTTTGCATCTCAGTCTTATTCGTTTCCTATGGAAGTTCTTGTGCAACACGTTTCTGTCATTATTCCAAAAACACGGTCATAATCTCACAGTCCGTTTTCAACATTAAACCATCAAATTGATGTATCTGCATGTAAAAAAATGCTGGGTTAAGCCTGTTGGGTTATTTATTTAGTGGGATATTTTTTTATATTTTTACCCAAGTGATGTTTTCTTTCCACACATTCCCATTGGGTGCTTCGGTCACATCCTAAAACTTTTACAAAATGTTTTTGTTGTTGAGTATTTTATGTAAAATATTATTTTATTGTAAAAAAAAATTGTATTTGAACTGATCCTGTCCTGTTTTATTTTTATTATTTAAAATAAAAAACCTTCAATATCAGGTTGACTGACCCAGCACCATTTAAAAAAATGTGTTCTGTCCAATATTTACCCAGCGATGGGTTGCCAAATAGCCCATAAAGGGTTATTTTTAACCCAGCATTATTTAGTGTGGGTTCAATGTGTATGTTTACAAGCTGTTTAAATTTCGATAAAACTATAATAACAAGTTACAACCATTAATATAAATACCCTTGCACTCCTTTGAGAAATGAGAAAACTAATTATTCAGTGTTCTATAAAGACATAAATGTTTCTATATTATGATAGTTTACTGCTTCTGGGGTTTTGCAGTATATAGAGATTCGCCGTTAATTTGCCTTTTGTCGTGCCGTGTCTGAAATGCGTGAATGCTGACAATAATTTGCATCTTAACACAAGGCTCACTTTGAATAACAAAATGAAATGGAGAAAAAAGTAATTCATCTTTATAAGTGTGACATAGCCTACGTCAATCTTTTACACAATGCAGTGTTTATTTGGACGTGAATTCCGTTTGTTTGTTTGTTTGTTTGTTTGTCATATCGTGACTGTGATTGTAATCGCGTGCGCCTGCTTTGAATCTCTCCATGTTCTACACAGATTTATTATTCTGTAAAGACATCTAATGACGTGTATACAAATACAGTGGATAGCATCAGTGGTGTAGTCTAGTTTTTTGTAGTGAGTATACTGTGATATACCAGCAGTACATCTTACTATGTAATTTCTTTCATAATTCCCTCGAGTTCCTTTATTTATCTCTACAAACTTTTATTTTGGTGGGTTGGAAATTAAAGACATTTGAGCTTCTGTGTGTTTTAATAAACTATTATTATTATTATTATTATATAGATTCTCTATTGGGTTGAGATCTTGGGCCATTTAAGTACAGTGAACTCATTGTCATGTTCAAGAAACCAATTTGAAATGATTCGAGCTTTGTGACATGGTGCATTATCCTGCTGGAAGTAGCCATCAGAGGATGGGTACATGGTGGCCATAAAAGGATGGACATGGTCAGAAACAATGCTCAGGTAGGCCGTGGCATTTAAACGATGCCCAATTGGCACTAAGGGGCCTAAAGTGTGCCAAGAAAACATCCCCCACACCATTACACCATCACCACCAGCCTGCACAGTGGTAACAAGGCATTATGGATCCATGTTCTCATTCTGTTTACGGCAAATTCTGACTAATACCAAATACCATCTGAATGTCTCAACAGAAATCGAGACTCATCAGACCAGGCAACATTTTTGAACTGTCCAATTTTAGTGAGCTCTTGCAAATTGTAGCCTCTTTTTCCTATTTGTAGTGGAGATGAGTGGTACCCGGTGGGGTCTTCTGCTGTTGTAGCCCATCCGCCTCAAGGTTGTGCGTGTTGTGGCTTCACACATGCTTTGCTGCATACCTCAGTTGTAACGAGTGGTTTTTCAGTCAAAGTTGCTCTTCTATCAGCTTGAATCAGTCGGCCCATTCTCCTCTGACCTCTAGCATCAACCAGGCATTTTCGCCCACAGGACTGCCGCATACTGGATGTTTTTCCCTTTTCACACCATTCTTTGTAAACCCTAGAAATGGTTGTGCGTGAAAATCCCAGTAACTGAGCAGATTGTGAAATACTCAGACCGGCCCGTCAGGCACCAACAACCATGCTACGCTCAAAATTGCTTAAATCACCTTTCGTTCCCAGTCTGACATTCAGTTTGGAGTTCAGGAGATTGTCTTGACCAGGACCACACCCCTAAATGCATTGAAGCAACTGCCATGTGATTGGTTGATTAGATAATTGCATTAATGAGAAATTGAACAGGTGTTCCTAATAATCCTTTAGGTGAGTGTATTTCTGACTGTTATATTTTCTTCAAGTTATACAAAACTTTGATTTTGACAGGTTGTCATGAAGACTTTAAAGTTTGTGAGTGTGTAGCCTATATGATACGAATGAATGACGATAGTTTTATCAAATGAAATGGTAAAATTCTTGTGAAGTGACTCTCATAAAAGCTCTGCAATGAAGTTCAAATGTGTGCATGTCCTCCTCATAGACGCTGAAAACACCATGAGTGTTACGCGCGCGTCAGTGTGTAGTAGAGCACACATTGAGCGCTCATTCACAGAAGCACGCAGAACATTCAGAGTTTATTCTAATAGCAGTCTTTTTGAGCTTTAATATTCATAGACACTTAGTACATATTGAGATTTGATTCATTGTATAATTATTTCTGATTTATTAATTCAAAAATGGCCCAATTGCGTGACGTTCCGCTTTACAGTAGGCTAAGTTACATTTGTTGCTGGATTCCGCGATTCGATCCGTGTCGCTGCGCAAACACAGACGTCACGGCGGGGTGAATTTATGAATGAAAGTTCTTTCACAAAACGATGTTACGAATCCTCACGCTTTTTAAAGTGGGTATACGGAGATCCTTGACATTTCCTAGTGGGCATACGGAAATCCTTGACATTTTCTAGTGGGTATACGGCGTATACCTGCGTATGACGTAGACTACACCACTGGATAGCATAAGTGAACACACCCATGCTAAAGTTGACTAAAAAGAGGAATAAAAAAATCATCTTTTGGAAATTGATCTTAATGCCTTAATTTAAAAAAATCCAACCTTTAAGGACACCAATTTTCTTTGTGAATGAATAATGTATCGTAAATAAATAAATGTTTTTCCTTAAAGAACAAGACACCCCTATGTTAAATTCCCATAGAGGCAGGCAGATTTTTACTTTTATTTTTAAAGGCCAGTTATTTCATGGGTCCAGGATACTATGTGTCCTGATAAAGTTCCCTTGGCCTTTGGAAATAAAATATCCCCACATCATCACATTCCCTTCACCAAACCTAGAGATTGGCATGGTGTTATTTCAGTTAGGCTAATAGCTGGTTTGATTTGCATTGAGAGATGATCTTATGGAAAGTGTCCCATGCCAATGAAGGGTGTGTGATGATGTGGGGCTATTTTAAATCCAAAGGCCAAGGGAACTTTATCAGGATGCATAGTATCCTGGATCCAACTGGCCTTTAAAAATAAAAATCTGCCTGCCTCTATAGGAATTTAACATAGGGGTGCCCTGACTTATGCAACCTGTATTTTAAGGAAGAACATTTATTTATTTACGATACATTATTCATTCACAAAGAAAATTGGTGTCCTTAAAGGTTGGATTTTTCCTCATTTTTTAAATTAAGGCATTAAGATCAAATTTTATTCCTCTTTTTAGTCAACTTTAGCATGGGTGTGCATGGGTGAACTTTACCATTCACTTATGCTAGGCACTGATGTAATTCACATAATATTTGGCCCACATTTGACATGTTCATTTAAAATCCTTAAAGGGATAGTCCACCCAAAAATAAAAATAGTTTACTGACCCTCATCCAGAGATGGATCTGACTTTTTTTTCAGATGAGGCTGGTCATCTGAAAGAAAAAAATAAATAAATATTTATTTATATTTGGGTTATTTATATCTGGGATGGAATGAGAATAAGTAAATAAATAAGATGATTTAATTTGGGTTAAAAGCCTACATGCCTGATTAGGGCTTCTTGTAGGTTATCTAATTATTTTAGTTCAACAGTACATTGCAGTCATATCAAATGTTATCACTGTCAGGTTTATTTGCACGTAATGATTTAAATAATTCTGACATCCTTTATTCTTAAAGCCAAGTAATGATATCACCTGCCTGACACATGTTTCTTCTCATTTTTGGGTTTTGCAAAACATTGCCCATTACCGTGTCCATACCTTATTTCCCCTTAGAAATGCAAATACATCATGTCACATTCAACATCTGAGATCCTCCTACATAAGCCATAACCAGGCAAGCACGAGAACCAGATCAGGGGACATGATGGATCGCTCCATTCTGCTGCTCATATTTCTTTCCAGTAAGTTATTGTAACATTCCAGATTAACTTTCAGAAAAATAGATGATGTGCAGAGATTTTGACGAGGTACCACTCTCTCTCTATCTCTCTATATAGCTCTCATTATATTTATATATTCTATAGTAACATAGCTCTCATACTGACATTAACATAAATCCTGTTTTATAAATGTGTACACTGCAATTCAAAAGTTTGGGATCGGTAAGATTTTTTCATGTTTTAAAAGAAGTATCTTATGCTCAACAGGCTGCATTTATTTTTTTATTAAAAAACAGTGATATTGTGAAATATTATTACAATTTAAAATAACTCCTTTCTATTTGAATGTATTTTAAAATGTATTTTATTCCTGCAATCAAAGCTGAATTTTCAGCATCATTACTCCAGTCTTTAGTGTCACATGATCCTTCAGAAATCAGCCAGCATTCAAAAGAACAGCATTTATCTGAAATATAATGTTTTGTAACATTATAAATGACTTTACTGTCAATTTTTTATCAATTTAATGCATCCTTGCTGAACAAAAGTAGTAATTTCTTTAAAAAAAAAAAAATCTTACCGACCTGACTTTTGAACAGCATTGTAATGTTAGAAAAGCTTTGTTTCAGATAAATGCATAAATCCCCCCCCCCAACTTTCTATTCATCAAAGTATTCAGAAAAATCGTGATTTTTGAAAGATCATGTGACCCTGAAGATTGGAATAATGATGCTGAAAATTCAGCTTTGAATGCAGGAATAAATTAGTTATTTTAATAATTTTTCACAATATACTGTTTTTTTATTTATTATTTTTAATCAAATAAATGCAGCCCTGGTGAGCATAAGAAACTTTTAATGATTCTTACTAGGACTGGTTGTTAAAGATCCCTAACTTTCAGCACAACAATTGAATGGGGATGTCATCTTGGGTGATGTGAACTTTGGCACAGAACTCACGGTGCCACCAGTGCGACACATCCTCAGTTGTGTGCCCGACCTCATTGGGTGTTTCGGCCACTTATCACAAGACACCCTCCGCCGGGGTTGGCCCACCACGGGTTGATCAGACCCGGGTGTGTGTCGCACGGTGGTGACACCATGCGATCATTTGGCAGCCCATGTTGCGTCCCTACGTTTCAGCCACAGCCAGTCAATGCTCCGTTCCGCTGCAGTGGCAAGTTCTTTGATTGCCCTCCGTTGGGGCTGCCCTCTGATCCCTACTTCCTTTAAGAGCCTTGTGGTAGAGCTGGCTACAAAACCCCTGCATCCCACTTCCACTGGCCACACCTACACATTCCAGCCCTGCCCCTCTGCTTCAGCTGCTAAGTTGGCATATCGCAGCCTGTTCCGTTCAAATGCCTCATCAATGGCATCCTCCCATGGGACTGTCATTTCAACAATGAAGACACGCCGGCAGGACTTGGACCAGAGGACAAGGTCTGGGCGCAGGTTGGTTGCTGCAATTTCGGGTGGGAAGTTGAGCCTCTGGTTAAGGTCTACTCGCATTTCCCAATCCCGGGCTGCGTTCAGTGGGCCAGAGTTTGGGAGTGATGGCTTAGTCCCCTGTTTCTCCCCTTCCCGCATGAAGGTTGTTCTCCGTGGGATGGTAGTCTGGGCATTTAGAGGCGTGGCGTTGGTGGTTACCCTCTTGTTCTCAAGTTCGGCAGCCAAGCACCTCAGCACTTGGTTGTGGCGCCAGGTGTACCTTCCTTGAGTTAGGCTGGTCTTGCAACCCACCAGGATGTGTTTAAGGGTTGCTGGGGCTGCACACAGGGGACAGGCTGGGTCCTCTCCATACCAGAGATGTAAGTTGGTTGGGGAGGGCAGGACATCGTAAGTAGCTCTGATGATGAAACTTAGCCTATTAGCCTCCATGCCCCACATCTCACTCCATGTGATTTTTCTCCTCTCCACGCCATCCCACTTCATCCAGCGGCCTTGCTGGGTTTGGGAGACAGCCTTGGCACACCTGGCTGCTTCCTCTTGGTGGCGCACCTCCTCCACCACCATGTGCCGCCGTTCGGTTAGAGTAGCCTTTTGCCATGTGGGTGTTGCTGCTTCCAATCCAAGGCCCCCTCTGCCATGTTGGACATGCCCCACTATATCTCGGTGTCTGAGGGCAGCCTTTGCCGCCGCAACCGCTGCCGCCGGCTTCCATTTCCTCCCCGTTGCTAGGGTAGGAGCAGCACCTCTGACGACTGGATCCCGGGATTCTGTCAGAGTCATTTCCAGCCTTGATTTGGGACATTTGTACTCCTCCACCTGACTTGAGATTGGCAAGGAGAGGGCTCCGTTGCCATACAGGCCAATGCTGGTAAGGCATCTCGGCATTCCAAGCCACTTCCTCACTTGTGCATTCACTAATCTCTCCAGTCGACTGGCGTGGGATAGTGTGACCTCATAGATAGAAATTGACCACATGAGACGGGGCAGCAGCCCAAACTGAAAGCACCACAGCTTCAGCTTCCCTGAGAGAGCAGTGTTGTTGATCTTCTTGAGGCCGCTGATTGTATCCTGCCTGAGTTGCTCCACCTGCTTTGAGTCTTTGAGTTCTGCGCTATACCAGCGGCCGAGGCTTTTGATGGGCTTCTCCAGAACTGTTGGTATTTGCTCGTTGTTGACCTGGAACCTCTCATTGGTAAGCTGGCCCTTGATAATGGAGATATTGCGAGATTTGCTGGGTTTAATCTTCTATTAAAAATATAATAGAAAATCTCACTGATCTCAAACTTTTGAATGGCAGTATTTTATATATTATTTAGTGTGTTATTGATTCAAGATCATGGCAAATATTCCAGAGCTTAAAAAATTATATTGAATAATTTAACAAAAACATGTTTGTGTAAAAGCAGAACCATCTCGATTTGACTAAATTACCTAGTTTGTTATTATTTTATAATTATATTCATATTTATTTGATCAAGGTTTAGGTGAGACATGTACAAGTTTTTTGAATGCCAAGACTTTAATAGCTTTAATTTTAACATCCCATTGAACTTGGCAGTTTTTTTATTTTATTGGCTGGCATCCTAATTTGGATTGTCCAGGTTAGGCTGATTTGCATGTGTCACGGTCATTTAAAGAATTATGTGCAGGAATTTCACTTGCAAATGACCTCAAGGTGCAGAGCTGTCATGGGGTGGTCTATCTCTATAGTATACTGTACTTATTGGGCCAGGTAAAAAGCGGCCCACCCATAAAAATATTGTCTTGGCCCTATCTGGGTGCATTACATAAACGGCAAATTAACTGTCTATAGGATAGAGCTTTCATTATTTAAAAGGGTTTACAAAACAATAGGCCTATTTGAAATCATATTGTACCAACAATTTTGTGCTGATCCTAATCAAATTGTTTCTTCTTTTTGAACAGCATTTACAAATGAGGTGTCACCTGAAAATGGAACAACCACGAGTTCCTATGCAAACACCACTACCACTCCTACTACCACTACTACCACATCTACTTCAACTCCAACTATGTCTACTACCACATCTACTTCCACTCCAACTATGTCTACTACCATTCCTACTACATCTACTCCCACTCCTACTACATCTACCACTACTATCATTCTTACATCTACTACCACTCCAACTATGTCTACTACCACTACTACCACATCTACTACCACTCCAACTATGTCTACTACCATTCCTACTACATCTACTCCCACTCCTACTACATCTACCACTACTACCATTCTTACATCTACTACCACTCCTACATCTACTACCACTCCAACTATGTCTACTACCACATCTACTACCACTCCAACTATGTCTACTACCATTCCTACTACATCTACTCCCACTCCTACTACATCTACCACTACTACCATTCTTACATCTACTACCACTCCTACATCTACTACCACTCCAACTATGTCTACTACCACATCTACTACCACTCCAACTATGTCTACTACCATTCCTACTACATCTACTCCCACTCCTACTACATCTACCACTACTACCATTCTTACATCTACTACCACTCCTACATCTACTACCACTCCAACTATGTCTACTACCACATCTACTACCACTCCAACTATGTCTACTACCATTCCTACTACATCTACCCCCACTCCTACTACATCTACCACTCCTACCATTCCTACATCTACTACCACTCCAACTATGTCTACTACCACTACTACCACATCTACTACCACTACTACCACTCCTACATCTACTACCACTCCTAAACCTACAGGTACGCATTGCAGAGGTGTTCTCTGAAACCACATGTCAAATTCAGCTCCTGGATGGTCACTGTCCTGCAGAGTGTAACACCTGCCTGGAAGTTTCTAGTAATCCCAAAGTCCTTGAATAGCTGGTTCAGGTGAGTTCAATTAAGGTTGGAGCTAAACTGGATAGGAACCCTCCAGGAACTGAGTTTGACATTCCTGTCTTAAAACCAGGCCTGTAAGTTTTAATCATCTCCCGAGTTGTGAATAAGTATATTGTGTACAGAAATCCGGGCACTGGTAAGGACCCTAGTCATATATACACAATGGGACAATGATTACTCAATGTCTGGCGATGTGACTATTTGCAACGTCAAGGTACAATGTTGTAGAACGTTACCGCTAGTATTAATCAACAACAGGCAGGACCGATATCTTTATAATATTATTTGTTATGCTGTGTAAACACATTGTTCAGTTACATATCCTTACAACATTTCAGCCGAATATTAATTATTAATGTGTTCACTACCTGTCTAGTAATGTGTGTTTATGCTGACAGAATAAAAAACGGTTTGTCTTTTCAAATCTTATAAATCAGTATATTGAGTTGGCTCTTGCGTTTTATGTTTCGAGTTTCAGGAATGTGACAATTTCTGGTAAGGGAGCATAGTGAGCATCAATGCTCCCTGTTTTTTGCGGTATACATTGTGGGATTTGTTAGGGAGCGAATGTTCCAGTGCACTGGAAGGATTTTGCGAGTCGCGACTGAGACAGCCCTTATAATGACCGACTCTCTGATCAGTGTCCTGACTACTGAACTAGGGAGCTGATCGAGATGCACCCCATTTCAAGTTTTAGTCCAGGATGATGTTGACTTGTTGACATAACAGTACCCGAAATGATTTTGTAGCAGGTACTACCTGTCCAGAGGAAACGCTCAAAGGTTTGACCTTTCCACTCACTGTGATCGGCCAGATTAATTATTCAACACAGCTATGCCCTCCAGGAACAACCAGTGATATGTTATATTATAAAGTAAATAAATAAGCATGGTGTGTAATACATAAGAAAACCCAATATGTTTTACACTAAAGTTCCAAAGTGTGGGATCAAAAAGATTTATTTATTTTTTAAAGAAATTAATACTTTTATTCATCTAGGATGTATTAATAAATTGCAAAACTCAAAAGTAGTAGTAATATATTTATAATGTTACAAAATATTTACACTTTCAAGTAAAGGCTGTTCTTCTAACATTCTATCCATCAAAGAATCCTGAAAAAAGTATCATGATGTCCACAAAAAAATATTAACTGTTTTCAAAATCTATAATAATGAATGTTTCTTGAGCATCAAATCATCATATTAGAATGATTTCTGAAGGATCATGTGACACTTAAGACTGGAGTAACTGCAGCACAGGAATAAATTACATTTTAAAATAGAAAACACTTATTTAAAATGTTTATAATATTTCACAATATTACTGTTTTTACTGTATTTTTGGTCAAATAAATCTAGTTTTTGTGAGCATTAGAGACTTCTTTTTGAAAAACAATAAAAATCTTCCCCCTAACTAATAAATGGTTGAATATGCAAAGCATATATGTGTGTGTCTTATATCACTAATTATAATGTTGACAAACTACACATTATTAGAAATGTCTAAAACTCAAGCTGCATATTGTACCTCTTTTTTTTCGCAATAGAAATCGTATCTACATCTGTACAGTGATTTAACTTAATTAGTTTCAGAAGAACATACCAAAATATACTAAACTGCAACTTTTTTAGTTTAGGTGTCATTTTTTGTTTGTGTTCTTAAGTTAACCTGTTTAACCTGTGTTGTATGTCTTTTATGTGTCCTTTAGCTGGTATTCCTATGGTTTCGGCTCAGTGTTTGAACTTCACACTCTTCCACGCATTTGGTGGACTTAAACTTCTGAACTGTGACTTGACCCTGGAGCTGTTCGAAAGCAAAGTCAACGTCTGTATTTACATCTTTGAAAAGTTTGAACAAATTAACAATCATTTTTGAATGACAAAAGTTGATACTCCCAGTTTTGTTTTATTTTAGATATGTTGGGACAAGTTGCACTCTGTTAAATATTATATTATATTAATCTTTCAGGTCAAAATTGCCCTCTATTCTATATATTTGTTTGTATAAAATACAATTATTATATAATTAATATATTAATATTTAATGGCAGTTTAATAGTTTAACTAACAGTTTCATTACTACTGGCAAACATGCATTTCACACAAAACATGGTGAGTATAATTGCAGTATAGTCCATGAAGTGAAATTTAAAAATATATTCGGTCACACTGTATTTTAAAGTAATCATACATGAAGTACTAAGTAATAACAATTGTCTACGTGTACTGACTATAGTGTTAGTTGTGTGTAATTATGCATAATTTATATTTATTACTACAGTAACTACATGTAACATGGACACTGTAAATTAACTGCCTCTGCTTTACTGTAGTCATGATAGTCAATAGTTTGAACTCTGCCATTTTAAGTGCATTTTAATGTGCTTTTGATTAGACAACAGATTGACACAGTGGTTTTGATTTAGGTAACTCTGGAAGAGAATATGCATGTTGCCTCAAGTGTCCAGATGCTCACATCCAAACCTGAGCAGCTGACGTCCCAGAACATCACCTCTGCTGCTACGATTGCCCATAGCTTGCTGTCCTCCACAGTGTTAAATGAGGCAAGAATCGTGGATGACTTTCAGCACATGTAGAAACATTAAAGTGCCCCTATTATGCTATTTTAAAGGGTCCTAATTTTGTTTTGGAGGGCTCCCACAATAGGTTTACAAGCATCAAAGTTAAAAAATCACTTTGATGTTCTCAAAATTGCACATCACCACTTTTCTCAGAGTCCGTAAATGTTCATTAAAAGATTCAGTCTCTCTAAACCCCTTCTTTCCATGAGCCTGCTCTGCTCTGATTTGTCAGATGGTCCAGTCTGTTATGATTGGTCTACTCTGCTCTGATTGGTCAAAAGGTCCAATTTGTTGTAATAGGTCTGCTCTGCTCTGATTGGTCAGATGGTCCGATCTGTTGTGATTGGTCTACTCTGCTCTGACTGGTCAGATGGTCCAATCTGTTGTGATTGGTCTGCTCTGCTCTGATTGGTCAGATGGTCCGATCTGTTGTGATTGGTCTTCTCTGCTCCGATTGGTCAGCTGTCCAGTATGTTGTGATTGGTCTCCTCTGCTCTGATTGGTCAGATGGTCCAATCTGTTGTGATTGGTCTGCTCTGCTCTGATTGGTTAGATGGTCTAATCTGTTGTGATTGGTCTGTGATTTGTCTGCTCTGCTCCGACTGGTCAGATGACCCAGTCTGTTGTGACAGTCTATTCTGCTCCGATTGGTCAGACGGTCCAGTCTGTTGTGATTGGTCTGCTCTGCTCTGATTGGTCAGATGGTCCAATCTGTTGTGATTGGTCTGCTCTGCTCTGATTGGTTAGATGGTCCAGTCTGTTGTAGGGATGCACTGATCCGATACTCAGCATCGGTATAGGCTCCGATCCTGCCATTTTTGCCGGATCGGGTATCGATCAGACAAGGCCGATCCAAATCCGATATTGTCTGTATACTATTCTGTGTTATTGTTAAGCCCCACAAAAGCACCAAAAACATTATAAAGCACCATAAAGTTTTCGTGCACTATATTACAAGTGTTCTGAAGCCATTATAAGTTGGCATAATGTGAGATAGAAATGAACATTTAGTCATTAAATTCAAGATCATGTAACTTTTCCCTCCGCTGCGGCTGTCAATCTTCATTCAGTATTCAGCGTCGCGCTCGGTTACGACAGTCAACATGATGAAACCCTCTCCAACATGATTCAATGTTACTATTATTATACTCGATCTGTAGATAAAGGTCTATGGTTTCGCATAAAACAACTTTATCTTGTTGGACTCATGTTTCTACCGGGTGTCTGTTAGATCACAACACTAGAGTAGAGTCCACTTGTTCTTCACGCGCACAGTAACTAAAATTTAAAACTGTTAAAAGAAAAGGCTCAATAAACTATTGCATAGATATATACTGTATAATACACCACACATCAATATGTCTTTCGTTTGTGCTTTGAACTTTTCAATGAGGACTCGACGCGCTGCGCGCTGTGACTCCGTGTTGCTTCAAGCGCATCATTCTGCGCTCGGGATGCGCATAAGCGCTTTGTGCAGCCTTTCTTATCATAATACAGAAACGCAATGAAAGATTATTAATGGCCTTTCTTGTTCTTTCCTATCTATCATATGTTGCTGCCTCATTAAACAGGTGTGCTATAGCCTACATTTAAGACATGTCTCAATTGTAGCCTATATAAAATAATTTATCTTTTTGATTTTTGTTATCTTTTTTTCATGAATGTATTTTACAATACAAGAGCAATGTGTAACGTTTTACCAGATTTAGTGTTACACTTATTGTCTCTTATTTTTTTTTTCACTAAATGTTCAGATTTTATACAATTATTGTGGATTTATGATTTTTCTAGACTAAATTTTACTGCTGAATTATCCACTAATCTAGTTTATAATAGCATTTTTGTCATAGATTATGATCATATATTTTTTGGAATTGTTTTTCTTTATAACTAAGTTGTCTGTATTAAGTAGATTGTGTTTAACACACAAAAGAGTGATTATCAGTTAAACACACAGAGAGTTATATAAATTCTACTTAATTAAAAAAAAAAAACTGTGTTGGTATCGGTCGATACTCAGAATTGTTGGTATCGGATCGATTCTGAAAAAAGTGGTATCGGTGCATCCCTAGTCTGTTGTGATTGGTCTGTGATTTGTCTGCTCTGCTCTGATTGGTTAGATGGTCCAGTCTGTTGTGATTGGTCTACAGCAGGGGTGCCCAACCCTGCTCCTGCCATCGACTGTCCTGCACAGTTTATCTCCAACCCTAATTAAACACACCTGCCTTTCATTTTCAAGTGATCCTGAAGACCTTAATTGTTGCTTCAGATCCTGAAGACCTTAATTGGTTGCTTCAGGTGTGTTTGATTAGGGTTGGAGATAAACTGTGCAGGACAGTCGATCGGCAGGAGCAGGGTTGGGCACACCTGGTCTACAGGAAGTGAGACTAGATTTACTAATGACTCGTTTAAGCAGTTCAGAATCGATTCTTTGTTTTAGGAGACAAAAACTTTATTCATCGTGCAATTTGATCTTTGAAATTTTTGCAGAACTTTTACATTCACAAACAGCTTTGTTTGCATGAAAGGTAATATTTGAAAAAAGCATAATAGAGGCACTTTAAAACATGTTAGTACGTTTGTCTGAAAATGTTTAACTACAGCAAAATCGTTATGTATAGATGTAATATAAAATGTTTTTTATTGTACAGACAGTTGCAGTGTCAGCAATGGCCACCATCAGTCAGCTCATGCAAACTGATACAAAACAACACTCTGAAGACACTTATGATGCCCTTGAGAGGTATTTACACACTACACTCTATATCAAATACATTTTGATATTACAAAAAAAAAAAAAAAATGTTTTACCTGGTCAACCAAATGTAATTTTCTTGATCAGGTTAACCTCACATTTTAATCTTTATTTGAATTAAAAATATTGAAAACAATAACAATATACCCAACATAGTTGACGGGCAATTTATACACTCCTTGATAATAGGTCATTGGAGATAAAATATAGAGGATATTTACCATAATGCACAGGTGTCAAACTCAGTTCCTGGAGGGCCACAGCCCTACACAGTTTTGTTCCAACCCTGCTTCAACACACACACACCTGCCGTTTTCAAATAAGCCTGAAGGACTTGATTAACTGATCAGGTGTGTTTAATTAGGGTTGAAGCTAAACTCTGCAGGGCTGTGGCCCTCCAGGAACTGAGTTTGACACCCCTGCCATAATGTGTTCAAATGATGCTGCTCACATGGTTTGGGGTTAATTCATTTTTTATTTTTCAGGGGGGATGTTTGGTTAGTAACATAGTTGAATTTTTTCCCCCATATTTTTTCAAATTTTCTTATTTGAAATTAAATTAAATTTAATCTCAATCTATTTTTAGAATGTAGAGAGAAAAGAGAAAACTTTAACTAAAGACACTTAAAATGGATGCGTGTTTAACTTTGCATGTGTATTATATCTGTAGACTCACTAAGACTTTGGAGGATTTTGCTTTGAACGTTAGTAGCATGAACTCTAGTGCACTGGTGCAGCCAAACCTAGCGGTGCAACATATCAAGTTGTCAAAATGGACCCCGGAAGTGCAATTCTACGCTCAAACAGGTCAGAGCAGAAACATAAAGAGCAAATAAAGCTTCACATGTAATTGTTATGTCTTTGTTGATATTAGAAAGACATTTCTACTTCCTAAACTACGCTGCATTTCAATAGGACTGTCAGAGAAATTTACTCCTGAAGGAATAGGTCTGGGTGCAGACGCTGCTAACATGACATCCCCTTCAGGACGTACCGTTGATCTCATGTTAACTATCAAACTGCAAAACAATTCCCAGAAAGATTGGGGTACCGTTTATGTCTCTGTTTTTGTTGCTCTTGGTTTGAGGAGCATAATTAAACTCAACGTTTTGAATAAATTTGTCTTCTTCTCCTTCCCTGTAGGGAACAAAAATCTAAGTATTGGAGTGGTGCTTTATGAAAACGACCGTTTTTTCAACTCAAAACAGTTTAATAGCCAACTAGATACGAAGAGAAGGGTGATCTCTGCTAGCCTCACAGACAAAAGCTTGCTTGATAACGTGGAGTTCGCCATTAGGCCCGAGGTAAGTGAGCGTAAACTCATAATGATTACATTACATATAGCGGCTTCTCTGAATCACTCAAGTTACCAGTCAATAAAACACCTACACATGGAATAACTGTACAGTTAGCCTTTCGTTATCACAAAATAAACCCTGTCAGCGTTATGAGGATCAGGAATGACCGGTTTGCATACTATCCTGCTAATTTTGCTTAGACTTGCCCAGAAAATAAATCAATTAACACGAACTATGGATTATTCCACTGGAAATAGTAAAAGTATTAATACACTACCAGTCATTGTTTGGGAAGAAGTCTCTTTTACTCACCTGCATTTATTTGATGAAAAATACATAAAGTAATATTGTGAAATATTATTACAATTTAAAATGTCAGGTTTCAAGTTAAATACTGTATATTTTAAAATGTAATTTATTACTGCAAATCTGAATTTTCAGCATCATTACTCCAGTCTTCAGTGACACGTGATCCTTCAGAAATCATTCTAATATGATGATTTGCTGCTCAAGAAACATTTCTGATTATTATCAATGTTGAAAACACTTGCGCTGCTTAATATTTTTGTGGAACCGCAATACACTGCCATTCAAAAGTTTGGGGAAGAATATATGAGTAACACTTTTCTTTATTTTACTGTGTCTCTGTTACACATATAGCATATACTTACAATAGTAATAACATTAACATTACGCAACACAATTTATTGATGAATTGCATTATAAAATATATTAAAATAGAAAACATTTCTTTTAAATTGTAATAATACTTTACAATATTACTGTATTTTTCATCAAATAAAGAGAAGAGACTTCTTCCAAAAACATGAAAAACTCTTAATTATTCCAAGCTTCTGATGGTAGTGCGCACACAGATTTTTTTTTAAATATGTTTATGTTTTTAGAATATATCCAGCTTGACACTTGGCGACTTTGCATGTGTGTTTTGGGACTACGCTCATAGAGACTGGAGAACAGAGGGCTGCATCAAAATACAAGATCCCAGTGGTGTCCAGTGTAAATGCAACCACACCACCAACTTTGCAGTTCTAATGGTTAGTTTAACGTGTTAAAGAAACTATTGAAACTTTGCTCTAAAACCTATAGTGATCTCCCCTAGATAGGCTGAGTAACTAAAGTGCAACAACACTTCCTGTGGAAACTTTCTATATTCGTAGTAAATAATGCTCCTCAAGTAAAGGACACAGACAAGACTCAAATTTGATGTCAAGAGAATCTGTCGTTAGCATGATGCTAAGCTAACACAATTTATGTTAACTTTCCTATAATGTGTTAGTAAAAATACACAGTACACTTGAATATAAATGAACTATATTAACTATCAAGATTTCTCTCTCCTTTTTGTAGAGCTTTAGAGCAGACTATAATTATTCTGAGGCTTTAAACTGGATCAGTATTGTGGGATGCAGTCTGTCTATTGTGGGTTTGTTCCTCACTACAGTTTATCAAATTAAGACCAGGTATGTACTAAAGCACTGGATACATTTAAAGAATATAATATAGTAATACTCTTGTACTTTGATACCAAACTACTATATAATCACCATATTCATATACTGTAATATTCACATGGTAATCAAATGTACTTACATGTCCAAAAGACCTTGGTAGTTTGTCTTGTTTTTCAGTAAACATCTAAACATACTTTAAACAAGGTAGATTTATTTTGAAATAAATTGCTATCTTGTTTTTGAGAGAGTATATCTTGAATCAAATATTTTGCTTATTTAGCAATTATGCATTTACTTTTTTAAAGCACAAATCTAACTCATTTTTAGTGAAAATAACATTTAACAATAAGATAAGAAAAAATTCTACAAAAATAAATTAAAATACATTCTAGTTATTATATTGCATCGTTTTGCTTCATGTTATTATTATTATTATTATTATTATTTTTTTGTAGATGCATTGTACAATATACTATATCCACATTATAAAGGAACCATATCAGATTACAGCACCTTGGCATTTACCACTCACTTAAAGGTGCAGTGTGTAATATTTAGGAGGATCTGTTGACAGAAATGCAATATCATATACATAACTATGTTTTCAGTGGTGCATAAAGACCTTACTTAATGAACCGTTATGTTTTAATTACCTTAGAATGAGCAGTTTCTATCTACATACACCGCGGGTCCTCTTACATTGAAATGTGCCGACATGTTTCTACAGGAGCCCTAAACGGACAAACACATTTCGTTACTATGTTGTTCTTCGTGCAAGCAAGCTGAAGTCAGCGAATAAAACACTAACACAATGATGAAAAAGTAACAATAACATAATGTTTTACTGAATAATAAAGTAAACATAATTTCTTAATTTATCCTTGTAAAGAAATCTTATTGCTGAACTGGCTACTCTCTGGTGTCTCAAATGACGACATCATCTCCTGTCGGCCACTGTAACTTCTGTTGGTTGCACACACTGCACCTTTAAAGTAGATTTAAACACAAATTTGATAACACTGCTAAATGTAATATCTCACTGTGAATTCACTTGTAGCATTTAAAACCAATTCATTTTAGGTATTTATTTTTTTAATTATCTGGACAAAATAGTATAGATTTTAACATCAGGCATGCATTAGTTATCAACCTTAATCGTAACCATAACTATCAGCTCACAAGTATCAGCCAGAATTTAATATGGGTGCTTCGACAATCATTTTTACTGGAAAACAAGACGGATAGGAAAAACTTTTTTTCAGTATATTTCCATTCTATCATGTCTAGCCAACTAATGGTATTTCCATGGTTCTGGTTTGTGAAACAGGCAAAATATAAAGAGTGTCTTCTTAACCCCCCCCCCCCCCATATCAAATAAACTTAATTCTTTAAAACTCTACAGGAAACTGAGAGGAGCCAACTCCACTACGCTCTTAGTGAACATCTGTTTGTGCATGACCACATATTACCTGCTGTTCATTTTTGGAATCAACAACCCCGTCAAGAGCTCAAAGGCCTCTGTTTCAGAGCAGAACGTTATTCCTCCTTCAGATATGCAACAGAAGGTCGATCAGGGTCCTTGTACGGCTATCACAGCTCTGCTGCAGTACTTCCTGCTGGCCACGTTTGCCTGGAACATCATGTATGCGGCTCACGTGTTTTTCCTCATCAGAAACGCCCTCAATGGTCCACCACAAGGTTTCCGCACCATCGCCATGACAGCTGGCTGGGGTACACTTAATAAAACGCACTGATATTAAAAGACATGACACTTTGATTATGTCTGCATAACTGTAAACAAAGATATAGTATTAAATAGGCTATGTTATATATTTAGCCTACTTGTATTTGAAAATTCTGGCTGTTGATTTCATGTTATTGTCGATAACCAATAAATGGGCATATTCAAACTATTCTATTATAGTAGTGTACTATTATAACAGTTCAGGCATCACATCATTTTAATTTACAGAATGAAAAGTGGATATTCATTTTGAGGTTATTATTAAATTTTTACCTTTATAGAGGGTTTGCACCTACATCACGATTTGGTCAGTTACCCGGATGCGCGGCCATATTGGAGATACTCGGATGTAAACAAGAGCATGGATTGCACTGTTTATGTACTACTGAACACATTTGTTATACTAATTTATGATGTCTAAACTACAGAAAAAAACACATGGAAGCTGCAAAATCATATAGAGAAGGACTTAGTAAGCAGGAACGAGCGCATAATTTTGACGAACTAAAGTTAAGATCCGAACGAGCTAGCTTCTCTAGCCCTTACCGCTATTCTTCCTTCTATTTCTTATCCAGAGGCTACGTTCAGATCGTCAGTCCAAAAAAAGCACATGAAATCCGTTTCAAGCTAAATCCATATGTGGTTTGAAATCCTATTCAAATCACATATCAGGAAATTCGCTTCAGTCTGAACGCTCTGATCGGGTTCCGTGTGGTATGTGACTTTTTCACGCCACGCAAAATGTAAATATCAGGCGTTGTTACAGGGAACATGCTGAAAGTCGCTGCTGAAACAAGGCTGTGTTGTTGCAAAGTGCCGGACAAGCAGAAAATTATTATTTTTGAAACCGGTGCAGATAAGAGCGCGGAAAAAGTCCAGTTCTACAGCTCAAGACACAGGAGTCCAGCGTGGCGGCTACACATTTCCATGTTGTAAAATTTAAATAAGACAACATCTCTATTGCAAATGCAAACCCCTCCATCTACACAACGTCATTGCCATATTGCCAAAGAGCTGCATGAACACACAACTCGGATCTGAACAGTTGTGATACACAGAGTGGACATCATTTTAGATCGGATTCCAATCGGATACAAAGATAATTGGATTTGGACTGACAGTGTGAATGCAGCCATAGTTAACTACTTTACGTCAACATTTTAGCCATAGTCAATGCTTCATAATTATACATGTGGCTAATGCTGTGCCTTTCTCAACCACAAACGCCTCCTTTCATCTGTTTTTTGCACTCTTCTCTTTAACTTTTGGCAGTCTATAGAACTCGAAATGTTTTTTACCGGTGCGACCGATTAGTACAGACCAAAGCACGACCATTTCTCAGCAGCAATAAGCAGCCAAATATGCAAGTCCGTTCAGTTCAGGGGCATTGTTTACGTTCAGTGATGACGTGTTGTGAAAACCCTCTATTTAAGATTCACTTAAAAGCAAGTAACTCAATCTAAATGTAGAAATGAGCATGCGGAAAATAGGCTAACATTTAATCATTTTGATCAATTATAATGTCTTAGGTCTGCCTGCTGTTATTGTCGGCATTTCGCTGGCCACCACCTACAGCTTTAAGGACCCTTCAGGTTATCGACAAGAAGAGTTGTAAGTGAAAAATCATTTTGCTTTATCCAAGCTATTTCCTTTGACTGTGCGAGACTTCTGATTCATTGATCGCTATAGTTTAGCCTAACTAAAAGAATAACAAAGTGCAGAAAAAAACCCCGAAATAGTAAAACTAGTTTTGCAACAAAGTGTGTTTATGATTACAATAATACATTTTAAATGATATGATAAAGAACAGTTTGCAACATCAAGCAGCATAACAGAGTGTACAGTGTACACTGTAGTGTACAGCCAAAATAAGTATAAGCGGAGACCAGAGTTGGGTATAAAGGCTCGGTTATACTCCAGTCTGGACGCGTACATGGACTACTTGTATTTATACTGTCTGCTGGTCTGCTCGGTGAATGCGTTCCATGCATGCGCAGTAGATCAGCTAGATCGGCTTTTTCCAGCACTTTCGCGGTTTTAACCTATAGTGACCACGCGTACTTGTCCGTGTGGTTACAAAAAATGGGAGGCACGCGGACGTCCGCAAGGAGCCTCCGCGCACAACCTCCGATGACGATTTTTACGTCATGCGGACCCTCGCGCACTCACGGACGCGGAAAGTATAACACTAGTTTCCCTCGCCTAAAAAACTAATTTGCGGGAATGAGGGAGCCGCTATCAATATGCGGGAGACTCACGGAACTTCCGGGAGACTTGGGATGTCTGCAATATTAAATTACGGAAAGAACTGAGTTTCACTTTGTAGTGTATTCTTGTAGTTTTAATAGGTTTTCAGAGTAACTTGAAAGTAAAGTAATTAGTAATCTGATTACTTTTTTCATGCAGTAATCAGTAATGTAATCAAATTACAATTTTAAAGCAGTAATTAGTAATTTGTAGTGGATTACTTTTTTTTTGTAACTTACCAGAGCCACCAGAGCGCCTCGCACATTCAAGTTACAAAAGCACCATTTTGAATTTTTAACAGGAATGAAAGTGAGGCTGTGAGGGATAGATATACATATCTTCAGTGGGTTGTAATTTTATTGAATATGTTTTGTTCTGTTCTGCTGACGAAACGCTCCAGAAAATTTCTGTAGACAAAAAAATCCAGACAACATGAGCTGTGGAAAATTACAAGTGATCTAGGAGCTTTACAGCTTTCTGGTCCTCTTCCTCTTACTTACATATTACTTACACTTCCCAGTACTTCTCTTTCTCTTTGTCCTGTTTTAGCTGTTGGTTGGCATCTCTGGACAAGGCGGGAACGTTTGATCCGAAGCGGCCGATGTTGTGGGGTTTCTTGCTCCCTTTAGCGGTCATGTTGTGTTTTAACACAGCTCTGCTTGTTTACTTCTCTCACACCATCTGCTGTGCAAATCCCAACCTGAAGAGGTACGTAACTGAACCATAAACGAATCAAGTCAGAGGTTATGAAGTTAAGAAGAGGTGTAATTCTCAGAGCTTTGATGTTTAATGGCAACATAATATTTGCAGTTGAATAAAAGTTAATATTGTCTATATTATTTTTTTGGTTCTTTAGCTCACGAACCACTCCTTTAAAGAAAAAGATTTTGAGTAGTTTCTCTCTGGCTGTGGTGCTTGGTTTGTCCTGGGTCATTGGTTACTTTGTGCTCATCACCCATGACAAAACACTCTACATCATTCTCAGTGTCGTCTTCTGTCTCTGCAATACAACACAGGTGTGTTATTACACTGTTAATAATATTTTTGATGTATTATTAACAGTAAGGACAGTACATTTTTATTGGATTTATTCAAGCTGTCTTGCATTGTTTGGTGACTGATGACCAATTTTTCTGTCCTTCAAAGGGTGTTCAGATTTTCTTTTTATTTACACTGAAGTCTTTTCTAAAGACGAGAGCTCGATATAATCTGGATTCTAAGACTGAATCAAGGGGAGAGCCTTAAAACATGGAAAATGGACACAAAAAGCCAAGGACAAGACAAGATTGCAGAAGATTCCCTTTGTCTGTAGACATTTATTTTAGTTCAGTTTAATATTATTTACATTATTAAATTATCTCATATACTCTCATTAGGTAATGTACAGGTTGATTGTAATTAAAAATGTAAATCATTTCAACCTAAATTACATTAAATTAATTAGTTGAACCTTGTATGACTTATAAAAAAGTTGAACTTATTTTGATTAGTTGAGCAATGTAAAAGCATATGTTGTCATTACTTTTTGATCACATAATTGTTTACAGTGCTTAGTAAAATTTAGATAATATAATATAACATAATATGCAAACAGTCTTTTCAAAAACTTTACTTTAGTCTTTGATTTATATCAGACTTGCTTTAGGACAAATTATGGATTTCAATTTTCTTACTGTTTATTAAAAAAAAGTTTATTTGAAAATATGTGGTTTGTTTTATTTATTCTTTACTGCTCTCAAGGCTCAGCGATGGTGAAAAAATATATAACTATAGTTTGTAGTGATATTTGTCAAACGTTGATGCTTAACATAATGATTCGGTAAAGTAAGGAGATAAGGACAAAGGAAGCTTTTCATAGGATTAGGAAGTCTTTCTACTTCGTAAAGTCAAGCCTTGTTTATATTTAATCTGTCAGTAATGTTAGGTTGATTGGAAATGTGGCTGTTCATATATACATATCTTTTTTTTTTACAAATATGGTCCCACTTTTATTACATGTCCACATGTCTTTACTTGCATAAGAAAATGTTTGGTACAATGTCCTCATTGTGTTCATGTTTTATCTTGCTTTTGATGTGGGATACAGGTAAGGTTAGGTACGCTAATCATTACATAAAAATGCATTCATACTTGTAGAAAGTAAAAAAACAGTTTCATTTTTTTTATTCCTCTACACATCATTCATGAGTTTCAGCATTAAACATGTTGACAGCATTAAACAGCATTAATGGATTCTTGAGCTTTCAGTTTCAAGACACAATATCCCTTCATAATATTGCATGTGTGTTTTGGAGATGCCCTGAAAAAGACATATGGTAAGATATATGTGCTGTGCCTGTGTGAATAACACAGAATAATATGTAATATACTGCTATTGTTTAGCTCTGTCTGTAATGTAAGTATTATTGGAAATGGATGGTTATTTCCTTGACTGACGGACTTCCCACTCCAGCAAAGATCCAGCCCTTTATAAACCAGACAGAGTTCATATCATTAGTTAGTTTTATATTTGTTGTGTGTAATGGACCACTTTCTGCTCTTAATCTTTACCGCAGGTAAGGTTCACTTTTGAAATTGTTAGAATTGTTATACAAGTTAATTATATACAGTTAACCATACTATGTTATTATTCTTATTAACAATTAATAGCAATAATAAAACAATATTATAATTAATTATAATGGGTATGTTTTAGACAATAACGCATTATTATTTAATTTTGATGCTTTATCTGATTGAGCAGCAAGACATTACTTCTCATCTTTTGTTTCTTTCTTAACCCTTTTTGCACAAATTGCATTCACGATTGTGTACTTGTTTTCTGCGTTAATTTCCATATTGTTGTTTTGCATATCACAGTTCTGTGTAACCACTGCATGTCACATCCTAATTTTCCAATTACTTGTGAAATAGAAGTAGCCTACTAATTTGACTAAGGCACGATACATATCACTACAAATCACATTAAGGGTCTGTGTGATGTGTTTGTGTATATGGTGCAAAAAGTGAATATTCACAGTTGTTACCTTGAGCTATTTCTTATAAATTAGTTTTTGACTTAATTTTGATGTTTTAACTAAAGTTTTCTTTTAGCCTACACAGTTTTTTCAACCTGCCTAAAGTGCCTAAATGGCATTTTAGAAATCAAAACAAACTGAGATTGCTTGCTTTTCTAGTTAGACTGATTTTCCTGTCTTAATGGCTGGCTCTTGGAATAAGTTGGCAAGCTGGACCAGATTTATACAGGGACTTTGGCTCTCTGACTAAAGGCAAGTGATCACAGGTTGATATTGTCAGGGATCTCAAGGAAAAGGACTCAAATGCAGAAATGTGACTCAAAATTTATTGAGTTATAACAGTCAATCAGTGTCCTAGCGAAAGATCAAAGTCCATACAGGTGGCTATATAACAGAGGAAGAGGTCAGGAGGCAAACAGATGATCACAGCTTACAAAAGCAGGAACAGGGAAAAATCCAAATCTGAACTGGCAGCTAGTTTATACAGTCCATAAGAACAGGCAGAGGTTCAGACCCAGGCAGATGATCACTTGACAAAAAACACAGACAGGAACAGATAGAAAATAATCCATCAGAGCAAGTCACTAGCCAGAGGAAGCAGGAATCACTGGCATAGGAAAGTCGGGCTCAATAAACAAAAGAACAAAAAACAAAAATGAGACAAACGTGTGTAAACGTGTAGCCAAACAGACAAAACGCACTGGCAATGAAAGAGAAAAACTGAGGGGTAGAAAAAGGAACACATCAGAAAAGAATGAGAAACAGCTGTAAGAGCATGCATGGCTGCATTTATTACAAAGCCTGATCAGCTGCGTGCGGCCAACACATGAAAAACAAAAAAACACTTGAAGGAGAAGAGACAGATCAAACCTGCAACCTGACAGATATCTTTTGTCTAACGTTTTGTCTCTGTAAACAGCTGTTTTTGAACACACTGAATCCTCAACACTCGGCTCCTCAACACTCTGCCCCTCAACGCTCGACTCCTCAACACTCGGCTCCTCAACACTCGACTCCTCAACACTCGGCTCCTCAACACTCGACTCCTCAACACTCGACTCCTCAACACTCGGCTCCTCAACACTCGGCTCCTCAACACTCGGCTCCTCAACACTCGACTCCTCAACACTCGACTCTTCAACCACACTCGGCTCCTCAACACTCGACTCCTCAACACTCGGCTCCTCAACACTCGGATCCTCAACACTCGGCTCCTCAACACTCGACTCCTCAACACTCGGCTCCTCAACACTCGGATCCTCAACACTCGGCTCCTCAACACTCGGCTCCTCAACACTCGGCTCCTCAACACTCGACTCCTCAACACTCGACTCCTCAACACTCGGCTCCTCAACACTCGACTCCTCAACACTCGATTCCTCAACACTCGGCTCCTCAACACTTGGCTCCTCAACGCTCGACTCCTCAACACTCGACTCCTCAACACTCGGCTCCTCAACACTCGACTCCTCATCCACACTCGGCTCCTCAACAAACGGCTCCTCAACACTCGGCTCCTCAACACTCGGCTCCTCAACACTCGGCTCCTCAACACTCGACTCCTCAAAACTCGGCTCCTCAACACTCACCGCAACACTTGGCTCCTCAACGCTCGACTCCTCCACACTCGGCTCCTCAACACATGGCTCCTCAACACTCGACTCCTCAACCACACTCGGCTCCTCAACAAACGGCTCCTCAACACTCGGCCCCTCCACACTCGACTCCTCTACACTCGACTCCTCAACACTCGACTCCTCAACACTCGGCTCCTCAACACTCGCCTCCTCAACACTCGAATCCTCAACACTCGACTCCTCAACACTTGGCTCCTCAACACTTGGCTCCTCAACACTCGACTCCTCAACACTCACCTCAACACTCGACTCCTCAACACTCGACTCCTCAACACTCGGCTCCTCAACACTCGGCTCCTCAACACTCGGCTCCTCAACACTCGACTCCTCAACACTCGACTCCTCAACACTCGGCTCCTCAACACTCGGCTCCTCAACACTCGACTCCTCAACACTCACCTCAACACTCGGCTCCTCAACACTCTCCTCAACACTCGGCTCCTCAACGCTCGGCTCCTCAACACTCGGCTCCTCAACACTCGGCTCCTCAACACTCGACTCCTCAACACTCGACTCCTCAACCACACTCGGCTCCTCAACAAACGGCTCCTCAACACTCGGCCCCTCCACACTCGACTCCTCCACACTCGACCACTTAACACTCGGCTCCTCAACACTCGACTCCTCAACACTCACCTCAACACTCGGCACCTCAACACTCGGCACCTCAACACTCGGCTCCTCAACACTCGGCACCTCAACACTCGGCACCTCAACACTCAGCTCCTCAACACTCGGCTCCTCAACAAATGGCTCCTCAACAAACAGCTCCTCAACATTCGGCTCCTCAACACTCGGCTCCTCAACAAATGGCTCCTCAACAAACAGCTCCTCAACATTCGGCTCCTCAACACTCGGCTCCTCAACAAACGGCCCCTCAACACTCCAGACTGCAACCCAGAGATCCACCACTACAGCTGCCCTGAACACAACAATGACCAAACCCAATCTGGAGTGTGAAAACAAGGGTACCTTACAAAACGGGATCTGCCTATGCCTAGACGATTGGACTGGAACTACCTGCAACATCTGTAAAACCCATTGAAAAAATTGCATGATATGTACACTAAATAATCTTGATTAAGTTCTCAAGGTAACTGACAGTCTTCTCTTTTTTTTTTACAGCAAATTTCTGCCCTGAACAAAACCCCACACAAACTAGTAAATTCACCTTTCCAAAAACGTTCTTAGGCCAGTTGGCTTCATCAGTTGAGCGATGTCCATCACATACACCAAATGGTATTTCAGTCTATCTTTCTGTATTTACAATGTAATGAGTTATCTCAAAGGGGAAATATTAATAATCATGATTATTCATGATTATGAATATTTGTAATATTAATTTTATAGCTAAATTAATATTACAATCAATTAATTAGTTTGTCCAAACGAACTCTTTTAATTATTCATTTATTCTAATAAAAGGGTATCTTTCATGGCCACAGAAAAATAATTCTTTCTTAGTATGTACAGCGCTTAGAGCATGTAACCAGATCAAGATTGTAAAATAAACTTTGTTTGTAAGCAGAGAATCAGAACCAAATACATATTGTGCACAGGTTTTGTTAAATAAGTAACGAACACATAACTAACATACAAACAATTACACAGACATTGGGTAGATGGTTAAGGTGACAGAATGAAACCGGAAGCAGGAAATGGAACTTTGGAAAAGATCCATTTAACTATGAAAGGAACAATCAGCTCATCATTTTCAAAGCTCCTAATTAAATGTATACTTGCATGGCCTTTGCAGTGGACACAATTCTTGAAGTTGTTGAAAATTAAAGTTGTTGATGGTTCTGTGAGTGTCAAAAGTTGCAATCGTTTTCTTCTCCGTTGGATGAAGAAGATATGATGAACTTGCATGGTTTGGCTCTGTTCTCAGTTCTGAGTGCAGATTGTGGCCTGCCGGCCCTGGGCCTGAGACGGCACGCAGAGCAAATGGTGGGAGTTGCGATGGACTTCTTCTGCATTGAATGAAGACATTGTGCCAAACTCCTGAGGTTGTCCTTGATTCTGTTGTGGTTGAGAGAGTCCTCTCTCTCCTGAATGAGCACATGGCTGGTTGTGAGTCAAGGCCTGCTGCCCTGGGGTCTGGGGCCTGGTGGGGCCCCGCAGGACAGCAACCTGAACGTACGAGAGAAGTCCAAGCGAAGTCCAAGAGAAGGAAGGGCTTGTGGAGGTGCAATTTAAAGCCTGAGAAAGGACCCACCTCACAGGGTTTGCCTGACCAATAAGAAAGGTGTAGTTTTCAAGCGGGAGAATTTGATGTATGGATCTTTGTTTCAAGCGTGCTCGTTTGCATGCACCGCTGGATTGGTTTCTGATGAAGAAACTATGAAAGATTATTGTAATACTAATATGTTGTTGCTATCGACATATCATGTACACAGTCATTCCAATCTTCAAAGTACCAATTTATTGAGACCAAACATGGTAAAGGTGAGGTTACATTGACCGTTGGTTCTATCATAAAATACACAGTATCAAAAATAAAAATTAATAAAATTAAAAGACACTACACAAAACAGTAAATCATTCACACAATTTTCTGGGGTGCATTTTCATTTATAGATCAGTTCGTCTATGATTAATGCAGCAAAGTTTGTTTTAAAGTCTGTTTCTGACTTCTCTGTCTGGACCACGTGATCACATTTTTAACAGCAATAAAACCAACTTATCTGATCGTAGTCATGGTAACCAAAACAAAAACCCTTCTTGCCCTTATTGTTGGGGGATGGGACCACAGATCTCAGAGTGAGTTTTAAATGTTATTTGTTAACTATAACAAATAATTATATCTGATTTGTCTCAGTCATTACAACAATATACTCTCTACTTTAAATATCTCTTCATTTAACATGAATGTTTTTCAGCTGGATTCCCCAAAGCTTCGTCCCTCTGTAATATATCTACTCACTTATTTGATCCTCCAAACACTCTAGATTGTGGTTTGACCCTTGACACCATTAACAATGATGTAAGTAATCAATGTCTATTGATTGTAATATATAGTCATATAAAACTTACATGAATTTTCTTCAGATGAAAACAGAAAAGATTGCATGATTGCATAATTTTTATTTTTATTTTTAATTAAGCTTTCTGGAGCTCCTCAAGCCGATGTCCTCTTATTAGCATCCAGTACCCAGATCCTCACATCCATACCCGAACGGCTAACAGCCCACAACATCACAAATGCTGTTAAAATAACCAACATTCTACTCCGTGATGAAACTGCACAAAGCACGGTACTTATTAAGCCTTAAACAGATTTAAAAATTTAAAGTTCCGGATTTTCTCAAACTGTGTATGTGTGTGTGTGTGTGTACAGTACCTGTTTGGAAACATTACCTTTTTTATGTTTTTGTAAAAAGTCTCTTACGGTCACCAAGGCTGCATTTATTTAATGTAAAATATTGCAAAATATTATTACAAATTAAAATAACTGATTATTTATTCCTGTGATCAAAGCTGAATTTTCAGCATCATTACCCTAGTCTTTAGTGTCACATGATTCTTCTGAAATCATTTTGATATGCTGATTTGATGCTCAATAAGCATTTCTTGTTACTTCTTATTCATATATTAATGTTTTATTATTAATAATAATAATTATACAAATAATTATATATTAATTGTATTATTATGATTATTATTATAAAAGTCAATTTTTAAATGTTCATTTTTAAGGTACCGATATAGCAAGACAACTTTGTTCTTGCTCATGTTCATGCCTTTTTTATTTCTCTCTTTACTCTGCACAACTTGTTTCTCATAATGTGCATGTTGTTATTTCCATATGCAGTGTAAACATTGCATGTCAGTTGTAATAACGCAGCAGACTCAAGGGGATCCATTCGCAGCATTTATTAGAGCAGTCAAAGAGGCAGGAATCAACAACGGCAAACAGGGTAACGGAGACAAGGCAGAGACAAACCAGATAACAGGCAATGGTCGGGGTAGGCAGCGAGAAGCAAGATCCAGTAAGCAATCCAGGTCAGGGTAGGCAGAGAATGATCAGAAACGGGATACACAATCCATGGTCACGGTAATAAACAATCCACAGGGAAAAACGCTCAGAATAACATCCAGGAAAGTCAAGACTTCGCACTGGTGTGGCGCGTGGAAGTGGTTTATATGTGTGTGTGTGCCTGAGATGTGGTGTGTGTAATCAGCGCAGTGCAGGTGTATGGTGTATTCAGTCCAGGGAGGTGTATGATGGGAAATGTAGTCCGTGATAACCCAGGGAGTGCGTGGCTAATCGTGACACAGTGCCTAATTTTCCAGACAGATATACTAATTTGACTACTCCAGGTACACCACAGAAGACTATACATAACAACCATGCAAGCACATTTTTTTTTGCACTCCTTTGCTAAGGTTTAATCACACCCATCTCCCTCATAGAACCAGAAGTATGTTTGCAACATTTTTATGATACTACTGTACACAGATTAGCAAAAACATTATCAACACCTCCCTAATCTGCTGTCGGTCCTCCGCATGCTGCGGACTCTTGACTCTACAAGACCCCTGAAGGTGTCCTTTGGTATCTGGCACCAAGACATTAGCATCAGATCATTAGAGTCCTGTAGGTTGCGAGGTGGAGCTGCAGTGGATCGAACTTGTTGGTCCAGAACATCCCACTTATGCTCAATTGGATTACGATCTGAGGAATTTGGAGGCCAGGGCAACACCTTGTACTTTTCATCATGTTCCTCAAACTATTCCTGAACAATGTGTGCAGTGTGGCAAGGAGCATTATCCTGCCGAAAGAGGCCACTTCCACCAGGGAACTCCACTGTCATGAAGGTGGTAGGTGGCACATGTAAAAAATTGATGTCCACATGAGTGGCCAATCCCAGGGTATCCCAGCAGAACATTGCCCAGAGAATCACACTTCCTCCACCGGCTTGTCGTCGTCCCACAGTGCATTCTGGTGCCATCCCTTCCCCAGGTAAACGGCGCACACGTGCACAGCTGTCCACGTGATGTAAAAGAAAACAGGACTCAGTGGACCAGCCAACCTTCTTCCACTGCTCCAAGATCCAGTTTCGAGTGCCCCATTGTAGACGCTTTCGATGGTGGACAGGGGTCATTGTAGACACTCTGGTCTGAGCTACGCAGCCGCATACGCAGCAGAGTGTGATGCACTGTGTGTTGTAGCCAGCCTTGGGTGCCCAACACCCTGTCGCCGGTTTGTGGTTTATCACTTCTCGGACCACTGTTGGTAAATTCTCAACACTGCTGACCCGGAGAAACCCACAAGCTTTGCCATTTAAGAGATACTCTGACCCAAATGCCTTGCCATTACAATTTGGACCATATCAAATTCGATCAGATCTTTATTTCTGCACATTTCTCCTGCATTTAACATGTTGATTGCAAGGATTGTTATTGTTTGCTTACCATCTATTCTACCCAGACCTTAATATGTGGTCTTGTTAGAAGATGATCAACGATATTTGCTTCACCTGTGACAGGTCATAATGTTTTGACTCATCAGTGCTTATACAAACCAGAGTTGTTTTGAGAAACTCTTTTTCTTCATTGTTCAGGATATTGCCGTGTCAGCAGTCGCCACAGTCAGTCAGCTCCTGAGCGCAAGTCATGGGATGTACTTTTCTGTTGACCAAGCTGCAATAAATGAGTAACAAAACAATTCACACTCACTGACACTGACATACAGAACCATCTCAAACAAATTCGTTAGCACTTTCTTTTTTACCTGCTGTCTGACTTTTTAATTGTGTTTGTTTAGGCTAACACAGACTCTACAGAAACTCTCTCTGTGTGAGAAGTCAAATCCATTGCTTGTGCAACCGAAAATGGCAGTGCAGTCACTGAAGGGGCAAACTCCAATCCGACAAGTGCAATTAACCTCTTTTAAAGGCAAGTTTGAGGCTTAAACATACAGCAGTACTCTCTAGAAAAAAGGTGCATTTCACGGCATGTCAAAATGACAAGATTCCGACTTGTAAAAAGTGTTCATGAACTTGTAGAACTCGCAATTACAGTTCTACAAGGCTCCGACTTGTACCACCAGGCCACTGCAGATTAATTTTGGCATTAATAGTGCTACCATAGAGATGCATAATTACAAGTCTATGGACATGAACAGCTCATGTAGAATTACATGTAGAATGTCACATGCTGTCATCTTGTAATTAAGACATGGTGTGAATGCAGCAAAAGAGGAAGAGTCATGATGCAGTGTTTTTATTTATGTGGAATATTTAAGAAATTTTAATGTTTTCATATGAAGTCACTTATGACCACTGCCAAGGATGCCATTTGCCCAAGGAGCCTCTGAAAATATTTCAGTGGTACCGCTGTTTTGTGCTAGAACAGTTTCAAGCAGTTCAACACTGACTGTGCACGGTTTGTGACAGACGTCCTGTCATGGGGATCGAGTCCAACTTCATACAGAGAAAAGAGTAAGGGCTGTAAAACCCTTCTTGGCTGGAGGGACAAGCTCCATTATGTCCTTTGCTTAGAGGACAGCGATCTCCACCCCAATGACAGCAGAGTTCTCGCCTTGTACTGAAGTAGAAAGTATGCCACTGAATCTGTGCGGGCGCCTAAAGAAAAGAACAGCCGAACCAGACTGTTCTGATTCGCCAGCATGATGGGCTGGAAAGAGCTAGCCAATGCGTCCAGAATGAACACCTACTTTGCTCACAGGACCCACTGTCGAGGGGCCTGCGCCTCAATGATACTCTCACACTTACCTTTCTCTCTGCATAGACCCATTGCTTCAAATTGCGGGGAGGCCAAGTATTCGTATCCACCATGGTTCTGGTGCGAGTTTTCGATGTCTGGCCATTGTAAAAAAAACAACGGCCATTAACACCATGTGTGTATGTGACCCAGGGAAAGAGAAAATTCCAAACTTTCTGACCATGTAAATGTCCCTCCACCCTCACATGGGAGTGAGGCTCACCCCAAGTCGTGTGGCCCCAAGTCCTGTTCTGGCTGAAAAATGTGCCATCCACGACTTTGAGATCTCCGGGAAGAACGGGACCTCAGCTGTGCATCGAGCTCCAACCTCAGGAACCAATCATCCAACCGTGACTGTTTGGAACAGAGCGGAGAAGTCCACTCAAGCCCAATGTTTGCAGAGGCCAGGGAAGTCATGGCTGCCAACGCGGCGTCAGCCACAGACTGAACTATGATACCCGAAGATGGAAGTTCAGACGAGTCATTCAACTCAGAAGGCATAAGCCCGCCCTCCGATGCAGTGATTGATAACTGATCTTCCTCATGAGCCCAGATTAAGAAATGAAGCTCACCCGTGGATGAGCAGCCTAACTCATCCAGAAACTCAGCTGGGGGACACGAGTGGTGTGAGGAACAGGAACTATCCCGGCAGAAACTCTCCCATTGTAACCTCCAGATCGTCCTGAGCACCTGCCGCCAAAGCCGTGTACCAAGAGGTAGAAGGACCAGGACAAAAAGCAGCTGAGGAGACTCTATGCCTCTTTAAGAAGTACAAGAGTTGCGACTGCAACGTTCCCATGGGCATGCTCTCGTAGTGAGTGTATAACCCACCCATGAACGCCATTTCATCATGAGCGCGGCCCATAAAGTGAAAACATCACTTGTGAGCGTCTGAGAAAGAGAGAAATCTTCTGGACCCAGAAGGACACAGACGGAACTGCATCTTTAAAAAGAGGCGATCTGCCGTGCAGCTCTTTTAGAGGAATTCACTCTTTTATTAAGGAAATTGCCTCTTTCAGAACGCCGCTGATGCACCCAGGGGAACTCCCTGCACTTATCTCTGCAAATGCTGAGAGAGACCGCTGATGTTTGCTCTGGTTCCACAAACCAATTTCATTGATCTTTTCTGAATTCATCAGAGATATTTGGGGCTCCCAAGAGTGACCCCTAGTATCTGTATTTCGACACAACGTCAGAAAGGAAACTATTAGTATACCTACAAGTTCACTTATGCACTAAAAAAGTGGGCCAATTTAGTCCCAAGTAGTATTGAAATAGTACACACAAGTATACTACTAGTATATTGATATTATTATACTTATACATAAAGTAAAAATATACTTGAACTTTACTTATGTATACTGAATAAAATTTGATTATACTTATTTTTTTTGTAAGGGTTTGGACAGTTAGTGTGCTCCTAACAGTCATGTTTATCTTCATTTCTTCAGGGCAAAATGATACCTTTTTACCTGACAGAATAAAACTGGATACGACACAGGCTGAGATTTCCAAAGATAACATTGACCTTCAAATGAATGTCGTGTTCAGTGAAGGTCTATTTTCCCCCTTGTTGTATTTTGTAATTATTCCACATGAAATAATCTGTTGAAAGTGATATTTTAACTATAGTAACTTTGTCCCTATTTCTGTAGATTTTGATAAAGATGTTGGGTTTGTCCTCTATGATAGTGATCAGTTCTTTCAGTCAAAAAGCTTTCAATCTACTCTGGATACCAAGAGAAGAGTAATATCTGCTAATCTTCAAGAAAATCTTGGATTTGACCACATTGAGTTTGAATTCACACCATCGGTGAGCAGCTAGTCCAACAACACAACACGCCTTGCTGTAGCTTATTAATAATCAAACTCTTAAAAATAAATGTTCCAAAAGAGGGTTTTGGTTTCCTTAAAGAACCTTTCAGTGTATAGTTCTAAACCATTTTTTTCTAAGTGTGACATTGACAAAGGTCAGCACAGGCATGGTGTTTATGAATTAATACATTGTCGAACTTTCAGGTCGATTCCACACTATCCCTCAACGACTTTGCATGTGTGTTTTGGAGTTACAATAAAAATGACTGGAGCACAGAAGGCTGCTCCAAAACAATGAAACCCTCAGGTCATGTAGTATGCAGCTGTAAACCGAAAAAATTTGAAAATGCAAACTTTGCCATTCTGATGGTAAGAAATATTTGTAAAGGGATGTAAATATCATTGATATTTGACTTAAATGGGTCAGTACACTCTAAAAAATAAAGGTGGTTTTCAGAGCAATGCCATAGAAGATACATATTTGCTTCGCCAAATAACCTTTAACTGAACAATTCTGAAATTGAACCATTTTTCATAACCTATATAGAACCTTTTGTGCAATGCCAATGAACCAAAGATGCCCATTAAGAACCTTTATTTTTAAGAGTGTAAAGTCTATGATGCTGTGAATTAAAGTCCATTGCAACTAGAATTTTAGTGTCATTTTCTGCAGACATTTGATGTCAACTATCAGTATTCTGAAGCCTTGCATTGGATCAGCATCACCGGCTGCGTTCTGTCTGTACTGGGTCTGTCTGTCACAGCTGCGTACCAAATCATAACCAGGTAAAAGCTTATAGTTTACACTGTTAAGCATAGCCACAGCTATTTGAGTGGTGAAACTTTTTATAACTTATATTCATGCACTTTGCTACAGGAAGTCAAGAGGAGGCAGTCCTACTCAGCTAGTTGTGAACATTTGCATGAGCATGACGGTTTTCTACCTTCTCTTCATCTTCGGCATAAACAACCCTGTCCAACATCTCAGTGTGGCAAAGGTGTCTGGTCAGAACATAATTCCTGAGTCAGACCATAACAAGTACCCAGATGAGGGTCCCTGTACAGCATTTACAGCTCTCCTTCAGTACTTCCTGTTGGCCACGTTCACTTGGAACACTCTGTACGGCATTAATGTGTTTCTTCTCTTCAAAAACAAAGTCTCTGGAACACCTCCATGGTTTCCAAAGGTCTCCCTGGCTATTGGATGGGGTAGGGGACATTGAACAAAACACTAATGTATTGTGTAGTTTGTGCTTGGTTTTCAGAATGGGTTAAACGATAGATGCGTAAATGTATCAACTGGTATAAATATTCACATTTTTATTGTGGTTATGCCAGTGTTACCTGTGGCACTTTTCTGCTGCTGAATCATTAGTACAAGAGTAAAATAAATCCTTTTTTTAAATGTCAAGAAAGCATTGCTTTCTGTTGAGTTTTCCTCACAAACTTTAATGAATCATTTCTCATCATTTACTCACCCTGGTGTTGTTCCAATGCCGTATGCCCTTCATTTTTATTTGTGACCACAAAAGGAGAATTAAAAACAAAATGTCCTGCTCGTGCTCATCCATACAATGGCAGTGAATAGCAACCAGCATCAAGCTTTTTAAAAAATATGCAAGAGCTTCACTGAATGATCCCATGCGACTCATGCCATATATTCCAAGTGTTGTGGGAATATACTATAGGGTTTGGAAAAAAAAACAACAACCAGAAACTTGCAGAGAAATCCTGACCTTAGCTGTTGGTCTCCTGTGCACTACTTGTGTATTTCTCACAACTTGTGTGCTTTTTCTGGGCAAGACGGTGTGAACTGCAGCACTAATAGAATGCACACATTGCGCAGCAGTGCAGAGAAGACTAACTGCCAAGGTCAGGATTTTCATAAAAAAAATACATAAAACTTTTGTTTGGCTTGTTTGTTTTATATACCCCCAGTACACATGGAATATAAGACACGTGTTGCATGGGATCATTCTGTGATACTTTTGGATATTGTGCTGGTCGCTATTCACTGCCATTATATGGATGAGTGCAAGCGGAATAATTTTTTTTTTTTACATTCTCCCCTTATGGTCCAAAGAAGAAAGAAGGGCATGTGGCATTAGAACAACACCAGGGTGAGTAAATGAAGACTTTTTTTTGTCATTTTAGGGTGAACTATCCCTTTAAGGTTTGTTAAACGTTAATCATCTAAAGTACTGTATGATTGTGTGGAATTGACCCCCTCACTGTGACATTTTCTTACCGGCATGAAGAAGCGATAACGGTGAGGGAAGTACCTCAGTTATTCACTTTAAAATGAAAATTACCCCATGATTTACTCACCCTCAAGCCATCCTAGGTGTATATGACTTTCGTCTTTACAATCAGAGTTATATTAATAAACACCCTGACGCTACCATTTACATTTATTCATTTAGCAGACGGTTTTATCCAAAGCGACTTACAAATGAGAACAATAGACCCCTTTTCAGTTGGTAAACATGATGACGTTTTTATGTGGGCGGAGCTTAGGTGGAGGCAGAACGATCCCTCTGGCCGCTTCACTAACGCTAGTTTGCAAGTTTTGTTGCAAGTTCGGGAGAAAATCAGAAAAAATGTATCTTAATGTGCAAGGTCACTCACTGTCTAGGACCGCGATTGTTATTTTCAAAAGTTAATTTTAACGGACGGAACCAGATTGGCCGACCCATACACGCTCAGTCAATGGATGGATGATCTGACAGGATTAACGTTACCTCGGTTGAGTGGCCTGCCTTCTACTCACCTACCTGATAGAGAAACCGAGCGTAAAGACAAACTGAGGGCATATAAATCTTTAGATGCCTATAACTATGTGATGAATGGTCTTGACTTGTGGCAACGTTACATTGCACGGTCCTGCCCAGCGCCAAGGCCAGAAGACGACAATGTAAAGAGTGACATTACAGTGCAATTTTAATGATGTGAATATTTTCTAGAAATACAAATATTTTTTATGTATTAAAATTATATTAATTAACTATGTATTTGATTATTCTTTCTTACCAGGTTCTTCAAAAAGTATATCACAATCAATCACAACAATGTATACAATCATAGATGATTCACAAATAATTACAATAATTTAGAAAACATTATGCGATAAAATTTCAAAATGGATCCTGTAGGTGATTCTTGCACCCAGAAACGCAACAAGATGACATTTAATAGAAATAATAATAATTTAAGATCCTTATTATGTAGCCGAATCTGTGCTGATTTGTATTGGCCGCCTCCAGTTTTTACTTTGTTTTGCCTCCAGCTAACGCCGTGGCGTAATTGTGACGTCGGTGCAAAAGGGGTCTATAAAAGCAGTTAATTTAACAGTAGGACAACAATATGCAAGTGCTATGACCCCTCTGTTTAATCTAACGCAGTAGCCTACATGTAAAAAAAAATGTTTAAAATAAAAAATAGAATAGAAGAGAAAGTGTTAGTATTACTGGATCAAGTGCTGCCGAAAAAGATGCGTCTTCAGCCGTTTCTTGAGTGGCTGCGGACTCAGCAGCTCTGGTTGAGTTAGGCAGATCATTCCACCAGCAGGGAACAGTCATGGTAAATGTCCGAGAAAGAGATTTTGTGCCTCTTTGAGATGGTACCACAAGACGACATTCGCTTGCAGAGTGCAAGTTTCTGGATGGCACATAAGTCTGAAGTAATGAGTTTAGGTAAAAGGGAGCAGTGCCAGTGGTTGTTCTGTAGGCAAACTTCAGTGACTTGAATTTAATGCGAGCGCCAACTGGCAACCAGTGCAATTTTGTAAGGAGAGGAGTGACGTGTGCTCTCTTCGGCTAATTAAAGACCACTCTGGCTGCAGCATTCTGGATCAGTTGCAGAGGTTTGACAGAGCAAGCTGGAAGACCAGCCAGGAGAGCATTACAATAGTCCAGTCTGGATAGAACAAGCGCTTGGACAAGGAGTTGTGTAGCATTGTTAAGTGGGTGCATGTAGAACTGTGTGTGATTTATTTATCCTAGTTTGTAGGTGGAGTCGTGAGAAGGGATTTTCCCCCGAACCGCGGAAGTGGAGTGACGTCATCGGGGTTTCTGCTATTTAAACCGCGACGGCGTTGATGGCTCTCTCTCTCTCCTGTTTGTTTGCTGGGTGTCTTGCGCCCCGTGGCGAGATCGCTCACCTCCTCTCCTCTACGTGCTGGAGCGATCCAGTGTTTGATTGTGTTTTGTTATGTCTTTTCAGTAACAGGTTATGGGTTTGCTTTTCTTAGTCCACGTTTTGTTATTTAGTTAGATCAGCGAGGTAAGCAGTTGCCCGCAAGACTCACCTGATCTATTCTTTTCGGGAGCTAGGTAAGATCTCTCCTGTTAACTAGGAGGTGTAGTCAGGGGTTTCAGTTTTCTTTAGCTGCCCTGTCTGTGTACTGTTATTATTTTTGTTAATCGTTGATATTGTTTATTGTCTTTTGTGTACTTGTTTGCTTGACTCTCCAATTGAAAGCGTTGTGGCGTGACTGGACGTCAGAAAGAAATCGTCTGTGATTTTTTTTATATATCCGGTCCTTACCTTGTGTCTGTTTTAGAACGAGCTAAAGCTGGTTAAGGGCCGTAACAAGCATGCTCTGTTAGGAAGGGCCTGATCCTCCTAATGTTGTGCAAGGCAAATCTACATGAACGGGCAGTTCTAGCAATGTGGCCTATGAAGTTCAATTGATCATCAATTACAATCTCAAGGTTCCTGGCTGACCTTGATGGAGTTATGGATGACGAGCCTACCTGAATGGTGAAGTTGTGATGAAGTGTTGGGTTGGCCACGACCACAAGTAGCTCTGTCTTCACAAGGTTTAGTTGAAGGTGGTGGTCCTTCATCCAGCCAGAAATGTCTGTCAGGCAGGCTGAGATCCGAGCAGCTACCGTTGGATCGTCAGGCTGGAATGAGAGGTAGAGTTGTGTGTCATCGGCGTAGCAGTGACAGGAAAAGCCATGTTTCTGTAACACAGATCCTAGTGATGTCATGTAGATGGAGAAGAGAAGTGGTCCAAGCACTGAGCCCTGAAGCACCCTGTGATGAGGGGGGCGTGGTTTTGCGGAGTTTGCAGCGGGAGAGTGAGGGAGGAGCCGAGCGGTAAGTAAGTGGGTCAAGTGCAAAATGACAAACACCTGTGTCTGATTGCAGTAATTGGCATGGGGAGACAGCATATAAACCGGCTGGTGCAAGAGAGCGGGAGGGAGAAGGACTGGGGACTCGTACCAAACACTCACGACCTGCTGGCTGACAAACGGACTGAGGATACACATCGGACAGAGTTTTATGAATGGACTGAGTTACACAACGGGAAGAGTTTGATAAAAGTGGACTGAGAGCTGAGTCAGCAGGCAAGAGTATTTATGAACTGTGCTGTAGAAGTGTCTACGGTGAAGGCGCATGTGGCGTACCTTTTCTTTCTTTTGTTTTCCATTTAATAAAGTGTACGAGTCCCCGTTACGCCGGCCCTTGTCTTCTTTCATCCCCACACACACTGAAGCATCGTTACACACCCCAGTAGCTAGATGTTGGGTCTTAGACACCACACCACACCCCTCCACGACACCCTAAAGGACCTACCTGAGAGGTAAGACTTGAACCATTGGAGTGCGGTTCCTGAGATGCCCTTCATCTTTAGGACTGACAGGATGATCTGGTGGTTAACTGTGTCAAAGGCAGCAGACAGATCCAGCAGGATGAGAACTGAGGATTTGGAAGCTGCTCTTGCCAGTCTCAGAGCATCAATTACTGAGAGCAGGGCAGTCTCAGTTGAGTGTCAGCTTTTGAAACCAGACCGATTGTTGTCCAAGAGCTTGTTCTGTGTAAGAAACAAGAGATCTGGTTGAAAACAACTCGTTCAAGTGTTTTCGCGACGAATGGAAGAAGGGATAACGGTCTGTAATTTTCCAGATGTGCTGGATTTAGAGTGGGTTTCCCCGAGCCTGCTTAAAAGCTGTGGGAAAGGTACCAGTGTAAAGAGAAGTGTTTATGATGTGCGTGAGTGCGGGTACAACTGAGGAAGAAATGGCTTGAAGTAGATTAGTGGGAATAGGATCAAGCGGACAGGTGGTAGGGCGATTAGAAATGAGGAGTTTGGAGACTTCTGCCTCTGAAAGCAGAGAGAAGGAGGGTAGAATGTGTGCGTTAGCTAGTAAAATGTGTGTGTCAGTTTATGGATTGGTAAATTGGCCGCTGATGGTGGTTGTTTTATATATGAAGAATGCAGCAAAATCATCAGCTGTTAGGGTTGATGGAGGAGGAGGAGGAGGAGGAGGGTTGAGAAGAGAGAAGAAGGTTTTGAAAAGCATGCGAGAGTCAGAAGAATTGTTAATTTTGTTGTGATAGTAAGTCATTTTAGCAGTAGAGATATTAGCAGAGAAGGAAGAGAGGAGGGATTGATAAATACCAAGGTCAGTAGGAGCTTTTGATTTGCACCACTTCCTCTCTGCACCCCTGAGTTTAGAACGATGTTAGCGGAGAATATCAGATAACCAGGGGGCAGAGGGTGTGGCGCGGGCTGGCCTGGAGGTAAGGGGGCAGAAGTTGTCCAAGCAGGATGTTAAAGTGGAGAAAAGAGTATCAGTTGCACTGTTAGTATCTAGTGTTGAGAGCTGATCAGGTGGAGTGAGTGTGGATGAGACCAAAGGGTGAAAGTGAGCGTAGGTTCCGCAGAAAGGTGACCTGTGGAGGAGTGTGTGTTGTGTTCTGAGGCAGGTTGAGGTTGAGAGTGAGGAGGAAGTAATCTGATGTGTGGCGCGGAGTTACCAGTGTATGGTCTGTGGAGCAGTAGCGTGTGTAAATAAGGTCCAATTGGTTACCTGATTTGTGAGTAGCCGCAGTAGATACTCGTTTGAGGTCGAATGAGGCAAGCAGAGTGTGGAAATCAGCAGCCTGAGGTTTTTCTAGGTGGATGTTTGAAGTCTCCAAGAACTATGAGAGGAGTACCATCTTCAGGGAAGGATGAGAGTAGCACATCAAGCTCCTCCAAGAAACTGCCAAGCTGACCTGGGGGACGATATACAACTACAAAATTCATTTTAATAGGACTAGTGATGGTAATTGAATGTGATTCAAATGAGTTGTTGTCACACAGAGGTGGTAAAGGATCAAATTTCCAGTCGTTTGAGATAAGCAGATCAGTACCTCCACCCCTTCCGGGCAGGCGAGGGGTGTGTGAGAAAGTGAAGTTAGTGGAGAGGCAGCAGGTGTGGCAGTGTCCTCTGGTCTGATCCAGGTCTCAGTCAGGGCCAATAGGCTGAGACCTGAATGACTAGAAATAGATGTAATGAAATCAGCTTTGTTTACAGCGGACTGGCAGTTCCAGAGACCAATAGGAAAAGAGAATAAAGTACTAGAAGAAACCGGAAAGGTACGCAGGTTTTTAGGATTGTACTGCCTCCGACGTGTGACATTTGATTTACGTACGTAAGTAATAGTAGGGATTTAAAAACACATAGTGTAAAAGAGCTCACAAACAGAAAGATCAGATGAAAAGCTGTGTAGAAGAGAAAGGAAACAACAATAAAATAAAATAAAATAAAATAAAATAAACAAGAAATTAATACTTAAGTGCCTTGTTGGTGTTCTTGCTCGGTGGAGTCGCACAGGTAGAGTCGTTGGTCTTTACACTCTTCGGTCTTCACACGAGGGCAGCCGCGACCGCTGCCGTGGTGCACTAACCAGTTATACACGCCTAATACCCCAATAATGAATACAGCAGGCCACGCCCAACTACTTAGCCAAGCGATACTCAACAGTCACAACACACAAACAAACGCCAGGTCGGCGTGCGTTATACCAGGGTAAACACAGTGAACAAAACAAAGTTTCCTAGCAATGAAGAACCGCGCTAAAATCTAATGAGAAAAATAAACACTCAAACGCACTGTTCCAATGCTTCTTTTAACAAGTACTAGCAGATGGGTAGAATAAGTACAGAATAAGTAATAACTTCCGAGCTTTATAATGGTAGTGGATTGCAACCAAGCGTGCCGCACAAGCCCTGAAAAGAGAAGCCAAAACGTCTCGATCGCCCCCCAGTGACTGGTCCTAGTATTGGTCATAAACCCCGCCTCCCCATGTTATTCAACGGGACGTGAGACCAACTAAACAATTAAATTACACTTCACATATCTTTTTTCCAAAGATATTTTCTGTCATTTACTGTAGTTTTTATCACGCTGATGTTATTACAAGTGTTTGTTTTTAAAATAAGTTTGTTTTTAGTTAGTTGCTATAAAAACGGCGCTGTGACATCATGATTGACAGCTGTGATTGACAGGTTCTCTGAGCGAAGTAGTCACTGAAGCACCAACAGACTTTTTTTCGGGATCTTCGGAGGACTGAGGAGATTGGAGCTTTAAATTTAATATCTAAATTTATATAATGAATTATTTCACACCGAATAATGGTCGGTGCTTCACTTCTCACCAATGTAAAATACAGAAGGGGCATCATCCATCTTTTTTTACAGTCTATGATTGCAACCATCAGTTTGAAGCTCAAAAAAAGCTTCCAGCCAAACGAACATACGGATTCGACTTAAGTCTAAAGCGCAACTTATGGGAGTAATGCGACATATTGCTGATATTTACACTACACCATGACACAATACACTACTTCCGTCATCATCAGAGGCGGACAGAGTACACAGCTTCGTTACTTGAGTAAAAGTACAGATACCCCTTGTTAAATTTTACTCAAGTACAAGTAAAAGTACTACAGTCAGATGTCTACTTAAGTAAAAGTACTGAAGTACTTGTTTTTAAAAGTACTTGAGTATCAAGAGTACAAGAGTAAATTTTCTAAATATTGCATTACTACTGCCACTGTGTCAAGTCAAGTCATCTTCATTTATATAGCGCTTTTAACAATGTAGATTGTTTCAAAGCGGCTTTTCAGAGATAAACATATAATTTAAGGTAACAGAGATTGGTTTGGTTTTATAGCGGTTCTTGAATAATGTTATTTTCCAGCTAAAGTTAGTTTTGATTGATTCACTTCCGTCGAAATGATCATTTGTTATTAAATTAGGGGCCGCTAAGATGACACCGTTCTCTCTAAACCGACTTTAAACTGAACCTGTGATAAACGCTGATGGCGTTCACATGCGCATTAAGAATTGATTCTATAGTTATGTGTGTTCGAATATATGTGTGCAGGTTTGTAATTCCCTACAAACCATGCCTAAACAAACTACTTGTCTTTGCTTATAAATTTGATACAGAATTTTATTTTATCACTTCGGGGTAGGTACGCGAACCGTGCTTACATTTATGTACAGAAACGTCCTACATGGAGTTATGAAACATGTTAATGTTAATACCTTTGATAATCTAAAAGGAATTGAAAGTTAATTCAAGTCATTTTCATCTTTTTACCATGTTGCTTTATTTAACATTTCTCACTTGCCCACAAGGCAATGCACAATGGCAAAGCTCTGACAAATCTCTGCTAGAGTTTTAATGGATTTTTTGCACCCACATTTGAACCCACATAAATCTGACCATGGAGTTTACTTTGGCGTCAGTTCAGAGCTGAAGGTGAAGGTGATTTGCCTATAGGCTGTGCGCCTGCACAATCCAATCACGTTTGAGAGGGAAACAACAAATTGAGGGTTTCCGAGGTTTTTTTTTTTTCCTTTTTTTTAAATTTTTTTTTTAGAAGTAACGGGTACTCACGGTTATGGATAGAAATGTAGTGGAGTAAAGAGTACAATATTTGCCTCTCAAATGTACTTGAGTAAAGTCATGAGTAATCCCCAAAAATGATACTCGAGTAAAGTACAGATCCCTCAAAATTGTACTCAAGTACTGTACTCAAGTAAATGTACTCCGTTACTGTCCGGCTCTGGTCATCATAAGTTGCGTAAGTTGCGCTTTAGACGCACTTAGACTGCGTTTGGCTGGAAGCTAATTAAATACTTTTCCTACACAAAGTCATCGCTTTTCTTCAGAAGAGCTTTATGAACCCCCCGGAGCCGTATGGAGCACTTTTATGATGGATGCACTTTTTTGAGCTTCAAACAGATGGTTACAATCCACTGCCATTATAAAGCTCGGAAGCGTCAGGGTGTTTATTAACTCCGTGTTTATATACACCTAGGATGGCTTGAGGGTGAGTAAATCATGGGGTAATTTTCATTTTAAAGTTAACTACTCCTTTAAGCATTATCTAGAGTAGGCTAATCATGCGTTTCGAGCATGTCAAGTATAAACATAGGCTTATATATATTCGGCAAAAGGTTTTCAGTATGTTTTTGAAGATTACAAAGTTAAGAGGCTTCAGAAATCACTCATCTTGCTTAAACTAAATACGAATAAGAAGTCTTGCTTGTATTGGAAAAAACAAACAAACACAAATGACTCGGCGAGAAGATATTATAAAACTGTATTTCAAATAATTGTTTAGTTATATTGATCAGTAGCTTTACTGCAGTGTACATGACTGTATTTTAATTAAAACGTTTTTCAGTAGGCTATTTTTAATCACTTTTCCAAAATCGAATTAAAGAAAGAAAGGTGTATATTGTCAACCAACATTTTTATGAATATTGGTAAATCATTTTTTCTTATTTCATCCACCCCTGGATCCTGGGTATTAACTGCAAAATCAAACAAAAGACTAAACCCTAAATATGAAATAATATATCCAATACATAATGTAATTAAATGTCAATAAATCTTTTTCTGTTTAGTTCTACCTGCTGTTATTGTTGGTATATCATTGGGTTCCACCTACAGTGTGAAAGAGCCTTTAGGTTATCGACAAGAAGAGTTGTAAGTATCAAATATTTCCATTTTTTAAAACTCAACTTTATTTCTTTTATGCCCAGACTCACAGACAGTAGTAATGAGCTGGCCTGTTTTGAGTCGCCTAGTCCCAGACTAAAATGCATGTTTGAGCTGTTTTATGTCAGAGCCATTGTTTTGTCTAAAGATGCACACTAAGGTTTTTTTAAGGCACCTTTAAAAAAAGCTACTTAAATGCCCTAATTTAAGACCTAACCCTGTCTTAATCTAAACCCTGCCTGTGAAACCAGCCCTTAGGATAGTTCACCCAAAAAGAAAAATTCTGTCATCATTTACTCACCCTCACATCGTACCAAACCCGTAAGACTTTCGTTCATCTTCAAAGCACAAATTGACAGTCTACGCAACAACCACTTTGACACTTTGAGCAGTTTAGTCCAAATTTGATCACTATTTATGATGAATAAACTGAATTTAGGCTTTTATTCACATATGAACATTGTTCAGCAAACATAAACAGAAGCTCAAGCATCCTTGCTTAAGTTGCTAAAGTGTCAGGCTCGAGTGAAATCCTCCACCGTGTCCCAAACGCTCAAGACTGGATGACTGGTATCTTGGGGTGAGGCATGTTGAACAGCAGCGTCCCACTCCAGTGCCTTTCTTCCCCGGAGGTGCATGAGGAGGTCACAAAGTCGTGGAGGCACCTTTTTCTGCCCGAAACCACTCTGGCACCTCCTCCACACCCTCGATGGTTGAGTGGCCAAGGGGTACATGGGTATCCCCCCAGTGGAGCGTGCCGTTGCGATGCAGCTATACCTTCAAAATGCTGCCGTCTGGCGGGGTAATCTGCATCTCCCATCCAAGGCCTGTTAGTTTTCGTCCGTGATCACGGCCAAGGCCTAAAGCAATGCTGGACAGGCATCTCCGCCTCTGCCCTGCACGCCATTGTCCTCCTGCAAGCTTATCAAGCCAAGGCACTCAAAGAGTTGTACGAGGGTAGTTCTGACCCAGGGTTGATGCAGGAACTGCGTCACTGACGCACTGACGGACCTCACCCTATGTGCAACGAATATCACTGCTAGGTTGGCTCACTGGATTTTGGATGCCATAGTCTTGGCGTATCAGGCTCACGACCGGCGGTGTCCCCTAGTGAGAAATCACTCCACTTGGAGTGTTGCCTCCTTCTGGGCGTTGGCACACTGTGCCTTGCTGGCAGACATTTGTAGAACTGCAGAACTCACTCGCCAATGTCCATTGGCTTGTTTTGTTTACACTCAAATGTGATTGGGTTCTCAGGCAACATTCGAATTCATCAATCACCTGGCGTAACATCTCTGTTCCCTCCTTCAGGGAATGGGGGTTAAAGTAGTAACCTAGACGTTCTTGCTAAAGCTCAAACATGCTGCATAATACACGAGAATGAAGCACATTGGTTCTTGCTGAAGCTCAAAAGTGCTACGTGACATGAGAATGAAGCTCATTGGTTCTTGCTGAAGCTCAAAAGTGCTACGTAACACGAGAATGAACCTCATTGGTTCTTGCTGAAGCTCAAAAGTGCTACGTAACACGAGAATGAACCTCATTGGTTCTTGCTGAAGCTCAAACGTGCTGCGTAACACAAGAATGAACCTCATTGGTTCTTGCTGAAGCTTAAATGTGCTGCGTAACACATGAGAATGAACCTCATTGGTTCTTGCAAAAGCTCAAACGTGCTGCGTAACACGAGAATGAACCTCATTGGTTCTTGCTGAAGCTCAAACGTGCTGCGTGCAAGCATGCTTGGGCTTCCATATACCATAACTAATGCATGCTTTAATGAATGATTATATCTGAATAAAAGCTTAAATTCAATATGTTCATCTTATAAAGCTTATAAAGTCGCTCAATTCATGTGGATTAATTTCATGATCTCTTTATGAACTTTTTGAAGTGTAAAAGTGTAGTTGCGTAGCTGTCAACGGAGGGACAGAAAGCTCACAGATTTCAGTAAAATATCATCATTTGTGTTTCGAAGATGAACTAAAGTCTATGGGTTTGGAACGATATGAGGTTGAGTAAATTACAGAATTTACATTTTTGGGTGAACTAACCCTTTAAATGTAAAAAAATAAATAAAAAATAACTTTATTTATGTATTTTTACATTGTTCTCTCTGGATTTTAGTAGTTCAGTTGTCTTTCTTCTTTGATGCAGTTGCTGGCTGGCTTCTCTGGACCACAAACAGAAGTTCAGTATGGGGAAACCCATGTTTTGGGGATTCTTGCTCCCTTTAATGCTCATGCTGCTTTCAAACATGGCAATACTGCTGCACTTCTCTCACAACATCTGCAGGACCAACCCTAACTTAAACAGGTACAGTATGTTTACTTTGGGACTAGAAAAGCACTATCAGTTATCAACCAAATGGCATTTATGAGAATATATTTAACCAATAACACTGTTACTGTTTAGTTCACGGAAAACTCCTCTAAAGAAGAAGATTTTGAGTAGTTTCTCTCTGGCAGTGATGCTCGGCCTGTCCTGGGTCACCGGCTACATTTTGATCATCACCCATGAAACGAATCTCAAACTTATTCTGAGTGTGGTTTTCTCTCTCTTAAACACAACACAGGTGTGTTAATGCACATTACACAAAACTGCACAAAATCTTATAATGGATTACAAATTAAATCAGCAATGCTTCTGTTTTTCTTTCCATTTCCAAAGGGTGTTCAGATATTAATTTTATTCACTCTGAGGCCGTTATTAAACTCAAACCCAGCATTTCTGGACAGTCTGCGTGTGTCAAACATAGGCTTTCACAGGAAGACTTTCTTTTTATGGAAAAATAAGATGCCAGAAAGCAACGAAAGCTACAAATCCACTGAATTTGAATTGGCCTGATTGGCCATCAAAGGTAAAAACCAAAAGATTATTATTTTGAGACTTCCTTTAATTAATTTCATACAATGAATGTGAATGATGACAAGGAGGAATATCAGCTTAAGTCAGATATTTTGTCTTGGTCTTCGTACTAGCAATTTTTTGTGTATGTGTGAATTTTGTGTGTATTTGTGTGTTTATACACACATTTTTTCTTAATTTAATGTGTATGTGTGATTACGTACATTTTTTTAGATGTGTCTGAACAAAGCTTGACAACTCAGGTTTGGAGTTACAAGTTTATTGCCAGCTGCCAGTTCTGTTTTTTTGCTACGTTTGATTTTTTTGTGCTCTAATGTAAAATAATATAAATGTACTGTAAACACACCAATCTTCACACCCAGTTTGGCTCATTGCTTCTTTTTTACTAATCACTGTTGACATATATTAAAATTGATAATGACACATAGACTGTTGGTTCTGAATTAATGTTTTCATGATCTTAATGAGATCATATGTTTGATGAGAGTTTAGGAATTTCTTTACTTTAGTAACCATAGCAAGTTTAGTTGAGATCATATTAGCGTCGGATCTGATGGTTAGGAAGTTTCTGTAATACGGCCCCAGACCCCTAAAGCTGGAGAAAGTCAGGAGAAAGATTCCACCAGGGGGAGCCATTTACAAGAACATACTTTTGTGATGCATAGAAGCTACATAAACTGTGGTTGATCATAGTTTGCATTGTTTAAGCACATACAGTGGCTATTTATTTCCAGTTTTTGTTCCTCTTTCATTCAAATGTTTCATCTGACGCAGATCAATTTTGCATTGAGACAAGACAAGCTAAACAAATGGGAAGTTGCTGTCATGCAATTTATCAGAAAATAACATCTTCAACATTTTAAATGCTATATTTTCTAATTTTAACTGATTATGTGAAGTGGTTGTTCACACACACACACACACACACACACACACACACACACACACGCACACACGCACGCACGCACACACACACACACACACACAGAGATAGATAGATAGATAGATAGATAGATAGATAGATAGATAGATAGATAATTACATTGCCAAATGCAAATCTTGCTCTTCTATTCTATAATAATAATAATAATAATAATAAACTTTATTTTATATAGCGCCTTTAAAAAGTGTCTCAAAGCGCTTCACAAGAATAAAAACATAAAAACATACAATTAAACAAACTATGCATTTCTGACAGAAAAATGTAATAAAATACAAAAAAATAAAAACATTATGAAAATATAGGATTAATAATAATAATAATAAGACAATTATAAACAATTATGAAAAAGCTACCCTAAACAAATAAGTTTTAAGTGATGTTTTAAAAACACTAAGAGATTTGGCTTGCCTAATCTCAATAGGCAGGGAATTCCAAAGTTTTGGAGCATTCGACGAGAAGGCCCTATCACCCATGGTTTTTAGTCGGGTATGCGGAACAATTAAAAGGCCAGCTTCCAAAGAGCGGAGATCACGTGCTGGTGTGTAGGGTGTTAAAAGTTCAGTTAGATAATGAGGTGTCAGTCCATCCAAGGCCTTATAAGTAAGCATTAAGATTTTAAAATCAACACGGAATCTGACAGGGAGCCAGTGTAAAGATTCAAGTACCGGAGTAATATGGTCCCTTGTCCTGTTTCCAGATGGAATTCGAGCGGCAGAATTTTGTACCAACTGTAGTTTGTTTATGGTAGCTTTTGAAACCCCAGCCAACAGAGCATTACAGTAATCAATACGAGAAAATACAAAAATGTTAATTAGCTTTTCAGCCACTGGGAGTGACAACATAGGAGGCAATCTGGCTATATTTTTGAGATGAAAAAAATTATGCCCTGACCGTGCTCTGAACATGAGGAACAAATGTCAAATTATTATCAAATATAACCCCCAGATTTTTTAATTTAGTCTGAAAATTAAGTGTAGAACCTTCTACACTAAAAGTGGGGGAACCAGCCTTCCGTAGCTGGTGAGGTGAACCAATGAGCATTACTTACGTCTTATCACTGTTTAGACATAAAAAATTTCTAGAAATCCAATCTTTTATCTCAGAAATACAAAAGGAAAGATGAGACGCAGCCACATTTACATCGGGTTTTGAATGTATATAAACCTGGGTGTCATCTGCATAGAAGTGAAAACTGAGACCAAGTGATCTTAAAAGTTGACCAAGAGGATAAACGTATATGTTAAAAAGTATAGGGCCCAGGATAGAACCTTGAGGGACACCAGAATGCACTACACCAATAGCAGACCTGAAACCACCCATAGCAACAAACTGTAGTGCTTTCTATCAGAAAGATAGGACTTAAACCAGCTTAGTGCAGTGTCAGAAACACCAAAAACATTCTAACCGAGTAAGTAAAATATTATGATCAACAGTGTCGAAAGCGGCACTAAGATCAAGAAGAATTAAAATAGAGAGGTTGCCGGAATCAGAAGTGATTAACAAGTCATTAGTAACCTTAACTAATGCTGTCTCAGTGATGTGTAGTTTACGGAATCCTGATTGAAGGGGCTCATAGAGATTAGTTGCAGCTAGATGGGAGTGAAATTGGGTAGCAACAATTCGCTCTAAAATTTTGGCAATAAAGGGAAGATTGGAAATGGGACGGAAATTATTTAAATTGTCAACGTTTGTGTCTTTTTTTTTTTTGGTACAGGAGTCAAAGCAGCAGTTTTAAATGTTGCTGGCACCACACCAGTGCACAGAGAATCATTTATAATATTCAGTACAATAGGACATAAAATAGCAAAACATGACTGAAACAGACAAGTTGGTACCGGATCAACTATGGAAGTGTCAGCTTTCATTTTTGAAACTTCATTACAAAGAGAATGAATGTCCAATATGGAAAAATTTGATAGAGGGGTACCAGAAAATTCAGCAGTGATTGTGTGAGAAAAAGATGAAGGAAGAGTAGAAATTATACATTTATGGAGGTTATCAATCTATTCTAGAAAAAAAAAACATGGTGAGTTTATTCATAGTTCTAATAAACAAAATACAATACAATTAACAAAACATTTATGACATAACACATGGCACATCTTTAAGAAAATACTCTAATATCTATATCTCTAACTCGAGTAAACAGACATTCCATTTCTTTTCATGCTCCGTTATTCTATTATTATTTGTTGCTATAATTGTTTCCAGCATATACTGATGATAAACTCTATTCTTAAAGTTTTTTATACATAAATTTGATATAATTTTAACTTTAAAAATAAACATTTTACCCATCAAGATAATCATATTCAAAAAATGTGTACATATACCTTCAAAGACACATAACAAAATATTCTGAGGTGTGATTCGTAAAACAATATCCATAGACCTTAACCATGACTGTATACTAACCCAAAACTTAGCCACATATGGGCAAAAATAAAACAAATGCATCAAATCCTCCTCCTCATCCCCACAGAACCTGCAACGGGGATCCTTTTCTATCTGCCATTTGAACAAGGATTTTTTTGTTGCAATCATTTTATAAAAGATTTTAAGTTGAAATATTCTGGAATATGAATCAATTGTAGTTCTATAAATTGTTCAAAAGTAATCTTTCCATAGAATTAGATCATTAAATTAATCTTCCCAAAACCGGCAGGTTCTGTTTGGAAAAAGTGCGGTGCCTGTGATATTTAAATTCCAAATATATCATATTTTATTTATCTTTACACCAGACAGCCATTTTAAGCATCTTATTGGTGGGAGAAAACCATTAATTTATTTTTCTTACCATTTTGCAATTTTATTTTCCAAGTTTTAGGAATTGCAGAAATCAGCTGGTTGAATTGTAACCGATCGAGAGAAATACTAAAAAAATGTCTCAAATTCTCATAAGAAATAAAATCTCCAGATAAGTCTAAAAGGTCATTGACAAAAATTAACCCATTTTTGATATATTCCTCCCACAACAATGGCTTGTCTCCAACCGTAATGTTTGAATTCATCCATAGCAACTATGTCTGAATATCTTGAATTGTGTCTGGAGGGTAGTACTGGAAATTCAACCAAACTTTCAGTGCATCCTTGAAGAATGGTGATAACTCTTTTAAATTATTTTGAAATAGTTTATCAATGTGTATTGTTTTTAATTGGTAAAAGGGAAATATATTGTTCGAGAAGAAGGAAAAAGCTGAATATAATCTCTGGCTCGTGATCCATTGTTTGTTGTGATAAATTTTAGAAACCGAGGAGGCTTTCAAGGAACAGTCCATCATTTGAAGATTTTTTAAATTTAGTCCACCATTATCATAATAATTATACAGATACTGCCTTTTAATTTTTTCTGGTTTATTATTCAATATAATTTTTTTTTTTTTTTCAAAATGTTTAAAGAACTTTATGCTAGGTGAAGGAAGAAGCATTAATAAGTGGGCAAATTGTGGAATTACTAATGTATTAATCAGAGTTATTTTCCCTTGAAATGTCAGAAAGTTACCCCTCCAAGGTTGTAAAATTCTATCTGCCTTTTCAAACCTTCTCTCATAATTATATTTAACAATTTCTTTTAAAATTGTCAGGCAAATAAATCCCTAATATATTAACTTCTCCATTAATCCATTTTACAGGAGCAGTACTGTTTAAAATAAAATTAGTGTCTTTTAATGTCCCAATCTTCAGAATGCAAAATTGGGTTTCAATCCAGATATTTTAGAAAAAAATATTTAATTCCTTTATTAGTCCTTCCAAAGTTGATTGTGTTGGTTTTATGAAAAAGATTGCGTCATCAGCATACATTGTCAGCTTAATCTCTTGACCATTTGGAAATAGACCTAATATATCTGGATTGTTCCTAATTTTAATAGCCAGAATTTCAATACATAAAAAAAAATAAGATATGGTGACAAAGGACATCCTTGACGGACTCCTTGCGTTAATAAAAATGTGTCTGATATATGACCATTATTGATCACTCGACTAACAGGATGATTATAAAGAGTTTCAAACCACTGTATTAAGTCATTTCCAAAATTAAAATAGCCAAGACATTGTTTTATGAACTTCCATTGAACTTTTGAACCATTGAATCAAAAGCCTTTTCAAAATCAGCAATAAACAATAATCCTGGTTCTTGATGGTTCTCATAAAAATGTATAGTGTCCAGTATTTGTCTCAAGTTGTCTCCAATAAATCTTCCCTTAATAAAACCTATTTGATTGTTATTTATAACACCTCCAATTATGTTTTTTTATTCTTAAAGCAATACATTTATATAAAATACGAGTATCACAACAGAGCAGGGTTAATGGATGCCAATTTTTTAGCCATTTGGGATCTTTATATTTCCCATCTGGATTTTGTTTTAAGAGTATTGAAATAACTCCCTCTCTTTGTGAATTAGATAAAATACCTTGTTGAAATGAAAAATTGAAAGATTCTAATAGGGATTTTTTAATTTCTGTAAAGAAAATTTTATACTCCTCAGTAGGAATTCCATCAATACCAGGAGATTTAATATAACATAATATGCAAACAGTCTTTTCAAAAGCTTAACTTTAGTCTTTGATTTATATCAGACTTGCTTTAGGACAAATTATGGATTTCAATTTTCTTACTGTTTATTAAAAAAAAAGTTTATTTGAAAATATGTGGTTTGTTTTATTTATTCTTTACTGCTTCCAAGGCTCAGTGATGGTGAAACAAAATATTTTTGTTTATAGTGTTTTTTGTAGTTTATAGTGATATTTGTCAAATGTTGATGCTTAATATAATGATTCGGTAAAGTAAGGAGATAAGGACAAAGGAAGCTTTTCATAGGATTAGGAAGTCTTTCTACTTCGTAAAGTCAAGCCTCATTTATATTTAATCTGTCAGTAATGTTAGGTTGATTGGAAATGTGGCTGTTCATATATATATATTTGTTTACAAATATGGTCCCACTTGTATTACATGTCCACGTCTTTAACAACTTACATAAGAAAATGTTTGGTCCAATGTCCTCATTTTGTTCACGTTTTATCTTGTTAGGCTATTGAGGTGGGATGCAGGTACGGTAAGGTATAATCATTAACATACTTTTTTGAGTACAATGTCCTTATTGTGTTCATGTTTTATCTTGCTTTTGAGGTGGTATACAGGTAAATTTAGGAACGCTAATCATTACCTAAAAATTAATTCATACTTGTAAAAATTATAAACTGTAATTTTTCTAAACTTTTCTTAATTTCTAAATTCCTCTTCATCATTCATGAGTTTCAGCATTAAACATGTTGACAAAGGGTATATGGGATGAATTAATGGATTCTTGAGCTTTCAGTTTCAAGTCACAACATCCCTCCATACTTTTGCATGTGTGTTTAGGAGATACCATGAAAAAGACTGGTAAGATATATGTGCTGTGCCTGTGTGAATAACACAGAATAATATGTAATATACTGCTATTTTTTAGCTCTGTCTGTAATGTAAGTATTATTGGAAATGGATGGTTATTTCCTTGACTGATGGACTTCCCACTTCAGCAAAGATCCAACCCTTTATAAACCAGACAGAGTTCATATTAGTAGTTAGTTTTATATTTGTCATGTGTAATGGATCCCTTCCTGCTCTTAATCTTTACCGCAGGTAAGGTTCACTTTTGAAATTGTTAGAATTGTTATACAAATTAATTATAGTTAACCATACTATGTTATTATTATTATTATTATTATTATTATTATTATTATTATTATTATTAACAATTAATAGCAATAATAAAACAATATTTCTCCACTATTTTCATTATAATTAATTAATAATGGGTATGTTTTAGACAATTATGCATTATTATTTCATTTTGAAGCTTTATCTGATTGAGCAGCAAGACATTACTTCTCATCTTTTGTTTTTTCCTTACCCTTTTTGCACAACTTGCATTCCTAATTGTGTGCTTGTTTTCTGGGTTAATTTCTATATTGTTGTTTTGCATATCACAAAATGCATATTTCACAAGTAATTGGAAAATTACATCCTAATTTTCCAATTACTTGTGAAATAGAAGTAGCCTACTAATTTGACTAAGGCACGATACATATCGCTACAAATCACATTAACCTGTTAAGCTGCAACCCCACTTTTGAAAAATCCCCAGAAATGGCATACCCAGACTAAAACAGATACAGTTCACGAACCCTTTGTACTAAAAGCTCAAGTATGATCTCATTTGAAAGCTGACACCTGGCAATATATTGTAAATGTATGAATTAATTGTCATAATGAAAAAATAGTTATAAATAGCTTCAAAGTTTTGTAAAGTTATTAGAAATTTATTTTTGTGAAATATCTTCATAAAAATAATACTGAAGTTGGCATTGTATCAATCTATGAATGCACTGCAGCTAAAGCTACATGTCTGACCATGTTATATTTAAAATCTGAAGATGACAAGTCTAAAACTCTGCATTTAGTTAAATGTTTTTCAAGATCATGTCATATGACTTTATTTTGATTAGACTCTAAAATGCAAACTGATGTTTATTGTCATGTTCTAAGCATCTATTCAGTCTATTGTCTCTATTGTTTTGTGGTGCAAACGAGCCCCATTCAGTCTCAGTCTCCCCTGCACACATTCACACATCTCCGGCCTGGTTAGGGCTCTAAATATGTTTTTCTTTGTCTTCATTATAATTACTAACGACTGGCTATTCACGCTGTTTCAATCAGTGACTGGGAGATCCCTATAGAGCATCACAGTCCCACCCACAGCCGGTGCCGGAAGTAAGAATTCAATACAATTTCTCCATTGACAGTTGGGGTATAAGCCATAAAAACGTAACCATACATGGTAGACTTAAAACCAGCTACGGCTGTACTAAGCGATTGTATATGCTCATATAAACGGCAAAAGTTCATGGGGCACTAACCTTGTTTTAAGATAAATGCCTTTTATTCGCGATGTCTTGGATAAGTACTTCATTACCCACAATCCTGAACAATCCCACAATCCCACAGTGATGCATCTGATTGGTGGAAGTCGTGTAACTGTCTGGTTAAACCCCGCGAAGGTCCGTGAAGACTGAAGATCGTGTAATGACGTAGGGCTAGTTCATTGGTCGTACGTCAGAGGCGCCAGCGCCATTGGATGTGCAGTTGCTGCAGCACAGCCTATGAGCGAGCCAGATGCTCAATGTGTTAGCTGAGCAGCTGCAAATGCGTTTTACATAAGCTTCAGTAAATCGAGGAAAAGGAGTTTCCCTGCACATTCACTATATAAAATTCACTGGAGGAAAAAGTTCACGTGGCCGTCATCAGATTTGGAAGTCGCTCAAAAGGCTCTTTCGCGGTTGTGGCTTCAGTCGACTTCAGGGAGACGCAGTGGTTTATGGGATGAGTAGTTCCTTCGCTCGGAAATGAAAATATGTACACAGTCTTGTACCTTTGACTTCTTTTGGATTTTCTCTTCGTTTTTTCACTCGAAATGATATATTGTATGCTTATGAGTTCAGCCATAGCTGGTTATCCTCAGACATGCTCTAAAACTCTTTAGATACGGATTTTCCTAAACGTCAATGGGAGAAATGAATGGGAAATTTACTTCCGGCACCAAAGCTCTCTCAGGCTGTGGGCGGGACTGTGATGCTCTATACGGTGCAAAAAGTGAATATTCACAGTTGTTACCTTGAGCTATTTCATATCAAATTTTTTTCTTTTACTTAATTTTGATGTTTTAACTAAAGTTTTGTTTTAGACTACACAGTTCTGCTAATATTTGATGTTATCTAAATTAGCTTTTTCCACCTGCCTAAAGTGCCTAAATGGCATTTTAGAAATAAAAACGAACTGAGATTGGTTGCTTTTCAAGTTAGTTAGACTGATTTTTCCTGTCTTAATGGCTGGTTCTTGGAATAAGTTGGCAAGCTGGACCAGATTTATACAGGGCCTTTGGCTCTGTGACTAAAGGCAAGTGATCACAGGTTGATACTGTCAGGGATCTCAAGGGAAAGGACTCAAATGCAGAAATGTGACTTAAAATTTATTGAGTTATAACAGTCAATCAATGTCCTAGCAAAAGATCAAAGTCCACACAGGCGGCTATATAACAGAGGAAGAGGTCAGGAGATGATCACAGCTTACAAAAGCAGGAACAGGGAAAAATCCAAATCCGAACTGGCTGCTAGCTTATACAGTCCATAAGAACAGGCAGAGGTTCAGACCCAGGCAGACGATCACTTGACAAAAAAATGCAGACAGGAACAGAAAGAAAATAATCCATCAGAGCAAGTCACTAGCCAGAGGAAGCAGGAATCACTGGCATAGGAAAGTCGGGCTGAATAAACAAAAGAACAAAAAACAAAAACGAGACAAACGTGTATAAACGTGTGGTCAAATAGACAAAACACTGGCAATGAAAGAGAAAAACTGAGGGGTTGAAAAAGGAACACATCAGAAAAGAATGAGAAACAGCTGTAAGAGCATGCATGCATTTATTACAAAGCCTGATAAGCTGCGTGCGGCCGACACATGAAAAAAAAAAAAAAAAAAACACTTGAAGGAGAAGAGACAGATCAAACCTGCAACCTGACAGATACCTTTTGTCTAATGTTTTGTCTCTGTAAACAGCTGTTTTTGAACACACTGATTTCTCAACACTCGACTCCTCAACACTAGGCTCCTCAACACTCAACTCCTCAACACTCGGCTCCTCAACACTAGGCTCCTCAACACTAGGCTCCTCAACTCTCGACTCCTCAACACTTGGCTCCTCAACACTCGGCTCCTCAACACTCGGCTCCTCAACACTCGGCTCCCCAACACTCGGCACCCCAACACTCGGCACCTCAACACTCGGCTCCTCAACACTCGGCTCCTCAACACTCGACTCCTCAACACTCGACTCCTCAACACTAGGCTCCTCAACACTCGGCTCCTCAACACTCGGCACCTCAACACTCGGCACATCAACACTCGGCGACTCAACACTCGGCGACTCAACACTCGACTCCTCAACACTAGGCTCCTCAACACTCGGCTCCTCAACACTCGGCTCCTCAACACTCGGCTCCCCAACACTCGGCTCCCCAACACTCGGCACCCCAACACTCGGCTCCTCAACACTCGACTCCTTAACACTAGGCTCCTCAACACTCGACTCCTCAACACTCGGCTCCTCAACACTCGGCACCTCAACACTCGGCACCTCAACACTCAGCACATCAACACTCGGCGACTCAACACTCGGTGACTCAACACTCGGCGACTCAACACTCGACTCCTCAACACTCGGCTCCTCAACACTCGGCTCCTCAACACTCGACTCCTCAACACTCGGCTCCTCAACACTCGGCTCCTCAACACTCGGCTCCTCAACAAACGGGTCCTCAACACTCGGCTCCTCAACCCTCGGCTCCTCAACAAACGGCTCCTCAACAAATGGGTCCTCAACACTCCAGACAACAACCCATAGATCCACCACTACACTCGGCTCCTCAACACTCGGCTCCTCAACAAACGGCTCCTCAACAAATGGCTCCTCAACACTCCAGACAACAACCCATAGATCCACCACTACAGCTGCCCCGAACACAACAATGACCAAACCCAATCTGGTGTGTGAAAACAAGGGTACCTTACAAAACGGGATCTGCCTCTGCCCAGACGATTGGATTGGAACTACCTGCAACATCTGTAAAACCCATTGAAAATATTGCATGATATGTACACTGAATAATCTTGATTAAGTTCTCAAGGTAACTGTCTTCTCTTTTTTTTTTTACAGCAAATTTCTGCCCTGAACAAAAACCCACACAAACTACTACATTCACCTTTCCAAAAACGGTCTTAGGCCGGTTTGCTTCATCAGTTGAGCGATGTCCATCACATACACCAAATGGTATTTCAGTCTATCTTTCTGTATTTACAATGTAACGAGTTAGCTCAAAGGGGAAATATTAATAATCAATCATAACTTGTTATGATTGATTATGAATATTTGGGTCAGTTAATTGGATTAACTTGATGTAGCTAAATTAATGTTACAATCAATTAATCAGTTCGTCCAAACAAACTCTTTTGATTATTAATTTATTCTAAGAAAAGGGTATGTTTCATGGCCACAGAAAAATAATTCTTTCTTAGCATGTGCAGCGCTTAGAGCATGTAACCAGATCAAGATCGTAAAATAAACTTTGTTTGTAAGCAGAGAATCAGAACCAAATACATATTGTGCACAAGTTTTATCAACTAAGTCACAAACACATAACTAACATAAAAACAATTACACAGACATTGGGTAGATGGTTAAGGTGACAGAATGAAACCGAAAGCAGGAAATGGAACTATGGAAAATATCCATTTAACTATGAAAAGAACCATCAGCTTATTATTTTCAAAGCCCCTCATTAAATGTATACTTGCATGGCCTTTGCAGTGGACACAATTCTTGAAGTTGTTGAAAATTGAAGTTGTTGATGGTTCTGTGAGTGTCAAATGTTGAAGTTGCAGTCATTTTCTTCTCCGTTGGATGAAGAAGATATGATGAACTTGCATGGTTAGTTCGACTCTGTTCTCATGGCTGGAGTGCAGATTGTAGCCTGCCGGCCCTGGGCCTGAGAGGACATGCAGAGCAAATGGTGGGAGTTGTGATGGACTTCTTCTGCGTTGAATGAAGACGTTGTGCCAAACTCCTGAGGTTTTCCTTGATTCTGTTGTGGTTGAGAGAGTCCTCTCTCTCCTGAATGACCACGTGGCTAGTTGTGAGTCAAAGCTTGCTGCCCTGGGGCCTGCTGAGGCCAAAACCTTTTATTCAGAGACCAGGAGACGTTGGGATATTTTTTAAGCAGAAGTTACTCTTTATTGAGAACTCGCTGTGCGTGGCTCTAGTCATCCAAGTCTAAACTCAATAGCTCAGCACAGTAGAGTTTATACCTTTCAAGGGGGAGGAATTACATAGAGGTGGAGACAATCTGAACAAATCATGTAAACAAAGTACAGGAGTCAGCCCGTTACCGGAAATTCCCCAGCCCTGATCTCATCAGCATAACAGTGTCATTGGTGCATAGGTGCTAATCCAATCAGCCTAACTATTTAATGACTGGGACAGGGGGCTCCAGGAGCCATTAAAGACAAAGGGTGAGAGTCTCAGTAATCTGATTCCTTTAACTTACAATAGAGAGAAACAGAACTGGCAAGGAATCTCTTGCTGATAACTCTGATATAATCATTTATATCTCAAATGCTAAATTCAGTCTACTAAACTTTCTCAGTTTATATAATATTGTATTGGAACCTAAATTAAACATTTAATACATTTGTAATACAACAGTTCCCCCTTTAAGAGTTCTAATAACTCTCACAAAATACAAATTTAGACACTTAAAAGTTCATTCTTGTAACCTGTGATCGTTACAGGCACATAGCACATGCTCTGTGTTAATTTTCTGTAATTACATGCATGACACAGAAACAAACATGCAATTAGGGTCCGTGAAGTTTGTAGTAAATGTGTCAGGTAAGACAGGTCAATTTAGCTCAAAAGGAATTATTAATTAATTTATAGGGAATCTTAAATAAATCACTTAAATGGCCGAGCGAATGACTCGTCCAGCGTTCATTTGAACGGGCTGTAACTATCAGCTCTAAAACGGATATAAATATTCAAACTATAGTGAAACACTATGTATTAACAATGTAACTTAGATCGGCAGTTTAAGACATTAAATTTGTAAGCACATAACACAAGAAAAATTCTCTTTAAAATACAAAGAAGACTTTGATTATTCTACCACATAAAACTAATATCTAACACAATCAGACACACACACATACATACGAGTTGCAGAAAGAAAGAGAGTGAGGAAAGAATGAGTTTTAAGAAATGAGAAATCCCAAGTTTCAATATGCACTTATAAGACATGACCTGAACGAACCATAAATCATTAATTTAACCCTTCTATGGTTTCTTAGGCGGGGTTATTACATTTTAAATCAAAGCACCAGTTCAGTTAAGAGTCTGGAGGCTACTTGCTTGTCTTTGGGTTCCTTTGGGGATTCCTTTTGTCGGCGTAAAAGAGTGTTTCCTGGGTTCGTTGATCCTCGTGCCTGGATAGATGTCTTGGGTGGCCAATCACGTGGTGTGTTGGCGGATTGATGGAAAGTCTTTGAAGTTGGAAAGCGGGCTTTGCAGTCGAATCGTTTAACCAAAACTTTGCAGCAAAACTTAACTTAAAACTGAGACTCTCAACGGAAAAGAAAAGAAAACTATAAAAAAGAAAGAAAATTGAGACGAGAGTAGTTAGATGGCTTGAATGAAGCTGTTTAACCCATGTTCTTCTGATCTTGATTTGGGTCCTTTTATCTGCTCGTCTACATGGTTACTTGTCTGTCCGGTTACCCCGTCATGGCTTCTCCATGACTTCTGTAAATCTGCTCTAGCGAACAAATTCAACTCAGCTCAACCCAACTCTGGCTTTGTTCGGGTCCTAAGATTTTAAACTCAAATGTTTGTCCAGCCTCCTGGATGAGTTCTGACCAATTAGGCACTGTCTTTATTTGAGAGGTGGCATTTTCTTCACCTCTCATCGTAAACCATGCGTTATCTGTGATCTCTTTACTCTCCGGCTCACAAAAGGGTACAGTTTAGACATGATTCCTATTATAAGAACACAAAACATTTTACACAGATTTCAATCAAGCCATCTTCTGAATTAAGAACATATGATTGTACTGATAGGAAACAAGACACACTTTCATTCAAACATCTAATAGTTATAACAATTACATGTCTTGTATGTGATCTAAGCATAATAGACACATACAGAGGTTGTAGATACAATATAAGATTATGTAGTTGAACAATGTTTGATTAGAAGTCTGTCAATAATTGTTTTGTGATGATTTTATGTATTTTATATGTAAAGTCTCAGTCTCTGTGGTTTTAAGAGATTTCAACACTGGGGTCGTTCCAAGGTCCTTAAAAAGGAGGAGGTCTGTTTTAAATCATTTGTCATGGGTTCAAACAACCTCTGCCGTTATCTTGGTGGGTCCTGAGACATGCCATCTCTGAACCAATCAGTCTTTTCCAAACTATCTAACGTTGACAACGTTCTTGCTTTAGTTGGGCACCTCTCTCTGAAGCTTTCATGGTCATAAAGTTCTTAGCTGGGACACTACACTTTGTGCGATGTCCATGATGGTTACTGGTACGACTGTCTTGATCATGTTGATGGATGACTGAAGGTTCCGTAAGTGAGTCTCTGCGTTGTTGTTTTTTTTTTCTTTTGTGATAGTTGACTCGGCAGTGGGTCTAGTTGTTTTCTTGAGGTTGTGGCTTCATACGCAGGTGAGGAGGTTGGTGCATATGGGTCTCAGGACAGCCATCAAGTGGTATCTGCACGGAGTAAGAAAGAAAACAAAAGACAGTAGAGCAGTATTTGTACAAACACTAGGGTTGTATCCTTTTCAGAGTCTGCTATTGTTGTTCCTTCTTTCCCTATTTCTTAATTCCTGCGACACCTAAAGAACAGTGAGGTAAGGATGGACTAGTGGATGGGGAAGACCTATGAGGGAGTCTTCACCGCAGGGTTGGCCCCCGAAGCCTGTTGCATTCGGTTCTTCCCTGGGCTCCTCACTGGTCCGTGTCCTATTCTATCCCTAAAGGTGGGGGAACAACTTTACAGTGTGACACATGAGTCCAGGTTTTCCTTCCCTGACACAATACTGCAGCTGCTGTAATGAACATCCCTTGATGCGGTCCGTGCCACTTAGGCTCTAATGGCTTGTTTCTGAATGACTTTATCATGTCTACCGAGAAGTCAAGAGAGCCAATGGTAGGAGTAGATGCAATATAAGCCTGAGAAAGGTCCCACCTCTCAGGGTTGGCTCGGCCAATAAGAATGGTGGAAGTTCCAGGCGGGGGAATTTGGTTTATGGCTCTTTGTTTCAAGGGTGCTCATTTGCATGTGCACGCTTGAGGGGTGGTAGCCGATGAAGAAACTATGAAAGATTCTTGTAATAATAATAATAATAATATGTTGTTGTTATCGACATATCATGTACACAGTCATTTCGATCTTCAAAGTACCAAGTTATAGAGACCAAATATTGTATGTAGATGAGGTTACATTGACCGTTGGTTCTTATCAAAATAATCCACAGTATCGAAAATAAAAATTAATAGAATTAAAAGACACTACACAAAAAGTAAATCATTCACACAATTTTTCTGGGGAGCAGGTAAGTTTATAGATTCGTTCATCAATGATTAATGCAGCAAAGTTTGTTTTAGTGTCTGTAGGCTCTAATGGCAGGGGCCCTGACCACATGCTTAACAGCAATAAAACCAACTTATCTGATCGTAGTCATGGTTACTAAGACCTTCTTGCCCTCACTGGGGGATGGGACCACAGATCCCAGAGTGAGTTTTAAAGATTGTTTGGTACATATACCAAATAATTGTGTCTGATTTGTCTCAGTCGTTACAGAAGCTAAGACCTGTGTGGTTCCGAGAATATTTTCTGGAAAGGGCATAAGCCGAGATGAAATAAATAACTTAAGATGGTTCTTATGGCTAAATTATTTCTCCGGACTTAACTGGTAGTTCACGACGGGCTTGACGAAGTGAAGGATAGGAGTAAAAAGGATAGCTTTCCTATTCAGATTATGCTTATTATCAATCAAATCCTCAGGACTATATTTATGCCCTAGTAATTGTTGAGATTACTTGTGTAGCAGGGTCATAAAAATGAGTGCACTTGTTGAGAATAAACTAAATCACAAATAAATGTGTCTCTGGTTCCATTCTGGGCCCTATGGGAAATGGAACCACATTAGAACAAGAGGGGAAATGTAAATAAATCATATAGATGAAAGAATAGACAAGTGCATAGCTGACTGCTATTATTATCAAGGCAAGGCGAGGCAAGGCAAGTTTATTTTGTATAGTACAAAGTAAAATCAAGTAAAATAAAATAAAATAGAAAGGGCTTAAATATCTAAGATAAGGTAAAAGTAAAGGTAGAATGTTCTTATAGATCTAGAAACTTAAAAGGAAAGGGAAACACAATTAAACTCAATTTAGTTGAATAGGAAAATTCAGGCTGAAACAAAAGTAAATAAATGAAATAAAGTAAAATAAAAATACAGAGTAAACGTGGAATGTCCTCATAGCTCTGGTAACTAAAAGGGAAATTGAATAAGCAAGTTGATTTAATTAAATTCCAAATTTAATTAAATTCAACTTAACTGAATGGGAATATTCAGGCTCAAAAGGTGTAAATACACAAAATAAAATAGGGGTAGATTTAAGTCGAAATAAAAGAAACAAATAAAAACCAAAGTATCTTGGTTTCAATTGAAAGTGAAACCAAATGTGTGTGTGTGTGAGAGAGAGAGAGAGAGAGAGAGAGAGAGAGAGAGAGAGAGGTTTGAATCAGTGATTCGGAGCGTGTATCAAACTACTAAAGTCACGTAATTTCAGTAAACGGGGCTTCGTTACACGTCATAGCTGGTTCGAATTTTTAAAAAAAAAATTTCAACGGTTGGTCGCTGTCTCATGAACCAGTGTATATCTGATTTGTATGTGATCTCATATCACTTTCATAGATTTGTACACATTTAATGACGCATTTGATAAAGTGAAGAGGCGTATTTAATGGTCTCTTATTGGTCTGGTTAACCAAGCTTTCATAAAACGAGCCCTACAGGTTACTAAGATATCACGGCTTGGAAGACACCTCATATTAAAAGGTATTAGATGGTTCGTGGGTTGCCATTACTTGATTAGCTACACCTTTGACAAAACATTTGCGATTGGTTTGTAAAAGTTGTATCTTTGAGTTGAGTCTTCGCTACACTTACACTGTTCTGACCAGCAGGGGTCACCAGCGGGGGTGCTTCAAAACAATGAATCATTTGTGACGCAATTTGACTCCTTTGATTCAAAGCCTCGAGGAGCTTTGTCTCTCATCACACGTGTTCAAATCACTATCCCTTTTTCTCAAGGGCCAAGGCCCAAAGTCTATAGTCTTTGGTTTAAAGGTTACACTTTGTGCTCACACGTGTCTAAGTTTTAGCCGGGCGCTAAAGCTATCAGTCAAGGTAAAGGGCTTTAACTTGCATGCGTGTAGGGTTGCTAGGGAGCTTGCTTTGGCTACACGTAATCACTTGTTTTCACAAGGGTCTGTGAGGTTAGTGCTGTTATCAGAAGTGCCTGATCGCACTTCCCGGTGTCATGCGTTGCTAAGAGACCAATACAAACCAATAACACAAATCAAGTGGAGCAGCGCTCGGTTGTGCTGAAAGCACGCACTGAGAACTCTTAGTAACTCATGACATTGCATGCAAGCAGAGCCGGCCCCAGACCTTTGGGGGCCCTAAGCAAAATTTGGTTGGAGGCCCATTTGACAGTTTTAAGTAAGGCCTAAAGAAAAGCAATGACTACCTTATATACTGTACATATTATATCAACTATGTTTGATGTCTAACAGGAAAATTATACCACTGAGCTGAATGGCAGTGCAAGACCGAACACACACTGATAAACTTGCTGAATAAAAAGACTGATAAAGTGATTTTCACTGACCAAAGATACATTTTTAAATGACACCAGAGTTTAAGAGGCACAAACTACAGCATTTATATAATTTAAATTAAATAGAGCAAATAGAATAACATTTAAATAAAATATTATATAAAATAATAAATAGAACATTTAAATGTTTGAATTTTTCAAATAAACAAAATTAACATTAATGTTGCTCAATAATCTGCCCTTAAAAACAGCTACTACACACTCACCTCATGACAGATTTAATTCATGAGCAAAGGACAGGACACTACAACAAATGGGGAATGTATCTATCTCTATAGGTTAAACTAAAACACAGAACTTACCAGCATTGTCAGCTTCTTGGGTGATATGACTGTGTTGTGAACCAGGAATAGAAGTGGTTGATGGAGCTGCAATGAAATAAAGAAAATAATTATACATAAAGTTAGACTTATTTTCTTTTAAATGCAGAAGATTTTACATTTTACAGCCCCTTTATACTCACCAACAGCTGGAGCTTTGCTTACTGGCAGCATATACTTTAATAGTGCTCCTGGAAAGGGGACATAAGGAGTAAATTAATGTTAGCCCTTTAGTGTAGAAGCCAAACTGGGTTTATATTGTTCTGTTAAATGCTTTAACACCACAGCGAATGGTATAGGCCTAATATTAAACCAATTTTATGCAGCATGTTATTAGCATGTTGTAAGGAGGATGAAGAGGCAGAGTGGGAATCCATGTGCGGAAGTTTATTAAAGATAGTCACCACAAACAAATACGAGAAGGCAGGCAGCGGGTCAAAACCAAGGTAGCAGTCAGAGAAGCTAATATCCAATATCTTGGGAAATCCAAGAGGCATAAGTCAGTAGGCAGGCAAGGGGTCCAAGCAGAAACATCAGTCCAAACAGGCAACCAAAACAAAGGGATAATCCAGAGATCAATAAACAGAGAATCAGGCAAGATCATACACAGGCAGTCAGACAATGGAAACTGGTCAAAATGCTTGGTAAGGCAGGTAAACTGGCAATACTTTGCAAATGTGTGCAAGCATGGTCTCTGGTTAAAAAGGAAGGCAAACAAGAAATGAGTGTAGAAGAAGCAGAGGACGTGGATCACAGTCAGTACAGTGAGAGCTCCCTCTGCTGGTTAGGCATTACACATGTAAATAACTGTAGCATAACGAAAGTTAATAGAAGCACTATTTAGGCTAATGTTAATAAATGACTTTTAGTGCAGATTATCCATACAGGTATCGGACAATTAAGCCAACAGCCAGGTTTACGTTATACGTACCTTTATCTTCTTGTTTCTTCTCTTCTTCCAGCCTCTTCTTTTGTCGTTTTTCATGACCAGAAAAATATTTTCATTTCTTGTCAGTCATCGTCGGAGTCACTGACTGGCTGACCAAGTGACAACGAGTGACATCATAGGGTCAGTCAGGGTCAAGACTCGCAGGGAGCTCCCAGCTGATTTGCCATAATAAAGAACTAAATAAATAACAACTATGCTTATAATGATGCTTGATAAAGAGCGCTGTAGGCCCATTTCTTTTAATTTATTTATTTTATATTACTTTTGATTGTTGTGGTCTGGGGCCTGGTGGGGCCCCGCAGGACAGCACCCTGAACGTCTGAGAGAAGTCCAAGAGAAGGAAGGGCTTGTGGAGGTGCAATTTAAAGCCTAAGAAAGGACCCACCTCGCAGGGTTGGCTCGACCAGTAAGAAAGGTGTAGTTTTCAAGTGGGAGAATTTGATTTATGGATCTTTGTTTCAAGCGTGCTCGTTTGCATGTGCAGCTGGATTAGTTGCTGATGAAGAAACTATGAAAGATTCTTGTAATACTAATATGTTGTTGTTATCGACATATCATGTACACAGTCATTTCAATCTTCAAAGTACCAATTTATAGAGACCAAACATGGTATAGGTGAGGTCACATTGACCGTTGGTTCTATCATAAAATACACAGTATCAAAAATAAAAATTTATAGAATTAAAAGACACTACACAAAACAGTAAATAATTCACACAGTTTTCTAGGGTGCATTTTCTTTTATAGATCAGTTCGTCTATGATTAATGCAGCAAAGTTTGTTTTAAAGTCTGTTTCTGACTTCTCTGTCTGGACCACGTGATCACATTTTTAACAGCAATAAAACCAACTTATCTGATCGTAGTCATGGTAACCAAAACAAAAACCCTTCTTGCCCTTATTGTTGGGGGATGGGACCACAGATCCCAGAGTGAGTTTTAAATGTTATTTGTTAACTATAACAAATAATTATATCTGATTTGTCTCAGTCGTTACACCAATATAGCCTACTCTCTACTTTAAATATCTCTTCATTTAGCATGAATGTTTTTCAGCTGGATTCCCCAAAGCTTCAGCCCTCTGTAGAATATCTACTCACTTATTTGATCCTCCAAACACTCTAGATTGTGGTTTGACCCTGGACACCATTAACAATGATGTAAGTAATCAATGTCTAATGATTGTAATATATAGTCATATAAAACTTACATGAATTTTCCTCAGATGAAAACAGAAAAGATTGCATGATTGCATCATTTTTATTTTTAATGAAGCTTTCTGGAGCTACTCAAGCCGATGTCCTGTTATTAGCATCCAGTACCCAGATCCTCACATCCATACCAGAACAGCTAACAGCCCACAACATCACAAATGCTGTTAAAATATCCAACATTCTACTCCGTGATGAAACTGCACAAAGCACGGTACTTATTAAGCCTTAAACAGATTTTAAAATTTAAAGTTCCAGATTTTCTCAAACTGTGTATGTGTGTATGTGTGTGTGTGTGTGTGTGTGTGTGTGTGTGTGTGTGTGTGTGTGTGTGCTTGTACAGTACCTGTTTGGAAACATTACCTTTTTTTATGTTTTTGTAAAAAGTCTCTTACACTCACCCAGGCTGCATTTATTTAACGTAAAATATTGCAGAATATTATTACAAATTAAAATAACTGATTATTTATTCCTGTGATCAAAGCTGAATTTTCAGCATCATTACTCTAGTCTTTAGTGTCACATGATCATTCAGAAATCATTCTGATATGCTGATTTGATGCTCAAGAAGCATTTCTTGTTACTTCTTATTCATATATTAATGTTTTATTAATAATAATAATAATAATAATAATTATACAAATAATTATATATTAATTGTATTATTGTATTCATTTTCCAAACTTTACATGAAATAGACAGATATACTAATTTGACTACTCCAGGTACACCACAGAACACTATACATAATCAACCATGTAAGCACATTTTTTTTGCACTCCTTTGCTAAGGTTTAATCACACCCATCTCCCTCATAGAACCAGAAGTATGTCTGCAACATTTTTATTATACTACTGTACACAGATGTGCAAAAACATTATCAACACCTCCCTAATCTGCTGTCGGTCCTCCGCATGCTGCGGAGGCATGGACTCTACAAGACCCCTGAAGGTGTCCTTTGGTATCTGGCACCAATACATTAGCAGCAGATCATCCAGATCATGTAGGTTGCGAGGTGAAGCTGCAGTGGATCGAACTTGTTGGTCCAGAACATCCCACTCATGCTCAATTGGATTAAGATCTGAGGAATTTGGAGGCCAGGGCAACACCTTGTACTTTTCATCATGTTCCTCAAACTATTCCTGAACAATGTGTGCAGTGTAGCAGAGAGCATTATCCTGCCGAAAGAGGCCACTTCCGTGGCAAGATTCCGTTTCGACGTTCGAGTGCCCCATTATAGACGCTTTCGATGGTGGACAGGGGTGATCGTAGACACTCTGGTCTGAGCTACGCAGCCGCATACGCAGCAGAGTGTGATGCACTGTGTGTTGTAGCCAGCCTTGGGTGCCCAACACCCTGTCGCCGGTTTGTGGTTTATCACTTCTCGGACCACTGTTGGTAAATTCTCACCACTGCTGACCCGGAGAAACCCACAAGCTTTGCCATTTAAGAGATACTCTGACCCAAACGCCTTGCCATAACAATTTGGACCATTTCAAATTTGATCAGATCTTTATTTCTGCCCATTTCTCCTGCATTCAACATGTTGATTACAAGGATTGTTATTGTTTGCTTACCATCTAATCTACCTAGACCTTAATATGTGGTCTTGTTGGAAGATGATCAACAATATTTGCTTCACCTGTGACCAGTCATAATGTTTTGGCTCATCAGTGCTTATACAAACCAGAGTTGTTTTGAGAAACTCTTTTTCTTCATTGTTCAGGATATTGCAGTGTCAGCAGTCGCCACAGTCAGTCAGCTCCTGAACGCAAGTCATGGGATGTACTTTTCTGTTGACCAAGCTGCAATAAATGAGTAACAAAACAATTCACACTCACTGCACTGACACTGACATACAGAACCATCTCAACCAAATTCGTAAGCACTTTCTTTTTGACCTGCTGGCTGTCATTTTTTAATTGTGTTTGTCTAGACTAACACAGACTCTACAGAAACTCTCTCTGCGTGAGAAGTCAAATCCATTGCTGGTTCAACCGAACATGGCAGTGCAGTCACTGAAGGGGCAAACTCCAATCCGACATGTGCAAATAACCTCTTTTAAAGGCAAGTTTGAAGCTTAAATATACAACAGTACTCTCTAGAAAAAAGGTGCATTCACGGCATGTCAAAATGATAAGATTCCGACTTGAAAAAAGTGTTCATGACCTTGTAGAACTCGCAATTACAGTTCTACAAGGCTGCGACTTGTACAACCAGGCCACTGCAGATTAATTTTGGCATTAATAGTGTTACCATAGAGATGCATAATTACAAGTCTATGGACATGAACAGCTCAGAGTAGAATGTCACATGTTGTCATCTTGTAATTAAGACATGGTGTGAATGCAGCAAAAGAGGAAGAGTCATGATGCAGTGTTTTTATTTATGTACACTGCTGCTCAAAAATGTGGAATATTTAAGAAATTTTAATGTTTTCATATGAAGTCACTTATGACCGCTGCCAAGGATGCCATTTGCCCAAAAAGCCACTGAAAATATTTCGTGGTACCGCTGTTTTGTGCTTGAACAGTTTCAAGCAGTTCAGCACTGACTGTGGACAGTTTGTGACAGACGTCCTGTCATGGGGATCGAGTCCAACTTCATACAGAGAAAAGAGTAAGGGCTGTAAAACCCTTCTTGGCTGGAGGGACAAGCTCCATCCTGTCCTTCCTTTCGATCTCCACCCGAATGACAGCAGAGTTCTCGCCTCGTACTGAAGTAGAAAGAACGCCGCTGAATCTGTGCAGGCGCCTGAAGAAAAGAATAGCCGAACCAGACTGTTCTGATGAGCCAGCATGATGGACTGAAAAGAGCTAGCCAATGCGTCCAGAATCTGTACTAGCGGCACCAATGGAACCACATTTCATGTGAGGTGGGTAGCGAGGGGGAGTAGGAGTTGCCACGTTGGGAGGTTTTGGGTCCCTTGTGGCAATCGTGGTGAATGGAGTGTCAAAACACCTACTTTGCTCACAGGACCCACTGTCAAGGGGCCTGCGCCTCATTGATACTCTCACACTTACCTTTCTCTCTGCATAGACCCATTGCAACAAATTGCGGGGAGGCCAAGTATTCGTATCCACCAAGGTTCTGGTATTCGATGTCTGGCCATCGTAAAAAAAATACGTAGTATGTAGTATGTGTGTGTGACCCAGGGAAAGGGTCACCTTCTGACCATGTAAATGTCCCTCCACCCTCCCATGGGAGTGAGGCTCACCCCAAGTCCTGTGGACCCAAGTCCTGTTCTAGCTGAAAAATGTGCCTTCCACGACTTTGAGATCTCCGGGAAGAACGGGACCCCAGCTGTGCATAGAGTGTTTGGAACAGAGCAGAGAAGTCCACTCAAGCCCAATGCTTGTGGCCTCCTGGTGGCCGGAAAGTCATGGCTGTCAACTCGGTGTCAGCCACAGACTGAACTATGATACCCGAAGATGGAAGTTCAGACGAGTCATTCAACTCAGAAGGCATAAGCCCGCCCTCCGATGCAGTGATTGATAACAGATCTTCCTCATGTGCCCAGATTAAGAAATTCAGCTCACCCGTGGACGAGCAGCCTAACTCATCCAGAATGATGAAAACATCACTTGTGAGCATCCGAGAGAGAGAGAAATCGTCTGCACCCAGAAGGACATGGACGGACGGCATCTTTAAAAAGAGGCAATCTGCCGTGCAGCTCTTTTATAGGAATTCACTCTTTCATTAAGGAAATTGCCTCTTTCAGAACGCTGCTGATGCACCCAGCGGAACTCCCTGCACTTATCTCTGCAAACGCTGAGAGAGACCGCTGATGTTTGATCTGGTTGCACATACCAATTTCCTTGACCTTTTCTGAATACATCAGAAGTACTTGGGGCGCCCAAGAGTGAAAGTGACACGTGATGGCCAAGTATGGTAACCCATACTTGGAATTTGACCTCTGCATTTAACCCATCCAAGTAAGTGCACACACATTAGGAGCAGAGTAGTGAGCAGTGAACACACACACACTGTAAACGTGGATACACACTGTGACGATGTCATCAGGAAATAAATAAATAAATTGTAATTTAATTGTTCTATATTTATTTCGTCATTATTCATCTGTACATAAGATTGAGCTCATTATCTACAAAAATCAAAACATCTCCATCATTTATGAAACTACAGTCGTCGTACCTTTATGTAACTACAGTCATCGTAACGTGTGCCCGAGTCAAGATGGCGATGTCTTTAGTCCAGCCCCTAGTTATCTGGATGACGTGCATCGTTCATAAAAACATGGCACCGGCTATCGAGCTGCAGTGAGTACCTCACGGATCTCCTCAGAAGACTCCCACGGCTGTTATTTGTTTTATCCGCGGTAAGAGTGTATATCGTCGGCGTGCGTGCTAAGCAAATCGCGTTATGGATTACTAAAAGGAAAGTACCCTCGTCATTGTGTGACCGGCTGAATGTCGTTGAGACACTGCAGAGGAAACCGAACGAGTGAGTAGCCTAGTTCCAAAACCTGAACTGGATTGACGGATGGGGAGCCTAGAGCATATATCTTCACGTCTGAGAAACCAGGGAAAATGTGGACCAGACTCTTAAAAGGAAAAGGAGTCGTGAGTACAATTTAGTAGTGCTGGATGACAGCATGACATGACTTAACCTTGACTGTTTTTGAGTGGGGAATTTTTTTTTTCCTCCTACTGACTATATGAACTACTTTTGCTGTGGATTACTGTGGATTACTGATGGATAATTTATTAACTGTTTTTTTTTTTGTTTTTTCACTTTCACTGCTGAATATACATCTTTAAATGCAATTGTATGTGTCCTGTCGTATTGAATGGTTGGTGGTCTATTTAAGAGTGATTATTATGGGTAGTATTGTATTGAGTATGGGCGTAAAATCTTTATCTCATTAAGTGACGGGTTTTGTGACAGAACAAGATAGACTGCACAAGATCTTTGTACGTTTCCCTAAAGTGAAACTTAATTAATGACAGAAATCCTGTCTGGCACCCCAGCATATAAAAACCCCTAACAAAGAGTGTGGGAAAACGTTACAACACACCCGGAGCAGCGGGCAGCCTTGAGTGGCACCCGGGGAGCGATTGGGGGTTAGGTGCCTTAGGACACCTCAGTCATATTCCTGCCGGTACTGGAATCGAACCAGCAACCTTTGGGTCACCAGTCCAACTCTGTTATCATTAGGCCATGACTGCCCCTTAGTGTCTGTATTTCGACACAGCGTCAGAAAGGGAACCATCAGTATACATACAAGTTCACTTATGCACTAAAAAAGTGGGCCAATTTAGTCCCAAGTAATATTGAAATAGTACACACAAGTATACTACTAGTATATTGATATTATTATACTTATACATAAAGTAAAAATATACTTGAACTTTACTTATGTATACTAAATAAAATGTAATTATACTTATTTTTTTTGTAAGAGTTTGGACAGTTAGCGTGCTACTAACAGTCCTGTTTATCTTCGTTTCTTCAGGGCAAAGTGATACCTTTTTACCTGACAGAATACAACTGGATACGACACAGGCTGAGATTTCCAAAGATAACATTGACCTTCAAATGAATGTCATGTTCAGTGAAGGTCTACTTTCCCCCTTGTTGTATTTTGCAATTATTCCACATGAAATAATCGGTTGAAAGTGATATTTTAACTATAGTAACTTTGTCCCTATTTCTGTAGATTTTGATAAAGATGTTGGGTTTGTCCTCTATGATAGTGATCAGTTCTTTCAGTCAAAAAGCTTTCAACCTACTCTGGATACCAAGAGAAGAGTAATATCTGCTAACCTTCAAGAAAATCTTGGATTTGACCACATTGAGTTTGAATTCACACCATCGGTGAGCAGCTAGTCCAACAACACAACACACCTTGCTGTAGCTTATTAATAATCAAACTCTTAAAAATAAATGTTCCAAAAGGGGGTTTTAGTTCCCTTAAAGAACCTTTCAGTATATAGTTCTAAACCATTTTGTTCTTAGTGTGACATTGACAGAGGTCAGCACAGGTATGGGGTTTATGAATTAATACATTGTTGAACTTTCAGGTCGATTCCACACTATCCCTCAACGACTTTGCATGTGTGTTTTGGAGTTACACTAAAAATGACTGGAGCACAGAAGGCTGCTCCAAAATGGTGAACCCCTCTGGTCATGTAGTATGCAGCTGTAAACCGAAAAATTTGAAATTTGAAAAATTTCCAAATGTAAACTTTGCCATTCTGATGGTAAGATATATTTATAAGATGTAAATATCATTGATATTTGACTTAAATGGTTCAATACACTCTAAAAAATAAAGGTGATTTTCAGAGCAATGCCATAGAAGATACATATTTGCTTCACCAAATAACCTTTAACTGAACAATTCTTAAAATAACCATTTTTTTCTTATTGTAAAGAACATTTTTAATAATCAGAAGAACTGTACTCCACTATATATAACTTTTTGTGCAATGGAAATGTTCCATTAAATGCCAATGAACCAAAGATGGCCTTAAATAACCTTTATTTTTAAGAGTGTAAAGTCTATGATGCTGTGAATTAAAGTCCATTGCAACTAGAATTTTTTTCTGCAGACATTTGATATCAACTATCAGTATTCTAAAGCCTTGCATTGGATCAGCATCACCGGCTGCGCTCTGTCTGTACTGGGTCTGTCTGTCACAGCTGTGTACCAAATCATAACCAGGTAAAGGCTTATAGTTTACACTGTTAAGCATAGCCACAGCTATTTGAGTGGTGAAACTTTTTATAACTTATATTCATGCACTTTGCCACAGGAAGTCAAGAGGATGCAGTCCTACTCTGCTAGTTGTGAACATTTGCATGAGCATGACTGTTTTCTACCTTCTCTTCATCTTCGGCATAAACAACCCTGTCCAACATCAGATTATGGCAAATGTGTCTGGTCAGAACATAATTCCTGAGTCAGACCATCACAAGTACCCAGATGAGGGTCCCTGCACAGCATTTACAGCTCTCCTTCAGTACTTCCTGTTGGCCACGTTCACTTGGAACACTCTGTACGGCATTAATGTATTTCTTCTCTTCAAAAACGGAGTCTATGGAACACCTCCATGGTTTCCAAAGGTCTCCCTGGCTATTGGATGGGGTAAGGGACATTGACAAAACACTAATGTATTGTGTAGTTTGTGCTTGGTTTTCAGTATCGGTAAAAACCACGGGTGTAATTTCCTATGGGGACAGAAAAAACAGGATTTCCTATGGGGACAGGATTTTTTCAAAATCCCGTTTGTGCCCCACCCCTTTTTTGAAGCCCAATAAATGTTTAAAATTTGGGGGGGGGGGGGGGGGGGTTATTTTCATAGAAACATCAGTAGCTATATTAATATCAGTGATACTGGCCTTCATTCATAAAAAGATGGCATTAAACAATTATTTAAAATATACTATCTTTATGTTGTTTCTACATTACAGTGGAAATTGAGTCTCACATTATTCACATTTTATTTACACAGAAAACAATAGCTAACATTTTTTACTTTGAAATGATTAAAGGGGTGATGAACTGAGAAATCAAATTTTCCTTGAGCTTTTGACATCTAAGAGGTCATCATATTATAAGAATATCCTGTAAATTTCAGAACTGAAAACGTCCTTGTTAGTCCAATAAATGCTTTTATTGACACCAGGCTCAGCAAACGACTCGTTTTTCAAAGTGGGGAACTATGACGTCAAAGAGGATAAAACACCACCCCCGCTGAAGAAGATCAACGCCTACTTCAACACGGCTACTTTAGCCCCGCCCACCGATTCGCGCATTACACGCATAGCTAAATAACATGTGCCTACCTCGTGATGACAAACCGGATCGAGCTACCGAGCAATAAACATGACATTTACAAAATATTGTGCAGTGCCTGGTTGTGGAAGAAGACAGTCGCTGCATAAGCTTCCTCTGGATTCCAATAGGAATGTTTGGTTAAACTTTATTTTTAATGACGTTCCAGCTGATGTGGGTAAAACATTGTCCGTTCGTTCACTTCATTTCACTGAGGATTGTTTTGTAAACAAGACACAGGTCGAGACTGGATTTGCAGACCGATTAAGATTAGAAAACGGTGCTGTGCCTTCTATATTAGATCCGACAGGAATGATCAATCATTTTGATGTTTTTGAATGTAAAAACCAAGCGAACGTCATAAGTTGACCTCAGACAACAATATAACATTTTTTAAAAAGCTAGTTCATGACCCCTTTAATAAAAATTCTCTGAGTCTTGGCAATCGGCCCCTATTAAACAATAAAGAAAGTAAGACATATTTTTCATTATACATAGTTTAGTAGCCTACTATTCTTTTTGGAAGAATTTATCATTATAATCAAATTATTTCCTGGATTTTGTATCACCATTGTCCCTAAATGTATGTAAATGCAGGAAATGGGATTCAAATCGAAAATATTTTCCCCCATTTTGTGTCCCCCCCCCCCACTTCTCAAACCAAAGTTACACCCTTGGTTAAAACGATATATGCGTAAATGTACTGTATCAACTGGTATAACTATTCACATTTTTATTGCGGTTATGCCAGTGTTACCTGTGCCACTTTTCTGCTGCTGAATCATTAGCGCCACAGCAAAATAAATCCTTTTTTTTTTATGTCAAGAAAGCATTGCTCACTTGCAATTTCGCATAATTTACTCACCCTGGTGTTGTTCCAATGCCGTATGCCCTTCATTCTTTTTGTGACCACAAAAGGAGAATTAAAAACAATATGTGCTGCTCGTGCTCGTCCATACAATGGCATTGAATAGCAACCAGGATCAAGCTTTATGCAAAAAATATGCAAAAGCTTCACAGAATGATCCCATGCGACTCATGCCATATATTCCAAGTGTTCTGGGAGTATACTATAGGGTTTGGAAAAAAAACAACAACCAGAAACTTGCAGAAAAATCCTGACCTTAGCCCAGTGGCGGATTTAGCAAATTGGGGGCCCAAGGCGAAGGTAGTATGGGGCCCCCCATCCGATCTTTAAAAGAGAACGAAAAAAAAAAAAATCAGATTTTTTTTTTTAAATAAACTATTACATGGCACTTTCTGGAGAGTTTTATGCAAAGAAATATAGGGAAAAAAAGTAGGTCTAGCAAGTCTTATGTTTCTGTAATTCACAGAGATCAAACACAAATATGCTGACTGAATAGATTGCTAGTTGAGAAACACTGCTGTAATTAATGTTTTTATGATGACTTTGTGAAAGGTTAGCTAAACAGCATGAGCCGTCTTCCTGCTGGCCAGTAAGTTATTTGGCAAATTTCATTCATACAGATCTGTATTATGCTATAGTTTTTGATAGTGTTATACATTTCTTACAGATAATCACGATGATCATTGCGTTTGTCTTACCGAATGTGGTAGCTTTATGCAATTACAGTTTGTCTAAGCTTTTTATTAATGCCGACAGTAAAATGTTGCCAGATATTGCTACGAAAAACAAGAAAACAAAATAATAATAATCCGAAATAAGTTCAAAGCTTGTGTTTTGGAAATAAGATTAATATATCACTAACCCTCACATGCAACTTTCCACTTTAATAATTTCCTAAAGTGTCACATTAAATCAGAAAAAACAAGTCCAGAAGACTACTGCCACCTTTCCATTAGGTGGATCTGGCAACACGGAGGCTGCACGCGCGCCCTCACTCACAACGCGCTATCAAGCCCCGTTCACTGCGCTAGCTTCTCGCAGCAAAGTGCATTGCAAACACTCATATTAGGTGGTTTAAACGGCTAATTAATCATTCCGAGAAATATGACAGAGTTCTGGACCTCGGTCACCTCATAGCTGGCTACGGCTTGCCACCTTTGACTGATAAAAAAACGGGACATATCGATGGGGGGGGATGGGGGTGCTGGGGGTTTACATGCGCTTCGTGAGGCACACACGCACGCACGCAAGCTCTCGCGCTCTCTACCTCTCTACCGTGCGCGCTGTTTGAACATTCATATTCCTCTTAGCCTTTCGAAAACCGGGAGAGTGTATAAATTTCCCGGGACAGGTTGTTAAAAAGAAGAACAATCCCGGGAAAAACGGGATGGGTGGTAACACTACCAGAAATATGGGACAAACCGCGTCCCGTATTGATTCAAAACGGGACGCGCTGTTTATTTCACAAATACGGGACGATTCCGTATTTTAAGGGACGGGTGGCAACCCTACGGGCATCACAAAAAAGTTTGTTACCTTCTGCAATTTTGCTAAAAACGTTTTGCTTTCCTCCCGCTTCCTGCTTTTTCAGCACCGCTTGGGTAGCTTCTCTGTCTGTCACTCTGTAGCCTACACTGTCTGTCAATAACTTATTTTTCTCCGTCAGTTTTTTGGCGCATTAGCCTTGTCACTTTCGCACGCAGAAAGTGAGATAATGGAATAGTCCAATGTAGTGAGGTGGGGGGCCCCCTCCTGTCTGCGACACTAATGATTTGATGTCTTTTTTCGCAAATGTTTTTTAGAAATATATAATTTGCGAAAAGTAAAAAATAAATAAAAACTTAAGCATAATTTAATGGGGCATTTTGGGGGCCCCTAGGTAGCTCGGGGCCCAAGGCAATTGCCGACCTTTGCCTAATGGTTAAGTCCGCCCCTGCCTTAGCCGTTGGTCTTCTGTGCACTACTGGGCAATATGCAAGTTTGAGACTTCCCAGAGATATTTAACTCGGTTAAAAAAGCACACAGATCCTTTTTTGGGGGGAATTTTTAGGCATTTCATATTGCTTTTATGTTAATCTTGATTTCTCACAACTTGTGTGCTTTTTCTGGGCAAGACGGTGTGAATTGCGGCACTTAGACAATGCACACATTGCGCAGCCGTGCAGAGAAGACTAACTGCCAAGGTCAGGATTTTCATAAAAAAAAAAAATACATCAAACTTTTGTTTGGTTTGTTTGTTTTATATATCCCCAGTACACATGGAATATAAGACACGTGTTGCATGGGATCATTCTGTGATACTTTTGGTTATTTTGCTGGTCCCTATTCACTGCCGTTATAAGGATGAGTGCAATCGGGATTTTTATTATTACATTCTCCCCTTATGGTCCAAAGAAGGGCATGTGGCATTAGAACAGGGCCAGGGTGAGTAAATGAAGACTTTTTTTTTTTTTTTTTTTCATTTTAGGGTGAACTATCCCTTTAAGGTTTGTTAAACGTTAATCATCAAAGTACTGTATGATTGTGTGGAATTGACCCTCTCACTGTGACGTTTTCTTACCAGCATGAAGGAGCGATAACGGTGAGGGAAGTACCTCAGTTATTATTGAGTAGTTCACTTTAAAATGAAAATTACCCCATGATTTACTCACCCTCAAGCCATCTTAGGTGTATATGACTTTCTTCTTTACAATCAGAGTTATATTAATAAACACGCTGACGCTTCAATTTCCATTTCCATTTATTCATTTAGCAGACGCTTTTATCCAAAGCGACTTACAAATGAGAACAATAGAAGCAGTTAATCTAACAGTAGGACAACAATATGCAAGTGCTATGACCCCTCTGTTTAATCTAATGCAGTACATGTACATTTTTTTTTTTATAAAAAATTAGAATAGAAGAGAAAGTGTTAGTATTACTGGATCAAGTGCTGCCGAAAAAAATGCGTCTTCAGCCGTTTCTTGAAAGTGGCTACGGACTCAGCATCTCTGGTTGAGTTAGGCAGATCATTCCACCAGCAGGGAACAGCCATGGTAAAGGTCAGAGAGCCTCTTTGAGATGGTACCACAAGATGACATTCGCTTGCAGAGTGCAAGTTTCTGGATGGAACATAAGCCTGAAGCCTGAATTAATGAGTTTAGGTAAAAGGGAGCAGAGCCAGTGGTTGTTCTGTAGGCAAACGTCACTGACTTGAATTTAATGCGAGCGGCAACTGGCAACCAGTGCAATTTTGTGAGGAGAGGAGTGACGTGCTCTCTTCGGCTCATTAAAGACCACTCTGGCTGCAGCATTTTGGATCAGTTGCAGAGGTTTGACAGAGCAAGCTGGAAGACCAGCCAGGAGAGCATTACAATAGTCCAGTCTGGATAGAACAAGCGCTTGGACAAGGAGTTGTGTAGCATGCTCTTTTAGGAAGGGCCTGATCCTCCTAATGTTGTGCAAGGCAAATCTACATGACCGGGCAGTTCTAGCAATGTGGTCTATGAAGTTAAATTGATCATCAATTACAACCCCAAGGTTCCAGGCTGACCTTAATGAAGTTATGGATGACGAGCCTAGCTGAATGGTGAAGTTGTGATGAAGTGTTGGGTTGGCCGGGACCACAAGTAGCTCTGTCTTTGCAAGGTTTAGTTGAAGGTGGTGGTCCTTCATCCAGCCAGAAATGTCTGTCAGGAAGGCTGAGATGCGTAGGCTGAGTATTTAGTTTATCCCTTTAAACTAAATACGAATAAGAAGTCTTGCTTGTATTGGAAAAAAAAAGCACTAATGACTCAGCGAAAAGATATTATAAAACTGTATTTCAAATAATTGTTTAGTTATATTGATCAAGTAGCTTTACTGCAGTGTACATGACTGTATTTTAATTAAAAAAACTTTTCCAAAAACGAAATAAATAAAGATAGGTGTATATTGTCAACCAACATTTTTATGAATATTGGTAAATCGTTTTTTCTTATTTCATCCACCCCTGCATCCTGGGTATTAACTGCAAAATCAAACAAAAGACTAAACCCTAAATATAGAATAATATATCCAATATATAATGTCATTAAATGTCAATACATCTTTTTCTGTTTAGTTCTACCTGCTGTTATTGTTGGTATATCATTGGGTTCCACCTACAGTGTGAAAGACCCTTTAGGTTATCGACAAGAAGAGTTGTAAGTATCAAATATTATTATTTTTTTAAAAACTCAACTTTATTTATCTTATGCCCAGACTCACATACAAGGCTTACACCTAGTCCCAGACTAAAATGCATGTTTGAGCTATTTATGTCAGTGCCATTGTTTTGTCTAAAGATGCACACTAATGTTTTTTCAAGGTACCTTTAAAAAAAAAAAAAAAAACTTAAATGCCCTAATTTAAGACCTAACCCTGTCTTAATCTAAGCCCTGCCTGTGAAACCAGCCCTTAGTATAGTTCACCCAAAAAGAAAAATTCTGTCATAATTTACTCACCCTCACATCATACCAAACCCGTAAGACTTTCGTTCATCTTCAAAGCACAAATTGACAGTATTAGCCCAGTTTAGTCCAAATGTGATCACTATATATGATGAAAAAATTGAATTTAGGCTTTTATTCACATGTGAACATTGTTCAGCGAACATAAACAGAAGCTCAAGCATCCTTGCTTGCGTCGCTGAGAGTGTCAGGCTCGAGTGAAATCCTACACCGTGTCCCAAACGCTCAAGACTGGATGACTGGTATCTTGGGGTGAGGCATGCTGAACAGCAGCGTCCCACTCCAGTGCCTTTCTTCCCCGGAGGTGCATGAGGAGGTCACAAAGTCGTGGAGGCACCTTTTTCTGCCAGAAACCACTCTGGTGCCTCCTCCATTCCCTCGATGGTTGGGTTGCCAAAGGGTACGTGGGTATCCCCCCAGTGGAGTGTGCCATTGCGATGCAGCTATGCCTTCAAAATGCTGCCGTCTGACAGAGTAATCCGCATCTCCCATTCAAGGCCTGTAAGTTTTCATCTGTGATTACGGCCAAGGCTTGAAGCAATGCTGGACAGGCATCTCCACCTCTGCCCTGCACGCCATTGTCCTCCTGCAAGTGTGTCAGGCCAAGGAACTCAAAGAGTTGCACGAGGGTAGTTCTGACCCAGGGTTGATGCAGGAACTGCGCACAGCGACGGAACTGCGCACAACGACGGACCTCACCCTACGTGCGACAAATGTCACTGCGAGGTTGGCTCACTGGATTTTGGATGCCATAGTCTTGGTGTATCAGGCTCACGACCGGCCATGCCCCCTTGGAGTGAGAGCTCACTCCACTCGGAGTATTGCCTCCTCCTGGGTGTTGGCACACAGTGCCTTGCTGGCAGACATTTGTAGAACTGTGGAACTCACTCGCCAATGTCCATTGGCTTGTTTTATTTACACTCAAATGGGATTGGGTTCTCAGGCGACATTCAAATTCGTCAATAACCTCGTGTAACATCTCTGTTCCTTCCTTCAGGGAATGGGGGTTAAATTAGTAACCTAGACGTTCTTGCTAAAGCTCAAACATGCTGCATAATACACAAAAATGAAGCTCTTTGGTTCTTGCTGAAGCTCAAAAGTGCTACATAACACACGAGAATGAACCTCATTGGTTCTTGCGGAAGCTTAAACGTGTTGCGTAACACGAGAATGAACCTCATTGGTTCTTGCGGAAGCTTTAATGTGCTGGGTAACACACGAGAATTAACCTCATTGGTTCTTGCAGAAGCTCAAACGTGCTGCGTAACACACTAGAATGAAACTCATTGGTTCTTAAAGAAGCTCAAACATGCTGCGAGCAAGCATGCTTGGGCTTCCATATTCCATAACTGATGCGTGCTTTGATGAATGTTTGTGAATATGTGAATAAAAGCTTAAATTCAATATGTTCATTTTATAAAGCGATCGAGTCATTTCAGGAAATTTGGACTAAGTCGCTCAATTCATGTGGATTAATTTCTTGATCTCTTTATGGACTTTTTGAAGTGCAAAAGTGGTAGCTGCATAACTGTCAACGGAGGGACAGAAAGTGTTTTCATTTGTGTTTCGAAGATGAACTAAAGTCTTATGGGTTTGGAACGATATAAGGTTGAGTAAATTACATAATTTTCATTTTTGGTTGAACTAACCCTTTAAATGTAAAAAAAAAAAAAAAAAACTTTATTCATGTGTTTTTACACTGTTCTCTCTGGATTTTAGTAGTTCAGTTGTCACTCTTTTTTGATGCAGTTGCTGGTTGGCTTCTCTGGACCACAAACAGAAGTTCAGTATGGGGAAACCCATGTTTTGGGGATTCTTGCTCCCATTAATGCTCATACTGCTCTCAAACATGGCAATACTGCTGCACTTCGCTCACAACATCTGCAGGACCAACCCTAACTTAAACAGGTATGTTTACTTGGGCACTAGAAAAACACTATCAGTTATCAACCAAAAGGCATTTCATTTGAGAATATATTTGACCAATAACACTGTTGCTGTTTAGTTCACGGAAAACTCCTCTAAAGAAGAAGATTTTGAGTAGTTTCTCTCTGGCAGTGATGCTCGGCCTGTCCTGGGTCACCGGCTACATTTTGATCATCACCCATGAAACGAATCTCAAACTTATTCTGAGTGTGGTTTTCTGTCTCTTAAACACAACACAGGTGTGTTAATGCACATTGCATAAAAATGCACAAAATCTTATAATGGATTATAAATTAAATCAGCGATGCTTCTCTTTTTCTTTCCATTTCCAAAGGGTGTTCAAATATTAATTTTATTCACTCTGAGGCCGTTATTAAACTCAAACCCAGCATTTCTGAACAGTCTGCGTGTGTCAAACATAGACTTTCACATGAAGACATTCTCTTTATGGAAAAAAAAGGTGCCAGAAAGCAACGAAAGCTACAAATCCACTGAATCTGAATTGGCCTGATTGGCCATCAAAGGTAATGACCAAAAGATTATTATTTTGAGACTTCTTTTAATTAATTTCACACAATGAATGATGACAATGAGGAATATCAGCTTAAGTCAGATATTTTGTCTTGGTGTTCATACTAGCAATTTTTTTGTGTATGTGTGAATTTTGTGTGTATTGTGTGTTTATACAAATTTTTTTTTTCTGAATTTAATGTGTATGTGTGATATGTTTAATGTATTTACAATGTTTTATTGTATGTGCCATTAGGAGCATTTTGGGCTTTGTACACACTGTACACAAAACTGATTTGGTTTTAAATTTCAATCTTTAGGACTTACTGTTGAAACATTTATTATGAAATCTGACCTGCTAATTACACTAGTAGTATAGGCTTCTATTCACCACGTAATGAATGTCATATAATTCACACAAAAATGTGCCACATTCCAAATGATGATAAAAACTGCTTGAAATCAATTGTGAAAACAATTGAAAACAACAACAACAGATATAGCTTTGTTAACACCTGATTTCATTGGCTTTATTTGATGTTCAGACTAAAGAAACTATTTTTTTTAGATGTGTCTGAACAAAGCTTGACAATTAAGGTTTGGAGTTACAAGTTTATTGCCAGCTGCCAGTTCTGTTTTTTTTGCTATGTTTGATTTTTTTTTTTTTGTGCTCTAATGTAAAATAATATTAATGTACTGTAAACACACCAATCTTCACTCCAAGTTTGGCTCATTGCTTCTTTTTTACTAATCACTGTTGACATATATTAAACATTGATGAAATGACATATAGTCTGTTGGGTCTGAATTTATTTTTTTCACGATCTTAATGAGATCATATGTATGGGTTTAAGAATTTCTTTACTTTAGTAACCATAGCAAGTTTAGTTGAGATCATATTAGTGTCGGATCTGATGGTTAGGAAGTTTCTGTAATACGGCCCCAGACCCCTAAAGCTAAGTCAGGAGAAAGTTTCCACCAGGGGGAGCCATTTACAAGAACATACTTTTGTGATGCATAGAAGCTACATAAACTGTGGTTGATCATAGTTTGCATTGTTTAAGCACATACAGTTGCTATTTTGTACAGTTTTTGTTCCTCTTTCATTCAAATGTTTCATCTGACGCAGATCAATTTTGCATTGAGACAAGACAAGCTAAACAAATGGAAGTTGCTGTCATGCAATTTATCAGAAAATAACATCTTCAACATTTTAAATGCTATATTTTCTAATCTTAACTGATTATGTGAAGTGGTTGCACACACACACACACACACACACACACACACACACACACACACACACACACACACACACACACACACACACACACACACACACACACACACACACACACACACACACACACACACACAGAGAGAGACAGAGAGAGACAGAGACACAGACAGACAGACATATAGATAATTACATTGCCAAATGCAAATCTTGCTCTTTTATTCTCGAAAAAATATGCTGAATGGCGCCTTGCATGGCTGACACCGCTGTCGGTGTATGAATGAGTGAATGAATGGGTGAATGTGAGGCAATATGTAAAGGGCTTTGGTGGCCATGGGTCTGTTAAAGCGCTATATAAATGCAGTCCATTTACCATTTACGAAATAAGTTTTTACTGATCAATGAATATAAAAATTTATACTACAATTCCCCCCTTTTTATCATTCAGATTACCCAATCATAATAATAAAACAATAGAACAAATTTTAAGTCATATCATCACACTTATACTCGCCTCTGATTTTCGCATAAATGATCACTCTCTTAAACATTTGTGAAATAAGATTTGGAAAAAGTAAAAAGCTTAGGCTGTTTTTGTGGGGATAGTCCTTTAAGTATTAGCAAGCAAGTAAAGACTTTATCTGAAGCCGGGCTAAATGAATAAACACTGTTATTGCACTCCTGATCTAGATTAGACCCTCAGTCACCTCAGTATAAACAAGAAATAGTGTATAGCTGTAAGTAGGAAAAACACATCAATTTAACACTCTGGTTATGTCGTCACATCTGTTGTTTGTTTCAGCATGCTATTAAAATACAAAGAATAAAAAGTAGAATAAAACCCTCATTGCAAACCCTCTCCTTGTACGCCACCTCGTAGCACGGATGACAGCTGTTTATAACCCTCTTTACATATCAAAAACATCTTCAGAAAGAAAAGAAAGCATACCGCATTTTAACACATATCACAGTAGCTCTTGCTACTTTTATCATCATACTTTTGTTCATCATCATCATCTGGATAGACTGTCATTTTTACCAATTTAACAGACATCCCAGCTTTAACCAGTCTCTGTACTGAGCTTGAAACACAAGTTATAATGCATGGTAAACATAACAATATTGACATTCCTACCACTCCAATTGGTAGCACAGTTTGAATCAGCCAGTACCCCCATCCTCCCCAGAGATTCATAAACCAATTAAACCATGTACTCTTAACATGTTCTGGCTCCTGTACGGCCTTTCTCATGTGTTCAATTACATTCGTGATGTTGTCACTGTAATCAGGAATATTGAAACAAGACATTCCCAACATGTTGCAAACTCCTCCTTTCTTGTATTCACCCATGAATAACAAAATTATCAGAATAACACATACAATCATAACTCCATACACATTCTGCCTTTTCCATTAATCAACGCCCATCTCCATATTGTCACCATTAGGCTTCTTTTGACTTTCAGTTTGTTTTGATTTGCCACGTGTTCCCCGTCTGAGTTTCCCGCCACCAATCTGTATCCATGGACACTGATCACCTCCCTCACAGCTGCCTGTCATTTGTATCATTATCACTGTGTATTTAATTTCCTGCCTGTCTTCTGTTCAGTGTCCGGTATTGTTTGTGTTTACAAGCTGTTACACCCGTCTGCCTGTTTGCCTGTGATTAAGTACACAGCCAGACCCAAAGCCCGGATTACCACCCTCGACCATGGAGAACTCGTGTGTGCCCCCCGCAGACGGAGAGCTACCACCCGCCGCAATGCGTCAGCCAGAGCCCGAGACAAAGAGGACAGAGCTGACCCTCGCCCCGGAGGAGGAGCTCCAACAGGAGTCTGACCAGGGGTGTGAGCCCACGACATCTGCGGACGAGGGAACCCAATCCACGGATCATGAGGACTGGCTGAAAGATTCTTCTGAGAAACTACTGTTTCCCACCCTGTCCCACCCTTCATCTAAATCATCGTTGTCTTCAGACCTCTCCAGTGACTGCATCCACCCTATCATCAACCTGTCAAGTCCCACCATCTCACCTCAAGGCTCAGCCAGTCCTCCAGCCCCGCCGCTGCTTGATGTTCGCTGCCATACATCGTCTCTGGGGAGGCTTCCGGACGTCGAGACGTAGGTCAGCTCACCATCCGCAGCACCCGGGTGTGAGGATCTCGTGGCTCCGCCTCCAGCCTCAGTCCTCTGCACTCCATCTCGGCCTGTCGACCTGCCGGCTCCGTCTTGGCTCCTCCCACCTACGCCTCCACCAGAGACCCTCGAACCATCGGCTGCAGCGGGTTCCCTCATCCTGCCGGCTCCCCCTTGGTCAGTCTTCACTCTGCCGCGGACTTACGGTCCGTCCCCTACGCTCCATCCCTCCACCCCTTTGGCTTCAGCGGGCTCCTCCTTCCGTTCAGCGTCACCTCTGTCCTCCCTCACTCCACCTCCGCCTCTGCTCTCGGGCACTCTGGCTCCATATCCAGCACTCGTCGCCGCAATGTTGCCTGGGTCTCCAAGACCAGCATCGTCGTTGGAGTCCACCGGCTCTCCATCTGCGCCGATGGATCTTGCCGCCGAGTCTCCGTCGGTCATCCCCCAGCTACCGTCAGCCTCTTCTCCACCTGGTCTCTTCCCTCAGTCTACTCTGCCGTGGGCAATATTTTACTTAGTAATCTCTATTTAACACCGTATTTAATAAAATCTATCCAGAAAAAGTTTTATCTTTAACCAATATAGTTGTTCAAAATTAACTATAATGTTTCCATAGCGGACCTTGTTTTTTTCGCTTATTACTATACAGATTTTCCATGATTAGCCAGATTTTCTTTCTTACCCTTAATGGAAAGTCTTATCAAGTTTCTTCAATAATAATCCTTATAATTTACCTGAAATATTTTCTAATGAATCAGTAACCAATCAAATCATTGGATCTATATCAATCCTAAGCCCTATTTTTATTCAATCAAATAAAATCATCAAAATCATCACAAAACAGATTCTTTTGCTAAGCTCAAACCATTAGTTAGTCCACATCTTCCTCCAGGTGTGTTGATAATCTCTTTCGCCTCATGGACATCCCGTCTTCACCAGGGTGACTCTTTGGTGTAGTCTAAGGTGAGAGGCTTGGAGTCAGGTGTCACACTCTCCAACCATTTTCTGATCATTACCAAATTTTTTCCCCTTAGATGACGACCGCACCCCCACTGGAATGAACCATTTCCTGCCTGCTGTCACCTGTGAATGGAGACCTTAAGTATTTTGTTAGTGACCGCTTGACTAGCCGGTCGTCCCTTTTGGTGTGACCTGTGGAATTTTCCAAATTTATTCTCAACATTTGGCCAATTAAACTCTGTTTCTTCTCATTTTCTCATTTATTCTCATCGCAAAAAGCAACCACCCAAAGATTCTGAATGACTACAGACCTGTGGTTCTAACTTCGTTAGTTATGAAGTCCTTTGAAAAACTGATAAAGAAAGAGCTGCTGGGTAAAATTGAACATCTCCTCGACCCCTTGCAGTTTGCATACAGAGCCAACAGGGGGGTGCAGGACACTACCATAACTCTGCTCAACCTCATATACAAGCACTTAGAGGGTAACAAAAAACATGTCAGACTGCTGTTTGTGGATTTCTCGTCCGCCTTCAACACCATCCAGCCCCATTTATTGGTGCAGAAGCTCATAGAAAATCTCGGGTGGGACTGCAACTTGGTGGGCTGGATTTTGGACTTTCTCACTAACAGGACACAGAGAGTGAGAGTAAATGGACATCTTTTTGGAATATCAGTGACATCAACCAGCTTCCCTCAAGGCTGTGTTCTCTCTCCTCTTTTATACATTATGTACACTAACGATTGCAAATGAGATTGAATTACAGTGAATAAGAACCAAATTTATATGCAAATTATTCAGAATTATAATGTAACCCTTTATCAACTATTCGTCCACCGATAAATTGAGATTAGGGTATTTTATTGATTCTGGACAGAATATTATCCCCTGGCCTACGGTAATAATATCATAAGATTATGATCACTGATTATGAGCAAGGTAACAAAATGTTTAAGGCAGTAACTTGTAAGCACACAACACAAGATACTTGTATGTAAGATCAAGCAAAACCTTATTGAACTACTCTGTAATACACGCAAACTAATCTAATGAAAACACACAAAAATTAATTCAAACAGTGACAGAAAAGGGGTGATGCTATTTACGGAATTTGAATGGAGTCCCTAATGTCTAGCGTTAGACACTATTTCTTGACCGCAACCTGAGAGAATAAATACACTAGCAATTCAACCTTCGTTCGTTTGCTTAATAGGACTTGCACCAGTTCAGCAAGAATTAGGAGATTGTGTACTTGCGTTTGGATGCTCCTGTGAGCGTGTGCCTTCCCTTCTATGACGAAGTTGCTGGAGGGAACCTCTTCGGCGCTGATTGGCTGGCAGTCGGTCGATGATGCGTTCTGAGGGACAGCACTCGATGGTGAATGGTTGGTTGGCTTTGCCGGGTGGCGCTTCGTGTGCCGGTTTCCTTGATTGGGGGTTGCTGTGCAACCGAGTTTCCTCTGAGTCTGGAGGAGCTGCAGGATAGGCTCTGAGAGGGTTTTCTTTGACGAAGTTCAACGAAGGCCCTTTCAGAAGAGTTGATGAGTTTTGAGTGAGCTCTTGGTGGTTTGAGAAGCATGCAACCGTACATGCTAGGCGATGGAAAGGTCCTCACAAAACAAAGCAAGAGCAAAAGTCACTGCAGAAGCAAGGCAAAAAGCAAAGCAGAGCCGCTTATCATTGGGTTATAAGCATGTCCATCCGACACGTCCTTCTGAGTGTGTCAGCTAATCAGATATTGTCTTGGGCGGGACCTACGCCCAGTTCTCCGGTTCTTGCATGTAATTAGCATAACGTCCACATGATCGCGTGTGCTCAAACTCTTAAGGGTTTAGTTAAATGCTTTAATAAGCCAACTTTATAGTTTAAATATGGTGCATCGTCCCTGGCCAAAAATAGTCGCGGTATGGACGGCATAAATATGTGACATAACATTTCCTAAAAATGCATTCAGATACATTTGTACATGTCTACAGTTGCATGTATAATTGTTATTTTAACTTTTAGCTAGTTCAATAGTGTATTGGGTGAGAGCACGTCACCTGGCGACGTCTTTTCCACGTGCATTTAGTCCATCATGACCCTCTATGAAATTCTTGTGAAATATGGAAAAAACCTGTGCTTAATCCTTGCACGGTTAATACTGCAATAATTAATTTAATTGCCCGAGTAGTTTTTAAAAGGTTGTGAAAACGTCCACTGACGTCCTTTATACGTCGATCATCAAGGCTGTGAATAGACATCAACTGACGTCTTTTGCACGTCTAGTCTAGCAAGACAGAAACAATTATCAGGAATTATCTTTATGAAATACACGATTTGTATACAAAGTAAATATATTTACTTTATCTTGTTTAAATAAATTACACAAGGTGCTCATGGTTAAGTGATTGCAAATTCACTGCATTTTAGTAATTATTTCAACCTGTTGTAGCCTGATGTATTCGTTGTTATTTTTTATGGAGTGTATGCATATACATGTAAAACAGAAATATACCCGGTCACCATTTATGTCTGAGTTGGATGTAATTGCCCAAACCATAAACTGTGCTGCCAAGATGTAGTAACAAAAGATCTCGCGATATTACAAAATCCTGCGATGGGATTATCTCGCGAGATGTTAATGCGTCTCCCATAGATTCTGCCTGGAACTTTGAACAACCACGAGGAGTGGAGGGAGTTGTGTCGATATTATTAAAAATCAACTGTTGGGTAAGTACATTTTGTATTAGATCAACGTCCTTGAGTTTTACTTGTGTGACATGAATAAACCGAAATAAATGATGCCCATATTGTCAACTGAAATAATTTACTGAGTTTGGCTAAAATTAGCCAGTAGGCTAAACTTTGAACGTATACAACGGTATACCATAGTATAAAGTATATTGTTTAATGATACAGTCAAAGTTATTACTGTAACTTAGTATTAGTAATGTAGTTTCTTTCAGAAAGTAAATTATCTGAAATGAAATGAAATGTTTAGCTGGATTTTAACATGTATGTTTTCAGTAACTGCTTTAAAAATAAAGGCAGAACATATTTTATACAACAAAATAAAATGTAATGCATGTTGATAACCTTTTTCTAATGTTTCATTCATGATTCATTCATCTTGTTCCATGTTTTTTAAATTTAGCTGTAGACCATTAAAATATTTTGAGAATAAGTGCATATATCATTTACCTCAAATTTATAATTTTATTTATTTATTAAAAAAAAAAAAAAAAAACTATATATATATATATATATAGTTACAGAGCATATATATATATATATATATTCTCTTCCCTTAGATGCTGTGAAGAGGTGAAGCCCAAATGCTACAGACTCTGAAATTGATGCAGCAATGGCAGAACACCTGAAACATGCTCCAGGAAGAGCTGGTGGATGGTGGATACAAAAAATGAGCCAAACAATGTGTTTAAAGGGATAGTTCACCCAAAAATGAAAATTGTCATCATTTACTCAACCTCATATTTCAAGCCTGTATACCTTTCTATGTTATGCTAAACACAAAGATGTTTGGAAGAATGTTTGTAACCAAGTAGATGTTGCTTCCCATTAATCGTTCTCCAATAATGGTAGTCAATGGTTGCTCTATTTGGTTACAAACATTCTTCAAAATATCATCTTTTGTGTTCAGCAGAAGAAAAACTCATACAGGTTTGGAACATGAGGGTGAGTAAATTAAAGAATTTTCATTTTTGGGTGAATTATCCCTTTATATATAATTCAGTATTTTGTAATTGGTATTTTAGTTTGGTTAACAAATGTTAAACATTGAAAAAATATTAAGAGAAATTTTGGCTGTTCAAGATCAATAAAATGTTGTGCTAAATCAGAACATGCTGCTTTTTTTCTTATGTCCACAAATAATGTGTTCTTGTTTGTGATGTACACGTGATTAAAACATTTTATTGACGGTCAGGTCTGACTGGACAAATTTTGGACCTTTTTAGAACCTTTGTCAAGATGTGTAAACCTCAAGACTTGATTGCCTTTCACGATGTTACACAATATGTGTGTGATTATTTTAAATGCAGACTTATATATAGCCTACACTTAAATTATGCAGAAACACATTTAAACACACTAATGACGACGCATTTAGACGTCCAAGGACGCGCTGAAGAGACGTGGAATTCACGGCCAGAAAAGACGTCGGTTCAACTTCCATTTTGGAACTATTTTTCAACCATGACGGGACGTGTCGCACGGACGTCTTTTCAACGGTCATTACACATCCAAATGTTTGCTGGGAAGTCTCTGAAATTTACAGCTACAGAGAAGATGTGTCCCTGGTTTAAGATCTGTGGTGATTCCGGGCCATGGGAATGCCTTAGCACCCTTCGTTTCCTGATAAGGCTGTGCATTTATGCATTGGGGTCACCACAGGGTTTCTTGGCTATTTGGTCTTAAGTTTGGGGAACAAAGAGAATTTTTTTCCTGCTGTCCTGGCATCACTGGTGAGATTAGACAGGCGACAAATAAAGAAGAAAAGAGAAAATTTCTATGCCGAACTGATTGTCACAGAAGGTGTTATGGAAAGGCACGAAGAGCGTCGTCATTCAGATGACGTCATCCGTCATCCGTCGAAAAAGCCGAACTCCACTCGTGATGAATCTCCATCAGGTGCGCTTGTAATTAGAGCACATTAAACATCCAACACGGGCAGAAACAAGATTCAGTGAGAGCGCTTGTCCTGCGGGTTTATCCAGCTTATCTCCTTTTGAGGAAAAAACTTTGTGACTAGAAGTTATGAGGTAAGTGAGGAGTACAACAGAAATCTGATGCGCATCAGTGATAAAGTGATAAATCAACCCGAGACACTGGTGGTAGGATGACTGTTTTAAGCTCGATTAACCTACATTCAGATAAATGTCATCTTGTGTGTTATTTGTAATGTTTACATGTCTGGGCATTTTTACTTTGAGTATGATAATGCTCCATTAAAGTGCACACAATTAATATATGAATTTAAAAGTCTGTTAAAAATGTGTATATTGTGGTAATGGCAAATGTTTTGTTGTAATTAGGAATTGTATTGTTTTTTTTTTTTATTTTGTATGTCATCAACCTAATTTGGACTAATTTGAGCTAGTTTGAGCCTGAACTTTTCTACTAAAGGAATGACTGTTTCAAGACTAATCTAATTGCAAACAAAGTTCATCTGTTCTAATCTATTGTGATATGGATGAAATCAACAGACTGCAAAACAAGATTGTAACAACTTTATTGAAGAGAAAGTAAAAGCCAATTTTGAGATGATTCCTGTGTCCGTGGTTGGGCCTGTTCACGGATAATCATAAAGTTTGCAGATAACACAGTCATAGTAAGTTTAATGGACACCACTGAAACATCTCACTGCCCTGTACTACGGTATTTTTTAAACTGGTGCAAAGAAGCCTTTTAGACTTAAATGTTACAAAGACAAAGGACAAGTGCATTGATTTTAGACGTCATCAGCCGACTCCTGAAAAAACGAAAAGATCCCTGATGACATTGTTTTATAAATCTTTTATTGAGTCCATCTTTACTTTTTCATGTATTTGCTGGTATGCTTCTCTTAGTTTAAAACGGAAAAACACATTAGCAATGGTAAATAAAGTTAGCAGCAAAATCATCCAAAACAGATTTAAATTCTCCTTTGTACCCTCTGCGATCTCTCTGCTTAACTCTGTAAAGAATAGGTAACGTTTGCATATAAGGCATACTTGAACTTAAACTTTAAATGTTGTGGTTTTCATTTCCATTTTTCTGACCCTGTATTTTAATTGATGTTGATGTTGTCGTCTTTGTTGTCATGTTCTGTATGTTAATTTCTTTGCTACTGCTGCAAAACTAATCGCCCCTCGGGGACAAATAATGGTGACAAAAATTTAGATCACAACTGTCCATTCAGTGTACTGTTACATCTGTAGCTGGAGCCATCGCCCCTGTATGGTGGAGACTAAAATGAGACAAAGTTGTTACTGGTCCTAAAATAAACTAGTCAAAAACGTCACTTCTATCGTTTAAAGTCTGCATTATTATTTTAAAGACTTTTTTTTTAAAGTCATTCAGTTTTACTTTTAAAACATTTACAAATTGCCCTCTAAATGTATAAAATCTGAACTGCCTGTAGCATGATTTCTTTTAACATCTCCATGTCTACGATTTTCAACTGAAACACTGCTTTACTATAAATTGTCATGATCCTGCCTTCTTGTCCTTGATTTTCCCTAGTCTTGAGGCTGGATCGTGACCGACCCATGTTTTGTGTACAAGCACGTGGCCTTTTGTTTGGGCCATGTGCTTGTGTTGTCTGTTACGTAACCCCGCCCCCTTGTTGTCCTCGGCTTGTCATTATTATAGTCAGCTTCACCTGTTCACATCATTAGTGTCTCCCTATTTCATCCCCTTGTGTTTGCTGTCCTGTGTTGGTTCATTGTGATTCTTACTTGCATGTTATCTTGCCTTGTGAGTATCCTGTCGAGAGTATTGTCTAGAGAGAGTTCTGATTCTATATTCGCTGTTTGTTTATCGTCTAGTTATTTGTCTGGTCATAGTCTAGTTCTGTCACTCCTTACCCTGTCCATGTTTTGCCCCTTCGTGGGTTTTGTTTTACCTGTTTTTTGTCCATAAACTGTCAAGCATTCTGTCTGCGCTTGGGTTCATCTTCAAGATCATAACCTAAATAGCTCATCACTTATGACATGACCAGGCATTCAGGACTGGTACACCTCATTTTCATAAACTTCTAACATCAGACTTGATCAACTTTCTTTTAACTCTAGCCCAGCTCAAGGCATCTTTGCCAGAAATTACATGCGTTTTCAAATAAAACAGAAATTTATAGTTGTCTTTTGCCCATACATCAGGGAATTTAGACATTACAAATTTCCACTCAGATTGAGTCTCTGTCGTACTGGCAGTTTCAGCCACAGCACACACTGGTCAAATGAGCCACCAATCACAGTTCAGTGCGCATGCTTTGTTTTGAACTTGAATTGGTGGTATCTACTAAGTGCGAACCAGAGCGGTTATGAGAGTTGTGAACATAGACGGTTGCGACACAGTAGCTGTGTCCGAAACCGTTCACTCATTCACTAATCCCTATATAGTGTATGGCATTTGAGTGCACTATATCAGCAAGGAGTGAACAAAATGAAGTGAGTGAATTCCATGGTGAATTCGGGCGCTGACATTTACACTGTGTGTCGGAGAGCTGGAGCTGTCGCAGAATATGCTTCGTCACACGTACTGATAAAACTCCTTTTATCTTACGTTACATACTTTATAAAATAATGTTAATAACAATCATAGTGATCTCGCCGCCGCGCCGTCACGTGATTCGTGTAGCTCTCAATAGTTCCAAACAAATCGCGTTGCCAATGATTTTAAGCGGGGCAGAGAGCAGCATGTGTGTGTGTGTATATATATATATATATATATTTAATGGCGTTGTGCAGTACACTTCCCTCCAAAATTAAACACACAAATGTATTTGTGGCGAACAGGACGAGGCCGAGGGACGTGAGAGATGCGAGACCAGTGTGCCTCACAGGTGTCACTCATTAACACTCACACCATATATATATATGACTAATTAATGTCATTTTGTTAATAGATTGGTGTGCCAAGAGTGACATTAGTCTTCAAAGCAAGAGTCTTGTGACAAATTATCATAGGATATTATAGCCATAAAAAAATCATGGTACTTGGATACTTAAGTAGCCTACATTTGAAGGCAAATACTTTTGTACTTTTACTCAAGTGAATGTTTAAAGGCAGCACTTCTACTTTTACTTGAGTAATATTTTAACTTGAGTATCTGTACTTTAACTCAAGTACATGGTATGTGTACTTCGTCCACCACTGCACACAACAGATTAAGATAAGGAAACTGTTTCAGCCAAATCACAAGCTTATCATTTAAAAACAAAACATCAGCTTCTAGTTCTTTCATAGTCAACACTTTTCAAGCTGTTTGTTTTATCAGATGCCTTTCTACACATTTTACATTGAGCAACTGTACTACTGTACTCAATAACGTTTCATTCAAACACAATAACCCTTTTAGTTACTTTTATATACTTTACAACTCATATTTGTAGTCATTATCCATAATTTTACATCTGGTACTTATTTTAGACCTTTCCTTTAAAAGGATCTCCTTACGACTTCAATCTTTGAACCTTCTTTTTTATCTCTTGTACTTTCTCAGATGAAAACGTTAATATTGTCATAATAAAGACTGATCTACTTTCAAACCCACATTAACACCAGAAATTTTTGAAACTTTATAGCACCCATGACATCTTCTGTGCCACCCTCATATGTCATCCCACTTTGTAAAGTCGGGAGAACTATAAATGCCTCACCTACCCTCCATCAGCCTGCCTCCTCATTATCCACCCTTACCACTTCTACAAGCTTCTGTAAAACTAAGGATCAGGTAAGAAGAGAACTACAGAGAATCAAGGTGAAAAAAACTTCAGGGCCAGACGGTATTTGCTCCAGACTGCTCAGGGACTGTGCAGACCAGCTTTTTCAGGTGGTTCTGTACATTATTAACCCTCTGGGGTCCAGAAACGCGCCGGCATTTTTTCCACATAGCAGCAACATAGACTTAAAATACTCCGTCATTTTTGGTCATATAAATAAAATCAATACATGATTTTAAACTATAGAGGGTTTTCTTTTTTTTGTGTACACTCACTTTAACATCAAAACTGTGTGCTTTTGTAAAATGAAGAAAATAAACAGGGTGTGCTTTCTGCCTCTCTGTCTCCGTTAACTTTTTTTCTGGAGCACGTCTCTAAACTTAAACAAAGCTCAGCGAAAACTATTCACCCAAGCATGAGCAATATATCTTTATAATCATTTAAGTTTGTACTTTTGAAATATCTAATTCCAAACTGAAATACATATTCTGTTTATGTAATCTATAAAAAAAGAGAGAGGTGTCAGCCAATCTCATTATCGTTCTCTCAGCTCATTATTCTGCTAATGTGACACGCCCACGGAGAGCGCGCGGTATTCAAACGCAAATTATCTGAAGCAACACATGCAAACGTGTAAACGCCCCTCATAAACGCGATAACACAACAAATGTAATCATCAGATTAATGTACTATTTCTTCTTGCGAGGCTGTGTGAGGAATAATCCTGGGACATTTACCTCAGAACATGTGCTGGTTTATTTTCATTTCGAGGAGCAACGGATCCATCTGAGAAGTAAGTTTTTTTTTTTATTATTGTTCTAATCGCGATATCATAGTGTATGTAAACCGCAAAACGACTGTTTAAATATGAATCGCGTCTATGTGTGAATGAATGAACTGAACAGTTTTTACCAAACCCTATTGCTATACTGAGATGAGTGAAAATCGACTGAAATATGTTGAAATAACGTTAAAATGTCTTTGTATTAGCAATGAATTAAACTGCAAATTAATATTTATATGCCCTAATATAGGCTATCATAAAAACGACAAACGATATGCCTATGTTACAGATGAAATATGAAAGACAACATTTCGTTGACTAGTTTTGGAAAGATTATTAACTGTTTACTGTAAACTAGACTACTGCCACATTGAATGAGCTTTTGTTCACCGATTTCTGCTCAAATGTTAAATATATTAGGCTATGTTTGTTTTGTCAAAAATAAAGTCATCAACTAGGACAGCCCAGTCTCATCCCAAGACATCATATGACTGACGCTTTTGACCATACGTCAACATCCGACGTTTTAGGGTACCCTTTAACGTCAGTTAGATGACGCTATCTAATCCTAACCCTACCCCAGACCTAAACCTACCCGCATCATCTAACTGACACTAAAGGTAAAGCGTCAGTAGATGACGCCCTAGGATCGTCATCTAACTGACGTTAAAGGGTACCCTAAAACGTCGGATGTTGACGTATGGTCAAAAGCGTCAGTCATATGACGTCTTGGGATGAGACTGTGTTAACTAGGATGCTATTATAGTGTTTGTTCCAATGTAGGCTTTATTCAAACTAATGAATCCTTAACTTTGAAATATGTATGATAAAATGTATACTTTAGTTTTTACAAAGAAATATTACACTTGAAATATTGTTGTTTTAATTGTTGCTGTAATTGTAACCTTTTTAATAAAATAGCAAATAATATATTTACAAGGTAGATGTAAACAAAATCTTAAAAGGTGACAAATTTGGGGAGAGGATACATATCCAAAACTTTCTGAAAATACATTATGAGAATTAACTACACAATTACTAGAAATGTTCACCTTGGATATTATACAATTTGCAAGCAAAAATACAAGTGGAAAAATACTATTTTTTTCTAGATGTTTCCAACTGTGAACCAATTTTGTAGTATATATATATTTCTTGTGTCCTTGTATTCTTTCTTGTGGCTCAGTGACACACCTGTGAAAAGCTCATTATGCAGGCTCATAAAGCAGGTCTTTTGTCTTCACAGGTGTGAATCAGACCATTATACATGAGTCACACCCATTTCGCATATTGCCTTTCCAAACAAAAAGTGTTTTACTAAATTTAAATCAATGTATTGTTTTATGTGAATGATTTGGCAGGATGATTTTCAGATCATTTTGAAGCAAAAATCCTAGGCGAGAACATCCATTAGTCAAAAGTCTTGTGGACACATATTTAGTATGTGTTTTGTGGCCTTATTTCAGAGACTTTAAGTTTTAGTTTTTTCAATAACCATGCATAAACAATATTCTCTCAAAAATACAAACATGTACATACATCTTGCTCACATATTATGGTAGCCCTGTTTGTGCTATATAGAGTGAATTTACACCTTTGCCATTAACATGTTTATAAATAACTGAAAAAAGCACAAATGTCAGACCATGTCAGAACACCTCCAGGACCCAGAAAACACCTTGGACCCCAGAGGGTTAACCGGAGCCTTTGTCTGGAGAAAGTTCCTGTTCTATGAAAAACTTCCTGTTTTTCCATTACCGAAGATTGCACAACCGAGGGAGCCTCACCATTTCAGACCTGTGGTGTTAACTTCTTACTTGATGAAAATCATGGAGAGGCTGATATTGAACCATCTATGACCCCTGGTGAGCCCGAAGATAGACCCCCTGCAGTTTGCATACAAACCAGGCATTGGGGTGGACAATGCTGTCATCTACTTGCTGCACAGATCCCTCTTGCACCTCGAGGAGCCCAGAGGCACTGTGAGGTGCATGTTCTTTAACTTCCAGTGCCTTTAATACAATACAACAGTTGCTGCTGAAAGGGAAGTTGGAGGCGGCGGGGGTCGACAGTCAGCTGACTGCGTGGACTATTGACTACCTCACAAACAGACCGCAGTACATGAGACTTCATGGCTGTGTGTCTGAAAAGGTGTTCTGCAGCATAGGGGCTCCACAGGGGACAGTGCTCTCTCCTTTCACATCAGACTTCAATTATAACACTAGCAGTTGTCATATCCAGAAGTTCTCAGATGACACAGCTCTTTTTGGACGGGTATTGGATGGGAATTACCTGGAGTATAAGGAAGTGATCATGGACTTTGTTGATTGGAGTGAATTTAATCAAGTCAAGGCAAGGCAAGTTTATTTATATAGCACATTTTATACACAATGGTAATTCAAAGTGCTTTACATAGAAGAAATCAAGAATAATTAAAACAGTTTAGAATAAAATATAAAATACAGAAATAATCAAATGAAATCAGAATAATTAAAACACAAAATAAAATACAGTACAAACAGTCTGACAAACAGTGGCACAGTGCTCATTCAGTAAATGCACAGCTAAACAGATGTGTTTTGAGTCTGGATTTGAATGTGACTACTGTAGGTGCACATCTGATCTCTTCTGGAAGCTGGTTCCAGCTGCGGCTGGCATAATAGCTAAAAGCAGACTCGCCATGCTTAGAGTGAACCCTTGGTATTTCTAGCTGATGTGATCCTAGTGATCTGAGTGATCTGTTGGGTTTATATTCAGTGAGCATATCTGCAATGTATTGAGGTCCTAGGCCATTAAATGATTTATATACCAGTAATAGTATTTTAAAATCAATTTTATATGTAACTGTCAGCCAGTGTAAAGACCTGAGGACTGGTGTGATATGTTCATATTTTCTGGTTCTGCTCAGAATCTTGGCAGCAGCGTTCTGTATGAGCTGCAATTGTCTTATGATCTTTTTGGGAAGGCCAGTGAGGAGTCCATTACAATAATCCACCCTGCTGGTGATGAAAGCATGCACAAGTTTCTCTACGTCTTGACTGGAAACAAAGCATCTAATTCTTGCAATATTTTTCAGGTGATAGTATGCTGATTTAGTTATTGCTTTGACATGACTACTGAAACTAAGGTCTGACTCTAGAGTCACACCAAGATTCCTGACTTGATTTTTAGTTGTTTGACCCCTAGACTGAAGGTATGCGTTCACCTGGAGAACTTCATCTTTGTTTCCAAACGCAATGACTTCAGTTTTGTCTTTGTTTAACTGAAGAAAGTTTTGGCACATCCAATTGTTTATTTCATCAATGCATTGGCAAAGGGAGTCAATGGGGCTGTAATCGTTAGGCGATAGGGCTAAGTAGAGCTGTGTGTCGTCTGCATAGCTGTGGCAAGCGATTTGGTTCTTTCTCATTATTTGGCTCATTGGGAGCATGTACAGGTTGAATAGGAGTGGCGCAAGAATTGAGCCTTGAGGGACTCCGCATGTCATGGGTGTCCATTCAGACTTATGATCTCCAATACTCACATAATAACCTCTCCCTACTAAGTATGACCTGAACCATTTTAGGACTATCCCAGAAAGCCCCACCCAGTTTTCCAGCCTGTCAAGAAGTATGTTGTGATCGACAGTGTCAAATGCAGCACTGAGGTTGAGTAGTACCAGCACTGATAATTTGCTTGTATCAGTATTTAAGCGAATATCGTTTATTATCTTTATGAGAGCTGTGATGTGGTCGGAAAACCAGATTGAAAATTGTCAAAGTATCCATTCGAGCTTAAGAATTTGTTCAGCTGATTGAAGACAACTTTTTCAGTGATCTTGCCTATGAAAGGAAGATTTGAGATCGGTCTATTAATTCTTTAATATGGTCTTATCCAGATTGCTCTTTTTCAGGAGGGGCTTAACAACTGCAGTTTTCAGGGAGTTCGGAAAACTCCCAGAAAGAAGTGAGGCATTTACCACTTCTAGGAGATCTGCTTCTAAGCTGTGTAACACATTTTTGAGAAAAGATGTGGGAAGTGCGTCAAGGGCGGAGGTTGATGTTTTAAGGTGCTGTACGGTTTCTTCCAAAATTTTGCCATCAATTTCTTCTAAATCAGACATAGTGACTACTTTCTCAGGCTGTTGTCTGATCTGTCTGACGCCAGCGTAGCTCAAGGATGAGCTGATCACCTTTCTGATATTATTGATTTTCTCAGAGGAGAAAGAAGCAAACTCACTGAACTTGCTCTCTGAGAGCATTTCACTGGGACTCTGGCTTGGGTGGTTTGTCAGTCTCTCTACAGTAGCAAAAAGAGTGTGGGTGTTTTTTATATTGCGGTTTATAATATTTGAGAAGAAAGTCTGTGTAGCTTTGCCTAGTTCCTTATTGAAAGCATGGATGCTGTCTTTGTAGATGTTATAATGGACTACAAGTTTTGTCTTCCGCCACATGCGCTCTGCTTTTCTGCATTGTCTTTTCATATTTTGCACTGCTGTTGAGTTTCTCCAAGGTGCTTTTTGTCTGCCATTCTTCTTCCTGACTTTCACAGGAGCAATATCATCAATTACACTCTTAACTTTTGAGTTAAAAGAATCAAGGAGAAAATCAACAGAGTCAGCAGATATGCTTGGTGTTAAATATATAGCCTTCATAAATAGTACACTAGTGTTCTCATTTAAGCATCTCTTCTTGACAGACACAGATCTAGCTTCAATGGCAGGAGAGATCAATATATCAAAGAAAATACAAAAATGATCAGACAGTGCTACGTCCTTAATAACAATCGATGAAATGTTTAGACCCTTACTGATAAGTAAATCTAGAGTGTGTCCACAATTATGTGTGGGTCAATGTGTATGCTGAGTCAGATCAAAAGTTTTTAAAACAGTTTTGATTTCTTTTGCCATATTGGTTTCTGCATTATCTATGTGAATGTTAAAATCTCCAGCAATGGCAAAGCAGTCAAACTCTGAGGAAATTGTTGATAACAGTTCGGTAAAGTCATCAGCAAAGGCTGGAGAGTATTTTGGAGGCCTGTAAATGATAAGTAAAATGCGTGGAGCACCTTTTAACACAATACCCAGATATTCGAAAGACGGGTAATTCCCAAATGATATTTGCTTACATTGATAGACATCTTTAAAAAGAGCAGCTAAACCCCCACCTCTTCTAACAGCTCTGCAGACACTCATAAAAGTAAAGTTAGGAGGGGCTGTTTCATTGAGGACTGTTGCACTGCAGCTTTCTTCTAGCCAAGTTTCATTTAGCAACATAAAATCTAGGTTGTATGTGGTTATTAAGTCGCTGACTAGAAGTGATTTATTTTTAAGTGAGCTGATGTTTAAAAGTGCTAACTTAACAGTCTTACTTTTTGTCCCCACAGCAATCTTAGTTTGGCATGTAATAGGCACCAGATTAGATGGGTTTGCTGTATGGCTTTTGAAGGCCTTAGACTTTCTATCATGTAATCGAACAGCAATAGAGAAAGATACAGGCACACTGGGCTCCCGCTTGTTCTGTAAACATTTGAGAAAGTTATTGTTATCATAGCGGGGACCCGACACATATCATTGAGAGCTGGTATCAGTTGTTTTTGGTTCACCTCGAGCCGCTGGAGGAGGGTGTGGGCCCTGGCGCTGTGGCAGAGGCCGAAGAGCTCTCACAGGGGGAGGGGGAGGGCGAGCTGGGCCCCCAGGCTTTGGTGGTTGCGGGGCCTGTCGTTTTTTGGTTGGTATCTGGGGGCTTGCACCCAGATCAATGCTAATCACCTTCACATCAATGCTACCAAGACAAAAGAATTGGTGATTGACTTCCGTAGGGCTGGACATTGCGAGGGTGAACCTGTACAAGTATTTGGGTGTTCATATTGTTTTGGAAAATATGCAATTGTCCTGTTACAATTATGCCTTTTTGCCTATAGAACACTTCTGTATTGTAATCAACCACACTTGAAACTTGATTATTAAGAAAGTGGTTTATGAAGTAAAACTCCACAACAGTTATTGTAAGTTGTTTATTAAGAAAATGGTCTATAAAGAAATGACTGAAATTTTTATTGTAAAATGGTTAATTGAGAAAGTGGTTTATAAAGAAAAACATACCACTCTTAATGTTTTAAGCATTTATTAAAAAGCATATGAACAAAACATGTGTTAGACCTTTGCTAAAGACAGCTAAAAAATGCAAGCATTACCGTAGGATGTGTTGCGGACGAGGCACAGAATGCAACAAAGAAGAAAAAGTCAGAAGAAGGAGGACAAAGAGGCCAAAGGCTTTATAGACAGGTCCGAAAGGAATGTCAAGAACTTATGACAGTTCAAAACTTTGGATTGGATAAAGACTAATGAATTATGAGGGGATTTCCAAAGATGACGACCTCGAGAATTCAGATAGTCTATAAAAAGTTGAAAGGAGAAGATGAAGGCAGACACTGATTCTTAGAAATGGCCTCTCCGCTGTTAGATGCCATGCCAATGAAGCCTCTGACAGACAACGCTTGTAAACAATTTACTTTTGATGTTGTTTTGTCTTGTTTTTTTTTTTTAATATATATTAGTACTTTATATGTAAATTAGTTCATCTGTAAATAATAAAACAATATTTAATTGAAACTAAGAAAGCTTGCCTGCCAAAAGTCTTTGATTTCTACAAAAGTGAGCTGAACAGACCACAGAGTAGTCTTCTGACCTATGAATTGTGAGTATGAAAATTCAAATGCTTACAATTTAGGAAAGATTTGACTTACTTTACCTAACCTGAGAATAATCAAAATAAGGTAAAAGGTGTCTAGAAATATGCACCATAAAACAATTTAAACAATACATTGGACTGGTTAGACAACATGAGAGCTCTGTATAGGAAGGGCCAAAATCACCCACATTTGAGGAGACTGAGGTCCTTTGGGGTGTGTAAGACACTACTTAAAACTTGTTATGAAACAACAGTTGCATTAGTAATTATTTATGCTGTGGTCTGCAGGAGTGGTGGAATCACAGAGAGGGATGAGAAAAGGCTCGAAAAAAATGATTGGGAGGGCCAGCTCTATCGTGGACTGTCCTCTGGACTCAGTGGAGCAGGTGGGTGAGAGGAGGATGTTGGCTAAGCTATCGAACATCATGAATAACTCCTCCTACCCTCTGTATGAGACAGTTGGGGCCTTAGGTAGCTCCTTTAGTGTTGCACCCCTGGTGTAAGAAGGAGCGCTGCCATATATCCTTTGTTCCAAAAGCAGCTAGACTTTTTAATATGAGCATATCTTAGTATAGACACTTTACCAAGGGACCAGTTTTTTTTTTAGGACAATATATTTACCCATATACTTATATGTAGGATATGAATTATTTATTAAACTTTTTTTTTAATTTATATTTAATGATATATGTTTTATAATTTTTTTGGTCTCCCTACATAATGTATCTTCGGAAAACAGTTGCAATACATTTTTTGTCTTCTTAAGTGTAATATTTGTTTTATTTTCCTGTTTATTCTGCTGTAACGACTAATGTCCCCTTGGGGATAAATAAAGTTTTATCTTATCTTATTTTTAGCTGTTGGTTGGCGTCTCTGGACAAGGCGGGACCGTTTGATCCGAAGCGGCTGATGTTGTGGGGTTTCTTGCCCCCTCTAGCGGTCATGTTGTGTTTTAAGTCAAGTCAAGTCACCTTTATTTTTATTGCGCTTTTTACAATACAGATTGTTTCAAAGCAGCTTTACAGAGATAACAGGAAAATAATGTTGTAATAGTATTGTTAATAAATGCAAAATTAAATGTCCCCAACTAAGCAAGCCAAAAGCCAGTGGCGACAAAGGCGAAGAAAGGCGAAAAGGCAACAGTGGCAAGGAACCGAAACTCCATCAGTGACAGAATGGAGAAAAAAACCTTGGGAGAACCCAGGCTCAGTCAGGGGGCCAGTCCTCCTTTAGCCAATGAACGAACTGTGTATGGTTATGATTCAGGCAGCATTATAGGTCAGAAATCAGATCATAACTTTCACAATATTTATCCAGTTCATCTGGTTGGGGGTTGGAGTCATCACGCCGGCATGGAGACAAGTTTGTTGAGGTGTCCATGAGGCCTTCACAGGGTCCATGAGGCCTTCACAGGCCTTCACATGAGGCTGGCACTTCAGGGATGCGTTGTTGTCGTGTCCATGTGTGACACCCCAAAGTATGTGCACATTTTGTGTAAAGTTGTTATACATTAAGAAAAGGTTATTGTTACTTATGTGAATCGTAAGAAATGTGGGACTTAAAAGTAAATCATTACAGGATTAGTTTAAGAATAGTCTGTTGTTGTGAGAAAAATGGGACTTTTATTATGAAAAGTGAAAGGAGGACTCTCACATAGGAGCTGTGTGTGCCTGCGCCCTCACATCTGCTGAGGATTTGGTGCGACGTGACAAGGTGGCTCCTGTCTCATCACTTTTTCCTGTTCTTTTGCAGGTATTTTTGGTACAACAACTTAATAATATGCACACGAGATCTGTAAGGCAAATGTATATGTTCATGCCGCAGATATTTTGAGTAATGACGTTCGGGGTTGTGAATATGTTGAATATGCAAACTGTCCGCCATTTCGTGAACGCTTTAACACGAGGTGATTTGTGAAATGCATTCAATTCGATCCAAACTGACTCCAGTTACAATGTTATAGTGTTTATTTTGAGTTTACTTTAAAATTGTGTTTGTTTATTAAGTTATGTAAACATATAATGATCAGATGAATTTTCTCAGTCAAATGTTTCAGACATACAGACATCCAGCTGATGTATTACTGTGTTAATTCCTGCCGAGGCAGGAAGAAAAATTAATGTTAAATATGTATGGTACATATGTTTATCAGGGTCTTAGTCCTTAAATGTTCAGTCATTTATAATTATGTTATATGCATAAAATATTCTTTTGACTCATGTGAGTAGATGTACAAGAGTTTTTTGGAAAGCTAAAATGTATTAGTTTTGTGAGAGAAAAGTGAAAATGTGAGATTTGAGTTTCTGTTGAATAATATGAAAAAAAAGAGAAAAACTAACACTTGTATAAACAGAATAAGAGAAACAAGAAACATACTTTAATGCTTTATTATAAAACAATGTAAAAGAAAACATTGAATAAAGACATCTGCTGAGGATTTGGTGCGACGTGACACGGTGGCTCCTGTCTCATCACTTTTTCCTGTTCTTTTGCAGAACTGTCTTATCTGTATACTTGGCCTTCCACACGGGGCCTGTAACAGATTTGTGGGGGCTCGTCCGGGATCGACTCCTGATGCCCAGAGAAGTCGATCCATAAAACCTGATCCTGAGGGCCAACAGAGTGGGGACGCTGATGCGGTGATCCAAAAGCCAAGGGGACGTCAGTGATAAGAGGGGTCCATAGAACTGGTGACTGCAAGAGTGGCTCGAGGGGCTGTGGAAAAGAGGTCATCATGGCTGATCGGGTACGCAAGAGCCTGGTGTGGGACATCAGGAAAGGGCTGCTCAACCTGTCCGCTGTTGAACTGTTTCAAGTCGCCAAAAGCATCGGTCCAGTACCAGAAAGGGACTTCTCTGAACTTGACGTGGAAGATCAAGAGGGCTGTCTTGAATACATCAATGCTTTCATGTACAGCACCAACCTGTTAGAATCGGAGGACAGAGGTATGACTGAACTTTTGGTTTTGCAAGGGACGGTGGAGGCAGTTGTGCAAGAGCATGGTGCTCCAGTGTCTTATCATCATGGTGAGGTTGAGAGTAATGTTGATGTTAAGGTATATCCTACTCCAACTTCATATACACGCACCTCTACAGGCCACATGATCACTACAGACACTGTACATTTAGAATCACCTCACACTGTAACTGACCTGGGGAAAACTAGAGGGTTAGACACAGATCCTAGCACCAACCCTCCTGTCATGCATTCAGATTTTGAAGAGCTGAGCAGGAAACTCCTTCAGTATCTTACACCACATTCTAACCCCAACACATCTGTGATACCCAACAGCGAGACGCCGTTGAATAGTAATCATGTTGAACGTACCTCACAGGGGATCTCTGAGAACGTAGTCTCTCTACGAGACCTCTCATACCTACAACGGCGTGAATTTAAGATCCAAGGGGGACAAATAGGTGACTATGTATCCGACATCACATATGCCAGTGTAGGGATGGCTCGATACCACAATTTTGGCTTCGGTACGATACCAGAACCTAATACCTCGGTATCGATACTAAATCGATACCACAGGTAAAAAAAAAAAAATCTCAAAATTTAAGTGACACTTAAAAAACACTGCTTGAAACTCTCCACTACCAAATGTGCTAAGAAAAGGTATCAAAATGTAAAATAAAATAATAATAATTCAGTCAGGGAACATACAGTAGGTTAAATTTTGATTTAGAAAAAAACCCTGAAATTATACTATTAAAATAGGTTAATATCTATAATAATAGATTAACATATAATAATAATAGAATAATGAAATGACATGTAAACCATTAGCTGTCATGCATCAACAGAGAATTATCAACATTTATTGCATTTATTCATCTTGGTTTGGTTACTGTTCATATTAGTTTAATGCATTGCTAAACATGTATTAGTATATTTAATTTTCTAGGTAATTTAATTACTGATTGATATAGATGAATAAATGCTATAATACTGTTAGGTCAGGTTACCTAATGAATGTTGACAAATGTAGCTTAATTGTAATATTAGTAATATTCATATTACTACTATTACTCTCTCTCTCGGCTTATTCCTCTAGGGGTCGCCACAGCGGCACTAATATACCATTCATTTTACGATCACTAATACTAAAATTAATATTATTCAAATTTTTATTCTTTATTCATTCAAATTCAATTCATATATGTTTGTTTGAAAGTGCAAAAATGATGAGACCTAAACTTCATTGGTTCTAGCGTGTCATGCAAGCAGATTTGAGCTTTCGTGTTTATCGTATCATATACAGTGTTGGGCAAGTATCATATACAGTGTTGGGCAAGTTACTTTTAAAAAGTAATTAGTTACAGTTACTAGTTACTTCTTCCAAAAAGTAACTAAATTAGTAACTCAGTTACAAATTTTAAAAGTAACTAGTTACTTATGAAAGTAACTATTGCGTTACTTTCAAGTAAAATTAAATTTTAAATGCTCAAATGTGACCCCACCTCTACCCCTCTTTAACGGAACTTAAAATACATGTGCATGTTCAATTATTTATGATAAATTTGAATATTATAATGAAATGGACACTTAATACAATACATTATTAACAGAAACATGAAACATTGTACACGCATCTAAAAAAAAAATGTTGCTGTGGGACAAAGTGAGACTAGCCTCCAATCAAACGCCATGTATGTAGATATTATGTTTATATAGTGGATCAATGCAAATAACACAATAGATGTTTTGGAAATTTTGATATTTATTGCCCCTCAACAGGCCACAACTGGGCAAAATTAAATTAAGCTTGTTAAGCTCGTCGCCATACCTGTCTCTCGTTGACTGACTGGCTTGTGTTGTTCCTTGTGTGTCCTGTCCTGCCCGACTATGCGTTATGATGGGTCGTTCGCAATTCATGAGCGTTAGCCGTTAGTGATGATGGGTCGTTCGCGAATGAGCGTTAGTGATGATGGATCGACTCGTTCGCGAATGAGCTTTTGATGGGTCGTTCGCGATTCGCGAATGAGCCGGCTCTTTTAGGTGAACGTTGGGAGCTGGCTCGCATATCTGAAGAGCCGACTCTATTTTTACAAATTTAGCCTATAGAAATTAAATAATTATGTAATACAAATTGAAATATTATAGTCAAAGTCATTTAAAGAGCCGTTTGTGAGCCAAAAGAGCCGGCTCTTTTCAGTGAGCTGAGTCAAAAGAGCCGAATGCCCATCACTACTATGCGTGCTTTCGAACACCCGCCCAACTCTACCTCTGATTGGCTTACAATGACATTTTACTCTACCTTATAGCCAATCGTCAGCATTTATGCGCTTGTCTCGTGCTCTGCCCACTAACCAAGGAAGAACAGTAAAAAAAGTATTTGCCTCTCGCTCAAAGATCTAGTTGGTCTGATGAAAAAAAAAACAGCTTCATCAGTTATAGTAACGCGCCGCATTTTTTGGCAGTAACGGTAACGGCGTTATTAAGATGAGAAGAGTAATCAATTAGATTACTCGTTACTGGAAAAAGTAATGCCGTTAGTAACGGCGTTATTTATAACGCCGTTATTCCCATCACTGATCATATATAATTGATAAGCTCTTACGTATGTGCGCTGTTCAGTGTTCAATAAAAGCCTAAATTAAATCAGTTGAATGATGGACTAACCTGTCGATCTCTGAACTCTTTGAACAAGTCAGGATGAGCAACTGACGAGTCAAGTGCTTAGGCAGATTTGATGTGTTGCCTCCCCGTTTGCAGAGTGGTGCATTGAGATCTGTTTCTTTACTTGTCTCATTACTTTTGTAGGCAAAGTAATGCCTTATTTCAGTCATACTGCTCTCTCTATTTATTAATTTCGGGCGTGTAGAAATTCGAATGAGCTTCGTTTGATCCATCGTGTTCCTCTTTTGTCACCGTTTGCCGGTTTCGCATGACCCGCGTCAGTTTAGGTAGCGCATTGCCGCCTAGCGGTGAACTTCGAAACAGCAGCGCATCAAATACCGAATTGAACAAAATTATGATATTGTACCGTTTGAAATATAATATATACCGGTATTTTTGCAGTACCGGTATACCGCGCATCCCTATGCCAGTGTATGCCGACAAATTGACGATGGAGTTAAAGAGAATTTCAGTGAAGCTGAATTGATCAGGGGAATACTGCGTGTAATTAAACCAGGTAACTTAAAAGAAATGATTATGAATAAGGAAGATATGACAGTGGAAGAGCTTAAGAAGTTCCTTCAGTCACACTTAGGAGACAAAAGTAGCAAAGAGTTATTTCAGGAACTAATGTGTGCTAAACAGATGGAGACCGAAACACCTCAACAGTTCCTGTACAGGGTGATAGGCCTTAAGCAGAAAATACTCTTTGCGATCAAACAGTCTAATACGGATGTCAGATACGGTCCAGCCACCATCCAGGATGTATTCCTGCATACTATATATCAGGGCTTGGGGCACAAGTATAAAGATGTTAGGAGTGAGCTCAAACCTCTGCTGGCTGACCACAGTATCACAGATGAAGCAATCGTGAGAAATGTGATGAAAATCACTAATGATGAGCATGAGTGAGCGCGAAGGTTGGGTTCGACATCTCATCCCAAACCAAGCACTGCAAACTGTGCTCAACTTGAAAGTGAGCTTGACAGAGGAGTGAAAGAGGCAACTGGTCAGAAAAGTAAAAGTGATTCAATAATGCAACTTACTGCTCGCATTGATGCACTCACCAGCATGGTCGACTCCATGCGACAGTCAACGCTGAAGCCGCAACTTGAACACACTTGTCAATGTTTTGCAAGAGGTCACTCTCCACTGCAAGGGACTAGACTCCGGGGCTGCCCCAGATGTGTTGAAACCGGACAACAGGGCTGCACTCATTGTTTCCTCTGCGGTGAAGAGGGACACCGTGCTCGAGGATGTCTTCGAAAGCAAAGGCCGCAGGAAAAACGGGCAACGGGCACTATTAAGGGACGAACAGTGACCGAACCCCCGAGGTCCCAAAACCCGGCGGAACCCAAGTTAGGGACACAACTGGACTTTGTGAAGCGTAAACCTGAAAAAACATCTCCTTGCTGTAACAACCAAACTCTCAGTGACAAAGCAATGTGTCATGGTGATGACAGTCCATCGTCCTCTGGAACCAAGAAAGACAATATTGTTAAATTGATCGGAAAGAAAGCGTTGACTCAGTGTAACCTAAATGGCCTCGCTGTGACTGCCTTGCTTGATACCGGGGCTCAAGTCAGCATAATCGACCGAACCTGGAAAGACAAATACTTACCCACTGTAGAAGTAAGGCCTCTGGTGGAGCTCATGGGTATGACTGAGAAGTTAGAAGTGTATGCTGTCAATGGAGATCTAATACCCTTTGATGGGTGGGCTGTCATTACTGTCAACTTGCAAGGGAACGACAACCCCGACCTTTCAATTAATGTTCCCTTTCTGGTGAGCCACATCGCAGTCGAGAGGCCGCTGCTCGGCTTCAATGTGGTGGAAGAGCTGATTCAGGGCCAACCAGAGCGGTTAGTTCCTACCTTGGTTTCATTGCTCTCCAGTGCAATAGCAGTATCAAGTGATCAAGCTCAGACTCTAGTTAGTTTTGTACAAACTCCCGAACATAGCGAACAGTGGGGACGTCTGAAAATAAACCAAGACGGTGTTCTGATACCGGCAGGTGTGGGTAAAGTGCAGATTACCACCCAAAATGGTTCAGTCAGGCACAGTAGCCCTGTTTGAGCCAGATGATAATAATGTGCAATTGGAGCGGCTGGATATAGGGGAAGGCCTTCTGGAAGTCCAGAACTCAGGAAGCTCATACGTAGCGGTCCCTATCGGCAACCACTCCACATATGACATTACTCTACCTCGCAACACGATCCTAGGGTACGTCCATCCTGTTGAAATGGTGTTGGAAGCGGATAAGCCCAGAGAGACAAAAGCCAATGTGAGGATTCAAGGTGCATCTGCGGCTGTGGTGGAGGAAAGCTCAACATTGTGGCACCCAACTGTCGATCTCAGTCATCTGAGTGAAGATCAGCAGACAGTAGTTAAGCAGATGCTATATGAGGAGTCTGCATCCTTTGCCCGGGGCGGGAATGATGTTGGCTGCATCCCTAACCTTCAAATGTCTATCAACCTCAAAGATGACATACCAGTACAATGTGCCTATTCCTCCATACCTAAGCCTCTGTTCAAAGAAGTCAAGGATTATATCCAAGATCTCCTAGCAAAAGGCTGGATTGTGAAATCGAAATCCCCCTTACTCCGCTCCAGTAGTTTGCGTTCGTAAGAAGGATGGTTCACTGCGCTTATGTGCAGATTATAGGCTCCTCAATAAGAAGACAGTACCAGACAGACACCCTTTTCCAAGGATTCAAGACTTGATTGATACCCTGGGGGGGTATTCTTGGTTTAGCATCCTTGACCAGGGAAAAGCATACCATCAGGGCTTCATAGCCGAGGGTTCTAGGCACATGACTGCTTTGATCACTCCATGGGGGTTATATGAGTGGGTGAGGATTCCATTCGGTCTGTCAAATGCACCGGCAGCATTCCAACGTAGTATGGAGGAGATGCTGGATGATCTCAGAGATGAGTGCTGCGTTCCATACCTGGACGATGTGTTGTGTTATGCCCGGTCATTTGAAGAACATTTGGGAGTAATTCGAAAAGTCCTCCAGACCCTTAGACGCCATGGAGTAAAACTTCGCCCTGAGAAGTGTGAACTCTTCCGGCAGGAAGTCCGGTACGTAGGTCGCTTGGTATCGGCCAAAGGAGTGAGAATAGATCCTGGCGATCTCGAAGCAGTGGTGTCGCTCAAGAGTAACCAACCACAGACAGTAGGGGAGGTACGGAAACTCCTGGGATTCCTTGGATACTATCGCCCTTACATACGAGACTTTTCACGTGTGGCAAAACCAATTTATGAACTACTTCAGACTCAGCCAGGAGTAACAACACGTCAGTACAGTCAAAGGAAGAAAAAGGGTCCCCAGATGCCCTCTCGAACGCCAGTGGAATGGACCAGTGACCACCAGAAAACACTCGACCTGCTAATTGACATGCTGGTAAATCCTCCTGTCTTGGCATACCCGGACTTCAATCTCCCATTCGTGCTACACACTGATGCATCAGAAAGGGGCCTCGGGGCTATCCTCTATCAGCACCAGGATGGAAGGTTGCGGGTCATTGCATTTGGTTCCAGGACCCTGTCTCCAGCTGAACGGAATTACCGACTGCATAGCGGGAAGCTGGAGTTTCTTGCATTAAAGTGGGCGGTATGTGAGAAGTTTAGGGACTATTTGTTTTACGCCCCCCACTTTACCATTTACACAGACAATAATCCCCTCACTTATGTTATGAGCACTGCAAAATTGAATTCAGTAGGCCATCGGTGGGTGGGAGAACTGTCAGATTTTCGCTTTGATATCAAGCATCGACCTGGCAAAGCGAACATCGATGCCGACACACTGTCACGCCTTCCCCTTGATATGGAGAAATATGTCGCAGGATGCACAGAAGACTTGTCGCCAGAAGTGGTGCGAGCGGTATGGGATGGAACTCATGCTGCCAGAAAGAAGGATGTGGCTTGGGTTGCAGCACTCGGAATGACTGACGAAGATCCAGATCGATTATTCCCTGCCCAGCTGCTGCCGTCTGTAAGTAAGGTCGAAATCGCTAAAGCTCAAAGGGATGATCCAGTGATCTCCAGGGTAATGGAGATGAAAGAGACAGATGAGGTGCCGGACAAAGACAGAAGAAAACAGGTGATGGGTCCAGCTAAGAAACTCCTACGAGAGTGGAGCAAGCTGTCGTTGGAAGATGGGTGCCTGTACAGACACGTGACTGGAAGAAAACAGCTTGTGCTGCCAACCAAATACAGACAACTTGCCCTGGAGTACTTGCATGATAGGATGGGACATGTCGGCCAAGAAAGAGTAATACACTTAATGAGGGAGAGGTTCTATTGGCCACATATGAAGAGAGAAGTTGAGTACATCACAAAAAAAATGTCCATGCATCAAAGCAAAAAAAACAGTGACTCATGTCTGAGCACCAATGGGGAGTATAACTTCCAGCTCGCCAATGGAACTGGTTTGTATCGACTACCTGCACCTGGAGCAGAGCCAGGGAGGGTATGAGTATATACTAGTGGTCATAGACCATTTCACACGATTCGCTCAAGCCTACCCGACGAGAAACAAGTCAGGAAAGACAGCGGCGGAGCGGTTGTTTAATGATTACATTCCTCGGTTCGGTTACCCAGGGAAGTTACATCACGATCAGGGCAGAGAGTTTGAAAATGAGCTGTTCCGAAATCTCCGACAACTGGCTGGGGTACGTCACTCGAGAACATCTCCCTATCACCCTCAAGGGAACCCTGCTGAGAGATTCAACCGGACTCTCCTGCAAATGCTCCGAACGATGGCGGTGAAAGAAAAGGCCAAGTGGAAAGATCACCTACCCCAGATGGTGCATGCGTACAACTGTACTCGTCATGAGTCAACAGGATACTCTCCATTCTACTTGCTGTATGGACGGCATCCTCGCCTTCCCATTGACTTAATATTCGGATTGGTTGAAGAGGATGAGGGGCAAACGCCAAGAGGATTCGCTGAACAGTGGGCTAAAAGGATGGCCGAGGCATACCAAATCGCAAGTGAGAACAGCAAACAGGCAAGTGCACGAGGCAAAGCCCAGTACGACCTCAAAGTCAAAGGAGTATTGCTAAGACCCGGGGACCGGGTACTAGTAAGAAACCTGAGTGAGCGTGGAGGCCCGGGAAAACTCAGAACATACTGGGAGAAAGCCATCTATGTGGTCAAAGAACAAGTGGCTGACAACCCGGTGTATAAGGTGAGCCCCGAGAATGGAGGTACGAAGGGAATGCGCACTCTACATCGAAACCTGTTGTTGTTGGTCAATGACTTACCTGTTGAGACTCCGGATCCTGGGAAACCTGGGAAGCAGAAGCAAAACAGACATAAGGACAGAGAGACACAGAGTAAGGAGCTTACTTACCATGGAGGAGAAGAGACTGATTCGGATGAGGAAGACTCTGGGGGGTATTGGCTGAGGATTCCTTCGAGTTGGACCGAGCCTAGACAAGGGGGTACTTACCTGCCGAGTCCAGAACTAAGTCAGGAAAATCCTGTGGTTGGAGTGGCTCCACCAGCACCTGCAAGAGAAGAGCAAGATCAAATACAAATGTCACCACAGAGGGACGATATCCAAGGCAGTAGTCAATCTCTGGATGAACCTGTTCACTTCTCCATAGCCTCGCCAATGGGTGAAGAAGATGGTGAGGTCGAGAGTCTTCGGATGAGTGATGCAAGGGACTATCTAGCAGAAGAAGACCCGGTTATGCTAAGACGATCTGCTCGAGAAAGAAAACCAAAGAGCATGTTCACGTACGAGACACTGGGTCAACCCTTTAACACAACCTCTGACCACACTTGGCAGTGTAACAGCTTATACACTACCATACTTACCTGTGTGGGCAACACCTTATACAGTACCACATTCGGTCCAGATTACACCTTACACTGACTTGAACACATACACACCTTTCACATCTACAATGTTAGTATATTGAGTTATGTACATGTAGTGGAAAAAAAAGTATTGAACTGAGTTTTTGTAACTGGAGCCTACTTCATTTTGTCAGGGAGGATGTGACACCCTAAAGTATGTGCACATTTTGTGTAAAGTTGTTATACATTAAGAAAAGGTTATTGTTACTTATGTGAATCGTAAGAAATGTGGGACTTAAAAGTAAATCATTACAGGATTAGTTTAAGAATAGTCTGTTGTTGTGAGAAAAATGGGACTTTTATTATGAAAAGTGAAAGGAGGACTCTCACATAGGAGCTGTGTGTGCCTGCGCCCTCACATCTGCTGAGGATTTGGTGCGACGTGACAAGGTGGCTCCTGTCTCATCACTTTTTCCTGTTCTTTTGCAGGTATTTTTGGTACAACAACTTAATAATATGCACACAAGATCTGTAAGGCAAATGTATATGTTCATGCCGCAGATATTTTGAGTAATGACGTTCGGGGTTGTGAATATGTTGAATATGCAAACTGTCCGCCATTTCGTGAATGCTGTAACACGAGGTGATTTGTGAAATGCATTCAATTCGATCCAAACTGACTCCAGTTACAATGTTATAGTGTTTATTTTGAGTTTACTTTAAAATTGTGTTTGTTTATTAAGTTATGTAAACATATAATGATCAGATGCATTTTCTCAGTCAAATGTTTCAGACATACAGACATCCAGCTGATGTATTACTGTGTTAATTCCTGCCGAGGCAGGAAGAAAAATTAATGTTAAATATGTATGGTACATATGTTTATCAGGGTCTTAGTCCTTAAATGTTCAGTCATTTATAATTATGTTATATGCATAAAATATTATTTTGACTCATGTGAGTAGATGTACAAGAGTTTTTTGGAAAGCTAAAATGTATTAGTTTTGTGAGAGAAAAGTGAAAATGTGAGATTTGAGTTTCTGTTGAATATGAAAAAAAAGAGAAAAAACTAACACTTGTGTAAACAGAATAAGAGAAACAAGAAACATACTTTAGTGCTTTATTATAAAACAATGTAAAAGAAAACATTGAATAAAGACATCTGCTGAGGATTTGGTGCGACGTGACACGGTGGCTCCTGTCTCATCACTTTTTCCTGTTCTTTTGCAGAACTGTCTTATCTGTATACTTGGCCTTCCGCACGGGGCCTGTAACACATGCGATGGACCTTCATCAGATCTGGATCTGACCTGGATCCGGCGGACTGCGGTAAACCTCGGGATAAACAGAGAGACTAATATTAGCGTAGACGCCATCCTTCTTATGATGTACAAAGTACATCAGGATTTATGGGAAGTGGTCCTGGTTCCGGCTGATCTAAACTATGCAGCCTAACATTGAATTATAGAAGTCTATAATGTGTTATGAGTATGCTGAGCCAAAAAGATGTGTTTTTAGTCAAGATTTGAACTGACAGACTGTGTCTGCTTCCCGGACCATGTTAGGAAGATTGTTCCAAAGTTTTGATGCTAAAGGGGAAAAGGATCTACCGCCAGCAGTCGATTTAGATATTCTAGGTATTATCAACAGGCCAGAATTTTGAGATCGCAATAGACGTGAAGGACTATAATGTGTTAAGAGCTCGCTCAAGTACAGGGGAGCTAAACCATTTAGTGTTTTGTAAGTAATCAGCAATATTTTAAAATTTATACGAGTGTGGCAGCTTGCGATCAGAAGATTACTTACAATGCCAGTTACGGCACTAAACCGACTACGCCACCCCGGAAATTGGCCGGGGACCCACAGGTAAATTGCAAAGACACACAGATTCGTAGTGGCTGAGTCAGGTATCAGACAAGGATAATCGCTTCGCAGATTTTATTCCTCAGTACATACAATAAAATACAAAACTGGTATCTTTTAATATACAAACATTAAAAGGAACGCATCAATCATGGAGCATGTTACACAGACACACACACATTACCAATTCAGAATTGGGGGATTCATCTTGCCTGTCCAATAAACACAGCAACTACTCGTGCTCTCACCACACAACACCAAATCACCCGCTGTGAACACTGCAGACCGATAGCCGAACCACCACCACACACAGGACTCTGGCTAATACTGGAACCCCAATTCTGAATGGAAGAGAAACCAATATGAGATCCCAACAAACACACAAATACACATTCCACGTAATGGTCTGTCAATTGAACACTTATCACATGCTGCCAGAAGGAATCAGTCTGTCACAATTGTTCACCGGCTGACTTCTGGTTAACTCTGTCAGCCCAGCGCGGTCCTATAAAAATGTAATCTCAGACTACAATACAACAAAATACTCAAAACACATTTACAAACATCCACAGTGACATAATAAAACAATAGTAATGACAAAACCAGTAGCTTCTCGCCACTGTACTCAAGTCCTAATGTCAATTCTATTAAAGACTAAATTTAGATGCATCACCAAAGGCTGTGAACACGCTATCGATCCGGTCGTCAAGGAGACCCTCGTTCGCTGAAATGAGATCGTCAAATAATTAGAGTAAAGGTACAGATCAGTGGATGCCTCGTTCCAATAAAAGGCAGAGGAATGGTCGAAAACAGCTTGCAGAGGAGAATACAACTCAATTCAGAAGCGCTCCAGCTCGCATGACTTCCGGATGCAGGTAATCCTAATTCACAGGACCATCAAATAGGTTGCATAAAGCCTAACAGCGCCCACAAAGCCTGCTGCAACACCTCATGGCCCCGTGTCACTGTTAAAATATAATACACATTTCAATTTAAGAAATCACTGTCTCGTGAACCTAACGTTAAAATAAGCTTAGCATACCTGCATATGGTAACACGCACCACCCAGTGCACTTGATGCCAATCGTGCCAATTATGGCCTCACATTGACATATTGATTCGACGTGTCTAAAGTACTCCCCAGCCACACACTGTAAATCACATGAGTCTCAAATTACCCTTCCACGCAAAACGTTTATGAGACTGGCACCAGTAGCTCTTACCTCCTGGACATAAACACGGCGCACCAGAAATGACGTCACTCCCAGGACCCAGAAAGACGCGCTTAATGATGTCAACCTCATCTCCTTGTATATCCCTCGAACGTGCCGTTCGTATCCGCCCCCAATCACTATAATGATTGATCGCATCACCACACAATGTTTAATAGGGAGCCAATGCAGTGTTGACAGAACCGGGCTAATATGGTCATACTTCCTGGTTCTGGTAAGAACTCTAGCGGCTGCATTTTAGACCAGCTGTAGTTTATGTATTAAACGTGCCGGGCAACCACCCAGTAGAGCATTACAATAATCTAGCCTTGATGTCATGAACGCATGAACCAATTGTTCTGCATTTTTCATTGAGAGCATATGACGTAATTTAGATATATTTTTAAGATAAAAAAAAAAAAAAAAGTTTTACAGATACTAGACACATGACTTTCAAATGAAAGATTGGTATCAAAGAGCACACCCAGGTTCCTAACTGACGACAATTTTAACACTGCTCTGCTTGTTTACTTCTCTCACACCATCTGCTGTGCAAATCCCAACCTGAAGAGGTACAACCCATAACTGAACTGAACCGTAAACGAATGTTCCGGGTTTAAGTCATCCGAGTTTATGAAGACCGTCCTTTAATATATTTGATTCAGAATGAAAATAGTTTATTGAAGATAAACTATTTAATGTAGGCCTAATAACAGTAGTAGCTGTCTGAGGTGTAATTCTCAGAGCTTTGATGTTTAATGGCAACACAGTAGCAGTTCAATAAAAGTTAATATTTTCTATATTATTTTTTGGTTCTTTAGCTCATGAACATTGAGTAGTTTCTCTCTGGCTGTGGTGCTCGGTTTGTCCTGGGTCATTGGTTACTTTGTGCTCATCACCCATGACAAAACACTCTACATCATTCTCAGTGTGGTCTTCTGTCTCTGCAATACAACACAGGTGTGTTATTACACTGTTAACAGTGTTGGGAACGTTACTTTAAAAAGTAATTAGTTATAGTTACTCACTACTTGTAACAAAGTAACTGAGTTAGTAACTGAATTACTCTATAAAAGTAACTCGTTACCAGGGAAAGTAACTATTTGCGTTACTGTTAAAAAAAAGTTGCTATATGTCAAAGAATTTGGATTTTTTTTAGCAGTTTTCACAAGTCAGTTGAAATGAGTAGAACAGACAGGTGTTTGTACATAACTTTCAATATGTATTGCACATCGACAGACAGCAAGAGTTTTATCCTGCACTTCAAGTATTATCTTTGTAAGATAAGTAAACAGTTACACCATATAAAGTGCATTTAACTCTAGCAAATTAAATCAAACTCACTGGTCAAGTAATCAACCTGTACTTCCAAGTGTTTTGTTCACACCGAAAGTAAACTTTTAAACAACAAACTGTAGCAAATTAAATAAATCAAACTCTAACAATGCCATGTGTTGCCATTTCATTCGCTATTAAATAAGAGATCCAGGTGTTGTTTTTGAAATCAAGCTGAGCGCTCGTTGCCGCTGCTATCGGTTGCATGGATACAGTGTTCTCTTCCGGGTCGCGCAGTTTTCACTCGGACGCGCACTTCAATCTATCGCCGTTGTGGAGACTCTATTCATTCCTGTGAAATCACAAAATAAAATGCACACAAACAGGTCCATGCTTGATATAGACTGTAACCACTGATGAACATATTCAGTTTTGATGAGAGAAAAAAAACAAAACTAAACTACGAGTGTGGATTAGAACCCGTAACCTTTGACACGCTTGGCAAAAGATCTACCACTAGACCATTTAAGAACTCAAACACAATTTGCGGATCGATGGATTTATTTACGGGTTGAGCAGAGAGGCTGCACAGTTTGATAAGTTTGTACCCAGCACTTCTGAAAATGCACAATGCGTCTCTGTCCCCAGCACATTTCAAATCAAACTGACGCCCGTGGTAACGCATCGCATTTAACTTCCAGTAACGTTAACGGCGTTGTAACGACAGGAAAAGTAATTAGTAACTGACGAAGAGCCTCCTCAATGTACTCCTCCATGGCCTTCTGTTCCGGGATGGACAACGGATAGATCTTACCTGGAAGTTTAGTAGGCAGTTTTTTGTCGAAAACATCCTGGAACGCCCGGTAGGTGGCAGATATCTCATGATGTTCACCGGTGGCTGGACTCTCAACGGAGGTAGAACAGATTGTGACTTCATGGACCGGAGTTGATGGTGAGTGAAGGATCTTCTTGACAGAATATAATCAGTGTGAGAAGCAGTCTCTTCCCCATTGACTAATCTCACCCGTTGACCAGAAGATGATAGGGGAGTGGAGTTCCAGCCACGGGCGTCCCAGGATGATGTCTGCCGCTGAACCCTCCAGCACCAGAAACGACAGTTCCTCTTCATGAAGGCAGCTGATCTTCATGGTGATGGTGGGACTGCAGTACCGGATCTGCCCACGACCGAGCGGTTTTCCCAGGATGGACTGTATATGGAGAGTCTGAGGAATGGGTCTTTCACGGGTTTGAAGTTTTTGAAGAGTAGAGAGTGATGAAATTGCCGATTAGTCGATTTACGCTTGCGCTGGAAGAGATCGTTGGAGGTAGGTTAGCAGGACAGGAGTGTATTTCATTTGAGAAATAGGAGTATGGAGACGTACTGTACTCACCGCCGGTCATGGGGGACGTAATGGACAGGTGACGAGCAGATGACCGGCGGTCCCACAGTAGAGATAAATTATTGTGAATGCGACGTTGACGTTCGACAGCAGATAAATTCGTTGAACTGATATCCATGGGTTCTGGTGCTGAAGGGCTGGCAGAGATTGAAGGACGAGGAGGAGGCAGTGCAGGGCTATCGAGCTGGCAAGCGGTGCAGCGTCGGTCTACTCGAATGGAACGTTGGATGAGATTTTCAAGACCAATGACGTCATTGTGAATGGCAAGCTGTAAACGAATCTCACGATCTAAACCTTGACGATAAGCTGTAATTAAAGCCGATTCATTACATCCGCTGGAAGCTGCCAGGGTGTGAAACTGCAATGCATATGTGGAAACAAATGTTTTTCCTTGTCGTAAACAAAATTATTGATAATGAACTGAAAGTGCATTTGAGGCTTGTGCAAACACTTCACGGAAATGGCCGATGAAGTAAACGATAGATTGGGTAACTGTACCATTGTCATCCCTAAGCGCTCGTGCCCAGAGAAGGGCTCGCCCGGTGAGAAGAGAGATGATGAATGTGACCTACGCTCTCTCTGAGGAAAACTGTGAGGCGTGCATCTCCATGTACAGCTCGCATTGAAGGAGAAAACCTCTGCACTCCCCCTCCTCGCCAGAGAAGGGCGCTGGTCGGGCCATAGGACTGACAGAGGCAGATGTAGAAGGACTGATGGTGGGTGGTGGAATAGCGCGCTGAATCTCACAAGACTTCGGCGACAGTGACCGGGGGTGAAGCTTTCTCTTCGCCGTGATCTGTTGGTTCGTGCATAGTTGGTCTGGTCTTCTGTCACGCATCAGAACGACACAAACAGGTAAAGTGTAATGAAGTTTATTTAAAGCACTCAGGAACAGATACGGCAGGTAAGTTGATGAGATGGAGAAATAAATGGAGGAGTCAATGGATGAATGAATATGATCGAGTCTCTTATCTGTTACTGGATGAATGGGATGAACCAAGCAGATGGCAGGCAGGCTGAAGACGATGGTCTGGAATAGTAGATCGGGGTTTTCAAAGATGAAGGTAAGTACACAAAGCAGGTAAGGTTGATAGCTGACTGGAGGATGTCTCAAATGAGAGAGTCAGGAAGTCAATGGCGTATCAACGAGACCAGACAACTGAGTGAGGGAACTGGTGGTGTTTTTAAGGTGCGGGTGAAGTGAGTGCAGATTGCCGGCAGGTGATGATGACAGGTGCAGGTGATCAATTCTCAGGAGATGCGGAACGAGTGGGTGGAGTGTGGAGGTCTGGCGCTGACGCTGGTGTATCCGTGACACTTGCATTGTTTGGTGATTGACGACCAATTTTTCTGTCCTTCAAAGGGTGTTCAGATTTTCTTTTTATTTACACTGAAGTCTTTTCTAAAGACGAGAGCTCGATATAATCTGGATTCTAAGACTGAATCAAGGGGAGAGCCTTAAAACATGGAAAATTTACACAAAAAGCCAAGGACAAGAAAAGATTTCAGAAGATTCCCTATGTCTGCTGACATTTATTCTATTTCAGTTTAATATTTAATACATTATTAAATGATCTCATATACTCTCATTAGGTACTGTACAGGTTGATTGTACTTAAAAATGTAAATCATTTCAACCTAAATTACATTAAATTAATTAGTTGAACCTTGTTTGACTTATAAAAAAGTTCATAACGTATTTTGATGAGTTAAGCAATTTAAAAGCATATACTTTTTGATCACATATTTTTTTACAGTGTTTAGTAAACGTTAGATATTATAATATTACAGAATATGCAAACAGTCTTTTTAAAAACTTTACTTTAGTCTTTGATTTATATCAGACTTGCTTTAGGACAAATTATGGATTTCAATTTTCTTACTGTTTATTAAAAAAAGTTTATTTGAAAATGGTGGTTTGTTTTATTTATTCTTTACTGCTTTCAAGGCTCATCGACGGTGAATCAAAATATAACTACAGTTTATAGTGATATTTGTCAAATGTTGATGCTTAACATAATGATTCGGTAAAGTAAGGAGATAAGGACAAAGGAAGCTTTTCATAGGATTAGGAAGTCTTCCTACTTCGTAAAGTCAAGCCTCATTTATATTTAATCTGTCAGTAATGTTAGGTTGATTGGAAATGTGGCTGTTCATATATACATATATATATGTCTTTTTTTACAAATATGGTCCCACTTTTATTACATGTCCACATGTCTTTAACTACTTACATAAGAAAATGTTTGGTCCAATGTCCTCATTCTGTTTATGTTTTATCTTGTTATTGAGGTGGGATACAGGTAAGGTATAATCATTAACACACTTTTATTTTGGTACAATGCCCTCACTGTGTTCATGTTTTATCTTGCTTTTGAGGTGGGATACAGGTAAGGTTAGGTACGCTCATCATTACCTAAAAATTAATTCATACTTGTAAAAAGTAGAACCTGTTTAATTTTAAAATTCCTCTACATCATTCATGCGTTTCAGCATTAAACATGTTGACAAAGGGTTTACAGGTGCTGGTCATATAATTAGAATATCATCAAAAAGTTGATTTATTTCAGTAATTCCATTCAAAAAGTGAAATTTAGATATTACATTCATTCATTACACACAGACTGGTATATTTCAAATGTTTATTTCATTTAATTGTGATGATTAAAACTGACAACTAATGAAAATCCCAAAATTCAGGATCTCCGAAAATTAGAATACAGTATTACTTAAGACCAATACAAAAAAAGGATTTTTAGAAATGTTGGCCAACTGAAAAGTATGAACATGAAAAGTATGAGCATGTACAGCACTCAGTACTTAGTTGGGGCAATGTGGAGTGGCATGAAGTCGATCAGTCTGTGGCACTGCTCCGGTGTTATGAGAGCCCAGGTTGCTCTGATAGTGGCCTTCAGCTCTTCTGCATTGTTGGGTCTGGCTTATCGCATCCTCCTTTTCACAATACCCCATAGATTTTCTATAGGGTTAAGGTCAGGCGAGTTTTCTGGCCAATTAAGAACAGAGATACCATGGTCCTTAAACCAGGTACTGGTAGCTTTGGCACTGTGTGCAGGTGCCAAGTCCTGCTGGAAAATGAAATCTGCATCTCCATAAAGTTGGTCAGCAGCAGGAAGCATGAAGTGCTCTAAAACTTCCTCGTAGACGGCTGCGTCGAACTTGGACCTCAGAAAACACAGTGGACCAACACCAGCAGATGACATGGCACCCCAAACCATCACTGACTGTAGAAACTTTACTCTGGACTTCAAGCAACGTGGATTCTGTGCCTCTCCCCTCTTCCTCCAGACTCCGGGACCTTGATTTCCAAAGGAAATGCAAAATGTACTTTCATCAGAGAACATAACTTTGGACCACTCCGCAGCAGTCCAGTCCTTTTTGTCTTTAGCCCAAGCGAGACGCTTCTGACGCTGTGTCTTGTTCAAGAGTGGCTTGACACAAGGAAAGCGACAACTGAAACCCATGTCTTGCATACGTCTGTGCTGCAGCTGCAGTCCACTCTTTGTGAATGTCCCCCACATTTTTTAATGGGTTTTGTTTCACAATCATCACCAGGGTGCGGTTATCCCTTTATCTTGTACACTTTTTTCTACCACATCTTTTCCTTCCCTTCGCCTCCCTATTAATGTGCTTGGACACAGAGCTCTGTGAACAGCCAGCCTATTTAGCAATGACCTTTTGTGTCTTGCCCTCCTTGTGCAAGATGTCAATGGTCGTCTTTTGGACAGCTGTCAAGTCCGCAGTCTCCCCCATGATTGTGTGTAGCCTACAGAACTAGACAGAGACCATTTAAAGGCCTTTGCAGGTGTTTTGTGTTAATTAGCTGATTAGAGTGTGGCACCAGGTGTCTTCAATATTGAACCTTTTCACAATATTCTAATTTTCGGAGATACTGATTATGGGGTTTTCATTAGATGTTATAATCATCAAAATTAAAAGGAATGAACGCTTGAAATATATCAGTCTGTGTGTAATGAATGAGTATAATATCCAAAAATGTCACTTTTTGAATGTGAAATGAATGGAATTACTGAAATAAATCAACTTTTTGATGATATTCTAATTATATGACCAGCACCAGTATAGGATGAATTAATGGATACTTGAGCTTTCAGTTTCAAGTCACAATATCCCTCCATAATTTTGCATGTGTGCTTAGGAGATACCCTGAAAAAGATTGGTAAGATATATGTGCTGTGCCTGTGTGAACAACACAGAATAAAATGTAATATACTGTTATTGTTTAGCTCTGTCTGTAATGTAAGTATTGGAAATGGATGGTTATTTCCTTGACTTATGGACTTCCCACTCCAGCAAATATCCAGCCCTTTATAAACCAGACAGAGTTCATATTAGTAGTTAGTTTTATATTTGTTGTGTGCAATGGACCACTTTCTGCTCTTAATCTTTACCGCAGGTAAGGTTCACTTTTGAAATGGTTAGAATTGTTATACAAGTTAATTATATATAGTTAACCATACTATGTTATTATTATTATTATTATTATTAACAATTAATAGCAATAATAAAACAATATTTCTCCACTATTTTCATTATAATTAATTAATAATGGGTATGTTTTAGACAATATTGCATTATTATCTCATCTTGTGTTTCTTTCTTAACCCTTTTTGCACAGCTTGCATTCCTTATTGTGTGCTTGTTTTCTGGGTTAATTTCCATATTGTTGTTTTGCATATCACAGTTCTGTGTAGCCACTGAATGTCACATCCTAATTTTCCAATTATTTGTGAAATAGAAGTAGCCTACTATTTTGACTAAGGCACGATACATATCGCTACAAATCACATTAAGGGTCTGTGTGATGTGTTTGTGTATACGGTGCAAAAAGTGAATATTCACAGTTGTTACCTTGAGCTATTTCATATAAGTTTTTTTAACTTAATTTTGATGTTTTAACTAAAGTTTTGTTTTAGACTACACAGTTCTGCTAATATTTTATGTTATTTAAATGCGTTTTTTCCACCTGCCTAAAGTGCCTAAATGGCATTTTAGAAATCAAAAACTGAGATTGGTAGCTTTACAAGTTAATTAGACTGATTTTTCCTGTCTTAATGGCTGGTTTTTGGAATAAGTTGGCAAGCATGACCAGATTTATACAGGGACTTTGGCTCTGTGACTAAAGGCAGGTGATCACAGGTTGATACTGTCAGGGATCTCAAGGAAAAGGACTCAAATGCAGAAATGTGACTTAAAATTTATTGAGTTATAACTGTCAATCAATCTCCTAGCAAAAGATCGAAGTCCATACAGGCGGCTATATAACAGAGGAAGAGGTCAGGAGGTAAACAGATAATCACAGCTTACAAAAGCAGGAACATGGAAAAATCCAAATCCGAACTGGCAGTTAGCTTATACAGTCCATAAGAACAGGCAGAAGTTCAGACACAGGCAGACGATCACTTGAAAAAAAAACGCAGACAGGAACAGATAGAAAATAATCCATCAGAGCAAGTCACTAGCCAGAGGAAGCAGGAATCACTGGCATAGGAAAGTCGGGCTGAATAAACAAAAGAACAAAAAACAAAAACGAGACAAACGTGTATAAACGAGATAAACGTGTAGTCAAATAGACAAAACACACTGGCAATGAAAGAGAAAAACTGAGGGGTAGAAAAAGGAACACATCAGAAAAGAATGAGAAACAGCTGCAAGAGCATGCATGGCTGCATTTATTACGCCTGATCAGCTGCATGCGGCAGACACATGAAAAACAAAAAAACACAGGAGAAGAGACAGATCAAACCTGCAACCTGACAGATACCTTTTGTCTAATGTTTTGTCTCTGTAAACAGCTGTTTTTGAACACACTGGATCCTCAACACTCGGCTCCTCAACACTCGGCACCTCAACACTCGACTCCTCAACACTCGGCACCTCAACACTCGGCACCTCAACACTCGGCTCCTCAACACTCGGCTCCTCAACAAATGGCTCCTCAACAAATGGCTCCTCAACACTCAACTCCTCAACACTCGACTCCTCAACACTCGACTCCTCAACACTCGACTCCACAACACTCGACTCCTCAACACTCGACCCCTCAACACTCGGCACCTCAACACTCGGCTCCACAACACTTGGCTCCTCAACACTCGGCTCCACAACACTCGGCTCCTCAACATTCGGCTCCTTAACACTCGGCATCTCAACACTCGGCACCTCAACACTCGGCTCCACAACACTCGGCTCCTCAACACTCAGCACCTCAACACTCGGCTCCACAACACTCGGCTCCACAACACTCGGCTCCACAACACTCGGCTCCTCAACAAATGGCTCCTCAACAAATGGCTCCTCAACACTCCAGACAACAACCCATAAATCCACCACTACAGCTGCCCCGAACACAACAATGACCAAACCCAATCTGGTGTGTGAAAACAAGGGTACCTTACAAAACGGGATCTGCCTCTGCCCAGACGATTGGACTGGAACTACCTGCAACATCTGTAAAACCCTTTGAAAAAATTGCATGATATGTACACTGAATAATCTTGATTAAGTTCTCAAGGTAACTGACAGTCTTCTCTCTTTTTTTACAGCAAATTTCTGCCCTGAACAAAACTCCACACAAACTAGTAAATTCACCTTTCCAAAAACGGTCTTAGGCCGGTTTGCTTCATCAGTTGAGCGATGTCCATCACATACACCAAATGGTATTTCAGTCTATCTTTCTGTATTTACAATGTAACAAGTTAGCTCAAAGGGGAAATATTAATAATCAATCATAACTTGTTATGATCGATTATGAATATTTGGGTCAGTTAATTGGATTAACTTGATGTAGCTAAATTAATATTACAATCAATTAATCAGTTCATCCAAATGAACTCTTTTGATTATTCATTTATTCTAAGAAAAGGGTCTTGGTAGCTGAACCAAACCAGACAGTGATGGATGTGCATAAAACAGACTCAATGATGGCTGAGTAGAACTGAATCAGCAGCTCCTGTGGCAGGTTGAACTTCCTCAGCTGGCGAAGGAAGTACAGTCTCTGCTGGGCCTTATTCACGGTGGAGTCAATGTGATTATCCCACTTCAGGTCCTGAGAGATGATGGTGCCCAGGAACCTGAATGACTCCACTGCTTCCACAGTGCTGTTCATGATGGTGAGTGGGGAGAGTGCTGGGCTGTTCCTCCTGAAGTCCACGATCATCTCCACTGTTTTGAGCGTGTTCAGCTCAAGGTTGTTATAACTGCACCAGGCAGCCAGTTGTTAAACCTCCAGTCTGTAAGCAGACTTGTCACCGTTTTGGATGAGACCGATGACAGTGGTGTCGTCTGCAAATTTCAGGAGCTTGACAGTAGGGTCTTTAGAAGTGCAGTCGTTAGTGTACAGGAAGAAGAGCAGTGGGGAGAGAACGCACCCTTGGGGGGTCCCAGTGCTGACTGTGAGAGTCCTGGATGTGAGTTTCCCCAGTCTCACTTGCTGCTGCCGGTCCATCAGGAAGCTGGAGATCCACTGACAGATCGAGGATGGCATGGAGAGCGGGGTCAGTTTGGTTGTTCCCTGGTCTGTCGAGATGTTGCAGGATATAATGCAGTCCGATGTTGACTGCATCATCCACAGACCTGTTTGCTCTGTAAGCAAACTGAAAGGGATCCAGCAGGGGTCAAGTGATGTCCTTCAGGTGGGCCAACACCAGTCTTTCAAACGACTTCATGACCACAGACGTGAGAGCGACAGGTCTGTAGTCATTAAGTCCAGTGATTTTGGGTTTTTTGGGGACCAGAGTGCTAGTGGAGCGTTTGAAGCAGCAAACACATCTGCCTTTAATTTTCAAGTGATCGGAAAGACCTTAATTGGTTGCTTCAGGTGTGTTTGATTAGGGTTGGAGATGAACTGTGCAGGACAGTCGATCGGCAGGAGCAGGATTGGGCACCCCTGCTCTAGAGCTTCAAAGTGTGCACCCCTGACATATCTATTAATAACTTCGGAATGGATCAAGGTATTAACTTACTTTTTTTATGTAAAAGCTGACATTCGTCTGCGTAGACTGTGTTGACTTCCGCGAATGATAAGCCTTCCGTATTTTAGTGCAAATATAGCATTTTACCGTCAAACAGAGAAATGATACTTTAGCCTATCTATTGATATAGTCAAGTCAAGTCAAGTCAAATATATTTATATAGCGCTTTTCACAATACAGATTGTATCAAAGCTGCTTCACAGTATCAATCAAAACAACTTAACAATGTTTGTTTATTACTGGAAAAAAGACATCCAAGTTTGGTAGAGCTGATCAATGGTATTATTGGTTAATTAATTTGAATATCCCCAACTGAGCAAGCCAAAGGCAACAGTGGCAAGGAACCGAAAAACTCCATCCAGTGACCTAATGGTGTCCTAACACGCCATCAGATGACCCAATGGAGAAAAAAAAAAACCTTGGGAGAACCCAGGCTCAGTCGGGGGCCAGTTCTCCTCTGGCGTTTATGAACTAGAGGCCGAATTTACAGTAACTGTAAGATAAAAAATTTATATGAATGCCTGGCTAAATAGATGCGTCTTCAGTCTAGTTTTAAATTGGGAGAGCGAGTCTGAGCTACGAACAATATCAGGAAGGCTATTCCAGAGCTTCGGAGCTAAATGTGAAAACGCTCTGCCTCCTTTGGTGGATCTGGATATCCTAGGAATGACCAGAAGCCTCGAATTTAGTGATCTTAAAGAGTGCGATGGATTGTAAGGCGATAGAAGATCCGTTAAATAGATTGGAGCTAAACCATTTAGAGCTTTATAAGTCAAAAGCAATACCTTGTATTTAATACGGAACTTTATAGGTAACCAATGAAGTGATGTTAAAATCGGTGTTATATGATCATATATTCTTGATCTAGTAAGAACTCTAGCGGCTGCATTTTGGACTAACTGTAGCTTGTTTATTGAAGATGCAGGACAACCAGCTAATAAAGCATTACAGTAATCTAGTCTCGAGGTCATGAATGCATGAACGAACTTTTCTGCATCAGAGACTGATAGCATATTACGTAGCTTAGCAATGGTTGCAGTCTAATGTAACACCCAGGTCTTTTACTGTAGCGGATAAAGTAACAGGGCATCCTACTATGTTAAAGTCGTGCTGTGAAAGGTTTTGTGGACGGTTTTTAGAACCGATAAGTATTACCTCTGTCTTGTCTGGATTTAATAAAAGAAAATTACGCATCATCCAATCTTTTATATCTTTAACACAATCTGTCAATTTGGATAATTTAGCGTATTCATCTGGCCGTGATGAAATATATATTTGAGTGTCATCAGCATAACAATGGAAACTAATTCCATGTTTCCTTAGAATATTACCAAGTGGCAGCATATATATTGAGAATAATAAAGGGCCTAACACAGATCCCTGCGGCACTCCATAGTTTGCCGAAGTTATAATCGATTTTTCTCCATTTAAGTAGACGAAATGGTAGCGGTCAGATAAGTATGAACTGAACCAGCTTAATGCTTGTCCTTGAACACCAGTGTAATTTTGTAGTCGATCTAAGAGTATTGTGTGATCTATAGTATCGAACGCAGCACTAAGATCAAGTAAAACTAGTACTGAGATACAGCCTTGGTCCGAAGCTAAAAGTAAATAATTTGTGATTCTAACAAGCGCAGTTTCAATGCTATGATGTGGCCTGAATCCAGACTGAAACTTTTCATAGATTTCGTTTTCTTGCAAGAAAGAGCCGAGTTGAGCGGACACAACTTTTTCTAATATTTTTGACATAAATGGAAGATTCAAAATGGGTCTGTAATTTGCTAGGTTATTTGGATCTAATTGTGGTTTCCTAATAAGAGGTTTTATAACTGCCAGCTTGAACGTTCTTGGAACATGACCTAAAGATAAAGATGAGTTAATAATATTGAGAAGAGGCTCTTCCACTATAGGTAACACTTCTTTCAGTAGTTCAGTTGGTATAGGATCTAATAAACATGTTGTTGTTTTAGATGAAGTGATAAGTTTATTTAACTCTTTTTGTTCTATGGTTGTAAAGCATTGTAATTGTTCTTGCGGGGTGATAATTGCGGCCAAATTATAAGGCCCGAGCAAAGATCGAACGTTTACGATTTTGATTCTGATGCTTTCAATTTTCTCGGTGAAGAAGTTCATGAAATCATTACTACTAAACTGTAACAAGGTATTTTGTTCAGACGACGTCTGTTTATTTGTTAGTCTAGTCACGGTATTAAATAAAAACCTTGGATTATTTCGGTTGTTTTCTATTAATTTGCCGAGGTGCTCAGCCCTGGCCGTTTTAAGTGCCTTTTTATAAAGTGACATACTGTCTTTCCACGCGATTCTAAAGACCTCTAAATTAGTTTTTATCCATTTACGCTCTAAATTACGGGTTTCTCTCTTTAAAACATATGTAGTATTATTGTACCATGGTGCTATACTTTTTTCTCTGACCTTTTTTAATCTAATGGGTGCAACAATATCCAATGTTCTAGAGAGAATGGTGCTCATACTGCTACTTAGTTCGTCTAATTCATCTGTTTGTTTGGGTTCAGGCAGCAGCTGAGACAGATCAGATAAGCTATTTGAGAAATGATCTATGGTGGATGGACGAATTGTTCTACCTGGTCGATAACGTGGCACAGCATGACATATTACAGCAGTGCGTAATATGCAAGTTACCAAGTAGTGGTCAGTGAGATCATAACTTTGTGGAATGATATCTATATCGGTTGGATCGGTTCCATATGATATAATTAAATCGAGTGTATGATTAAGACGATGAGTTGGTCCGGTGACGTTTTGCTTGACCCCGAAGGAGTTTAATAAATCTGTAAACGCAGCCCCTAACACATCATTTAAATTATCTACGTGTATGTTAAAATCTCCAACAATTAATGCTTTATCGACGTTGACCAAAAGATCTGATAGAAAGTCAACAAACTATTTTAAGAAATTGACGTAAGGCCCTGGAGGTCTATATACGGTAGCCAGTGCTAGAGATAATAGGGATTTTTTTCTTACATCTAAGAGCGTAACATTTAGCAAAAGCACTTCAAACGAATTAAACCTATGACGAGTTCTCTGAGTAACATTAAGGATATCTCTGTAGATTGTTGCAACACCGCCGCCACGACCGATCAGACGGGGCTCATGCTTATAACAGTATCCTGGCGGAGTAGACTCATTTAGACCGAAATAATAATTTGGTTTAAGCCAGGTTTCAGTAAGGCACAGAACATCGAAATTATTATCTGTGACCATTTAATTTACAATAACCGCCTTAGGTGTGAGCGATCTAATGTTTAGAAGACCTAGCTTTAGAAATTGTTTTTGTTCACTAATAGCGAGATTTTTTGTTTTAATAACAATTAGATTTTTTCTAGATCTATTATTTGATTTATTATTTGATCTTAGTAAACGAGGAATAGACACAGTTTCTATGCAATGTTCTACACTAATATCAATTAAATTGGTGCAGTAGAGACTGTGATTTGGATTTTTGGTTACTAGTCAAATGGTATTTAACATCTTGGAGATGTTATCCGACAGAAGATCTGCCCCGATTCTACTTGGGTGTAAGCCATCAGCGCGGAAGAGCCTTGGTCGCTCCCAAAACAGATTCCAATTATTTACAAAAATCAGTTTCTGCTCATTGCACCATGACAATAACCATTCATTCATTTAGCGCGAATAATCTACTGAACTTTTCATGCCCTCGTCGGTACGTAGGAAGCGGTCCAGGCACAATAATCGATGTTTCAGGCGATGTGCTGCGTACCGTATCGATAAGGCTCCTGAAGTCTTTCTTCAGAACGGACGGTGGAATCGCCGATGATCACCGCATCGCGTTCCGTTTCGCGAAGAGGGGAGAAGCGGTTCTGAGTGGAGATCTCGAAAACCGGGAGGGGCGAAAAGATTCTTGTCCTGGCACGCGGCTTCCGCGGAACCACCCAGGCTTCGTGGTGGTGTGTTGGAGCCGGAGTGAATGAAATCATGGCTGATCGTGACCTGGACGCTCGGGACCAATGCTGAGAAACGCACGGAGTAGACGAGGTCAGCGTCAGCGGATTACTAACGTTAATCACTGATCCGTGTGCATCAGCGCGTGATGTTTCAAGAGCTAAACGCCGGTCTCTCAGCTCAGCTTGTCTCTCTAGAAGGTCACGGATCTGCTTTTCTACAGCTTCTAATTCAGACTGCACCGCGAGCAATTCAGATCTGTTCTCATCTGCACCAAAAGGTAGACAACATACACCTGACATATTCGCCATTTTAACAGATGGACAGTAAGTTAGCAATGATGCAACCAGTGATGCTATTAATATTTATACTAATTTATGACTCAAGTCTTGGGTAAAAAACGTCTTTTTAGTGGTATGGGTGTAATGTAGACGCACGATAGATGGGAAAACAAACAAACTCACAGCAGGCAACGAGGCTGACAAACGCAGTCGATCGCAGGGCGAACAGCAGTGAAGCGGTGTCTCGCTCTACGACCAACAACCAATGTTCCAACCGTATTTGCGGTTCCAGCCGTATAATGGCTTGAGACTCGTCTGGCCAACAGTCCGAGTTGTAATTATGAGTTAAAAGATGGTTCAGAACAGAATAAAAAGAGAAATACGGAAAAACAGAAGGAAATACGAAGCTAATACGAGGCTTAGACAGCCACGACGCAAACAAACTCACAGCAGGCAGCGAGGCGGACAAAAGCAATCGAGCAAATGATCGATATACAATGCTGTTAGTGTATGAACCAATCACACACCTGTGTGTGAACCAATCACAGACCAAAAATAAAAAATGACGTTCTAAGGTATCAAAGGAACGTAAAAAAAGGGGAGGGGTATGGAATCAATCCCACGTGGGTTTCCCAAAATGTTTGCGTCTTCACAGACGCAACCTTTTATACACCGTTTTTGGACACAACACATTTGGAGATACACGTATGTACCAGATTCTTTTCAAAGAAAACATGGCCAAACGAAGATTCACTGCCGAGCAAGCTGCTAAAATGATTTTTGCCGAGAGCGATGAGAGTGAGAACGGATCTGATCCAGATCGATTTGATTCTGATGAAGAGGATCAAATTCGGAATGGAATCGATCCATTTGAGGAGTAAGTATGAATGCAATATTGCTGATAATATATTGTCTAATATATATTGAATTGTTTTTTCGAAAAAAATATTTTATTGTAGCTTTTCAGAAATAACGGAGCAGTAATCAAATAATGTGCGCCATCAAATAATGTGCGCGTTTTGGCCGCATATAGTCCATCTTCATTTATAAGCTATTTCGATTACTTTGCTTGTCTATTTTATTGTAATGTTTTTTTTAGGGAAATTTTATTGTAGCTTTTCAGAAATAATGGTGCAGTAAGCCTTATCTAAGGCCTGTACTATTTGTCTACATGAGAGGGGGTTTGGTTTAGACATTGTATACTCTGTGCGTAATGATGAAGGCTTCAGTAATAGGCTAATAGTTAGATTATTGTAGTTAGAAGTTCTATGACTTGGATGTAAAAAATACACACATGATGATGAATATCTAATCTTTATTTATCACATTGTATTAAAGGCTGTACAACTTTTGAGATGTGGGAATGTAAACTGACAAAAACTGTGTTTTAGTCTAAATCAGGAAACCCCAGAGCAGCCGATTACATCTGCTGAACCCACGACCCCGAACATGCTCCCCCTTCCTGTGTGGACTGATGTGCAAATGCAGTGCACAGTGTCATCTAGAGGTTGATTTTGGATGTGTTTGGTTAATTGAGACCGAATATTCAATTCAAAATGAACATTTATGTTCCCTTAACATTTTCTTATAATTTCTGTGTTTTTCAAAAAAAAAAAAAAAAAAAACATATGGTGACTACAGTCACAGAAATGTAAATAGTTTTTTTGTTTCTTTATATTTTTTTCACCCAAATTTTTTTACAGGTGTTCTAAAGCCTTTGACGGATCAATATTTGTTGTAAAATCCCTTATTCGTTTATGGTTTAATATTTTTATATAATAAAAACAAAAAAAATAACTTCTGTTTTTGTATTTCTTGGTGATATATCACATCAGAACACATACAAGTAGTCTATAGAATCCAGAAATATGAGTCTCTTCAATCTGCTATGAAAATTGACCACACCAGAAGCCAAAATATCAATATAGTGCCAGGCGGACTTAAAACCCCTCAGACTTTGAAGGGAGTCTGTCTTTTCTGTCTGGACCACGTGATCACATTTTTAACAGCAATAAAACCAACTTATCTGATCATAGTCATGGTAACCAAAACAAAAACCCTTCTTACCCTTATTGTTGGGGGACGGGACCACAGATCTCAGAGTGAGTTTTAAATCTTATTTGTTAACTATAACGACTCAACGCAGGCGATATGTTATGCCCTAAATTAATACATGATTAACTAACTGTATTTTTTCTATGTAGTTTTCTGAAATGCACTTTCTGTAAAGCTGCTTTTAAACAATATGTATTGTGAAAAGCGCTATACAAATAAATTTGAATTGAATTGAACTATAACAAATAATTATATCTGATTTGTCTCAGTCGTTACAACAATATACTCTCTACTTTAAATATATCTTCATTTAACATGAATGTTTTTCAGCTGGATTCCCCAAAGCTTCAGCCCTCTGTAGAATATCTACTCACTTATTTGATCCTCCAAACACTCTAGATTGTGGTTTGACCCTGGACACCATTAACAATGATGTAAGTAATCAATGTCTAATGATTGTAATATATAGTCATATAAAACTTACATGAATTTTCCTCAGATGAAAACAGAAAAGATTGCATGATTGCATAATTTTTATTTTTATTTTTAATGAAGCTTTCTGGAGCTACTCAAGCCGATGTCCTGTTATTAGCATCCAGTACCCAGATCCTCACATCCATACCAGAACAGCTAACAGCCCACAACATCACAAATGCTGTTAAAATATCCAACATTCTACTCCGTGATGAAACTGCACAAAGCACGGTACTTATTAAGCCTTATTTTCTCAAACTGTGTATTGTGTGTGTGTGTGTGTGTGTGTGTGTGTGTGTGTGTGTGTGTGTGTGTGTGTGTGTGTGTGTGTGTGTGTGTGTGTGTGTGTGTGTGTGTGTGTGTGCGTGTGTGTGCGTGTGTGTGTGTGTGTGTGTGTGTGTGTGTGTGTGTGTGTGTGTGTGTGTACAGTACCTGTTTGGAAACATTTATGTTTTTGTAAAAAGTCTCTTACGCTCACCAAGGCTGCATTTATTTAATGTAAAATATTGCAAAATATTATTACAAATTAAAATAACTGATTATTTATTCCTGTGATCAAAGCTGAATTTTCAGCATCATTACTCCAGTCTTCAGTGTCACATGATCCTTTAGAAATCATTATGCTGGTCATTATTATCGATATGCTGATTTGATGCTCAAGAAGCATTTCTTGTTACTTTTAATTCATATATTAATGTTTTATTATTAATAATAATAGTTTAAATAATAGTAAATAATTATATATTAATTGTATTATTATTATTATTATAAGAGTCAATTTTTAAATGTTAATTTTTAAGGTAACAATATAGCAAGACAACTTTGTTCTTGCTCGTGTTCATGCCTTTTTTATTTCTCTCTTAACTCTGCACAACTCATTTCTCATAATGTGCATGTTGTTATTTTCATATGCAGTGTAAACATTGCATGTCAGTGCCTAATTTTCCAAACTTCACTTGAAATAGACATATATACTAATTTGACTACTCCAGGTGCACCACAGAACACTATACATAACCATGCAAGCACAATTGTTTTGACCTCCTTTGGTAAGGTTTAATCACAGCCTTCTCCCTCAGAGAACCAGAAGTATGTCTGCAACATTTTTATAATACTACTGTACACAGATGAGCAAAAACATTATCAACACCTCCCTAATCTGCTGTCGGTCCTCCACATGCTGCGGACTCTTGACTCTACAAGACCCCTGAAGGTGTCCTTTGGTATCTGGCACCAAGACATTAGCAGCAGATCATTCGAGTCCTGTAGGTTGTGAGGTGGAGCTGCCATGGATCAAACTTGTTGGTCCAGAACATCCCACTCATGCTCAATTGGACTAAGATCTGAGGAATTTGGAGGCCAGGGCAACACCTTGTACTTTTCATCATGTTCCTCAAACTATTCCTGAACAATGTGTGCAGTGTGGCAGGGAGCATTATCCTGCCGAAAGAGGCCACTTCCACCAGGGAACTCCACTGTCATGAAGGGGTGTACCTAGTCTGCAACAGTGCATAGGTAGGTGGCACATATCAAATTGATGTCCACATGAGTGGCCAAACCCAGGGTTTCCCAGCAGAAAATTACCCAGAGAATCACACTTCCTCCACCGGCTTGTCGTCCCCGCACAGTGCATCCTGGTGCCATCCCTTCCCCAGGTAAACGGCGCACACGTGCACAGCCGTCCACGTGATGTAAAAGAAAACAGGACTCAGTGGACCGGCCGACCTTCTTCCACTGCTCCAAGATCCAGTTTCGACGTTCGAGTGCCCCATTGTAGAAACTTTCGATGGTGAACAGGGGTCATCGTAGACACTCTGGTCTGAGCTACGCAGCCGCATACGAAGCAGAGTGTGATGCACTGTGTGTTGTAGCCAGCCTTGGGTGCCCAACACCCTATTGCCGGTTTGTGGTTTATCACTTCTCGGACCACTGTTGGTAAATTCTCACCACTGCTGACCCGGAGAAACCCACAAGCTTTGCCATTTAAGAGATACTCTGACCCAAACGCATTGCCATAACAAGTTGGACCATATAAAATTCAATCAGATCTTTATTTCTGCCCATTCCTCCTGCATTCAACATGTTGATTGCAAGGATTGTTATTGTTTGCTTACCATCTAATCTACCTAGACCTTAATATGTGGTCTTGTTAGAAGATGATCAACAATATTTGCTTCATCTGTGACCGGTCATAATGTTTTGGCTCATCAGTGCTTATACAAACCAGAGTTGTTTTGAGAAACTCTTTTTCTTCATTGTTCAGGATATTGCCGTGTCAGCAGTCGCCACAGTCAGTCAGCTCCTGAACGCAAGTCATGGGATGTACTTGTCTGTTGACCAAGCTGCAATAAATGAGTAACAAAACAATTCACACTCAATGCACTGACACTGACATATAGAACCATCTCAACCAAATTCGTAAGCACTTTCTTTTTGACCTGCTGTCTGACTATTTAATTGTGTTTGTTTAGGCTAACACAGACTCTCCAGAAACTCTCTCTGCGTGAGAAGTCAAATCCATTGCTGGTGCAACCGAAAATGGCAGTGCAGTCACTGAAGGGGCAAACTCCAATCCGACAAGTGCAATTAACCTCTTTTAAAGGTAAGTTTGAAGCTTAAATATACAACACTACTCTCTAGAAAAAATGTGCATTCACGGCAAGATTCCGACTTGTAAAAAGTGTTCATGACATTGTAGAACTCGCAATTGCAGTTCTACAAGGCTCCGACTTATACCACCAGGCCACTGCAGATTAATTTTGGCATTAATAGTGTTACCATAGAGATGCATAATTACAAGTCTATGGATATGAACAGCTCCGAGTAGAATGTCACATGTTGACATGGTGTGAATGCAGCAAAAGAGGAATAGTCATGATGCAGTGTTTTTATTTATGTACACTGCTGCTCAAAAATGTGGAATATTTAAGAAATTTTTATGTTTTCATATGAAGTCACTTATGACCGCTGCCAAGGATGCCATTTGCCCAAGGAGCCTCTGAAAATATTTCAGTGGTACCACTGTTTTGTGCTTGAACAGTTTCAAGCAGTTCAACACTGACTGTGCACGGTTTGTGACAGACGTCCTTTCATGGGTATCGAGTCCAACTTCATACAAAGAAAAGAGTAAGGGCTGTAAAACCCTTCTTGGCTGGAGGGACAAGCTCCATCATGTCCTTCGCTTAGAGGACAGCGATCTCCACCCAAAGACAGCAGAGTTCTCGCCTCTTACTGAAGTAGAAAGAACGCCGCTGAATCTGTGCGGGCGCCTGAAGAAAAGAACAGCTGAACCAGACTATTCTGATGAGCCAGCATGATGGGCTGGAAAGCGCTAGCCAATGCGTCCAGATTCTCTACTAGCGGCACCAATGGAACGACATTTCATGTGAGGTGGGTAGCGAGGGGGAGTAGGAGTTGCCACGTTGGGAGGTTTTGCGTCCCTTGGCACTCGTGGTGAATGGAGAGTCAAAACAACTACTTTGCTCACAGGACCCACTGTCGAGGGGCCTGCGCTTCATTGATACTCTCACACTTACCTTTCTCTCTGCATAAACCCATTGCAACAAATTGCGGGGAGGCCAAGTATTCATATCCACCAAGGTTCTGGTGCGAGTATTCGATGTCTGGCCATCGTAAAAAAATATGTAGTATGTGTGTGTGACCCAGGGAAAGTGAAAATTCCTATCTTTCTGGCCATGTAAATGTCCCTCCACCCTCCCATGGGAGTGAGGCTCACCCCAAGTCCTGTTCTGGCTGAAAAATGTGCCTTCCACGACTTTAAGGTCTCCGGGAAGAACGGGACCTCAGCTGTGCATCGAGCTCCGACCTCAGGAACCAATCATCCAACCACGAGTGTTTGGAACAGAGCGGAGAAGTTCACTCAAGACCAATGCTTGCAGAGGCCCGGGAAGTCATGGCTGCCAACTCGGCGTCAGCCACAGACTGAACTATGATACCCGAAGATGGAAGTTCAGACGAGTCATTCAACTCAGAAGGCATAAGTCCACCCTCCGATGCAGTGATTGATAACTGATCTTCCTCATGAGCCCAGATTAAGAAATTAAGCTCACGCGTGGACGGGCAGCCTAACTCATCCAGAATCTCGCCTGGGGGGCACGAGTGTGCTGAGGAACAGGAACTATCCCGGCAGAAACTCTCCCATTGTAACCTCCAGATCGTCCTGAGCACCTGCTGCCAAAGCCTTGTACCAAGAGGTAGAAGGACCAGGAGAGAAAGCAGCTGAGGAGACTCTATGCCTCCGCAACGTTCCCATTGGCATGCTCTCATAGTGAGTGTATGACCCATCCATTAACGTTGTTTCATCATGAGCGTGGCCCATACAGTGAAAACATCACTCGTGGCCGTCCAAGAGAGAGAGAAATCGTCTGCACCCAGAAGGACACGGACGGAACGCCATCTTTAAAAAGAGGCGATCTGCCGTGCAGCTCTTTTAGAGGAATTCACTCTTTTATTAAGGAAATTGCCTCTTTCAGAACGCCGCTGACGCACCCAGGGGAACTCCCTGCACTTATCTCTGCAAACGCTGAGAGAGACCGCTGATGTTTGCTCTGGTTCCACATACCAATTTCATTGACCTTTTCTGAATACATCAGAGGTATTTGTGGCTCCCAAAAGTGACCCCTAGTATCTGTATTTCGACACAACATCAGAAAGGGAACTATCAGTATACATACAAGTTTACTTATACACTAAAAAAGTGGGCCAATTTAGTCCCAAGTAGTATTGAAATAGTACACACAAGTATACTACTAGTATATTGATATTATTATACTTATACATAAAGTAAAAATATATTTGAACTTTATTTATGTATACTGAATAAAATTTAACTATACGTTTTTTTTTGTAAGAGTTTGGACAGTTAGCGTGCTCCTAACACTCATGTTTATCTTCATTTCTTCAGGGCAAAGTGATACCTTTTTACCTGACAGAATACAACTGGATACGACACAGGCTGAGATTTCCAAAGATAACATTGACCTTCAAATGAATATCATGTTCAGTGAAGGTCTACTTTCCCCCTTGTTGTATTTTGTAATTATTCCACATGAAATAATCTGTTGAAAGTGATATTTTAACTATATTAACTTTGTCCCTATTTCTGTAGATTTTGATAAAGATGTTGGGTTTGTCCTCTATGATAGTGATCAGTTCTTTCAGTCAAAAAGTTTTCAACCTACTCTGGATACCAAGAGAAGAGTAATATCTGCTAACCTTCAAGAAAATCTTGGATTTGACCAGATTGAGTTTGAATTCATACCATCGGTGAGCAGCTAGTCCAACAACACAACACACCTTGCTGTAGCTTATTAATAAACAAACTCTTAAAAATAAATGTTCCAAAAGGGGGTTTTAGTTCCCTTAAAGAACCTTTCAGTATATATACAGTTCTAAACCATTTTTTCTTAGTGTGACATTGACAGAGGTCAGCACAGGTATGGGGTTTATGAATTAATACATTGTTGAACTTTCAGGTCGATTCCACACTATCCCTCAACGACTTTGCATGTGTGTTTTGGAGTAAGACTAAAAATGACTGGAGCACAGAAGGCTGCTCCAAAACAATGAACCCCTCAGGTCATGTAGTATGCAGCTGTAAACCGAAAAAATTTGAAAATGCAAACTTTGCCATTCTGATGGTAAGATATATTTATAGGATGTAAATATCATTGATATTTGACTTAAATGGTTCAGTACACTCTAAAAAAAAAGGTGGTTTTCAAAGCAATGCCATACAAGATACATATTTGCTTCACCAAATAACCTTTAACTGAACAATTCTTAAAAGAACCATTTTTTTCTTATTGTAAAGAACATTTTTAATAATCAGAATAACCGTTCTCCACTATATAGAACTTTTTGTGCGTTGTAAATGTTCCATGAAATGCCAACCTTTATTTTTAAGAGTGTAAAGTCTATGATGCTGTGAATTAAAGTCCATTGCAACTAATTTTCTGCAGACATTTGATATCAACTATCAGTATTCTAAAGCCTTGCATTGGATCAGCATCACCGGCTGCGCTCTGTCTGTACTGGGTCTGTCTGTCACAGCTGTGTACCAAATCATAACCAGGTAAAGGCTTATAGTTTACACTGTTAAGCATAGCCACAGCTATTTGAGTGGTGAAACTTTTTATAACTTATATTCATGCACTTTGCCACAGGAAGTCAAGAAAAGTCATGCCTACTCTGCTAGTTGTGAACATTTGCATGAGCATGACTGTTTTCTACCTTCTCTTCATCTTCGGCATAAACAACCCTGTCCAACATCTCAGTGTGGCAAAGGTGTCTGGTCAGAACATAATTCCTGAGTCAGACCATCACAAGTACCCAGATGAGGGTCCCTGTACAGCATTTACAGCTCTCCTTCAGTACTTCCTTTTGGCCACGTTCACTTGGAACACTCTGTACGGCATTAATGTGTTCCTCCTCTTCAAAAACAAAGTCTCTGGACCACCTCCATGGTTTCCAAAGTTCTCCCTGGCTATTGGATGGGGTAAGGGACATTGAACAAAACACTAATTTATTGTGTAATTTGTGCTTAGTTTTCAGTATGGGTTAAAACCACAGGCGTAATTTCCTATGGGGACAGGGGGATGTCCCCCCCACTTTTCAAAATCCCGTTTGTGTCCCCCCCCCACTTTCAAATTCATTTGTTATATGATTTTGAAACGCACGCCGTCATCGCCACAAAGGAGCAGGACCGAGCCTGTGTCGATGCGCCGTCCATGTCCAGGAACTTTGCTTGCACACTAAAAATAGCTCACTGAACACTCTAATGAGCAGGTAGTGGTTGTGGCACAGACATCGATGAAACGGCAGAAACAACAACAGGTGGCTTTAATTTCATCATGGATTAAAAGAAAGAAAGGAGATGTCAATTGGTTGATTCATATTAATTAGCTCAGGTCAGGATAATCATATTTTCTGTCTACACCTGTTGATGTTAGCCTTACGTTGACTGAGCTAACTTTAGCATACACTGCTGCTAGGTAACTACAGACTGTTAATGTTAGCTAAACATGTAATGTAGAACATTCTGTGTAGTCTATCAAAAAAACATTCTGTAGGCCTACCATGAAAACGAGTCCACTTTAAACTGCAGCATTTTCTGTCAGCAACGAAGTAGTACTGTCAACGTTAACGCATGCGATTAATGTCAATACATCTTTTTTGTTTAGTTCTACCTGCTGTTATTGTTGGTATATCATTGGGTTCCACCTACAGTATGAAAGAGCCTTTAGGTTATCGACAAGAAGAGTTGTAAGTATCAAATATTTCCATTTTTAAAACTCAACTTTATTTCGTTTATGCCCAGACTCACAGACAAGGCTTACGCCTAGTCCCAGACTAAAATGCATGTTTGAGCTGTTTTATGTCAGTGCCATTGTTCCCTTTCGAAGGGAACTCAACAATACGTCAACGACGTTATGGGGAACGCCTCAGGCGTGACAGGTGTCTGAAATCACTATCAAATCACGTCAATCATATTGACCGGCGACAGCCCGTGAATCATTAGCGTGAATGATTAACGTGCGACCTGGAAGTATAAAGGGGCGCCTTGCACACATGACAAATCAGCTCATCGTCTTCAGGGACTGTTTGTTTGAAACGCTATTCAAGTTACGAGGTAAGAAAAAGATGAAACGCACAGCTAAGGCAGATTGTTTTCGTAAGTGTGCCGACCCGTGTCCGAGGTTTCTGACTCCGGCCGACACACACGAGCTGTGCGTTTTTTGCTTGGGTGAAGAGCACGCACGGGAGGTTCTCGAGGGAACCCTCTGTGCGAACTGCAAGCGTTTTTCTCTTAAAACGCTCCGCTCTCGTCTGGCCCTCTTCTCGAGTGAGGGGGGTCCGGCGTCTGGACCTCGTGGTGCGGGTCCCGCTCGTGCTGAGGCCAATCGGCGACTTACATCATGGGGCTCCCAGATGGAGCTTGTCGATCGTCTCGAGAGGGCTGTTAACCTCTCAGATGATTCGACGACTGACGAGGGCGAACTGCAGGTCGATGGGGAAGGTTACTCACCGATTGTACCTGCAGTTGATGCTCTTCAGGACGCGCAGGAGATGGCTGAGGAGGTTTATGATCAGGTAGATCCTGAACCTCCTCAGCCATCCTGCCCCGTGTATGCAGAGCTGGTGGATGTGATGGAGCGCGCTGCCAGCAGGCTGCAGCTGCCTTGGCAGCGCGCTAGAGGAGAGGTCGCTCGCAGTAGGCTCGACGATCGGTTTCTCCCCGGCCATACACCACCAGCTCAGGTGAGACTTCCATTCCTTCCTGATCTTCATACGGAGATCGAGAGGGCATGGAAGAGCCCATACTCTGCCCGCATTCACCTACATCAGCGGGCCAGTTTCGCTGATGTGGAGGGGATCGGAGAGTATGGGTACGTGTCAATGCCGCCCATTGACGAGACGTTCGCTAACTATCTCGTGTCTGGGCGGGCAGCGACACTGAAAGCTCCAACCCTGCCATCCAAACCGCTGAAAACAACGGCTCGTTTGAATGGCAGAGCATACACGGCAGCAGGTCAGGCCGGTGCTGCACTGCATACCATGGCAGTGTTACAGGCGTACCAGGCCGACCTGCTGAGGGATCTCGACCAGGGGGCAGGGTTGTCCCCTGAGGCGGTCGCTGAGCTGCGCCGCACCACAGATCTGGCTCTCCGGGCTACCAAGCAAACCGCTGCCGCGATCGGACGGTCGATGGCGGCGATGGTGGCCACGGAGAGGCATCTGTGGTTAAATCTAGCCGACATCGGGGAGAAAGAAAAAGCCTTTCTCCTCGATTCGCCGCTTTCGCCTTCCGAACTCTTCGGCACCTCCGTAGAGGCGGTGGTGGAGAAGTTCAGGGAGGCGAAGGCGCGCTCAGCAGCATTTAGAACTTGTATACCGCTGAGATCCGCGTCCGTACCCCGGCAGGTGGGAGGGCCTGGCCCGTCACGGTCTGAGGATCGTAGGCAGGGCCAACGAGCCAGTGTCGCCTCTCGTGCGCCCCCTCCCGCAAGGAGCAGGTCGCAGAGAAGGCGTGACTCCCGCAACAGGAGAGATCTGAGGGAGGTTATCCAGCGCAAACGCACACAGCGTCAGTGATGGATAGCCTCCCCGGAGGGTCATGAAATCTGCCCTCTCCTCTCTCCTGACCCCCAGGCGTTCATTACATCAGGCCTGGGGATGGGCCTATGATGAGAACTATGTTCTGACGGCCCACCTAGGCTTGGTTTGTGGAAACGCCCCTTTCAGGCTCGTGAAGTGGCGGATCCCAGGTTCTTAAAAGAACTATCTGGCTTTACTTCGCACGCCGCAGGTGAGCTGTCCGGTCTTTGAGGGGTATTTTTTGTGATTAAAAAATAAAATGTCTCTCTTTACAGACCGCGTTCCCTGTATAGAGTTATGGGGTCATGTCAAAGTACTAAGGTAAGAGAACTTTTTTGGATTATTAGGGCCCTGAAGTTCCCTGTTAGGTTCCCTGATGTCGGCCCTCACCAGGGCCGCCTCTGTAGCTGGCCTAGGCTGTACCTGGGATATTGAGGCGCTCTGCTTGGTTTAGCATTTCTTCCTCTGACTCTTCAATTTGTGAATGTATGTTTCTAACATCCCCGTATAACAGCCTCCTCCCACGGGAGTCGTTAGGCCAAGGCCCGCCCCCTTCTCTGCATTCTGGGGCGACTAGAGTAATGCAGCTTGGTGCAGAGGTGGTTTATAAGGACGTGGTAGGCCTCAAACTGGCCTCCATCTGTTTATGTCTTTATTGAGCAGGGTTTGGCCGTCTTTTCACTTCACGGAGAAGACTGGATTTGTCTGCCCGACCCTGCCGTGCAGAACTGGTTAGGCCGCCAGTATAGGCTTTAGTTACCTCGCTGAGCTACTGCTCAAGGTCTGGGTCTTAGGTGGTGGCTTTCAAGTCAAGCCCCACTCCCCTAGGTTGGGCACAGATACATTTCTGTCACCCCTAGAGCCGCTGGCAGGCCCGCAAAAAAATGGTAACCTCAGCTGAGGTTTGAGTATTCCCCTGTGATTCAGGGTAGGTCTGAGCGCTTCACTCCCAGTTCTGTTTTATCCTACCTCGCACCACTGTGGCTCGGGTCGAGTATGAAGTAAGCTTCACTTCTTCTTTGGTCGAAGTACGCTCCCCTGAAGCCGGAGCATTGCCCTGAGCTGACGCCCATGCATAGATGGTAGGCCCCTGACTGTTTGGGGCCTCCGTTGAGGCAGAGTGGTGTATGTTGTACTCCCCTTGTTTTTAAGGGTGCTAGCTTTCTTGCGGAGTACACTGCCATGGGCAATGTGATTAGGCACCAGGATGCTGTAGGCGCTGTGTAAACAGCTTTTTCTGCCAACGAAGGCTGCGCCATTAGGTAGTAGGCCTCAGCAGGCCTCCTTGATTGGACAGCCCCCTAGAGGGCACTGTAGGCCAGCTCACTTTACGTGGTTGGCCTTGGTGGTTCGGGCAGTTGACTCACTAATGGGTAGTAGGCCTTTAAACAGGCCTCCTCGGAGATGAGTCCCAACATTGTGGGACAGCTTGTGTAGTATGGTTCCCAACAGTGTACTTTATGGCAGAATATGATTTGCTATTAGCTAGTAGGCCCGACCAGGCCTCCCTGATAGGCAAGTCCCCAGCTGGCTGGCCTAGCAGGCCACCTTATACTATCACTCGGACTCAGGGCTCAAAGCTACCAGTGGTTATCAGGTAGTAGGCCACTCAGGCCTCCCTGTAGGTGAATTCCCACTTAAGATGGTTATCAGGTAGTAGGCCTCACCCGGCCGCCCTGAAGGCGAATTCCCACTTACGTTGGCTATCAGGTAGTAGGCCTCTCTGGGCCTCCCTGAATGTGAGCTCCCAAATATTTGGCTGTCAGGTAGTAGGCCTCACCAGGCCTCCCTGAAGGTGAGTTCCCACATGCTGTGATTATCAGGTAGTAGGCTCCTCCAGGCCTCCTTAAATGAGAACGGTCAGGTAGTAGGCCTCACCAGGCCTCCCTGAAGGTGAGTTCCCACATGCTGTGATTATCAGGTAGTAGGCTCCTCTAGGCCTCCTTGAATGAGTACGGTCAGGTAGTAGGCCTCACCAGGCCTCCCTGAAGGTGAGCTCCCCACATACTGTGGTTGTAAGGTAGCAGGCCTCACCGGGCCTCCCTGAAGTTGAGTTCCCACGTACTGTGGCACCCCACTTACTGTGGTTATCAGGTAGTAGGCTTCACAGGCCTCCCTGGAGGTGAATTCCCACTTACGTTGGCTATCAGGTAGTAGGCCTCTCCGGGCCTCCCTGTAACGTTCCCTAGTGGTGCTGGGTTTATGAAGCTAGTGGTCTCTTGCTATCAGTTTCAGCTAGCCTTAATAGGCAGCTGCTGAAGGCGAGCTTGCGCCCTGGCTCGCTAAAGTGTTCATTCTCTGCTATTGGTTCCCTCCCGGAACTTTTTCTGCCTACAGCCTGGTTTGCCTACCAGGCAGACCTGTGCTCCCCTCACCGAGGGTCTCTATGAGCATGCGGCTTCCTGAGTCTGGTCAGACGGTCGTAGGCCTCTCGTGAGGCCTCCCAGTTAGATCAGCCCTTAGGCCTTCACAGGCCTCCTCAGTGTTTTGAAACACAGACACTGGGTTGATCCGTGGATCGAGTAGAGAAACTCCCCTCGCTAGCAAGGGTCGGAAAGCACTATGCTGAGTCATACTCTCCGGGATATCCCGTCTCTGAGATCCGGGCCGAGTGGGTCACTGCCAGCTTCGCAGTCCCTCGGGTTGGATGCCTTTCTTAAGGCTTTGTTGTCCAGAGGCTCTGTCTTCAGACAGACAGGATTTGGCCAGACTAGTGTCTATGTACTGACGCCAGGTCAGGCCGTCCTGGTGGCATTTCGGGGTGAGTACGTTCCCCTGAATAGTGACTGGCTGGGGTTCCTTCGGGTTCCCTAGCCACATTCCCTAGAAGGGACCCCTTCTAATCGGAAGCTGTGGTTCCAGGCCCGGAGCCGGCCCAGGTAGACCTTTTATTTTACCATGTTTATGAAGGTTTTTCTGTGAGGCTGTAGCTTGGGCTATGACCGTAGGGAATGCTGTCACTGACAGCCCAGTGTGACCTGAGGGTGAATGGTTCTAGCGTTTCATTTGAAGTTGCTGGTTCTGACAGTTGTCACTGCCACTTGGCATGCACTCCCCTTAGCATGGCGGAGTTGGTATATCGTTCCCCATAACGTCGTTGACGTATTGTTGAGTTCCCTTCGAAAGGGAACGTCTCAGGTTACGACTGTAACCTATGTTCCCTGAGAACAGGGAACGAGACAATACGTCTCCCTGCCATGCCTCGGGGCTTGCCTACCGTACAGTCCCTTCAGACGATAAGGTGATTTGTCATGTGTGCAAGGCGCCCCTTTATACTTCCAGGTCGCACGTTAATCATTCACGCTAATGATTCACGGGCTGTCGCCGGTCAATATGATTGACGTGATTTGATAGTGATTTCAGACACCTGTCACGCCTGAGGCGTTCCCCATAACGTCGTTGACGTATTGTCTCGTTCCCTGTTCTCAGGGAACATAGGTTACAGTCGTAACCTGAGACGTTTTGTCTAAAGAAGCACACTAATGTTTTTTCAAGGTACCTTTTAAAAAAGCTACTTAAATGCCCTAATTTAAGACCTAACCCTGTCTTAATCTAAGCCCTGCCTGTGAAACCAGCCCTTAGGATAGTTCACCCAAAAAGAAAAATTCTGTCATCATTTACTCACACTCACATCGTACCAAACCCGTAAGACTTTCGTTCATCTTCAAAGCACAAATTGACAGTATACGCAACAACCACTTTGACACTTTGAGCTGTTTAGTCCAAATGTGATCACTATATATGACGAACAATTTGAATTTAGGCTTTTATTCACATATGAACATTGTTCAGCGAACATAAACAGAAGCTCAAGCATCCTTGCTTGCGTCACTGACAGCATCAGGCTCGAGTGAAATCCTCCACCATGTCCAAGATGCTCAAGACTGGATGATTGGTATCTTGGGGTGAGGCATGCTGAACAGCAGCGTCCCACTCCAGTGCCTTTCTTCCCCGGAGGTGCATGAGGAGGTCACAAAGTCGTGGAGGCACCTTTTTCTGCCCGAAACCACTCTGGTGCCTCCTCCACTCCCTCGATGGTTGGGTGGCCAAAGGGTACGTGGGTATCCCCCCAGTGGAGTGTGCCGTTGCGATGCAGCTATGCCTTCAAAATGCTGCCGTCTGGCAGAGTAATCCACATCTCCCATTCAAGGCCTGTAAATTTTCATCTGTGATTACGGCCAAGGCTTGAAGCAATGCTGGACAGGCATCTCCGCCTCTGCCCTGCACGCCATGGCCCTCCTGCAAGTGTATCAGGCCAAGGCACTCAAAGAGTTGCACGAGGGTAGTTCTGACCCAGGGTTGATGCAGGAACTGCGCACAGCGACGGAACTGCGCACAGCGACGGACCTCACCCTACTTGCGACGAATGTCACTGCGAGGTTGGCTCACTGGATTTTGGATGCCATAGTCTTGGCGTATCAGGCTCAAGACCGGCCGTGCCCCCTTGGGGTGAGAGCTCACTCCACTCGGAGCGTTGCCTCCTCCTGGGTGTTGGCACACAGTGCCTTGCTGGCAGACATTTGTAGAACTGCGGAACTCACTCGCCAATGTCCATTGGCTTGATTTATTTACACTCAAATGTGATTGGGTTCTCAGGCGACATTCAAATTCGTCAATAACCTGGCGTAACGTGTCTGTTCACTCCTTCAGGGAATGGGGGCTAGTAACCTAGAACGTTTCTTGCTAAAGCTCAAACATGCTGCATAACACACAAGAATGAAGCTCATTGGTTCTTGCTGAAGCTTAAATGTGCTGCGTAACACACGAGAATGAACCTCATTGGTTCTTGCAGAAGCTCAGTCGTGCTGCGTAATACACGAGAATGAACCTCATTGGTTCTTGCAGAAGCTCAAACATGCTGAAAGCAAGCATGCTTGGGCTTCCATATTCCATAACTGATGCGTGCTTTGATGAATGTTTATATTTGAATAAAAGCTTAAATTCAATATGTTCATTTTATAAAGTGATCGAGTCATTTCAGGAAATTTGGACTAAGCCGCTCAATTCATGTGGATTAGTTTCATGATCTCTTTATGGACTTTTTGAAGCGCAAAAGTGGTAGTTGCATAACTGTCAACGGAGGGACAGAAAGTTCAGATTTCAGTAAAATATCATCATTTGTGTTTCGAAGATGAACTAAAGTCTATGGGTTTGGAACGATATGAGGTTGAGTAAATGACAGAATTTTCATTTTTGGTTGAACTAACCCTTTAAATGTAAAAAAAAAAAGATACTTCATTTATGTGTTTTTACATTGTTCTCTCTGGATTTTAATAGTTCATTTGTCACTCTTCTTTGATGCAGCTGCTGGCTGGCTTTTCTGGACCACAAACAGAAGTTCAGTATGGGGAAACCCATGTTTTGGGGATTCTTGCTCCCATTAATGCTCATACTGCTCTCAAACATGGCAATACTGCTGCACTTCGCTCACAACATCTGCAGGACCAACCCTAACTTAAACAGGTATGTTCACTTTGGGACTAGAAAAGCATAATCATTTATCAACCAAAAGGCATTTATGAGAATATATTTGACCAATAACACTGCTACTGTTTAGTTCACAGAAAGCTCTAAAGGAGAAGATGTTGAATAGTTTCTCTCTGGCAGTGACGCTCGGCCTGTCCTGGGTCACCGGCTACATTTTGATCATCACCCATGAAACAAATCTCAAACTTATTCTAAGTGTGGTTTTCTGTCTCTTAAACACAACACAGGTGTGTTAATGCACATTGCATAAAAATGCACAACATCTTATAATGGATTATAAATTAAATCAGCAATGTTTCTGTTTTTCTTTCCAAAGGGTGTTCAAATATTAATTTTATTCACTCTGAGGCCGTTATTAAACTCAAACCCAGCATTTCTGAACAGTCTGCGTGTGTCAAACATAGACTCTCCCATGAAGACATTCTCTTTATTGAAAAAAAAGATGCAAGAAAGCAACGAAAGCTACAAACCCACTGATTCTGAATTGGTCTGATTGGCCATCAAAGGTAATAACCAAAAGATTATTATTTTGAGACTTCTTTTAATTCATTTCAATGAATGATGACAAGGAGGAATAGCAGAATATTCCTCCATACAGAATCTCTCCAGATCCTTCAGATTCACAAGTTCATGTTGGTGCTTCTTCTCTTCAGTTCACTCCACTCATCAGGTCAGGGAACTGGGACGGTCATGGCAGAAGCTTAATTTTGTGCTCAGTTACACATTTTTGTGTTGATTTTGATGTTTGTTTTGGACCGTTGTCCTGATGGAAGATTCAACCACGGCCCATTATAAGATTTCTAGCAGAGGCCGTCAGGTTTTGATTTTTTATCTGTTTGTATTTGATAGAATCCATAATATCATGTATCTGAACAAGATGTCCTGGACCTCCAGCAAATAAATAGGCCCACAACATATAAGATCCAGCAGTATATTTAACCGTAGACATGGGGTACTCTTCATCCCTGTTTGCACCAAACACATCAGCTGGGTTTGCTGCCAAAAAGCCCTTTTTTTAGTTTAATCTGACCACAGAACCCTGTGCCATTTGAAGATCCAGTCGTGTCTGACAACTGAATATGCTGGAGTTTGTTTTTGGAGTAGCGAGGAGGATTTTTCTTGAAACCCTCCCAAACAACATGTGGTGATGTAGAGGTTGTTTGATATTTTTTTTTTTTAGACTTTCTGACCCCAAGACTCAACTAATCTCTGCAATTCTCCATCTGTGATCCTTGAAGAGTCTTTGGCCACTCAAACTCTCCTCCTCACCGTGCATTAAGGCAATATAGACACACGTCCTCTTCCTGGCAGATTCGTAACATCTTTAGTTGATTATGATTTCTTAATTATTGCCCTGATGGTCAAAATGGGGATTTTCAATTCTTTAGATATTTTCTTACAGCCACTTTGTATTTTGTGATGCTCAACAATCTTTTGATGCACATCAGAACTATATTCTTTGGTTTTACTCATTGTGATGAATGATTAAGGGAATTTGGCCTTTGTGTATCCTCATATTTAAACTCCTGTGAAACAAGAAGTCATAGCTGGACAATTTCATGTTCCTAGTCACCCTGGTGTGCTTAAAAATTTAAATATTAATGGAAATGTACTTCAGAGATATTTTTCTCATAAAAAATTCTAGGGGTGCCAATAATTATGGCCAGCATGTTTTGGAGAAAAACATTTATTTCATAATGTGATTTACCCCTACTTTCAATTCTTTTACTTCAATGAAAGGTTAGAATTTTGCCAATTTTGATCAGTTTTGATCATATTTACAAGGGGTGCCATCAATTTTGACCATGACGTTATGTGTGATATGTTCAATGTATTTACAATGTTTTATTGTATGTGCCATTAGGAGCTTTTTGGGCTTTGTTCACACTGTACACAAAACTGATTTGGTTTTAAATTTCAATCTTTAGGACTTACTGTTGAAACATTTTTCAGGTTATGAAATCTGACCTGCTAATTCCACTAGTAGTATAGGCTTCTATTCACCACGTAATGCATGTCATATAATTCACATGAAAATGTGCCACATTCCAAATCATGATAAAAACTGCTCTAAATCTGATCTGAGGGTGAAAACAATTGAAAATAACAACAACAAGAATAGATATAGCTTTGTTAACACCTGATTTCATTGGCTTTATTTGCTGTTCAGACTAAAGAAACTTAACATTTTTAGATGTGTCTGAACAAAGCTTGAGAACTCAGGTTTGGAGTTGCAAGTTTATTGCCAGCTGCCAGTTCTGTTTTTTTGCTATGTTTGATTTTTTTGTGCTCTAAATAATATAAATGTACTGTAAACACACCAATCTTCACACCCAGTTTGGCTCATTGCTTCTTTTTTACTAATCATTGTTGACATATATTAAACATTGATGAAATGACATAAAGACTGTTGGGTCTGAATTTATTTTTTCACGATCTTAATGAGATCATATGTATGAGTTTAGGAATTTCTTTACTTTAGTAACCATGGCAATTTTAGTTGAGATCATATTAGCGTCGGATCTGACGGTTATGAAGTTTCTGTATACGGCCCCAGACCCCTAAAGCTAAGTCAGGAGAAAGATTCCACCAGGGGGAGCCATTTACAAGAACATACTTTTGTGATGCATAGAAGCTACACAAACTGTGGTTGATCATAGTTTGCATTGCTTAAGCACATACAGTGGCTATTTATTTCCAGTTTTTGTTCCTCTTTCATTCAAATGTTTCATCTGACGCAGATCAATTTTGCATTGAGACAAGACAAGCTTAACATATGGGAAGTTGCTATCATGTAATTTATCAGAAAATAACATCTTAAAGGCACACTATGCAGGAATTCCGTTTTTGTCAAACAGCGACCCCTAGAGTCGCTGTGGAATACTTGCACTGTCGTAAATACCCCCACCCCACACTGGTACCTGTTCGGTAGGATAGAAGCGTCGGGCATGCAACAGGCACAGATAGACTCCGAAGATATTGACCAGGTATTGTTTCACGATTTCATACAAATATTAGGCTTCTGCATACTGCAGTCTACTGAACTTCTGATGACGGTAAAAGGATAATAATAACTATGTCAAGTGTTATTCTACTTTATAGAATATAGAAGTTGCCTACCACGTTTGCTGGCTTATAACGTTTTTACATGATTGCTGCTAAATCACAAGTAAATAGCCTATAGTCTAGGCCTACTGTATAATTTCATTTGTGTTTTTTGATTGTAATGTAAACATTACAAAATGCCAGATGACATCAATAAAGTTAAATGTACGTCGCATTATTTAATAACATTCGCCGTTATGATGTCATTAGACATGATTATTGCAATTTATCATAATAGTTTGCAAATTGTGCTCGTTTACACCATTCACAACCTCTAGGCTTATTTGTGTCCTGATAATTATGTGAGATATTGACAACAACATACAATATAGAACGCAAACAAGTTTAAAAATAAGATATTTACTTACTAGTCCAACAACAACATGCTGTTGCATCCAGTGCTGCTTTTTAGCTCGCGCCAACGAGTAAATGCCCGACCGAGGGGAACTCTTGTCCGGTTCCTCACGCGGTCAGATTCCTTTTCCTAGTCTCTTCCGACCGCGTTCTCTTTACTTTTTCCATCTTCGACTCGAGTATCACGTCTGAAATGCGTGCTTCATGTTGTTGTTGATGTGTGTGACGTCGTTGCCCTAAAGCATTTCGTGATTCTCGCGAGATTTGTCGGGGGCGCTCCTCTCAAACTTGCATTGCTGGTTTTTCCAGCGGCGTCCCCCCCCCAAGCTTTACTACCAGGATGATTCGCCCTAATATGAGTTTGTTTACCACTGAAATGACTTTGAAGCTGTTATATTAAGGTAAAATTCTTGCATAGTGTGCCTTTAAACATTTTAAGTGCTATATTTTCTAATTTTAACTGATTGTGAAGTGGTTTGTACACACGCACGCACACACACACACACACACACACACACACACACACGTCTATGTATTATTAACAGAGTATTATTGTGTATTATTCTGTCTTATTAACAGAGCACTGTCGCTCTACACTGGCCAAGAGGGGACCTGACCTTCATCTCTGAACGATCTCTAACCATCCAAGTGGGGACTCTCATAGCCTGCAATGAAACTGTGTGTGTGTGTGAACAGGGAAGTCTGTCTTCATTATATAACTTCTGTATATATATAATACAGAATGTGTGTGTGTGTGTGTGTGTGTGTGTGTTCACACAAGCATCAGAGATCACAATATGCATAGATAGATAAACATATTCAATATACAATTAAAAAAGAATGTCCAAACCTTTTTTTTTGAGGAAAGACCATTTGAATCTGTTTTTCATACAACGGGGTAAAAAATACCGGCGGCAACAGTTAAAAAGCAGAGGCGAGAAGACGCTTCTTCTTATCATTCATAATATTATTTTTCTTATTTAATGCTTTCTCTTCATAGATACTTTCTATGCTTTTTTATGCAGTCCCTGACAATTTACTTGCCATTGTAAATTTTGTAAAGCCACTTTTCTTAATAAGTTTGTCTGTACCTCAGTAGCAGTTCCATTCCAACAAATAATACAGAATATCATAACACTTTCGATGACAGCACTATAAAACATAAGAATATTTATGTTGTGGACATTACAGGAAAGTTATTGCTTTAAGAAATTCATTCTCTGTTGTGGCTTTATACGTTATATGATCGTTCCACATTGAAGCTTATTGTAAAGAACACCAAGATATTAATAAGGCGACTGATAGTATTGGCTGCCTATTAATTAAAACATAATTTCTACTTTAATAAAATCAATAGACATGTCCTTTTTTTGTTTCCTTTGTTTCTAGGATGTTGATGTACAGAGATAGTCAGTGTTTGAAATATTGCTAAATTTAAATACAACCAAACATATGTCATTCTTTACCATCCATCAGTGGAACTTTCTTGAAGACCAAATTCAAAGCTTTTAAGTTGACATGCTGCATCTGGTCATTTTGAAGAAACAAAAATGACATACAAATTTTTCTTGTAAGGTCTTTTTTCATAACATAACTTCAAAAATGCAACAATTTTTTTTTCACAATGTTCACACAGGCATCAGAGATCACAATATGCATAGATAAACATATACAATATACAATAATAAAAAAATGACACATCCCATCAGTTATCAAAAAAAATGAATTGCTTCCTTGAGGAAAGACCATTTAAATCTACAACGGGGTAAAAAATACAGACGACAACAGTTCAAAAGCAGAGGCGAGAAGACGCCTCTTATCATTCATAATACTATTTTTCTTATTCAACTCTCTCTCTTCATAGATGCTTTCTATGCTTGGTTATGCAGTCCCTAACAATTTACTTGCCATTTATATGTGCCATTGCACACACACACACACACACATACATGTCTATATTATTAACAGAGCACTGTCAGTCTACACTGGCCAAGAGGGGACCTGACCTCCATGTCTGAATGATCTCTAACCATCCATGTGGGTACTCTCATAGCCTGCAGTGAAACTGTGTGTGTGTATATATACACTCACCTAAAGGATTATTAGGAACACCTGTTCAATTTCTCATTAATGCAATTATCTAATCGACCAATCACATGGCAGTTGCACAGGGGTGCAATGAATTTAGGGGTGTGGTCCTGGTCAAGACAATCTCCTGAACTCCAAACTGAATGTCAGAATGGGAAAGAAAGGTGATTTAAGCAATTTTGAGCGTAGCGTGGTTGTTGGTGCCAGACGGGCCGGTCTGAGTATTTCACAATCTGCTCAGTTACTGGGATTTTCACGCACAACCATTTCTAGGGTTTACAAAGAATGGTGTGAAAAGGGAAAAACATCCAGTATGTGGCAGTCCTGTGGGCGAAAATGCCTTGTTGATGCTAGAGGTCAGAGGAGAATGGGCCGACTGATTCAAGCTGATAGAAGAGCAACTTTGACTGAAATAACCACTCGTTACAACCGAGGTATGCAGCAAAGCATTTGTGAAGCCACAACACACACAACCTTGAGGCGGATGGGCTACAACAGCAGAAGACCCCACCGGGTACCACTCATCTCCACTACAAATAGGAAAAAGAGGCTACAATTTGCAAGAGGTCACCAAAATTGGACAGTTGAAGACTGGAAAAATGTTGCCTGGTCTGATGAGTCTCGATTTCTGTTGAGACATTCAGATGGTAGAGTCAAAATTTGGCGTAAACAGAATGAGAACATGGATCCATCATGCCTTGTTACCACTGTGCAGGCTGGTGGTGGTGGTGTAATGGTGTGGGGGATGTTTTCTTGGCACACTTTAGGCCCCTTAGTGCCAATTGGGCATCGTTTAAATGCCACGGCCTACCTGAGCATTGTTTCTGACCATGTCCATCCCTTTATGACCACCATGTACCCATCCTCTGATGGTTACTTCCAGCAGGATAATGCACCATGTCACAAAGCTCGAATCATTTCAAATTGGTTTCTTGAACATGACAATGAGTTCACTGTACTAAAATGGCCCCCACAGTCACCAAATCTCAACCTCTCAACCCAATAGAGCATCTTTAGGATGTGGTGGAATGGGAGCTTCGTGCCCTGGATGTGCATCCCACAAATCTCCATCAATTGCAAGATGCTATCCTATCAATATGGGCCAACATTTCTAAAGAATGCTTTCAGCACCTTGTTGAATCAATGGCACGTAGAATTAAGGCAGTTCTGAAGGCGAAAGGGGGTCAAACACAGTATTAGTATGGTGTTCCTAATAATCCTTTAGGTGAGTGTATATATGTGTGTGTGTGTGTGTGTGTGTTCACACAGGCATCAGAGATCACAATATGCATAGATAGATAAACAATTAAAAAAGAATGACCAAAGCATCCGTTATCAAAAAATTTTAAATTTGAATTTTCTGAGGAAAGACCATTTGAATCTGTTTTTCAACGGGGTAAAAACTACCGACGGCAACAGTTCAAAAGCAGAGGCGAGAAGACGCTTCTTATCATTCATAATATTAGTTTTCTTATTTAACGCTCTTCATAGATACTTTCTATGCTTGGTTATGCAGTCCCTTTAGGGTTTATGGGATGAATCAAACAGAAATAGCTCTTTAAGGTAACAATTTCAGGTCACTACTTTATACAGTCAATAATGATTTTATTAATCAAAATGAACTTCGCGTTGTAACGCTCAGCCTCCCTTGAAGCAGGTTACACCTCTAAATATAATTCGGGGGGAAAATAAAAAAACCCTTTATCTAAGTGAAAATTAAACTTGTTCACATTGAATACAAAAATAAACAACAAGATGGATGGATAACCACAAAATGTATTAAATAACCAACACCAACAATAAATTTAACATATGTAGAGTCTTGTAAGTATCAGTGTTTCTGTCCCATGTATGTGTGTGTGTGAGTGTGTATGTGTGTGGGTTGAATCGGCCTCACCGGTGAGCCGACCAAAGTCCGTGCCCGTGCAGAGGAACAGCGCTGTCCTGGTGTAGTGATCCAAGGCGAAATAATCCAATTGAATAATCCTATTTCCACAAGGAATCCTTCCTACTCAGTCTATGACAAGCCTCCTCAGTCGTGCGATCGATCGCTATTTCCACAAGAGCAATTGTTGCGTTGCCCTCGAACGCCCCTCTTCCGGCCCTTTTAACCGGAAGTAAAAGTCATTAAGCCAGCTGATGCGACTGACATCACGGGGATTCCCTGGAGCTCCGCGAGCTCTCGATATAGTAAAACCAAAACACAATAACACAAAGACTTGCGGGCAACAACGCCCGGAAAAAATAATCATATTAATGCAGCTGTCTTACAAAGTATAACATTTATACTAAACAGCCATACAATTATTATTCCCTATGTGGCCAGGCTACAGCGTCCCCAGTTGGATGGTAAAGAACGACACCAGTTCGGCTGCTTTGTACATTTCTTGCCATCACAAACACACTGTAAAGATTTTGGAGGTCAATCTCAAAATGTTATGCTGACTTGCTGCACTGAACATTTTTACTTCATATACTGAAATATATGAAGGAGGGATGTCCATTTAACATTTTTGTTTTCTGACTAATAGCCGATGCTTGTTAACCAGTCATCATCAGTTAACTTACATGATTTGAAGGTTAGATTAGAATTAAATGGAATTAGAAAAGATAAGTGTCTGTGACCCATTCAAATACCTCAAAGATGTAGATTTACATGTGCAAATAGCAGCATAAACAACAGAACATGAGGATTCACACACACCGTCACATCAAGCACCCGCAGTGCTTCTGCGAACACAGTAAACCAGAATAAAAGTGTATATATAACTGTATATATAATAAATAGGCCTACTCTAATGAACAATTAACAAAACTAAAGTGAGATAAATTGTACAAGCTTTAGGGTCTGTTTACACAACATCATTTTCAACTGAAAATTGTAAACTTTTACACACTAAATGCGTCTCTATTGCACGCATTGTGTTTATCGTGCAATTTATACGTGAAAAGTAGTTTTTACGTGCATATGATACACATGGGTAGGTTTAGTGGTAGTGTGGGGTACGCATGTATTATACGTTTGGTTAGGATTAGTGGTGTGGGGTGTGTGTGTATTACATGCAATAAAGTGCGTGTCATATGCATGTAAAAACTAATCTCCACATGTAAATTGCACGATAAACACAATGCGTGCCATAGAGATGCATTTTCATGAGATCAGGCTGGTCATGCACAAGCATATAACATGTTCACATGTGTACTTATGATCACGTGTTCACGTTCATGAGTATTACGTGTTCACCGGGGGGGTTTTGACAAAGCGACATCAACTACTGGCCTGGCTTGCATAATACAGCCCTTTTAGTGTTTATAGGGTTTGTTTGTAAACAATGTTGTAAGTGTATTTAACAATATTTTATATTTTACACGCAGTTTTGACTGATGTGTCCCAGATAGCATGTAATCATTGAAACAATGTTGACTCAGTGTTGATGCGTCAACGCTAATTGCATTGAATTAACGTTACAAAGTAATGTTGCTTTAATATCACTCTTGCACCCTCAGTTAACGTTGAAATAATGTTGGGAATTCAACCAAAAATCAATGGTAATAGTATTGATTCAACATTACAAAGTGATATTTTATCAACATCACTCTTGCACCCTCAGTTAATGTTGAAATAATGTTGGGAATTTAACCAAAAATCAATGGTAATAGTATTGATTCAACATTACAAAGTGATATTTTATCAACATCACTTTTGCACCCTCAGTTAATGTTGAAACTATGTTGAGCAAAAAATCAATGGTAATGCTATTGAATCAACGTTACACTATGATTGATTCTACATCACTGCTGTTGAATCAATATTGAAATTAACAAAAATAATCAATGGTAATATTGTTGAATCAACGTTACACTATGATTGATTCTACATCACTGATGCGGAATCAATATTGAAATTAACAAAAATAATCAATGGTAATATTGTTGAATCACGTTACTATGATGTTGAATCTACATCACTGCTGTTGAATTAACATGAACAAAAAATAATCTTTGGTAATATGGTTTGATCAATGTTACAATGTGATGTTGATTCTAAATATATTTTGTTGAAAGACTGAAAAGGAATGTCAAAAAATGTTGCCATCTGATGTACCAATTAATGTTGAAACAACATTTATATTTCAATCACACTTCAATGGTGCGTCAACAAATTCCTGACCATTTCAAAATTTGTCGAAAACCTTTTAAAATATAAATGACACCTTTCCAGCAGTTGAGTCAATTTATTTTATTCAATCATTCAATGACAACAAATATGTTAAAATATCACTTTTTTTAAAAGAAAGGGGGAGAAATAGGACAAAAGCATTTCAACCTTTAAAAATAAAATTGGCTTCAGAAGTCTGATGTCATCATAACTACAGGTCCAGCGGTTCAGGTTTTTAAAAATCTGCCTTGCATCAGACTACTGCCTCTTTTCCTTTGGGTTCTCTGAAATCTGAAAAAGAAAGCAGGATGTTACTCAAGAACGAGTCACATCAGTTGTCATACAGAGTCACATTCAATAATGTTAATATACTAAAATCAATATGATTCACTTTTCTTTTAAGTCACTGAAAACAAAATATTCTAACTACGATTATAGTATCGTAAAATTCTGTTTATTTATTTCTATGAATGCTTTAATATCAAAAGAAAGCGCTAGCAGGGGTGTCGGATTTATCTCCAGCCCTAATTAAACACACCTGAGGCAGATAATCAAGGTCATCTAATCAATGAACACTTCCAGGTGCTGGAGCTAAACTCTTCATGAAGAGGAACGAACACCTCTGAGCTATAGCCATTACATTTCTCAGTTCATTTTCTGTGAAACTACAGCATTCAAATAACACTTTTATCTTGTAGAATAAAAAAGATCATAGTTTTTTTCAATGAAAATTTTTTAAAGAGATAGTTCAACCTGAAATGATAATTCTGTAATCATTTACTCACCCTCAAGTTGTTCCAAACCTGTATGAGTTTCTTTCTTCTTTTGAACACAAAATAAGATATTTTAAAGAATGTCGGTAACCAGAAAGTTGACGGTGGCCATTGATTTCCATAGTAGAAAATAAATACCATGGAAGTCAATGGCTAACATCAACTGTCTGGTTGCCAACATCCTTCACTCTATCTTCTTTTGTGTGCAGCAGAAGAAAGACATTCATACAGGTTTGGAACAACTTGAGGGTAAATAAATGATGACATAATTTTAATTGTGTTTCAGTGGAAACAAGCTAAACTGAATGGAAATCAGTTTTTTCTCAAATTTAATACAGATTCAGGAATATGAATGATTACCTGATTAAGCAGTGATAAGATACAGGATATCATCAAGTCCCAGGTCAGGTGATTATGCTGTCGACAACAACTCAGGGTATGATCAATGTCAGCATTATCAGGAGGGTGCTTTTTTAATTGTCCATCTTCATCTGCCTTCACTCCTACTAAAGGAGCAATGTGTTCTGCATGCAAACACTGACCGATACAAGACATGGGCTATGTTAACATTCTTGCTCATGTTCATGTCTCTTGCACCTTAAGGAATCTGTTAAAAGACATAACTTTATTCAGGAAATTCCTAATAAACTTTACTAAAGCAAGATGCATTTTTTAAGAATGTAGAAAAATAGATGCTTTATTCAAACACTTTAATAACTTTGTAATCTAATTACAGTGAGTAAGAACAGAAATCAAACGCAAATAAGCATGCAAAACAAAGGAACAGAGAAATAAGGTAGATGCACCATTGTTTGAAACTCTGCTAGTCGTGTAAGTATGTCAGGTAATTCAACAAACAAGAGGTCTGTATAGGATGCACCTGTTTTCTCTCTAATGAGGAAGCATTAGACTACTGAAAAGTGCACATGCTAAGACAAAATGGGCGTTTACCAATCAGTGGCCAATTTCAAACTACAATACAGGTAAATGTTTTTCAACCATTTTTCAACAGACTTGCTAAAATCACGAAGGCCCACCCCTAAACTAAGCCCACAGTGGATTACAGCAAATCGGGTAAAGCGGTTGAAAATGTCCATTGTGGTTTGAAAACGCCCCACTGATCGAGAAACACCCACTAGTGTTCTGCAGATATACGCCTGAATGATCTTGTGCTCATCAACTACAAATCACTGTTAGTTCAATGTCACTGTCTCCACTTATGTGTGTTGTTGGCTTTCATCAAAATGTCAATGCTGATCCAGCACACTTTAAACATTGAAATGTCAATCTCAACCAAAATGATGGTTTAGATCAAAACTCAACATTGTATCAATGTCACCATGCTATCTGGGGTGTTACTTTAGTTTGAAAATGAGTTATCTTTTTAACTGTTAACTGGTTTCAATCTTATTTATGGAACAGCAAGTATTAGGTCAAGATAGGTAATTTTCCTCTTCTGTCGCTCACCTCTCCTGTGGCCTCCCACACGGATCATCTCCATCCCTCCCTTTACTCGTTTTACATGCTACCAATGGGGTCTATTTTAAGAAGACATGGTGTTTCCTTCCATTTTTATGCTGACGACACACACATATATACCTATCAAGAGAAATGATCCGTCTGCATTAATTTCTCTTTTAGGCCATCCTTAAAAATATTTTGGTTTGCAGTAACAGCAAAAAAAAAAAAAAAAAAGGGTCGGTAGGTAGGTCTATATTTTTTTTTCAAGATTCAATGTAAAAAAAAAATGTAATTTTTTAAGTTTTTTTTCCACAGACAACTAACAGGCATTAGGACTATCGCAAAGAGGGCGCTTGAGACGCGCACAAGTCAGCAATGTTTCTGATGATTTATTGGCGTGAAGTTTCGTGCACAATGACAAACAGGAGTGCAACATTCAGGGATTGAAATTAACACCCTCTAAACTGCCAAATAAGGGTAAAAATGAACTTTGGAACCAAATCTGCGTGGATTTAGCGCAAATACGCAACTTGTGAGTCCTCATGATATATTAAATACAGCGTATTGCGCAGAATCTGCGCATTTCTGGCTTACTTGAACACACACGTCACTAAGCAACAAATAACGGCGAGCATGTTCACTTGCATTGAAGTAATAGCGAATATTAAAAAGCATTTGGTTAACAGAAAATACATTGTTATTTTCCAACATCCTACATGTTCTGTGTACTGTATTGATCTGTCCACCTAAAATACATTTTTGGTTAAAAAAAAAAAAGGCCGGTGGTGGTGGCTCACTTTGAAATTTCAATTTAAAAGAAACCACTTTGATTTTAGGGTCAAATTGTAGGACGTCCTTAATAGTTTGAGTTTCCTCCACCAACATTTTAGTGGTTTCCTTCAAGTCAGTCAACACAATCACCGTTAGACAGGGGAGAAGGGAGGGGAAAAGATCTGGGCACAGTTTTTTCAGAACTTCGTGCCAAGTAAAGCGGTGTCGAGATGTTTTAATGCATTTTTTAGAATGCATTTATTATGGTGCCCAAACCCATATGACTTTGAACGGTGACCGCGAAAATTTTATACTGCATCATTACTAGGGATGGGTATCATTAAGGTTTTAACGGTATTACTACTCTTACTGATACTACTTATCGATCCGGTACTTTAACGGTATTCTTATCGGTTCTTTTTTCTTTTTTTTTTTTTTTTTACATTCGGGTAATAGTTAACATTTGCTTTATATTTTGAAATGTAAAATATCTATAGCAAAAGAAAAATCAATGCTTTAACAAAACAAATAAAATATCTAGGCTATTTGTTATGCAGCAGTGTGCAGGCTTTTTTGTTTTATATACATGAGATAGGATACGATAAGCAAAAACAAGTACAAACACATGTTCAAAAAAAGAATACAATTAAACAAAGATACAAATTATATACACAGTGCTTTAATTTCAGGAAGGTCTACTAAAATTACTTTTCAGGTAAGTGTTTCTGTCTGAAAAGAAATTTAATTTATTAATCAAATGTAAAATAACACTGCATAGTTTATCATAGATAGATTAATGCTTATTAAAGTTTAAGTTATTCATTCAAGAGCTGTGAGTGATTTTCTCTGCCTTTTGTAGTTTGATTCGCATTAATGGCTCAATCGTCACAGGTTTATTGGACTCTGCCCCTTTAAGACCGAGTGCAGATCTGATAGATGACTGATGCACCATCATTTTTCCCAACTATTTACGTCCATTTAAGACATAAACTGTGTTTCAGTGAATCTCAGAGCTGGTCTTTTTTATATTTTATGTATATTTGATAGTATAGATGCGCACATGAAGCCCAAAGTTAAGTATACTTTTCTTGTCTCATTGCAGTCCATTTCGGAGCGCGCGTCGCCTTGTGAACAGCGTCTCTTGCGCAGATTTTTGTTCTTTTAATTGCTCTTTTAATGATTAAACGCGTCCCTAATTTAGCAACAGTAGAGTCTGTGTTTGTGCGCAAAAAAAACAAACTTTATTTCAACTATTGATTTCCTTCTCTGTGGGCCTCGAGAAGCGTAGTGCTTCTGTGCTGTACGTCACAATTAGGCTCACTATTGGCCGACGCTGGTCATGTGTGTGATGCGTGTGACGTACAACACAAGCGCGGCGCTATTACACTACGTTAACAGACTCGTGGCGGGATTTAAATTTTGTCGGCTGAAGACTCAAATTGGAAGATGAAAAATGTACCAAACACAATGTTCTCTCACCATTCCTGATTTATAACACACACTCGCAGCGTTCGGTCTTGCATCTGTCAGAGCAGAAACTAAAGCTGCTGCTCTCCGTATATTTTTCCGTCGTCTCCGGTCGCAGTCTTTTGTAAATTGTGCGAGCTTATTTTGTCCATATTGCAAGATCTGAAAAATCCCATACATTTACCCTCCCATAGACCTTCACCTCGAAGATGTTGGGACAGAAGTGGTCGAAAGTTGTTGTCAACAGACAGATTTAAACCAGAGATCCCAATTGGTAAGAAAAGGCAGAAGATCAGAGCATTTCCTGCCATACAAATATTTAATATATGGCCATATATGTACTTATATTTTAAATAGCATGACATATACAGTGGTTGCTCAACCAGAATAATACTTTTACCGCCGCCGCTCCCGCGGCGGTAAAATTCGGATCTCTATTTGCTGCCTTTTACCGCTAAGAGGCGCTACAATCACAGACTTTGAAAGGTGTCCGTTTATTCTCTCTATTGCGTAATCTAACGCCGCGCCGCGGCTCATTCAGAGCGATTGAAAGCTGGTAACAGATGAATTCAAGTGAAACATAAACGAATTCATAATCACAATACTGAAATTAAATTGAATAAATAGTGAAAACATTAGCTTCAACAGAAATATATTAGGCTATCAATGAGGGTCTGGAAGAGCATAAGACGAAATTTAATAGCGGTCAGATGGTAGCTCAGTGGTTAACGTAACAACATGAATGTCTCAGCGCTTCTAGCGATCCGAGATCGAATCTCAAAGTAGCCAACATTCTGTTGGCCGACTTCATTTATGTTTTACCGTTCTTGATGCTTAAATAGGTAGGCTAACTGTTTATTAGCGAGTTCATTAACTGTTTATTTATTTAATGTCAAGCGTTTGTTTAATTATCAATGCCACATTAACGTAAATTTGCTACATTCCACGTAGAACCGCTGCACGACAAAACTGATGAGGGAAATGAAAATAAATAAAAAAAAGAAAGCTGATCGCGTCAGAAAATGAAAATAATGATGCTTGTCTTTAATCTGCTAAATTATTGTTTTGTGAATCATTCACGAAATTGAGTTGACTGACAGTGATACATGGCCATAGCAACGGGAGAAATTTTTCAAAACAGATCCATATTGAACAAATCAGAAAAGACTGATTAAGTTGACTTGACAGACTAACTAAATAGTATTAGGCCTACTTTCAATATAAAAACAAATGAAAATGTAAAAGAACACTAAAATTAATTAAGTTTGAAACCCATCGCAAATTTTTAAGGTTTAAATAAAGTGTCGGGAGAGTTTATTTGTTTAAAACAGGGTTGCATTAAGTTTAGAGTTTATTTCCTTTGCGATGCAAAATAAGAAACACAGAATCTTATTCTTGCAACATTTTAAATTTGTATTGCCAAAGAAATTTCAGCCAAATTAAACAATTAAAACAGTACAAAACGAAAATAGTCCAAAGCCACATAAATTAAGAACATGCGTTTTTCTTTGCCTCTCTCTCGCGCTTGATCTCTTTTTAGCAAGTTTATTTTGTCTCCCTCCCTCCAAAAAAAAAACTGTAACAAATTATTTAGCCTTTGTTGCTTCAAAGACAAAGCATGCCTTGTTGAATTCACTTTACAATAAAACGAGGTTGATCGCGAATTAAAGAGCTCTGTATCTGCTGTGGCATGAATGCGTTTCGTGGACAGTTCATGTTTAGATAATGCCAGATTGTTCACAATCATACACACTGCTCAAACATTCTAAAACTCTAGAAAAACCAGTTGAAACAACTGGATTGAACACTTTAATTGAAATTTTGTGTGAAAAAATTTTTAATACAAATATACAATATTTATAATTTAATAAGATACATTTGGACACACCGAGAGATTTATCCTTAAAAGAATTTAGCCTTTGCCTCCTCATCAGGCTGGCTATCCGACATCTCCATATGAAAGACGAACATTAACACCTATTGTGCACGCACGATAAAGCCACTGTCCCTCCAACCCCCCCACAGGCTCTCTGAGTCTGACTTACACACACACACACACACATACACCCCACAGGCTCTCTGAGTCTGAGACTGACTTAAAACAAAAAGAAGTCGCAATTCACACTTAAACACTTAAGCATTACAGTTAAGCATTAGACTATTAAAGTGTTGATAATGAATGAATTACATAATGTAAGCTACATGTAGTGATATTTCTGTCATGAAACTTTATTACTAAATATTTCATTTCAATAATTCATTCAATTTCAATAAGTTGTTCTTTTTTATTCAAATAAACCTCGAACCACAGTGCTTCGTTGTGCTGCTGTTAAACTAGGCCTAAATAACATTTATAGAATAATTATGAACTTAAATGAAACAATATTGCAACATTTCGACAAATAAATTATTGATAAATAAATTATAAATACTGCTTTAGAAATTACGATTGGTATTATTATACAGATGTAAAGTCATTCTGTTGGATACTATTTGTTCCAGTGTAAAATGGAAATGCTTGGCAATTTTATTTTATAAATATAAGCAAAAACTATATGGTGTAACAGAGTTTTAGAACTAGACAAATCTCTCTGCATTAATAATAGGATATAAAATGCATTAATAGGCTAATATAACATTTACAAAAGCCCCAAATTTGTTCGGGGTTTGAACCCGTGTCATCTAAATGATCGAACCGTAAGTTCTACCACTCGGCCATGAATTTAACTCATTGTGATACGACCAAACGTTTTTTTTCTCCAGTGTGTTCGTTCACATGAGCGAGAAAACGTTTTAATCGTTAGCATATTGTAGACCTTTTACAGTTTTAAAATATGATATATTATCTGTATGACCAAAAATTACGGAGTAGGCTAGCCTTTCAAGTTCTTTTAGCTGTTATGAGAAAAAATAAATTCAAGTGAAAGCGCCGCCGCGTTTATCGAACTCTAGTTCAACATGCCAGAATAAAACCCAATTTTAGAACAATGCGTAGCGCCACTCGGTGTGCCAAAACACTTAATTATTAACATCAATATTTCGTTCAAAAACATCTCAAAACGCTTTGTGACATTTTGAAAAGCCGTGAATGTATTAAGGCCACTGGAACCAGGATCGTAACCGAAACGAGCTGCATGTTATCTCTCAATACAGGAGCAGAAGCGCCGGTTCATATTGTAGGCTATTGTTTGTTGTTTAAACGTGCGTGTTGCATATTTTTAAAAATATACAATATATTTGATATGGTGTATTGGTGAATTAGGCTATAGCATTGATTGCTGTGGATGGGGAAATCCCCCACCAGCAAATCGCACCATGTTACACAACCATGTTTTTAAAAACTCTTTCTGTAGCCTATATGGAACCCCATGAAGTTTTTTTAATATTTTTTTTAACAGAACTGCTTTCGAAATTACGATTGGAATTATTATACAGATTGATATAAATTCAGTCAATCTGTTGGATAATATTTGTTCCTTTGTGTAAAATGGAAATGCATGGAAATTGTATTTTATAAATAGCCCGTGTTTATTCGGGATTTGAACCCGAGTCATCTAAATTATAGAAACCACTTAAGTTCTACCACTCGACCACGACTTTTCTCACTGAGAACTGCCCAGAACTTCGGTTGTTCATCAGTCAGTGTGCGCGCACACGAGAGAAGCGCTCTTTCAATCCTCTCATTCCTCAATAGTTTAGCGTTATTGCACCTAATTTATTTCCACTGACTGCGAGAGAGGCCTATTTTAACTTTTGATTCATAAAATGTTCTGCTCTAAAAGTTTGTTATATTCTGTTTAAATGTAGGCTTACTTTTACTTAATTAATTTTTGCTTTCGTTAAATTTAACCGAATCTGTTGTAGGCTAAATTATTTTTATTTTTATTATTTTTTGTTCTAAAAGTTTGTTCTATTCTGTTTCGTTTGTTTATTTTTATTTTATTTTTTACATATTCAATCAGTCTCATTCTTGTTTTTTTTACAAGACCTTGTGCTGTGTTTTTTAATAAACAGATACAAACAGAGATATATAGCCTAATAGTTCGTACAAATAAACGTCTATTTGTATAGGCTACTACTATGTATACTATAAATTGTATGATCGTTTGTTTAAATAACATTAACAAAATTGTCTGTCTTTAATTAATAATACAATTATTACTTTAACATGCAGTTTCAGCTTCACCAAATCTTTGTTTGTTTCATTATTATAGCCAACAGAAAATGCAAATAGCTCTTGTTTTAATTTTTCATGTTTGTTGCTTATTTGGAAATTGCCATAGTTGTAGTATTGCATCCTTACTGTTAATTGACATTAGCCCCGCACTTACGTTTCAAAATGCGGCAATTGCGGCTCTTTTGCTAAATGTCCCTTTGCGCCACCTGGCGGCCATTTCGCGAACGACTTTGAAATGCGACTAGTTTATTTTTGCCGCGGTGGATTTGCCGCGGCACGAGTCGCGGCGGTAATAGGCATTCTGGTTGGCTACCTACTGTATCTATACATATATTTGACTTATCTGAGAACACAATATATGCCTGCAACATATATGAACATTTATGTGTCCAAAAATGTGAAGAAAATATTTGAGTTCATCCATATATGATACCATATATCTGCATATATTACAGTATATTATTGGTTTCTCGCATATATGGACAACATTAAGTATAAATATCTGACATACATATTTGTTTCCCACATATTTAATAATTAATAAATGTATGTAAACATACATGCATGTGATACTGATGCATTGAAATAAGTACATATATGCATACATATATGTGTCTTACATATATTTAACATTTATGTGCATATATGGGAAAATATATGGCACTTACATGAAAACGGCCATTTTTGCTATATTTTGAAATATATGTTTCATATATATCTATGTGTTTTATATATATGAATTTTGCATATATTCTCATATACCCCTTTTCCACCAAAAAAGAACTGGTTCGGAACTGGTGCTGGTTCAAAGTTGGTTCGGAGTTGGTTCAACTTGCGAACCTTTTCAGAACCTGTTTGTTTTTCCACTGACTAGAGCGCCCAGCGAACGACGTCGTTACGTCACTGTGTACGTCGCCATACGTCTTAGCTAGAAACGCTTGCAAGTACAACATTACTTTGGGATTATCTCTAACTCGTGTACCAAGAAGGCTTCAAAAACAATTGAAATATGTAAGTCTTTTAATCTTTTCCTTTGATATGTAATCTTTTCTGGTTAGTTATGTACCCCTGTTTTGTGTCTTTTTTTTCCCTTTCTATTTATTTGTTCTATATTGTGACTGTTTTCTTCTTTGCTTAGTTATAATGTTTTCAAAAAAATAAAAAAATAGAAACGCTTGCGCCAACTTCAAGCATAACAATTACAAAGGCGGACTACATCGTGTTTCTGCAAATGTTCCGGGCTTTGCAATCCTATATTATGGTCAGAAAAGATGTTTAGAACACATCTAAACCCGCCCCCAGCCCCCGACGTAAGCATGACGTGGTAAAAGAACGGTTCTAGTCCAGCAAAGAGTTGGTGCCGCTTTGGAACCAGTTTTCATGGCCGAGAACCGGTTCTTTGACTGTCAAAACTCAAAGAACTGGTTCGCGCGCAGGCACCGGCTCCGAACCGGCTCTCAAAATGCTTTGGTGGAAAAGGGGTAATATAGGCAGCAGACATACATGGGCACTGACATTATGTAATTTACTTATATTGACATATATCACATTTCTGTATGGTTGGTGTTGCCAGATTGGTTGTTTTTTCCGCTACATATTAAGGCCTGTTTACGGTGTATTTTAGCCGGGTTTTCGCCTGGTAGGCTCTATAGAAATCTGGCACCCTTTTGAACAAGGTTAAACTGAGAGCGCGCCGCGCACCGTTCACAGACACCACAATGAACGAGTTCACAGTAACGTTCTGTGGGGTATGAGCGCAGAATCATGAATTCATTATTTCTTAACACAATAAACACATGTTAACGAAGGGTTTCTAAAGCCCCAACCTATGACTCTTCCAATTCTAAAACTTCCCTTAGCGCCAGCCAGTCTGGAGGGTAGGTTAATTCGTGACACCTTTACAGCGTAATGAGTCCCAACAGAGATCCTCGCGCAGCCCCGGTTTGCTCGCGAGCCAACATCAAAGAAGATCGCTATCTCCAAATCCCCCCCAGAGAGGGAAGGAATGCCAGATGCGCAAATGGACAATGGACAACGGACACACACACATGCATCTCTAACAGTAAAACCCAGAAATGAGTGATTCTGAAATGTAAACATGATGTATTCCTGTATGTTTGAAGTTTATACTGTATCGAGTCTATCTAGGACTGTTAGTTATGTAGTTGAACCTTGCGGACTTCTATAAAGGTCTAAGAGTTTATATATATCCTTGTGTGGCAACCACAGGGACAAAGGACACTACACATATGTTGTATGTTTTAGCTTAGACTACGCCACCCTGGGAATTTCACCCAGAGAATATTCACCCATACACGAAAGACAAACCTCAAATACAACGTTCAAAAAAGGGAAGCTGCGGCCTTGGCAAGAGATGTGTATATTCCCCTCATACACACTACACACTCACTCACAGCACAAAGAGCCCCAGTGAAATGATCGGTCACGGCACACGTTGTAGACACCACCACCAAAGATAGGAGGGAAACAATCAATTTCCTAAGCCCAAGAGGCCACAGCTCCTAAAAACAAACACACTCTCTACACCACACACACACAACACACAAAAATAAGAGATTAATAAAAAAAAGGTCATACAAGCAAACAGGTGGACGACAAATACTCATCCACCTACAGGCCTTGACATTCAACCTTAATAGGCGGAATCCAAATGAAATAAACAATTATAGTAAACAGATTTTGAAAATAAACTTTACAAAAATCAATAAACAAGAAAACAATTATTTTGTGTTATACATAAATCAACACTTCAAATGCATAAACAATATCAAAAAAATAAATCAATTCACAATATTATATTTACCAAAAACGACAGTTTAAAGCATGAAAAATACAAACGAAAGAAAACCCCCAAAAAAGAGGGAAACCAAAATTACTCCAAAATAAGATATCAAATGGGAAAATATAACTTGAAATCCTACTGTGGGCAAAACATCCACTGAGGAAGTGTGTGGAAGCAGAAAATATGAAGATGTAACAGCACAGCAGTCTCAAAACATTGTATCAGCAGTATCAAATGGCCTAGGACAAAACAGCGGTGACACTGCATGAACTGTAGTTCTCCGTAGCTGCGAGGCCAGGCACCCAAAAGGACATACCCTCACTAGTTTAATGCAGTCGTCATTCACCCACCCAATCACGAACTGAAGTCCACAGACGCCCGCACAACAGCCATCTGAATGAAGCGCAAATGGGAAGTTGTCCGCCCAGAATGGTCACCGGCTCAGCCGCGTGCAGCAAAAAGCAACAGGCGAGAGTTTCCAAAAGACACGCTGGAAGTGGTCACAGCAGCGCGCAGCAAAAAGGCGAACATTCACAGAAGACGCGCAAGGAGCCTAAATGCAAGCGCAGATTAATGACGTCACATACTTTAGAATGCGGACAAATGAGCTTTCAGCTCATTATGCCACAATCGTATGCCTAACAAACACAGAGTGATTGGTATCAAACGAAATCGTTCAACTTGCTCGAGCCAAATATATGTAAGAAGTTAATGAAAAAAATATTCTACTATGTTTTTACCATCTTTGTAAGTGAAAGGCCAAACGCTCGTCCTCATAAAACAGGGAATGAGGTAATCAGATTAAGACAAAGGGAATATCTGGCGCCAAAATCTGTGAGTTGCTATTGGTCTTTGCTCCCAAAGAAGGGGGCGTTAAGTTTCACTTTAAAAGATGTGACATGGCTCTTCTTCACTCTCTCCTTCGTGCAACTCTTTCTGTGTATGTCCTGCGACATAGTCGTCTTATTTTATCTTTGATTTTATTTTACATTTAACTCAGTCTTTTATTTGATGCTCAGTTCTTGTCGGCAGACCGAACGCAGCATCTTACATTTTTGATAGAAGTCCTTTATCCTCTGGGTGAAAGGACTCCTTCACAGCATAACCTTAAGACTTTCGAATTTCCCGCCAGCCAACACGCTCTCGAAACACCGAAAGGACACTTCCAGCTCACCAACTACGAGGACATCCACACCCACACACGCTTGCGTGCCCAGCGACATAAAGGTCCCGTGCAAGTATAATTCAATCCAAATTCAAGCGCGTTAAAGTGTGTATTTTCCTTGTTGGCTCTAAAGGTTCAACTGTGGTAACAATCTTAGTTTTCCTGTCTTCTACTTTTCTTTCTTACTGTTTTTGCTTTTATTATTTGATATATTCATTGGTAAATGTAGTTGTATTTTCTAGTACATTTGTATTAAACCATTTATACTCTTGATTGTCTCTGTTTGTTGGCCACGGAACAAAGCCTCTTTAATGTATGATCTAACGCTACGAGCTGATACTGTTAAAGTTAACTAATTTGATTAGTAAACTGATACTAAGGATAAACCTTTTTGAGAATTGATAACGAATATCAAACAAGCAGCTCGGTGGACGAACTGACTTGGGATAACAGTTACAGTTAACTCTAAGTATTCTGTAAATTAATATAGCCGCCTGCACGTGTGTAGCACTCTATACGTACCATTATCTAGAGTGCCCTAGGTTCGTTACTGATGTAATAAGAGTTTATGGAAGGGAAACTGAATAGAAATCAGTAAAATCTCAGAATTTAATTGTAATAAAGAAAAAATGAATAAGGACTCAATTTCAAATACTCCCTTGTTTCTCTTTTACGTGACAATCAACTAAAGTTATGAAATGAACCTCCAAAGCAAGTTATGAATCACAATAAACAACTTTACATTACTCACGATTAACTTGATGGAGTATATTCAACACTTTCACATAGTTTTACATTTAGTTTCAGTCAGTAATTAACCTTCACTGGGCCCAGGCTCTTGAAAAAATATATAAAGGTCAAAAATAGTCCCAATAAAGTAAACAAATAAAATGAGATGCAGGCCTGAACGACGCTTGTGTGCGTTGGGGCGGAAAAAATACAAATCGCCGCTTCACTCTTATTAGAGCCAACAATAATGGAAAATACTACTCACGATTGTCATGCTCACAGTCCCACGGAAAAAAGGAGCAATGCAGAGAGCATCAGGAAGGAGAAAACACCGTGCTGCACCGGGCAAAAAGATCATCACCCGCCATGCGGTCCCGATCAGGGAATCCAACAAGGCCAGGGGAACTTCCAGGCAATCCAGGGTACCGGAAGCGCTACCTGGTATTGAAATCCAACGTGGCCGGAGGAGCTCAGTCTCCGGTTACCTCAAATCACTAGTGAATAACAAGTGCGTCACATTCGTGACTCGCGAGAATACACGGCACACACTCACGATGAACTAAAGTAGGAGATCAACACTTTAACTTCTGTACGAAATTACATAGACTCACTACTATTAGTAAAAGCAACTGAATACTCAAATCGTAACTGCGTCACACTCAATCTCGTTCTCGTTCTGTTTTTTCTTTTTCCCGCTCTTCTTCATCACCTCTCCTCTCACTCACTGCTCCCGCCCCCTCTCCCTATCACATCACTCTCCAAACCAAACGGACATGTGAAATACCCAATCAGAGCCTAGACAAACTTTATACACTTCTAACAATATGAAATGTTGTTTTCAATACACGTGAGAAGTACAGATATACAACATAAATCAAATATATAAACAACCCAATATTAAGATACATTTTGAAGAAAAATAAAATAGTATAGATATAATTTCAACAGGGCTACACTCTCCCCCTACTAAAAGGTCTTCATGTCCCCATGAGACTTAAAAGGGAACTCAATTGTCTACCCCTGACAGGTAAGAAATGAAGATATCAAGGTATCAATGTATAAACTGTGAGACTAAGTTCTTATTGATAAGAGATCTGAATCATCATGCCCCTATGTACTATTGTAATTGGTATGTCTGTTGGTTTTCCAGGTTCATCGTAACTAAGGCGAATGACAGGCTTCACTTTTCTACGTTCTTTTGGCTCAGAGATAGACTCCACCTCCTTATCCGAGACACTAGAAGCAAGGACGTCTCCCGCATCTAGTTCTGTGTCCACCACAGGTTCCAGGACAGGTGATAGAGGATCCTCTGTTCCTCCACCTTGAATTAACTCCTCTTGTTCATTCTCTTCCTCAGATACATCTGAAACTGGATATCCTTCAACAGGAACAACCGGGGTATCACTTGGAGCAGGTAAGGTATTATTAGACTCAACTGTACTATCCCCTAACCCAGTCCTTTGAAAGGTAAATTGTGGTACAGGATCAAGATCTTCCTCCTCAGACTCAAAATTCCACTCATCTTGTTCTTCATGGTCACCGCTTTGTGCTGAACTTGGATTGTTTGATCCTCGTAATCTTTCAACCCCTCGTGCTCGAGTCATCGGCATCCTACTTTGTGGTGCTTTGGGAACATTCACAGGCATCCTCACCAGATAACCAATTGGCAGTAAGTGATTACGGTGTAATGTTTTCACAACGCCTAATCCCCGTTCAGGCTTTACTCGGTAAACAGGTAGGTGAGGAAGCTTTTCTATCACCAGGTAAGGCAATGGATTCCACCTATCCTGTAGCTTGTGTTTTCCCGTGAGTCCTAGATTACGCACCAACACCCGATCACCTCCTTCGAGAGTCTGATTTCGAACTCTAGAATCATAATGTTTTTTGTTTCTTTTATGATTCTTAGAGGCTTCCTCCATGGCCAGCTGATAAGCCTTTCTCAACTCACGTTTCATTTGACCCACGTACTGATGATATTTCACACCATCTTCGCCATCAGGAAATATTCCAAAACACAAATCAATGGGCAGTTTAGCCTCTCGACCAAACATCAAATAGTATGGCGAAAAACCAGTGGCATCATTTTTGGTGCAGTTATATGCATGGACCAGCTGGCATACATACTGGCTCCACCTTGACTTTTTGTCTGGGTCGAGGGTCCCAAGCATGGACAGTAACGTGCGGTTAAATCTTTCTGGTTGGGCGTCTCCCTGAGGGTCATAAGGCGAAGTTCTTGACTTATGGATACCCAACATTCCCAACAACTCTTTAATGACCTGACTCTCAAAATCGCGTCCTTGGTCAGAATGGATACGATTAGGAAATCCATAATGCACAAAGAACTTTTCAAACAGGACCTTCGCCACTGTTAAAGCCTTTTGATCTTTAGTTATGAAGGCCTGTGCATATCTGGTGAAGTGATCTGTCACTATTAGCACGTTTGAGATTCCCTTAGAATCCGGCTCTATAGACAAAAAGTCTATACACACTAAATCAAGCGGTCCGGTGCTCGTGATCTGCTGTAATGGCGCAGCTCTCTGTGGCACAGTCTTTCGAGCAACACATCTACCACAATTCTTGATGTACTGTGTAATCTCAAATGCCATCCTGGGCCAATAAAACCGGTCCTTTATGAGAACCATGGTTCTCTCAACTCCAAAATGTCCTAGGTCATCATGCATAGCTTTTAGAACCATAGGCCGGTACTGCTCGGGTAGAATTAACTGACACACCTCTTTTCCAGATCTTTGGATGATTCTGTATAGAAGTCCTTTTTTCATCTGGATCTTAGGACTCTCCCGCTGAAATATCATGAGGACAGGATCTTGTGTTTTCAGATCAGACATGGACTTCCTAGCCTCTATATGTTTCATCACAACCCCAATGGCGGGATCACATCTTTGTGCTTTTGTCAAGTCACCTCTACTTAACTGGTCAAGTGGACTAACACCAACTTGTGTTGGAAAAGCAAAAACATCTGGGATGGCTTTAGGAGATGCCCCAAGCTGGTCTATAAATCTGGAGGTGTCATTCATACCAACACAAACCTGCCGACAAAGAGTTTTCACTCCAGCAAGGGATATCTTCTCCCATTCATCCTGAAAATCCTGAGCATTCCTTGACAAAAGGTCAGCATCCACATTGCTTCTTCCTGGTTTGTACTCTACATCAAAGTCATACGTAGTTAACGCAGCCAACCACCTATGGCCTGTGGCGTTAAGTTTGGCAGTTGTCAGCACATAGGTGAGAGGATTGTTATCTGTCCTCACTGTAAACTTAGCTCCATAAAGGTAGTCATGGAACTTATCCACGACGGCCCATTTCACAGCGAGGAATTCTAGCTGATGTATATGATAATTACGTTCTGACGTACTCAGCTTTCGACTGGCAAAAGCAATGGGACGGAGACCTTCAGGATATTCCTGATTAAGCACTGCACCCAACCCATCCAGGCTCGCATCCACATGAAGGATGTAAGGTTTGCTGGGGTCAGCGAAAGCTAACACAGGGGTATTGGTGAGGCAATGTAGGATTTTCTCTAAGGAATCATCACAGACTTTGTCCCATCTATCAGCGAAGGGTTCTGACTCCTTGAAGTACTGCTGCTTCTCCGCACTACCAGATTTCTTCCTTTTCTGAGTCGGTGGGTAACCCTTAGTTAACTCCGTCAAGGGCCTGACAATGGATGAGTAATTGGCAATAAAACGCCGATAATACCCACAGAACCCAAGGAAGGATCGTAGCGACTTCAAATCAACAGGTTTCTTCCAGTCAAGAACGGCTTTCACTTTTTCAGGGTCTGTTGAGACACCAGCTGCAGAAACGATATGGCCCAGGTACTTCACCTGAGGCTGGCAAAATTGACACTTATCGATTGAAATTTTTAGGCCACACTCCTCTAGCCTTTTCAGTACCTTCAACAGGCGTTCCTCATGCTCCTCAAGGGTTTTCCCGAACACTATCAAATCATCCAGATAAACCAGTACCTGTAACAGATTCATGTCTCCAACTGCTGCTTCCATCAATCGTTGGAATGTCGCAGGAGCTCCAGTTATTCCCTGAGGCATCCTCTCAAACTGGTAGAACCCCAATGGACAAAGGAACGCTGTTTTCTCCTTATCCTCTTCCGCCATTGCAATCTGGTAATATCCACTCCGCAGATCCAGAACAGAAAACCATTTGCTGCCCGTCAAACAATCAAGCACATCATCAATACGTGGCATGGTGTACTGGTCAGGAACTGTGCGTGAGTTCAATGTGCGATAGTCAATGCACATGCGTATTCGGCCATTCTTCTTTCTTGCAATGACTATGGGGGAAGCGTAAGGACTGCGTGATTCTTTGATTATTCCGGCTGCCAACAGTTCCTGTATATGCCGGCGAACATCCTCAATATCAGCCGGGGCTATACGCCTGGATCTCTCTCGGAATGGCTTTGAATCACAGAGTCGTATTTGGTGTTTCACCCCACTGGCTAGTCCTACGTCCCATTCATCTATTGAAAAAACTCCAGTTTTCTGTGACAGAATGTTAACAAGGCGGTTTTTCCAAACTTCTGGAATTGGAGAGTCGCCAAAGTCAAACAAGCTAGGGTCTAGGGTCTTTTGTGTGGAAACTGATTTCTGTGGCACTGTGACAGTGTCTACCACACATACTTGAGCCACTAGAGTCCCGATAGGAATCACGGTTCCCTTCTGAGATTCGTTTTGAAGGGGTACAAGGAAATGATCTACATTCACAACAGAAGGAGTCATCACAAGAGAGGGTATTAGGACCCCAGCAGGAAGTTGACCATCCTCCGGCATCTCCACTAGAAGAATGTGATTGGCCAAAGGTTGGTGGGGCATGACCTTGCACACAGCATAACTAGTACTGCGAGGAGGAATAGTTAATGGTCCAGGACCCTCCCATTTCACTAGTCCCACAACATCAGTAGATACTCTGCTGCTGGATGTTAAAGACGGTTTGGTAACATTCAACTCATAAGGAAGTATTCTCAGCGAATTGACGGTGCTGCTATTGACCAACTCTTTGCAGTGAGCCAACAGAGTGTTAAGCTTGGAAGTATTTGTGCCAAGAATGACTGAAACCGGATCTGGACTTTTGGGGTCCGGACATACAAGTGCCAAGATCAAAATCTTCTCTTTGGAGAGTGATCTGACTTCAGGAAAAGCCAATTCAACAGATATATACCCACTGTAAGGGTAAGTGGAATCACTGAGACCCCATATTGCAAGGTCTGAAAGAGGCATAAGCGGAACATGCGAAAGGTGCTGCTGGTACCAACTTTCAAACACTATGGTGACACGAGAACCACTGTCCAGTAGGGCTTTGCATGGCTGACCTTCAAGCGTGACACTAGCAAGAGGAGAAGGGCCCACTAACCCCTCAGGTAAGGGACTTGGCTTGAGAGACTCTACTTTTCCCTGACGAACAGAAAAGTTCTCTACTGCTGCAGACGCTGGTTCTTTTCCAGCCCTGCCCCTCCGAAGAGCACGGATCAGCTTTTGAATGACTTTTGCAGTGTTCTCAGGAGAATTGCAATGAGTGGCAATATGGCCGTCTTCACCACATCTGTAACAGAAATAATCTGAAGTTTCAGGAGGTAACGGGGGTTTCCGGTTACTATTAGGCTTGCTTCTGCCATCCCTTCTTGGGAACTCTCTAGACACAGACATACCTTGTGACACTGTCATTACACTAAGCTGTTCCTGGAGTTTTTTCACTTGTTTCTGCAGAATCTGAACCTCATTCTCCGTTTCAATCTCAACTGGCTTTTGACAATTTTTCAGTTTTGTTTCAGCCTCAGTGTCTCTTTTCTTCAACTTAGAATTTAACACTTTGAGTTCGGCTTTCAGCTCTTGAATTTCAGAAGAACTTGACTTCATCTCTTTACTAGCCTGCACCTGTCTTACAGTAGGATTCAGTTTTCGACGTGAGGCTTCGTATTCTTCTTCCTCTCTGATTTCATTCAACAACTGCAAAAAGGTAGGAGGCTTCTCTTTTCTCTCCCTTAGTCGTAGATGCACCAATATCATGTCAGATTGTGTGGTACCTCTAATAAGCTGTTCTAGCCTAACTTGGTCTGCGCGTTGGGGAGATATTCCCCCTCTGTGCAAAACTCTTCTAAGAGATCTCTCCAACCTTTGCAAGAAATCAGACAGATTTTCACCAGACTGCTGGTGCATCGATCTGAAGGCGAAATACAAGTCCTCCCCTGACTCAGGTGTACCAAAAGCATTCTCTAATGCCTTCAAATAACCAGTAGGGGTTGCATCTGCATCGTTTAGCCTCACTGCTTGGATTATATCTAAAGCAGGACCCTTTAAGCTTTCAACTATCCTTGTGCGTTTTTCTCGGTTGGAACAGCTACACTCTTCAACCATTAAATGTGCCTGAGCCAGCCAATGTTCTAGGCTTTCTTCGCCGGGAGGTGTGGGAATGGTCCCAGAAAATGTCCTCAAGCGTCTGAAAGCATTAGTATCACTGCTGGGTCTCATGGTTTTCTCAAGGAGATCCCCAACTGCTCGGATGATACTATCAGGTGAACTTCCTTGCAGGGGATCGTTGGAGAAAAGAGCCCTGACATCATCCATAGTCTTGCCTTCCTCTTGTAATAACTTGCGAAATTTATCAGAAAACTGATCTGACTCTCTTGGGGTAAGTAGAATTATCTTCCAGGGAATTTCTCCACTAGGAGGTTGGATCTCAGGTGGGGTATGATCAGGGCTTACTGGCTGCCTGCACTCACACAGCACAATTTTACTTTGCGTTTGAGAGTAGTATTTTTCATCCCTTACTCGAACTCTCCCAAAAACTTTTACAGTTTGTGCCAATTCTTCGATGTCTGATACCTCTAAATCAGTGGGCACTCCACTTAACACAAAAGCATGGGAGGGGTTAACTCCTAAACCCTCACACCATTCATTGAGCTCACCAATGGTTAAATTTTTGGGAATATCCATACCGAGTAATATGTGTCTCTCAAATTACACACTATACGGTAGAAAAATGGGGGGAAAGATCCCAGCGGTGCCTCCAATTTATATGTAGCACTCTATACGTACCATTATCTAGAGTGCCCTAGGTTCGTTACTGATGTAATAAGAGTTTATGGAAGGGAAACTGAATAGAAATCAGTAAAATCTCAGAATTTAATTGTAATAAAGAAAAAATGAATAAGGACTCAATTTCAAATACTCCCTTGTTTCTCTTTTACGTGACAATCAACTAAAGTTATTAAATGAACCTCCAAAGCAAGTTATGAATCACAATAAACAACTTTACATTACTCACGATTAACTTGATGGAGTATATTCAACACTTTCACATAGTTTTACATTTAGTTTCAGTCAGTAATTAACCTTCACTGGGCCCAGGCTCTTGAAAAAATATATAAAGGTCAAAAATAGTCCCAATAAAGTAAACAAATAAAATGAGATGCAGGCCTGAACGACGCTTGTGTGCGTTGGGGCGGAGAAAATACAAATCGCCGCTTCACTCTTATTAGAGCCAACAATAATGGAAAATACTACTCACGATTGTCATGCTCACAGTCCCACGGAAAAAAGGAGCAATGCAGAGAGCATCAGGAAGGAGAAAACACCGTGCTGCACCGGGCAAAAAGATCATCACCCGCCATGCGGTCCCGATCAGGGAATCCAACGAGGCCAGGGGAACTTCCAGGCAATCCAGGGTACCCGAAGCGCTACCTGGTATTGAAATCCAACGTGGCCGGAGGAGCTCAGTCTCCGGTTACCTCAAATCACTAGTGAATAACAAGTGCGTCACATTCGTGACTCGCGAGAATACACGGCACACACTCACGATGAACTAAAGTAGGAGATCAACACTTTAACTTCTGTACGAAATTACATAGACTCACTACTATTAGTAAAAGCAACTGAATACTCAAATCGTAACTGCGTCACACTCAATCTCGTTCTCGTTCTGTTTTTTCTTTTTCCCGCTCTTCTTCATCACCTCTCCTCTCACTCACTGCTCCCGCCCCCTCTCCCTATCACATCACTCTCCAAACCAAACGGACATGTGAAATACCCAATCAGAGCCTAGACAAACTTTATACACTTCTAACAATATGAAATGTTGTTTTCAATACACGTGAGAAGTACAGATATACAACATAAATCAAATATATAAACAACCCAATATTAAGATACATTTTGAAGAAAAATAAAATAGTATAGATATAATTTCAACAGGGCTACACGTGAATTATATACTTCATTAATTACAATTTGTTGTGTTAATTAACTATATATATCTGAAGCAGACGCGTGAGCTATATAATCCCTATTTGGGTGATTTTTATGTATGATGATCTAGTTCGGACCCGTATTCCATCACTGTTGATTCTAAATTAATAATTGTTGGATACTTATTCCCCAAACCTGAGCTAAATTCCTTACAGTTCACCAGGCAGTAATACAGTAGGCTATGTTCAGTTCACGTTCGCCCAAAATATGAACGAGTTCATGAACTATCGTTCAACACTGCTAGTGTACTCTCTATTCGTTCTGGTGAAATCACAAAACATAATGTACACAAACGTGTCCCTGCTTGATATACAACCACTGATTAACATAATAGGTTTTGATGAGAAAAAAATTGCTCATTGCATTATCGAACGTTGTGTCGTCGTGGATATTGTAGTATTGTATTGCTAAATCCCCCGACCACTATGTCGGTCTGAGACAGCGAGACCTATAGACAAGACCGAGAGGTCCGAGACCAAGACAAGACCAAGACCAAAGACCGTCAAGGGCGTGACAAGACCGAGACACGTAAAAGTGGTCTCGAGACCAAGACCGGTCTCGAGACATACATCACTAATGTTTATGTATGCATATTGTGATCTCTGATGCCTGTGTGAACATTATATATATATATATATATATATATATATATATATATATATATATATATATATATATATATATATATATATATATATAAGCATTTAGTAGTGGTCAGTTAACTATTTTTGTGAGCTCATCTAAAGTGAGGACTAGTTATGCCTTGTAAAGCATTTATAAAGGAGATTTAAAGACTCGGTTATTTTCTAAACAGAAAAAGGAAACAAACACAACACTGTGATACAGAACATAGAAATTTGACATAGAACTGAGCCTTTAAATCTCCTTTATAAATGCTTTACAAGGCATAACTAGTCCTCACTTTATAAAATACTTATACTGACCACTACTAAATGCTTTATAACTACCTAAATTAACCCTGAATTACAGAAGAAACACATGTTAATAAACCATTTATTAACACACTAACTATTACTATATGTCTGAATAATAAGATGTATAAAATGTACTTTGAAATAGTTTATTAATCATTTACTCACACTTTCTAAGTGATCTTATGAACCACTGACAACTCCTAAACAACTGGTTTGTATATAATGTTATACTTCATTTAGAAATTATAAACTGATCATTAAGAAAGTATGAAAATACAATTATTAAACACATTATAGATATGCTTTTAAAACAAGAATAAAGCATTTATAGCTGTATTTATATACTGCTTATTAATGTATTTTAATGCTTTATAAATGATGAATTAACTGTTTACTAATGCTTAACTAATGATTAATAGCGTGCAGTTATTATAAAGTTACCGTAAGTTCTTTAACTAAGCAGCAGTTAAACAGCAGCTCTGCAGTCTCAGAGCCTCTCTGGGACAGCAAGCCATTCAAACAATAGAGAAGTGTGAACGACGTGTGTTAATGGGCCATTGCAGTTCCTGCTCCAGCCTACAGGAGCTCTGCTGAGTATGGACTTAAACACACACACACTTGCAGGTCCCCACTTGGTCAAAAATGTAAAAAATTCACCAGAGCGTTTTTTAGATGATTTTAACATGACCAACAGGGGACTTGAAAAATGTCCCTACTTGGTTCGGCCGTCCTCTGTTGGTGAGTGTGTAACGACACCAAGGTCCCCACTTAGATAGGTAGACAGGTACACACACAGATAGATAGATAGATAGATAGATAGATAGATAGATAGATAGATAGATAGATAGACAGACAGACAGACAGACAGACAGACAGACAGACAGACAGACAGACAGACAGACAGACAGACAGACAGACAGATAGATAGATAGATAGATAGATAGATAGATAGATAGATAGATAGATAGATAGATAGATAGATAGATAGATAGATTGCCAAATGCAAATCTTGCTCTTCTATGCTTGAAAAAAAAAAACAAAAAAACATGGTAAGTTTATTCATAGTTCTTGGTATTAGCAAGTGCCAAACCTCTCAGGTATTTTTTTTGTGCCATTTTCTGCTCTCACAGAAATGTAGAATATTAGACTACTCTGTCTGTTATTAAGTGTTTTTTTTTTTTTTTTTTACTGTTCTGCTAATGAATCTACGAGCTTTATGCATATATATATATATATATATATATATATATATATATATATATTTTTTTTTTTTTTTTTTTTTTTTATATACAGCGCTGAATACACGGCCTCACAACCTCGCTTTCATAATTCATACCTGCCATGGTGCTGCTCTGAATAAGGTCTATTACATTAAAAACAAGGTGGATACCCCACATTAAAAGACACATTTAGACAGAGGAGATCAGTGAGGAGCTGAGAGACTGCACATGATGAGGAGGACATAGCCTGACTCAATGCATTACGGACTACATAAACTTTTGTGAGGAGAACACTGTGCCCACCAAGACAGTGACAATAATAAACCTTGAGTTACCCCTGAATTGAAAGCCTTGCTTAATGAGAAGAAAGGAGTTTTTAGATCTGGGGACAAAGAGATCATCCTCCTGAACTTGAGGAGGGTGCAAAAGGAACTTAAAAAGAAAGTAAAAGAAGGAAAGGACAGATACAGGAGAAAGGTGGAGGAGCAATTACAAAAGAGAAATACAAGGGAGGTTTGGAGGGGATTAAAAACAATATCTGGATATGATAGTGTTACGAACCCTTTTTGTTAAAAGTGGCTACGTAAGGGTTTCACAACATAAAGAAGGACACGTGTGTCTCGAGAACTCGAGTGCGCTGCGTTGACATTTATTACTCACAAACATGCAAAAACTCAAGAAACACGTATCACAAATAAATAAAAACAATAAACTTCAGATAGTATGAAGGCAACAAATATTAACCAGACGATCGACCAAGTAATTTAAATAAAAGAAATTAAACAAAAGAAAAAGCTTGTGTGCTGGTTCTCCTCTCTCCTGCCATACTCCGCTTCAGCGTCCTTATTATAGTGGATCAGAAACGACTCCAACGAGGTGCAGGTGTATAATGATACACAGGTGCAGACCCATCAGTAAACTCAGACACCAGAAGAAACACAGAGTCATTACGTCATCACAAGTAGAGGGAAACACAAGACACGAACCGCAACACTCCCCCACTTAAAGAAAGAACCAGTAAAAGCAAACAAGAACATCACAATAAAAACAAGATTACACATAGGCTTACACATAAACTAAATTATACATTTACCTAGCCCCGAGAAAGGGCATCTGCCACGACGTTGTCAGTTCCTTTCTTGTGGTGGATCTCAAGATTATAACATTGAGCTATTAGCGCCCAGCGCATCAAACGTTGGTTATGATTGTACATTTTATTTAAAAAAAACAACGGATTATGGTCCGTGTAGACGATGATGGGAGTAGAGCTGTATCCCACGTACACATCGAAGTGCTGCAAAGCAAGCAACATAGCTAGAGTCTCTTTTTCGACAGTAGAATAATTCAGCTGGTGACGATTAAATTTAGCTGAGCAATAAGATACTGCATGGGATATGCCATCAGCACCACTCTGAAGCAGGACAGCTCCAACTCCGGTCGCGCTGGCGTCTACCTCAAGCTTGAACGGACGAGCCAGGTCAGGAGCAGACAACACCGGAGCACTGCAAAGGAGAGACTTTGCACACAAAAATGCAGTTTGACATTCCTCAGTCCAATTAAAAACAATTTTAGAGCTACACATCTTCGTTAAGGGAGCGACACCTGTAAACACCTGTAATAGCCAGCCATGCCTAAAAATCATCGCAACTCTCTAGGAGATGTAGTGGGCACAGGGTATGCAAGAATAGCGGTCACTTTTGTGTCGACCAGACGCACTTGACCGTTTCCAACCTGTTTCCCCAAGTATGTAACGGAGGCTTTCGCAAAATCGCATTTGGTCAGATTTAAAGTTAAAGAGGCGGCGGCTAATCGGCTAAAAACATTGTGCAAAGTAGAGATGTGATCTGTCCACATAGAAGAAAAAATAACGACATCATCAAGATAAATATTACAGTTCGGAACATCACCTAAAACTGCAGACATTAACCTTTGAAAGGTAGCAGGCGCGTTTTGAAGACCGAAGACCGAACGCCATACACGTATATTGAAAGAAAGAATCGGGAGTCACAAATGTGGAGACCTCAGAAGCACGTTCAGTTAATGGCACCTGCCAATAGCCTTTTAAAAGATCTAATTTCGTAATGTACCGAGCAGTGCCAAGATTGTCAATACAATCCTCTACTCGAGGCAATGGAAATGCATCCGGCACAGTAACAGAATTTGCCTTGCGGAAATCAGTACAAAAACAGAATGAACCGTCAGCTTTAGGTACTAAAAGGCACGGTGAACTCCACGGGCTATTACTATTAACCAAATAGTTCACTTCACATTTCATGATCTCCCTTTTACCTACTGGACAACGATATGCATGCTGTTTTATGGGAACTGCATTACCCACCTCAATATCATGCTGGATGACAGAGGTACCAGACGGAACATCACTAAACAAGTTAGGATAATCTTCTACTAAGTCAATCACATCCTGACGCTGTTCGCGAGATAAATAAGACAAACGAGACGGTAAAACTATTAAAATCTCTGAATTCCTTAGATGACCACCGCTGAACATCTCCGTGGACATTTTCAACCCATCATCTACATCTTCAGCACCCACGGTACTGGACAGCAAAACTACTCATTCTACATTTAACACCGACTGTGCCTCACTCTGGGACAAATCATTCCCCTCACCAGTCTTGTCAGTTCGAGCTACATATTGTTTCAGCATATTTACATGACACAAACGTGTCTTCCGTCGTCGTTCTGGTGTATGTATTATATAATCAGTGTCACTCAGCTTGCTCTTAATCACATACGGACCTGCAAATCGTGCAGCTAAAGCAGAACTGCACTCAAAAAAATAACTTTTGCCTCTTGTTAAATTTATTTAATTAAAATAAGCAAGAGTAACACAATTGTTTAATATTTTGACACAACTTAATTTAATTGTGTTCAATCAACCTAATATATTTAAAACTGAAGTTTACTTAATTCATTTGTGAGAAAACTACATGAATCATTTTTGTTGACAACTAACTGGGCAGTGGATCTGTAGTTCCCAGCATGCTTTGCAAGGGACTGCATTAGGAGGGTAAATTTAGGGATTAAAGTGTTATTTTATGTGTTTTTCTGTAAATGGAAAGATGTTGTTAGTTAATGTTAATGTTTAATATTCAGTAATGTTAGAAACTTAGAAGACTTTCTATAATGTTTTTGAATTTTGTGGTTACCATTATGCAGGAGAGTGGTGTGTTTAGTTTAGGGCTGTGGGCCCTCAATATACTCTATACATGCATTAAGCCTCATTTGCAGACCTGCATAAGTAATATTCAATATTACTCTGTAAAAAAGAGGTTTTAATTAAGTTGAACACTAGTAGCTCCTATCATTGGAAATAACTGTAGAGTCAAATTAGCCAAAATTATAATGTTGGCGATTCTAGGCAGGTAAAAAATTAAAAATAGTCAACCTGACAAAACTTTATCTAGCAGGAATGACTAAATTAATTTAAGTTCATGCAACAAGATTACAACAAATAATTTCAAACAAATTAGATTTTGTTGGAAAAATCTAATTCATTTTCGTGGAAAAGCTTTCCTTAATTTAATTAAGTTCGTTCAACAGCTTATTTTTTTGAGTGTGGGCAAAGGTAGTGATGGCCAAATGAGGCTTCCTGAACCACTGAGGCTTTCCAGCCCATTGGTTCACCAAAAGGTTCGTTTACCTGAAGCCTCATGAAACAGTGTGCTCCCTAGTGACACCTGCTGTGCAAAGCAATGTATCGCACACAAATCTATTCATCCTGAGCAACCAAATTGTCATGGTGTGGGCACACCCTTTTTCTATTGCCTGTGTATTAAATAAAGTTTTTTACTCTGCTTGTGTTTACCTATGCACACACAACTCACACACACATAACTTTGTATTCAGTAGTTCTTTGGGTTAGTGATGACAGTGAATGCCCCAAATGAGTGTCAAGAAATCACTGAGTGCAGTGCTGACTGAGTGCAATAGTGTAGTGATTATGGAACTGGGAGTACAATTATGTAGTGCTTATGGAACTGGGAGTGGAACAGCAAAGTGCAACAGGGATGGGAACATTTTTACTGATTTTTATTTAAAAACAAAAGTTTTTTTACAGTATTTGGATTGAGGCGGTTTCTCTTTTTGGAAACCACCTCTCCAGCCTTAGAAAACACCCTTTCACAGGGCACCGATGATGCCGGACAACATAAGAACGTAAGTGCCAGCTTATATAAATTGGGATGTTGGAGCTTCTGTTTGTTCCAATAACCCAGCGGATCCTCAGTCCTTGCCAGATTTGTCTCTGACAAATAACGGTCCACCTCAATAGTAGCATCTGCGGTCACACTGGAGCTCCGTCTGCTGTTATCCACTGTGCTGTCCAGTAGATGCCAAAGGTCACCTATAATTATACAAGGGAAAACACTCACTTCTCAATGGTTCACATTACATGACATTACAAATGTGAAAATTCACATAAGACATAGACTACTTACCACAGGTTGTAGATGGCCCAGCTTGTGAGGCAGGTACTTGAGCTGGGGGTGTTGTTTCAGAATTTCTGATAACATTGGCACATTCTGACTTTAGTCTTGTAATGGCTTCTTGGAGCTTCCCTGGACTTAGGAACCCTAGTTTTTTTAACCTAGGGTCCAGCAATGTAGGCATCGTCATCACACTAATGGATTCCATTTGTAACGCATGCTCTCTGACGCGACGGACAAGGTTGTCAGCCAGCTGCCTTGCCATATTTGATGTTAAGCCCTCGGATTTTCTTACTATTGTGTGGTTCAGCATCTTCATTAGGGGAATAACCTTTGAAGCAGACACTCTTTTTTCTGCAGAAAGCTCTACTGTGGCCTGGTGGAATGGGGCCAGTAGGTCGAGAGCATCCTTCATTGTTTCATACTCCAATGAAGTAGGAGGGCTTACATCTGTCCTCAAAGAGGCTAGAGCTGCCCCCACTGGCTCTCTCAGGTCATAGAGCCTTTCCAGCATGCTGTAAGTGCTGTTCCATCTAGTGTCCACCTCAATAATCATTTTCAGAGCAGGCCTCCCCATCTGCACCTGCACTTGGGCCAGTCTTTCTTTTCCTGTTGTGCTGGTCCTGAAGTAGGTTACAAGCTTCCTACATTTGGTGCGAAGCTCATTTAAGCCTGGCACATCATCGAAAGACTTCTTGACAATTAAATTCAATGCATGTGCAATGCATATCGCATGCCTAATATTCAATGCCCTCACACAGGCAATCATATTGGCAGCAGCATCCGTGACAAGGCACCTCACCTTATCCTTTATGCCCCACTCCTCCATGGCCATGGTATGGGCAATAGCCAAGTTGTCTGCCGTATGGGTGTTTGGGAAATGTTGCACCCCAAGCAAGATTGTCCCAAGCTGGTCATTGGCATCAATAAAATGACAAGTCACAGCCAGGTAAGCCTCCATGTTGATGGACGTCCACATGTCGGACGTAAGGCTAACAGCAACAACATTGTCCAATTTTTCTTTGGCCTTCTCCTTAGCCTCCTCATACCGGGTGTCAACCATGGACTTCAAAGCCTGAGAATGAAAATATTAATTGTTACTATTCATTCTGACTTTATAACAATAAACTACTTTAGTCTATTCACATACATACCTTTCTTGTTGGGAGAACATAGGATGGATCCAGCACATGCACAAGCTCCCTAAACCCCACGTCATCCACAACAGAAAAGGGTTGGGAGTCTTTGATGACCATGTTGACCACAGCCTCATCCACCATTTTCTTTCTGTAATCTATAACACAGTACAATGCTGGTGTATTGTAGGAGCCTAACACATTATTTACATAATAAAAAAATTAAGATTAAATATTACTTTGACTAGTGGCTGGTCTGTTTGCAGCAGGTTGTGCATCCTCATGCATTGCACGATAATGCCTAAGCATTGAAGAGGTGTTGTTGCTGTAAGTCAGCTCTTTATGGCACTGCAAACATTTCACCTTCAACATGCAGATAATACACATTGTGATTATACAGCGATATGGTGAGGATTATGTGATGTTATGATAATAAATTATATAAATGTATACAAACCTTGTTATGAGCAATCAATTCAAAATGCTCCCAGACAGGAGAAGTTCTCCTCTTTCTTGCTGGCTCCATTGTAAGGGCTCTAGGTTTGCCTTTAACGTTTGCACTCTAAGGCTTTCCCTACAGTCTAGTCTTAGAATAATAATAATAGCAATAATATATATATATATATATATATATATATATATATATATATATATATATATATATATATATATATACAATAATAACACTACTACCAATATATGTATATATATATAGCAACTAGAACTAGATATAGGCTAATTTACTCTAATAATCTAATAATCTACTAAACTAAGTATAATGTAATATAATATATAATACAGGCTATGATATATAATGATAACTATGCTACTACAAACTCGCTACAACTCGCTACTCACTACTTCGTACAACCAACACTTCAACACCAATGCAAACGCCTACTGCAAAACCCACGAGAGGCGCGAGGTTTCGAACCACTTTTATCCGGAAGCGATACTCAGAATGAAGCAATGACGTATTCAACACAATCCGAGGCCTCGTTTGTTATCGTCACGTGATTTTCACGGAAACGACACAAGCCTCGAATCGGGGCTTCATCTGGAACGCCCCTTTTTGCTCGACACAAGCTCCGGAGCCTCGCTTCAGATGTCACATCACTAGGCAAAGGAAGCAACACTAATACTTTTTCTCCAGGCGTAAAATTACGCACAACCGCACGTTTGTCAAAACAACGCTTCATTTTCTTCTGCGAAAGAGAAAGAGCTTCTTTCGCGACAGCACAAGCACTTCGCAATTGTTCGCGGGTACGAGTAACGAAATGAAGCACATTATGTTTCTCAGTCGTACCAGTAGAGAAAAACTCATCTTTTAGTACTTTTAAAGGACCCAGTACATTATGTCCAAAGACCAATTCTGACGGACTAAAACCAAGGGACTCTTGTCGCGCTTCACGCAATGCAAATAAACCAAAGGGACTCCCTCATCCCACTCATTCCCTGCCTCCAGGCAATATTTTCGCGAACTGGATTTTCGTCTGGTGCCACCTCTCCAGTGCCCCCTGCGATTCAGGATATTAGGCACTGGATGTGACATGTGACACCCCCAAACCTTTCAACACATTTCGGAATATTTTAGACAAGAAATTAGTACCTTGATCTGTTTGAACAGTTCTCGGCAATCCGAAGGTTGTGAAAAACTTTATTAGAGCCTTGGTGACGCTTTTGGCAGTTATATTCCGTAACGGAATTGCTTCTGGGAACCGTGTGACAGCACACATAATTGTTAAAATATACTGAGAACCGGATTTAGTTCACGGCAACGGCCCGACGCAATCTACCAAGACGCGTTCAAACGGTTCTCCTACAGCCGGAATAGGGTGAAGTGGAGCAGGTGGCACGATCTGATTGGGCTTTCCTACTACATGTATGACAAGACTTACAATATCGAGACACATCAGCATTCAACCCAGGCCAAAAGAAATGCTGGAGCACCCGATGGTAGGTTTTATTTATACCAAATGCCCAGACCAAGGATGATCATGTGCCAAACTTAAAATATGCTGTCAAAATTTCGAGGGCACCACAATCTGAGGGACCACGTTCCAGTCATCCGAATCTTCATCATTCGATAATCGAGCATTCCAGCTACGCATCAACACAGTATTGCTCCAATAGAACTGATGGTTGCACGAAGGTGACATTTTACTGTCAGCACTTAAACGACATTTCTCTAACGTATGATCACTTTTCTGAGCCGCAGTAAGAACATCGCACAAAATAGGCAAAAATACGTCAGGATCGGGACAAACAGATTCTTGAAACAAATTAACATCCATATGCTCTGTCAAGGCATTTTTCTTAAACATCTCTGCAAAAATAGACTTACCTAGATTCACTTCATTCTCCTTAGCGAGACTTTTCGCCTGAGCACGCGTTGTAACTGCACTAGAAGCAAAACCATTTGGGAAATGTTGAGCGAGTACATCTGGCTGTTGATCAGTAACTGGAATATTAGTAACATGCACAACTGGCATTACTCTCCCTCCAGCAAGATCAATTCCCATGATAAAATCAAGACATTTCACAGGTAGGGAAGAACGAGCCGCTACGTTAAAAAATCCAGAAACTAGTTCAGACGTCACCCAGACGCGATGAAGAGGTACGGTGATGAAACCCATTTCTATACCCTACACGATAGTGCTAGTATCACATTCGGAATCTGTACAAAAAGGCAAAGTGTCCGACAGTATAAAAGACTGAGATCCTCCCGTATCACGCAAGATCTTCACAGCCTTCTGGTCCTCAACACGACCAGTCAAAGATACATAACCGTCAAACACGAAAGGCTGAAAACACTCATCAGGAGCTACTGAAATCATGGTCTGTGGAGACACAGTTTTCACTTAAAATGAACCGCGGGGTTGAGCTGAAAAATCCTGACGTTCATGCTCTCGTTTTAAAATTCGACACTCAGCAATAACGTGTCCAACCTTGTCACAATAGCCACACTCTTTACGTATTTTCGGGCTAGACGGACTAGGCCTGACTTTAAAGGCAGAAGAATTAACTTCATTCTCTCTTTGTGGAGTATAACCTAAATCACTCGCACGCTTTAAAAACACAGGTTTATGAATAAGTGCATACTCGTCTGGTAAGACAGCTGCTTGCTGCACAGTATTAATCTTTTGTTAATTTAAATATAAAGCAGTACGCTCAGGAACACAATTTCTAAACTCTTCAATGAGCAAAAGTTCACATAAAAATTGATAATCCGCGATGTAGGGTATGGACCAATCAGACACACACTAATTATTCATTATATACAAAGGTTTATGAAACTCCAAAACTAACAGCCCAAATGCACGAACACAAGGGCAGAAACAAAGTCATGTTACAGGGCATGATAAGGAGATGTTATGACCTCCGAGGAATGTGGCCACATGCACAAGAGAGAGACAATGGAAGACAGAAACCCTCTTTAAAACAGACTTTGCTGCATTAATCATAGACTAACTGATCTATAAATGAACATGCATAAAACTGTGAAAGAAACTATTAGGTATATATTATGGTATGCATCCTGGTATACAACCAACTAACGATCAATGTAACCTCACCTGTATCATGCCTCCTACCTAATTAATCCTCATTTAATGACTCACACTTTGATGTACATCACATTCTTCTAGAATGCAGTGTGGATGTGTTATAGCTATCTGAGCATTAATGAAGGTATAACCACGCTAGGGACAAAGACCCGTAAATCAACTAAGAGCCACTTTCCCTCTCAGACATGTCACCTTTCTGATTGGTCGAGTTCAACCCTTAGGGGAGGATCTTTTCCAGGCTTTATTAGAGACAGTCCACATGTGACCTCCCTCTCTTAGTTCTTTCATCCAGCCGCAACACTGTTCTGGTGATACTGGGGAACCCCCTCCACGGGGGCCCCAGGGCCCAGCAGGCCTCGATCCAACCAGATATGGGCTTAGGCAGGAGAGAGAAGACTCTCTCACAAAGAACCAAGGACAATCTCAGGAGTTTTGGAACAAAGACTCCAACCAACAACGACTCCAATCACCCATTCTTCCGACTTCCTCACTTCTCCTGGGTGCTCGGCGTGGCCTCAACAGGGCCCCAGGCCATGACCAAACCAGCCATCCGTTCCTGGAGAAAGAGAACTCTCAACCAACTTCCACTTGACACTGCCAGAAATTTTCAACAACTTCAAGAATTGTTCCCACTACAAATGCAAGTATTTAATTCAATGAAATGTGAAAATGAAATTCTGATGGTTCTTCTCATAGTCTCTCTTCCGGTTTCCAATTTCATCCTATCACTAACCTATTTCTGTATTTCTGTATATATGTGTGTTTAGTTAAATTACGTTTATGATTTAGTTAATAAAACTTATGCACTTTATGTATTTGGTTCTGATTAGCTTGCAATACGAAGTCCCTTTACGTTTTTTTTTTTTTTTTATCTTGCTACATGCTCAAAACGCTGTACATGCTAAGAAATAATTATTCTTCTGTGGCCAGGGAAGATACCCTTTTCTTAGAATAAATGAATAATCAAAAGAGTTCGTTGGACGAACTGATTAATTGATTGTAATATTAATTTAGCCATGTCAAGTTAACTTACATTGTAACATTAATGACCAGACCTCTGTTGGCCACTTCAAAGCAGATGCTATTCTTTCAAATGCCTGAAAATAAGCTTCAACCTCTTTCTCCCAAAAAGGTGGAACAATTACAATATTTTTCGCCACATTAAATGAAGTCGAATGATCAAGAGAATCCGTTAACGCAGGTAGAGAGTTAACTGTAGGTATCACAGGAATATTTGACACTAATGCCACAGCTCCAACCTCCGAACTAGGTCTATCTTCAAATGCAATTTTTTTTAATCTTTTTGGATCATCTCGAACAGACTGTAACTCTAACTGGCGCATCTTAACTTTCATCTCCGCATCAATACGGTGCAATTCAAGCTGATGCTGCAACTCATCCTTTCGTGCTTGAGCTCTGTCTTGCGTCTCAAGCTGTAAGCGAGCTAAACGTACCTTTAACCGCAAACCTCCAAGGGATACAGGCGATTCTTCGGTAGAGAGGGATAAAGGCTCGAACTTAGGCAAAGCAAAAGGTGGTGTTCCTACCTTCGCCCCACCACCGGCACCCGGCGTAACTGGATTGCCAGCGAGAGGACACAGTGAGGTAGAAGAATGAAGTGGGAGTTGTTCCTCATCCATAACAGATGCAACTGATTCTACTGATTCAGGAACATCCTCCCCTAAAGACAACACCCCATCATTCATTAACCCAGTTAACAAACAAGCTTTCAAGTCTTTCTTAAGCAATGTTTTAGAAACAGGTATCTCAGAGTTTCGAGCAATAAGGAATAAATTGTCCTTTCTACATGTTTCCAACACTGCAACGCTAGGTTGACTTATAAACTCATTTAAATCAAACGTCGCCATAATAAATTGATGAGCAAAAACACAAACATAACAAGTAAGTAGGCTACGAACGACTCCGGACCTAGACCTACCTAACCGAAACTAACTAAAACCTATCTAGTCTTCAGAGGGTACCAGTTGAGAGGCAAGCCTCCAAACACAACAAACTAAAATAATAAAGAAAACAATAAATAGTAAACCGTAGTGAGAACCGGCGCTAAGCACGGCCCCCCTGGTTTACTCTACCTACCCGGAGATCGCCCAGCACCACTATCTTTACCTGCTCATCAACGAGCCCCGAATTTATGTTACGAACCCTTTTTGTTAAAATTGGCTTCGTAAGGGTTTCACAACATAAAGAAGGACACGTGAAAACTCGACTGCGCTGCGTTGACATTTATTACTCACAAACATGCTAAAACTCAAGAAACACGTATCACAAATAAATAAAAATAATAAACTTCAGATAGTATGAAGGCAACAAATATTAACCAGACGATCGACCAAGTAATTTAAATAAAAGAAATTAAACAAAAGAAAAAGCTTGTTTGCTGGTTCTCCTCTCTCCTGCCATACTCCGCTTCAGCGTCCTTATTATAGTGGATCAGAAACGACTCCAACGGCAGGTGTATAATGATACACAGGTGCAGACCCATCAGTAAACTCAGACACACAAAAGAAACACAGAGTCATGACGTCATCACAAGTAGAGGGAAACACAAGACACGAACCGTAACAGATAGTGATAGTAGGAGTGATCCTGAACTTGGAGATCAGGAGTGGGCAAATAAACTGAATCTATTTTTTAATAGATTTGATCCAGGATCCTCGCATTCACAAGCCCATCAGAACTTAGAACAGTCTGTATCTCTGCCATGTTATTTCTCACTGCCAACTTCATCCTCCTTTATAGCACCCATGACATCTTCTGTGCCACCCTCATATGTCTACACCTCTCCATCCCACTTGTGAAGTCAGGAGAACTATATATGCCTCACCTACCCTCAATCAGCCTGTCTCCTCATTATCCACCCTCACCTCTTCAACAAGCCTCTGTAAAACTAAGGATAAGGTAAGAAGAAAACTACAGAGAATCAAGGTGAAAAAAAAACTACAGGGCCAGACGGTATTTGCTCCACACTGCTCAGGGACTGTGCAGACCAGCTTTGTCAGGTGGTTCTGTACATTATTAACCGGAGCCTTTGTCTGGAGAAAGTTCCTTTTCTATGGAAAACTTCCTGTGTTTCCAGTACCGAAGATTGCACAACCGAGGGAGCCTCACCATTTCAGACCTGTGGTGTTAACTTCTCACTTGATGAAAATCATGGAGAGGCTGATATTGAACCATCTACGACCCCTGGTGAGCCCGAAGATAGACCCCCTGCAGTTTGCATACAAACCAGGCATTGGGGTGAACGATGCGGTCATCTACTTGCTGCACAGATCCCTCTTGCACCTCGAGAAGCCCAGATGTACTGTGAGGTGCATGTTCTTTAACTTCCAGTGCCTTTAATACAATACAACCGTCACTGCTGAAAGGGAAGTTGGAGGCGGCGGGGGTCGACAGTCAGCTGACTGCGTGGACTATTGACTACCTCACAAACAGACCACAGTACATGAGGCTTCATGGCTGTGTGTCTGAAAAGGTGTCCTGCAGCATAGGGCTCCACAGGGGACAGTGCTCTCTCCTTTCACATCAGACTTCAATTATAACACTAGCAGTTGTCATATCCAGAAGTTCTCAGATGACACAGCTATTGTTGGACGGGTATTGAATGGGAATGACCTGGATTATAAGAAAGTGATCATGGACTTTGTTGATTGGAGTGAATTTAATCACCTTCACATCAATGCTCCCAAGACAAAAGAATTGGTGATTGATTTCCGTAGGGCTGGACATTGAGAGGGTGAACGTGTACAAGTATTTGGGTGTTCATATTGTTGTGGAAAATATACGATTGTCCTGTTACAATTATGCCTTTTTGCCTGTAGAACACTTCTGTATTGTAATCGACCACAGTTGAAACTTGATTATTAAGAAAGTGGTTTATGAAGTAAAACTCCACAAGAGTTCTTGTAACTTTTTTATTAAAAAAATGGTTTATAAAGAAATTACTGCAATTTTTATTGTAAAATGGTTAATTGAGAAAGTGGTTTATAAAGAAAAACATACCACTCTTAATGTTTTAAGCATTTATTAAAAAGAGCTTTGCTAAAGACAGTTGAAAAATGCAAGCATTACCGTCGGATGTGTTGCGGACGAGGCACAGAATGCAACAAAGAAGAAAAAGTCAGAAGAAGGAGGACGAAGAGGCCAAAGGCTTTATAGATAGGTCCGAAAGGAATGTCCAGAACTTATGACAGTTCAAGACTTTGGATTGGATAAAGAATAATGAATTATGAGGGGATTTCCAAAGATGACGACCTCAAGAATTCAGAATTCAGTCTATAAAAAGTTGAAAGGAGAAGATGAAGGCAGACGCTGATTCTTAGAAATGGCCTCTCCGCTGTTAGATGCCATGCCAATGAAGCCTCTGACAGACAACGCTTGTAAACAATTTACTTTTGATGTTTTTTTTTATTTTGTTTTTTAAATATATTAGTACTTTATATGTAAATTAGTTGTAAATAATTATAAATGATAAATGTAAATAAAAATGTAAATACCTGTAAATAATATATCGATATTTAATTGAAACTAAGAAAGCTTGCCTGCAAAAAGTCTTTGATTTCTACAAAAGTGAGCTGAACAGACCACAGAGAAGTCTTCTGACCTATGGATTGTGAGCATGAAAATTCAAATGCTTATGATTTAGGAAAGATTTGACTTACTTTACCTAACCTGAGAATAATCAAATATGGTTAAAGTTGTCTAGAAATATGCACTATACAAAACACTGGACTGGTCAGACAACATGAGAGCTCTGTATAGGAAGGGCCAAAATCACCCACATTTGCTGAGGAGACTGAGGTCCTTTGGGGTGTGTAAGACACTACTTAAAACTTTTTATGATACGACAGTTGCATTAGTAATTCTTTATGCTGGTCTGCAGGAGTGGTGGAATCACAGAGAGGGATGAGAAAAGGCTCGAAAAAAATTATTGGGAGGGCCAGCTCTATCGTGGACTGTCCTCTGGACTCAGTGGAGCAGGTGGGTGAGAGGAGGATGTTGGCTAAGCTATCAAACATCATGAATAACTCCTCCTACCCTCTGTATGAGACAGTTGGGGCCTAAGGTAGCTCCTTTAGTGTTGCACCCCGGTGTAAGAACGAGCGCTGCCGAAGATCCTTTCTTCCAACAGCAGCTAGACTTTTTAATATGAGCATATCTTAGTATAGACACTTTACCATGGGACCAGTTTTTTTAGGACAAAATATTTACCCATATACTTATATTTAGGATATTAATTAATTTACTAAACTTTTTTTCATTTATATTTAATGATATGTCTGTTATAATGTTTTTTTGGTCTTCCTACATAATGTATCTTTGGGATATACATAGTTGCACTATGTTTTTTGTCTTCTTAAGTGTAATATTTGTTCCCTTTCGTAGTCACTCCGAGTTACGTCGAGTGACGGAGAATGGGGATTTCGCCTAGAAAGCCAATCATCTTCGAGTATTACAAAACGAGCCTATGGCAATGAAAATGCCATGGGTCTGCGGAATTTGCATAGCGTATCTCCGCCCCACCGCGTGGGTATAAAAGGAGGAACGCCGGCAAAGGCAGATCATGTTTTCGCTTCGGAGCCAAGAAACTCTCTTCACTCCACAAGCCAAATCCTGAGTTATCAGTGACTTCTCTTCGAGACGAGCGAGCTCTCCGGTGTTGGTGTGACGGCGGTATCCAGCGAGTTCACATTGCCTGCGGTCTGTGCAGTGATCTGCCAGTTGGTGTGTTTCTCCCTGGTCGCCTCAGCATCGCTGAGCTTTTTTCCTCTCTAAAAGAGCTGCACGTGGCACGTCTTTTTAAAGATGTCTCGCCCGTGTTCTTCTGGGTGCGGTCGATTCCTGTCTGCCTTTGATGGGCACAATCGCTGCTTTGCGTGTCTGGGCTTAGAGCACGCTAAAGCAGCGCTTGTGGATGACTCATGTTCCTTCTGTGGGAACATGACCATCGCAACACTAAGGTCGAGACTCAATGATCTCATTCGAGAGAGAGTCCCCTCATCCACACCCCGATCTACACCCTCCTCGAGAGGTGGTACTTCGGCTGGTGGACAGGGTGACTTGAGGGTGACGGTGTGGAACAAAAATCCGACGACACGTCCTCGGACCACGCCCCCCTCTGTAGTGTTGCAACCCGCGAGCGCCGCGGTGATTTTACCTGGTCCATCCGTTGATGCCCCGCGTATTTCATTCGGCGCTCCAGAGGATGACTCGATGTCGATCGCGGCATCACAAGGTGGGCAAGAGTCATCGGGAAGTGACGATGCGGCTGCGTTGCCTCCTTCTGGAGTTCCAGCGTTGCCCGTATCAGATCCCGAGATGACCGCCATGCTCTCCCGAGCCGCCGCGAGCATCGGGCTCGAGTGGAACCCTCCACCCTGCCCCGAGCGCTCGCGGCTGGACGATTGGTTTTTGGGCGCGGCTGCCGCCTCTCGGCCGCAGCCAACCCCAATACCTTTCTTCCCGGAAGTGCATGAGGAGCTGACGAAATCATGGAAGGCTCCCTTGACCTCCCGTGCACGTTCGTCGGCTTTCTCCGCCTTTCCCCCCCTTGATGGGGCGGTCGCCCGTGGGTACACTGGGGTTCCCCCGGTTGAACGCTCTGTTGCGATGCAATTGTGTCCTCAGAGTGCTTCATATCGTGGTAATCCTAAGCACCCGTCCAAGGCCTGTAGGCTTTCGTCCTCCCTCGTGGCGAAGTCTTACAAGGCTGCAGGACAGGCGGCCGCCGCTCTGCATGCGATGAGCACCTTACAGGTCTACCAGGCCCAGCTGCTCAGAGATATGCACGAGGGCGGGACTGACCCAGGGCTCTTTGATGAGCTGCGTGCCGCCACTGACCTCGCTCTCCGAGCGACGAAAGAGGCCTCACGCTCCCTGGGTCAGGTGATGGCCACTTCGGTGGTCCAGGAGCGTCACCTGTGGCTGAACCTGGCTGATATGCGGGACGCCGAGCGCTCTCGTCTGCTCGACGCCCCCATATCCCAGGCCGGCCTCTTCGGCGGAACGGTCGAGGACTTTGCCCAGCAGTTCTCGACCGCACAGAAGCAGTCTGAGGCTATCAAACATATTCTGCCCCGACGGCCCGCTGCTGCCTCCACCCAGCCGTCGGTTCAGAAGCCTCAGCCTGCTCGCCGCCGAGGGCGCCCTCCTGCCGCTCCCTCCCCTCCCACACGGCCCCAGCAGCAGCCTTCACCAGGCGTCATGGAGGAGGCCGCAGGAAGGCGCCCCAGCCCTCTCCAGCCCCGCGCCCCGCTAAACGCCAGGCTAAGCGGCGCTCCTGAGACGGGCTGCTCAGTGATGGTCCCGGTTCTTCCCCAGGAGGTGGTTGCAGGCCCCCTCCTTCCCCCGGCGGAGGGCCGGGGGAGAATCTTTTGTTTTCCCGCTGCTCACCCACGGGTGGGCAGTACCCTAAAACTGTTAAAGAAAGAACCAACACTTCCATCACTGAGCACACAGAGCCGGCTGACAGTGTGCGACGCCTCCGGGCCTTGCCGCTCTCATCCCCCTCTGTCACAGAGTTCTCGGACAGCAGTGTGCGCCGCCTCCTGCTCGCCGCCGAGGGCGCCCTCCTGCCGCTCCCTCCCCTCCCACACGGCCCCAGCAGCAGCCTTCACCAGGCGTCATGGAGGAGGCCGCAGGAAGGCGCCCCAGCCCTCTCCAGCCCCGCGCCCCGCTAAACGCCAGGCTAAGCGGCGCTCCTGAGACGGGCTGCTCAGTGATGGTCCCGGTTCTTCCCCAGGAGGTGGTTGCAGGCCCCCTCCTTCCCCCGGCGGAGGGCCGGGGGAGAATCTTTTGTTTTCCCGCTGCTCACCCACGGGTGGGCAGTACCCTAAAACTGTTAAAGAAAGAACCAACACTTCCATCACTGAGCACACAGAGCCGGCTGACAGTGTGCGACGCCTCCGGGCCTTGCCGCTCTCATCCCCCTCTGTCACAGAGTTCTCGGACAGCAGTGTGCGCCGCCTCCGGGCCTCGCCACTCCTGTCCCCCTCTGTTCCAGAGGGCGCAGACGACAGTACGTGCCGTCTTCGGACCACACCGCTCTCGTCCCCCTCTGTCGCCAGCCCCCTGGCAGAGCAGACCCCCGTGGAACGCTGGTCCTTCCCTGGTCTCCTCTGTCAGGGCGCGGAGCCTGACCACGCCCCCGCACAGGGCCGCCCTCGCCGGGGCCGGTCTTGCCTATGCCACCCTCGCCGGGGCCGGTCACTCCGCTTCGCTGCCCCTCCGGGGGACGTCTGTCGTTCGCATGACCCCGCTGGCTCAGTTTCTGGCAGCTTGGTTAGAGCTCCCCAGCCTGTCCCGCTGGGTCGCCCGAACGATCAGGCGCGGCTATGCGATTCAGTTCGCTCGGTCTCCTCCCCGTTTCAGCGGAGTCCGCTTCACTATGGTCGGTGGCAATGCCCCCATCATGCGAGCGGAGGTTGCCACCCTGCTGGCGAAGGGTGCAATCGAGACTGTCCCTCCAGCCGAGATGAGGTCGGGGTTTTACAGCCCGTACTTCATCGTCCCCAAGAAAACCGGTGGGTTACGACCGATCCTGGACCTGCGCGTCCTGAACCGCTCCCTTCACAGGCTGCCGTTCAGGATGCTCACGGCCAAACGCATTTTCGAGTGCGTGCGGCCACAGGATTGGTTTGCAGCGATAGACCTGAAGGACGCCTACTTTCATGTCTCCATCTTACCTCGACACAGACCGTTCCTTCGGTTTGCTTTCGAGGGGCAGGCATATCAGTACGCGGTTCTCCCATTCGGGTTGGCTCTGTCTCCTCGCGTCTTTACGAAGGTCGTCGAGGCAGCCCTTGTTCCCCTACGCGAACACGGGGTTCGCATCCTGAACTATCTCGACGACTGGCTGATTCTAGCCCACTCTCGAGCTCAGGTTTGCGAACACAGAGACCTTGTGACCACAGAGACACAGAGACCTCCGGCACCTAGCCCGTCTGGGCCTTCGGGTCAACTGGGAGAAGAGCAAACTCAGCCCCGTGCAGAGGATCTCTTTTCTCGGTATGGAGATCGACTCGGTCGCCATGTCCGCGCAGCTTACGAGCGAGCGCGCACACTCACTGCTGACTTGTCTTCGTCAGTTCGAGGGCAAGAGTGCGGTCCCACTGAAATTGTTTCAGAGGCTCCTGGGGCATATGGCATCTGCAGCCGCGGCAACGCCGCTCGGATTGCTTCATATGAGACCGCTTCAGCTGTGGCTTCGCGATCGAGTCCCGAGGTGGGCATGGCATCACGGCACGCTCCGAGTCCCAGTGACTCCGACCTGCCGTCAGTTCTTCACCCCGTGGAGGAACCTCAGTTTTCTACGGGCCGGAGTCCCCCTAGAACGAGTTTCCAGGCATGTTGTTGTCTCCACAGACGCCTCTTCCACGGGCTGGGGCGCCATGTGCAACGGACATGCTGCCGCGGGCTCCTGGACAGGACCCCAGCGCCTTCTGCATGTCAATTGCCTCGAGTTGCTGGCAGTACGCCTTGCCCTGCACCGTTTCCACACGCTGCTCAAGGGTCAACACGTGCTAGTCCGTTCAGACAATACCGCAACAGTAGCGTACATCAAACGTCAAGGTGGTCTACGCTCCCGCCGTATGTCGCAACTCGCTCGCCACCTCCTCTTATGGAGTCAGAAGCACCTGAGGTCCCTTCGTGCTATCTACATTCCGGGCGTTCGGAACCTTGCAGCCGACGAGCTGTCTCGGTTCCGTCCTATCCCCGGCGAATGGCGACTCCATCCCCAGTCGGTCCAGCTGATTTGGGACCAGTTCGGGGACGCACAGATAGACCTGTTTGCCTCCCACAACTCATCCCATTGCGCCCTGTATTACTCCCTGTCCGAGGGCACGCTCGGCACGGATGCACTGGCGCACAGCTGGCCGCGGGGCCTACGCAAATATGCGTTTCCCCCAGTGAGCCTTCTCGCACGGACTCTGTGCAAGATCAAGGAGGACGAGGAGCAGGTCACTTTGGTTGCGCCGTACTGGCCCGCCAGGACCTGGTTCTCCGAACTAGTACTCCTCGCGACAGCACCTCCTTGGCCAATTCCTCTGAGAGAGGACCTCCTCTCTCAGAGACGGGGCACCCTTTGGCACCCTCGTCCCGATCTCTGGAGGCTCCACGTGTGGCCTCTGGACGGGACGAGGCAGGTTTGAGTACCCTGCCACCTGCGGTGGCGGCTACCTTCACTTCCGCTAGAGCTTCGTCCACGAGACATCTCTATGCGTTGAAGTGGAACCTCTTCGTCAACTGGTGCTCTTCTCGCCGAGAAGACCCCAGGAGATGCTTGATCAGTGTCGTGCTTTCCTTCCTGCAGACGGGCTGGAGCGAAGGCTGTCTCCCTCCACCCTGAAGGTGTATGTGGCCGCTATAGCTGCATATTACGAAGCAGTTGATGGTAAGTCTCACGACCTGATCATCAGGTTCCTGAGAGGAGCGAGGAGACTGAATCCTCCTCGCCCTCCTCTCGTTCCCTCTTGGGACCTCTCAGTGGTGTTAAATGCCCTGCAGAGGGCTCCCTTTGAGCCTCTGCAATCAGTGGAGCTTAAGTTCCTGTCTATGAAGACAGCGCTCCTGGTTGCACTGGCCTCCATTAAGAGGGTAGGGGACCTGCACGCATTCTCCGTTGACGAAGCGTGCCTGGAATTCGGGCCGGCTTACTCTCACGTGATCCTGAGACCCCGGCCTGGATATGTGCCCAAGGTTCCTACCACTCCCTTTCGGGACCAGGTGGTGAACCTGCAAGCGCTGCCCCTGGAGGAGGCAGACCCAGCCTTGGCACTGCTCTGTCCAGTACGCGCTCTCCGCGCTTACGTAGACAGGACGCGGTGTTTCAGGACCTCAGACCAGCTCTTTGTCTGTTATGGTGGGAGACTGAAGGGAAAGGCTCTCTCAAAGCAGAGGTTGTCTCACTGGATAGTGGACGCCATTGCTTTGGCTTACCAACAGCAAGGCCGACCGTGCCCCCTTGGTGTGACAGCCCACTCCACCCGGAGTGTGGCTTCCTCTTGGGCTCTAGCGCATGGCGCCTCGCTGGCAGACATCTGTAGAGCTGCAGGCTGGGCGACACCTAACACATTCGCCAGATTCTATAATCTCCGAGTGGAGCCAGTGTCCTCCCATGTACTCGCTTCAACCAGCTAGTTCAGGACTCGCTCAGGTGTCTTCGCTTGCTCGCCATTCCACTCCACGGACTGGATACGTGCGGTTATTCTCCTCAGGTGAGCCTTCCCTTCTGAAGCCCTGAGTTCCTCCAGCACTGTTGACGCTGGCGCCAGTGTCTATTGCCTGTGCGTCGGCTAGGTGCCTCCGTGTGCTTGGTTCCTCCCTTGAGTAACCCCCACATGTGTATGTCCACTGTAAGCCTCTTTGAGCATGTGTCTTTCCCTCGGCAAGCCACCTTGCCACCCTGGAGTTGAAAGTTGCCACCCCACGGGCTGGTTACTCCAGTGTTCCTCCGTATAAAGCCTTCCGGCCATATGCGTATTTCTAAGTCCTCCCTACGGGTAGGCATGCTGCGGCTATCTCCTCTGAGATATGCTCCCCAGTGTACCTTGGTATTCCTGTGTTAAGTAGGACTCCTTCGTCCGTGCCAGTATCACGACAGGGGGATCAGACTTTCGCAGGGCACTGGAAGACAGCTGTGAAGGTGGCGTGATTATACGGGGACCCCATTCTCCGTCACTCGACGTAACTCGGAGTGACTACGAAAGGGAACGTCTCGGTTACGGATGTAACCCTCGTTCCCTGAGTAGGGAACGGAGACGTTACGTCTCCCTGCCACTTCCGCTGTACCGCTGGGTAGACGCCTGAGTTCAGTCTCGGCTCCTCAGCGAAGACATGATCTGCCTTTGCCGGCGTTCCTCCTTTTATACCCACGCGGTGGGGCGGAGATACGCTATGCAAATTCCGCAGACCCATGGCATTTTCATTGCCATAGGCTCGTTTTGTAATACTCGAAGATGATTGGCTTTCTAGGCGAAATCCCCATTCTCCGTCACTCGACGTAACGTCTCCGTTCCCTACTCAGGGAACGAGGGTTACATCCGTAACCGAGACGTTTCTTTTCCTGTTTATGGTCTAAATGTCCCCTTGGGGGTAAATAAAGTTTTATCTTATCTTATATTATCTTATTTTTAGCTGTTGGTTGGCGTCTCTGGACAAGGCGGGAACGTTTGATCCGAAGCGGCCGATGTTGTGGGGTTTTTTGCTCCCTCTAGCGGTCATGTTGTGTTTTAACACAGCTCTGCTTGTTTACTTCTCTCACACCATCTGCTGTGAAAATCCCAACCTGAAGAGGTACGAACCGTAACTGAACTGAACCATAAACTAATCTTCCGGGTTTAAATCCGGGTTTAATAGCATATACTTTTTGATCACATAATTTTTTACATATAATATAATATGCAAACAGTCTTTTTAAAAACTTTACTTTAGTCTTTGATTTTTATCAGACTTGCTTTAGGAAAAATTATGGATTTCAATTTTCTTACTGTTTATTAAAAAAAGTTTATTTGAAAATGGTGGTTTGTTTTATTTATTCTTTACTACTTTCAAGGCTCAGCGATGGTCAAACAAAATATAACTACAGTATATAGTGATTTGTCAAATGTTGATGCTTAACATGATTCAGTAAACATGATTAATGATTCGGTAAAGTAAATATTATACATCTAGCGATAAGGTCAAAGGAAGCTTTTCATAGGAAGTTCCCTTTCGAAGGGAACTCAACAATACGTCATCGACGCTATGGGGAACGCCTCAGGCGTGACAGGTGTCTGAAATCAAGTATCAACTCACAGCAATCATGTTGACCGGCGACAGCCCGTGCTTCATCAGAGCACGCAACCTGGATGTATAAAAAGGGCGCCTTGAGACCGTGACATCATCCTTTTCGTCTTCAGGGACTGTTTTTGTCTGTTTGAAGAGTTCAACAAAGCAAATATGAAGCGTACAGAGAAGAGGGGAGTAAATTCCTTCCGCAAGTGTGCCGACCCGTGTTCCAGATACTTGACACCGGAGGACTCACACGATCTGTGCGTTTTCTGCCTGGGAGAAGAGCACGCGCGGGAAGTTCTCGAGGGAGCTTCCTGCGCAAACTGTGAGAGTTTTTCTCTAAGAACTCTCCGCTCTCGTCTGTCCCACTTCTCGAGGGAAGTGGGCACGGCATCTGAACCCCGCGGTGTTGGTCCCGCTCGGGCTGAGGCTCAGCGGCGCGTGAGCTCGTGGGGCTCTCAGATGGAGCTGGCAGATCGTCTGGAGAGGGGCGTTAACCTCGCGGATGATCTGCCAGCTGACGAGGGTGAGTTACAGATCGATGTTGAAGAGGTTCTTTCTCTTTCAGATGGATCTGTAACTGGTTCTCTTTGGGCCGGGCAGGAGTTGGCTGCTGATGATGTCAGTCTGGTTGAGACTGAACCATCTCAGCCCTCCTGCCCAGTGTACGCTGAGTTGGTGGATGTTATGGGGCGCGCCACCAACAGATTACAGCTACAGTGGAGGCGCGTCCGGGAGGAACCTGCTCGTGGCATTTTGGACGATCGGTTCCTCCCTTCCCATAAACCACCAGCCCGGACGAGCCTTCCATTCCTTCCTGATCTCCACTCTGAGATCGAGAAGGCATGGAAGAACCCGTTCTCTGCGCGTCTTCATCTGCATCAGCGGAATAATTTCGCTGCTGTGGATGGGGCCGCGGAGCACGGGTATGTGTCGATGCCACCAGTGGACGAGACGTTGGCCAACTATCTCGCCTCTGGTCGGTCTTCGTCACTAGGAGCTCCGTCCCTGCCATCCAAGCCGCTTAAGACTACATCACGCTTGAATGGCAGAGCGTACACAGCAGCAGGTCAGGCAGGAGCGGTTCTGCACACCCTCGCGGTCCTTCAGGCCTACCAGGCCGACCTGCTGCGGGACCTCGATCAGGGGGCCGGTCTGTCCCCTGACGCGGTCGCAGAGCTGCGCCGCACCACGGATTTGTCTCTCCGGGCCACCAAACAGTCTGCTGCCTCCATCGGTCGTTCGATGGCGGCTATGGTGGCCACCGAGAGGCATCTGTGGCTCAACCAGGCTGACATCGGGGAGAAAGAAAAAAACCTTTCTCCTCGATTCGCCGGTTTCGCCTTCCGAACTTTTCGGACCTTCCATCGACACGGTGGTCGATAAGTTCAGGGAGGCGAGGGCGCGCTCTGCGGCGTTTAAGAGCTGCATACCGTGCAGGTCCTCGGCCCAGCCCAGGCAGGCAGGAGGGCCTGGTCCGTCGTGGTCTGAGGATCACAGACAGACCCAGAAGGCCAGTGTCGCTTCCCGCGCGCCCCCTCCTCCTAGCAGAGGGAGCAGGGCGCGCAGGAGGCGTAACTCCCGCGGGAGGCACGATCTCAGGGAGGTGATCAAGAGCAAACGTTCTCAGACCAAACGTTAACCTCCCTGGATCTTGTCTCCTATCCACCATCGCTCCCAGGCTCCTCCTACATCAGGCCTGGGGCGGGGCCCATGATGAGCTCATGAATTCTCTGATGGCCCGCTTCAGCTTGGTTGATAGGAGCGCCTTACCTTTACTTGTGAAACAGTAAAAAAAAAAAAAAAATAAGAAAGAAAAGAAAGAGGGGGTTACTGAGAGGTTTTTATGCTGAGTGAAAATGTTCTTTTGCGCAAATAACATTTTTCTCTTCTTTTTCAGAACTCGCCTCCTGTACAGAGCCGGGGACATGTTTGGTAGCAAGGAATTGTGAATCTAGCTCCCACATACTGTGGTCGCCAGGTTACAGGCCTCGCCAGGCCTTCCAGGGCTATGAGCTTCCACATGTCAGGTTACAGGCCTTACCCGGCCTTCCTGAATGTGAGCTCCCACATACTGTGGTTGTCAGGTTGTAGGCCTCACCCGGCCTCCCTGAACGTGAGCTCCCACACACTGTGGTCGCCAGGTTACAGGCCTCATCCGGCCTTCCTGGTTATGAGCTCCCACACACTGTGGTCGCCAGGTTACAGGCCTCATCCGGCCTTCCTGGTTATGAGCTCCCACACACTGTGGTCACCAGGTGACAGGCCCCAGCCGGCCTTCCTGGTTATGAGCTCCCACATATTGTGGTCGCCAGGTTACAGGTCCCACCGGCCTTCCTGGTGATGGGCTTCTACATGTCAGGTTGCAGGCCTCTCCCGGCCTCCCTGAATGTGAGCTCCCACATACTGTGGTGTCAGGTTGCAGGCCTCACCCGGCCTCCCTGAACGTGAGCTCCCACACACTGTGGTTGTCAGGTTGTAGGCCTCACCCGGCCTCCCTGAGTGTGAGCTCCCACATGCTGTGGTCGCCAGGTTACAGGCCTCATCCGGCCTTCCTGGTTATGAGCTCCCACACACTGTGGTCGCCAGGTTATAGGCCTCATCTGGCCTTCCTGGTTATGAGCTCCTACATATTGTGGTCGCCAGGTCACAGGCCTCACCGGCCTTCCTGGTGATGGGCTTCTACATGTCAGGTTGCAGGCCTCTCCCGGCCTCCCTGAATGTGAGCTCCCACATACTGTGGTCGACAGGTTACAGGCCTCACCCGGCCTTCCTGAGTGTGGGCTCCCACATACTGTGGTTGCCGGGTTACAGGCCTCACCGGCCTTCCTGGCGATGGGCTCTGACATGTCAGGTCACAGGCCTCACATGGCCTCCCTGAATTTGAGCTCCCATATACTGTGGCCCCGGCACATTCTGTGGCAGGTGACAGGCCCCAGCCGGCCTTCCTGGTTATGGGTTCCCACACACTGTGGTCACCAGGTTTTAGGCCTCTTAGGCCTTCCTGGGTGTGAGCTCCCACATGCTGTGGTCGCCAGGTTACAGGCCTCACCCGACCTGCCTGGTTATGAGCTCCCAAATATTGTGGTCGCCAGGTTACAGGCCTCACCAGGCCTTCCTGAATGTGAGCTCCCACACACCGTGGTCGCCAGGTTACAGGCCTCACCCGGCCTTCCTAATATGAGCTCCCACATACTGTGGTTGCAGGTTACAGGCCTCACCCGGCCTTCCTGGTTATGGGCTCCCACATATTTGGCCTATGACTATCAGGTGACAGGCCTCATCTGGCCTTCCTGTTCATGGGCAAAATTCAAAACCGGCCTCCTGAATTTAGAGTGATGAAGTACATGCACATTTACTGCATCTATTTTCTTTGTACGCTCCGTACCTTCTTAAACCCATACTTATGGTAAGTCACACGACGAAACGTCTTGTGTACTTTCTAAAATCCATTTTTTATGGTAAGGGTCGTGCGCTGTACGCTTCAGTCCCATCCTATGTGGCTAGACCCCGGTCTTTCACCTTGGGTCCCACTCTAGATGCGTCCTGTCGTCGAAGTATGCTACGACAGACGCCTTTCTCTACCTAACTTCCACTTTTTGATCCATGCCTTCCTGGACTCAGAATGGCTAAGTTCATGCACTTTCGTTTCATGTACTTTCTAAAATCCATATTTATGGCCTTTCTGGAAGTAGCCCCACATGGTGTGGTTGTCAGGTTACAGGCCTCACCAGGCCTTCCTGAAAGTAAGCTCCCACAGGTTGTGGTTGCTAGGTTTCGGGCCTCACCGGCCTTCCTGAGTATGAGCTCCCACCTACTGCTGTGGTCGCCAGGTTACAGGCCTCACCCGGCCTTCCTGAATATGAGCTCCCACATACTGTGGTCGCCAGGTTACAGGCCTCACCCGGCCTTCCTGAATGTGAGCTCCCACATACTGTGGTCGCCAGGTTACAGGCCTCACCCGGCCTTTCTGAATGTGAGCTCCCACACATTTTTGACTATCAGGTTACAGGCCTCATCTGGCCTTCCTGGTCATGTCAAAACCATACTTATGGTAAGTCACATGATGGAACATCTTGTGTACTTTCTAAAATCCATTTTTATGGTAAGGGTCATGCGCTGTACGCTTCGGTCCCTTTCTATGTGGTCCAGACCCAAGTCTTTCACCTCGGGTCCCACTCCAGATGCATCTTGTCGTCAAAGTATGCTACGACAGACGCCTTTCTAGCTAACTTCCACATTCTGATCCAGGCCTTTTTCTTGACTCAGAATGGCTAAGTACATGCACTTTGTTTCATGTACTTTCTAATGCAGCCCCACGTGGTGTGGTTGTCAGGTTACAGGCCTTATCAGGCATTCCTGGTTATCCGGCCTTCCTGAGTATGAGTTTCCACATGCTGTGGTCGTCAGGTTTCAGGCCTCACCGGCCTTCCTGACATGAGCTCTCATGTACTGGAGCTCCCCACATAGGGGGTAATCAGGTCTTGGCCTCAGCAGACCTTCCTGGTTTTGATCCCTCTCTTACTCCCTCAGTGTTCAGAACGAGCACTGGGTAGACCCATGGATTGAGTGGACGACTTCCGTCTTTGCTTGAGGTTGAGTTACACTCTCCAGGTGGTCCCGTCTCTGTGATCCGGAACTGAATGGTTCTGCCAGCTTTGCAGGCCTTCAGTTTTGGATGCCTTTTCCAAGGCAGTTTCCAGAGGCTCTATCTTGGACAGACAGGCAATGGCCAGACTCTGCGTCTTAGTATAGATCACCAGGCCAGCCTGGTGGCATGTAAGAGGAATGCTCTCCTGAATAGTGACTGGCTGGGAGTCCCTTGAGTCCCCTAGCCACACTCCCTAGAAGGGACCCCTTCTATTAGGAAGTTGTGGTCCTAAGCCTTTGAGCTGGCCCAGATATACCTCCCATGAACTATGTTCTGGCAGTTTTCTCGGTTCATTAGCTTGGGCTATGACCGGTAGGGAGTGCTGTCACTGACAGCCCAACATGACCTAGGGTGAGTGGTTTTAGTGTCCTTTGTATTCTGGTTCTGACAGTTGTCACTGCCATTGGGCATGCACTCCCCTCAGTATGGCGGCGTGGGTATTTCGTTCCCCATAGCGTCGATGACGTATTGTTGAGTTCCCTTCGAAAGGGAACGTCTCAGGTTACGACTGTAACCTAGGTTCCCTGAGAACAGGGAACGAGACAATACGTCTCCCTGCCATACCTCGGGGCCTGCCTCCAACAGTCCCTTCAGACGATAGGATGTTGTCACGGTCTCAAGGCGCCCTTTTTATACATCCAGGTTGCGTGCTCTGATGAAGCACGGGCTGTCGCCGGTCAACATGATTGCTGTGAGTTGATACTTGATTTCAGACACCTGTCCTGCCTGAGGCGTTCCCCATAGCGTCAATGACGTATTGTCTCGTTCCCTGTTCTCAGGGAACCTAGGTTACAGTCGTAACCTGAGACGTTTTCCTGCTATGTAAAGTCAAGTTAGTGCCTCATTTTAGCTATTTAATCTGTCAGTAATGTAGGTTTGATTGGAAATGTGGCTGTTTGTATATATATATATATATATATATATATATATATATATATATATATATATATATATATATATATATATATATATATACATATGGTCCCAGTTTTATTACATCTACATGTCATTAACTACTTAAATAAAATAAAAAAAATGTTTGGTTCTGTTCAAGTTTTATCTTGCTGTTATTGAAGTGGGATATGAAGTGGGTCTCAAGACACAACATTCCTCCATAATTTTGCATGTGTGTTTTGGAGATACCCTGAAAAAGATTGGTAAGAAAAATATGCTGTGCCTGTGTGAATAACACAGAATAATATGTAAACTTATTGTTTAGTGCTGTTTTCCTGCCTCGTTTAGCTCTGACTGTAATGTAAGTTTAATTGGAAATTGATGGTTATTTCCATGACTTTCCCACTCCAGCAATGATCCCGCCCTGACTCTGCTTTACAAACCAGACAGTAACAAGAGTTCATATTAGTAGTTAGTTTTATATTTGTCATGTGTGATGGATCACTTTCTGCTCTTAATCTTTACCACAGGTAAGGTTCACTTTTGAAATTGTTAGAATTGTAATACACATTAATTATATATAGTTTATAAATCATAATAATGATAAATAAAGAAATATGCATTTCAATTGATATATATATATATATATATATATATATATATATATATATATATATATATATATATATATATATATATATAGGTTTTATTGACCATACTATGTTATTATTATTATTATTATTATTATTATTATTAACAATTAATAGCAATAATAATAAAATATTGTTATTGAATGTAATATTAAATATCGTATATAATATTTAAATATTATTGTATATAATATATAAATATTAAGAATTAAATATTGTTATTAAATTTTAATTATTATTAAATTTAATAAAAAAAACTATATATATATATATATGTGTTTTATTGACCTATTAACAATTATTAGCAATAATAAAAAAATATGAATTCACTATTTTACTTATAATTAATTAATAATGGGTATATTTTAAACAATAATGGATTATTATTTAATTTTGATGCTTTATCTGATTGAGCAGCAAGACATTACTTCTCATCTTTTGTTTCTTTCTTTACCCTTTTTGCACAACTTGCATTCCTGATTGTGTGCTTGTTTTCTGGGTTAATTTCCATATTGTTGTTTTGCATATCACAGTTCTGTGTAACCCCTGCATGTCACATCCTAATTTTCCAAATACTTATAGAAATAGAAGTAGCCTACTAATTTGACTAATGCACGATACATATCGCTACAAATCACATGAAGGGGTCTGTGTGATGTGTCTGTGTATACGGTGCAAAAAGTGAATATTCACAGTTGTTACCTTGAGCTATTTCTGATCTGACCCATATAAATTACTTTTATTGCTATGGTCCAATGTATTCAAGTCATATCAAATAGTTTTTGACTTAATTTTGATGTTTTAACTAAAGTTTTGTTTGAGACACAGTTCTGCTAATATTTGGTGTTATTTGAGTGAGGTTTTTCCAACTCTTTCCGACAAACCCGCCACAAAAAATGGCACTTAAAATCAAAACAAAATTAGATTGGTTGCTTTTCAAGTTAGTGATACTGATTTTTCCAGTCTTAATGGCTGGTTCTTGGAATAAGTTGGAAAGCTGGACCAAATTTATACAGGGACTTTGGCTCTGTGCCTAAAGGTAAGTGATCAACAGTGTAGTGCAAGTTACTTCCAAACTGTAATACATTATACATTACTTGTTACTGTAATTTAAAAGTAATTCATTACCTTACAATATTACTGTCTCAGAATTGTAATGCGTTACATTACTCCTGTATTACTTTTGAGTTACTTTCACCAAAATAGCTATACAGTAGTAGAACTTAACATTCTAAGGCTGTAACGATATGCGATATGAAAATGAAAATCGCGACACTCAGATCCACGAACCTGCAGAATCGCGACACACCCCTTCCAACTCCAAGAGTTATCCTTCCCATCCAGATCCAATGCTACCACATCTTTGAATTACTATTAGTATTATTTGAATTTTGAAGTTAACATTATAAAATACGTAGACCTACACCACGAAACTAGTTGAGGATAAATTATTTAAAATTGGGGAATTCCAGCGTTTTGGACGTGACATTTGCAGTCAAAACTTGAAATATAAATTCTCAGAAAATGCATTTAATACCAATATATTGAAACGTCTGTTTATCCATAGGATAACCCCTTAAAAAAGTCCAGACATTAGAAAAATATCAGTCTACACATGCGTTTTATATTTAATATGAGGGAAATACGAACGCATTCATGCGTGACAATTTTTTTTTTTTAACTTTTAGGAGGCAAAATATTTTTTTGTAATTCTGTGAATTACACTGCGCAAATCAAAAGTAATACTACCCACCGGATGAAGAAGGGTTGGCTCTCCACAGAACATAAAATATTCATTTTATTTTATTTTTCGTGTTGGCATTTATGAGGAAAAAACAATGTACGTGACAGTTCTCCGTTACGGACGCAACCGCTCTGAAGCGGCACTAAAAGACTGTTTTAAAACTTTCACAGAGACCTCAAACAGAAGACACAAATTTCTTTAAAGTGAATTTCGATAAATAAATAAGAAGTAAATATAGCAGACAATAGATAATCACGACAGGCGCCTGCGCGTGAACTGGAGCGCGTCTCATAAATGAACCGAAACTCAGCGTAGGCTATAAGGTAGCCTATCCTACTTCACAGACCTGAAAAATATATAAATATTGAAATGTCTACTTGTAAACAGAATAATTCAAAACGAAAGAAAACGGACTGCTCTCTGCTTATCTGTATAAAGTGCATTTCTCTCTGGCGCATTCACTACTGCGAAGATCGCGAGTCAGCAACGTCAACTTCATCTTTATTAATAAACAATTAAAATATCTCCTTGCTATATTTGACATATTCATAATCATTGCTTTTGCCGGTTCTTTGTGACAGCTTTAGTTGCTTTCCTTACATCATGTAACGTGAACGCGTCACCACCGCATCAAAAATGATTGCGTGATGAAAACAATAAAAATACCACCTAAACATAGCCTAACTGTTTAGAAAGAAAACACAGAACAAATGGACTGGCCTAATGCGGATACGTCCATCTAGCGAATGTACAGTCTTCTTCATGCCATCTTCACCCATTAGCCGCTTTTCCACTGGCCAGCGCGAGCACAGAGGCCGAAATCATGCCTCACGGCACTCCTGTAAAAAATAAATCGCTATAAAAAATATATCAGACGCTGCCATTTAGTCTTTATTTACAAACTTGGACACCACACGCGGCTATTGACTGACCACGAACAGGTAACTAAGCCTACTTGCATTTTTCATACCTTAATGTCTCGCGGTCTTGGTGTTTTTTTGTTGTTGTTTTTTTACAATTAAAACTAAAAGTGTGTTGTAACGCAAGCGTAACTGAACATGTAATATAGTAAAATATTACTGAAAATTGATTAGTAATGCCTTACACTACTGCGTTACAGCAAAAAGTAATATGTTACTGTAATGCATTACTTTTGTAACGCGTTACTCCCAACACTGGTGATCAATCAATCAAGTCAATCAACAAAAAAAATAGGAACACATCAGAAAAGAATGAGAGAAAGCTGTTTGCGTGTGCATGGCCGCGTTTATTACAAAGCCAGATCAGATGCGTGCGGCCGACACTTGAAAAACAAAAAACACTTGCAGAAGGAGAAGAGACAGATCAAACCTGCAACCTGACAGATACCTTTTGTCTACTGTTTGTCTCTGTAAACAGCTGTTTTTCAACAGACTTGGTGTCAAAACTATTCAAACCTCTCTATAAACATCAGCACCTCAACATTTGGCACCTTTACACTCCAGACTGCAACACAGAGCTCCACCACTACAGCTGCCCCGAACACAACAATGACACTTAGCCCCTCAACACTCGGCTCCTCAACACTCCAGACTGCAACCCATAGATCCACCACTACAGCTGCCCCGAGCACAACAATGACCAAACCCAATCTGGTGTGTGAAAACAAGGGTACCTTACAAAACGGGATCTGCCTCTGCCCAGACGATTGGACTGGAACCAACTGCAACATCTGTAAAACCCTTTGAAAATATTGCATGATATGAATAATCTTGCTTAAGTTCTCAAGGTTACTGACAGTCTTCTCTTTTTTTTTTACAGCAAATTTCTGCCCTGAACAAAACCCCACACAAACTAATATATTCACCTTTCCAAAAACGGTTTTAGGCCAGTTTGCTTCCTCAGTTGAGCGATGTCCATCAAATATACAAAATGGTATATCACTCTATCTTTCTGTATTTACAATATATTTTCTACTTTAAATATCTCTTCATTTAACATGAATGTTTTTCAGCTGGATTCCCCAAAGCTTCGTCCCTCTGTAATATATCTACTCACTTATTTGATCCTCCAAACACTCTAGATTGTGGTTTGACCCTGGACACCATTAACAATAATGTAAGTAATCGATGTGTAGTGATTGTAATATATAGTCATATTAAACTATTATGAATTTTCCTCAGATGGAAACAGAAAAGAATGCATAATTGATTTTTATTTTATTTTAATAAAGCTTTCTGCAACTACTCAAGCCGATGTCCTCTTATTAGCATCCAGTACCCAGATCCTCACATCCATACCGGAACAGCTAACAGCCCACAACATCACAAATGCTGTTAAAATAACCAAAATTCTACTCAGTGATGAAACTGCACAAAGCACGGTACTTATTAAGCCTTAAACAGATTTTCAAATTTAAAGTCTCCTGTCATGAGGGACATTTCCAGATTTTCTCCATTTAAACTGTGTGTGTGTGTGTGTGTGTGTACAGTACCTGTCAAAAGTTTGGAAACATTACCTTTTTTATGTTTTTGTAAGAAGTCTCTTATGCTCACCAAGGCTGCATTTATGTAAAATATTGCAACATATTATTACAAATTAAAAAAACTGAGATTCCTGTGATCAAAGCTGAATTTTCAGCATCATTACTCTAGTCTTCAGTGTCACATGATCTTTCAGAAATCATCTGATATGCTGATTTGATGCTCAAGAAACATTTCTTGTTACTTATTATTCACATATTAATGTTTATAATGTTTTATTATTAATAATAATAATTATAAAAAATAATTATACATTATATATTAATTGTATTATTATAAGAGTCCATTTTTAAATGTTAATTTTTAGGGTAACAATATAGCAAGACAATTTGTACTTGCTCTTGTTCATGTCCTTTTTCTTTCTCTATTTACTCTGCAACTTGTTTTACATAATTTGCATGTTGTTATTTCCATATGCAGTGTAAACATTGCATGTCAGTGCCTAATTTTCCAAACTTCAGATGAAATAGACAGATATACTAATTTGACTACTCCGGGTAAACCACAGAACACTATAACACTATACTGCACAGGTCCAGTTTTAGATTCTGCGTATGCAACCATGCAAGCACAAATGTTTACACTTCTTTGCTAAGGTATGTCCGCAACATGATTATAATATTACTGTACACAGATGAGCAAAAACATTATGACCACCTGCCTAATTTGCTGTTGGTCCCTCCGCATGCTACCAAATCAGCGCCGACCCACCGATGCATGGACTCTACAAGACCCCTAAAGGTGTCCTTTGGTATCTGGCACCAAGACATTAACAGCAGATCATTCGAGTCCTGTAAATTGCGAGGTGGAGCTGTCGTGGATCTAACTTGTTGGTCCAGCACATCCCACACATGCTCAATTGGATTTTCTGTCAGTTCAAATCTAGACTAAAAACACATCTCTTTGACCTAGCATACACATAACACATTAAAGACTTCTATAATTCAATGTTAGGCTGCATGAAGGGGTGTACCTAGTCTGCAACAGTGTTTAGGTAGGTGGCACGTATCAAATTGATGTTCACATGATTGGCCAAACCCAGGGTTTCCCAGCAGAACATTGCCCAGAGAATTACACTCCCTCCACCGTTTTGTCGTCGTCCTACAGTGCATCCTGGTGCCATCCCTTCCCCAAGTAAACAACACACACATGCACAGCCGTCCACATGATGTAAAAGAAAACAGGACTCAGTGGACCGGCCGACCTTCTTCCACTGCTCCAAGATCCAGTTTCGACGTTCGAGTGCCCCATTATAGACGCTTTCGATGGTGGACAGGGGTCATCGTAGACACTCTGGTCTGAGCTACGCAGCCGCATACGAAGCAGAGTGTGATGCACTGTGTGTTGTAGCCAGCCTTGGGTGCCCAACACCCTGTCGCCGGTTTGTGGTTTATCACTTCTCGGACCACTGTTGGTAAATTCTCACCACTGCTGACCCGGAGAAACCCACAAGCTTTGCCATTTAAGAGATACTCTGACCCAAACGCCTTGCCATAACAATTTGGACCATATCAAATTCAATCAGATCTTTATTTCTGCCCATTTCTCCTGCATTCAACATGTTGATTGCAAGGATTGTTATTGTTTACTTACCATCTAATCTACCCAGACTTTAATATGTGGTCTTGTTAGAAAATGATCAATGATATTTGCTTCACCTGTGACAGGTCATAATGTTTTGGCTCATCAGTGCTTATACAAACCAGAGTTGTTTTGAGAAACTCTTTTTCTTCATTGTTCAGGATATTGCAGTGTTAGCAGTCGCCACAGTCAGTCAGCTCCTGAACGCAAGTCATGGGATGTACTTTTCTGTTGACCAAGCTGCAATAAATGAGTAACAAAACAATTCACACTCACTGCACTGACACTGACATACAGAACCATCTCAACCAAATTCGTAAGCACTTTCTTTTTGACCTGCTGTCTGACTTTTTAATTGTGTTTGTTTAGGCTAACACAGACTCTACAGAAACTTTCTCTGCGTGAGAAGTCAAATCCATTGCTGGTGCAACCGAACATGGCAGTGCAGTCACTGAAGGGGCAAACTCCAATCCGACAAGTGCAATTAACCTCTTTTAAAGGCAAGTTCGAAGCTTACATATACAACAGAACTCTCTAGAAAAAAGGTGCATTCACGGCATGTCAAAATGACAAGATTCCGACATGTAAAAAGTGTTCATGACCTTGTAAAACTCGCAATTACAGTTCTACAAGGCTCCGACTTGTACCACCAGGCCACTGCAGATTAATTTTGGCATTAATAGTGTTACCATAGAGATGCATAATTACAAGTCTATGGACATGAACAGCTCAGAGTAGAATGTTACATGTTGTCATCTTGTAATTAAAACATGGTGTGAATGCAGCAAAAGAGGAAGAGTCATGATGCAGTGTTTTTTTTTATGTACACTGCTGCTCAAAAATGTGGAATATTTCAGAAATTTTAATGTTTTCATATGAAGTCACTTATGACCGCCGCCGAGGATGCCATTTGCCCAAGGAGCCTCTGAAAATATTTCAGTGGTACCGCTGTTTTGTGCTTGCACAGTTTCGAGCAGTTCAACACTGACTGTGCACGGTTTGTGACAGACGTCCTGTCATGGGGATCGAGTCCAACTTCATACAGAGAAAAGAGTAAGGGCTGTAAAACCCTTCTTGGCTGGAGGGACAAGCTCCATCCTGTCCTTCCTTTCGATCTCCACCCGAATGACAGCAGAGTTCTCGCCTCGTACTGAAGTAGAAAGAACGCCGCTGAATCTGTGCGGGCGCCTGAAGAAAAGAATAGCCGAACCAGACTGTTCTGATGAGCCAGCATGATGGACTGGAAAGAGCTAGCCAATGCGTCCAGAATCTGTACTAGCGGCACCAATGCAACCACATTTCATGTGAGGTGGGTAGCGAGGGGGAGTAGGAGTTGCCACGTTGGGAGGTTTTGCGTCCCTTGGCACTCGTGGTGAATGGAGTGTCAAAACACCTACTTTGCTCACACTACTTTGACCCACTGTCGAGGGGCCTGCGCCTCAATGATACTCTCACACTTACCTTTCTCTCTGCATAGACCCATTGCAACAAATTGCGGGGAGGCCAAGTATTCGTATCCACCAAGGTTCTGGTGCGAGTATTCGATGTCTGGCCATCGTAAAAAAAAAAAAAAGTAGTATGTAGTATGTGTGTGTGACCCAGGGAAAGAGAAAATTCCTATATTTCTGACCATGTAAATGTCCCTCTACCCTCCCATGGGAGTGAGGCTCACCCCAAGTCCTGTTGACCCAAGTCCTGTTCTGGCTGAAAAATGTGCCTTCCACGACTTTGAGATCTCCGGTAAGAACGGGACCTCAGCTGTGCATCGAGCTCTGACCTCAGGAACCAATCATCCAACCATGAGTGTTTGGAACAAAGCGGAGAAGTCCACTCAAGCCCAATGCTTGCTGAGGCCCGGGAAGTCATGGCTGCCAACTCGGCGTCAGCTACAGACTGAACTATGATACCCGAAGATGGAAGTTCAGACGATTCATTCAACTCAGAAGGCATAAGTCCGCCCTCCGATGCAGAGATTGATAACTGATCTTCCTCATGAGCCCAGATTAAGAAATTAAGCTCACCCATGGACGAGCAGCCTAACTCATCCAGAATGATGAAAACACAACATCAGAGAGAGAGAAATCGTCTGAACCCAGAAGGACACAGACGGAACGGCATCTTTAAAAAGAGGTGATCTGCCATGAAGCTCTATTAGAGGAATTCACTCTTTTATTAAGGAAATTGCCTCTTTCAGAACGCCGCTGACGCACCCAGGGGAACTCCCTGCACTTATCTCTGCAAATGGTGAGAGAGACCGCTGATGTTTGCTCTGTTTCCACATACCAATTTCATTGACCTTTTCTGAATACATCAGAGGTATTTGAGGCTCCCAAGAGTGACCCCTAGTATCTGTATTTCGACACAGCGTCAGAAAGGGAACTATCAGTATACATACAAGTTCACTTATGCACTAAAAAAGTGGGCCAATTTAGTCCCAAGTAGTATTGAAATAGTACACACAAGTATACTACTAGTATATTGATATTATTATACTTATACATAAAGTAAAAATATACTTGAACTTTACTTATGTATACTGAATACAATTTAATTATACTTTTTTTTTTTTTTGTAAGAGTTTGGACAGTTAGCGTGCTACTAACAGTCATGTTTATCTTCATTTCTTCAGGGCAAAGTGATACCTTTTTACCTGACAGAATACAACTGGATACGACACAGGCTGAGATTTCCAAAGATAACATTGACCTTCAAATGAATGTCATGTTCAGTGAAGGTCTACTTTCCCCCTTGTTGTATTTTGCAATTATTCCACATGAAATAATCTGTTGAAAGTGATATTTTAACTATATTAACTTTGTCCCTATTTCTGTAGATTTTGATAAAGATGTTGGGTTTGTCCTCTATGATAGTGATCAGTTCTTTCAGTCAAAAAGTTTTCAACCTACTCTGGATACCAAGAGAAGAGTAATATCTGCTAACCTTCAAGAAAATCTTGGATTTGACCAGATTGAGTTTGAATTCATACCATCGGTGAGCAGCTAGTCCAACAACACAACACGCCTTGCTGTAGCTTATTAATAAACAAACTCTTAAAAATAAATGTTCCAAAAGGGGGTTTTAGTTCCCTTAAAGAACCTTTCAGTATATATACAGTTCTAAACCATTTTTTTCTTAGTGTGACATTGACAGAGGTCAGCACAGGTATGGGGTTTATGAATTAATACATTGTTGAACTTTCAGGTCGATTCCACACTATCCCTCAACGACTTTGCATGTGTGTTTTGGAGTTACACTAAAAATGACTGGAGCACAGAAGGCTGCTCCAAATTGGTGAACCCCTCTGGTCATGTAGTATGCAGCTGTAATCCGAAAAATTTGAAATTTGAAAAATTTCAAAATGCAAACTTTGCCATTCTGATGGTAAGATATATTTATAGGATGTAAATATCATTGATATTTGACTTAAATGGGTCAGTACACTCTAAAAAATGAAGGTGGTTTTCAGAGCAATGCCATAGAAGATACATATTTGCTTCACCAAATAACCTTTAACTGAACAATTCTTAAAATAACCATTTTTTTCTGATTGTAAAGAACATTTTTAATAATCAGAAGAACCGTTCTCCACTATATAGAACTTTTTGTGCAATGGAAATGTTCCATGAAATGCCAATGAAACAAAGATGCCAATAAAGAACCTTTATTTTTAAGAGTGTAAAGTCTATGATGCTGTGAATTAAAGTCCATTGCAACTAGAATTTTATGCAGGTGCCATTTTCTGCAGACATTTGATGTCAACTATCAGTATTCTAAAGCCTTAAATTGGATCAGCATCACCGGCTGCGCTCTGTCTGTACTGGGTCTGTCTGTCACAGCTGTGTACCAAATCATAACCAGGTAAAAGCTTATAGTTTACACTGTTAAGCATAGCCACAGCTATTTGAGTGGTGAAACTTTTTATAGCTTATATTCATGTACTTTGCCACAGAAAGTCAAGAGGAGGCAGTCCTACTCTGCTAGTTGTGAACATTTGCATGAGCATGACTGTTTTCTACCTTCTCTTCATCTTCGGCATAAACAACCCTGTCCAACATCAGATTATGGCAAATGTGTCTGGTCAGAACATAATTCCTGAGTCAGACCAACACAAGTACCCAGATGAGGGTCCCTGCACAGCATTTACAGCTCTCCTTCAGTACTTCCTGTTGGCCACGTTCACGTGGAACACTCTGTACGGCATTAATGTGTTTCTTCTCTTCAAAAACGGAGTGTCTGGAACACCTCCATGGTTTCCAAAGGTCTCCCAGGCTATTGGATGGGGTAGGGGACATTGAACAAAAAACTAATGTATTGTGTAGTTTATGACTAACGTCTTGGTTTACAGTATATCAACTGGTATAAATAATCACGATTTTATTGCGGTTATGCCAGTGTTACATGTGCCACTTTTCTGCTGCTGAATCATTAGCGCCAGGGCAAAAAAAAATATATATTTTTTTTTAAATGTCAAGAAAGCATTGCTTTGTGTTGAGTTTTCCTCACAAACTGCATGCAAAACATATACAGTGCAAGTGTGGTCCGATTCATGAGCAAATATTCTTATGAACCTGTTCTTTTAATGAATAATTTATCATCATTTACTCACCCTGGTGTTGTTCCAATCACTTATGCCCTTCATTCCTTTTTTGATCACAGAAGGAGAATTAAAAACAAAATGTCCTGCTCGTGCTTGTCCATACAATCACAGTGAATAGCAGCATCAAGCTTTTTCAAAAATTTGCAAAAGTATCACAGAATGATCCCATGCGACTCGTGCCATATATCCCAAGTGTTCTGGGAGTATACTATAGGGTTTGAAAAAAAACAAAAAAACAACAGAAACTTAAAGTAGCCTATTATTTATAGAAAATCCTGACCTTGGCCGATGCTCTTCTGTGCACTATTGGGCGACGTGCGAGTTTGTGAGACTTCCTTTAGATATTCAACTCAGTTTAAAAAGCACACAGATACTTTTTTGGGGGGGATTTCTATGCATTTCATGTTGCGTTTTTGTTAATCTTGATTTCTCACAACTACAGAGAAGACCAACTGCCAAGGTCAGGATTTTCATAAAAAAATACATAAAACTTTTGTTTGGCTTGTTTGTTTTACCAAACATTATCATATACCTCCAGTACATATGGCATCGCAGCTGATGAAGTGGGTATTATCTAGCGAAACGATAGGTCATTTAAAAAAAGAATATATATATACTTTTTAACTACAATTGTATTGGTAGTTAAACCCTTACCAGTAGGGTGGTACTTACTTCCGCCGTACCACCCTACTGTTTACAAAGCGACCAATACAATTTGAACTATCCTCCTTCGCACGGTCGCTTTGTAAACAGTGGGGCGGTACTTCCGCCGGCGACATCGAGCGTGACCTTTCAGCGTGATGACATAGTTCCCGGCGCGTTGCAGATCAGCTCAATCCGAACAATTGTAGTTAAAAAGTATATATATTAGGGCTGGGCAAGTTAACGCGTTATTATCGCGTTAACGCATTTATTAATTAATGCCGACAATTTTTTTATCGCACGTTAACGCAGTTTTTTTTATTATTATTATTTTGAAAGTCCGTTGCTCACTGGCTCTGAATACACATAGGCCTACAGTCAAACCATGATCACAGGAGGGGTGGGATGTTGGTCAGCCAGCAAATAACCCACCCAAACAAGCAGTGGAGAGAGGCAGGTTGTCTCTGGTGAACAGTTAAAGGGTTGCGCTCCGCGAGTGAATGACAGGCGCTCTATGGATAGTACCTATAGATAATAACTATTTAGATTCTGGAAACTCACTAACAGCAAGCCGAGGATCAGTCTCTCTTCTAATGATTTGTGCTGCGCGTCCTTTATAAAAAGTTATAGACCATTCAACTTCGGCAACGCGCGGGCGCGTGCGTGAGGCGAGCATGACCGCAACAGGCTCACAGGAACGCACCCGCTTGTCGCTGCACCTTGTGCTCGACCACTTCACCTCACTCTTGGCTGATTTATACTTCTGCGTCGGACTTACGCCGAAGACAATACGCTATAGTCTACGCGTTGGTTTTCATTTATATCTCTGCGTCGTTGTCCGCGTTGACGCGCAATTACACATGCAGAGGGAGCATGTGAAACCCGAGGAGCGGTTGTAGCAATCACAGCGCTTGCGGTACGTGTAGAATTGACGTTACATTTTTGGAGAGGTGCACGTCAGGGTACGCCGAAGTGTACGCGCGCTACACAGCAACAGCGTGAGTATAAAGTATAAATTGTTTTTTTTACTCTGTTTAATGGAATCTTACGTGGGAAACCATGGCATGACCAAACCTAAGCTACTATAAGTAACGTTGGTCGACTTATATAGTAGTGATCATGACCTCTGACTACTACATAGACTGTTTCTGCTGCTCCCTGATAAAAGATACCTGTTGATACCTGTTCAGAAAAAAAACAAGAAAACTGGACTCGTTTTAACAAACTAGATAAAAGGTAATGCCCTGGCAGTAGCAAATAGCTTTGTTTAAATATTTGATTTGATTACATTAATGTTTAAGTTGAGATTTGAGATTACTGTGTAAAGGGAATACTGCTGGTATAAAAGCACCTTATTTGTTTAAAGTTATTGCACTTTTGTGTATATAGCAGTAGGCCTACATTTAAATCAAAAGTGCGCAATACACTACTTTAGAAGTCATTATTCAATTTTGCGCATAACAATGCGATTAATCGCGATTAATCGCAAGAAAACAATGCGATTAATCGCGATTAATCGCAAGAAAACCATGTGATTAATCGCGATTAAAAATTTTAATCGTTGCCCAGCACTAATATATATATATTTTTTTTTTCTTTGAAAATGACCTATCGTTTCGCTAGATAAGACCCTCCTCCTCACCTGCGATCGTGCACAGTCCGTTGAAGCACTTCAAAGACCTTTGAAACTGCATTGATTTGGACTTCAAAACGTTGATTGCCATTGAAGTCCATTATTCGAAGAAAAATCCAGAAATGTTTTCCTCAAAAAACTTAATTTCTCTTCCACTGAGGAAAGAAAGACATGGATATCTTGGATGGCATTTGGGTGAGTAAATTATTTGGAAATTTTCATTTTGAGGTGAACTAATACTTTAAGTCTAAAGCGCAACTTATGCAAGTAATGAGCGCAAGTTGCGTTTTAGACACAAGTAGACTCCTTTTGGCCGGAAGCAAGAATTTTACTTTGTAACGTGTTAAATATTAATATTTTTCTTACACAAAGTAATCGCTTTGCTTCAGAAGGCCTTTAAGAACCCTCCCCCATGGAGCACTTATGAGGATGGATTAACTTTTTTGAGCTTCAAACTGATGGTTGTAATCCGCTGTCATTATAAACCTCGGAAGCGTAAGGGTGTTTATTTACTCTGATTGTATTCGTCAGTGTACATGACTGTATTTTAATGAAAACGTTTTTCAGTATTTTTAATCACTTTTCCAAAAACGAAAGAAAGAAAGAAAGAAAGAAAGAAAGAAAGAAAGAAAGAAAGAAAGAAAGAAAGAAAGAAAGGTTTATACTTGTGTATATTGTTATTAACCGACATTTTTATGAATATTGGTAAATATTTTTTTCTTATTTCACCCACCCCTGCATCCTGGGTATTAACTGCAAAATCAAACATAAGACCAGTGTTGGGCAGTAGCGTCACTAGTTTAACTACATTTCTCAGTAGCATGGTGGTAGCGTCGCTATTTTCTGAATCAAATAGCTTTTCAGTAGCGAAACTCTTTTTTTTATCAAGTAGTGCGGTAGCGTCCACACAAGCTACATTTTCCCAAGCATTTCTAAAGCTCAAGCTCAAATTGGAAATACAACTGCTAAGTATCACTGATCACTGATAATATCACTGATAATAAAATTGCGATATAGACTAGTGTCTGTGAATATTAAACCGCATAAAGACTATTTAAAAAAGGATCTTTTTTTTTTAAAGGATCTATTTAAAAATCATGCATGTTCTGCGTGTCTCTGTGAATTAATGGCTCAGACGCGCGGATTCATTTAGCATACACTGAAGCACCCATGATGCTTGCGATGTTTTCAGTAATGGATCGATGAACTTCATCTACACAGCCACTCTGAGAGTCACTTTAGCAGCATTTTAGCTTTATTTGAGAAAAACTATCGTCATATAAAAAAAAAAAAAAAAACAGAGACTCAAATGTCTAGCTACATGGCAACCTGTCAAAATAAAAGGTTGGTTTAACCTTTGAAGAAAATTTTGCTTAAATCATTAGGCCTACATTTTAAATAATTGGTCATTACAATTTAAACCATTAAAAAAAAAAACTATTTCATAGTGCCCTTAAAATGTAATTTATTTGAAAATGTTAATAAGTTGTTAAATTGTATACGTTTCATGATTTCAATTAATTAATTTTAGTTCTTGATTACTAAAATTTTATTTAACCATTAAAATGGGAGTCCAGAAAAATGAAAACAAAAAAAACTGAATTTGGAATGTGGGAAAAAATAAAACGGATTTCATAGGGCCCTACAAACCAGCTTTTTGGTGCATTACCACCACCTTCTGCTCTGTATGGTGTGACATCAGTTCCAATATCAATCATTGGGCTGTCACGTGAGAAATGGTAAAAGATGCACACACTTTTGACTCCTGGTTTTGTTATAGTTATATGGTTTTATATAGTTATGTTTTTTTTTTTTGCCAAATTGGTTTGGAAGAGTTGTTGAATAAACAATTAACTGACAAAGTATGCCAGCCTGTCATGAGTGATCAAACGGAAGCAATTGCAGTTAACTCTTTTATTTAAATGATGATATAGATAGGCAGTCCAAAGTCCAGGCAAACAGGTTAGTAGTGCAGGGACTCCGATGGTAAGATGACAGTGCAGCGTGCAGTGGTAGTGGTGGTGAAAATCCAACGACGAACAGTAATCCAACATCCGACGAACAAGAACCGGAACAAGAAAAGCACACGACTGAACGAGACTGGGAACGAACGAGACTGGGAACGAACACACCGGGAACCACAAACAACGATCTGACAAAGGAGATGAGAAGTTGATGAGAATATATACACATGAATGATAGACTGCAGGTGGTGATGGGTGATTGCTGACGAGCGCTGATGAGCGGCCACGCCCCTCTAATCAGCACACACAAATACAATAACAGAACCACGAGACAAGGAGCAGACATAGGATTTACCAACCGTGACAGTGCCTATATGTTTGATTGACAGTTTTATTGATCACTGAGATAGCATTGACTTGGAATTAAGTTGGTTCAATATAAAAATTAAATTTGAAAAAGTAGCTTAGATGTAGTAAACTACTTTTGCCATATTGCTGTAGCTTAGCTTGCTACATTTCCCAGGGTGGTAGCTTCAGTGTAGTGAAGCTACATTCAATGTAGAGTAACTGCTAGCTTAGCTCACTACATTTTCTAAGTAGCTTGCCCAACACTGCATAGGACTAAACCCTAAATATTAAATAACATATCCAATATATAATGTCATTAAATGTCAATAATTATTTTTCTGTTTAGTTCTACCAGCTGCTATTGTTGGTATATCATTGGGTTCCACCTACAGTGTGAAAGAGCCTTTAGGTTATCGACAAGAAGAGTTGTAAGTATTAAAACTTAACTTCATTACTTTAATGCCCAGACTCACAGACAAGGCTTACGCCTAGTCCCAGACTAAAATGCATGTTTGAGCTGTTTTATGTCAGTGCCATTGTTTTATCTAAAGATGCACACTAATGTTTTTTTTTAAGGCACCTTTAAAAAAGCTACTTAAATGCCCTAATTTAAGACCTAACCCTGGCTTAATCTAAGCCCTGCCTGTGAAACCAGCCCTTAGGATAGTTCACCCAAAAAGAAAAATTCTGTCATCATTTACTCATCCTCACATCGTACCAAACCCGTAAAACTTTGGTTCATCTTCAAAACAAAAATCAAGCGTAGCGTCAGTTCTGGCAGGTCACGTTAGTCAAGCTCGCATCAGCTGACTCTCAGATGATCCACGTCTACTACCTATAGGAATACGACGCCTATCACTGTATACATATATAAGCTCCTTCAGTATTATCAGCAGCTATCGCATTTCTCAGGAGCTAGTTACCCTCCTCCATCCCCAGCTCCTCCTCTCACCCAGTCAGGATTTGGATATCCCCTTGTATCAGAATAAATTCTCGAATTATGTTGTACTTCAAAATCTTGAATCAATGATATCTGCAATACATTCACGTTGGTTCTGTTCTGTTTACCCTAAGGGGGGTTATTGCTGCTCTCCCTGCTCTTATCCATGCTAGGCTGCATGGATGCGCAGGGAGTTCTCGCCCAGAATGGAGCCATACCGCCAATCCAAACTGTATGCTAATTGTCAATCGTATTTGACGATAGTGGTCCTGACAGAAATAAAGATCATTTTAAAGAAATCTGAGATATTTATGTCCCTCCATTGAAAGTCTACGCAACAACCACTTTGACACTTTGAGCTGTTTAGTCCAAATTTTATCAATATATATGATGAACAGATTGAATTTAGGCTTTTATTCACATATGAACATTGTTCAGCGAACATAAACAGAAGCTCAAGCATCCTTGCTTGCGTCGCTGAGAGCGCCAGGCTCGAGTGAAATCCTCCACCGTGTCCCAAACGCTCAAGACTGGATGATTGGTATCTTGGGGTGAGGCATGCTGAACAACAGCGTCCCACTCCAGTGCCTTTCTTCCCCGGAGGTGCATGAGGAGGTCACAAAGTCGTGGAGCCACCTTTTTCTGCCCGAAACCACTTTGGCACCTCCTCCACACCCTCTATGGTTGGGTGTTCAAGGGGTACGTGGGTATCCCCCTAGTGGAGCGTGCCGTTGCGATGCAGCTATACCTTCAAAATGCTGCCGTCTGGCGGGGTAATCTGCATCTCCCATTCAAGGCCTGTAAGTTTCCGTCCGTGATTATGGCCAAGGCTAAAAGGAATGCTGGACAGGCATCTCCACCTCTGCCCTGTGTAGCCGGCTCCTTCTGCACTTCACCGACTACTGCGTTGTGTTCTGGTGCACTGATGACAAGACGCTGACGTTCCTCAAAACACTTTATTCTGCACAATTCTGTACAATTCCAAAGAGAGCAAAAGATCAGGATTCTATCCAGAATCAGCCTCTCTCAGTCAAATCGAATGCAGACTGAGAAAAGAACTAGCCTCTATCCAATAGAGGGCACACTTACACAACAAATAACTCTCCCAATACCTATAAGCTACCAAGAAATAACTGAACAATACAAGATTTTGGTGAAACAAACTCCCATACAAAAAAGACAATGAAAGGTTGCAATAATATTTATCTTTCTTTAACCTGTTACACCTGCACGCCATGGCCCTCCTGCAAGTGTATCAAGCCAAGGCACTCAAAGAGTTGCACGAGGGTAGTTCTGACCCAGGGTTGATGCAGGAACTGCGCACACAGATGGACCTCACCCTATGTGCGACGAAGGGTCCTGCTAGGTTGGCTCACTGGATTTTGGATGCCATAGTCTTGCCGTGTCAGGCTCACGACCGGCGGTGCCCCCTTGGAGTGAGAGCTCACTCCACTTGGAGTGTTGCCTCCTCCTGGAAGTTGGCACACAGTGCCTTGCTGGCAGACATATGTAGACATGCGGGCTGAGCTACACGGAAGAGGTGTCTGGCGCTAGGTCTAGTACTTGTGTGTATGCGCAGAAGGTCAACCCTTGTGCTAGACGAGGTGTCCATGTGTTGTGATTCCACTATAGGTGATCCCACATGTGTAATCTTCCATGGCATGGCTTCCCTAATGGTTGCAGCAGTAGTTGACTCTCTCTGTGTTAAGCCCTGTCCTTTCTCCGCCCCACACAATGCAAATCTCACTCGCCAATGTCCAGTGGCTTGTTTTATTTACACTCAAATGTGATTGGGTTCTCAGGCGACATCCCAATTCGTCAATCACCTGGCGTAACGTCTCCATTCCTTCCTTCAGGGAATGGGGGTTACATTAGTAATCTAGACGATCTTGCTAAAGCTAAAATCCTGCATAAAACACAAGAATGAAGCTCATTGGTTCTTGCTGAAGCTCAAAAGTGCTGCGTTACACGAGAATGAACCTCATTGGTTTTTGCGGAAGCTCAAAAGTGCTGCGTAACATGAGAATGAACCTCATTGGTTCTCGCTGAAGCTCAAAAGTGCTGCGTAACATGAGAATGAACCTCATTGGTTCTCGCTGAAGCTCAAAAGTGCTGCGTAACATGAGAATGAACCTCATTGGTTCTTGCTGAAGCTCAAACGTGCTGCGTAACACGAGAAGGAACCTCATTGGTTCTTGCGGAAGCTTAAATGTGCTGCGTACTGTAACACACAAGAATGAACCTCATTGGTTCTTGCTGAAGCTCAAACGTGCTGCGTTACACGAGAATGAACCTCATTGGGTCTTTCGGAAGCTTAAACGTGCTGCGTAACACATGAGAATGAACCTCATTGGTTCTTGCTGAAGCTGAAATGTACTGCGTAACACAAGAATGAACCTTATTGGTTCTTGCGGAAGCTCAAAGGTGCTGGGTAACACACGAGAATGAACCTAATTGGTTCTTGCAGAAGCTCAAACATGCTGCGAGCAAGCATGCTGGGGTTCCATATACCATAACTAATGCGTTCTTCAATGAAAGTTTATATGTAAATAAAAGCTTAAATTCAATGTTCATCTTATAAAGCGATCGAGTCATTTCAGGAAATTTGGACTAAACCACTCAATTCATGTGGATTAGTTTCATGATCTCTTTATGGACTTTTTGAAGCGTAAAAGTGTAGTTGCGTAACTGTCAACGGAGGGACAGAAAGCTTGCTGATTTCAGTAAAATATCATCATTTGTGTTTCGAAGATGAACTAAAGTCTTATGTGTTTGGAACGACTTAAGGTTGAGTAAATTACAGAATTTACATTTTTGGGTAAACTAACCCTTTAAATATATAAAAAAAAAGATATACTTTATTTATGTGTTTTTACATTGTTCTCTCTGGATTTTAGTAGTTCAGTTGTCTTTATTCTTTGATGCAGTTGCTGGCTGGCTTCTCTGGACCACAAACAGAAGTTCAGTATGGGGAAACCCATGTTTTGGGGATTCTTGCTCCCTTTAATGCTCATGCTGCTTTCAAACATGGCAATACTGCTGCACTTCTCTCACAACATCTGCAGGACCAACACTAACTTAAACAGGTACAGTATGTTTACTTTGGGACTAGAAAAGCACTATCAGTTATCAACCAAAAGGCATTTATGAGAATGTATTTAACCAATAACACTGTTACTGTTTAGTTCACGGAAAACTCCTCTAAAGAAGAAGATTTTGAGTAGTTTCTCTTTGGCAGTGATGCTCGGCCTGTCCTGGGTCACTGGCTACATTTTGATAATCACCCATGAAACAAATCTCAAACTTATTCTGAGTGTGGTTTTCTGTCTCTTAAACACAACACAGGTGTGTTAATGCACATTACACAAAACTGCACAAAATCTTAAAATGGATTATAAATTAAATCAGCAATGCTTCTGTTTTTCTTTCCATTTCCAAAGGGTGTTCAGATATTCATTTTATTCACTCTGAGGCCGTTATTAAACTCAAACCCAGCATTTCTGGACAGTCTGCGTGTGTCAAACATAGGCTTTCACAGGAAGACTTTCTCTTTATGGAAAAATAAGATGCCAGAAAGCAACGAAAGCTACAAATCCACTGATTCTGAATTGACCTGATTGGCCATCAAAGGTAATGACCAAAAGATTATTATTTTGAGACTTTCAATGACAAGGAGGAATATCAGCTTAAGTTTGATATTTTGTCTTGGTATTTGTACTAGCAATTTCATGTGTATGTGTGAATTTTGTGTGTGTTTATACACAAATCTTTTTCTGAATTTAATGTGTATGTGTGATATATTTAATGTATATATAAATATATTTACAATGTTTTATTGTATGTGCCATTAGGAGCTTTTGGGGCTTTGTTCACACTGTTCACAAAACTGATTTGGTTTTAAATTTCAATCTTTAGGACTTACTGTTAAAACATTTTTCAGGTTATGAAATCTGACCTGCTAATTCCACTAGTAGTATAGGCTTCTATTCACCACGTAATGAATGTCATATAATTCACACGAAAATGTGCCACATTCCAAATGATGATAAAAACGTCTCAGGTTACGTATGTAACCCTGGTTCCCTGAGAGGGAACGAGACGCTGCGTTGAGACGCGGTGGGAACGCTCTGCGTGATTGCGTCGTGAAGCACGTGTATAATCAGTCCAATGGAAGAGCGAGACGTCATAGGCGGGTGACGTCATAGACCAGGAAGCTATAAAGCACACCAGAAAACAGACCGCGACAGCTTCTGAAAAGGCCTGAAGCAAGTCGATAAGGGCATGCAGGAAGTATGGCAGGAGAACGCAGCGTCTCGTTCCCTCTCAGGGAACCAGGGTTACATACGTAACCTGAGACGTTCCCTTTCAAGGGAACTCGAGCTGCGTTGAGACGCGGTGGGAACCCCATATCCACTACGCCATAATGAGAAATGCCCGTTCTGTGTGGAGTCCTTGCGCACACTAAGAAACAAGCAGCCTAGCCCCGGGAGTGGAGAGGTCTAGGTCGTAAAATCTGACAAATGTATGCGGTGAGGACCAGCCTGCCGCATTACAAACGTCCTGAAGGGAAACCCCCGAAATTAAAGCCTTAGAGGCAGCCATACTCCTAGTAGAATGGGCGCGGACAGCCATAGGTGAAGGCTGTCCGGCCGCTTCATAAGCAAGTGAGATAGCCTCAACTACCCACTTGCTCATTACCTGTCTCGATGCCGGGCAACCTTTCTTGGTTGAACCGAAGCAGACAAATAACTGCTCTGATCTACGCCACAGGGCAGCTCTGTGAACGTAGGCATCCAAAGCCCTAACGGGACATAACAGATTGAGACTTTCCTGATCTGGGGTAATGAAAGGTGGAGGGCAAAAAGCCTGCAGCACAATAGGGCCCCCCACATTAGCGGGGACCTTAGGAATGTAACCCGGCCTAGGGTGTAAAAATGCTTTCACCATACCAGGTGCAAATTCCAGACATGAAGGAGCCACCGACAAGGCTTGCAGATCTCCAATTCTCTTGATAGAAGAAATAGCGAGAAGAAATAGAGTTTTTAGTGTAAGGAATTTCTCTGAAACCTCTTCAATAGGCTCGAAGGGAGCCAGGGCCAGACCCTCAAGTACAATGGCCAAATCCCAAGCCGGTGCTCTAGAGTGCAGTGCAGGCCTCAGCCTCAATGTACCACGAAGAAAACGAATAATAAGAGGATCTCTCCCAAGAGAAGAAGCCCCCAGAGGGGAGCGATAAGCAGATATAGCCGCTACGTACACCTTTAAGGTGGAGGGAGATAATCCAGCAGAGAAACGGTCTTGAAGGAAATCGAGAACTGTACCAACCGGGCAGTTAACAGGATTTAAAAAGCGTTCTCCACACCATGTAGAGAACAGTTTCCATTTCAATGAATATAGTTTCCTCGTGGAAGGAGCTCTGGATTGAAGGATGGTCTCAACGACCTCAGTCGAGAGACCAGATTCTAAGAGCTGGGCCCCCTCAGAGGCCAAGCCCACAGTTTCCACAACTCCGGGCGAGGGTGAAATATCGTGCCCCCTGCTTGAGATAACAAGTCCCTTCTGACAGGAATCTCCATGGGAGAGCCGTGAAGGAGGGACACTAGGTCCGAGAACCACACTCGGGTCGGCCAGTGCGGGGCTACTAATAGTAGATGAGCCCCTTCTTGGCGAACCCTCTCCAGAACTCCCGGAAGCAATGATATCGGGGGGAATGCGTACAGGTGCAGCATCGGCCACACCTGTACCATAGCGTCCAGTCCGAGAGGAGCTGGATATGTGAGGGAGAACCAAAGCTGACAATGGGTTGTATCGTAAGATGCGAAAAGATCTACCTGAGCTTGACCATAGTTCTCCCATAGGAGCTCCACCACCTCGGGGTGAAGTCTCCACTCCCCGGGCCTCAGCCCCTGCCTTGACAGGATATCTGCTCCCACATTCAAACACCCTGGAATATAAACTGCCCTGAGTGACAGTAATTTCCCCTGGGCCCATAGGAGGATCTGATGAGCCAGTTTGCATAATAATCGGGACCTCAGACCCCCTTGGTGGTTGATGTAAGAGACCACCGATGTGTTGTCTGTGCGGACAAGCACATGATGGCCTCTCAGGTCTGGCAGGAAGTATTTGAGAGCCTGAAATACCGCCATCATCTCTAGTCGGTTTATATGCCACGAAAGCTGATGGTCCTGCCAGACACCTGTCGCCGAGCGGCCACTCATGACCGCCCCCCAGCCTGTGAGGGAAGCATCCGTCGATAGCGTTACGCGTCGACAAGAAGCCCCCAAAACTGGGCCTTGGGCGAGGAACCAAGGTTTCTTCCACATGACCAAGGCACGTAGGCATTGCCGCGTAACCTTGATCGTGCGAAACGGATTTCCCCTCGGAGAAAACCCCTTGGTCCTGAGCCACCACTGCAGGGGTCTCATGTGCAGAAGGCCAAAAGTAATTACGTTGGACGCAGCTGCCATGAGACCCACCAGTCTCTGGAACTGTTTCACAGTGAGTGACTGGCCTAGTTTTACCATCTTTACGGCTGTGAGAATCACAGAAATACGTGCTGGAGACAATCGTGCTTGCATAGTTGTCGAATCCCACATCACCCCTAAAAAAGTGGTCCTCTGGGCTGGGAGGAGAACACTCTTCTTTGTGTTTAGCCGCAACCCCAACCTCTTTATGTGAGACAGAACGACATCTCGATGCCGAACTGCCAACTGCTCGGAACGAGCCAGGATCAACCAGTCGTCGATATAGTTTAATACGCGAATGCCCTGGAGTCTCAGAGGAGTCAGCGCTGCATCCACGCATTTCGTAAAGGTGCGGGGTGATAAACCTAGGCCGAATGGAAGGACCCGATATTGGTATGCTTCGCCCCCGAAAGCAAACCTCAGGAACTTCCTGTGATGAGGATGAATGGATACATGAAAGTAAGCGTCCTTCAAGTCTATTGTGACAAACCAGTCCTCGGACTGAATCTGTGATACAATCTGTTTGAGTGTAAGCATCTTGAACTTGAGTTTCTGAACTCTGCTGTTTAACTGACGCAGATCTAGAATAGGACGCAACCCCCCATCCTTCTTGGGAACGATGAAGTAACGGCTGTAAAACCCTGACTCTCTGCTGGGAGGAGAAACAGGACTTCTTCTTAGCCCAAGCCTTCTTAGAGATGACAGTCCTCAGATCTTGCCTACCCCTAGCTGGCCTGGACTGCGACCGCCACCCAGGTTCCCCAGATTGTGGAGGAGCCCGAGTGGCGACGCTCTGTTTTTGATGCACTCTGTGCTGTGAGGAGCTTGTACTCGGACGAGACTGCTCGGATTTAATAATCATTTTCCGCCCAGCAGTCTCGGGGACATCGAAACGTCGAGGAAGAAACCTCTGGAACGCAGCCGATTGTTTTTTCGTTTCTTGAAACCTATCGACGACACAATTGATAGCGTCGCCGAACAAACTTGAAGGTGACAGTGGCGCGTCCAGAAGAACAGACCTATCTTTATCTTTTATATCAGACAGATTTAACCAAAGATGCCTCTCCGTGGCCACCAGGGCTGCCATAGAACGGCCCACTGATTTGGCCGTCTCCTTAGTGGCCCGGAGAGACAGGTCTGTTGCGCGACGCAATTCTCGAATTGCGTCAGCGCTGACTTCCTCACGTTCATCGATATCCTTCAGCAGATCAGCCTGGTATGCCTGCAGTATAGACATAGTATGCAGACATGACGCAGCCTGACCTGCTGCCGAATAAGCTTTACCCACCAGCGAAGATGTAGATTTTAATGGCTTGGTGGGTAACGTCGGGGCTTTTAATGATGACGATGACTCGGGAGAGAGATAGCTCGCGAGCGTCTCTTCAGCCCGAGGCACCGTCAAATAACCATAGTCAGATGCACCCAAAACATTACTGTAGTTGGAAGTTTGTGGGTTAAATACTCTGAATGACGCCGGTTTATTCCACGATCTCGAAACCTCATTGTGGAGATCGGGAAAAAACGGGAGTCCCCGACGTGGAGGCTGTGTTATAGATGGTAGAAATCTTTCATCTAATAAACTTTTCTTAGAAACACTCTGAGAATCATCGGCTGGCCATTCAATATTTAATCTAGCTACAGCACGAGATAAAACCTCCATAAGCTCCTCATCATTACTGGAGGCATGAGCTGGCGAAGACTCAAAATCCCCCATATCAACACTGACGACATCCAGATCCTCAGAACTGGATAGCCTCAGCAATGGTGCCCCAACCTGGGAAGGAGAAGCCGCAGCGCGGGCTCCTTCCTGGGCAGAGGCACCGGATCCAGCAGGTAAGGGTTGAGAAAGGGCTGGGCCCGTCTCAAGCCCCGCTACTAGATCCATATGCGAACCCCAAGATGAAAGCCTTCGCTGTGCCTCGGCAGCAGCGGGACCCACACCTCGGGGAGCGCGAACCGAACCGTCCTCCTCAAAGAACGCCCGGCGAGAGCGGAGCGTCCTCACGGACAGCTTCTCGCAATGCTCACAGTCAGCTCCCTCGAGAACTGACTGGGCATGCTCCACTCCCAAACAAGCAACACAAAGCTGATGTGTGTCCCCACCCGTGATAAAACGAGGGCAAGGGACAACACAACGCTTGAATTCTTGTTTCGGCATAATATATATATATATATATATAGATAGATAATGTGCTTGTGACAGACAACAGTAAATAGACAAGGACAGTATACAGAGAGCGCTTGCTGAAGGCAACAGAAGCTGTCGCGGTCTGTTTTCTGGTGTGCTTTATAGCTTCCTGGTCTATGACGTCACCCGCCTATGACGTCTCGCTCTTCCATTGGACTGATTATACACGTGCTTCACGACGCAATTACGCAGAGCGTTCCCACCGCGTCTCAACGCAGCTCGAGTTCCCTTGAAAGGGAACTGCTCGAAATCTGATCTGAGGGTGAAAACAATCGAAAACAACAACAAAAACAATAGATATAGCTTTGTTAACACCTGATTTCATTGGCTTTATTTGCTGTTCAGACTAAAGAATCTACATTTTTTTAGATGTGTGTGAACAAAGCTTGACAACTAAGGTTTGGATTTATTGTTGGCTGCCATTTCTGTTTTTTTGCGTTTTGTGCTCTTATGTAAAATAATATAAATGTACTGTAAACACACCAATCTTCACACCAAGTTTGGCTCATTGCTTCTTTTTTACTAATCACTGTTGACATATATTAAAATTGATGAAATGACACATAGACTGTTGGTTCTGAATTAATGTTTTCATGATCTTAATGAGATCATATGTTTGATGAGAGTTTAGGAATTTCTTTACTTTAGTAACCATATCAAGTTTAGTTGAGATCATATTAGCGTCGGATCTGATGGTTAGGAAGTTTCTGTAATACGGCCCCAGACCCCTAAAGCTGGAGAAAGTCAGGAGAAAGATTCCACCAGGGGGAGCCATTTACAAGAACATACTTTTGTGATGCATAGAAGCTACATAAACTGTGGTTGATCATAGTTTGCATTGCTTAAGCACATACAGTGGCTATTCATTTCCAGTTTTTGTTCCTCTTTCATTCAAATCAGTGTCTGACGCAGATCAATTTTGCATTTACACAAGAGAAGCTAAATATATGGAATGTTGCTGTCACGCAGTTCATTAGAAAATAACATTTTTACCCTTTTAAATGCTATATTTTATATGCATATACATATATATATATATATATATATATATATATATATATATATATATATGCATATGAAATATAAAATATAGCATTTAAAAGGGTAAAAATGTTATTTTCTAATGAACTGGTTTAAAAGGTTTAATATGTAACTGATTATGTGAAGTGGTTGTCGAGAGAGAGAGAGAGAGAGAGAGAGAGAGAGAGAGAGAGAGAGAGAGAGAGAGAGAGAGAGAGAGAGAGAGAGAGAGAGAGAGAGAGAGAGAGAGAGAGAGAGAGAGAGAGAGAGAGAGAGAGAGAGAGAGAGATTTTGCTCTTCAATGCTAGGGGAAAAAAACATGGTAAGGTTATTCATAGTTCTTGGTATTAGCAAGTGCCGAGGTTTTGGAGCAAGTGCCAGACCACTCTGGTTATTTTTTGTTATTTTCTGTCCTCACAGAGAAGTCGAATATTACTCTGTCGTCCTACAGTTTAGCATTTAAATAAAACTGTTCTGTTCAACTCATAATTCACTATTTATAGTTGGTAGTCCACACAGACGAAAGCGTTTTCTCTTCCTTTGTAGACGATGACCTCATGGGCGTCGTCAGAGCGGTTCTGACCTGTTCAGCCATCTGTAAATCCTAAAATACGAATGGTAAATTGATGGTCAAAATGTCTCTCTCCCTATGAAACAAGTAATTCCCTTCGTCTGCCGCAAGAGAGTGCACATTTGCTGTTCTAGTCAACATCTAAAGAAATACTAATTTCAATTAATCTTCATACACACGTTTGTCACCCAGGTGCTGTTGTCAAACAGGAAAACATGAAGGTATGCTGATTAAAGCCTTCCATCTTGAATATAAAAATCAAGTGTTTTCTGCATCTCTAGATTTGAATCCTGTAGTTTTCAGGACTGATTTTGAAGAGCCACCTGGCTAAGAACTCCAATTATATGAACTAGTTGTTAACATTAAAAAGTGCTCTGGATAGTATTGGGATGTCTGGATAGAGTACAAAGCACCGGGTTCTCCTTTCTGGTTTGTTGGTTTTTACCACTGTTGGGTACGTACTGACCACAAGGTTTTAGAAAACAGCTGACAACACTTTTTTGGGGGCCTGTTTTGTTCACACCTCATGATTTATTGCAAAGATAATTAGATTTCCTTCTGTAAGCTACTAAGTTCCTGAACGTACGTGTCTTTCTGGGAGAGCACCATGTTCTGGGAATTCCTGGCTATCATGTGTCTCTGTGATCTCAATTCATGACGGTAAGTACCGTCACACTCAACAGTCAAACGTGCGCTCATTCAAAATATACTGGCCTTTGTCAGCGTGAGGGATTTGTGCTGGCACACATTTTGACGGCTTATGAGAGGGCAAAGGATTTCCTGTCAGTATGGTGATTCTTTTGATGGCTTTTTTAATGACTAAGACTTGGTTCAGGGATTTTTAAGGGTCATAAGATGTTTTTTTGACTGGTCATATGATATGAATGTTTTATATATATATATATATATATATATATATATATATATATATATATATATATATATATATATATATATATATATATATATATATATATATATATATATAAATATATAGTATATACTGTTTGAAAAGTGGGCTGCATTTCCCAAACACATTGTAAGCCTAAGTAGATCGTAGAAGCATTGACACCAATGGCTACTTATATAGCCTAAAAGTTACCTCTGTTTTTGGAACTGAAAGGTAAAGGGATAGTTCCCCCCAAAATGAAAATTCTGTCATCAATTGCTCTCCCTCATGTTGTTCCAAACCTTTATAGATGTTTTTCTTCTGTTGGACATAAAATAAGTTATTTTGAAGAATATGGTAACCAAACAGTTGGTGAAATAACACTATGGGGATGAGAGGTGACTAAAGCCTGTTTTATTTGGTCACTGTAAGTCATTATTCACTTTCGAAACAGCTCGTTCATATGCTTAAAAAAGAGTGGATTTAATCAAAGTCTCACTAACACCAAAAGCTTTAAGGCCTGTTCACACCAAGAACAATAACTATAAAGATAATTATAACGATATTAGCATCCACACCAATGATGACTTTCTGTTTTATTCTAAATGTGTGCTGTAGTTTTGTCGTCTGTCACTTTAAATGCTGGAGCTATAAGTCGGTGGATTCTGATTGGCTGTCAGTGTTTTTATTGCTCATCAGCTGGAAAAAAAATATTCTGGGAAAGTGATTCCAACGATAATCTTCCTCGGTGTTGTTATCGTTACAGTTGTGGTGTGGACTTCCCAATACCCATAGAAATAGAACTATTATTCAAACTTTCTTGCTATAATTATCATTGGTGTGAACAGGCCTTAAGTGGAGATTCTTCATATACAGCATTTATACAAGTTTGTAAGTATTCAACCACTACTTGAGGTGCTACTTGAGAGCAGTTTAGCACCAGAGATGGTGTAAGGTGTGTTGTTTTGGCCACCTCATGTACATGACCAACTTTATCTGGATAGGTAATGTCAAGTTTTTTTCTGCTGTTCAGGCATCAAGCATAAACAAGTTTTGATAATGCAGAGCCGCTTCATAACTGAGTCATTCAGTCATCTTCGCCAAATATCCCAGTGTTTGTTTTGCTTGCACAGCAGGGGGCTCAGTTCTGGGCTCAGGACCAGATACCCAAGAATAAGGGTTTACAGGAATGTCTGGATCTATAAGTTCGTGAGCATGTATGTTTGTGTTTTTGGCTGTAGTTCAGCATGTTGTTCCAATACTTCGTTGCTGAGATATGTGGGCCTCTGAGCTTGTGAATCAGTGGGAAAGGATGGGAAGGACCTCTCCTGCTGTGTTTTTTTGTTGGCATTTATTCAGGTTGTCCTCCTTTGTTGTCTTTCTCTTCCTAGCTGTTCTTCTCCTTTCCAAACTGATAAATTATCCAATAAGCAATGTATGTTAAACACAAGTTTGAAAATCCATATTTCAGTTCATATTTTTCCCATGCCACAATTCATGACAGGCTAGCAAATGCTGTTTGACATCAGCCTGTATAGACTGAGTTGAAGCAGACCACATCTCCTCAAAGTTTTTCATTGTTTTAGAGAGACTACTGAAACTTTCCAGTATCAGGAAAACATAAGAGCATCCCAGGTAAAGAAAGGGGAAAAAACTGTTTAAAAATCATGTATGTGACTCTTTTCATTCATGTTTGTATATATGCTTTTACACTATTTTCAACAAAAGTTTACCAGCATTGTCCTATTGTCCATCACACACAGTCATCATGAGGGTCTGTGGGGGTTCTCTCTATGACATCATTTCCTTAAACTGCATGTTTGTGCCTATAAGTTTTTAAAATATATTTATTTCTTCAAACAGCTTCACTGCTTTTTTTACTTGGGTTCTGACACAATAATTTTGTCTGTTACTATAGTCAGATTATGCGATTTTGAGGCAGATAATTTTTTTATCCAATAAAAAAACAATTTTGTTCTCTTTGTCTCACTGGATCGAAACAGTGCTTTATGTGCAAATGTTTTTTGCAATATGTCAATTTTGGCTGGAAAAATAGCTACTATCTGCACCCTCATTAGTTGTTACCTCAAAATTGTAATGTACAAGTGAAATAAGTGAAGATCAGGATTGGGGGTAACAGTTGATATTAGCGTAATTTGGGCTGGCAAACTACTCGGTTACTCACGTAACCTCAGTTCCCTGAGTTAGGGAACGAGTATTGCGTAGCTATACGCAGTGGGGGAAACTCCTTTTCCTCGATTTACTGAAGCCTTTATGTAAAGCGCATTTGCAGCTGCACAGCTAGAACATGAGCGTCTGGCTCGCTCATAGGCTGCGCTGCGGCAACTGCACATCCAATGGCGCGGGCGCCTCTGACGTGCGACCAATGAGATTACTCTGCGTCATACACGTCAGAGCCCGCCAAGGGGGCGTGACCTCAGTCTATAATAGTCCCCGAATTCGCCATTATAGCAGGTTTAACGACTGAAGCGACAACTTGCCATGTTACCATAGTGCGGCCGGCTACGCAATACTCGTTCCCTAACTCAGGGAACTGAGGTTACGTGAGTAACCGAGTAGTTCCCTTTCGAACGGTCACTTCGTATTGCGTAGCTATACGCAGTGGGGACGCCATGCAAAACGCCGCACTGAGTAACTGGCTGCCACTGCAACTCAGGCCCCTGAGCATACAGAACAAGCCATAACCGCACCATTATGCATAAATAGACCAGACACCGTCCGGTCTAAATAGTACGCATCAGTTAGAATAACCCAACATACTACACCAACGAACCCAGACACTGTCGGGGTTATTAGTATATGAACGTATACCCAGACAAGTGGGTTTATACATGAAATTATAACCGGCCAAAGCGGGTTTTATATATGTATGGAATATAACCGGCAAAAGCGGGTTTTATATCATATAACCGGCCAAAAGCGGGTTTTATATATGTAATTATAACCAGCAACAGCGGGTTTATATATATATATATATGAATGTGATTGTGCACAGTAATATATGACAAGACCGGCCACAGACGGGCCTTAATCATACCGAAAGCACCTTCGCCTGCAGGGAAGGCACTTCCATATTATAAAAAGTCATAAATGTGGAAGGCGAGGACCAGCCGGCCGCATCACAAATATCACTTATGGGAATGCCAGATGACCAAGCCCATGACGAGGCCATACCTCTGGTCGAATGGGCCTTGACGCCTATAGGGCAAACTTGACCTACTGCGGTATAAGCCATAGAAATAGCATCCACTATCCATCTAGACAGTATTTGCTTAGTGACTGGATCCCCCTTGGATCTACCACCAAAGCAGACAAAAAGCTGTTCTGATTGCCTAAAAGACGCAGAACGCTCCAGATAGATTCTCAGCGCTCTGACAGGGCAGAGAAGATTAACCTCTCCATCCTCTGCAGAAGGAGGGAGGGCTGATAACGTTACCACCTGTGCTCTGAACGGTGTTGAGAGCACTTTAGGGACGTAACCATGTCTGGGCTTGAGGACGACTCTGGAGTCATCCGGACCCCACTCCAAACATGCAGGGCTCACAGAGAGCGCCTGCAGATCTCCCACTCGCTTGATAGATGCCAAAGCCATAAGGAGAGCAGTCTTCAGCGAGAGGGGTTTTAGATCAACCGATTGGAGCGGTTCGAAAGGCGGACCTTTCAGAGCCCTCAGGACCATGGAGAGGTCCCAGGACGGCACAGATGGAGGTCTGGAGGGGTTCATCCTCCTAGCACCTTTAAGGAATCTCACGACCAAGTCGTTTCTTCCCAGTGACTGGCCTGCCACCAGAACATGATGCGCTGCTATGGCTGCCACATACACTTTGAGCGTGGACGGGGAGCGACCCGCATCCAGCAGCTCCTGTAGGAATGAGAGAACCACAGATATCTCACATGACCCTGGGTCAGCCTGATTTTTCGAGCACCAGCTGGAAAAACCTGACCATTTTGAAGCATAGAGGCGCCGAGTCGACGGGGCCCTGGCTTCAGATATAGTGCTTAAAACCTTCTCAGGAAGGTCTTTGGGTACCCGTTGAGGGGCCACACATGGAGGGCCCATAAATCGGGTCTCGGATGCCACAGTGTCCCGTTCGCCTGTGTGAGGAGGTCTTTCCTCAGTGGGACAGGCCATGGGATTGTGTCCGATAACTGAACCAGTTCCGGGAACCACGGTCTGGTTTTCCAGAGAGGGGCCACCAGAAGGACTGGGCACCCGCTCTCTCTGACCCGTTTGATGACCTGTGGGATCATCGAGACGGGGGGAAAGGCATAGAGGGGACGGTTGGGCCAGACATGGGCCAGCGCGTCCCTGTCCTTCGAGAAGAACCACTTGCAGTGGGTGTTGATTCTCGAGGCGAACAGGTCGATTTCGGCCTCGCCAAACACCTGCCATATCAGACTGACCGTCTGTGGGTTCAGGGACCACTCGCCGAGGGGAGTGTTGCCCCGTGAAAGCATATCCGCGCCCACATTCTGGACGCCCGGTATATGCGCTGCTCTCAGAGAGCTCAGGTTGGTTTGTGCCCATAAGAGGAGGTCTCTCGCCATCGCATGCAGGTTTCCAGACCTGATGCCCCCCTGGCGATTTATGTAGGCCACCACTGACATATTGTCTGTGCGGACTAAAACATGGTGACCTCTGAGGTTCGACAGAAACGCCATCAGGGCCAATACAACTGCTTTCATCTCCAGACAGTTGATATGTAAGCTCTGCTCCGTGCTCGACCAGAGGCCGGATGCAGGCATGCCCTCGTGCAGCGCTCCCCAACCCAGGTTGGACGCATCTGTAAGAACCACTTTCCTCCTGGAAATTGTTCCCATTGTCACCCCCTCGTTGTACCAGCTCTGAGCCCGCCAGGGAATCAGGGTTCTTAAACAACCGTGATTTACCACGATGCGCAGTTTGCCCGACTGCCATGCGTGAGTTGGCACACGGCGCTTCAGCCAATGCTGCAGCGGGCGCATGCGCAGTAATCCCAAGCGGAGTACTGGCGATGCTGCTGCCATGAGACCGAGCAGTTTCTGAAATTTTTTCAGCGGCGCGTGCTCGCGCGCTCTGAAAGTGCCTGCAAGCGCTCGCACTGAGAGCGCGCGCTCTGGTGTGAGACGCGCTGTCATAGCTCTCGAGTTCAGCACTGTGCCCAGAAAAATCACGCTCTGGCTGGGGGTTAGTTTGCTTTTTGAAACATTGATTGTGAAACCCAGGCATTTTAGATGGCCGAGAATCAAATCCCTGTGTGTTAATAGCTCGATTCTCGACTGTGCCAGCACCAGCCAGTCGTCGAGATAATTTAACACACGCACTCCCTGATGTCTCAGAGGAGAAAGCGCTGCATCCACACACTTCGTGAATGTACGGGGCGCCAACGATAGACCGAACGGCAGAACGGTGTATTGATAAGCTTGGCCCTCGAAGGCGAATCTCAAGAATGGCCTGTGGCGAGGGTTTATTTGAATGTGAAAGTAAGCATCTTTCAGATCCATTGTGACAAACCAATCCCCCGGGCGCACTTGCGCGAGGATATGTTTGATAGTTAACATTTTGAACGGCCGTCTCATGAGAGCTTTGTTCAAATGTCTCAAATCTAGAATGGGTCTGAGACCGCCGTCTTTTTTCGGAACCAGAAAATAGCGGCTGTAAAAACCCATCTGTTTTAGCGCGGGGGGGACTAGTTCTATCGCCCCTTTTGCTAATAGATTCTGTACTTCGGTGCGAAGCACGTGACTCACGCTGCTTCTCACCGAAGTCTCGAGAACCGCCTGAAATTTTGGGGGTCTGCGAGCGAATTGGAGCGAGTAACCTCGCTGTATAGTGTTTATGACCCAACTCGACACACCGGGGATAGCTTGCCAGGCTAGAACCCGTGTGGCTAGGGCTTGACACACAGATTGGGGCTGGTCGCCTAATGTAAGGGGACCTGATACCCTTATATTGTGATTTGTGCATACATTGAATATTGGACTGACTGTACAGGCATTCGCGTGTGGGGAAGTCAGTGATACAACAGGGGAGGGGCCACCTAGTGAAGGGGGACCTGATACCCTTATATTGTGATTTGTGCACACATTGAGTATTGGACTGACTGTACAAGCATTTGCGTGTAGGGAAGGCAGTATTACAACGGGGGAGGGGCCGCCTGGTGAAGGGGGACCGTGAACCCACGTGTTGTGTTTGTGAAACATACTCTTTTTGTGCTTTATTTGGGTCGCCGTGAAAACGGCGTTTGTTTGCAAGAACGCGCTTACTGTTGCGGGCCTGTTTGCAGTAATAAAATCCCCAGCCGCCTGAACTGAACAGGGGGCTGTGGGAAGTTTTGTTGACTTCTTTGAGGGTGGTCCGGCTAGTGCGGGACCCGTGCCCTCTCTCTTCCTCTTGCATGCTAGGACGACTTAGGCGGCGCTGTGTGAGGCGCGGCGCTTGGTCTGGGGCCTTGGCGTCGAGGAAGCGGGAAGCGCTTGGTTGCTCTCGGCTGGCGCTGGGCTTCAGCCGCAGGGCGGGGCTGAGAGGCCTGTTTCGCGGGCTTTGCTTGCCGAGGCGTCGACGGGGCTAGCTTGTGAGCACTCGACGCCGAGCTAGAACGTTTTGGCAGGAAGTGACGCATGGCCTGGGACGCTTTCTGTGCCTCGGTGTATCTCTCCGAGAACCCCGTCACCGCCGGGCCAAAGAGGCCGGTGCTGGATACTGGGGCGTCGAGGAACTTCGTTCTCTCCGCGTCCTTAATGTCAGTGAGGGTAAGCCAGAGGTGGCGCTCGAGCACGACCAAACTCGCCATGTTCCTCCCGATAGCCTGCGCTGTGGCCTTGGTAGCCCTCAAGGCCAGGTCCGTGGCGCTCCGCAGGTCCCGAAAAGCCTCAGGGTCCGGGCCAGCCTCGTCCATAGACCGGAGGAGTTTGGCCTGGTAAACCTGCAGCACGGCCATCGTGTGCAGGGCCGATGCAGCCTGACCGGAGGCGGAATACGCGCGTCCAGCAAGGGCTGAAGTGCTACGGCACGGCTTGTTGGGATGAACAGCTCTAGTTCGCCAGCTAGCAGCTGTGTTCGGGCAAAGATGAGCGGCCAACGCCTCTTCGAGGGGCGGCAACGACTCATAGCCTTTTCCCGCTGCTCCGTCCACGGAGGAGAGCGTCGCGTAAACTGCGGGGCCTCGTGTAGAATAAGGAGAGCGCCAGGCCTTGGTAAGCTCCTCGTGTACCTCAGGAAAAAATGGCGCTGGTTTGTGGCGAGGGGCCTGTTGGTGCCCTGGCAGAAACCAGCCGTCCAGCCGACTTCGAGGGGGTTCAGCGGGCGCGGCCCACTCGAGCTCGAGGTCCGCTACGGCCTGCGTCAGGATCCGAAGCATTTCCGCGTCGGAGTTAGTCCTGGTAGCTGAGGCGTTGGGCGTCGGCTGGGAAGCCATGACGGGGTCGAAAGAGCCCGGCCATTCTTCCTCAGACGCGGCGATAGGCAGGCTGTCGTCGTGCTCGCTAGGCCCACCGAAGGAGACAAGGCCCGCCACGTGGGGGGGGCGCAGATCTCCCTCGAACAGGACCGGAGATGAACGGGCTGGAGAGAGTGAGGCACGCGGGGACGTGGCCGGCGTGCGTTCACTAACATCCATGCTCTCCGGATGCCGTTGGCTGCGGCGCTTCTTCTTCCTCGGTTGAAGTAGGGCCGGAAAAGGAAGCGCGGGAAGGGCGGCATCACCGTCACGGGAGAGGGCTAGCCGAGATCGCAGCACGGAGATAGGCATGCTCTCGCAGGCCGCACATCCGCCGGCAGACAGTGCATTCTCAGCATGGTGGAGTCCCAGGCATGGAATGCATTTAGCGTGTTGGTCCGCCTCGTGCAGCTTGCATCCGCACGTGGCGCAGGTATTGACACGAGGCATTTGAAACAACGCTCGAAACAAATAATACACACTAATATACAATTGTGGTGAAAAGGATATCGCCGGATAGCCACAGGAGAGACGGCGTCAGGAGAAACACGATGAATAGTGTCGTCTGCTGAACTGTAGCTCGCTCAGGCTGAAGGCTTGTTCGACGGCGAAGACTCAATAAATGGTCAGAGACATGAAGTTTGTCGCTGAAGGAGTAAAATCTGCTATAATGGCGAATTCGGGGACTATTATAGACTGAGGTCACGCCCCCTTGGCGGGCTCTGACGTGTATGACGCAGAGTAATCTCATTGGTCGCACGTCAGAGGCGCCCGCGCCATTGGATGTGCAGTTGCCGCAGCGCAGCCTATGAGCGAGCCAGACGCTCATGTTCTAGCTGTGCAGCTGCAAATGCGCTTTACATAAAGGCTTCAGTAAATCGAGGAAAAGGAGTTTCCCCCACTGCGTATAGCTACGCAATACGAAGTGACCGTTCGAAAGGGAACTGTGTTTATCTGGCTGTAAAAGTGGCCTACCTCAGGCTGTCAGCCCAACTGCTTCCCACTTCCTGATCTGTCAATACTTTTCTTTACTCTCAACTTACTTCTTACCTCTTGGCTAAAATTAGAGCAAGAGTGGTAAAATAGCAAAGGAAGGAAAAAGAAAACATTTCCTTCATTTACCAAGGAATTTAGTTTGACCCAAAAGTTTCGTGCTCTGTAGCACACAACTTTGCTAAAGGTTGACGGCACGTGGAGGGAAGATGACCTCACGTGTGCTCATGGAGACAAAACGTGTGTGCCTGAGAGAGACCACCAGACTTCTGTCAGGAAGCAGGGAGAGGGAGAGATTTGAACTGATAAGAGAGTCAAGAAAGTTTGATTTGGATTGTGCGGTCAGACTGGAGTGAAACTCTCAACTGCTATTGAGATGAATGGCAATGCTAATGCTAGCTGATTTTTTCCAGGTATTATGGACTTCCTTTCTTCGAACCAGTATGAATTTCTCATGCTGGTTTATACTGGCTAGTGCTGGTTTGGTGTAAGTTGCATGGTCTTTCTGCTAAAGCCGATTGACCGAGGGAGAATTTGCTATAGTTAAGCCAGATCAGTTGGATACGGCAGAACATAAGCATCACATGCATCCAAAACACAATATACACAGGGTTTGCTGCTCTCCTTTTTGCGCGCGTTGAAATTAGACCACCCGGGCTTACTCCAGTTTTACCAGCTGTTCTGTACATAAACATAAAATGTTAAAAATAATAGAGATGATGAAGTGTTACATTTGTTATTATTGGATGCTGTTGCTGAGCACATGCTGATTCCCAATTGGCCACGGTCTGATTGACACGTCCTCCTGCTTCATCCCAGATAGTGATACATTTGGTTTGTTTGGAGCTTCTGTCCCAATGGACCTCCACTCAGAGCATGGGCTGATGCATGGCATATCACGGATAGATGTTGGGGAATGGAAATAGTGAAAGATAAAGACAGAAATTGCTCGGATCTCTCAAAGTATTCCTAGCTTAGTGAGGAGTGATATTAACCATGTGACTCTGGAGCCTTGGAGTCTGAATACTTACAGTATAATAATTCCCTGAAAGCCATGATAATTGGGTCTTCTTAGGTGTTGAGTTATACGAAACATGACAATGAGAGCTTCCTCTGAAAGTTGGTACTGAACATTTTGTTGCATTACCCTTATACGTCTATGTTGCATGTGAATAGTGTAACGTAAGAAATTCCAAATGACCAACAATACTTTTTGTTTCGATTTTAAAACTTTTTTTGAGTGTTGTGATGTATATCTTCAGAGTTTATTTTTGCCACTTTTAACAGAAGTGAAACAAAAGTGTTTTCTGTTCAATCTGTTCATCAGATTGCTTTAACCTCGCTTATTTAGACCAATGTTTGTCATTGATTGGGTTATAGACTCAACTAAAAACGTAAAACTTTTTATGCATTTTGGATGTTTGTTTACACGACAACGGCGGTTTGGGTGCCTAAAAAAAGCAAACTTTTGAAAACAGGTTTCAAAGTGCAAGTTTTTGAAAACGGTCTCCATGTAAACAACAAAAACGCGAACATTTGAAGACGATGACGTCATGTACATGCGTATTACGTGTTCAGTCTACAGTGTTTCATCACCATTTAATGGTCTGGCAGCAGAATACAGCATTTTTAGTCATTTTCGTGTGAATGGGGATTGTTTGACAAAGGTGTTTTCTTTATGCTGAAAAGTCAAAGGAAAAAAGTCTTCTGTTAAGCATATCGTTGTCGTGTAAACGTAACCTCATTAAAGGCTAAAATTCGGCACCGCATTCATACACAAAAACAGACATCTCTGTAATGGGTTACAATTATCAACCATGTAATCACCACTACATGAGTAGTTAATTGTGATCTCCAGCCTGATCTTTTGACAGAAAAAAAAAGAGTGACTATACATACATTTGCATTTTACTGCAGTCTACTGGGTGGTGCTAATGTAAAACAATATTTTTTTTTTTCCTCTTACTTTCTTCAATTTTTTTTTAATACAGTTAACAACTAACCTCAGCCCTAATCTAATCTAAAATATATCTTGATGTTTATTATATTTTAAATCCAAAATATATTTAAGGCACTTATGTTCATGGTACTGGGATTTAATCCCATGTCTTTGATTTTGCTCTAACAGTAGAGCCACAAACAGCAACAATTTAGCATTCTAATCGGATTTTTGCGCCACATGGTGACATTGAATGGGACCAGGTAGTTAATCTTAATTATCTATGTATTTATACTTATTTGTTTTTAATTGCAATTAGATGTTAGCACTAGTTAATACTACACAGAAATAACTTAGACAATTCTTTGTCGGTCTTCTTTGGTTTTTGAGCTAAACAAAATGTAACCATATTTCCATCCACCTATTTATATTTGCATAAAATGTGCACATAAAATGTCCATAAAAAACGTATCTGCTCAATAGAGGCAGATATATTTTTTATCCAATAAGAATGGAAACGCATTTACTGAACAAAATCTTTCGATGTGCAACAATCGACTCGCGTGACTTTCCCTTAACAGAGGATGTAATTGGATAACTGAACTAACCAGTGGACTGATTTTATTGCACAGCATTGTGAGCCAAACCTGAGCAAAAGTCTGTCAGAAGAATGATTTGGTATAATGACCTCCCAGAATCGTCTCACATGATTGCGTTCCCCAACACCAGACAACTGAATGAAAGATAAAATTACAATGCTTATTGCATTTTGCCTGCACGCTCTGAGACACACACAAGTCATTTATGATGGAGGATAAGAGAGCAACAGTTTCTTCCCCGATTGCACTAGCTTCCATTTTTGTGCCAATTTCCCAGGAAGTGACGATTTTGTTCTCTTGAACACATTGGATGGAAACGCTGCTTTCCAATTTTACGCATAAGTTAAATTCGCAACTTTGGATGGAAACATAGCAAATGATAACTGAAGGGTATCGAAAGATGATGTGCAAGCGCGCGTGAATGAAAAGAACCCAACCAAAGCTCCTTTCCTTGGTTTTTTATTGGAGCACACTCTCATTGGTCAGGTTTTTTCTTGAAGCGAGATGGCTGACTGCTCAACTGATTTGCATTAGCAGGGCAATTAAAGCAGAGATGTTCTTTCTCATTATCCAAAACTGCTGATTTTCCACCTTTGACCTTTGATTCAGATTTGTGCTCAGAGAAATCTCCCTCTTTGGCTGTAGAAGGAGTGACTCCCCTCCAATCCTGCTTTGAGGATCAGTGAGCTTCAACAAGGTCGGTTTAAGAAAAGGATAATCTCATAGTTTACGGCACCTAATAAGGCCAAATAAGTGGATATGTGTGACAGTTGTATTTCTGAGGAGGCCTGCTGCCAATTTTCATATATTAGCCTTCTCTAAGCCCTTTCATTGTGTACCGTTGAGATGATAGATCATCCCTCGCTTTATTTTCATCCCTTGATTTGACGTTAAAGCCTCTGGGACTCAGTACACCATGTGCAGCGCAGTGAAAGACAAGCTCTGGCTCACTAAAAATGCTACGTCTCTTAAAATATATTCCATTATTCAATGCCTCATAGATATTCGAGAAGCTAGTTTATGCAAAGAGATGTATGTGTTGCCAGAGATTCTCTCTTGCACCTGCTTGAGCTCATCTTTAGTGGTTAAAGCGTGTTTGGTTAAGCTATTTTAGACATGAACGTATTATATGTTATGAGGTGAACGAATGCTTGGATGGTCACTATGTTGGGTGCTTGACAAAGAAAGTTGGATGGCATGAGCTTCTTTACTGTGATGTGGATTAATGGTCTCTTGTTCTTGGTGTTGAGTTGGATCCTAGAGTCGTGACGAAATGCGATTGATAGTTATAGTGTGTATTTATGGTTAGTGGTGAAGTATATAATGTGTTTAACTCTTTCCCCACCATTGACGGAAATTTCTGTCATTTATGAGACAACGCTTCCCCGACGTCGACTTAATTTTCCTGCTTTCCATGTTTTCACTGTTATTCGAAAGGGGGCGCTATTACGCAACTTCTGAAAGAGTACTGACTCTCCTGATCAAAAGACATCCAAAGAAGAAGCAGAAACAAGCAATGGCATATGTAAGCAGATGCATATGTAAAATAATGCGATCAACGACATTAAACAGCATATAAATCAAAACTTAACGTTACCAGATGAAATGTCGATACAGGAATAAAGGTATAAAGTGAGTGTGGATAGCAGCTTAGATCATTGGGTTTCGGAAGAGATCTTTTGACTGCAGTCAATATTAAGATCTTCCATGAAACTCTTGACAAAATGTTCATTTGAACAGTGTTAGTATTCCATCTACAGTATATAAAATGGTTGCACATAATGTCTTTAATTTCACATTTAAAAATAAAATGATGACAAAACATCTTATTGATAGTTTGACATAGTTTATTGCATCATGTTACCTTGATTTTTAAAAAAACTTTTCTCAATTCCTTTTTACAGTGTAATTTTATTGCTGTGAATTAAAATTTCATTTGTGATTTTTCTTCCCAGTGCAAACCATCTTTAGTGAGTGACCTTCCATTGCACAATCAGCATTGATCTCATTGTAAAAGGAATTGCTGAGAAAAATGTACAAAATCAGTATAATCCATTTACATTTTTGTTATTTTAACAACAATCCTAACAACTATACCTAGTAATACTTCTGTTTTAGCCAATTTGATTGAACATTTTTCATCCAATTAGCTCTTAACATGACCACAACAAAAACCTAACAGTGAGGACCAAAAAATGAAATACATAGCTGAACATAAAGTCTGAAAACAACAAAACAACCGCATAATTTAACTGCAGTGCATGTTGGGAAAACGAGAACCCCTAACAAAATCAACAACATCTCTCAATATGAAACTGTTCAGACAACTTTGTTAGGCTTTGGACAGCATTTGGAAGAATTTTCCTTTGTGTTTTCCCATGTGTTTTGATGTAAGTCACTTTTCTTAGTATTTGTGACTCATAAGCCCATATGCTGGATAAAATGGCATCTTTTTTTTCTTACAGTGTGGTAAGAGCTGAGCACAGTTCCACAGGAAATATAGATCTTTCCTGCCTTTGTAGTCTTAAGACTACCAGGGTGAGATGGATTGAAAACTGAAGGGAAGCAGAACTGGTGGAACTGATGGAATAAAATTCTCCATAAACTTTGCTTTTCTCCACACGGTGGTTCTCCTTCTGAGGCTGAAGGGGCACTGGGACTGGATATTCAGAGTCTGAGTTGTGTCAAAGTGGCAGAAGTGAAAGAACATCTGTATTCAGGTCAAAACTTTGCCACAGAAGACCTATATCTGAGACTGCTGTCTTGATATAAACTAAAATGTTGTGCAGATAATGGATTTCTTAAAGGAATATTCTGGGTTCAGATTAAGCTCAGTCGACACTATTTGTAGTTTTTTGCTTACCACAAAAATAATTTTGACTCGCCCCTTGATTTCTTTAAAGCAAAAATCGAGGTAAGGCACTTACAGTGGAAATGCATTTTTGAGGATTTAAAAACAGAAATGTGAATTTTTTATAAAATCACTTACATAACTTGTGTATTATTTGAGCTGTATAAGGTGATTAAATCATTTTTACAGTTGTGTTAGGGCATTGTCAGCAAAAATATAATATAATTTTATACAGAAAAGGTTATTAAAGTTATTTTATTTCTACCTAAAATCATGTTAACACATATTGTTTGCATCTTGTGGCTACACTACGAGGTCTATCACCGCAGATTGTCCAGGTGTGTCATGGAGGGAAATATATTCAGGTTCTGTGTGACGTTTACAGAGCAACAAGGATAAATAATGATGTACTGTGCTCTTGGCAATGAGAAGAAAAAGTGTGCTTGTTAATTTTAGGTCATAAATAAAGCCCATTAATCTGTCCTCTCCACTCTCTGTGGTTAAAGAAGATTCCTAAGAGTTAAAGTATTCTTGGCAGGTATTGTTTATCTCTCTTGTTTTCACATACACATGGCCTTCCTTCCCCTCATTCTCATTTGATATTGCTGAAAGCTTCAATGAATTGGCATAGAGTCTTATTGTGTTCACTAAACAGATGAGAAACCCCTCATTTCACTGTTTGGCATCTGGAGATCTGAGGCAGACACTCTCACAGATGATGGATGGCTGATGGTCTCATCCAAGACTTACAGGACAGGTATACATCATCTACCCCTAATAACCACCCTCACATATTGTTACCAGGAGTCTTAATAATTGTAATGAATGGAAAAAGCTTTGCGAAAAAGCGTTTTGATAAAATTTTATAATGAGCTCAATGAAAAAATCTTACAAATACAGTGTTACTTAACTTAACTTTGTGTTTCCATTTTCTAATTGTGCATGTTTGACGGTTTCTGTTTTCAAAATAGAGTAACATTTCCTTTAGCAAACTACATTTTTCAACAACATGAGTTTATATCTTGCAATTCTGATTACTCGCAATTGCAAATTTACAGTATACCTCGCAATTCTGACTTTTTTTCTTGAAATTGTGACATTATATCTAACCTTGCAATTGCAAGAAATAAGTCAGAATTGATCATTATAAACTCAGAATTGCGAAAAATATAGTCAGAATCTCAAGATATGAAATCGCAATTGTGCGAAAAAAGTCAGATTTGTTTTTATTTCTCGCAATTCTGATTTGATTTCTTGCAATTGCGTGTTTATAACTCACAGTTGTGTGTTTATACCTTGCAATTATGAGTTTATATCTTGCAATTATGAGTTTATATCTTGCAATTCTGAGTTTATATCTAAACTCGCAAATGCAAGGACAAAAGTTAGAATTACAAGTTATAAACTCGGAATTGTGAGAAAAAATGAAATGTCAGAATTGTGAGATATGAACTTGCACTTGCAATTTAAAAAAGTAAAAATTTCAAGATTTAAACTCAGAACTGTGCAAATAGTCAGATTTGATTTGATTTCCTACAATTCCGGTTTATATCTCTTTAGTTAATTCTAACTTTATATCTAAACTCAGAATTTCAAATATGCAGACCTTTTACATTCACCAACAGCTATATAACACTCTACATAAAAGGTAATATCTGAAAAAGCATAATATAGGAGCACCTTAGTCAAATGTTAATAGTCATGTTTTCAACCCAGTTCAGGGATCAACGCTAAGGATTTTTTTTCTGTTGGGCCAGTGGTTCAAATTTTTACTTGCCCTGCCAAAATTTTCACTTGCCCCACCACAAAACAAGTAATAAATAAATTAAATTGAATAGGCATAGTTATTTTTTTATTTGTTTTTGATCCATGTAACCTTAATAAGGTTATGACACCAAAAACTACTAGCCTAACTTTTTTACAAAATTGTAAATATTGTTAAAAACAGTCAGTAATCAAATGAGAACAAATAATCAAATTACTAGCAATAGCACAAATAAATACAACAGAACAAACATATACAAATGAAATAAACAGTTCTTTTTTGGTTTTTCATGTAGTTTAGAAATGGTAATCAAATATCACTATATATCACTATAGTCTGCACTGTATAAATATAGATGAACACTTATTAAAGTTATTCAGTCAAGAGCAGTGAGTGATTTCTTTTCTTTCTTTTGTTTAATTAACATATAAAAACAGGAAGAGCAGCAGGACTATTAAGCTGCTGTCACTTTAAGAGCAGCACAGATCCAATATACGGTCACACGTGCATTTTATCTCTCGCATGTTTACGTTCACTTAAGACATAACCGACAATGTTTACCCTGATACCCGGCAAGACGGCATTTTGACATAATTTTGTGTGAATATGTCCGTTCAAGCTCAGGAAGACGTGAAAGAGTATTATTGTAGACTTGTCTTTTCTACAAATATATCCATATTGCTTATAACCTTATCTTTAAATAAACAGATTTATTTTTTATATCAGTTCAACAGAAATAGGTTTTACATTCAATTTTGCACTGGTTAAATGATGTAGGGCAGAATTAAACTACTGACCTTGATATGAGACAGACTTCTTTCCCAGCTGTCAACCTAAGGACTGCACAGATTTTCCAGTATTAGCTGTCGAAGACAGACACTGAAAAACAGATGTTTGTGCAATATTTATGTGTTCATATCATTCATCAGGGGAGAGCCGCAGATAAATATAGGAAATTTAGATGGATGAGCAAGTAGAAAAAGACATTTGGGACCTTTAGCATGCATGTTGTATAGCTGCTTCCAATCCATCTGGATTTTGTCCTTGTCGCTCGCCAGTAATTTTGAGGTAAGCACGGTATCCCCAAGGTTTATTTTATGTTGAGCATCCCATAATGCAGGAGTATCCAATCATGAGCTCCAAGAGGTTGTTTGAATTCCCCTTCCAGCAAAGATCTAGACGATCATAACTGAAATTGTTTCAGAAGCTATGACTTGCATAAATGTGCATCTTGCGAATAATTAGCTATTTTAAAATTTCCAAGATGGCAGCAGAATTACTGTCTAAAAATCATAATACATCCTAAATAGTCCACTGGCATTAACATTTCCTTATTGATACAACGAAAAATAGTGCTGTGTTCACGCCATGTCGTAATAACAAGACGGCAATGCTATCAACACCAAAATTAATCTGCAGTGGTCACATGGTACAAGTCAGAACTCTCATAAAATTCAGAGTTGGAATTACAAGTTCTTTGATGACTGTCACGGTGTGTGAGGGTTGAAGGAGGAGGCTGAGTCAGGAGGCTTCAATGCAAACAGTTTACTGAATATATATATAAAAACAACAAACAGGTACAGGCAGGTAACGTAGACGCAAGAACCGACAAAGACAGACTGAACAGAAGCCAACTAAATACAAGTACAAATCAAACATAACAAGGTGAAGACAGGTGACACAGCTGATTAAGACGAGGAACAGGTGGGTAATTGAGGGAGTGAGTTCAGGTGTGGAGACAAGGAGGATACTGGGTAGTGTAGTGCAGACGAAGACAGACAGGTGCAGACGAGGACTGTGACATAACGCCCCCCTTCACAAAGGCGCAACCTCGCGCTGTAGAACATCAATGGGGTGGGGGGGTGGGCGCCCTGGAGGCTGACGAGGGCGTGGCTGATCCTGAGCAGGAAGCCTCCAGGGCGGAGCAGGATGAGCAGGCGGCCAGGGCGGAGTAGGGCGTGCCGGCGGCCAGGGCGGAGCAGGACGTGCAGACTGCCGGGGCGGAGCAGGACGTGCAGACTGCCAGGGCAGAGCGGGCCCTACGGGCGACCACGGCCGTGAGGACCCTTCGGGCGGCCACGGCGTTGAGGCCTTCGGGCGGCCACGGCGGTGAGGACCCTTCGGGCGGCCACGGCGGTGAGGACCCTTCGGGCGGCCACGGCGGTGAGGACCCTCCGGGTGGCCATGGTGGGAAAGCCCCTTCGAGTGGCCACGGCCTATGGCCCCCCCAAAAAAATTAATGGGGAGAGTGACCGCATCAGGACAATGTTTCTGGGCTGGACAAAACCAGCGGTGAAAGGGTCTCTGGGCTGGACGGAACCAGAGGTGAAGGGGTCTCTGGGCTGGACGGAACCAGCAGTGAAGAAGTCTCTGGGTTGGCCGGAACCAGCGGTGAAGAAGTGTCTAGGCTGGATGGCGCCAGCGGTGAATAAGTGTCTGGGCGGCGTCAGTGGTGAAAAAGTCTCTGGGCTGGACGGCGTCAGCTGCGAGGGCTCAGTAAAAAAAGTCTATTAAGTCTAACTCCAGCGGTGAAGGCTTTCGTGCTGGACGGGACCAGCGGTGAAGGCTCTGTGAAAAAGTCTATTAAGTCTAACTCCAGCGGTGAAGGCTCTGTGCTGGACGGGACCAGCGGTGAAGCCTCCGTGCTGGACGGGACCAGCGGTGAAGCCTCCGTGCTGGACGGGACCAGCGGTGCTGGACGGGACCAGCGGTGAAGCCTCCGTGCTGGACGAGACCAGCGGTGAAGCCTCCGTGCTGGACGAGACCAGCGGTGAAGCCTCCGTGCTGGACGGGACCAGCGGTGAAGCCTCCGTGCTGGACGGGACCAGCGGTGAAGCCTCCGTGCTGGACGGGACCAGCGGTGAAGCCTCCGTGCTGGACGGGACCAGCGGTGAAGCCTCCGTGCTGGACGGGACCAGCGGTGAAGGCTCGGGGCTGGACGGGATCAGGGGTGAAGGCTCTGGACTGGTGGTCTCGGCGGGATGAGACCCTGGAATGCGTTGAGGGATGCTGGTAGGCTCTACGAGGTCGATGGTAAAAGTAGATTCATTATTTACCAACACCCACTCAACACATGTTGCGAAATCATGGCGAGGACCGCTCCCTGGGAGGCGTGCCTGGGACCGCTCAATGAGGCTGGCGATGTAGAATACACACAGCGAGCGGTCAGGATAGTGAGTGAGGCACGCCAACTCCAGAAAATCCCTGGTGTGGGATTCCAGGGAACGGTCCTTCTGTTCCAGGCAGAGGAGAGCCACAGCGGGAATGTTCATTTTGTAGGTCGGTTCTTCTGTCACGGTGTGTGAGGGTTGAAGGAGGAGGCTGAGTCAGGAATTTTCAATGCAAACAGTTTACTGAATCTGAATATATATATATATATATATATATATATATATATATATATATATATATATATATATATATATACAGGTCCTTCTCAAAACATTAGCATATTGTGATAAAGTTCATTATTTTCCATAATGTAATGATACAAATTAAACTTTCATATATTTTAGATTCATTGCACACCAACTGAAATATTTCAGGTCTTTTATTGTTTTAATACTGATGATTTTGGCATACAGCTCATGAAAACCCAAAATTCCTATCTCAAAAAATTAGCATATTTCATCCGACCAATAAAAGAAGTGTTTTTAATACAAAAAAAAAGTCAACCTTCAAATAATTATGTTCAGTTATGCACTCAATACTTGGTCGGGAATCCTTTTGCAGAAATTACTGCTTCAATGCGGCGTGGCATGGAGGCAATCAGCCTGTGGCACTGCTGAGGTGTTATGGAGGCCCAGGATGCTTCGATAGGTGCCTTAAGCTCATCCAGAGTGTTGGGTCTTGCGTCTCTCAACTTTCTCTTCACAATATCCCACAGATTCTCTATGGGGTTCAGTTCAGGAGAGTTGGCAGGCCAATTGAGCACAGTAATACCATGGTCAGTAAACCATTTACCAGTGGTTTTGGCACTGTGAGCAGGTGCCAGGTCGTGCTGAAAAATGAAATCTTCATCTCCATAAAGCTTTTCAGCAGATGGAAGCATGAAGTGCTCCTTAATCTCCTGATAGCTAGCTGCATTGACCCTGCCCTTGATAAAACACAGTGCACCAACACCAGCAGCTGACATGGCACCCCAGACCATCACTGACTGTGGGTACTTGACACTGGACTTCAGGCATTTTGGCATTTCTTCCTCCAGACTCTGGCACCTTGATTTCCGAATGACATGCAAAACTGAGCCACAGTCCAGTGCTGCTTCTCTGTAGCCCAGGTCAGGCGCTTCTGCCGCTGTTTCTGGTTCAAAAGTGGCTTGACCCGGGGAATGCGGCACCTGTAGCCCATTTCCTGCACACGCCTGTTCACGGTGGCTCTGGATGTTTCTACTCCAGACTCAGTCCACTGCTTCCGCAGGTCCCCCAAGGTCTGGAATCGGTCCTTCTCCACAATCTTCCTCAGGGTCCGGTCACCTCTTCTCGTTGTGCAGCGTTTTTTGCCACACTTTTTCCTTCCCACAGACTTCCCACTGAGGTGCCTTGATACAGCACTCTGGGAACAGCCTATTTGTTCAGAAATTTCTTTCTGTGTCTTACCCTCTTGCTTGAGGGTGTCAATGATGGCCTTCTGGACAGCAGTCAGGTCGGCAGTCTTACCCATGATTGCGGTTTTGAGTAATGAAACAGGCTGGGAGTTTTTAAAAGCCTCAGGAATCTTTTGCAGGTGTTTAGAGTTAATAAGTTGATTCAGATGATTAGGTTAATAGCTTGTTTAGAGAACCTTTTCATGATATGCTAATTTTTTGAGACAGGAATTTTGGGTTTTCATGAGCTGTATGCCAAAATCATCAGTATTAAAACAATAAAAGACCTGAAATATTTCAGTTGGTGTGCAATGAATCTAAAATATATGAAAGTTTAATTTTTATCATTACATTATGGAAAATAATGAACTTTATCACAATATGGTAATTTTTTGAGAAGGACCTGTATATATACAACAAACAGGTACAGGCAGGTAACGTAGTCGCAAGAACCGACAAAGACAGACTGAACAGAAGCCAACTAAATACAAGTACAAATCAAACATAACAAGGTGAAGTCAGGTGACACAGATGATTAAGACGAGGAACAGGTGGGTAATTAAGGGAGTGAGTTCAGGTGTGGAGACAAGGAGGATTCTGGGTAGTGTAGTGCAGACGAAGACAGACAAGTGCAGACGAGGACTGTGACAATGACGTGAACACTTTTTTCAAGTGGGAATCTCATAATTATGGTAATTCTGACATGGCTTGACCGCACCTTAGGCCTACATTATAGGCCTCACACATATATTTGAAAATAAAAAGAAGTTCTCATCATCTTATTGTCAGGATACTTTTATCTTCAGCTCAAGAGTTATTAGTCACATGCTCAGTTGATTGGCTCAAAAATTTGTCCTGTGAGCAAAAATGGCTGATTAATAGCCGTTCAAATCCCATAGAGATGAATGGGAATATTAACGGATAGCTTTATTCAGGTATTAAAGACCTTTTTGGTAGAACAAATGCTCTTTTATTCAGCTGAATTACCTCAGAGTTTCTGTTTTTGCAGCTAATACTGCGGTTGTCCTCCTCATGTTCTGTATATGAATGAAGATGGCCTATATGTCATTGAACATCTCAGAAAACTCCAGCAATTTGCCTTTAAAGTAAACACTAGCATCAAGCTACCTAATTTCTGTTTCTTCTGTTTCTGAGGACTTTATTACTTCAGTTATGTGCATTTAACGCCAAAAACACGAAGGTCACGTTCTCGCTACATGTGAGGTAAACTACTCTCGGAGTGTGCACTCGATAAGACCTGTGGTTGTGTTTTCTGCTCTTCTTGTCAGAGAGCCTCTAAAGACTAGTTTGGCGGGCAGTAAAGATGAGTCAGATGAGTTTTTGAAGTAAAATTTGTGACACATTAGCAGACGCGCTGCAAACATACTGTGTAACCTATTAAGTATTTTAAATTGGTATGGACATGCTAGCATTGCAAGTATGCTAGCATTTGTTGTTGTTGTTTTCATAGACATTTGCCATCGTTCTTGGCGGCTGTCAGTGCACAAAGACTCAACAGCAGATTAAATATGTCCATCCAACATAATTTCATGAGAAACAACTATAATAAACTATAATAACCCAAAAACAATCATATTTTGTAAGTCATGCAGTTCTATATACAATTTAGACAGAGCCACGTTGGCCTTGTTTAATTTTTCAGCCCTTACCAGATGGACAGCAGGTGGGATTGTTCTGTCCATTCATTCATGCTGTAAAATTAAATCACCATGTTTTATTAGCCACCTGTTTGCGTTCACGTGATAAATGTAGCATTGTTTGCAGGTTATCCCCTGTTTATCTGTTGGCAGGGCTATGATTTATCCACTCTTTCATCTGGTTTCTCCTGACAGGAACAAACAAAGCCACCTGCGCCCTAACCAAAATGTTATGTCATACTTTGTCACGAAAATTAGAACAATTTATTTGGTGGTAATTCATTTTTTGGTCTGCATTCCACATGACAAAATGTGATCACAAAACCTGGGTTTGCAAAACACGTGTTTACTAAAAGCACATTGCTTTGAAATGAGAAAAAAACATTTTTGTCTGTATTTTTTGCAATTTTTCCAGTAAAAATATCCAATTTTCCTAAAAGTGAATAGGATAATAAAAATAACCACAAATTTGGGTGTAGGTGCTGCTGAAGTGATTTTTGGCTCAATACATGAAAAAAAAAAAAAAAAAAAAACATGAGAAAATGGCCTTGGAAGATAATTTACATCTACAGACGCAAATAGATAAAGTGAAATAAAATAAACACTTAGAAGTGTATTTTGGATGTTTCCTTACCACTAATCTAAAACAATATGTCATGAAAAGCCAAATGGCCCAAAATCTCAATATTGACCAAATGCACAACGAAATATACATATTTTTTTGCCTTTATAGTGTCTTAAACCTAGATATATCTACTTAAGAACAAAATTGTGAACTATACTTCACTCACCTTTATGTTGTTCCAAACCTATTTGACTGACTTTATTCTGTGGAACATAAAAGAATAAAAGAAAACATATAGTTTTGGACCCTATTGACTTTCATTGTATGGACAAAAACAGGTGACTCTGGTGTCATAACAGCTCATCTTCTTCATTTCAAAACATAGTCAGCACTTCATGATGTTATGCAAATGAGGTCCCTGTGGATGTGTTGTAATGCTACGCCACCCATTGCTCTGAACCCCTTCTCTGAAGTCGCGACCACACAACACTGTCCCGCTGCCAGCTTTTCTGCTTCCTCCATCAACAGAGTGCAGCAATACTGCTTCTCTCTGAAGGTTTCTTTTGCTCAGCTTAATGATAAACCTCCCTCTCAGTTTTTCCCTTTTGGAAACCAACACAATCTTTCTCTGTTTTCTTGGACTGGATGCAAAATTTCGTTTTGATTTGTTCATAAAGCAATGGGGTGAGAAAGTCAAAGATGAATAAAATGTATTTGGTTTCACTTTATTTTGATGGTCCCTTTAACACATTCTGTTAAAGTTATAAATATTAGATCAGGAATCTGCTCGGCAAACAAAAATAAAAACAAGATGTTCCCTCCTTTACCTAGCGCATATAATACTATCCAGATGGAAAGGTTTACTTTGGTTGATGTTGAGACCCTGAGAAAGGCACTAAAACCATCCACTTGTTCTCTTGATCCAATTCCTACCTCTCTTTTTAAATCTATCTTTAATGTAATATCTAATGATACTCTTGAGATAGTAAATCACTCTCTACAGCTTGGCATTTTTCCGTGTGATCTTAAATTGGCCCTAGTGAAACCTGTACTAAAAAAAAGGAATTCAGATATCTTAACTCCTAGTAATTATAGACCCATCTCAAATCTTGCATTTTTGAGTAAAATATTAGAGAAAATAGTTTTTAATCAGTTAAGTATATTCTTAAATACACATTCAAAATTAGAGATGTTTCAGTCGGGTTTCAGAAAACATCATAGCACAGAGACCGCTCTTATTAAAGTAGTAAATGACATAAGAATAAACTTAGATAGAAATTGGCCTTCAGTTCTGGTGCTGCTGGACTTGAGCGCTGCATTTGATACAGTGGATCACCAGATTCTCTTAAATAGACTACGCGAGTATGTTGACTTATCTGAAACCGTTTTAAATTGTTTTTTTATATCATATCTTAGTGGTAGAACATCTGCAGTATCTATTAATAATACCTTGTCTGAACATTATGAGGTACATTGTGGAGTTCCTCGGACGTATCATCAGGAGACATAGTATCTCTTTTCATAGTTATGCTGATGATACACAGTTATATGTAGCCGTATCTCCGGATGACACTACAGGGCAAATTGATTCACTTGCATATTGCATCCAAGACATAAATTATTGGATGTCGCAAAATTTCTTACAACTCAATCAAGATAAAACAGAAGTTTTGATAATTGGATCAAAAGAACAGAGAGAAAAAATAATCCCTAAACTAAATATCCTGGGATTAAACCCAAGTAAAGTGGCAAAGAATTTAGGTGTGGTCTTTGACTCTGATTTTAATTTTAAAGCGCATGTATGTAATGTTACTAAAATAGCTTTTTATCATTTAAAGAACATTGCAAAAATAAGACCATTTCTCTCACTGTGCAATACAGAAAAATTAATGCATACATTTATAACTAGCAGGCTTGACTATTCTAATGCCCTCCTCTCTGGTCTACCAAAGACTACAATTAATCAACTACAATTAATACAAAACTCTGCTGCTCGAATATTGACAAAGACCAAGAAGAGAGAACACATTACACCTATACTAAAATCACTACATTGGTTACCTGTTAGTTTTCGTGTTGATTTTAAAAATCTTTTATTAGTTTATAAGGCACTGCATGGACTTGCTCCAGACTATCTTTTAAAATGCTTACAGTTTATAAACCTGTAAGGACTCTCAGATCATCAGATTCTTTACTTTTAACAGTACCACACAGTAGAAGTAAAAGATTTGGTGATGCTGCTTTTAGCCGCTACGCTCCTCGTCTATGGAATAATCTTCCCGAAGAAGTAAGACGTGCCGAAAATATAAATAGTTTTAAGTCTAAATTAAAAACATATTTTTTCAGTTTGGCCTTTCTATAATATTTTATGATGTTTGTAATTTAATGTTACTCATTTTTTACCTGTATTTTGTATTTGCTTTTATTTTTTTTTGCCTGTAAAGCACTTTGAACTGCATTCAATTGTTTGGAAAAGTGCTATATAAATAAAATTAGCTTGCTTGCTTGCTTGCTGCTTGTTGTCTATAAGTAATATTGCACCTTCATGTCTACTAACTCTCAGAGTATTAGTAGAGTATTAGTAGACTTAGGATTAGAATAAGTTGACATGTAGTTGCAAAGTTACTTATAGTCAGTAGAGTGTCTGTTGGAGGACTATCACAATAAAGAGTTAGCAGATATTAAGCAAACTGTACGCTAATACTCTAATGAGAGTTAGTTGACATGTAGTTGCAAAGTTACTTATAGTTAACAGAATGTTCAAAAGGGACCATCAAAATAAAGTGTTACCATGTATTTTGCTTTCTTGTTTTCTTGTAGTGCCTGCGACGAATGATGTTTTAGGTGATTCTAGGAATCAGTCTGTAGATACAGGGTAATTGCGCACAGCTGTTCCTCGCAGGACTGTTGTTGTGGTGTTTAAGCACAGGGAAACGACATCAATCATCAGTGATCGTGGGTCCTCCTCAGTGGTAGTGTAAATTGAGCTGTAACATCAAGTCAGTGCTTGTCATCAAATTATCCAGAAAAAGATTTCTTAAGGCTATTAATTAAATCTTTCATCTAAGAGATTTTTAGCCTACAGGATTTGCTTTCATTCACACACACACACACACACACACACACACACACACACACACACACACACACACACACACACACACACACACACACACACACACGTTTCACAGAAAATAATTTTCACAATATTACTTATTTTTAATCAAAAAGCGCAACATTGGTGAGAGAATTCAAAACCTTAGTATTGTGTAAATACAGTCGTGGCCAAAAGTTTTTGCAGTGACATAAATGTTGTGTTTCCTAAAGTCTGCTGCTTCAGTAGTTGTGGTGTTGATTCACATTGTTTATAGATTAGATGCATTTTAAATAATGGCTAAAAGCTTCATTGGCCAAAAACTTAACACAAATTTCACAGTTTTTGGCACAAAATGACCAGCTAACATAATTTCACTGATTATATCATCAGCACATTGGAAAGTATGAATGAGTACTATCATTCCATAATCATTCTGATTGGATTATAGGAGCAGACTGATTGCTATAAAAGGAGGGAAGACGTGCTTCCAATCATTGTGTTCTTGAGTTAGCAATGGTTCCCTCCAAAGAAATACATGCAGCCATCATCACTTTGCATCAAAATAGCCTCACATGCAAGGAAATTGCTGCAAAGAGCATTGCAAATGAAAGAAACATTTACCAGATCATCAAGAACTTCAAGAAAAGAGGTTCAACTGCACTGAAGATGGCTTCAGGACATCCCAGAGTGTCCAGAAAGTGCCAGTACCGTCTACTCCTAAAGGAGTCAGTCAGCTATGGAATTATGTCACCACTAGTGCTGAGTTTGCTCAATTTCGAGCATCTGCACACACAATGAGGATAAGACTTTAGGACAATAGCCTGGTGTCAAGAAGGGCAGCAAAGAATCCACTTCTCTCCAAGAAAATCATCAAGAACAGACTGAAATTCATCAGGAAGTACAAGGATTGGGCAGCAGAAGACGTTATTTTCTCTGATGAAGCTGTTTGAGACATCTGGAAAATCGACCATGTCGTGCCAACAATGAAGCATCCTGAGACCATTCATGCTGATTCGAACGAGTGATGTTCGACGGCGGCATCCATCTTTGTAATGTAGGCTACAAAATCTGCTTCAAAATCCCAGCACTGTCGTCATCGTGTAAAGCCCGCCCCAACGTTTCTGATTGGTGCCGCGATTTCGACGGATTGGAAATGGGCTTGAATGAGCTCTTTGCCAGACTAACTTTCAGAGCAAATCTAAATTTGCCGGAAGTTGTCTGGGTTTTCCCAGGCTATATATACACCTTACAACTTGTGAAATGCACAGAATTTCCATTACAAATACTGAAGCATCAGGTTTTTGGAAACAATAAATTGTCATTGCCAATACTAACCCTATTTTAAAATCCCGATTTTTAGCTGTTTTCAAGCATTACTGAAAGAGCTGTGGGGGTACATAAGTGATAAAAAGGTTGGGAAACACTGGATTATACTACGTGCAGTGACATTTCCCTCTGTAACAGCTAGGTTTAATTAATTTCATTTCCTGCTCCTGAAAAGTAATGGATCACAGAGCTCTTACTTCATTTGCTTTGTTTCCTGTTCATTCTCGCTGATATTTACAGGTGGAGCTGGTGAATTAGAGCTTTGTTTGTGTTCTGGTTTGGTTTAACATCTTGTCAGCCAGCGTTTCAGTGAGTATTCATCAACAGAGTGAGATGAGAAGCTTTCCAAAGTGGAGAGATTCCCTTGGCTAAAACCACCTGACAAGTGATGGTGTTTAATTTCCTGGTTCCCACCACAATCCTCCCTCTGTCAAGCTAAGACCCTGGGAAAAAAAATAGTCAGATTTATTGTGTTTTCTGTATGTGTATTTATATACAATTATATTACAGTATCTAATATAATAATATGTAATTCAGCAATTATACGAATTTTGGGGTTCGCAAGACCGCAAAGAATCCATCTGCTGTATCCTTCATTGCACAGGAAATAATGGACGCATTTGAAGGAGCCTTTGAATTAAGACACAGCTTTTATGAATGGGCCATTGAATCATTGGTTCACCCGACTGATTCGCTCAAAATGCAGATTCATTCAGAAACTAAACACTGCAGTCTAATGCTTGGAGACGCACAACAGTTCTGCTCTGGCTTTATAGGTAATATTTTCATTGGCAAAATGGAGCAAAAGCAGACAAAGTTATGTCTAAAAATATAACACAAAATATCTTCTTATTTATTGAACTGATGTATAAAATTAATATCACACTTGCACTCGTTCTATTCGGGACAAAAACAGCACTCGTGTGATACTGCGTGTGTTACTCGTATTGCTTAACTGTCTCATATGAAGCATTTTTTCCCTGATAACTTGAATTTTAGGGCCATTCTAACTGCATTCTATAGGCTAGATCAGGCTGTGAGCTGTTGCCCTACTTCATGTTCGTCACCAATCAACTTTATAAAATGTAAGATGAACTACATATGTCTTAAGCGGGACGGGTGCATTTAATGCGTTAAAGGATTAGTCATAGGGCTGTCGAATTAATGTGTTACTTTAATTAATTAGTAACGGGAGAAAAATAACACGTTAAAATCATTAAAGGATATTTCACTTCAGAATTAACATTTTCTGAAAATTTACCCACCCCCACGTAATCCAAGATATTCATGTCTTTCTTTCTTCAGTCGAAAAGGTTTTTGAAAAAAACATTCCAGGATTTTTCTCCATATAGCGGACTTCAATGGGGTACAATGGTTTCAAGGTCCAAATTGCAGTTTCAATGCAGAAATGATCTGTCCTTTTCAAAAAAACAAAACAAAAAAAAAACCATTTATATACTTTTTAACCACAAATGCTCATCTTGCACTAGCTGTGATGCGCCACACATTACGTAATCCCACTGAGTCAAACGGCCTTTACAAAAAAATAAAATGTCGAGGCAGCGCGGGGTTCACATGGGGATCGCAAATGGAGCTGGCTGATGATGTTGAGACAGCTTTTGCCCTTTCTCAGCATTCAGTAGCCAGCTCCATTGGACCCGCACACGGGTCGGAAGCCGGCTCTGCGGCTTCTTCCACCTGTGATGAGGACCCGATGCTCGAATTATCTGGCTCCGAGGAGTTAGATATTTTGAGCATCGAGGCAGGAGAATGCAAGGATTCGCCACCCCATTCTCCTGCCTTTGAGGAGCTGCTGGAGGTTGTCACCAGGACAGTGTTGTTTTGTTTGTTGTTTATTAATTTATATAGCACAATTTAATACAACTGGTGTTGCCCAAAGTGCTTCACAATAAAAAACAGAAAAAAGAAAAACACTGAATAATAGCAATAAATAAACATATCACATAAAAATCAGACATATAGACAGTAACCCAGTTAAGATAGCTCTCCATTTGAGTGTAAAAGATATTGTTTTAGCATAACTTTGAACATGGATAGTGTTTTGGCAGATCTAATCGACTGAGGGAGGTCATTCCATAGTTTTGGTCCTGCTCGAGAAAAAGCTCTATCTAAGCTTATATTTAGTCCTGGTAGTACGAAGCAACTGTTTATTTTCAGATCTCAAGGATCTAGAAGGGGTGTACATTTCCACCAGGCTGGATATATACACTGGAGCTAATTTGTGCACGGCCTTAAAAACTAATATGAGGATCTTATAGATAATTCTACATCTTACTGGCAACCACTTTAGTGATATTAATAGTGGAGTCACAGAGTCATATTTCTTTGCCGACTTTATCATTTTAGCTGCAGCATTTTGAATTTTCTGTAAACGCACAATTGCTCCGGCATCAACACCATAAAAAAGGGAATTACAATAATCCATTCTAGAAAAGACCATGGACGTAATGGCTTTCTCAAAATCTAAAATGGATAAAAATGGTTTAGTCTTAGCTAACAGACGTAAGCTTAGAAAACAGGATCGCACCACAGAGCTAATTTGCCTGTCCAACTTTAGATCACTATCCAGCACAAATCCCAAATTTTTTACACTAGATTTAACAAAACCGTTCAAAGAAGTTGTATTCAAGCACTTCAGCACGTCATGTTTTTTTGGGCCAAACACGATGACCTCAGTTTTATTTTCATTTAGCTTCAAAAAGTTTGCCGCCATCCACTCCTTGACATCATGTAAGCATGCTAATAAAGTATCAAGTGAGTTTGAATTTAGTTCTCTCATGGGCATATAAATCTGCGTATCATCAGCGTAGCAGTGGAATGACACTTTATGTTTCCGAAAGATTGCCCCCAAAGGTAGCATATAAAGGGAAAAAAGAATTGGGGCAAGAATCGATCCCTGTGGGACTCCCCAAGGAAGAGGTAATCTCAAGGAATCACAGCCCCCAAAGCTAACAGAGAATAATCTGTCGGTAAGATACGATTTAAACCATTTGAGAACATTACCTTTTAGGCCAACACAATATTCTAAGCGATTGATTAAAATCTCATGGTCCACCATATCAAACGCTGCACTGAGGTCAAGCATAATTAAAATAACACTTTCACCATTATCAAGCGAGACAAAGATGTCATTTAGCACTTTGACCAACACTGTCTCGGTGCTATGGCAGGACTTAAAGCCCGACTGGAAGGGCTCACTAATTGAATTTGCCGTCATGTGTGCTTGTAACTGCTTGAATATCACTTTTTCTAAAACCTTGGCTAAAAAAGGAAGATTTGAGATCGGTCTAAAATTATTAGGATCGTCTATTGCCAAATTAGGCCTCTTTAATAATGGACGAACTATAGCATACTTAAACTCTGCTGGGCAAGTGCCCTGACTGAGGCACTTGTTAATAAGGTTCAGCACTCTGGTTCCTACACTAGCAAAAATCTCCTTGAAAAAACGAGGTGACATGACATCATGTTTAGATGAAGAAGGCTTGAGATGTACAACAATATCCACCAAAGCTGGAAGGTTAATAAGATTAAAATCACTCCATTCCGTGCTACAAGGCACAGCCAGGTCAAAAATCGGACTCATCTGTACTCTTTGTATTGTAGAGTGTAAGCCAACAATTTTATCATTAAAAAATTTCAGGAAATCTTCACAATTTAAGATTGAAGGATCTGGATACCTAGATTGCCTGGGATTAATAACTGAATTTATTATCTCAAATAAAATCTTAGGTTCATTCAAATGTTGAGTGATAACATCTGAGTAATACTTGTGTTTAGCATCTCTAGAGGCCTTCTGAAATGATTGTAGCGTTTCTCTAAAAATCTCGTAATGGACCTGCAATTTATGTTTTTTCCACCTCCTCTCAGCTTGTCGAGCATGTTGTCTAAGTGCCCGTAGGGGTTCATTTACCCATGGCAAGTGTATAATTTTACCCCTTTTAGCTCTAAGAGGAGCAACATTGTCCAGAATATCTGCACAAACTGAGTTAAACCGTTCCAAAAACTCATCAACACTTAAGTTTGTCGAAGATATTTCAGATAAAATAGAATCACCATAGTCTTTATACAGAATAGAGAATTCAGCATTCGTAGAGGAATTGAATTTCCGAATCCATGTTTTTTCTGGCAGTGACTTTTCCACGTTCTTGTAAGAACATACATTGAAGAACACTGGTTTATGGTCAGAAAACACAACTTTGTCAATCATAATGTCCTGAATGTGTAGGTTAAAAGATAAAACCAAATCTAACGTATGGCCCAACTTATGAGTTGGCCCTTTAACCCACTGTGTCAAATCATAAGAGTCAATCATATTTACAAACTCTCTGGAGACCACATCCTGCCCACAGCACAAATGTACATTAAAATCCCCAATAATTAGAAAACTGTCAAATTTTGTGATCAGGTTACTCACAAAATCAGAAAATTCACTCACAAAGTCCTTGTTTGGCTTTGGAGGACAATACACAAGAGCCACCAACACAGGACCTGTAAGCATTATCTGAAACGTTTGTAACTCAAAACTATTGTAAAGTTCAGTTGAGATAGTCCGGCATCTGATTTCATCTTTAAAAATAGACATAAGGCCCCCACCACGACCAGTTAGCCGAGGGGAATTATAATAAGAGTAACCCAGTGGTAAAAGTTCAGCCATCGGAGTGAGATCTCCTACCTTCATCCAAGTTTCCGACAGAAAAAGGAAGTCCAGCTTATTGTTCATAATAAAGTCATTGAGCATGAAAGTTTTGTTTCCTACGGAGCGAACGTTGAGCAAGGCCATCTGCACCGTGGCTTTTTCTTTGATCATTTGCCGCTCGCGGCGAACGGGCCGAAGATTTCGCAGCTCAATGCCTCTCGAACAGACTCGTGACCATCCCGTTTGTCTCGCAAAGGCCGGACCATCAGGAACTATCGGGTGAATGCAGCCACTCATGCCAGCCGCAAAACGCCGACATAGTATTCGGTTTACACCTCTCCTATCCACGTGCGTTGAATCTGGGCGAAGTGCAGCACTAAATTCTCTGCCATCCATGGCCCGTTTCAGTTTCACAATAACACCGCCGCGTTTTCCTCGCTTTCTCCAGCGGCGTCTTCGAAGAGCACCGGGGGAGGTGCGGCACAGGTGCAAAGGGATTTTCTCCAGCAGGTACGGAGGGATAAAAGCAGACCCCTCAAAATCATTTTTAAAAGCAGCATCCACAGTCGTCTGGATCATTAACAGTTGATTCCGATCATAAATAAATAATGAAGATGCATATTGAGGTTAGCAGCAACAGGAACAGAACAAAGACAAACGAGGTAGGTAGACGGCATGCCATGACCACCGGCGCCATCTTGCCCATCATCATCCTAATTCTTGGCCAAATTAAACATCAATTGGCCAGCAGAGAAGCAGGAAGCACTGAGAAAAAGCAAGTTAGATGAACGCTTCCTGCAAGCCCGGCCACAGCCTTCACGCCAGAGCTTCCCTTTCTTCACCGATCTCCACACCGAGGTGTCGAGATTGTGGAGTAAGCCATTCTCGTCCCGATTATCGAGCCCCAATGTCCACATATATTCCTCCATTGTGGGCTCGAGAGAGAACGGCTATGGGGTGATGCCACGGGTGGCTTTCCCTTCCAAGCCCTGCCGTACTGCATCGGCCTTGGTGGGGAAAGCATATATGGTGGCGGGTCGGGCTGGTGCATGCCTGCATACAATGGGGTTATTGCAGGCATACCAGGCTGACCTCCTCAAAGAGGTGGACGACAGCGGGGAGGTCACCCTCGACAATATTACTGAACTTCATCGAGCTGTTGACTTGTCTCTTTGTGCTACTAAAGAGACGGCCCGTGCCATCGGCCGCTCTATGGCAGCATTAGTAGCTACAGAGAGACACCTGTGGCTGAACCTGTCGGGTATTGGGGAGAAGGACAGGGCCTTCCTCCTCGATGCCCCGCTTTCGCCTTCTGGCCTTTTCGGCGACGCAATCAATACTGTCTTTGAAAGGTTTCAGGAGGCGAAGCGACAGTCAGCTGCATTTAAACAGCTAATCCCCGCCGTCATTCCAGACAGGGGGCAATCCTACGAGGTAGCCGCCAGCTCCTTGCACCTGCAGCAGCAGAAGGAGAGTGTTGCCTCTCGTGCTCCCCACAAAAGGCCTGGAACCAGAGACAACACTCTTAGCCGAAGTCCTCCAAACCGAAGGCAGATCTGAGGACTGTCATTCAGGCGAGGAAGGCTGAGAGTGTCCTTTATTTCAGGGCCTGCGCATCGCGTTGCGGCCCTGTCGAGTTCGCTTCCTCTCAGGAGGCCTGCAGAAAATATAAATTGGTTAATTCCTGTCAGTCAACTTCAGGTCACCGAAATCGCTCAAAGTTCACATGCCTCTAGGGGTGACCACTTTGAGGAGACACCCACTTATGGTACATTTCCTTCGTGGAGCTAGGAGGATGAGGCCTGTCGTCCAGACCAGGGTCCCCATGTGGGACCTGGCAGTGGTTCGAAAGACAACATCGCGGGTTACGACTGTAACTGCGTCCCTCGGCCACACTTCCTGCGCTCCTGATAACGACTTGCTTCGACCTATCAGAAGCTGACGCTGTTGTGATCCGGCATCCTTTTATAGCTTCCGCATCACCGTCACATGCGACGTCACGAGTGACGTAATAACGCAACACCAATCGAGATTGGACTAGTTCCATACAGGCTTCAGACGCCTCACGCTGAATGCGTTCCCCAATGTGTCGAGTCTCGACACAGCGCGAGTTCCCTCGAAAGGGAACTCTCATTTTCTCTCCAACTTCAAATCGTCCGACATAGTTGTTTTACCTTTTATTTTTTTGTAAAGGCTGTTTGACTCAATGTTATTACTTAATGTGTGGCGCATCACAGCTAGTGCAAAATGAGCATTTGTGGTTAAAAATTTTATAAATGTTTATTTTTTTTAGAAGGACAGATCATTTCTGCATTGAAACTGCAATTTGGACCTTGAACCCATTGTATCCCATTGAAGTCCGCTATATGGAGAAAAATCCTGGAATGTTTTCCTCCAAAAACTTAATTTCTTTTCTTTTGAAGAATGAAAGACATGAAAATCTTGGATGACTTGGGGGTGGTAAATTATCAGGAAATTTTAATTCTGAAGTGAACTATCCTTTAATGGTTTTAACGTGTTATTTTTTTAACCATTTTTCCCCAACATTCTTCTCGGGGAACGAGGGTTACAGTCGTAACCCGAGACATTTTACACCCTACCCTACATTTCCACCTACATCACGCGTGACCTTTCCAATGTGATTACATACGTGCGTCAAGTCATGGACATGCAAGACGAGCATTTGTGGTTAAAAAGTATATATATATATATATATATATATATATATATTAGGGGTGGCACGGTACATGAAAAAACATCCGAACCGTTCGGTTCGCTTGTCTCGGTTCGGTGCGTGTGTGCGTCGCACGGTTCGCACGGTTCGACGCATGCACAATGTAACCTCGTGCCCGTGCTAATACAATGCTAAATCATAAATCAGATGTATGTAGAATAACATTACGATGTCCAGCAATCGATTTAAATAGTGCACTGGGTTTACTTAGACATTTAATGAGATCTACTCCACTATATGTTGTTTTTTCACGTGAATAAATACATAGATCGACTGTTCCACAAACGTACTTTAATAGTCCAGTCAGTGGCATAACTTTTCAATCCGCACTCGTATATTTATTTATATATTTATATATTTTTCGGTTTTGATATATTTTTTTCATCAAAACCGATTATGTTTATCAGTGGTTGTATATCAAGCAAGGACAGATTTGTGTGAATTTTGTTTTGTGATTTTACCGGAACGAATAGAGTCTCCTCAACGGATTGAAGCGCGCGTCCGAGTGAAGACGTGTGCGCGAGCCACGAGAGAACACTGTATCAGCGCCACTGATCGCAGCGGCAACGAGCACTGTGATCACTTGATTAAAAAAACACATTTCAGCGTTAGATTGCTTCTTATTTAACAAAAGAAAGAATAATTTGCTAGTTAACTGGAGATGTTTATTTGTATTGGTACATCCGTGCCGCGAGATGTTTCAAAAGTGGTGGGGACCCTGGCAAAAAATGGTGGGGACATGTCCCACCCGCAAATCACGCATATGATGACGAGACACGAGGAGAAATTGCAAACTGTCCGACATAGCCCACATAGCTCTCACTACAGATGGATGGACCTCCCAACTGGACCTCCAGGGCCACTGAAAGTGTCCCCACAGTGACCGCTCACTCACTATATTACTTCGAAATGGTAAATGAGAAGCTGCGTTTTGCAAACACGCCCCATTTATGAAATAAATAAATTAATAATTAGATAATTAAGCTATATAACATGTGCTGAAGTAATTTTTTGGAGTGTTAAAGATTAAAAGAAAAAATAACAACAAGAACCGTACAGAACCGAAAACCGTGACCCTAAAACCGTGATATGAACCGAACCGTGGGTTTTGTGAACCGTGCCACCCCTAATATATATATATGTATATCATCAAAAAGTTGATTTATTTCAGTAATTCCATTCAAAAAGTGAAATTTGGATATTATATTCATTCATTACACACAGACTGATATATTTCAAGTGTTCATTCCTTTTAATTTTGATGATTATAACTGACAACTAATGAAAACCCCAAAATCAGTATCTCAGAAAATGTTAATATTGTGAAAAGGTTCAATATTGAAGACACCTGGTGCCACACTCTAATCAGCTAATTAACTCAAAACCAAAGGCCTTTAAATGGTCTCTCAGTCTAGTTCTATAGGTCACACAATCATGGGGAAGACTGCTGACTTGACAGCTGTCCAAAAGACGACCATTGACATCTTGCACAAGGAGGGCAAGACACAAAAGGTCATTGCTAAAGAGACTGGCTGTTCACAGAGCTCTGTGTCCAAGCACATTAATAGAGAGGCGAAGGGAAGGAAAAGATGTGGTAGAAAAAAGTGTACAAGCAATAGGGATAACCGCACCCCGGAGAGGATTATGAAACAAAACCCATTCAAAAATGTGGGGGAGATTCACAAAGAGTGGACCGCAGCTGGAGTCGGTGCTTCAAGAACCACCACGCACAGACGTATGCAAGACATGGGTTTCAGCTGTCGTATTCCTTGTGTCAAGACACTCTTGAACAATACACAGCGTCAGAAGCATCTCGCCTGGGCTAAAGACAAAAAGGACCGGACTGCTGCTGAGTGGTCCAAAGTTAAGTTCTCTGATGAAAGTAAATTTTGCATTTCCTTTGGAAATCAAGGTCCCAGAGTCTGGAGGAAGAGGGGAGAGGCACAGAATCCACGTTGCTTGAAGTCCAATGTAAAGTTTCCACAGTCAGTGATGGTTTGGGGTGCCATGTCATCTGCTGGTGTTGGTCCACTGTGTTTTCTGAGGTCCAAGGTCAACATGGCCGTCTACCAGGAAGTTTTAGAGCACTTCATGCTTCCTGCTGCTTACCAACTTTATGGAGATGCAGATTTCATTTTCCAACAGGACTTGGCACCTGCACACAGTGCCAAAGCTACCAGTACCTGGTTTGAGGACCATGGTATCTCTGTTCTTAATTGACCAGCAAACTCGCCTGACACTTAACCCTATAGAAAATCTATGGGGTATTGTGAAGAGGAAGATGCGATACGCCAAACCCAACAATGCAGAAGAGCTGAAGGCCACTATCAGAGCAACCTGGGCTCTCATAACACCTGAGCAGTGCCACAGACTGATCGACTCCATGCCACGCTGCATTGCTGCAGTAATTCAGGCAAAAGAAGCCCCAACTATGTATTGAGTACTGTATGCTCATAATTTTCAGTTGGCCAACATTTCTAAAAATCCTTTTTTTGTATTGGTCTTAAGTAATATTCTAATTTTCGGAGATACTGAATTTGGGATTTTCATTAGTTGTCAGTTTTAATCATCACAATTAAATGAAATAAACATTTGAAATATATCAGTCTGTGTGTAATGAATGAATATAATATCCAAATTTCACTTTTTGAAAAACTTTAATTTCTTTTCGACTGAAGAGAGAAAGACTTGAACATCTTGGATGACATGGGGGTGAGTAAATTATCAGGAAATTATAATTCTGAAGTGTACTCCTTTAATGATTTTAATGTTATTTTCCCCCCATAACTAATTAAATTAATACATTAAATCGACAGCCCTATGACGAATCTTCGTCAGTGTATCAGATGTCGATGTTTGGGGTTTGTATTTTGAGGCGAAGTGATGTTATGGTCATGTGGAGTTATAGCAGCAGTTTGTTCATTTATAGGAGTTTTGAATGGGGTCTGAGGCCAAAGTAGTAATGTACTCATAAACCAGGAGGGTCAGGACAGCCTCAGGCTTAAGTTTTTCCCGGTACCTTGGCCTACGTGGGTCTCTGAGGCCTATTGCTGTGGTAAAAGGACATGCTATTTCATCCAGGTTTTCTCTCCAATGTCCTGGTAATAAAAGACTGATTCAGCATGCCTCATTAGATGAGTCTGAAGGCCGGCTGGTATGGCAAACGCCACCTGTATTGTTTGGCTAAAGGAACATTGACAAAAAAAATGACAGATATTTGGAGGTGTTTGCTTGTGTTGCCCACTTCTAATGAAGCAGAATCTGAGGACACTATTTACGAGGGACATATAAGAGGTTTGTTTTTGCTGATGCTGTAACATTTTCCACCGGGGTGCCGTCTGTTGACAGGCCATTTATCTTGGCAAACAGGAAAAGGTGGTTTTTCACTCGTCAAACGATGTCCTCCTTCGCTTTATATTCTTCCCTACAAGGTGTGTTTGTCATCTTTAAGGAGGCCCTGCTGAGATTTTCATTCGATACATCTTAAAGCTCTCTGAGGTAGACCGCATATTTAAGAAGCCAATCCGACCGCTGTAACCTACCTTCAGCATAAACTTACCTCCAAACCCCAACACAGCAGTGTATTTTGATATGGCAAGTGCTTGTGCAGAGTAAAACTTGCCAGCAAGCCAGCATGATATCATCGGTTTGTGTTTTTAGGGTCGTTTTGGAGACATGTGTATGTTAAAAAGCAAAGTTGGAGTCACGAGCCTCTAAGACTCAAACCAATATTAGACCCCTTGAGGCCCAGATCCTTATCAAAACTAAAACACTCAAGGCCCAGATCCAAACCAAGACCTGTCAGTTTATAGAACTGAAATAAAGAAAATGCAGCATTCATTACATATACCCATAAGCTTTCCCTTTTCAATGCTTCCTTTTTCCCATACATCACCACCTACTTAATCTTATTAGTTAATTTAACAGTAAATTAGTCAAATGTTTTGTTATTCTTGAGAGCGTAATTTGCCTCCTGTGAGATCCTACAGTGTACAGCTTAAAGTAGCTTGGTTGAAGTGGGGGTTTGCAAGAATTTTGGAGCCTAAAAACTGGGTCACCAAGTAAAAAGATAGAGAACCACTGATTTAAATCAAGAGGATTTAAGGTTTCACAATGGAAGGCCACATGCCAGACACTTTCAGTGACTCCTACTGAATGATGAAGATACCCTGCTGACTTGCGGTTGAGGTAATTTTCAACCTTTAATACGCTGGAATTAGACTGCGGTCTTGTCCCAGACCATAAGCCGAGACCCAGATCCAGACCAAGACACTGAGTAATGAGAGCCACACCATGGTCACATTAATGTGGTATTGAGAGATCTCAAGACCAAACCCACAACATCAAGACTCTGATTCAAAGTATAGTCATTTAAAACTCTTAATTGGAAGGATTGGTACCTGACATACAAATGGAAAACATTTGGGATGTTCCAGCAATGTGGTTCTTGTTCATTTCAATGCTGTTGAAGTCTGAGTCTAGGTGTGGAGACAGTCAGATGGCAGGACCGAAGCCAGTGTGGTTTCTGCAGCAGACCTACTCTGACAGGTATAAACATAAGAAGTTGAACCAGAAAAAAAGGGGGATAAAGCAAGTGTGCAAGTGCTAAGAGGTCATTTATGCTATCATGAACTGAAATGAACTGAATAGGCTCTTTGGATTGTCATATTGTCACATAGCTGTATACCTGTTCTAATGTGTCTTACTTCTGGAAAGGCTTGTCAAAGTTCAGGGGATTTTAATAATTCTGGTATGGTGAAATTGCGGTGGGGCTTGGCCTTCTCTCTCCAACCGTTGCCTGCCATGACTGTGAGGTTCATTCCATCCTGATTATAATTGCTTTCATCTTGTATCGTGACTGTTTTCAATTCATCACGGTCCTGTCAGCTCAACCAGGTTCACAAAAGTTGCAGGAGTCCCGTAAGTCTTGTTTTTACTGCTGTGGTCTAGGTGTTTAATTAATAAACACTTGTTTTGGGCTTCATTATCTTGTTAAAGTAATTATTTACTTCTTTTAAAATTCCTTTTTGTTGGTTCTTTTGTTTACTCATGCTTTCAGGAGTTTTTTGTAACAAGGGCAATTTTTGGATTTTATTTGGATTTGGATTACATTTTCAAACATTTGTTGAGGTTTGGTCTGTTACAGTGTGACATTTTTGTCATTTTGCTACACTACAGTTCAAACGGTAAGATTGTGAAATAGAATTTAAAATAATTTTAATTTTAAAATTACATTTATTCCTGTGATGCAAAGCTGAATTTTCAACATCATTACTCCAGTCTTCAGTGACGCATGATCCATGATCCATGATCCATTCTAATGATTTGCTGCTCAAGAATCATTTCTTATTATTATCAATGGTGAAAACAAGTTGTGCTGCTTAAAGGGATAGTTCACCCGAAAATTAAAATTCTGTCATTAATTACTCCGAGTGCTATTGGCCGAGTGCTTTCTGTCCCTCCATTGACAGCTACGCAACTACCATGTTAAAACCCCAGAAAGGTAGTAAAGACATCATTAAAGTAATCTTTGTGACTCCAGTGGTTTAACCTCAACTTTATGAAGCTTCACAAGGGCTTTGTTTGCGCAAAAAAACATAACATAAAGAGTGTCTTTGTGCCTCTTAACAGACACAAAATGCAATTAAAATGTCTGTCCAACATGAACAGGGCCCCTTAAATGTGAACAAGATGTGTTTAGCAACTTAGCCATTGTTTAAATTCACTCAAATATTGTTTTAGACGGCTAGCTGTAGTCTCGCACTGAAGTCCCATGGGAACTCAGTTGAAGCCGGAAAAAGGTAACGTTAAATATCTCTCCTCAAGCCGTGTGTGCCCAAATGGAAGGATAAATAAAGTTTATATTACCTCCACAGTGGTTGCACCGGTCTTCGTCCACGGAATGGCTTTTTTCTTCAACCAGCCCCGCTGTGTTGTGTCTGTGTAGTCATCCTTGTCAAAGTGTTTGCTGCAAATGCGGTAATCTTTAGCGCGTAGTACTTGTATGGGAGTTTGCACATCAAGTTGAAGTACAACTAGCCACAACTGCAGAATCTCGAGGTCATGGAAAGGAAGACGATGAAAATTTAAGTTCTTGTATTTTCGCATTCTGTTGCCACAATTCAGAACGGCACAAACGCTAACCATTTCTTCTACCTTTCTATTTACCTTTTTCCGACTACAACTGAGTTCCCACGGGACTTCAGCGCGAGACTATAGCTAGCCGTCTAAAACACAATTTAGGTGAATTTAAACAATGGCTAAGTTGCTAAACGCATCTTGTTCACATGTAAGGGCCCTGTTCATGTTGGACAGACATTTTGATTGCATTTTGTGTCTGTTAAGAGGCAAAGACACTCTTTATGTATATGCCCCCATAACTGCCGTTTTAGCTGGGTGGGAGCTCTGGGCATTAACACTAGCAGCTCCGTGTTGCAAGCACCAATCCGGTTCGTTTTTTTTTTTTATATATAGACAGTACTCACAAAGGTATAACGATCAAGATTAACTTAAAAATTGCCTGGAGTTCTCCTTTAATCCACTCATTATTTCAGCTTCAAAAGTCCACTTGATGTCACAGTGACGAAATGATAAATGTGACTGCAGATTTGCATTTCGACTCGAGTTAACTCGCATAATAACTTTGACTGTTTGCCCTTTTGAAGTATAATAATGACTGCTCGTTCAGTGCCATGGCTGCTGACGTTACACACAACGTTAAACAGACCCGGTTGGATTGTAACAGTCAAATCTGTGTACATGTTTTTGTTTTTTTGTTGGTTGGTGTTGTTGTAATTGTACTACACACCTTGAGGGGGCAACAAGGAGTAATACTCTCAGGCATAAAACAGGTGTAGAGAGTAGAAGTAGTAGATTTGTAATGGAGGAATAAGCATGCCTTATGAATCCAAACGATCAATAGTCCTGATTGGGAAACTAAGAGTTTGATGCTCAATCGGAAGTAAGCATTGTTTATTTTCTTATGTTGACTGGTTGATGTATGCATAGTTATTTTCCTAATGTAATTATTTTGTTTTGTAGAAGGACTTCACATTTTGTGGGGTTTGTCCTTCTGTCGCTTATGCCTGGTTGTTTTTTTTTTAACTCTATGAAGTGTGTTTAGAAGCCATATGTCTTACTGCTGCGGATCCTGAAATTGGATTATACCCGCACGGCTGTGGATCATGAAGCTGAATTATACCACCTATGTGATTTTGGATCAACACTAAGATTGACACTGGGAAGATGTGGGATTTGTATTCTTGGACCTGAGCTTTCATGGACATTGAGTTATATAGTATGGTCAATGAACTTTCAACGTGATTATCCTTGGCATCGTCACCTTCGTCATTATCATCATTCAAAAACAGGTAAGACTTTTATTTATACAGGTCCTTCTCAAAAAATTACCATATTGTGATAAAGTTCATTATTTTCCATAATGTAATGATAAAAATTTAACTTTCATATATTTTAGATTCATTGCACACCAACTGAAATATTTCAGGTCTTTTATTGTTTTAATACTGATGATTTTGGCATACAGCTCATGAAAACCCAAAATTCCTATCTCAAAAAATTAGCATATTATGAAAAGGTTCTCTAAACGAGCTATTAACCTAATCATCTGAATCAACTAATTAACTCTAAACACCTGCAAAAGATTCCTGAGGCTTTTAAAAACTCCCAGCCTGTTTCATTACTCAAAACCGCAATCATGGGTAAGACTGCCGACCTGACTGCTGTCCAGAAGGCCATCATTGACACCCTCAAGCAAGAGGGTAAGACACAGAAAGAAATTTCTGAACAAATAGGCTGTTCCCAGAGTGCTTTATCAAGGCACCTCAGTGGGAAGTCTGTGGGAAGGAAAAAGTGTGGCAAAAAATGCTGCACAACGAGAAGAGGTGACCGGACCCTGAGGAAGATTGTGGAGAAGGACCGATTCCAGACCTTGGGGGACCTGCGGAAGCAGTGGACTGAGTCTGGAGTAGAAACATCCAGAGCCACCGTGCACAGGCGTGTGCAGGAAATGGGCTACAGGTGCCGCATTCCCCAGGTCAAGCCACTTTTGAACCAGAAACAGCGGCAGAAGCGCCTGACCTGGGCTACAGAGAAGCAGCACTGGACTGTTGCTCAGTGGTCCGAAGTACTTTTTTCGGATGAAAGCAAATTTTGCATGTCATTCGGAAATCAAGGTGCCAGAGTCTGGAGGAAGCTTGGGGAGAAGGAAATGCCAAAATGCCTGAAGTCCAGTGTTAAGTACCCACAGTCAGTGATGGTCTGGGGTGCCATGTCAGCTGCTGGTGTTGGTCCACTGTATTTTATCAAGGGCAGGGTCAATGCAGCTAGCTATCAGGAGATTTTGGAGCACTTCATGCTTCCATCTGATTTCATTTTTCAGCACGACCTGGCACCTGCTCACAGTGCCAAAACCACTGGTAAATGGTTTACTGACCATGGTATTACTGTGCTCAATTGGCCTGTCAACTCTCCTGACCTGAACCCCATAGAGAATCTGTGGGATATTGTAAAGAGAAAGTTGAGAGACGCAAGACCCAACACTCTGGATGAGCTTAAGGCCGCTATCGAAGCATCCTGGGCCTCCATAACACCTCAGCAGTGCCACAGGCTGATTGCCTCCATGGCACGCTGCATTGAAGCAGTCATTTCTGCAAAAGGATTCCCGACCAAGTATTGAGTGCATAACTGAACATAATTATTTGAAGGTTGACTTTTTTTGTATTAAAAACACTTATTTTATTGGTTGGATGAAATATGCTAATTTTTTGAGATAGGAATTTTGGGTTTTCATGAGCTGTATGCCAAAATCATCAGTATTAAAACAATAAAAGACCTGAAATATTTCAGTTGATGTGCAATAAATCTAAAATTTATGAAAGTTAAATTTTTATCATTACATTATGGAAAATAATGAACTTTATCACAATATGCTAATTTTTTGAGAAGGATCTGTATGTTACTGGTTATTGAGTGAAAAAAACCTGTAAGATCTTTTGTGTGTCCATGAGAGGGTTTTGAAAGATAAAGGAGAAATGCAATGAATGAGAAGTATTTATTTATTATTTTCTGCCTGTCACAGATTGTTTAAGATTGGTAATAAACATTTCCTGTGTACCTCAAACAACATGTAGCAAGTGAAACCCACCCTATAAAAAAAACAGATTTATAACTATTTCTCTTGTGAGGTTAAGGATGCAGTTATATAATGGTGCCCGAAGAGGGACCCTAACTATTTGTGTGGAAAAGAGGAGTCAAAGTCAAACAGCGCTGTATAAGGATGAGTGCGTGCCAGAGGTAGATTTCTCATCTGACACATTCACTACGCCTAGAGCAGTGGTTCTCAATCCTGGTCCTGGGGACCCACAGCTCTGCACAGTTTGTATGTCTCCCTCATTTAACACACCTGATTCAGATCATCAGCTCGTTAGGAAAGAGCTCTATGAACTGAGCGGGCTATGTCAGATAAAGGAGACATATAAAATGTGCAGAGCAGTGGGTCCCCAGGACCAGGATTGAGAACCACTGGCCTAGAGAACCCGTCAGAGATTTAATAAATACCTTTTATAGCGCTTTTCCATTGCATGGTACGGTTCGGTACGGCACGCTTTGGCGCTTTTCCACTGCATGGTACAGTACGACTCGGCTCGGTACGGCTCACTTGTGGCGCTTTTCCACTGCATGGTACGGTACGGCTCGCTTCGGCTCGCTTTAAATGGTACCACCTCTGTTGAGGTTCCAAGCGTACTGTACCGAAACTAAAATGTGACGTGGAAGCACTGTAGATCACTGATTGGTCAGACAGACAGAATCGTCACTACCAGCGTCATTGTATTTGGGAGACACCCAAATGCAGTACCATGCAGTAACCCGCTAGATTTAAATAGCCAGTAACAGCCACCGCTGTAGCACCTGTTTTAAAACTACTTGCTTGACTTGCTTGAAAAAAAAAAAAACTTACAAAAAAGAAATGGCTGAATCGTGGTCAGTGGACGAGAAGTGCAGACGTTCCTCTTGTTGGTTGCCGAGGAGCGGATAAACTATAACGATCAGTCATAATCCCACCCACTTTGAAGCGGTACTAACTGCAGTGGAAAAGCAACCGAGCTAAAGCGAACCGAGCTAAAGCGAACCGAGCCGTGCCGAGCCGTACCACGCAGTGGAAAAGCGAAGCAAGCCGAACCGTGCCGCGCCGAGCCGAACCGTACTGAACTGTACTGAGCCGTACCATCCAGTGGAAAAGCGCCGTTAGTGATCTATACATAGATTCTGAAAATGAAAGTGAAGACAGCATAGTTGATGCCTCAGATTGTGGTTTTCCACCACCTGCAACAGAGAGAGAAACCTTTTCTGATTCCTTTACCAACCTCATCGAACAGCTCACTGATAGATTCGATGTGTTGGAAGAACGAGTTTATGAATGGGTAAAGAACATGAGCGGCTTTGTTTCACAAGAGGAATTTCAAAACAAATGTAAAGGGATGGAAGATCGTTTGATGTATCAAATGGAACGTGAATGTGAGAGAATAAAGAAAGTTGAGGAAATGTCGGTAAAGGAACTCGGTCAGTCGATAGATTGTCTGAAAAGAAGGGATGTGCAGCTTGAAGCCAAGTTCAAATCACGAATTCCAATATCCACGCCTGTAGCATCTAAAATATGGTGTGGTGCTCATGATTCTGGGCAGAATCAAAATCACACCTATGAAGTTCAGCAAGGATCTTTAACAAGTCAAGAGAAAACCATGTTAATACCCTACAATCCACCGGTCAAATTAGACTTTCCCTGTTTCAGTAATAAGCAAGACATTTCTCGTGTACATTACATGATTGAAAATGGTATTTTGTTCCGAAGCATGCCAGACAGGCTAATAGGTCAGAAACTACAGCTCATCATTCCCTCAGATTTACGCAAAGAATTTCTGCATTATGCTCATGACAGTCCTTTGATTGGACATTTTGGTAGACTTAAAACACTACTTAGACTACTAGACATGGTATATTGGCCGAGTGTAAGATCTGACATATGGAAGCATTGCAAAGAATGTATCACTTGCCAACAATATTAACCATCCTTGAGCAAATTATCTGGTTACCTCCAATCCACACCCATCGTCGAACCAGGTCATATGATTGGAGTCGACCTCATGGGACCATTCCCAAAGAGTGTTAGGCAGAATGAACACATTTTGGTTGTGGTTGACTATTGCTCTAAATGGGTGGAGTTGTTTCCATTGAGGCAGGCCAAGGCACCACGAATTGCCCAGATCCTGATAGAGGAGATTTTTACAAGATGGGGCACTCCTGCCTATCTTGTTTCTGACAGAAGGGCTCAGTTTACTTCTGATTTACTTAGCCAAGCATGCAAACAATGGGGAGTTGTCCAAAAGCTCACGACCGCCTACCATCCCCAAACCAACCTCACTGAACGCATCAACCGGACTTTGAAGACAATGATGGCATCTTATGTCGAAGAACAGCATCGACACTGGGACCAATGGTTGCCTGAATTCAGATTTGCTATAAATACTGCTTGGCAGGAGAGTACCGGCCATTCCCCGGCACAGATTGCCTTAGGTCGAAACATAAAAGGTCCAGTAGAAAGAGCAATTCAACTCCACAAGAGACCCGATCCAACAAGTCCCATCTATCCAGTGCTTGACAGACATCATCAACTCCTCCGTCTGGTAAAAGAGAATGTAGAAAAAGCACAAAACAAACAACAGCGATATTACAATCTGCGCTGCAAACAAAACCAGTATCAAGTTGGAGATGTAGTTTGGGTACGTGCTCATCCGTTGTCCAGAGCAGAGGAGGGTTTCATGGCTAAGTTGTCTGGTAGGTGGAAGGGACCAGCCAGAATAGTTAAACGGCTAGGCCCCGTTAATTACTCTGTTTCTTTGCTTACTGACCCTGAAAGGATAGATACTTATCATGTGCAAAATTTAAAACCTTGCCACGGATATGTCCTGTTTTAAAGTGAGGGGGTGCATATGTAACAGTCAAATCTGTGTACATGTTTTTGTTTTTTTGTTGGTTGGTGTTGTACTTGTACTACACACCTTGAGGGGGCAACAAGGAGTAATACTCTCAGGCATAAAACAGGTGTAGAGAGTAGAAGTAGTAGATTTGTAATGGAGGAAAAAGCAAGCCTTATGAATCCAAACGATCAATAGTCTTGATTGGGAAACTAAGAGTTTGATGCTCAATCGGAAGTAAGCATTGTTTATTTTCTTATGTTGACTGGTTGATGTATGCATAGTTATTTTCCTAATGTAATGATTTTGTTTTGTAGAAGGACTTTACATTCTGTGGGGTTTGTCCTTCTGTCGCTTATGCCTGGTTGGGTTTGTTTGAAACTCTATGAAGTGAGTTTAGAAGCCATATAAGTGTCTTACTGCTGCGGATCCTGAAATGGGATTATACCCGCACGGCTGTGGATCATGGAGCTGAATTATACCACCTATGTGATTTTGGATCAACACTAAGGTTGACACTGGGAAGATTTGTATTCTTGGACCTGAGCTTTCATGGACATTGAGTTATATAGTATGGTCAATGAACTTTAACCGTGATTATCCTTGGCATCGTCACCTTCGTCATTATCATCAAATAAGAAAAAAAAAAAAATAAGACTTTCATTTATATGTTACTGGTTATTGAGTGAAAAAAACCTGTAAGATCTTTTGTGTGTCCATGAGAGGGTTTTGAAAGATAAAAGAGAAATGCAATGAATGAGAAGTATTTATTTATTATATTCTGCATGTCACAGATTGTTTAAGATTGGCAATAAACATTTCTTGTGTACCTCAAACAACATATAGTAAGTGAAACCCACCCAAAAAAACAGATTTATAACTATTTCTCTTGCGAGGTTAAGGAAGCAGTTATAGGATCCCGGGGTCTCGGGTGCTCAGTGCAGACCTCTATTAAGCACCCGCGTCACGTCATTGGGGTGAACTAACCATTTACAATTTTGTGAAAACCATTTACATTTTTCCCCCTGGATTCTTTGATGAATAGAATGTTCAAAAGAACAGCATTTATTTGTAATATAAATGTTTTGTAATATTATAAATGTATTTTCTGTCAACTTGTCCTCTAAAATAAATGAATGTGATGTCATGAAATTTAAATTATATTTTTGTTTAAAGACAAAAACTATAAACTACAAAATATTAATATATTAACACCAATCATTGCCTTATCTTCCTATTTACTAAATTAGCATGATAGATGTTTTCTTTCACCCATTTTGTCCTCTTGTTTGACCTTGAAATTTGTATTAGTTTGTACTGTTTTTAGTGTTTTATGGAATTGCAAATTGGTGAAACACAATAGCAGTTATTGAAAACCAAGCTAATATCTCTAACTCATTAAGGCCAATGATGATGATGAAGATACAAAAGCTCAAACCGGTAACATATTTATTAAATAAAGTTTGCACAGACAATACTGGATCATGAATAAATGGATGAGGAACTTGCTGATGCACATAGTGATGAACTCAAATACAGACAGTTGACGACTAATGAATCAAATGATGAATAACCATAGTAACTAATAACAAACGGGAACATCGGAACACAGGAAACAAGGATGAGTGAACTAAAAGTCCTTGAAAATGAAACTAAGACAAACTAAACTGAACATAATTGCGGCAATATCAGATGCAGAACTGCAATGTTACTGTAACAGAACTGGTATATCTGGGACTGACATATTCCAATGTTTGAATATGAAACTGTCTACTAAATGACTAAAATAGCTAATAATGAAACACATTGTGGGTTTTAAATGAGACTTTCCTTGTCAGGCATCATTTTTCTTGCCAAATGCAGGATTTTTTTCCATTCAGTTATTTTCCATTTACTGTAGATTCCAACGACATTTTACAATGACTCTATAAGGAGTACATTTTAGGTTCTTTCCATTATTTTAATTGAGAACATGTTTATTCAGAGAAAAAAAAAAGTTGATGTGTATTTTTTTCTACAATAACATACTTGTACAGAGACAACTATAAGTAAACCCATTTGGTGGCTGATTTTTCCAAACATGGCAAATCTGTAGCACTTTCAACATTGGTTTGTTTGACATAAAATATTGGCTCAACCAATGCAGAGAGTTTTTCTTTTTTGTACATTTTTACAGCATGGCAGTCTGTGGACACTATGAACATTTCCCAGACAGCATCATAGTCTTGGCACACATCTGGTACACGTGGATTCCACACGGCCCAGATGTGGGGTGGATCTGGGCCGAAACTATGTTGCTGTCTGGGTTGGAATGACAAAGAAATTAATTGAATCAGTACAGTGAGTGGAAATGCTGATTCATGTTGATTCAAATTACCTAGTTAAAAAAAAACCAGCTGGTCGAGAGGGCAAAGCAGCAAATGTATCTATCAGCTCTATTAACGACTCGCTGGCTTAGCATATGCATAATTATTTTAGGCAGCTCACTTTAAGCAAGTTTTTTTAGTTACACTTTATTTCAATAGTCCAATATTGGATCACATTCTCCTAAATATAAGTAATTTTTTAACTACATGTCAACTAACTCTCTTTAGAGTAGAAGACTGTAGTAGACTGTTAGGTAATGGTTAGGTGTTCGGGTTAGGAGAATAAGTTGAGTTGTAGTTGCCAATTTACTTATAGTCAGTAGAATGTCTGTTGGGGGACCAACACCATAAAGTGTTAGCAGATATTAAGCAGACAGTCTACTAATACTCTAATGACAGTTAGTTGACATGTACTGTAGCTCCAAAGTTACTTATAGTTAGTAGAATGTCTAAAGTGGACTCAAAATAAACTGTTACTGTTTTTTTCTGTCTCTGTCCTCCTGGTTTTTTTTTCTTTCTGGCAGCTGACAAAAGGATGGAGGACAAACAGGAAGACAGTTTTTTTCCTTGCAGTACCTTGGAAAGAATGAATCTGAAGAAACATATGTTGGGTGATGAAGCTGGTGCATTTTCCAGTTTGAGAAGGTGACTTTTACAGCACACTTTGTATGATTTGAAACATTTTGTGAGAAGAAGAATGTGCCAACTCAAGCCAAAGAGTGCATTTAATGTAATTGTATTTATTGTATTTTAAATATTCACCATACTATTTTCAGTTGTTTAATTTACATCACGGTAACAGGGTTGATGTTTTAATATTGTCTTTTCAACTAATTAAAATAACAAGATAAAAGAGTTTGCTTCTTGAAAGTATGATGGTTCATTATGGTAATGACGTTTTTTTTTTATTTATTTTTTTTTTTTTGTAATTTATAAAACAAAAATAAAAACATGATGGTTAAAGAGTTGACTTTTAGTAGTGTATAGCCGAAACAAAACAACTGAAGAACAAAACAAGATTAAGATACTTACTTTCTTGAAGAGTTCACTTTTTGAACATATGATGGTGTCACTATAGTAATTTTTTTCAATATATATATATTTAAAAAATGTATAGAACAATTTAAGATCAAAATCTTCAAGTCTTTATATCTAACAGCTCTCTGAAAATGCAATTAGTTTTCCATCAACAAAAACGTTAAAATAAAAAGAATCGGATTTTTAGAGAAACCAACTAAAAATAGTCATGTTTAAACAAATTTACATGAGGGAAATAAATGGCACCCATTCTGCAGAACGACCCTGTAACTCAAGAGGGCCTAAAAAAGACTCCATTATGTTTACACAGGAACAACTGATGCTTATTTCTGGAAAGATGTGCCTGCAGGAGAAACATGGAGGTTTCTGTGGGAAAGATTTGCCTTGCAGTCTATCAGTAGTATCAATGTTGTCCACAGTCCTGTCTCCATCTCAGTACATGTTGTTCCTCAGAGACGTGTCCTGTTGAAGGTTTGATGTCTCATGATAGTATCTGGTCTTTTCATTACGACACTCCTCTCTTGAGACGGTCAGGGTGAGTGAAAAACATCTCCCTTTGCAAATACACACGTAGTTACTCTAGCATGCTAACCAGCCAAACCTTGACCCTTTGTCTGGAAGTACATGTAATTCTTTGCGGTAAGCGACATGCGTTTTAGTAGTCGATGATAATTTGTTCAAATGATTCCTCCTGATGGTCACATGAAGAGTTGGCCAAATGTTTCAGCTCTTCCTGAAAGAGTCCGCCATGAATCTGGTGCAGAGACAGACGTCAGTGAAGTACCAGGATCATTCGAAACTAAAGATGACGTTCATAGTGAACACTTAAACAAAGGCGCTTTAATGTTGAGGGACTTTACCCTTCACTTTCAATTCAATGATTCGCTTGCCGTGCATTTGGATGAGGTACTGATGGAGGGTTAAATGAATCAGATTGGCCAGGAACATCAACAAACCATTTTCCCTTCACACCTCAGTGCCGCTGGCCTCATAAATTGAGACTTTGAATTCTTGCACACATGGCTTTTTGCTTGCCAGTAGTCAATATGACTATGAAATGTCTGAAATAAGAGCCTTCATTGAACAGTTGGAGAGTTCATGCATGCTGCCAAACGCATTGCTTGATGGTCTATTCCCCTCGCACTCTCACTTACCCTGGTGGTCTTTGAAGCAAACTTCATAAGTTTTTCTTTGCTAGAGGGTGGTGACAAGGTTTAAATCTCCTCTCCAATTCAATACGCACATATCACATTACTCTCCGATGACATACTTCAATGTTGCAGAGTGCAAAATAAAAAACAAAGAAGCAGTACCTCTTATTTCAAAGCTTACTGCAATGGACTATTTTTCTTAGCAGAAGAACATTTAAGCATGACCGTGTACTTATTTAGTAAGTATCAAGTGTTTACTACTTTGCTCTTTACGGTTTTTTTTTTGATAATGACCATTTTAAAGCACGTTATGCCTTACATATAATCAAATGTTTCTGGCTAACATTGCCAGATTCCATATACTGCTTTAATCAACCAAAGGGGCTATTAAAACAGCGAAGCATTCGAATCACTTAAAAGATGACTGATCTAAGGATGGCGAGGCAGTGCATGCAGTCCATTCATCAGCAGTAATTACATTACATCACAAGCATGCAAGCCACAAGGCCCCTCTCACTTATGTAACCATCAGTAGTCCCCCCCCCCCCTCTCCCTATGCCTAAATATGTGCCATGCATGTATTTCTGCAATCCCGTAGATGTCGGGGAATCATTAACAATGTAATTTAACATTATAAGGACGGTTTGGGAACACAGGACATCATGTTCTTGTTGGGGCGCAAATTCATTCTCTTTTGTTCCTGAGTTTTAATTATAGAACAATTCAAGATAAAAATACGATTCTAACAGGTTTGATGTTTTAATATTGTCTTACCGACAATATAAAAAACAAGATGACGATACTTAACTTTCTTGAGGAGTTTACTTTCTTGAAAGTATGACAGTGTGGTAGTTTTTTTTCCAATGTTTTTTTTTTTTAATTTCGAGAACAGTTTAAGATAAAAATATAATCGTAACAGGGTTGACGTTTTAATATTAAGAGTAGCGTTAGTTCTTGCAGGTCACGTTAGTCAAGCTCGCATCAATGACTCTTTGCTGATCCACGTCTGCCTATAGGAATACTACGCCTATCACTGTATACCTATATAAGCTCCTTCAGTATTATCAGCAGCTATAGCCTTTCTCAGGAGCGAATTAGCCTCCTCCATCCCCAGCTCCTCCTCTCACCCAGTCAGGATTTGGCCTTCTGAGTGCCCTTTTAATCAGAATAAATTCTCAAATTATGTGGTACTTAAAATCTTGAAGGAATGATATCTGGGGCCTGTTTCAATAAGGAGGTTCAACCAACTCTGAGTTAAAACTTGAACTCTGAGTTGACTTACCCTGAGATGGGAAACGATACTCTGTTACTAACGTAACCTCGGTTCTCTCTAGAAGAGGGAACGAGTATTGCGTAAGTTTAGCTTACGCTACGGAAAGATTCATCTTCTCGAGATACTGAAGCCAAAAAATTATCCTTAATTTTTGTATACCTTGTCAACGCAGTGCAGCAGCTAGCAGACCTAGAGCAGGCTATCTTGCGTGCTCATTGGCTGCCCTGCGGGTAACTGCTGCAGCCTACCAGTGAGCCGGGCGTGACATCACGCCCAATGAAGGGCGCCCGCGCCTTCATAGCGTCACAGCCCGCCAGAATGGGCATGGCTTAAGCCTATAAAGGAATGGGCTGTAGGCTGCTTCCCTGGTTTTTGTCGACTGAAGCGAAGTCGCTCGCGGCGCGAGCACGGCTGGTTACGCAATACTCGTTCCCTCTTCTAGAGAGAACCGAGGTTACGTTAGTAACCGAGTATCGTTCTCTTACGAGAGGTTCTCTCGTATTGCGTAAGTTTAGCTTACACTACGGGAACACTGTCAACGCCGTGCGCGCCAAGCATCCACAAGAGACCCCGAACTTAGGGGGGGAACCCCATAAGTGGAAGAATAAGGTGGCCGGCCATTCCGCGGGCCATCAATTGTACACAAGCACACATAGGGAATACAGAGCAGCGCGGGCGCGGGGTCTGTATAGGCACATGGCATAATCCCTTTAGTGCAGCTCAACCAGGAGAGCTGAGTCATGTGAGAGTGATCTGAGCAGGGGGTCTGGGCAGAATACATCTCTCGTTCAGACTGACAGCAGTTTAGCCTGCAAGGCGGGAACTTCTAGGTTATAGAACCTGACAAAGGTTGACGGGGAGCTCCAGCCCGCCGCTACGCATATGTCGTGGATAGAAATCCCGCTGGACCATGCCCACGAAGAGGCCACACCTCTCGTGGAATGAGCCCTGATGCCCAGAGGGCATTGCAGATCCTTCGACGCATAAGCGGCCGCTATAGCGTCTACTATCCATCTGGACAGGCTCTGTTTCGAGGAGGCGAAACCCTTGGTGCGCCCACCAAACGAAACAAAAAGCTGTTCCGAGCGCCTGAAGGAGGCGGTGCGCGTAATGTAGACCCTCAGCGCTCTGATGGGGCAGAGGAGGTTTACATTCCCTTTCACTGTCAGATGCTGCGAGAGCGGATAGTGAAATAACTTGCGCTCTGAATGGAGTGCCATCACTTTAGGGACATAGGCGTGTCTAGGTCTGAGGACGACTTTAGAGTCATTTGGTCCAAACTCAAGATCCCCTACGCGTTTTACTGATGACAGCGCAACCAGAAAAAAAGTTTTCAGTGATAGAAATTTCAACCCCACGGAGTCTAGTGGTTCGAAAGGAAAAGCTTTCAGGGCCTCGAGGACCAATGAAAGATCCCACATAGGAACCGAGGGGGGGGGGGCGCGGCGGATTCATCCTTCTAGCTCCTCTAAGGAACCGGATGACCAACTCATGTTTCCCCAGCGACTGGCCGTGCGTTGGTTCTGCAAACGCTGCCACGGCCGCCACGTACACCTTGAGCGTGGAAGGGGACCTTCCCTTATCCAACAGCTCTTGTAGGAAAGTGAGCAGATGCGCCACACCGCATGACCGCGGGTCCAGACCTCTGTCGGTGCACCAACCGGAGAACACCGACCATTTAGACGTGTAGAGCCTTCTCGTGGAAGGGGCTCTAGACTGCGTGATCGTGTTCATCACTCCTTCTGGCAGGGTAACGAGTCCCGTTGATCAGCCATGCATGCAGCGACCAGCGCTCTGGATGGGGATGCCAGATCGTGCCGCGAGCTTGAGAGAGTAGATCTGCCCTCACCGGAATCGGCCACGGAGCTGTAAGTGACAGCTGTGCTAGTTCCGGGAACCAAATCTGATTCTCCCACCGCGGGGCTATGAGGAGCACCGAGTGGTGCGTTTCCCTGATTCTCTTTATCACCTGTGGTAACAGAGAGACCGAAGGGAAAGCATATAGCGGGAGGCTGGGCCAAACTTGGGCCAGCGCGTCCTCGTCCTTCGAGAAGAACATTGGGCATTGAGCGTTGTCTTTTGACGCAATAAGTCGACTTCCGCTCTGCCGAATAGGCGCCACAGTTTCTGGACCGTTTGGGGGTGCAAGGACCATTCCCCTGGGGGAACATTGTCTCTGGACAGTCTGTCTGGGCCGTCGTTCAGATGGCCAGGCACATGCGCCGCCCTCAGCGAGCGCAGGTGTATCTGAGACCAAATAAGGTGGCGTTCCGTCAGATTGCAAAGTTTTCTGGATCTGACACCGCCCTGACGGTTTACATAGGAAACCACAGATGTGTTGTCCGAACGGACAAGAACATGCTGGCCCTGTATGAACTGGAGGAAGCACTGCAGTGCGTTCTCGACCGCCATCATTTCCAGACAGTTTATGTGAAACTCCTCCTCCCGGTCTGACCACTGGCCAAAGGCCGGTCTGCCCTCGAACAGCGCTCCCCAACCTGAGTTGGACGTGTCCGTTGAGATGACTTTCCGGTGAGAGACGGTTCCCATCGTTACTCCCTGCTGGAACCAGCTGGCCGCTAACCAGGGCTGCAGAGCTGCTATGCAGGTCTGAGTCACTCTGATTTTCCGACCACCAGACACCCAGGCTCGGGGGGGCACGCGAGCATTCAGCCAACGTTGGAGCGGGCGCATGCGCAGTAGGCCCAGCTGGAGCACCGCTGCAGCTGATGCCATACAGCCCAACATCCTTTGAAAAATTTTCAGAGGGAGGAAGCTGCCCTTCTGGAAAGAAGCGGCCAGGTGGCGAACACGGCGCACGCGCTGTGTCGACAAACGAGCCGTCATGGTTACCGAGTCCAGTTCTATTCCTAAAAAGGAAATTGACTGGCTGGGCAGTAATGAGCTCTTGGTCCAGTTGACCGTGAGACCCAAGCTTTCCAGATGACTGAGAAGCACTGTTCTGTGAGATAGAAGCTCTGTCTCTGACTGTGCCAATATCAGCCAATTGTCCCGATAGTTCATTATACGCAGCCCCTGACTTCTCAGGGGGGCGAGCGCCGAGTCCATGCACTTTGTAAATGTACAAGGGACAGGGACAGGCCGAACGGCAGGACGGTGTATTGATATACCTGACGGTCGAAGGCGAATCTCAAAAATTGCCTGTGACGGGGTACTATCTGAATCTGAAAATATGCATCCTTCAGATCTACAGGTCCTTCTAAAAAAATTAGCATATTGTGATAAAGTTAATTATTTTCCATAATGTAATGATAAAAATTAAACTTTCATATATTTTAGATTCATTGCACACCAACTGAAATATTTCAGGTCTTTTATTGTTTTAATACTGATGATTTTGGCATACAGCTCATGAAAACCCAAAATTCCTATCTCAAAAAATTAGCATATTTCATCCGACCAATAAAAGAAGTGTTTTTAATACAAAAAGAGTCAACCTTCAAATAATTATGTTCAGTTATGCACTCAATACTTGGTCGGGAATCCTTTTGCAGAAATGACTGCTTCAATGCGGCGTGGCATGGAGGCAATCAGCCTGTGGCGCTGCTGAGGTGTTATGGAGGCCCAGGATGCTTCGATAGCGGCCTTAAACTCATCCAGAGTGTTGGGTCTTGCGTCTCTCAACTTTCTCTTCACAATATCCCACAGATTCTCTATGGGGTTCAGGTCAGGAGAGTTGGCAGGCCAATTGAGCACAGTAATACCATGGTCAGTAAACCATTTACCAGTGGTTTTGGCACTGTGAGCAGGTGCCAGGTCGTGCTGAAAAATGAAATCAGATGGAAGCATGAAGTGCTCCAAAATCTCCTGATAGCTAGCTGCATTGACCCTGCCCTTGATAAAACACAGAGGACCAACACCAGCAGCTGACATGGCACCCCAGACCATCACTGACTGTGGGTACTTGACACTGGACTTCAGGCATTTTGGCATTTCCTTCTCCCCAGTCTTCCTCCAGACTCTGGCACCTTGATTTCCGAAAGACATGCAAAATTTGCTTTCATCTGAAAAAAGTACTTTGGATCACTGAGCAACAGTCCAGTGCTGCTTCTCTGTAGCCCAGGTCAGGCGCTTCTGCCACTGTTTCTGGTTCAAAAGTGGCTTGACCTGGGGAATGCGGCACCTGTAGCCCATTTCCTGCACACGCCTGTGCACGGTGGCTCTGGATGTTTCTACTCCAGACTCAGTCCACTGCTTCCGCAGGTCCCCCAAGGTCTGGAATCGGTCCTTCTCCAAAATCTTCCTCAGGGTCCGGTCACCTCTTCTCGTTGTGCAGCGTTTTTTGCCACACTTTTTCCTTCCCACAGACTTCCCACTGAGGTGCCTTGATACAGCACTCTGGGAACAGCCTATTTGTTCAGAAATTTCTTTCTGTGTCTTACCCTCTTGCTTGAGGGTGTCAATGATGGCCTTCTGGACAGCAGTCAGGTCGGCAGTCTTACCCATGATTGCGGTTTTGAGTAATGAAACAGGCTGGGAGTTTTTAAAAGCCTCAGGAATCTTTTGCAGGTGTTTAGAGTTAATTAGTTGATTCAGATGATTAGGTTAATAGCTCGTTTAGAGACCCTTTTCATGATATGCTAATTTTTTGAGATAGGAATTTGGGGTTTTCATGAGCTGTATGCCAAAATCATCAGTATTAAAACAATAAAAGACCTGGAATATTTCAGTTGGTGTGCAATGAATCTAAAATATATGAAAGTTTAATTTTTATCATTACATTATGGAAAATAATTAACTTTATCACAATATGCTAATTTTTTGAGAAGGACCTGTAGAGAGATAAACCAGTCCCTCGGGCGAACATGCGCGAGGATTTTTCTGGTCGCAAGCATTTTGAACGGTCTTTTCGCCATCACTTTGTTCAAATGTCTCAGATCTAGGATGGGTCTGAAGGCTCCGTCCTTCTTGGGCACGAGAAAATAACGTCTGTAAAAGCCTGACTCGCTTAGAGAAGGCGGTACCCTTTCTATAGCCCCTTTGCACAGCAGCTTTGCTATTTCTGCGTGAAGTAGGTGTGCTACTTCCGCATTCACTATTGTCGCGGTCCGGGCTCGAAAGCGCGGGGGACGGCGAATGAATTGTAGTGTATAGCCCTGCTTTATTATGCTCAGTACCCATTCTGAAATCCCTGGGATGTTTTCCCACGCGGCTATGTGAGCCGCTAGAGGGCGAATGGCCTCCGGGTTCAGACCGCCATCTGCTGGCTTGTGAAACTGAACCGGAGCCGAGAGCACGGCGCACGCGCTCTCGGTTCTGGGCAATGACGGCTCGCTGACAGCCGAAAACGGCTGATTTATGTGGGATGTCCCGATCATAGGGGATGGGGAGCAAACTTTTACCACATTTTGATGTGCAAGCAGTGCTCTGGGTGGAAAAGCTCTCTGTAAGCGTGAGCGCGTGGGCGTGGGCACGAGACTTACAACTGTATCTAACGCCCTGGCCATAGTAGACGGGGAGCGTTTTATCAATGCTCTGCATTTTGTGATAACGCTTAAGCGCGCGGGCGGGGCCCGGGGGAAGGTTTGTGTTAGTAAGCGTGAGCGCTCTCTGGCGGGCACGAGACTTACGTTTATAACCTGTTTGTTCGACCGTGTAACAGAGCGGGCAGATAGTGGGCACAGACTTGTGGACACATTTCTTACATGCAACACTCGAGCGGCTTTTCTGCGCTTTATGAGAGTGTGCTCTGTGAGTGACAGAATTTTGAGTGCTTATGTGTAGGGGTGAGCACTGGGGCGTGGGCACTTTCACTACACTTAAAACATTGACGGCATGAGCTTGACCAGACATTACACTCTTTTTGAGTTTTCTCTGGGTCGCCGTGAAAACGGCGTTTGTGTGCAGGCGAGAGGGTGAATAAACCGGCTCGCGAAGAAAAGGGAGAATTCCACAACTTAGTCAGCTCCGAGTGAAGTTGCGGCAGGAAAGGAGCGGGCCTCGTTGCTGAAGCTGAGCGGCGGCGGCTCTGAAGGAAGCATCCGTCGAGCCTGTTCGGCGCGGGTTCCTCAGGCGGCGACCACTCGAGCCCGAGGCGGTCCACGGCCTGGGTTAGCAGGCGCATTAGCTCAGCGTCGGCTCCAGCGCGGGTACGGGTGGATTCCTGGATCGACGAGGCGTCGGAATGAAGCGACCAATCCTCGCTGTCCGATGCCAGGATAGAGCAGCAGTCCCTCGTGGTGTGTCCCTCGGCCTCATCCTCTGAGGCGACGGCAGTGAGGCTCGTGAGCGGCAGCTGCGCGTCGGGGAGGGAAGGCGGGGAAGGCGAAAGCGAGGCTCGAGGGAGGTTCTCGGGCGAGCGCGTCGCTGTGGCCACAGGTTCCGGCTGTCTCAGGGAACGGCGCTTCTTCTTGCGCTGTCCCACAGAGGGCGGGGTGACTGCTGCAGAGCTGAGAGCTTCGAGACGAGCCCGAAGGGTCGCCAACGGAAGCTCCTCACAGAGCTCGCAACCTCCGGAAGCGAGGGCGAGCTCGAGCTCAGCGTGTTCCAGGCCCAGGCAGAGAGCACAGATCAGATGGCGGTCTCCGGCGCTGAGCGGGGCTCTACACGATCCGCAGGAAGTGAGAGGCATCTTTAAAAAGACGCTCGCTGCTCTTTTAGAGATATAAATATATAGCAAAAAAGGATACGTCGCCGGATAGCGTAGCTCGCACGGATGGCTGAAGGTGGCGAAGACGGCCGGCTTCCTCAGCGCTGTCCTAAGCTGGCTGTTCGCTGTTCGACGGCGGCGGTGGCTTCTCTCAGATCCAGCGATGCGAAGAGCTCGCTGAAGAGACAAAAATCAGGGAAGCAGCCTACAGCCCATTCCTTTATAGGCTTAAGCCACGCCCATTCTGGCGGGCTGTGACGCTATGAAGGCGCGGGCGCCCTTCATTGGGCGTGATGTCACGCCCAGCTCCCTGGTAGGCTGCAGCAGTTGCCCGCAGGGCAGCCAATGAGCACGCAAGATAGCCTGCTCTAGGTCTGCTAGCTGCTGCACTGCGTTGACAAGGTATACAAAAATTAAGGATAATTTTTTGGCTTCAGTATCTCGAGAAGATGAATCTTTCCGTAGCGTAAGCTAAACTTACGCAATACGAGAGAACCTCTCGTAAGAGAACTCTGAGTTTTCGGTTTCAGAACAGCTGAAATGAGTAAGTTCAATCAACTCTAAGTTGACTGACTCTGAGTTAAGCGCGTGCACCACAACTATAAAAAGCCATTATCAATGGAGCGCATATATTATGAGTCACCATGGTAACAGCGCCAGACAAAAAGAGGTCTGCATATTTCTCACCAGCAGTACGCAAACATTTTTTTTAAGCAACAGGGCAGCAGCAGCGATCGAGAGTTAGTTTGGGAGAAAATAGTTGCTCGAGTCAATGCGTAAGTATACATTTTAATTACTGTTATACAGTGTTGGGTGTAATTACCAAGTAATCTAAATACTGTAATTTAATTAAAGGGATTACTCTTAATTCTTCTGTAATATAAAGTAAAATATGATGTCATTGCATTAAATACTGCATAGACTATAGAACAATTCTGTATAAAACAATAGTGGATTTAACATAACATTTTTAAAAGGTATATTTTTAATGTAACCTTCTCTCTCCTACACACTTTGGTCAATTCAAGAATAATTCATGCAATTGTATATTGTTATGAAAGCATTAAAAGTGCAGTTTATTGTCTCTTTTTGTATTGTTCAAGTGGTTGAGGTTGATATGGGATTTATAAAGTAATTAGTAATAAGTAGACCAATACCTTCTAGAGATAGTAATTATTACATTAATCTAATTACACTGTTGAAGATGTAATTTGTAGTTAGTAATTAATAACTATTCTAGAGTAACTTACCCAACTGTTATAATATCAGAGGTGAAGCTGGAAGAACAGTATGTTATTCAACCTAATTTCAATTTTCATGTAGGTGCAATCCTGCAGGCATTAAAAGAACATGGCAGCAGCTGAAAATGAAATATAAAAACATAATTCAATCAGGTAAGGCTTGAGCATATCATGGATGTAGGCTACCTGACTTTACAAACATTTGACATATTAAATAACTAAATAGCATCCAGTGTCTAGCAGTGCAGCAGCATTTTTGACATAGGTCTAATTAACACAATTAAATGTTCATTCTCATTTGACTTCTACTCAGCCAACAGAAAGAAGGAAGAGGCTCGCAAAGATGGAGATGGAGATGCAGAGGAGATGGAGATGCAGAGGAGATGGAGATGGAGATGCAGAGGTGATGGAGATGGAGATGCAGAGGAGATGGAGATGCAGAGGAGATGGAGATGGAGATGCAGAGGAGATGGAGATGGCCCTGAGCCTGAATGCTGGAAGGCCAATGGCTGAGGGAATTCCTGGAGGGACTTCATCAGAGCCAGTCACTCCCGAAGATTCAAGTGCCTTAATAAAATAAGAGGTCTACATATGTGTTATTTTTTATATAGGCTGTTTTTGATATTTCCATATATTTTACTTTGGGTTGGGTTTTTTGTTGCTCCCAACAGATTCTGATGGTAATATCTGTCTTTTGGAGCCTCCTGTCCCAACAGAACCCCAGACAGTTGTAAGCCTACTCAATACACCAGAAATTATGACAAATAGTATTATAAAATGTGCTCAACCAAATGCTCATCTTCACAGGACGATGAGGGTGAAGAAACAGTTTCTGCTGCCACAGAGAGGCCTACAGAGGAAATGTTAATATTATGTGTCTACACATCAAACAATCTACACATTCACATTTCTTCACATTATTTATGTGGAGTAGCCTATAGAATCTAAGTTTATATAAGTATAAACGTATATTCTTATATCTCCCCCGTCCCCAGAGTGTGGAAGAACAGTAGGAGGAAGGTCCATCAACTTCTGGTGCACAGATGAACACAGTTCAGTGATTTTCAGTGAATGCCACAGTTTAATTCTGTAGAATTTGTTTAGAACTACATGATGTAACTCTAATCTACTGTATTTTCAGTTTCCAGTTAAGAAGTTATATAGACTTCATCTTATTAAAAAAAAATGGGGGAAAAAACAGCAATGGTTAAAGCTCCAGTAGGTAACTTTTGTAAACAAATATTTGTTAAAACTGTCATTATGTCCTGATCAGTGTTGCCAGATTGGAAATGTCCAATTATTGTACCAGTAGTTCAAAATTATCGTATTTGGAAGAAAATGATCGTACACGACGTAACCATGCAGAATACAGCTATTTATCCCCACATGTAGGGTGGACTGTTTGGTTTTGTTGACGGGGGGGGGGGACGGGGGGGGGGGGGGACGGGGGGGGGGGACGGGGGGGGGACGGGGGGGGGGGGGGACGGGGGGGGGTGGGGGACGGGGGGGGGGGGGGGTTGTAGTGTTGACGTGCGGGCCGGGCGACGCCGTGTGTGTGTGTATACGTGCTTGCAATGATTCTGGGTCAGAGAGAGAAGCGGTAGGATGTGTGTTTGGACGAACGACTGAAAATTCTGAAATTATCGTACATTATGGGATTTTTTTCATTATTGATCGTACATCGTACAGAGGTCAAAAATATCGTACAAATACGATAATTATCGTACATCTGGCAACACTGGTCCTGATAGTTGAATATGAGACAGATAATCTGTGAAAAAATCAAGCTCCTCTGGCTCCTCCCAGTGATCCTATTGCCATTTGCAGAAATACACCGCTCCCGGTCAGAAACAACCAATCAAATCCAGGAGGAATGTCTTAGCAGTGTCAATCACGCTCGTGTACGCGCTGATCACCCCTCTCTTGCACAGCGCGAGCGCCTACCGTCGTTCGTGACTCTCCTGTTCGAACTCGTTCATCCAAATGAACAAATCTTTTTTCGTGTCATTTCGTTCATTCAACGAACGAAATGACTCGCAAAAAAGATTCATTCATTTCGAACGAGTCTTTTTTGGAGTCATTTCGTTCATTCAACGAACGAAATGATTTGAAAAAAGATTTGTTCATTTTGATGAACGAGTTCAAACAGGAGAGTCACGAACGTGCATCACAGAACAGAGCAAGGCGAGCATTTGTCCTTATAAAACTTTAAGTTTTGTATTTATTTTTGAAATGACCGATCGTTTCGCTAGATAAGACCCTTATTCATCGTCTGGTATCGTTTAAAGCCCTTTGAAGCTGCACTGAAACTGTCATTTGGTCCTTGAACCGTTTTTGTCCCATTGAAGTAATATGGAGAAAAATCCTGGAATGTTTTCATCAAAAACCTTAATTTCTTTTCGACTGAAGAAAGAAAGACATGGACATCTTGGATGACATGGGGGTGAGTAAATTATCAGCAAGTTTTTTTTAAAGTGAACTAATCCTTTAACGTTAGCTATTTATAACTTAAAGAGTGCAAGGTTATAAAGTTACATGTATTGCAAAATACATACTGATTTGAGGAGTAGGACCAAGTTTGTAGTCAAAGTATGGGCAGGCCATAATCAATGTAAAGCATATTGTTGATGTTTCGTCCCTATTAGTGAATGTTCCATAACTGTTTATAATCCTCCGTCATCGGTGGTCCTGTTTACTAGCCTGAGCGTTCACGGCAGGCTCCTCTGTGGGGGAGGAGCTGTGGAGGGAGGGCTGTAGCGCAGCAGAGAGCAAGGGGGTTGGACCTCGAAGTTGTGCTTGTTCAAATTTTCAGGCTAAGTCAACATTTTCTCAAAACTCCCTACTGCAACTTTAAATGTACCGAAAGAATGTATGAGGTGTTTAAACACCGCTTCCTCTTTAAAAAAGGGGAGGAGACCGAAATAAACTCTGGGATTACGGAAGTAAACCTGCTCCCGACCAGGTTAGGTTCACAGAGTAAGTTACCATGGTAACTGACTCCGAGTATAAGTTACCTATCTTTCAGAAACGGGCTTGACTTACCCTGCTTTCTCAGGTTTGACTTACCTCCCATTCTGAAACAGAAAACCCAGAGTTTCCCTCATTTCAGGGTTAACATACTCAGAGTTTTCACTTAACCTCCTTTCTGAACAGGCCCCAGCAATACTTTCATGTTGGTTCTGTTTACCCTAAGGGGGGTTATTGCTGCTCTCCCTGCTCTTATCCATGCTAGGCTGCATGGATGCGCAGGGAGTTCTTGCCCAGAATATAACCATACCGCCAATTCTAATTGTATGCTAATGGTCAATCGTATTTGACGTTAGTGGTCCTGACAGAAATTGTTTTACTGACAAAAACAAGATAAAGATTAATTACTTTCTTGAACAGTTAATTTCTTGAAAATATGATGGAGTCATTATGACAATGATTTTTTTTTCTGTTTTTTTTTAAATGCATACAACAATTTAAGAAGTTATCATGGTAACATAGTTGACAATTTAATATTGTAGAACTGACAAACTAAAAAAACAAGATCAAGATTCAAGAAATGAACTCCTTGAGAAATTAATGTATGTATGATGGTGTCATTATAATATATTTTATTTATTTATAGAACAATTTAAGATAAAATATGTTGGTAACAGGGTTGACGTAACCTAGTGACACAACTTCAAGCCTTAAAGTTTAATATGTGTCTTCAAGTTTAATAATACTTTGTCAAATAAATATATATTTTGGTTTCATCAAAATCAAAAATGAATATTAGCTAAACACAGGGGTGAGAATGTTGTGGAATCATAAACACCGTCATTTAACATAAGGACGGTCTGCGAACACAGAACAGCATGTTCTTGTTAAGGAGCGAATTCACACCCCCTTGTTCCTAAGTCACGACTTGAACCCGAGTCTTGTAAGATGGCAGAAAATCTATCATTTTGTATAATTTCTGTCTTTGATTTCAGTGTCCTGTTCTTTTACTAACTGAAAGATGAATAAGAACTGAATATGATCTGCAGACAGCCATCTTAAGTTTGTAAATGAACCGTACCTTTTCTGGATTCATGCGCAATTGAACCAGATCAGAATAGTGCAATTTAGCAAATCTGTTTTCTATATTAGGGAATGTACGGAAACAAACAACGATTCGAAATCACAAGCATATGTAGAGAGGACTTTCTGCTCCTACACCAATGTCGAACTGGTAACTTCTGAGCATAAATCTATGACCAAAAGTCAAGATTTCAATCGGTCAAAGGCCTCATTGCCTGATTGTACTGACAGCCAGGTTGGCGGGCACAACGATGGCCTGAAACTGCAGAGCTCATCAGGTGAAGATATATTCAGAGGATTTGTTTCCCTCTTCTTTTATCTGTTTAAACAATTAAGGCCTGGACATGACAGGGAATTGGACGGTCGTCCCCTTCGAGGTCTCTGGTGTAAGATCCCACTCCAGCCGTGATTAAGTGATGTCTTTTGGAGCCAGTGCCGGTTTAGTTATTTCTTTTGTTTTGGGCTCCAAGGAAAATCTCCACCAGAGCAGATGGTGGGGTAGGCAGGAGTGAAAGGGAGATGAAGGAAAGCGAGAGAGAGGTGACACATTTTCTCCGGCAAACCTCGGAGGGCTCATCACGGCCTGCTGATCTTCCAACAGCTTCAGAATATTTTAGTGTTTTTCCTTCTTATTGGGACCTAAGAAACTTGCAGAGTTGCAGTCCAGTACATTGCGAGTCCAATAATCATGTCATATATTATCTACAGCTTCTACTTCCAGAAATGTATAACTTTATAGATCAGGAAATGATGCAGTTGTAAAGGAACAAACGATGCAAATAATTTTTTGTTGGTCAGTTTACATATGATTGGAAATTGGCTCAAGTGAAGGTTAAGTTTACATATCTCAAATGTACAGGAGCTGTGATAAAACAAAATTTACTTTAAAGGTGTAGTTACCTTTAATTTCGTACAATGAATTATGACAAGACCTTTCAAGCTTCTAAAAACAAAGCACAAAAGCACCATTAAATTATCAAAAGTACTTCACTTACAATATATTCCAAATCTTCTAAACCATATGAAGCTTTTTATGAGGCTAAAAAATTCAATTCAAATCATCATTCATTGATAATCTGAAATTCTTTTGTGAAAAGTTCTCCTCTGTGCACAAATGCAAATAATCCACGCCATTATTAGTCAGTGAGACCTATTGTATGACTTGTGTATTGTTTAATGTATATCACTCGAATTGCATATGGACCACTATTTTTTTTTTTTTTTTTTGGTGCCTTTTCATACATTTTTTTTTTAGCTTGACACCCCCAGTCACTATTCACTTTTAATATATTGAAAATAGCAGACAGGATTGTCTTCAAAATTTTACCTTTTGTGTTCCACGGAAGATGGAAAGTCAAACAATTTAATGACAGATTTTTCATTTATTCCCGAGGGATAGTTCACCCAAAAATGAACATTCTGTCATCATTTATTCTCCCTCATGCCGTTCCAAACCCGTAAGACTTTCGTTCATCTTCGGGAACACAAATGAAGATCTTTTTGATGAAATCTAATAGATTTCTCTCCCTCCATTGAAAGCTACTGTTCGCAACTACAACTTTGATGCTTCCAAAAGTTCATAAAGAGATCGTAAAACTAATCCATATAAATTGAGCAGTTTAGATCAAATTTTCTGAAGAGACTCGATCGCTTTATATCATGAACAGATTGAATTTAGGCATTTATTCACAACATTCATCAACTCACATATCAATTATGGTAAATGGAAGCTCAAGCAAGTTCGCTTGACATGCAAGAACCAAAGAGGATTATTCTTGTTACGCAGCACGTTTGAGCTTCAGCAAGAGCCAAAGAGGTTCATTCTCATGTTACGCAGCACGTTTTAGCTTCAGCAAGACCCAAAGAGGTTCATTCTCATGTTACGCAGCACGTTTGAGCTTCAGCAAGACCCAAAGAGGTTCATTCTCATGTTACGCAGCACGTTTTAGCTTCAGCAAGACCCAAAGAGGTTCATTCTCGTGTAACGCAGCACGTTTGAGCTTCAGCAAGACCCAAAGAGGTTCATTCTCGTGTTACGCAGCACGTTTGAGCTTCAGCAAGAGGTTTGTTCTCACACGTCAAGCAGGTTCGGTTGAACTTCTGTTTATGTTCCCTGATCAATATTTCATTATTTAAAGCGATCGAGTCTCTTCAGAAAATTCGGACTAAACCGCTCAATTCATATGGATTTATTTTACAATCTCTTTATGAACTTTTTGAAGAGTCAAAGTGGTAGTCGCTTAACTGTCAATGGAGGGACAGAAAGCTCTCAGAATTCATCAAAAAGATTTTAATTTGTGTTCCAAAGATGAACGAAAGACTTATGGGTTTGGAAAAACATGAGGGTAAGTAATTAATGTCCGAATTTTCCTTTTTGGGTGAACTATCCCTTTAAAGAAGGCATTAAACGGAAGTTGCGATAGTCTTTTCTAATTCTTCCCTATTGTGACGTATATCCTTCTTGAACAAGAAAATATAGGGTGGGACTTGATTTTATTCATGGAGAATTGATTGGATGGTTTGCTATTGGTCGATCTCATATATACGTTGTCCTGCCTTCGTGCCAGTAAATGCATCATCAGAGAAGAGATGTCACTGCAAGAGGGAGAGGAAGTTATTGTGATGAAAGACTACGGGTGCACAAGAATAATAATAATTATAAAAAAAATTAAAATACTGCAGAATTCCATCAAAAACAAGAATTGTCCATCTTGGTGTTTTTAAAGCATGCCATAAAACAATTGGTTTTATAGTTTTTGTACATCCAGAGTTTTTGTATTTGCATTTGAATGATATAACTCCAACTTCCTCTTTCGGAACCAACTCCTACTGCTTTGTGTAATGTAAGCCACCACTGTTCTCCATCATCCCCTCTTTCTTTTTGGCTCCAGAGGTCTTGTAAAGAATTGCTGTCCACTTTTGGCCTTCAGACCAGGCCAGAGAACAGGTGGTGAAGCCATCTCCAACAGCTTTTCTTTCGCTTCAGCTCTCTGCGTAAACGAAAACGAGCCATGTGGCGTGCAGAGGCGCGCTGAAGGTGAAGGCAGGACTGGGTCAGCACGGGCACAGGACGGAGAAAGTCTTTCAGGAAATTCCTGCGCAGAACAAAACGTTTGACACAAAGCCTGGTCTTAAAACCAATTGCTACATTTCTCTCCCTTTCGCTCTCACACTCTTTCTCTCCAACGGTTTCCGTGCCATCTGTTTGATTTAAATTTTTTATGTATGAAAAAACCAATGCCCTCTTTTTTAATCATACCGAGCAGTGCTGCATTGCAAACAGCACTGACCTTTTTACAGGCCCTAACTTTGCTGTTACTGGAGGCCTTCTTGCTAAACGATTTGAACACACATGATGGTAATTGACAGCGTATGTTCTTGTTGAAGTGCAATATGGAAACTATTCTTTCTCTCAAATGTAATTTCAAATCACAGGTGTCCAAATACATGAGATTCTGTGGAGTGTTCCTTCATTCCAGTTGATGGGGTCAAGCGAATAAAGAAAGAAAGAAAGGAAGGAAGGGAGGGAGGATTACTGCATCATAACAGATGCAGTCCCTCTGAAATGTATCCCCCAGAGTACTGTGGATTGGAAATATCAGAAAAATCTTGCTCTGACTCGCCCCAATGTCATTTCTAAGTATTCAAATGAGTGGCGAATCATACAACTATGGTTCTGGGCTAATGAATGTGGTCCTCAATGTGACCCATTCACCTCACAATGAAAAAAAATACTTCTTAAGTGTTCATTTTAATTAGTTATGTATTAAATGTATTAAAATGTATTAAATATTTAATTAAAAATGTAATTAGTGTTCTTTTCAGGTGAAAACTTATCTAAATCCTTAAAGGGACTGTGTAGTTTTTTGGTATTTTATTATCTAAAATCATTATTTTTATTCATAAATATGTCCTCAATGGTGTACAAATACCTCTGCCAATTATCTGACTTATCCTCGTAAACGAAGAATTTACTATCTTTATATACATGTGACGGGTAGGTCCACGGAGGCTGCCATGTAGTTCCGCCATCTTGAAAAACTATAATAGGAGTGAGGGTCAAAAAGTACTAGGCCAACGTGTTTCCAAAACGCGTTTTCGTTCAGAGTCAGCGTCACGTAACTGAAAACAGCAGAAACGGAGGAGCAGAGCAGTGAGAGGCGCTTGTCACTGCCCCGGCAGGTTTAAAAGGCTGCATTGCACTGTTATTATTCATAGTGTAACATTCGTTTGTTCGTTGTGTCGAGTTGCAGTTTGTTTGAAATAACAAACCTGTTCACCCGAAGGAAAACTCGACGAAGGGCTATTAGAAGACATCCTGTCATAGCTTTTTGGTACATAACAGCTACCCTAGATGCAACACGCATTTGAAAAAGCGAGGCGCTGGAGAGCACAATTAGTTTGAATGCAAAATACAATTTCACCGCTAGATGGGAGAAATTCCTACACAATGTCTCTTTAATACAATAAATAAAATGTTATATCCATACAACATTTTATATACAGATTTTTTTTGGTGTATGGAAACCAGCAATTCAAGTCCTAAAAACCTGTATTACTTTTGAGTTACTTTCACCAAAATAACTATACAGAAGTAGAACTTAACATTCTAAAATGACTAGGGCTGTAACGATATGCGATATGAAACCGAAATCGCCACACTCAGATCCACGAACCTGCAGAATCGCGACACACCCCTTCCAACTCCCGGCGTTATCCATACCGTCCAGATCCAATGCTACCACATCTTTAAATTACTATTAGTATTATTTGAAGTTAACTTAACATTATAAAATACGTAGACCCGCACCACAAAACTAGTTGAGGATAAATTATTTAAAATTTGGGAATTCCAGCGTTATGGGCATGACAGTCAAAACTTGAAATATAAATTCTCAGAAAATGCTTTAATACCAAACTGTTGAAACGTCTGTTTATCCATAGGATAACCCCTTAAAAGAGTCCAGACATTAGAAAAATATCAGTCTACACATGCGTTTTATATTTAATATTAGGGAAATAGACTAAAAAAAATCTTTAACTTTTAGGAGGCAACGATTTTTTTTTTTTTTTTTTTTTTGTAATTCTGTGAATTACACTGCGCAAATCGGATGAAGAAGGGTTGGCTCTCCACAGAACATAAAATATTCATTTTATTTTATTTTTCGTGTTAGCATTTATGAGGAAAAAACAATGTTACAGACGTGACAGTTCTCCGTTATGGACGCAACCGCTCTGAAGCGGCACTAAAAGACTGCTTTAAAACTTTCACAGAGACATTACACAGAAAGCCTTTCTTTAAAGTGAATTTCGTTTTGTATTAATTGTATCTTAATTTTAATCAATGTTTCATCAACCAATTGCCTGGATTTAATAAGAAGTAGGCTAAATATAGCAGACAATTATAATCATGACACGGAGGTGCCGGCGAGCGCGTCTCATAAATGAACCGAAACTCAGCGTATAAGGTAGCCTATTCACGCACCTGAAAAATATATCTATATTGAAATGTCTACTTGTAAACAGAACAATTCAAAACGAAAGAAAACAGACTGCTCTCTGCTTATGAAATGAAATGTGCATTTCTCTCTGGTGCATTCACTAGCTGCGAAGATCGCGAGTCAGCATCGTCAACTTCATCTTGACTTTATTAATAAACAATTAAAATGTCTCCTTGCTATATTTGACATATTCATAATCATTGCTTTTGCCGGTTCTTTGTGACAGCTTTTAGGTGCTTTATCGGCAGCGCCGCCGCCCTTACATGAACCGTCACCACCGCATCAAAAACACGATTGCGTGATGAAAACATGAAAAATACCACATAAACATAGCCGAACTGTTTAGAAAGAAAACACAGAACGAATAGCCTAATGCGCATACGTCCATCTCGCGAATGTATAGTCTTCTTCATGCCATCTTCACCATTAGCCGCTTTTCCACTGGCCAGCGCGAGCACAGAGGCCGAAATCATACTTCACGGCACTCCTGTAAAAAATAAATCGCTGTACAAATATAAGACGCTTCCATTTAGTCTTTATTTACAGACTTGGACACCACACGCGGCTATTGACTGACCAGGAACAGGTAATTTAGCCTACTTGCATTTTTCATTCGTTAATGTCTCGCGGTCTTGCTGTTTTTTTTTTTTTTTTTTTTTTTTACAATTAAAACTAAAAGTCTGTTGTAACGCAAGCCTTACTGAACATGTACCGAGTAAAATATTACTGAAAATTGTTTAGTAATGCCTTACACTACTGCGTTACAGCAAAAAGTAATATGTTACTGTAATGCATTACTTTTGTAACGCGTTACTCCCAACACTGATTCTGAAGTAGTATTTGTAAGTATACTCTAAGCACTTAGAAGCAGCAACAACAACAAAAATTGTTAAATTATTATTATTATTATTATAATTAATAATAATAATAATAATAATAATAATAATAATAATAATAATAATAATAAGTAAGTTAAGCCCAGTTGTGGTAGGCTGGTATTGCAAGCCAAGTCAAGTAAAACAGAGTTTCTGATCTGGTCAATAATGACCAAGCACATGAAGCAAAATAGGCTATCTTCGATCAAATGAATTGTGTGAAGTTAACAAATAAACCAACTCTAATAGATAAACTATAAAGCTGGCCGAAAGAGCAATACTGACAACAAAATTTGGTGTAATTGCCAAATAAGTTAATTGCCATTAATATGCAAGGTTTTAGAAAAGTATATTCAGTGTTATGAAAAAAGTAGGTCACCATCGGTCACCATAGCTACAATGCGTTCTTTAATTCCCGGTCTTTTTCTGCCCTCTAGTGGCATATCGAAATGAATACAAACCTTAAGAAATTTACTAAAAGACCGAACACAGTAAATAATCATACGAATAAAGTAGGCTATATGTAGACAAAATCAGATGAGCTCAGAATATAAACTCAACGCGTTTAATTCCTCGTTAAGCAAATTGCCGAATATACTCAAATGAGATCGACTCCGACGTCAATAAATGGAGGCGCAAATGCAAAATAAAACAAAAATGTCTTTTATGCACAAACGTCTCTATTTGTACAAATTGCTGCACATTCGTTGAATTCTGAATTTTGCACATGCATTTGAAAGCAATTTGTTTGTGGATAGCCTAAAATATATCTGCAACATTTATCAAGTTCAAGGATAGGCTAATTGTGCGTGCATTTCTTATATGACAGCCTACTAAAATCATAATAAAGTATAGCCTACTACAAAAAATCTTGTCCAATAAGTCCAGAATATGAACGCAAAGCGTTCATTATTATTAATTATTATTTTTATTTAATAATAATAATAAATAATACTAATTATTAAAAATAATAGTTAAATTAAAATTATTATTCATAAAATAATAAATATTTATTTCTGAATAATACTAATATTATTTAACTATTTTTGTTGTTGCAGTGCATTCTTTGAATTCTGAAGTTTGTGGATAGTAGCCTAAAACATATCTGCAACATTTATCAAGCTCAGGTGCGTGCATTTCTTAATTAATATGATTCTAAACTCATAATAAAGTACTACAAAAACCAGATAAGTCCAGAATTTGAACGCAAAGCGTTTCATTTGACGGTAAGCAATGTCCTCCCATAGAAAGTCATTATAAGAACGCTAAATATAGCTTAAGGCATATTCGAATGCGCCTCTTATTATGTCGAAATAACGAGATATTTATGTCGAAATAACGACTTATTATGTCGTTATAACAAGATATTATGTCGTTTTAACGAGATATTATGTTGTTTTAACGACTTATGTCGTTTTAACGAGATATTATGTCGTTTTAACGACTTAAGTCGTTTTAATGACTTATTATGTCGTTATAACGAGATATTATGTCGTTTTAACGACTTATTAAGTAGTTTAAACGACTTAATTATGTCGTTATAACGACATGATATCTCTTAATACTGTGAGAACACATAATACTGTGTTCATATGATGTCGTTTTAACGACATACTAAGTCCTTAAAAAGGACTTAATAAGTCCTTAAAACGACATAATATCTCGTTATAACGAGATACGTTTTCTTTTTCTTTTTTTCTCACCTTGCGGTTCAGGGCTTCCGTATACTTTAACTGGGTGTTAGCGTCATTTTTACCATGATCTGTCTGCATACGTGATTGGCTGGAAGGTGGCTGTTAGCTTGGTCCATTTAGAAGTGGCAACTAGGTTTTTCTTCAACTTCCAGTACTTTTAAGTCTCATGGGTTGATTTTTATCTGACAGCTTTTAAACACATTAAATCTGTCTTGAAACTTCTTGTTTTTTAGTTGAAGAAACACCCAGCTAAACAATCTACTGCACAACGCATCTTTTGTCCATCAGGTCATTCTGAAAAGACTTTGGATGCTAAACGAAGAGCTAACATGTTGTTGTTAGTCATCTGAGGTGAAAATAAGAGCGGTTTCCCTCTTCTTTCTCTTTCACATGATTAATGTGCTATAGGAGTATGAGCTTTGGCTTCAACAAATCGTATGCTCTGACTGGATCGATGGAAATAAGTTTCGTGTTGAAAAGCAAATAACATTGTGTTTATGTATGTGTGTGCCATTTCTCTGCTGGAGGGGATTCTCAAGACATTGTTTTGGAAACACTGACTCTGTCTGTTTTTCTTTCAGGTTGACATGTTTATCCCACCGGGTTGAGATTTGACAAATCACATGGAGTGTTATGGAGGAAATACCCTGATCGTCTTGGTGTCGGGATTCCCTGAGTGAGGGACATGATGGAGAGATATCCTGCTTGGAGAAGATACCTGGCTCTCAAGAAAGCGTGTGAGAGAAAGACAGAGAAGAAACAGGATTGATGGTCCTTGTCTCTGTGTTGATTGGCTGGGTGATCGGTGAGTTGTGTTCATCAGCATGGTAATGGTATAACCACTCTCTCTCTCCTGTTTTCTTCTCTTCCCGCTCTCAGATAGTTTAGCATTAATTGGCCCAGATTCTGACCAGTATGATTAACTTTTGGGGGCATTTGGCATTTCGGAGGGGGGACACATTTGTCACGTTCATACCCACAATTCATAAGCTTGAGCAGTGGTGTAGCACTGTTATTATTATTATTATTAGTTATTATAGAATTAGTTATCATATTATTATAGAATCTTCTGTAGGTGTTTTACATGTATTTTGGAATCATGCATTGCATTATGTTGTGTTTTAGGATTGACGGAAATTTCCGTAAAATTACTGGGTAATGTTCTGGCAGAAAAGTACCAGTACTTTTACCATTTTTGTTTTTTACAGTGTAGTAGTAGTATTATTACCATCAACAAGAGGAATAATAACGATATATACAATAAATATGAATATAATATGCAATGTTGTCAATAGTAACTTTTATAATGTTAGTAGTACTTTTATATACTATGTAATATACTATTATTATTATTATTATTATTATTACCAACAACATTACCTTTGTCATCGGATCTCATCCTCAGTCTTCAGCCATCCGTCCATGTGAACTCCCACCTGCATCTGCAATAGAGACTCTAGTTAATCTTCAGCTAAGTTACCATTCTACTATCATCTGTTTAAAGACTCACCTTATCACCGACTGCTTCTGCAAACCTCTTAATAAACTTATTCACTTACCACCTGTCTGACTCCTGTTCCATCCGTGACAACCTTGAATTAAAAAAAAATCTCATCTAATCAATTAATGATAATAAATGATAATACTACAAAAGAATGAGGAAAGGTAATGACAAACAATAAATAATAAATAATATATAATGTTTAATATCAATAAATAATGATTTTATATATATATATATATATATATATATATATATATATATATATATATATATATATATATGTATATGTATATAACGAAACATTTATATATAATAAATTGCCATTTTATGCCTAAATAGTTCAGTTTAATGATTTATATATTCGTTTTTTCACAAAACATGTTGCACTAATGAAATTATTTTGCAGACATTTTTTTGCAATGCAATTTAATAAATTCCTCTTCCTGTCATTCAAAGTCAAATTCCAATGTAACATCCTGTGAGATACGGCCATTTCACTTTAAATTCACACTACTAAATGGTGTAAACGTGTTTGTTTGTGTATGTGTGACTATGGTTACATTTATTGAAAGGAATTATTTGATCACAGAATAAGAGGATAACAGTGAGAAAATTAATAATCAAACAGTATGTCCGGTACAGCTGTGGGACAGAAAGTTTTCCCCTGGCTTTAGAACATTTCTCAAATTACTTTCTTGAATTTCATTCCAAGGTGGATTAGCAGAATGTTTGTGGTGGTTATGAGCGTTTGAAGCGTTTATAAAGAACACTCTCACTAGCAATATTTCCATCTTGGAAGCATCTTATGAACAAAATGCACATGCACATCTGGTTTTAAGTCTTTAAGGACGAAAAAGAAGAAAACAAACGGACACTGCACTCTGCAAAGAAGAAAACCCTCATGGCCAACGCAAAAAGCTGAGAAACTTATTTCAAAACAGGATGAGATAAATGACAAAACTAGTGAAGGATAGTTCTGTGTTACAGGCTGAATCTTTTCAGTGCTCATCTGTCTTGTTCACAGACCATATGCTGCATATATCACAATCTTCAATCCAATTGGCTAGTTTTCTGGTAATTCCAGGAGTTAGGGTCAAAGGGTCAAAGTTTGCCTAGTTAGGACATGGACGTGACGTGAGTATATGTAACTACACAATCTGGTTCGGAAAAACATCTTACTCCATTGGAAATATGCTAAGCTGGTTATTATGTGAATGTATATGTGTGTCTGGGGTTAAAACCACATATATTCACTTCACCACAACTGATCAAGGACATTTAGTGACAAGGACACTCACATCTGCAGATTAAAATGAGACCAATTCAGTAGTACTCCAGTGAGTCATGAAAATTAACACCGCACGTTTTCATTTGCTCTGTGCGGTTTATTTTGGTTCGGTTTGATAGTCAGCAGATTCATTCCTCTTCCCTATCCATATTCTCCAAAAACCCTTTGGTTTGTGCACACAGTTAAGAGCTTTAAGATTTTTTTAATCAATCTCATTAAATGATTGGGCAATTAATTAATCAAAATGATCACCATTAAAGGATTTGTTCACCCAAAAATCAAAATGATCCCATAATTTACTCCCCATCAAGCCATCTTAGGTCTATTTGACTTCAAACACAATCAGAGTTATATAAAAAAAATCCTGGCTCTTCCAAGCTTAATTATGGGAGTGAATAACTGAGATTTCGAAGCCCAAAAAAGCGCATCCATCCATCATAAAAGTAATCCATATGACTCCAGTGTGTTAATAAAGGCCATCTGAAGAGAAGCCATGCGTGTTTGTAAGAAAAATATCCATATTTATAACTTCACTTCATTTATAACAATCACTGGCTTCCGGTAACAGCTGTACAGTAGTCTAGTTCTAGCAGAAGAGTGATCTCTGGCCAGACGAATGACGTATTGACAAACACAGAAGTGCAAATCAAAACACCGGTCATGAATTAGAAGTCTAAAATGAGAATTTTTAAAGAGAATTTAAAATTCTCTTGAGTTTGTTGCCCAGTTTGTTGCCCATTTGTTTGAACCGTGAGATGGATGCGCTTTTAGATGGATGCGATGGATGCGGCTTCAAAAACTCTGGCACTATTCACTGCCATTATAAAGCTAGGAAGAGCCAGGATATTTTTATATAACTGCGATTGTGTTTGGCTGAAAGAAGAAAGTCCTATACACCTAGGATGGCTTGAAGGCAAGTAAACTATGGGATAATTTTCATTTTTGGGTGAACTATTCCTTTAATTTCAATATTTGCTGAGTAAAACCCATTGCCTTATTGTAGCCAGGGACGTAGTAAACATTATAACACTTTTAGAAATGTCTAATTTGGCACCCACTCCCACCTTTAAAGGAATAATAATTATTTTTGAATGGTTTTATTTTGCTTGCCGCCAGGATGAAGGGAAAACAATGTAGCCGCCTAGTTAAATGGCAATTTTAAGATGTCCAAATGGCCGCCAAATAATTGTGGCAACAATCCTTTGATTTTCCTGCCAGATTTTAGTACTTTAGCTACCTTCAGGCTTATATTGAGTGATATATACTGTAATACATTCTGTAATACAACTGTATACATTCAAACTAAAGCTCAATCTGGCAACCAAAGTCTTGTCAATAAACCCAGAGCTCCTTTAATAACAAACCAATGTATATTTGTGACCGTTCCCGAGATCCTCCCAGCACGTGTTGGGACCTAAGTTGGACACTGGACTTGTTGCAGGAAGCTTAATTCTTGCTGACAGCCCAGGCATGGACCAAGCAGCGGCTACTTTCAACACAGTTGTGAGAAGAGCAAGGCATTAAAGCGAGCTGTAAAGTTTGCAGAGAGAGAGAGCTGTTGATTTGAGTGAATGCCTCACTGTCGAAAACAGCCAAGTAAATATGTGAGGGTGGCCTGCAGTCGATGAGTTTAGGTAAAACGTCTCGTAATCTGCAGCTTTATACCAGTCGAAACTGTTCATGACCTTGCCACCCCATTTAAAGTCATTCCTTCATTGTCTTCCTGTAAACCTTCAGTCCCAATCTGGAATTTAGACCCATTTCCCCACAACCAGAGCATTGGTTGCCCAGTCTGTAGCTGTACATACATCATTAAATTGGTTAGAAAAATTAGGTTGCATAACAGCAACATTTTTATGTGAATAAAGTTGTGGAAAATGGTGACCAAACAGATTTTGCCATTTTTGCTGATTTGGACACAGTCTGTTGGCTTTTAATTGTCTTCAACCAAAACTAACATTTATATATTTCTATCTTTCTCTTATACGTGCCTCCTTTTTCTTTTGGTTGGAAACCTAATAAAGTCACCAAGAGGCATTTTGAAGTTTATAGTCTTTTTTTTTTTTTTTTCCTCTCTAGCTTTGTGGTTTTCAGAGAATGTCCCTGTATTGGGTTTGGCAGGGCAAACTCCTCTCTTTTTCTAGCTCTGGAAAAGTATAGTAATGCAGTAAAGCATGTATTGATGTTTATTTTTTTAATTTGGGTTTGTGAGATGGGGCTAGTTGAGAAGAGTTTAATGGTGTTCAAATTCCCAAGGGTCAAATAGACCCAAGTGTTAACAGATCACCCTGAGAGACTGCATTTCATTGTATTCTCTAGAAATCCATTAAACAATAGTGGAACAACAGAGACGGGACACAGAGGATTAAAAAAGAAACAAAACTTCTGTTTTTTATTATTGTAAAATACATACAGAAGAAAACAAATCCAGAACAACAACAACAAACAACCGTTTCATCTTACAAACATATTCCATGAAAATACGGATAAGCCAGATAAACTCTGCCAAGGGATTGGCAGGGACATAACTGTACAAAATATGGGACCCAGACAAGCTCTCCTTTAAGAATTAAGATCTTCAAGACTCCTTAAATCTATTCATTGGGTTAACGCTAAAAAAAGCGCTAATTATTTTTAAAAACTTGTATCGTGTTTCACAAGCTTGAGGGGAAAGGATCTTTAATTCTCTCATAGGTTTCCTGAAAAAAATACTCTCTCCATATACATATAAATACATTTGTGCTGTGCAAATTGCAAGAGTAAGGTCATCCTTAGGATCTAGAACCATCAAATATACCAGGACATACATTGGAAGACAACAGCCATGGTACAAAGCATCTGAGTGAATGAGAATTTGCATGTTTTGTGTGTGTAGATGTGTGTGCACATGTAAAGAAAATGATTATGTTCATCCCAACCCATTGTAAACATAGACGTGTTGTCGTCTTGAGTCCATTCTTTCTATTCTAGTGTGGGTAAGCTGACTTGTTGAGCCAGTACAATGTGTTTGTAAAAGCAACATAGCGAAGAGTCCCAGCTATACATATAATCTGACATAACAGAGACCTAAACTAATACAGCTGCCTCTGGTGGTAGACAAAAGCCCAGGCTGTCTTTAAAGCGCTTAATAAAAGCCTGGCCCTTTCTCACTGGAAGAAAGCCAGTGAAGAAACCACAAACTTTGATAAATAATATTACACAAAATATCAAAATAGTTTCAGGGAGCCAGCTTCCCAATATTTAAACAAGTATTTTTTACCTTTCTTTTTTTATGTTCATCACTTCAATGTATCCGGTGTTTATCTCATAATGAACAATTTTTTTTGTTTTTACCTTTGTTCTAGTTACTGTACGATAAATAAAAAGATGAGGCATTGTTTTGCTATTAAATGTCACGAATGCCCTCAAAAGTATTCCCTGACTCTTTGATCCTGTACACTATTATACATGGTACGAACTTTTGGTGATGTAGGCTGAGGAGTGACCGAACTCACCATAATTGGTGGGGGGGAAACAGTAAAAAAAAAAAACTGTCATGTGACATTAGCAGGCACCGACCCCAACCAATGAGAGTTGCTCTTCAGGGTTCTGTCTGGACACTTGATCCGGTCCTACCATTTCCCTGGGATTGGCGTACCGCACTCGTACCATGCAACGTAGGTGATGTGAGAGTTTCCACCTATCTGGCCGAAGTGGACTGGCTCTTGTCTCATTGCTCTGTAGAAACCTGAAAATCATCAAGAAAAGCATGAGCCAAGTAATTGACCCTTCGCTAAGCCACGCCCGAAAACCGCCACTGGCCAATCGTGTCTTAGCAACCATAACTAGGCGCGGAAGGTCTGGCAAGCTTTCGAGCGAGGGAAACATGCCGAAGCGTGGTGCGTGTGGATTGTGCAAATCTGATACCCGGTATCCTAAAAGTTTGGATGGGGGAGTGGATTTTTTTTTCCTTCCCGAAAATCTAAAAGTCAAGGGGAGAAATTATGTGCATGGCTCAAGCAGTGTGGGAGACCCCATTCACAACTAAATGTCGACAGGATTAACAAAAACACCTATTCCTTGGAAGTTGGAAATAATTACGGTTCTTTGTTCATAATGCACGTTTTAACGTAAAATAAGACGTTTAAAGACAAGACGGAGGCTCACTGACATACTTTAAAATATATTTCAGCATTTTGTTAATCGACGGCTTAAGTTACCCCTGACGGAGTAACTTTAACCCAATCCGATCGCGGCTCTCCCGGTGTTAGTGTTATTCCACATGATTTATGGATAAACGTTTTGATTTATAATTATTAGATTAGTTTCACATTTCACTTACCCTGCTGTGCACGAACATAGCTGTTCCTCAATTTGTGTGTTTCCCATGTGAATGGTCAGCGTATGAAGCGGCGGCTGCTGCGACTATAGGCTTTAGCTTCAATTTTTATGAAATTATTGTCTAATCGGTTGCATATTATGTCGTGGATATATCCCTCGAATGCACACTGCAGTCCCTTTTGTCTTGCTCTCTCAGATATTTCACATGTTCGCCAAAAATTACTAATTATCTCATTGGGAATGTCTGACACCGGTGCATACACACTGTAATAGACGTGCTAGACGCGAAAGCTTGACAGGCGTAGCAACAGTAACTAAGTAGGGCGGGGCTTAGCCAAGGGTCAATTGGTTGCATCCGAACTTGCATACTTCCTGACTATTTAGTAGGCGAAAAACAGTATGTGACAAATGAAGTATGTCCGAATTCACAGTACTCATAAGAGAGTTGGCAAAAAGTATCCGGATGACCAACGTCTACCGGCAAGATTCTAAAGGGTGCATATAATGGACACTTTACTATCTCATGAGTCCACGGGAGAAGTTTATGAGTGGAAGTGAAGCGACGCAACTAACACTAGAAGGTCACTTGATAAGGGTAACATGGCAAATGTCGTACGTCCGGATTACATTCATACTACAGACATTCATACTATATAGAACATACTTTTTTATTCAAAATAAGTACCTACTCAAGAGAGTATGTGATTTTATACGCAGCCATAGTTAACTTACCCTCATGTTAGAAACCCGTAAGAGGTTCTTTCACGCCATGTCGGAATTACCGTAATTACAATAATTACAACTTGTTAATTCTGCATTTTCTGAGAGCTCCCACTTGACCACTGCAGGTTATTTTTGCTGTTTGATAGTGTTAGTGTTATAGAAATGCATAATTCCGAGTCTAGGATGTGTAAAGCTCTGAGTAGAACGTCAACGAGTCTTATAATTACGTTTATTACGGCATGGTCTCGACGCAGCAAAAGTCTGCATGGGGACTGAAGATTTAAAGCTTCAAGAAGGAGGCAAAGGTATGAGTTTCATAAAAGTGTTTTTTATGACTTGTATATCAATATCTAGACTGTATAAATTTATTACTTTATATTAAGTTTTCAGAAGTCATACAATAGATTTGTGTGAATAGCCAAAATTAATTATTATTCACTGATTATCCATCCCTCTTGAGCTGTTAACTGCTGCGAATGGATCATTGATTCAGTGAGTTCAGAAGCGGCTCAATACAATTTCACAATTAATCATTCAGAAGAGTTTTGTGAACTGGATCAAATGGTTTTAAAAGAAAGCTTCATTCTGGGTTTGGAACTTCAAAAGATGAGTAAATAATGAATTTCTTTAAAAGCACAGTAACATTATCAGTGGTTTCTTGCAGTTCTAATACCTGGCCTGGTTGGTAGCTGGTCTGCAGGAAGCTGAGTTCCCGTTCTGCCATCCAGGAATGAGTCCACAAACTGGCAGTGGTCTTCACCGTGACCCGTCTGGTCTCCAATATTGTAGAATTTACCTAAAGGAACAGGGAAGAAAAGAACTGCTAATTTATAATCTATTCCCGCATAAAATTAACCCAATGTATGGATCAGTTTTCAGAAGACTGACCGTTGAGGGAGTCACTTAGGTAGATCTTGTACCGAAGGGAGTTGCAGAGTTGGATGCCAACAAATTTGCGGTACCATGTCCTCTTCACATACTGCTTCCCGTTGCACTCGGAGTAGGAGTCAGTTTTAAAGGGGAACTGGGTCCAAATGGCATCTTTACCTGAAAAGCATGCCGAGAAACCCCAAGATGTTATTTTACGAACTGACAAGGCCAGTTCTGGCACAGATCGAGCAAAAAAAAATGTTTCTTTCAGTGGTCTTTTGAAAAGATTACTGACCCCGTTTTTGTTTATACACGTGTTAGAAAAGGCTTGCTGGACACTAAGAGCCGAGGGGCTGCTCCGTTAGTCTGTTTCCATTGGCTCCTGTCATAACCTTGTCTTACTATTGGCTGACTTCACTCCCTATATCCATTGTTCATTACACTCTATTTTGTGTGGAATAGACAATACACAGGAAGAAATCGAAGGAGATGAATATCAAATTGGCCCATTCTTGCAACTCACTAAGTGCAAGACAGCAACCAAGGCCCTTATTTGAGAACAGGGATGGAAGAGGATGGTGTTATCCATTTGCTACTCTTGAGTAAATGTTTTATCTGGCTGAGATCTTGGTATGGAAGAAGTGAACTCATAGGAAGTCTCCACAGCTCCTTTACTCGTTCATTTTCTTTCCTCTACTAGGACTGCTCATTACATTATCCATTTATTCAACAGATAGGAATTTATCACCTGAGAGAAATAGGGTGCAAAGCAGAAACACGTACCTGAGACGTTCTCGCTCACTCGCGGATCCGCTGCAAGAGAAAACAAGGCTCAAATGAGGAGAAATCAGAAATTATGGTTTTGTTTTACAGCCACCTGGTCATAGAGACGATCAAAATGATCTGTAGCCCGCAGGAAAGTTACATACACAAATCGGCCAAATCTGCATTGGCTATCCATGGGTGGGCAGAGTGCCTTGAGCAAAAAAAAACAAAAGTACAATAAATTCCAACAAGCAGAAAATACTGTGCTTTTCCAGCGGATTTTGAATCTCCCTTATGAAGAGAGATCAGCTGGCATGAACTAACCTGCTGGATCTGCCAATACTATAGGGGAGAGACTGAGCCTCAGGGGCTTTGGCGGTAAAATCTCATCATTCAGTTTTCCTCTATTTCTTTCCCGTCATCGCACATATGGACTCTTTCCCTCCTAGTTGCCTTTGCCCTGCTTTCCATTCTGTTGCTAGACTTTCTTTATCCAGGCCAGACGAGGTTTAAAACTAAAGCCTCCTCCCATAAAACATGTGGATGATATGGGTCTTTATTTGTTTCTTATTTATGATATGTTGTTAGTGAGCTTGTAAGACAGGGAAAGGTTGGCTGTGTGACAACCCTCCAGGGGTGCATCAGCAGGCAGTGATGGGGCCAAACGTTACGATAGTGTATATATATATATATATATATATATATATATATATATATATATATATATCTTGGTAGTCCATCGATATCGATGATGATCCTTTACACAACTCATCTATTTGTGGGCTCGTATGTGGCTATAGAGTCCAATCCTTGAACGGCACAGCCGTTTGCAGTAGGGACATGGGAACTGTCCTAGTTCAGTACTTGCAGATTCGACCAACTTCCTCCTATCTCGGGCCTCAGTGATGTGCACGCGGCGTCTCACCTCGAATGCGCCTTGTGCCTGCCTTGAGAGAGTACACCAGCCAGACCTGTCTTGTGCGCGAAGCTCTAGATCTTTTGGGGCGATTCCAGTAGGACTTCACACAGTCTTTGAACCTTTTGCGTGGTCTGCCACGCTTTCGTTTGCCTGAGGAAAGCTCACCATATAGAAGCTGTTTTGGCAATCTACTGTCGGCCATACGAATGACGTGCCCTGTCCAACGAAGCTGAGATTTTAAGATCATGCCTTCGGTGCTGGTTGTCTTGGCTCTGTCCAGGACCTCCAGGTTCAGTATGCGGTCATGCCAGCTAATGCAGAGAAGTGACCTCAGACTGCGTATGTGGAATTGTTCCAGCTGTTTCAAATGTCTTCTGTACAAGGTCCATGTTTCACATCCATACAAAAGGCCAGTAAGAACAATAGCCTTGTACAGTTTTACTTTTGTGGTTAATCTGATGTTATGTTGGTTCAGTACCCGGTTTTTCAAGCGGCCAAGAGCTTGACTTGCTTTGCATATACAGGCACTGATCTCCTTGTCTATTGTTCCATCGCAAGAGATAACACTACCCAAGTACTTGAAATGTTCGACTGTCTTTAGTTCTGTCCCATATATATATATTAAATATCATGAATGATTAATTCAGAAAAGTCATTAAGTTTTCCAGGAAGTTGCACCTCATGAAGTTTTACAACCGGAACTAAGCCTGCCTTGTCCTAAAAGGGTCAAATTAAATTAAATTTGGGGGACAAAAGTTCTTCAAGTAAGCAGTGAGTATATTTTGTTAAAAAGTTTTTAATTAAGAATTAATAGAAAACGCATTACCAGACTCTGTGTTGAAAGACACTGGTTCGCTGGGTGGCCCTTCGCCAAGCTCATTCTTGGGCTTCACCTTGAATTCATAACTGTAAGGTAAGAAAAACAGAGGTGATGGGACATTAAGTTTCTGCTTTGATCCTCATAAAACCATTAAGTATATTCATTTCAGATCTAATGTTAAGCTTCTGACAGTGTTCTGACAGTGCTTCTTAGACTGCTTAATCCCAAATTACTAAAATGTACTTCTGTATTGGAATCCTGGTGGGTTGTTGTCAAATTCCGAGTAAAATTAGGTTCTTATTTCCCGTCTTCTGAGCCCTGACACTTGATATATTTATTCTGCAGAGAATGAGGACTCAAATCCTGTGGCCCCCTTTTAATGGATCCTCCATGTGTGATCTAGAGACATAACCAAGGCCCACGTGCCTTGAGAAGCAGTCCATAGGAAGCCCTGGTTTATATTGTGTCACCAGATCTTGAGCCTATATTCAGCCTCATTAAAAAGCTAGCAAGCGTGACGGCTCCCCTACAGCCAGACCACAGCGCACACATTCAACACCTTGTCCAGACCTCAGGATGCGTGCAAGTCTTAACACCCGAGGTATTTCACACCCACATCAACTAAAATACATCTATCAAATTCAGCAGAGTGCCTTAAATAGAGAGGTTGGCGTTCTGCATTGTGACTGTACCTGCTCTCTGGTTTGAGGTTCTCCACAGCCGTATGAGTCTGGTTGGTGGTCAGAATAGAAACCTGTTCACCATCAGGACCTTTAGTTGTTGAGATAACCTCATATTCTGTGAAAAGTCAAATGACAAGGAAATGGGTAAAGAACTGACTGGTCACAGTTTGGTTACACCAAAGTTGAGAGTTAGTTTCTGACAGTTCAAAGTTGACAGTGTTCGACCGATCAAAGTCGAGGGTTAGTGTTTGACTGATCAAATTCGAGGGTTAGTGTTTGACTGATCATAGTTGACCAATCACGTTAGAAGATTAATGTTTGTTTAGTCAAAGACAAGGGTTAGTGTTTGACTGATCAAATTCAAGGGTTGGTGATTGACTGACCAAATTCAAGGGTTAATGTTTTACTCAAAGTCAATGGTTAGTGTTTGTTTGAATAATCACAGTCAATGCTAGTGTCTAACTTATCTAAGTTATGGGTTAATTTTTGACTCATCAAAGTTGACCAATCAAAGTAAATGGTTTGTGTTTTACCAATCAATGTTGTCAGTTAGGTTATTGCTAGTTAGTTTTTGACTCATCAAAGTTGACAAATGAAAGCAGAGGGTTTGTGTTTGATCAATCAAAATCATGGGTTAGTGTTTGACATCACAGTCTTGGGTTAGTGTTTGACTGATCAAATCCAAGTGTTAGTGTTTGAGTCATACCCTAACTTTTGACTTTGATACATCAAAGACAAGGTCAAATTCCATTCTAACACCACAATATATTACACATTCCATTCCTCAGATACAAATGGGTATAACCCAATAGACATTAGACTATAGGTTTCCTTTGATAATCCATCCCTCTGTCCTACCTGTTGTTTCATTATCGGTTTTCTCCCAGTCGAGAATAATGAAGGAGGGGCATCCTTCCACTGTTACAACGGTGAGGTTGGATGGGGCTGTTCTTGGAGGGTTGGTGACATTTTGTTCTCCACCCTCCTCCTCAGGGAAGTAACTCAGAGAGGTGGTGATGGAGCAGGGCTCATCTGGCTTCTTATCTGTCTTATAGACCACATGTGGAGCTGGACAACAACACATTTATGTTTAAATTCAGACACTTATTTTCTTTGCTTTGGCTCTGAAACTCAAATTAGCATCATTCAGAGTTCTTGGCATGCAAGGCTACAGTGATTATGAAAGTATCATTACCAATGTAGCGTTCTTTGCCCAAGGCATCAACTTTAGAAGCAGGAACAGAGCTGAATATGGATGAGTTCTCCCAGGTCTCAAATCGGGGTGCTAGGACACCAAAAATATGAACAGTGTCAATAATTTCAAACCAATGGTTAATAGATTGTTACCGCCAGGGTATTTTTATACACCACGTGAAAATGTATTAAAAATGTATAACCTTCTGCAGAATAATGAGGAATATTATAAAAAATCCCCATGAAGACAAACCTGTCACTGCAGGAGCAGATGTTGTCTTTGGTTTGGATGGTTTTGCTGTAGCAGGTGGCAGCTTGGGTTTCAAGATAGAAGCTTTGTCCTGATTCAGGTCTGTTATCTTGTCTGCTGTGTACATTAATGAGTGAGTGAATAAATTAAATGTTTAAAAATAAATGTTTTAAACATAACATCTTCCTAAGTTGTTCAGTGTTAACTGGCAGAAAAGCCTGTAAAAAAATGTAATTCACATTTTTGTAGTCTAAGGGTCAATTGTTATGACAAAATAATTGTTCACTCCTTTTGGTTGTACTTTTAAAGTTCAATTAACTTTTTACCCACCTAATCCTCCAGGCTTGCCCACAAGATTAGGCTTTTTTACTGGAATAGGAAGGCGTGCAGCTGGAGAACCTGCAATGATGGAAGTGAAAGTGATGAAGTGAAGTCAGGCCAGAATCAAGTTTCCTCTCCCTCTTCCAGTAATAAATGAACAAACAAGGATGCAGTAAGTCAAAAATGGCACCAAAAACACAGCAGTAAGAGGTCAGAAGTAGCCCTTCTATCTATTTGCCACACAACCCACTTATTATCTACCTTTTACCTCTTGGTCATATTTTTTGGATATTTGGTATTAATTTCCACTGCCATGTGGATGACACTCAGCACTATTTGTCCTCCTAGCCTAATTCTACTCTTTGTTCTTCTTCCCTTTTGAACAGTTTAGATGAGATCTAATCCCGTTCTCCTGCAGTTCTTCTTGTTCTTCTTGTTGGCACTAAATCCAATCTGGCAAAATTTGACAGCTTTTCACTTACTATTTATATTTCCATAATTTCCCTGTCTTCTCAGATTAAGAGTTTTGGTGTCATCCTTGATAGTAGCTTGTCTTTTGAAAGACACGTTAATATTGTCACTCGGTCCGCATATTTTACGGAACATCAGTCGTCTTAGTCCATTTCTTACACTCACTACCACTCTTGTACATGATCTAGTTACTTCACGCATTGATTACTGTAACTCTCTCCTATTTGGGTTACATCTAAATCTTCTCCATAGTTGGTCCAAAACTCAGCCACCCAAATAATTACTTGAATCCTCTTCCATTAAACACATCTCTCCTGTGCTTTATCAATGGCTGGCTTCCTGTTAAATATCGTGTAGAGTAAGAGATTCAGTTTTTCACTTTTAAAGCTCTGCATAATCTTGTACCCTCATATCTCTCTGACTTGCTTCACATTTATACTCCCACCCGTACTCTTAGATCTTCCTCATCTTGTTTCCTTTCCCTTGTTCTCAGCTGTTCGTTTAACCAATATGGGATCCAGAGCGTTCAGCTGTGCTACTCCTCGTCGCTGGAACTCTCTTCCGCAATTTATATGTGAAAGTGATTTTCATTACTTTTAAACCATGTCTTAAAACTCTCATCTTTTAAAATGATCTTTTCCTGATTAATTTTAATTTATGGATTATCTTAATGCTGATGTTGCTTTGATTGTATTGTCTTTCTTGTATTTCATGACTGTCATTAAGTTGTAAGATGTCCTCGATTGTTTTGAAAGGCACCTATAAATAAAATGCATAACTATTATTATTATCCTGCTCATGCTATTCACACATCTTCCTAATGTTCTCTTAACTTAAGATTTAATTCTCATGAAAAACAGTGGAACACATCACTACCAGCCTCAACTTTGTTTAGCTACTTTTTCAGCAAAGCAAAAGGCAATACGAATTGAATGCAAAATTTCCCTTTAAATTTTTTGGGGTTGAATGAGTTTGACACCTCTTCGATTTTAGGGTGATTTTTTTTTTCGCGCTTTCAGCTTTTAAAAATTTATATTTCGAATTTTTGCCTTTATTATGATTGGACAGTTGCAGACAGGAAGCAAAGTGGGAGAGAGAGAGGGGGACAGGATCAGGAAAGATCCGCGATCCGGGACTCGAACTTGGGTCGCCCGAAGCGCAACAGCGCTACATGTCAGCGACGCTATCGGCGTCGACTGCTTTCAGCTTTTAAGACATTGGCCTCTTAATAAAAAGGAAAGGGAAATAAATCCAATAAACCAATTTGAAAATGGAAAGGACAAGAAATCTCCTAATATGAAAACAGTGATTTTCAAATCCTTGATCTATGGAAACTAGAGTATCTCATACTCTAAATAATAAAAAAACTGACTATGATTGTTTACTTTTGAGAACCTGCAATTTGGATGCTTTGCTAAATGGGAGCAGCAAATTGCTCAAACTCAAAGTTAATTGGAAATGAGAGAAAATTGGTCGTTTTCTTTCTCATTGCATGGATGAAGTCTAACCATTGGCACTTCATCCACCTTTCAAGCCTTCTGTTCTCAGTGCCGTCTTGGAGTAATCCACCCTTCCCAGAAAAACTGATTCAATTTAAATCCAAGGCACCAGATGTGAAACCCTCAGTTCATCACAGGGCAATCAAACAGAGCTCAGCTCACTAAACCCTGTGGTACGAGTTAAAAATTGCAAAGCTGGGTGGTGAAAAAGCCAAGCTTTGCTGAAAATAAAACTAAAGACCAACAGATTGAAACAGAATTTCCAGAGAGGTAGCTGAGGTTTTCGGTGGTGATGCCCAATGTTTTGGGTGATCTAAAACTCTTGTGGTATCATAACAGTGGTTAGACAATTTCAGGCAGTCACTGTCAAGCAAATCTACCATGAGACTCCTCTTTAATGAGAGCCACCACTGATCTCCACAGATCTCTGGCTTTTGGTCAGAAGATAGAGAATCCATGCCAACAAACTGTGCTAATTTAAATGATCTGTTTTGTTGTATTCCACTGTCTTTGCACAAGCTATAAGATGTGGCATCACTTTGAAGACCTGGGATTGTTTTGTTTGTCATCAAATGATTAAATAATAGGGAAGAGTATGAACAGGTAAATATCCAAACATTTAGTGTAGTCGTACATACTTTTGGGAATTTAAATATCGCAGTGGTGGAGTCATACTGCATGGTCTTGGAAAGTACGCCATATTGCAGAAGTCTGCTGCGTCTTCCAAAACCAAATCTAGTCAGAACCGATACACCGTGTGAATTGAGTTCACACGCATATGTTGTGTCTGTTATTGTGCTGTTACGTGATTGTATGAAGTCAACTAGTTCATAGCGCTAAAGCAATTCTTAGTAAGGTCCCCTTGAATTTTGGCATTTGTGTTGAAAATAACAGTAATGTGAATTAATAGGATGTGGATAAATACTAAAATGTTGTCATCTTTCAGCCTTTTTTGTTTTTGTGACAGAGATAAACAATATGGCATATTGAAAAAGACCTCATACCACATAGAAGCTTGTGACTACAATAAAGCATGCAAGTAGTCATGCACACAATGAACTTTATCCAGAAGCAGCTACAGTCCTCTGCAGAAGGGAGTTTCAAACATTATTGCTGAAATGCACAAATAAAAGAGCCACAGAATGTTATGAGAGAGTTTAGGACATTGCGGTGGGTTGCTGTGTCCTCCAAAAGACATGTTTTTCTCTTGAAAATAAATGTCCTACAGCACCATGATGGTTTAGAAATTAAAGAAACCAATCTGGGGAAAAGCTTTGACAATTACACCACAAAGCTCGCGGCAGCATGGGATCTGCAGAAGCTTGCAAAACGACAACAAACGTTGATGACAACAGGCAGATTTGCGAGCAAATGGGTTGACTGGTGAATGAGTGGATGGATGAATGGACAGACACGAGTTTACAGGAGATTATGGATGGGAAGGACACCAACATGGGCATATGGGCTGCGTCACAAACAATATTTCTGCAGGTTAATGATGGCTAACACACAAACAGGACGAGTTGGCTCTGTTTACCCATTCTTGGTCTGGACCACATGACTGGTTTGGGGAGAGAAAGTCCCTTATGGTGCTCACCGTTAACTGTTGGAGGGGAAAAGAGTGGATGTTATGGAGAAAAGGAAGAATAAGGTAGCATCATGTTGTTTTTGCTGAGATGCACTGCAGCTGAAGAAAACTAGGGTTTACATAGAGAGTTATAGGCGGCCGCTCAACTGCCTGAAGGGAAGAGAGGCCTTTCAAGATCAGATTAGTGCAAATGTTGGCGGTCTGCGTGCCCATCGGGCTAAATCACACATACTTTGCTGACAGTAAAACTGTCAGGTGTGACAGAGTATGATGGGTGGTTTGCACACACACACACACACACACACACACACACACACACACACACACACACACACACACACGCACGCACGCACGCACGCACACACGCACGCACGCACGCACGCACACACACACACACACACACACACCACACCACACCACACGTTTTAAAGGGAAAAATTGGGCTCTTGAAGAGAAAATGCCCCAAGAAAACCAAATGGCAGTGTGCTGACAGGGGAGAATGCAAAGCAAAAGAAAAGAAAATAATTTTCTTAAGTAATATTATTTTTTTCTATTACTATTTTTTGTTTTGTTTTTTAAGTTAGGTAAAAATAATAAAAAAGAAAAGCAGAAGAGAAAACACACAAAAAAGAGTAAAGAAAGAAAAAGACTAGCGTAAAAGGGGTAAGAGTAATGTCTTTTACCCCCATATCTTCTGGAGGAGTCGCCGGGCCTGGGGGAAGAATGTCTCATGCCATTAGAGAGAGAGAAAGGGTTTCTGCTCAGTGACGTCTGGTTCCTGGTGGTCACTGTTAGGACTGAATCGATGGGTTTGGATGGAAGAGAAGAGATGGAGTCTTTCCGGATGCTCTTACCTAGATAAAAAACAACAGCAGCTTTTGTTATGCCTTGTCGGCTCTAGGAAGTGAAGTGCATGCTGGGGCAGATCCTGTACAATTATGTAAGGGCTTCTATGTGTTAAAAAGGTTTTTCTATCTGTGGGCTGATGAGAGATGTCAAAGTTAGCTAGTTGTGTTTCAACATACCATCAAGGGATTTAAGTTTTCTTTAAGTGTTGATTCTTATCTTCAAATTCTACATTAAACTGTATACCCAGCAAACACAGAATGTTGGCACAATGTACCCAAACTTCTAACAACGTTTTAACAACATGGCCAAAAGGTTGCTATAACTACGTTCTGTGGTGAAGGTTGTTATAACAATTTGTCACAATGTTGACATTAAACCACCATTCAGGGCCATTGCTTAAGGTTGTGCCTATGGTGTCTTGACAACCACTGGACTACATATGTACTCGTCACTGCCCTGAAGAGCGAAAATCAGACTTTTAAATTTCAACCGCCCGTTGGGCTCATTGTGTTGTCTCATTCTTCATCGAGCAAGGATACGTGAGTATTGCGTTTAATTTAGCCTACCTCAGCTAAATAAGATACGGAATTATTCAAACACAACCTACAACTTAATTTTCTAATGTGACTAATGTAGCCTCGCTCGCACTGTTTAGTTTTTCATTATATTTGTCTGCTATTTAGTCTCATTCGTTTCTTTCCTCCTCTGGATTTGATGATGTTTCCTGAACTGATTCCGGTTACCGACCTTTATCGCTCGGCTTTCGACTACTGTCTGCCATGTACAGAACCCAGTTTTGTTCATTAAATGTTCTGATCTTTGCTTTGTATGGTTTATTTATTGTACTTAAAATAAATTTGTGTATTTGTTTATTTAGTTTTTTTAGTTTTTCACAAATGTATGACTTTTGGAAGTGCCATTTGATTACCATATGCAGATTTAATAAAGTTGAATTAATGTAACCTTTTGTCATTTTTACTCTTCAAAGTGTATACAATTGCAGGTTTTGATTATAATTAGGCTAATTTACTGATAGCCCAATTAAATAATAAGGATAAACAATATTTAAAAAGTATATACGTATCTAACATCTGACTAATTATAAATTAACCTCCAAACATAAAATGCTAAATGGGGGATATCTATAGGCCTATCTAGCATAAAAAAAAAAAAAATGTCAAAACGTCGTCTACAGCCCTGTCACGCCTTACAATTCTACATTGTTACAATGTTGCCAGCACGTAGACAGCGACGTTGCCATAGGAGAAATGCAACGTGCCACAGACGTTGCCACAACGTAAATTTGTTTGCTGGGTAGTACATTCTTTCTCCAAAAGGAAAATGACATGAACTCTTTTCCAAAACAAGTGATCTGCCTTGCTAGCCTAGCATCCTAACTGAAATTACCTTCTGATTTGGAACACTTTCCATTCGTAGCAACTTTGCACATCATACAAATAACGTTTCACACGCAAAGTACAATAGAGACCCGACATAAAATTGATTTAAATAGTCTCATGCTAGCATGTTGCTAAGCTAACAGTGCAACATTTCAATGAACATAAAAATATAGAGTAATATAATTATATTTAAGTTTTTAATTTTAATTTATTTTACTTAAATAATAATACATAATTATACCATTCCTACTATCACTTGATTTGCATAGTTATATGTTTTCCACATAGGATGTATGATAGCATGTTGCATACATTTTGGAACGCTTACAATGCGTAAAAAAATCTGTCTTTGTTGGCAGCTTACTACATTGTTTAAGGTAAAACTTGATGATGTGTGAATTTAACAATAATAATGTCATTGTTCTGACTACAGTAAGGCTAAATCTGATGTGTTGGTGGTTGCATTAAAGTGCAGCAGTGCATTCCTGTGAAGACAAAACATGGTGTAGGGGAGGAAACAGGAAAGCTGTGACTTCAGACAATAACACAGACATGATATACACCGATGGGACAGTTGTGATAGCTTGCCTGACAGAGCAAATAAATGAGAGGATTATATGAACTGATGTAGCCTGTTTTTGCTGTTTTTTCTGGCCGTCTCGCTCACACTGACTAGAGACAACTCTTCCTGTAATCCATTGAGCCAGAGTGTGAAATAATGTCTGTTTGTGGCTGAAGTTACGGAATGACTGCGTTTGATTGAAACGTGGTTTGAACATCCATTCATTTCCTGCGTATCACTTTTCTCCAAAACCGCCCGAAAAAAGAAGAGAATGAATTGAATAAAGCTTTGAAGTCTGATATTCTGGTGTTTAGACTAAGTTTGCAGGGGTAGAACGTGTAGCCAAAGGTTGAATGGCAAACGGCAAAATACCCAAGAATCTGTGTAATAAATAGTGAATCGCTAACGCAATATGTTATTTTCTCATTACCTGTCAACCGTCAACTTAAAAAAATAAGAAGGAAATATAGGAATTACCAGAGGAACTATGTGGCATCTGAGTGGCACTAGGTGCCCTGGTTTGAGGGTGTCCGTGTAGGGGTGTCCGGGTACTGCTGGGTAAGGAATTGGGGGTAGGGGTGACTGAAGGACGGGAGGGTTTAGTGGGTAGGTGTTGGGGAAGGACAGGAGGGATCTCCACCAGCTGAGAGGAGTCATTTCTAACATGGCTGTTTGAATCTGTTTAAGAGAAAGGAGCAGATGAGCCCTCCATGCTGGAAAAACCAAGTCATTTCAGCTCAAGACGGTCTAGTTGGTCAACCAGTCGAAGATGGATCATGATTAACCAGCTAAACAGCTTAACCAGTGTTCTAGCAGCTTAATCCAGGGTAACCTACGAGGCCCCACCAGCTGGTAGGACGACTGATAATCCATCTAGACCAGCCTGTACCAGCTGTTTGGACCACCTTGAACTGGTTTTACCTGGATTTTCCAGTAGGACTGACTGTTGAGACCATGATTAGAGGATGATTAAAGGGTGGACTTTAGATTAATGTTGTTAAGAATGTTTGGAAGTTGTTTGCATTGCATCGATATTAGGCTTGTTTGTGAGAGTTTCTCAGTTCCATCCCATCGAGTTGTGATGGTACGGATGCTTAAGTGCCTGTTATCGACGTTGAGCACTTGTCTTGACAGTTTTGTCAAGGGTTTGAGAATGAACTTGTTGATTTTGGTCTCATAATCAGTTTGGCTCCAAGTGGAAAAACACAGAGAGATGTAATGTTATCTTATCCAGAGTTCAGAGACAGAGGAAGACAGGAAAGGAGGTTGGACTCCCAGATTTCTGCCTTTCCCTGCTAGAACTAATAACATGGGACTGATTCTTTCTCTGCATGCAGTGACTTCATGCAAACTGAACAAAGGCCAGCAGATCAAGATGCAAAAAACTCTGAAAATGAATGACAGGGTTGAGGAAATCAGATAAAGAGATGGAAGATGAAAAAACAAGATGAGGTTTAGAAAAAGAGGATGAAGAGTGAACTTATGAAAAAAGCTGATAGTAAAAACAAATATGATACCAGTCTTTGTACAGTATCGTAATAGCGTACTGGTTAAATTTTGGACATGAGTGCTGACTGACAGGCTGGAATTTATTGACTACTCAAATTTTGATATCAATATACTATGACCTTACTTTGCCAATACTATGATAAAGTGATGATTATATGATGATACCATGGTACACAATTGTGGTTAAAATGTTCAATACGTATAATTTAAAATTTAACATATAAATTACATGTCATTTTTATTTAGTGGAATAAGATTTAATTGTGCCATAATTTGATGTTAAATTTACCACTTTACACTTTACCATATATACAATTATTTTATTAATTAATAATTGTGGGTAAGTTTGAGGTATTTATCACTTATTGGATTCCGTTTGGAAACATTCAGTATTAACATTATGGGAAATATTCAGTGACACAGAGGAACAAAGAAAAATAATGGCATAAAAGAAGGCATAAGAGTGCCATTTATGGCCACAGTAATAAAACAGATGGAGGACTGATGAAACCAAACATTTTAACAGTTATGATGTGATTGACAGGTGATGAAATGATAGGGGACTGAATGGGTAGAGATGAGCGTGACAGAAAGAGAGCTGATTGGTGGACACAGAATCTGACTGATGCTGATGGGTGGAGCGTGAGCAGGCCTACAAAGACCACGCCAATGCGTGACCATGCGTGACTGCAGAGGGGTTTTCACTGCACAGCACCCTTCTGGAAAACTTACACTCACACTTCCTCCTCACTGTGGAGGCGACCGGTCAGGAATCCTCATCACGGCAGGATCGGGACTTTCTAACTCAGCGTTCTTACAAGACATGCCAGCATGCAGCCAATCATAACAGCGGATGTCTTTAATCCCCGCCCACACCCAGCAAAGCGATTACCAACTGACTGCTCATAAGCAAAACTTCAAAACAAAATTTCTCTCGGTTACCCAATGGGAGCTGAGGCCATTTTGGCTCATTGGCTCTTGGAGCAGCCACAGTTCCTTGCTGACCCATTGGTGGAGCTGTGGGAAATAATGCAATGTTAAAAAAATAAGAGAGAAAAAGAGAGCAAGCATCCCCAACAAGGCTCTTGAGGGGGAGAGAGTATTACATGTCTTTACTGTGAGCATGACTTCGATTGACTGCAATACAACCCTGTATGAAAGAAGAGTGCAAACAGAAAGAGTGAGGGAAAATTACCAAAAGATGTCTTGGGACCTCCATTAACGCCTGTGTTTTTGGGTGAACCTGGCTGGCTTATGTTGGGGATACCTAGAAAGAAGTTTGTAAAGGAGGAAATCAACACAAAACACTTTCAAACAGATAGGAAAAAAAGAATAGTACTGAATGTATTTTGACCCATTTTACACATGGACTGAAACAATCTGTCATGATTTACTCTTACTTACTTGCAAGTAATCATCCAGCATACATTGACCAGGATTTGTAAAGCTATAAAAAGGGCTACCAAGATTTAAAATGACAAAAAGCACCTTTAAAAACACCTAAAAGTTCAGCTTAATAATTAGAGACAATTATAAATTACAAGTAAGCCTTTTGGTAGATTGCTTCCCAATAAGTAAACATTGTCACTTTGCTATCAAAACATTGCTTTGTTTGTTTGAGGATTCCGACCAGCCCAGCATGGCAACACTGCCTCAACCAATGGTGTGAGTTTGGGGCGGAACTATCTGTTTGTTCGACTAATGGCAGACTATTGCCATCAGAACCACAGAAATCACATAGTTCATTTCAGTTTGTTCCTCACACAAAGCCACCTGAATACTAAAAGTGCCCCCAAACTACTTTTCTTGATATTTGATAAAGGTGCTTTGTTTTTAAAGTTTGACAGCCCATCATTGTATGCTTTTATTGTATGGAAAAGAACAGTGTGCATTCTTTTGTGATCCACGGAAGAAAGTAAGTCATACGGGTTTGAAATGACATTAGGGTGAGTAAATGATGACAGAATTATCTTGTTTTCTTTACTACACAAGGGGCAATTCTTAAAAGTAGTAGTTGATGGTCTTACCATGTCGAGATGGGAACAGACTGCTGTGAGGTCCAGCCTGTAAAAAGAGGGTTACACAAATTTTTTTTCTACCCTCTTTAAAAATGAAGTGTAGAGTGAAAGAACACAGAACAGCGTTCTGTCTTCATATCATGTAAAAGAACTCTGCAATCAGGGTCTCTCCACCGTGTCTAAAGTGTTCCTGAAATGCCTTGACAGGCATGTATTATTTCTTTCCCTGCGCTGAAAAGATTGAGTACCTTACACACATACAACAACTGGATTCTTGACTTGAGAACTGAGAATATGTGAGAAAGAGTTTGCTCGCAGGCACCGTTCTTTATGTCCATGACAGTTCATAAATATACCAGAAAGCACAACAAACTAAGAAAGGCAATCTTGCCAAAGCATGGTGGGAGACCAGCTAACCATCTTAAGCAAGCTTAGACCCGCAAACCAGGCTTGTTTAAACTGCTTTTTGTCAGCAGGGATGGAAGAGAAAAGGTCAAAAAGTAAGATAGTAAGAGTGCTAGCATTATATCATTTGCTTATTTTAAAATATTTACATTTTCCGAGGTGGTACAAGGGCGTTGTAATGTGGTTATGATGGTATTTTTGGGTGGTTATTAGGGCATTGCTAATAGCTTCACCTGTTGGTTACTCAATACTTAAATCAAAAGTTTTCAACCCTAAAATCTCTATGATATTCTGGTTGGATTTTTTGGTTGGTTGGTTGTGACCGCTGTGTTGTTTTTTTGCACCAATGCCAAAAAAAAAAAAAAAAGATATTTTTGTCTCAGAATGTGAGCATGGTTTGAATTAAATAACGGAGACATCACACAAACTCTTAAAGTTGTGATTGGCATGTGGTTTTGCCTGTTAAAGTCATTAGGTTGACTGTCTTTTACACTATATAAAAGTTGTTATGAAACAACACTACATACCAAAGTCTTGACAAGGGGTCTGTTCGGCTTGTAGGTTATCTGGAAGTTTTTGTCTGAAAACGAAACAGTGGCAATGCAAGTTAGACTTGATCATCTTTCAGCTTCTCAGACAAAACCTTGAATGGATGTTTAGGGTATCTGTTACCTCCCATGTTGGTGTTGTGGATCACTGGCTTGCTCCACATTCCACTACGGTCGTCTTTGTTGGATCGGACGCCAAATTCATAGGGTGTGTTGGGCTTGAGGTTGTCGATTACGGTATCAGAGGTGGGGCAGGTTTGGTAGATCCATTTCCTGTTTCTTTCTCTGTAGCGGATGGTGTAATGCCTGGTTCAAAGACACATTGGTTATCTAAAAAGCTCAAGAGTCATTTGTACACCGTTTGGTTAGTCACAGTCAATCAATCAAACTATGTAGTAGGGCTGTCAATAGATGAGTAGGGCTGTCAATAAGATTATTTTAATCACACACTTATCGTGAAATTAAGCATACACCATTTATCTTGTTCAACATATTAATTTTGTCATCATTTGCCAGAAAAGTAAACCATCAGATTCAAGGGTGATTCTCACAAAACTGTATTTTCTGCAAACTTTTTTCAAGGTAAATTTAGATGTCTTTCCAAAAACGGACACTTGGAGATTCCAAAAGGACACCAAATAACCAAATGATATAAGGAGTCTATATAATTCATAAATTTATGCACAGCATAGCACCCATGAAAAGCATTACAGTCCAAAAAAAACTTTTCAGAATTCACAGTACTGTATGTGTACAATGCATCAGCAAAGAGCTTGTTTACATTTTAGACAAGTCAAGTTGTGATATTGAACAGGTTTGCGAATCAATATAACGGACTTACACATGCTTACTGTACGACTCCTGTACGTCACCGTAATCGTTTTTACCTTGATTGCAATCCTCATCTATCAAAACTTTAGCAATTAAGACAACGGTTTGCTTTATCCAGCCGAGAAACGTCGTTTGCGTATCATCTGGCCACACAGCAATGGGATGTTTGGGCATTCCTTTCTGTCTCAATTTCACACAGCGCAATGCATGAGGGCTTGCGCTTCTCAGAGACAATCACAGAATATGATAGTGTTTTAAAGCGAAAACACACTGGAATTAATAACTCCTTGAAAATGCAACATGAGTCTATTCTCTCTGCCATCTCTGATGTAATCAGCCTGGTTTTCTTTATCAGCACTGTTTTTGTCTGATTGTTTGAATGAATCACTTACTCGATCATTGGACTGAAAAGGTTCCCAGAGTTTAGCAGTTTAAAAGTGATCTGATCGCAAACAGAGAAGTGAAATCAGGTTAAAGGGTTTGAATAGAAGTTTCCGCCAACAATGTGTTTGCGCTATTGTAGATGCAGTGTGATAACTCCCGACTTCTAAGATCGTCTAACTACGTGACGTTAATTACTTTAATGATGCAATTTCACGTGCTACAGTCATTTATTTGCGGTAAATAATTTTAACGCGTTAAGAACTTTAAATTAATCACATGAGTTAACGTATTAATGTTGAGACCCCTGATACTTCATAAACTGGTTTTCTGTCACCATAGCTGTTGTCAGACATTAAACAAAGGAGCTGATGTTAGGTTTATAAAGAGTACTGGTACACGTCTTTAGCTCCCAACTGTGTTGGTCCAGGTCAACATTTCCAATGGCCTTTCCAGAAATCTCCCCTTAACAGAGGGGGGAAAAAGCGCACATATTTCTCTATATGAAAACCAGAGCATTTTAGGGAGGCTGTGAGTCCCAACAGTGCCTGTATCCTCAAAAAGCATTTAAACATGTAGACACACACTACACCTGCAGTGGCAGGGATCCATATCCCACAGATTTTTTTTCCTCTGCATAGAAAAACATCACACTTATTGAGTGGCTCTCTCGGTTGCAACATAAATCCAGTATCCTGTCAGTGCAATGAGAGCTTTGCATAAAAACCTGCACTGCACTGCAACGCTTCTGAGGACGGGACTCCTAAATACTGGAGACAGGGTGCCATGATATTTCATTATCTTTTTTTCCCATGTTTTTCAGGTTAAATGGCCCCTAAATATGAAGTGGAGTAAATTAAGTCTTCCTCAGGGATTTAGGACACTCATATGGAACATGTTGGTGGAGGAAAAAGTAAAATCCAGATGTTGTGTGTGTAACTCACCCGTCCTCCAAGCAGTCGTTCATGATGTTTCCCTCGTAGGGTGTCTTTAAGTAGGTTCCCCAGGATAGTAGCACAGATGTCGGCGTGACAGAATCGATCACCAGGTGAAGAGGTTTGTCCAGGTTCACTTTACCTGTTACAAACCGGTAATCAAATTTAGCAGTGGAATATGTTTTCTAGCTAATGCTAGAAATTAAGTTTTTCAAACATCCCCACTGGTTCAATAGCATATCTGTTGCATATTTTCCACTAAACATATCCTGTCATGGACTGTTTCGTTTTTTTCGATTCCCAATACTTTTTTTTAAAATGCATGCTACCTGTGCAATGCTTCTTCACATCATTGGTTGGGATGGGCTGAACAGCCACCAGATACTTGGGCTCAGCATCTGTGAAAGCAAGCATCTCAAGTTATTTAAGAGTTCAAAGAAAACCATAAAAAGGGCAATTTCATGGTGCAATGCAAGTTCCTTTCATGAACTTCCGGACAACATAAACGAAATAAGCAAGAAAAGAAATGTATAGGAGTCAACAAAAAGAGGACCCCTGTGTGTCAAGTTAAGTCTCATAAAATTTGATAAATTTACCTTTTTATGACATGACAAGGTTGATTAGGTTGTAAAAAAAATACATTTGACTTTAAAACATATATATTTGAAAACTTTTTTTGAAAATAATGATTCAGATATTTACACATTTAAAACGTATGAAAATAGTTTTGTTTGTTACACCAGATGACAACACAACTCATTCAATTTAATATTGTGTTTAAAATGGTATAATATTTAGTTCTAAGAACTTTATGTAGATAAAGATAAGATTCATCATTTTCTTTATCTTGTACACTTATTTGTCACTGACACAATTCCAAAAGATTCTGGTGGACGTTTATTTAGTAAAATGTCTTGAGTTGATTAATGTGAAGCTTTTCACACAGTTTATAGTCATGCGATGACAATTGTTTGCTAAACATCCGTGTTTCTAATGTAACCGATTAAACAGCATATTTGCCAACATTTTATTTGTTGGGGTGATAAGTTTGTTATTTATGCCTTTCTAACAGTTATGGATATGTATACAGGAAAACTCATTTAGACAAAAAAAAAAAAAAAAATAAGCCCATTAGGGTGATACAAAATGTGCCAGTTCCAAAGTCCACAACAATCTGGACATTTATGAGTGCATGTGCATGTGGCATGTCAGGTTGAGAAGACGCCAATAACTGCTTTCACATTTCGGCCATCTGTTGTGCACGTGTATCATATTGAAATCTCAGCACACACTGTAAATTCAAGAGCAATGATCCCTCCGTCTGAGGCCAATATTGAATAATGATGTGACTGTGTGTTCCTATGCTGAATTGCATAGGTAAAGAAGCCAAAAACTCAGAGGCCCTTCCTTTTGGAACAAACAATTCTTTGTTTGCAAGCTTCTGGATAAGGGTATAAGCATTGATGTATAATTTTGTTCTGCTTGCTTCAGTGCTTTTCATTGTGGAGAACTTCAAAGGCTTTGACTCTTGAGATCTTGTCCACTACAATCTTAAATCACATGTTGTTTTGTCATCAACACTAGTGCCCAGAAGTGGATTTTCAAGGATGTTAAAATTCTAGCCGACACTGATTAGCAGATAATTATTTTCATGTTAGGGCCGATAACTATGGAAGCTTGTTTCTCCCATGGAATATTATGGATAATTGTGAAATCTCAATATTCCAATTTTTTTTTTCTCACAATTGCGAGATAATAAACTTGCAATTACGAGTTATAAAGTCAGAATTGTGGGATATAATCTCGCAATTCAGACAAATAAGTCAGAATTGTGAGATTTGATAGCAATTCTGACTTTTTCTCTCACAACTTTGACTTCTGCAATTTTTTTAAAGTTTATACTGCAATTCTGACTTCTTATCTCAGAATTGTGAGATATAAACTCGCAATTGTGAGTTATAAAGTCAAATTCTGAGGAAAAAATATTATTAGAGCTTGGGCCCTATATCAAAGATGCAATATCAAAAAACTGTCCGATGACCAATATGTTATCAATAAATCCACAAGCAACTGAACTCTACCTGCAGAAGCAAAATGAAGCATCTGGCATGAACCCATTTAGTAAAAACTTACATTAGCTTTAGAGTCCCTCTAACCTGGCCCTAACCTAACCAAAATGAACTCAGGGATTGTAGCTCCTGGGAGAATGATGATGAATGGACCACAGGAAGTTATTTTACAGACAAAAAATAATTGTGGTTAGTCTTACTGGGAGTAATATGTGACCTTTTTACCTTGTCAAAAGTGATCTGTGGCTTTTTGTGTGTTGACAAAATGCTGTGGTTACCAAAGCTTTAACAAATAGCATTCATTTCATTCATTTCAATCATTCATTATGCTTTCAAATAATGAAAGAGTTGGCGCAAACATAGGTGTGCAAATCAAGACGGTGGTTTTGTTGGGTTAAGGAATCAACCATTTGTGGTTACTCCTCCAGTCCCATGCTAACCCACAAAACAACATTAGTGATTGTTTTGTGGGCTTCCTTCGGGCTCTTGAGCGAAATAACAGCTGAGTTTGGTTATACTCTAACTCACCAATCTCGGTCTCATAGGGTTCCCCGTTTTCTGGGAGTTGGATGAACTGTTTGGAGAACATGCTGGAACCATAGCCTAAGATGTAGCCCTCAAGTTTGATGTCAGGGTTGGGACGAACAAACTTCAAAACTATGGTATCCCCAGTGGCGTTGATCCGAACCTTCATATTCTGTCTTCTTACTGTGTGGAGGAAAAAGTAGTGTTTGTAATACTTTTAATTGGCTTAAAAAACAGTCCTGCAACCCTTCAAACAGTCTGTGTTTCTTGTTTGACATTCAATGGCAGGAAAAAGGAATTGCACAAAAATAGTGACTTTCAGAACACTGCAATGAATAAATGATTAATTACTTAAAGACTAAAGAGTAAGACATTATGTTTCCCATGTGTTGGATGGGGTTTGTGAATTTATGGGGTTTGCTGATTTATGTGGCCAAAGGGGGGCGGAGGAGTGCACTTTTGAGGAGTGCAAAAGTGTGTGCCATGAAAGTATTCGTCGAGGTAAATCAAGGACAATTGCTTTCACAGTTGAGCTCCTCATCGCTTCACTCAAAGCACAGTTGCATATGGACCTCCAATATTCCGCCCCAGTTACGCAGCATTATATTTACCAGAATTATGAGGCTTTGGACAGTTTAAGAATATGACACTGACACACATTTAAAGTGATTTGATCATTATCTTTTCATACCTGCGCCAAACAATTCATTATAAATTTCTTCCTTTTATACCAGCGTCATCTTTCACTGACATTTCATTGGATAATTTGCAGCATGGAAAATGTTTCGAGTCAGTTTCAGGCCCATTCTAAATCCAATAAGCCACCAGGCTGGGTCGAGATTTTTCCGCTTCCACCTTTTTCCCATCAATCAGAACTGTTTAACGATTACGCTGAGTTAAAGAGGCCACGAAAAGTCCTCCTTAAACTGATTTAAGCTGCTTGGTCTCGGCCTTTGGAAAGTGATGTGTGTATTTAACTTTATAAGTAATTGCAAGCTTGGGAGGTCAAGCTCATCGCCCCAATCTGTCAGTCACAATGAAGCACCAAACTTAACTGGAGATCTCATTAATCAGGCTCATTAAAGGGACAGTACACCCCAAAAATGAAAATTCTGTCATTATTCACTCACCCTCATGTCACTCCAAAATCATTTGATGTCTGTAGAGCAAAATATTTAAAGTTCTGAAAAGCTCTTCACAGCGACATTTCAGAATGACCACCAAAAAAGCACCTTAAAAGAGGTTCATATAACAGTGAACAGCATTACACCAAGTTTCCTTAAATCATATGACAGCTTTGTGTGAGAAAGTTGAGTCATTATTTAATGGATTATCTTCCTCTTTAGTAAGCTGTTAAGAACTGCTGTAATTAGATCATTGATTCAATGAGTTGGAAGCAAGAACTGGATCAGTGAAAGAATATTTACTTTGAGCCTTTTATTTTGAATGATCTAGTTTATCCATTCACAAATAAATCATTCAGTCCGGCTTGTGAAATGGATAAACAGTACATTGAAAAGAACAGACTAAATGAAAAAATATGAATTAATTGTTCCTGTTCTTGAGTTCAACTCATTGATTCAGTTACAATCGTTCAAGAGTTATTAACTGCTCACCAGAGGGGAACATTTTCTGTAAATAATGATTTAACTTTGGGGTTTCCTTACATAAAGCTATTGTATGACTTCAGAAGTCTTGGAAAACAATAAATGAATCTGAGGGACCACTTTTATGATACATTTTTTTTTGGGGGGGGGGGGGGGGGGAATGTAAATCACTATGAACTGATTTTGTTTGGAAATAAGCTGCATGAAGATGTGTTTTTATTGCAAGCGTTTTGTGTTTCCAAACTGTCTAAGAAAACATCTTTCAGATCCCACAAGCAGAAAGGTGGAACATCTACAACATGATTTAGTAACTCGTCTTCTCAATCTTTAGAAATCAGTTGAACAAACAGAAGAGAGGAAGAGTGTGTGGTCAGGGAAGCTGCTGAATTTGTACAAGGGAAAAATACACACTTCTTAATCACTGGGATCATTGTAAAATAAACTCCTCAGTGGAGAGAACTTTAAGATGAACTCTACTTAAGGTGTTCTTTACATTACAATAATGTACCGTATAATTTTGATAAACTATAATTACAACTCAGGCACAGTCTTGTTTCTTTATCAGATGTCTTGTTCAGTTGCTAAATCGTGTCAATGTAGCTTTAGACTGGGGCCAAGGCTCTGAGTCACGGACAGGCTGGACGCTTGCGGTTGAATGGTGTTGTTGGTTTATCTGTTCACACCAGCTTGTCACCACAGAGGTTTTAATAGCCGTAGCTGAGGGATATTTTCCGTTGCCAAAATGTAATAGCTTTACATCTGACAAGAATCTTAAAATGAGTTTTACCATACCAGTGGAGAAGGGCTGGACAATGGTTTAACCTCTACGGTCAAGGAAAAACACGATCACATTTTTCAGGGGAACCATGCTGGTCAAATCATGAAGCATTTTTAAAGCCTCAGAATCTGAAACACATTCTTATTACAAAATGAACAAGCCAAAATGTTTAAACTTTGAAAAAAAAAAAAAAAAACATTTCCCATTCCTATTGGATTCAATTACTTGACTAGTAATAAGTTTTTAGCCAAGTCATGTTGTGCACTTCACTTTGCGAAGTAAACGAAATTATCATTGAGTAATTGGTATTTTTTGCACCAAAGTTCAATTGGAAATTTGGTTTCGAGTCACTTGGATTGATTCTTTCATATGCTTTTGAATACAAAGATTTGATGTTGTACCTTAAAAAGCCAGAAACGCAGAGGGTGGGCGAATAGCACAGATATGGAGGGGAAGCAAAGGGGGAAGGTATATCTCATTTGACACCACTGACAAGCGTAATCATGCATGCTCTTTCCTGGCTCTGATGTTGAATGATTTCCAGGTTCAGACTGATCAGCCAAACACCAGCCCCAAGCTGTGTTCAGTCAGATACGGTTCGTTTTTAGCTTTATGCATGAATACGGTCCAGTTTTTATTGGACGTCTGGCACTAGTTCCACTTAAAACATAATTTACAAACACACTGATTTCTAGGATGGTCAGTTTGATTCACAGCATTCCTCCTGGACTAAAGCCATGCTACACAAGGCACTTGCCAAGTCTGCATTCAAAATCAGTCCAATTTATCAAATCAGTCTCAAACGATTTCAGTTGTTTTCCCCCCTTCATGTTCAAGACTTTATAGAAGTAAATTCAAGAAAACTAAAACTGATCTTTGGCTTTACAATGAACAACCACCAAAGGGTTAGTGCACGGCAAAAGAAAATGAAAATTCTGTCACTATTTCACCTTCATGTCCTCCCTGTATGACTTTCTTTCTTTTTTGTCTATACAATGAACGTCAGTTGGGTCAAAAGTTGTTTTGTCATTATATTGACAAAAACTGTTCTTCATTTGCAGACGAAAAAGTCATGCAATGGAGTGACATGAGAGTAAGCAAATTCATTTTTGGGTGAACTATTTCTTTAAGTCAGCACTTTTCATGGAGAATTCAGAAATCTGGTCTTTCTGCAGAACTCCAGGCTCTTTTGCACCCCATTAAAGGACAAACATGACCCAAATATCCAAAGAGATAATTTAAAAATGGCACTAAACTTCAGAAGAAGCAAATCACCTGAGGGCGCGGAGGGCGCGCGAACGTAAATCTAATGTTTTCCTATACATCAGCAAATCATTCGTCTTTCAGGCACATTTACAACAGTCCTGATCTCTGCACTCAACAGCTGTTTCCATCTCCCCTTCACCTCCCAAATCCTTTCATCCACTCTGTCTTGTTCTGACTTTTCGGAGGTATTCATCTAGACACATTTTGATAATAACAACTATTATTAGTAGCATACAGACAATCCTTGATTTCTATAAACACTCCTAAACACATGCTCATTTCAAAATTCAATGTTTGATTCCCCAATAACATTGGGCTGCAGTTCCCAGGGTGCATTGTGAACCTCTATGGCTTGCTTTTACAGTACAGCTGCCTGCACATGTGTTGTTAAGCTGTCTTTGCCCCATGGCAACTCGAAGTACAGTAACAAGTAGAAGCTATGTCTAAGTCGAGAGAACATGCAGACAGCTCAGACTGCTGTTTCCTTTTAAGGCGTCAATTATCAATTATCATTCATGCTGAAAAAACTTAAACCAGACTAAGATGGTTTGCTGGTTTTAACTGGTTTAAGATGGTTAAGATGGCAAGTTTGGTCCTAGAGAGCCGCTGTCCTGCAGAGTTTAGCTTCAACCCTAATCAAACACACCTGAACAAGATAATCAATGTCTTCGGGATTACTAAGGCTATAGGCAGGTGAGGGTTTGATTCAGGGTTGGAGCCAAAATCTATAGGACAATGGTTTTCTAGGACCGAACTTGCCAACCCCTGGTCTAGCTGGTTTCCCAGTCTGGCCAATCTTGTCTGGTTTAGCTGGTCTCCCGACTTGACCAAACTGGTGTACAACTGTTTCACAGAAGTGGTCTCCAAGCAAAACTAGCGGAAAAGTGCCCAAAACCACTCTAAAACCAGCAAACCACACCAGATCAATCAGATAAGCGTGTTTCTTTTCAGCAAGAATGAGATATTTTCAATATGTCTTCACTCTTGTTGAACTCATCCCCACCCGGTAATTTAAACTGTCTTTTTGTCCAGGCAACATCCATAAGGAAACGAAGTTGGCCAATGAAGTATAAACACAGAACGCTGCTGGGGTGATTGACTAGCTGTGATGAATGAAGCTCAGTACAAGAGAAAGGGCATTGAGCCAGCGCAGACATTCTTCCCCTCCGGAGATGGAGGTGGTTTTTAATAGCTGATGAACGAGCACTGATAGTGAACCGAGAGCTTGTATTACTAATGCCATAGCTAATCTGAGCACACAGGGATGCTGGGGGCATGATATCGTGCACAGAAACACGCCACATATGCACATACAACTCTAGGACTAAGAAGGATGGTGTTGGAAGATATTTAGACACATACACAAATGCCCTTTGAACAGGATGCCAAGGTGCAATGTATTCATTTTGCATTCACACATGCACTGGACTACAACACACACAATCAAACACCTTCATGGAATATATACACACATACATGCACAAAATAAACTGGGATTTTGGTCAGCTGCATACACCATGAGGTAACAATTATCTCTCTTTTGTTTAAAATTTGAGTCTATCAAAATTAAATGTCGTTTCGCAACCAGCAAAGACAGAAAATCAAAGTCCCTGGCTGGTTTCTCAAGTTGGACTCTGGACAATGGCAGACAGATTGCACGTGTCTAATTTTCCAGCACCTTTCAGGCTCCAGTTATCCTTTTTTTTTTTTTCTCGCTTTTGCAGAGTTTGGCTTCGCCCCATCTATAATCATGCGAGACTGACTGCTGCATTTAATTCCCATAATACACACTCAGTTCTGCTCATGCATACCCAAATGCAAAATTAAAATTGATGACCAGTCCAAGGCACCTTGTAATGCAGATGCAACAGGTTAATGATAATGAAATTTGTCCTATAGTTAAAACTCAACACCTACAACTCCAATAAAAAATCGTTAACTATTACAATCCTAATTATACTAGAACTACTGCAGAAATGCATGGCATTCCCAAACACAAACAGGTGCATCACAAAAATTAAACACGAGTACCCCTGTTCTGCGAGCATGCGGCACCGTGGTGCTGAACTTGCCTCTGACTCTTTGCGCAGAGCTGCATGCGAGGAGGAGAATTCCTGCAAGCGTCAGAAGAAAGCCCAAGTGAAGGACAGTGCCTGCCATGGTGCTCTGCTCCAATCGAGAAGGGATGCTGCCTGATTTCTCTAAGACAGTTGCTGCTGGTTCTTCTGCTTGAGTTGGTGTCAGGTCAGGACTTCTTGAGCTCACTGTGTGCCTCTGCTGAGTGATAGACAGTGCGAGGAGTCCTCTATGATGTATAGTGACCAGGGAGGGAGGAGATTGCTGATGTGTGCCTCAATCACACCCACCTTCACAGATCCACACACACACACACACATTGGGGGGGGGGGGAGTGGGGCATGGCTTTCATTTACTGGGCTTGCTCGACCACACACTCTCACTTTTTCTTCCATCAAGGATTTTTCCCTGCAGCTTGTGTGTTTTTGGGTGTGCATGTCTGTGCTTGTGTAAGGCTGTTTCCTCCAAAATCTGATTGGACCTAATACATGGACTTGGGGCACCCCTATAATGGCAAACAGCCTAAAGGGAGTCTGGGTTCAAGGAGAACAATCAATGATAGAGTACATGTGCAGGACATAAGATGGACCAGCAGATGGCATATGCCTCTCTTGATCCAGTGATTTGACCTGGTGGAAAGTACAGTATCCCTCTATTTCATCATCACGGACAGAAGCACTTGTCTATCTGCGGCCATTGCTAACCGCTGCAAATTACGTCTCGTCTAGAAGGGCATCCAGCCTCACACTCCTTGCCAAACAATTTCACCTCCAGGGACATAGGAGGAAATTTTGGAGGGGGTGGGCGGGCGGGTGGGTGTGTGGGGGTGGGGGTGGAAAGTGATTATAATTAAAGTACTTCCAACACGTGCCACTGCATGCGACATGCAAAGGGAAGCACTCGTTCCAATGAGTCTCGTCTGACCCACAGGATGTGAACAAAGACATATTCATGAATCAAGCTGCCCAAGAATTATGCAACTACAGCCTAGCTTGTGTCTCCTACTACATCATCAGCACAGAACACCATAAAACAATAGATCTACTTTGAAAGTCCCATGCTCCGAGATTTTTAACGAGCATTACAAGCAAAAAAATAAAAAATAAATAAAAATAAAACTCGAAAAGAAAAAAAACAAAGTACAATTTGGAAAATCCACTCTCTATCATGACTCAAACAAAACGTCACTCATTTGCAGCTGTGATCATGTCTAGGACTGCTTGCTTTACCAACACAACAGTTTACAACAAAGTGAGTTGCCAGAATCAACTCAACAGACCGTGCGATGCCTTTGGCTAGAGCTTTAACCCCACATACATCTTTCTGGTGCATATATAAAAATGGTTTCTACAGCTGGTACCACTCTGAGTCTCTGTGATTACCTTGTAAATTATTAATGAGTAACTTCAAAAGACCGAGCTGGATAGCGCTGAGGCTTTGGCAAATTAGAGAAGACTTGTAGACCAGAATCAGGTCATTACAGCTTTGTTTTTCATACCTGAAAACATGTTGACCTGTAACCCTTCTTAGGAACATGCTTCAAATTGTTATGCTGCCATTTAACTGCCTAACAATTACTCTGAGGTCAAGCGACTCACCTTTCAACTGAGGAATGGATTTTGCAATGTTTCAGGTTGAATCGTGGTATGTCACCTTATTTGGTTATACAGTTCATTTGTAAGGATATCAAATACGACCTACTGGAAAACTTAAACTAGACCAGCATGGACTGGTGGACCAGCATAGCCAGCATGCAAATCATTTGAATCCTCATAGGTATTTGCGCACATGCTAAAAAAGAAAAAGAAAAAAAGAAATCATAATAAGAATAATAATAATGGACATGTTCCAAAGTAATACTAGACCTTGTAAATTCATCATATTTAAAATTATTTCACTTTTTAATATAACTTAAAATTGCATAATGAAATAAAATAATGAAATAAATAATTTTAAAAATATTCAACAGCACACTTTTGTTGTTGTTTACTTTTCTGTAATATCAAGTACTGTGAAATTTTACACATATTGGGATCGACTGCAGAAATTGTGTCTGTACTACCAGAGGAACACACATATGACACACAGTCTGCTCATGGCCTCTCCTGTTACATATCAAGATGATGAGTGTTGAAACTACAGGAAAGAAATGACGGGCTCCATATAGTGTGTATATCATAGAAATCATGGCTTATATAACAGCTTCACCATGCCTGGCCTGCAAATCGAGCTTCTAAGAAGGGAAAATCATTCTTAGCCTTACAATGCAGCCATTGTCTTTTAGCCTTGAGCAAATGGCATCAGTTTAAGGAGTGTGACGCGGATCTATGAAGTTTTTCTGAAAAGGAAACAAACATTTAAAGCCTCCCCTCCAGCATCCCCTGGTATACGTACAGTGTATAACAGATTATATAAATGAGATGTTCCATGACCTAACTGTCAGGTTGAGTTGCCTTCTTCACAGGTATCACTGTCACAGGCTGTACTAATGCTGCTCAGGTTTGGGCTTGTTCCATTGTATTCCACATGCATGAGAAGTTAAAGCTGTTTTTTCTCTGAAACATCTGTATGATCTATATTACTGCAGAAAATGGCCAATGAAAAATTCACCTCTGTTTAATGGCAAATTTTCTGATTCTGACATATTTTGCACACATCAAGCAATTCCTCAGATTTCAAGGCCTGTTTGATATAAAGATGTGTACATAGAAGCATTGTTAGTCCCATCTGTGAGACATTTTATGCTAAAATGAAGCCCAGCTCAAAGTGGCTCCAAATTACTCCAGCAAATGTTCAAAAACACTCTCTACTGACTTTCACCAACCTCCAGACACTTGATTTAAATTAATTCAACTAGAGAAAAGAGAGGTTGCAGAACTGACTTTTAAATCCTAAATATACTACGAAGCTTCTTTTTCTGGTTATACTTTTGATCTGAGAAGGAAAATTTAACTGTATATTAGTGCAAATGTTCAACCATTTATGTCAAAACATACAAAAAGTTTTGCTTTATCATCTGGAAAGGTTCTAATGTGCGTCTTTGGCTTCATGTACATCTTCAAAACTGAAAAGCCACTGAAATTCCCTCCTGAGTCACATAAACCCTAATTGCTTACACATCATCACCCTCTGAGGAAAACACTCACCTGTTTTGTGACATCCATTCATCACGTGTCTGCTCCTACCCTCCAGTGTTGTGTTTTCCTCTCTGACCCAGAAGCAGCACACTGATAACAAAGAGCTCCAGCACGTGCTCATGAACATTAACCTCTATTCTTAAACCATCAATCATTGTATTCTATCTGCTGGAGTGGATTACAGATCATGTTCTTTAGCATGTAACACAGCTGTTACCTTAGGCATCACCACGGGCTGCTCATTTGAACGAGGATTAGAACAGAACAGACTGTTACATTACAGCTGGAAGTTGTTGTACATAAATAATTGCTTGTGAGCGGATGGTGGCCATGACAGTTTTATGTTTTGTTTTGGTGAATAAAAATGAGAGGACAGCATGGTCTTTGCAGGAGCCAGCCAGTGCTCGAATTGACTCATAGCTCAAGGGGTTTCCCAACCTTACTCCTAAATCAAATTTAATGAACCTTATTGCATAATAATATGGGAAAATGACGTTATGCTTTTTTGTCCTGATATATTGATTTATTTAAATGAACAAATAATGCAATTCATACTTGCAATGACTTTAAATTATGAGAATTTTGAATTATGCTTCTATTAAGTTTTTGATTCCTGAATTAAAATTCCTTTCATATTTGGAGGGGATGGGGTGGGTGGGGTTTTTATCAAATCAAAAATTACTAAAATTAATATTAAACTTCTATCCGCCAAATCAATGTCATGTGGTGTGACTTTTATATGTCACAAGCTGCATTTCTATTACCCTTCAAATTGTGCAAATTGAAATTGCGAATTGAAAACGCCCAATGGAAACGGTGGTTTTCCAGGCAATTCGAAAAAGGAATATTTCGCAAAACTGCAATGGAAACAGTTTTTTCGCATTTACAGGTCACCTGGCGTATGTAGAAGTCGATCATTCTTTAAAGATAAAGCGGTATGTTTGGATAAAAGACGACACAGAGTTCTTTATTAAACTCATAAAAGACACAATTATTACGGGAATACTGGATTCAAAACAACAAAGAAATGCCACAATTTATCAAGACCTTGAAGCAGATAGAAGAGAGAAACACCTCATACGTGGCCACTCACAATTCCATTGGCTTCTGTTTATTTTTAAATGTGTTTATTTGGTTTTTCCTTTTTATTTGAAACAATTTTTGATTCCATATAGATCTTCTTACTCACTTAAACATATACAATACATATATTTTTCTTGTTCCTAAAATTTTCAGTGAAGTCGGACGTAGGTCATTTCAGTATAAAGCCCCTTTTGCCTGGAATAATCTTCCTGTTTCTCTGAGATCTATTACCTCACTTAATCGCTTTAGGCTATCTTTATTTTCTTATATTAAAATAACTTGTTCATGTTTTTGATTTTGATTTTTCTTATTTTCTTCTTTTTTTATTTTTTTATTTATTTATCTATTTTTTGTAATTAACTGGTCTTATGTAGATGTTACTGACGTATGATGTTGAGTTTTTGTATTTCTACTGTGGTTTGTGGGTGTGGGGGGCAGGTTGAGCATTCCTTTTGTTTTGTATGTTTGTTTTGTAAGGTTGTTTTGTTTTGTGTTGTATTATTATTGTTTGTGTTGTATTATTCTGTTAGTGTTTTTAGGACCCCCTTGAAAATGAAATGTTAAATCTCAAGGGGCTATCCTTTCAATAAATTCAATAAATAAGGGACTTTCCTTGCCATTAATGCTTGGATAACACGCCTGTCTGTATACATAAACCTACCAACAGCCATTGCCATGATGTTTAGAATGACTTATCGCAAGAGGAAAAAATTATGTTTTAATCGTATAACGTTGGTTAAGTAAAGAAAGTGCGATAAGAAAGTATCGCAAAAGTTTTGCACGAATCTGTAATGGAAACCAGGTTACTGACTAGCAGTGTTGGGGAAAGTAATGTGTAACAATATATAGATTACTCCTTAAAAAAAGTAACTAATTGCGTTACTTTTTCTCACCAGAGATTCCTTCTATTTTAAAAGTTCTATTTTGGCAAATGTAAAGGCCCTTTCAGACCAAAAGTGAAACGAATAAGCCTGAGGCTGAAGGAAATGCAAATTCACGCTTGTACAGTAGAGGGCGCAGCTCTAACAAACCTTTCAGCTGGGCTGCCATTCTAGACTGCAGAAGAATAGGATGGAGAAGGAAGTTAAACACTCTTACTTCATCAATAAATAAATAAAAAGTAAATGCAAATGTGCTTATTAGTATCGTTGACTTGGATCATCAAAGGTGAGCAGCAAAGACATTGGTTAATAAAGTGAGATTAAATGCATAATGTATATTTGTATTAATTTTTAATTATCGCAGGTTTGCGTTAGTCTGGGTTTCCCCATGCTGCCTTCCCGCAGCGCGATTTTATTCACGCTGAAAGGCAGTATGGATACCATGGTCCAGATTTTCGTCTCATCTAGGGAACCAATCACAGAACGGGGAGGGAGCAGCAAGACGATGACGACATCTATGCGACACACCGAAGCAGTTTGTTTATTTCTATGGATTCAACATGGCAGCAGACGCGAAGCTACCTTTTGATGCAGCCATAGATGTACGGCAATAGTCGCTGAACGTCATTGTTTACACAAAAATATCTTACCCATCGTCTTCTTCCTTGTCTAATTTCTGTCGCTCTACATACGTCATCTGCAGGGTTTCCGTTGTCCGGTAATTACCGGACATTGGCCGGTAAAAAAATGAGATGTCCGACAAAATTAAATCTCTCCCAGAGCCGATCCGCCCTATACGCTCACTACGCAAGCTGCGTAGGGCCCCGCAAATTACTCAAGGCCCCGCCTCCCCCTTGTGCCATAGCGCGTCAATTAATGTTTACAACATCCATGACAAAATTAAGTGAAACTATTCTTCTGGTCACGAAAAGAGGGGGGAAAAACATGAGAGTGAAATGCGGGAAAAACAATCAGGTAAACTTGTGTTCTCTCCTCTCCAAGTTTGATGTCAGCAAAGTTAAGTTTATGTGGATTTCTACTGTGTTTTTTCGGTCTTGCTAACCTAGCTGGGCAGGCAGTCAGTGCATCTCTTGCATCACTTTGTGCCTGACAAAAGTGAGAGTAAAATACATTTATTTATTACGTTTGTTTTTGATGAACGACAAAGTGCAACGGTGTTTGTTTACTGCAGATCGGAAAAGATAACCGCGTCGCGTGTGTTATCATGCGTTCATATGCGCGCGCACGAAATGAAACGGGCATTTTTCAAGCAGAAATATGTGTGGAGACCACGACCAGACATACTGTACAATATATGGGCGTGAATGATGGCACTCCTCTTCAAAGTACACATTATACAGTATATACTTTTAAAACAAGACACTGATTAGCCTATCTAGTCTCAGTCAATGTGTAGTTAAAAACTCTAAACAACTGCACTAATTATACAAGATGGAAAGCAATGTATTGACAATTTGACTACTGATTTATTGGCTATATTGAATTTTAAATGTTGAATAGCTAGCTGGACATACTGGTCAATATGGATGGACATCCCTCAGTAAATATTAATCATAAATCAAAAATTGCTTCAACATGCATAATAAAAAAAAACTTTAACATGCAATGGCAAGCCATTTTAGATTTTATTCATTTACAGTTCATGCATTTTTGATATCAAGAATTTTTTTTTTTACTATTTGCAATGTGAATTCTTGATTATTTTTTACTATAGGCCCCTTAGTTACATTTTTATCTACCAATGTCTATTTTTGATATCAGGAATTACATGTTCACTTGTACAAAAGTTAATTTTTGATATCAATGATGTCATCACTCACAGGGATTATTGATATCTGCATCACTAGTTCACTAGTTAAATATTACAAGAGCCAAGCCATAGTATTAATAGTATTTTATATTTGAAAATGAATAAAAGGAAATTGGGAGCCAGTTTGAATGGGTCTGATGCAGCTTATAAAATGAGTTATCTATAATTTGCAGGTGCTATGCTTAAGTTTGTCAGTAGAGGAGATGCTGGATCATCAGCCAATATTCTATAGAAATACTATATTCAATAAATATTGTTTGTTTGAACCTCATTCTGTTCTATATTTTTGTACTTATTCTTTGACTGTTTTGTTTAAAGGAGGGAGGATTGTATTGGGAGCACTGAAGTGTCAGGTGTGACTGTGTGGAAATGGCAATCGGTTTACATAGCTTTTGCCAAGTAAGACATGGTCCTGGATCAACATATTTTGTTGATCCTGGATCAACATTCCTGTCCCAAAATGTAGTCCTTACCCAATCCCTACCCTTAAACCTAACCCTACCCACAACTTTTCCCTAAAATCAGAGGGTAATGATCAGTGAATAACACTGATGTTTAAGGACTTCACCCTGGTTCTAAGCCTAAACTTGACATAAACTGTAAACTTGTCCCTCAAATCTGATTGGTTGATTGGAAAGTTGATCCAGGATCAACAAAGATGTTGATCCAGGAACATGTGGTACTTGGTGAAATCACATTCACCCACGGGGTCAGGTAGAGGGCCCCTTAGCAGAATTTTGCTTAGGGCCCCAGGGAGGTCAGGATCGGCACTGATCTCTCCGGTCAAATTGTCCGATTAAAATTGCCTAATAATCCCGCCCCCCTAACACAATCTGAATTTGAGAATAAGCCTAAAATGTATAAGGCAAAAATACACCGATCTTTGGCTATGTTATAAAGGAACAGGCTCTACCGTTTGAAAGTTATATGAAACAACATCGCATGCTGCATTTCAAATAAAGCGCACGCCTAAAACGGCTGTAATATAGACCTAAACAACGAACGATTGAGTGAGACGTTTCAAATATGTCCAGGCCCAGGCAAACTAGCCTTGAAAGCTTTTTTCAGAGGCCAGGCGATGGTGAATCAGGAACATCTCATTATAGCCTAGTGGTTCTAATCCGCGCACTGGTACAGTTTTTTTTTCTCTCATCAAAACTGAATAGCCTATGTTCATCAGTGGTTAGTCTATATCAAGCAGGGACTTGCATTTTATTCTGTGATTTCACCGGAATGAACAGAGTCTCCGCAACGGCGATAGATTGAAACGCGCGTCCGAGTGAAGATTGCGCAGCGCGTCGTCCATGCAACTGATAGCAGTGGACACGAGCGCTCAGCTTGATTTCAAAATCAACAGATTTTAGCGCTAGATCTCTTATTTAATAACGAACTAAATTAATGATCTGATTTTATTTATTTGTATCAGGTACATCCGTGCTTCAATGTTTCAAAAAGTGAATGTGTGTGAAACCGCATTAAAAAACAAAACAATTGGCGTTGATTGACACCAATCGGACGTTCATGTTTTTTTCCGTCTATTTGAAAGTTAAGCTAATAATAACATGTTGCATTCTATACGGCCTGATTATGTCATTTTTTTAAGTTACATAGACTGCCTCCAGTTTTCCTAAACTTGACTAATTAAGAGGCGATATTTGACCGGCATATCATAAAAATGTCCGTAAAACGAAACCTCTGCCGGTCACTTTGACCGGCACCATTTTTTTCTAGCGGAAACTCTGGTCATCTGGTATAATTGAAACGATTGGCTATGAGCTACGTACAGGCGCATTTGATAGACATTCTTAGCACCCAATAAACGGCGCCGGGCATTCGTAAACCACGCCTCTAATACGAGAAAATGTACATGTGGTTCCCAGACCCAAGTCTCAAAGAGAATTGGGTCTGGCGTTAGCCAGGCTAGGTTTGCGTAATATTCTGAGTTTCTATTTTATTCATTTTGAGGAATACTAAATCTGTTTTTGTGCAAGTGAGATGAATAAATGCCTGCTTACATTTAGTTTAGAACTACAGTAACCATCATATTTACATAGCCAATTTCTCTCAACATGGGGACAGGAGAGCTGTCAGTCTATAAATGGGAAAACAAAGTAACTTGCATTACTTATCTGAAAAAGTATATTGTTGTAAATGTAAAAGTATTGTTACTTTACTAGTTACTTGAAAAAAGTAATCTGATTACTTAACTCGTGTTACTCTTAATGTTTTACCCCAACACTGTGTGATAGACTACTGATATTTTACTTTTATTTTGACAGTGCTGAAAATGCAGATGCACCTGAGCTCTCTTTCTACATCTTCATTAGTTTACTAATAGCCTATCAGCTTTATATTGGCCATCGACCACCCTGCCATGTAGGATAACGGCATTGGCCATCAAAAAATCCATATTGTTTTATTAATATCACTGACCCATGTAACAAGTAAAAAAAAAAGTGAAAACTTCATGAACATACAAAATATATTTCATATCACCGATGAAAAATTTAATGAATGTCATGCAAATTATCTTGGCAATAATGCAACAGCATTTTAAAAGCAAGCACCTTTATTTTTTCCCATTTTTGTCCCTTAATTCTTCAGGGGGTCGGGGAGCCCCCTCAGCTTGAACACTGGAAGGACCATCTGTACATCTGGAACTGGCTGAAGAGAAACGTCCAGGGCTCCTTTGCAGGAAAGGCATGCTGGGTATTTTCCACCTCTTTATTTGCATGTCCTGGGGAAAAGACGATCATTGAGTGAATGTAGGTCAGAGTGTCTTTTCGCTCTGCTTTTGAGATCCAGATGAGACCTAAACCCTGTGGGGTTTAATGCCTATTAATGTTCTGGACATCTTGTGCATAAATGTGTGGACGTTACATGTTCCACATGTTCATGGTGGTGAAAGAGTCTGCGATGCGTCAGACTTTAATTTCTCTCGCTTGAGGGGCCCGGCTCACACTGAGACTCTTAGCACACTTAACACTATAGACAGGAGTGTGCTCACTAAAGCACACATGTGGGCTGATGACAAGACACATTTCATGGAAGGGTGACATCTAATACTTTTAAACAGCTTATACTACAAAAATAGGATTGCAAAAAGATTAATAATGACCAGTTACTAAACATTTACACTTCAATATACTTGTATAGAAATATGTATTTACATTATATATTTATGTATTTATTAGAGATTTTGCTTGGAGGCACATGACCCCCAAACCCTTTATTTACATACATTATACTATCAAAAATATATTTTCATATTTCAAACTATACATATTTCTAATGACATAAGGCTTCAGCTTCAATATGTGATCAGAGTTTTACGATCGATATATTCCAGTGAAGTAAGTATAAAAAAAAAACTGGACTGAGTTTTAAAGTAATAAAGAAACACCTGTTCAATCATGGGATCGCTGGAACATTTGTTATGTGAAGCATTGCAGTATAGCTTTTAATCCAAAAGTCTGCACATTTAGATAATAGTGGATTCTCATGTTTACTTGTTGTATTGTCTTCATTATTAACCATTTTCCACTAAAATACACTGATCTGATACACTCTTTTGTATGTGCACATTCATGCACAAAACGTCTCAGGTTACTATTGTAACCATAGTTCCCTGAGAACAGGGAACGAGACGATGCGTCGATCGACGCCATGGGAACGCCCCCAGCGTGACTGCGTCTGAAGCATCTATGTCAACTAGTCCAATGGAAAGAATGAGCGTCACGGGCGGGTGACGTCATGACCAGGAAATGATAAAAGCACATCCGGTGCAAACCGGCATTAGCTTCGAAAATTGCCGAAGCAAGCCGATCACAGGGATGCAGGAAGTATGGCAGGGTGACGCATCGTCTCGTTCCCTGTTCTCAGGGAACTATGGTTACAATAGTAACCTGAGACGTTCCCTTACGAAGGGAACTCAACGATGCGTCGATCGACGCCATGGGAACGAGAATACCCAAAGCGCCAGAATTCCAAGTACCTGAGTGTTAGTCTGTTGTAACTAAGCACTAAGCACCTGAGAACCTGGGGCAGCATCCAGGTCTAAACTGTAAAATTTAACGAATGTGAGCGGAGAGGACCAGCCCGCCGCATCACAGACGTCCCGAAGAGAAACCCCATATAGTAAGGCTTTAGAAGCCGCCATACTCCTAGTAGAGTGAGCTCGGACCACCAAAGGACATGGCTGGTCCGAGTACTCGTATGCAAGTGAAATAGCCTCAACTATCCACCTACTGACCGTCTGTTTAGAAGCAGGAAGACCCTTCTTAGGTGATCCGAAGCAAATCAGTAATTGGTCGGACTTCCTAAATGAAGAAGTCCGATGCACATAAGTGTCCAGTGCTCGCACTGGACACAAGAGGTTCAGTCTTTCCTGGTCTGCAGATGCAAAAGGAGGAGGACAGAAAGCCTGCAGCACAATAGGCCTCGGAGTCAAGGTCGGCACCTTAGGGACGTACCCCTGTTTTGGATATAAGAATGCCTTGAACATCCCCGGTGCAAACTCAAGGCAAGTGGGGGAAACCGAAAGGGCCTGAAGGTCTCCAACTCTCTTAAGGGACGAAATAGCTAGCAGAAAGATAGTCTTAAAGGTAAGAAACTTATCTGAAACCGAATCTAAGGGCTCAAATGGAGCCCTAGAAAGGCCTTCTAGTACTATAGCAAGATCCCAAGCTGGCACCCTAGTGCGAGTTGCAGGCCTCAGCCTTAAAGTGCCACGAAGGAAACGTGTAACCAGGGGGTCTCGACCCAACGATGTACCCCCCACCAGGGCGTGGTAAGCCGCAATGGCCGCCACGTAGACTTTGAGCGTGGAAGGACATAGGCCTGACGTAAAGCGCTCCTGCAGGAACTCGAGTACTGTGTTCACAGAACAGTTAACTGGATCCCACTGATGTTGGTAACACCATAAAGAGAAAACTCTCCATTTAAGCGCATATAGTTTCCTAGTAGCTGGGGCTCTGGAGCTTAGAATGGTCTCAGCAGCCTCGGCTGAAAGACCACTCTCTATGAGTTGGGCCCCCTCAGAGGCCAAACCCACAGGTTCCAAATCTCTGGTCGAGGGTGAAATATTGTGCCCCCGGCCTGAGACAGAAGGTCTCTCCTGATCGGGATCTCGAAGGGAGGACCATCTAGGAGATGGATCAGGTCCGAAAACCAGATCCGACTTGGCCAGCGTGGTGCTACTAGCAGTAGGCTTATTCCATACCGGCGGACTCGCTCCAGAACTCCTGGGAGCAGAGCAACAGGGGGAAAGGCGTACAGACGTAGCCTCGGCCACGTCTGCACCATAGCATCCAGCCCCAGAGGGGCTGGGTGAGTAAGGGAGAACCACAGAGGACAGTGCGTCGTATTCTGAGACGCAAACAGATCCACTTGTGCTTGGCCGTAAAACTCCCAGATTTTCTCCACCACCTCGGGGTGGAGTCTCCAGTCCCCTGGCCTCAGCTCCTGCCTCGACAGGATGTCTGCTCCTATATTCTGGACCCCAGGAATATACACTGCCCTCAGAGAGAGTACCTTCCCCAGAGACCACAGGAGGATCTGGTGCGCCAGTTTGCAAAGCGGACGCGAACGCAGGCCCCCCTGACGGTTCAGATAAGAGACCACTGATGTGTTGTCTGTTCGTACGAGCACATGATGGCCCCTCAGGTCTGGGAGGAACTGCCTCAACGCATTGAAGACAGCCATCATCTCCAGGCAATTTATGTGCCACGAGAGATGATGACTCTTCCACAGACCCTGAACCGAGCGGCCTTCCATTACCGCTCCCCAGCCGGTGAGGGAAGCATCTGTCGAGATAGTAACTCGATGGCAAAGAGCTCCCAACACCGGACCTTGGGTTAAGAACCAGTGCTCCCTCCATATAACTAAGGCACGAAGGCAACGCCGCGTGACCTTGATCATACGAAGTGGGTTTCCCCTCGGGGAGAACCCTCTGGTCCTGAGCCACCACTGTAAAGGCCTCATGTACAGCAGGCCAAAAGGTATCACGTTGGACGCTGCTGCCAAAAGACCCAACAGTTTCTCGAACTGTTTTACAGTGCGTGACTGGCCTAGCTTCAGCTCTTTTGTGGCTGACAGGATAGCAGCTACACGAACGGGCGATAGGATGGCCCGCATTGTCACTGAATCCCATACCACACCAAGGAAAGTGGTTCTCTGTACTGGAGAAAGCACACTCTTCTTGGCATTGAGCCTCAACCCCAACATCTGCATATGAGCGAGAACGACACCTCGGTGCCGAACCGCCAACTGCTCTGATTCCGCTAGAATCAGCCAGTCGTCGATGTAGTTCAGAATACGTATGCCCTGAAGCCTGAGAGGGGCTAACGCTGCATCCACGCATTTCGTGAACGTGCGGGGTGATAAAGCTAGACCGAACGGAAGAACCCGATATTGGTATTCTTTGCCCCCGAAAGAAAACCTTAGGAACTTCCTGTGCTGAGGGAGGATGGAGATATGGAAGTAGGCGTCCTTCAGATCTATCGTGACAAACCAGTCCTCGGATCTGATTTGAGTCACGATCTGTTTGAGTGTCAGCATTTTGAACTTTAGTTTCTGAACTGACCGATTTAACAAACGAAGATCTAAAATAGGACGCAACCCTCCATCCTTTTTTGGAACAATGAAATAACGGCTGTAAAAACCCGACTCTCGGTCGGGTGAGTACACCTGTTCTATAGCTTCTTTCGCTAACAGGGCCTTTACCTCTTGCTCCATTACCAGAGCCTGCTCGGGATGCACCACTGTGGGCAACACCCCGTTGTAACGAGGAGGACGAGAACCAAACTGGATTCTGTATCCTTTTTCTACAATCTGCAGGACCCAACGAGAAATATTCGGCAGAAGCTTCCACGCTGCCAGAAAATTTACTAAGGGAACCAGCCTCTCGAGGCTGGTCTCTGGTGTTACTGAGACAGCTAATTCTGGAGCCTGAAACATCATGGCAGGAACTACCTGAACTGGCTGCTCTAACGCCCCCCTCAGAGGGCGCGGAACCGATGCTGTGCCGCAGCATAGCATCAGCGACTCGCTGGAGACCGCTGCGCCCTGAAGCACCAAGGGTGGCAGGGTTGGCAGAACGGTCTCGTGAGGACCCCGAAATGGAACGGGCACCGTATAATGAGGTGTACACCGCTCTACTTCGGTCGGGGCTGTCCTCACAGGCCTGACGCATGAACATCAGGACCTTTTTTTTTTCTGAGCCGAAGTCTTCTTCGCCTGAAGAACGGTCCTCAGATCCGGCTTCGACTTAGAAGACTTCGGCTGAGAGGGTTGCGTCTGTCTCCAGTGTCTACGTGGAGGTGCACGAGACGCAACACTCTCTTTCTGTTGCACATGATATGATGAGCTCGACGGCTGGGGCTGCTCACGCCCAGCAGCCCCAGGGGGCTGGACACGGCGAGGGATAAACTTTTTAAAAGCGTCAGCTTGTTTCTTAGACTCCTGAAATCGCTCGACGACCGCGTGGACTGCGTCACCAAAGAGACCAGAAGGTTCAAGCGGAGCATCTAATAAAAAAGCTCGATATTTTTCTTTAATCTCTGACAGATTTAACCATAAATGTCTCTCAGTAGCTACCAAGGCTGCCATAGACCGCCCAATTGCTCTGGCGGTCTCCTTAGTAGCCCTGAGAGAAAGATCGGTAGCACGACGAAGTTCTTGAATATCGTCATGAGAAATTCCCTCACTACTATCCAGATCCCCCAGCAGGTCAGCTTGATACGCCTGTAGCACTGCCATTGTATGCAGACATGCTCCAGCTTGACCTGCTGCCGTATAAGCTTTGCCCACTAAAACCGAGGTGGCTTTAAGCGGTCTAGTGGGCAAAGCCGAGGCTTTCAGGGACGATGCGGGACCAGGCGAAAGATAGCTAGCTAAATTCTGTTCCGCCTGGGGCATCGCCTCATAACCATACTCTTTTAGCCCTCTTATTCTCGAATAAGTTTTAACTTGAGGGCTAAAAAGTCGTGAAGAGTACGGTTTATTCCACGATTTTGATATTTCATTGTGGAGATCGGGAAAAAAGGGAAGCTCTCGTGGTGGAGATAATGTCGTGGACGATAAAAAGCGCTCATCTAATTTACTTTTAGGACGAGCGCTTTTATTCTCAGATGGCCATACAATATTTAATTTTTCTACAGCCCGTGACATAACATCCACCAGCTCATCATATGCTGGGGAAATAAATTGTGAATCTTTTTCCCCCATGTGTGTGCTTTCACTCTCCATACTCATAACATCGACCTCCTCGGAGGAAGAGCATTGAAGTAATGGAGTGCTCTCTCCCCGGGCGGAAGAAACCGCAGAGCGTGCTTCCGACACCGGGGGGAGAGCGCTGGATCTTCCGGGTAAGGAAGGAGAAAAGGCCAAGGGACCCGTCTCCAACCCCTCCGAAAGATCCTTCTGCGATCCCCAGGAATGCATTCTCCGCGCCGCCTCGGCAGACGCGGGTCCTGATCCCTGAGGATCGCGAGCCTGCCCACTCTTTACATCAAAGAGTGACAGGCGAGAGCGGAGCATGCGGAGCGGTAGCATTTCACAGTGTTGACACTCAGCCTCCTCGAAGGCTGAGACCGCATGCTCCACTCCCAAACAAATGACACAAAGCTCGTGTGTGTCCCCACCCGTTAAATAACGCGGGCAGGGAGGAACACACTGTTTGTACATTTGTTTCGCCATAACGTTTCCGAATAAATTGCAACAGACAACAATAAATAGACAGAGACAGTATAACACAGATCGCTTGCTGAGGCAACAGAAGCTAATGCCGGTTTGCACCGGATGTGCTTTTATCATTTCCTGGTCATGACGTCACCCGCCCGTGACGCTCATTCTTTCCATTGGACTAGTTGACATAGATGCTTCAGACGCAGTCACGCTGGGGGCGTTCCCATGGCGTCGATCGACGCATCGTTGAGTTCCCTTCGTAAGGGAACTAGAAGTCGCTCATGAGCTGATATGACCAGCGAAGAAGAGCGATGTAACATCGTATGATGACACATGAGGATATCAGTTCTCCAAGTGCCATTTATGAACTGTGTCCTAATTCAGAGGCTGCATCCCGAAGTATGCGGACTTCAAGCGCTTACGAAGTACACAAAGGTCGAACCGAGTGATGTTAAATGGGACCTAATGGGTTAAATTAGTTAAATTTCCCCTGAAAATGTAAAACTCCCCCAATTTGTGTTTACTGGCACTAAGCCTGCCATGTGTCTAATCAAGTTTTGTTCCAAATTTGAAGTTGATATCACAAAAATGTTTCTGTGAGATTTTTGTTTAGATTGATTTTTTTATGCATTCTCCAGTCACAAATTAATATATTTGGAACCTTACGTCTCAGACCTTTCCAACGATATGTGTTTTGAAAGATTTTATTATAAAATAGTGCAGTAAATTTGGTACATTTTTAAAAATGACACCACCCACTAGGGGGAGTCGTCCACTGAAAGGTCTTTAAGTACAGTTTTCAAGGTAATGCAATGTCCAATCTCAAAATAGTTTTTAGGATGAATTTTGAGTGTTTGAGCTTTCAAATTGATACCTCATTTATGATTGTATGTGATAGGAAAAAAAGGCCAACTGACCGTTAACATACAAAGCAACAAATATCTATTTTCTGCCTTGTTATGTGATCAGAACCAATGTAAGATTAGTAAATGAATGACAAAATGTAGTTATGCTGATTTTAAAAACTATTATGTATTCATATACAATTTACAATATAATTCTTATTTAGTGTAAAATTGTCACATATGGCAAACTAGTTCAAGTAAGCAATATACCTCAACATTTCAGAAGATGCTTTCTTTGGTCAGAAGGTTTTACGATTCGGAAAACGTGAGCAGTTGTATCCCATATGGGCTGGTCTTGAACAGTTTGGCCTAATCTGCTTTTGTTCACTCACTTATTGATGTCACATATTGACTTTTCTTGTGGTGCTTTGTTGGTCGACCTTTGATGGTAGACTGAGGTTGGTTGTTGTCAAAATTGGAGCAGTGTAGCATTTGTTTGCTTAAAATTCTGCCTCTTTTAATTTCAGTGGTGACCTAAAATCTGTATCACACCACATCTAGATGCTCCCAAATTATGCCCTGTCAACAAATCCATCTGCAAGTAATGTTTGAGACAGTTTGTTGAGGAGCATCTGGACTTGTTATCCTTTCGTTTAGATGATTCATCTCTCATAACAGTGGCCTATACAGCTCGAATGTTAGTAATTAAAAGGAACCTTGCTGTAAAGGATGTTGTGAAATTTTTGTTTGTTTAAGAGTTTTGTTTGAGGCACTTAGTAGCCTTACTCTCTTCCCGTTAAAGTCAGAATAAGATAAATTTTGGACTAGTCCTTTTGTTAGTCATCAAGCGTCTGGCTACATGAGACTACAATGATGGTATCTCATGCATCACACTTTGTGATTTAACATACAACCTTTCAATTACCACTACTAAGCCACAGCCATCCCATGATACTTTTAAGCCATATAATTATCAGATTAGTATACTGAAACATGAGTCTCACCTCACATACAAGTCAAGTCAAGTCACCTTCATTTATATAGCGCTTTTAACAATATGGACTGTTTCAAAGCAGCTTTACAGTGATAATAGGAAATTAAAGTAACAGAGATTGTTTTGGCTTTACAGCAGCTCTAGAATAAAGTTGTTGTCCAGCTAAAGTTAGTTTTGATTGATTCACTTCCGTCGCAATGATCATTAGTTATTAACTTAGGGGCCGCTAACACGACACCGTTCTAACAGAAAATTATTTAATGCGATCCGGCCGCTCATTTGCATAAAACAGTGCCTGGTGGCTCATACAGAAGCACTGACACAAAATCTAGAGTCAAACATGAACTTTCCCCTCATTTTCCACATAGCGCAGGCATAGAAATTCCTTATCTTTGATCCGCTGCCAAAACCTCTTCATTCGGTGAAGTCATAAATTGCATTGTCTGAAGACACCCATAACAAAGCCACTGCAGCCATTTCACTGTTTAATGGGAAGTTTCTCACAACTCAGTTTTCTTCCTTTTCTTATTAAATGTTCCAAGGTTTCATTCACTATGACCTTGGCCATCACCCATGACCATCCGTAACAGAGTTTTAGGCCAGAGGTTGTATTTCTGTTAAATGGACCAGAGAACTTGCCTAGCAGTGAAAAGGAGAGACTGATGAGTCGGGATGTTTTTAAAAGCCCATTAAACTGACTTGGCATCATACATTTTTCATGACACTTTGATGAATATAAAGTCATCAAAATATAATTTCCAATACCAAATATTTCTAAATATTCCAACTCTAGTCCTAGACTCTCAACCGAGAGTTACAAAAGTTCCAATCCAAACCATAAGGTCCACATATTGAATGCATCTAAAAAGTGTTCCTCCTAAACATGGTACACAAACACTGATTGCTGAAGAATTTCAGGCATGTTATTTTAATCTGGCAGAGATTTTAAGTATTTGCTATGTTAATTCTTGCACCATAAAGGACACACACCTTTTAAACATGTTTTGTTTTCAGTTAAAACCAGCTGTCGCTACATAATATTCCACTGACCTTGTGCTAACCATTCTTGCTTTCCAATGGTGTGTTGACAAGTTTCTTCAATGTTCCCATGTATCAATCAAGAAAAACTGAAGGTTTGGGTTTCCTCACCAGGGTCTCGAAGTATTGAAATCACAGCAATCTCTTGCCTGGAGCAATTTCTAGGAATTATTTGGCTACGTCATCTTGTACCAGAACAGATCTCATTATAATGACTCTGAACATCATGTGTGTAGTTAAACAAATGTGTGGAGTATCATTCACTATTGGTTGTAACCCAAGAATTCTCTGAAATGTTTTGTGGAGCTTTATGGAAGCAAATAATTTTTTTGATGTTCCATGAATAGAGAAACGGCCAAGGACAAAATGCTCTCACTCACAGTTCACATTTCCACTTGGTATTGACATTTGTTTGTTATATATAAAAAATAATAAGTATCTGAGCATGTGCGGTACTGCCAGTACTGATTTGAAAATGACTATCAATTTTGATCAGTTATGATACACATTCTAGCAACAGAAATATAAAAGTGCTGAAATATTATGCATGTTATTCATGGTCCTCAGTGTGTAGAATCATTAAATTGTGATGTTATGTATTTCATATATATTTATCCAGCATACTTCACCTTTAAGGCTTATGACAGCAAAGCACTTTCAAGTAATTAGGATCCTGTTTTCAAGTGCTCTGTGGAAGTTCTTACTTTTGAGTTTGGAAATTCCAACATGATGTGCATTCAAGTGATTTTGTTTTAAATAAGATGGATGTTGACTTTCCAAAAAGCCTGAAAGTTTTTTAATTCTAATGCAACATATATAAATGCACATTTGGTTACATCTGTGTATTCTATTATTCCTATGCTATAGCAAAGAGTGATGGGAAATGTAGTCTTGTTGCATAACATTGCCGCCTCATAAACCAGATAAATGAGTGTTTACATCAATGCTATTCTACATTAATGGTTCAGGAAATGTGTAAAAACTAAATTGTACTATCAACATTTATAATTATATTTAATAATGATTTGCTTCATCGTAGCTTTTTAAATGATGCCCACAACCTGGAAATGTCAAGGCTTGAAGAAAGTGTTTTTAATGGTATTTGCACATGGCATGACCATTGTGACATGACTTAAACGCACTAGAAATTTTAAATATGCAATGTAACAGAGGAAGTAAGTGACAGATAATTTCTTCTGTATTGTGACGTACATCCAAGTGAAATGGATTATCAAAAAAAAAGTAAAACATGTAGGGTGGGGACTTGTTTATATGCCTTGGTTGTTGTTTGGATAGAAGCAAATCTGAATATAAGAAAGGGGCGGTGATTGTGATTGTGATTGAAGTGATTGGAGAAGTCCAGCATATGTCACCAAAGAGAAGTCTGTAGTTTCACCGGAAGATCAAGATTATTTGATGAACTATTATGAATGATTCACAATAACATTATTAAGATGCATTTTATGATATCATTTTATATTTCCATTTCATGCCAACTTTAAAGAATGTCCATGCTGCTTTTTCCCGTCAAGCTCCAAAAACCACCATAAAAGTAGCCCATATGACTTGTGTACTATATTCTTCTGATGCCATAGAGAAGAAAGATTTGGGTTTGGAACGACATGAAGTTCAGTACCTGATGACAGGACTTTCATTTCTATCTTAACTATGCTTTAAAACCTCTCAGTGGAAAAAAGGAAGCAGGAAGTGTTTTTAATCTCTCTACCATCATAAATCCAGAAACTTCTTTAAAAACTGTTATCTTGGGTTGTTTTTGAGGAAAGGATGGTTAACTGTTATCGTGTGTTTTTCTTATCTGCAGGTATGACTAACCCCTCAGCCGCTGTAGGCTAAATTGCAGATGTAGCTCAGTGCTTGGATTACGGTTAGCTATCATAGATTTCCCTGCAGTGCATCCAGAAAGTGATGCAGGTTCACGTCAGTGAGTGGGCTCTGTTCGTCAGAAGTTTGTTAAATGCCTGCTGTGATGAAGGTGAGCTTCTGTGTGCACTGCTAGTAAAACACTGGCTATGTATTAGTTGCATTGCTCCACAATTTTTGTAATAATGTGGTTATTTGTAGTCTGTGAAATTCTGTATTCAGTTAATAACTCTCATATGTTTATACTTTTATTCTATGGAAAAGAGCAGCATGAACATTCTTTAAAATTTCTTCTTCATACAGGTTTGGAATGACATGAGGGTGATTAATTTATATTTTTAGTTTACTTTAATATATTCCTTTGAAGCTCTTTTTAAAAACAGAAACAATATCTTGGAATGATTTTGAAGTAAAGACTATTGAGCCCATCATGTGTGTTTTTCTTATCTTCAGTCATGACTAACCCCTCGGCAGCTGTAAAGTGACTTGCAGCTGTAGATCAGCATTTGGGTTACGATTAGTTATCATAGATTTCCCTGCAGTGCATCCAAAAAGTTCTGCAAGTGGAAGTAAGATGAGTAAGATGCTTGTTAAATGCCTGCTGTGATGAAGCTGCATTTCTGGACAAATTTAGCGTTACAATCCAATTTTTTGTAATATTGCTAAAAGTTTGCCTGCTTGTGGGACTAATTCGTGTGTATTTTGTGGCGGGTGAGCAAAGACAGATTCAGTAGGTCTAGCGTCAGTCCTCAGAGAGACTTTTTAAGTTGACACATATCACGATTATGTCCAGTTAGTTTCTAGTAAGTAATCATCTTCGTTCTACCTCCTCTCTACACCACACTTGGAAGCGTGACAGAATAACCGGCCCCAATAAAATTGTGTAGCAAATTTCACTGCTCTCGCCCAGGAAGGACTTTTTTGTTTTTTGTTTTAATATTCAGTTTGCTTCTGCCAGCTCACCAAATGCGTTCGCCAGCTCACCAAATGCGTTCATTTTAATGATGAGTTGTTGAAATTAGGGGTGTCCATGGTTAACCAATTAACCGATTAACCGTTAAAAATTGCGTAACCGAGTGAAACATTTTGCTCGGTTAAGCGTCAATGGCGTGCATTAAATTTAGTTGTAATACATTTTTGCACCACCAGAGACCGCCAGAGCGCTCCCAGACATTTGTAATGTCCAGAAGAAGTAGTCATGACCAGTTTTCTAATATGAAGCGGGAAAAGAAAAGCACAGCGTGGGAGCACTTTAAAATCGAGAATGACGGGGCAAAATGCAAGTATTCCAATGCAGTGCTTAGATATACTTCAAGTACAACCTCGTTGTTGTACAATCTCAACAGCCAACACCCGAGCATCATTAGAGAGGCGGCCGCGGAGCCTGCAAGTACCTTCGCCCAGCCTACCATCCCCACGATGCTAGCGCAAAACATGTGCAGTGGTGCTAAAGCCGAATCCATAACACTGGGGATTTGCAGAATGACTGAAAAGTCAAGTCAAGTCAAGTCATCCTCATTTATATAGCGCCTTTAACAATGCAGATTGTTTCAAAGCAGCTTTACAGAGATAAACATATAATTTAAGGTAACAAAGATTGGTTTAGTTTAATAGTGGTTCTTGAATAATGTTTTATCCAGCTAAAGTTAGTTTTGATTGATTCACTTCCGTCTAAATGATCATTTGTTATTAAATTAAGGGCCGCTAAGCAGACTCTCTAAACAGACTTTAAACGTGAACCTGTGATAGACGCTGATGGCGTTCACATGCGCATTAAGAATTGATTCTATAGTTATGTGCGTTTGAATATATGTGCGCAGGTTTGTAATTCCTTACAAACCATGCCTACACAAACTACTTGTCTATAAATTTTGATGCAGAATTTTATTTTATCTTATCACTTCGGGTAGGTACGCGAACCGAAAAATTCCACTAGGCTTTATCTGTAGAGTGGTATAGGGATCCTCCATACGGAGAGGCTAGTTGGCACTTCAGCACTGCATTGTCATCGGGTCCAGGCGAAGGTCCTTCGTCAGATCTGGAAACGGCCTGGATCCGGCAGGCTGCGGCAAAACCTCGGGATAAACAAAGACACTAAAATTAGCGTAGATGCCATTCTTCTTATGATGTAACGAGTACATCAGGATTTAAGGGAAGTGTTCCCAGTTCCGGCTGACCTAATCTAAGCAGCCTAATATTGAATTATAAAAGTCTATAGAGTGTTATGTGAATGCTAGGTCAAAGAGATGTGTTTTTAGTCTAGCTTTGAACTGACAGACTGTGTCTGCTTCCCGGACAATGTTAGGAAGATTGTTCCAAAGTTTTGGTGCTTAATAGGAAAAGGATCTACCGCCAGCAGTCGATTTAGATATTCTAGGTATTATCAACTGGCCAGAATTTTGAGATCGCAATAGACGTGAAGGAGTATAATGCGTTAAGAGCTCGCTCAAGTACGGCGGAGCTAAACCATTTAGTGCTTTGTAAGTAATCAGCAATATTTAAAAATTTATACGATGTTTAATAGGGAGCCAATGCAGTGTTGACAGAACGGGGCTAATATGGTTGTAATTCCTGGTTCTGGTAAGAAGTCTAGCGGCTGCGTTTTGAACTAGCTGTAGTTTGTTTATTAAGCATGCAGGGCAACCACCTAGCAGAGCATTACAATAATCTTGCCTTGATGTCATGAACGCATGAACTAATTGTTCCGCATTTGTCAATGAGAGCATATGGCGTAATTTAGATATATTTTTAAGATGGAAAAATGCGGTTTTACAGACACTAGACACGTGACTTTCAAATGAAAGATTGGTATCCAAGAGCACACCCAGGTTCCTAACCGACGACAAGGACTTAACAGAGCAGCCATCAAGTGTTAGACGGTATTCTAGGTTATTACGTGTGGAAGCTTTTTGTCCAATAATTAGAATCTCTGTTTTTTCTGAATTTAGTAGTAGGAAACTACTAGTCATCCAATTTTTCATATCAACTATGCATTCCGATAATTTTGTGAATTGGTGAGGTTCATTAGGTTTGGAAGAAATATAGAGCTGAGTATCATCAGCATAACAGTGAAAGCTAATTCCATGTTTCCTAATGATATCTCCTAAAGGTAGCATATACAGAGTAAAAAGCAGCGGTCCGAGAACTGAGCCTTGTGGTACGCCATACTGAACTTGTGATCGATAAGACATCTCTTCATTTACTGCTACAAACTGATAGCGGTCAGATAAATATGATTTAAACCATGCTAATGCAATTCCACTAATGCCAACATAGTTTTCTAGTCTATCTAAGAGAATGTTGTGGTCAATGGTGTCAAATGCAGCACTAAGATCAAGTAACACTAATAGAGAGATACAACCGCGATCGGATGATAAGAGCAAATCATTTGTGACTCTAATGAGAGCAGTCTCAGTGCTATGGTGCGGTCTAAATCCTGACTGGAAATCCTCGCAGATATCATTTCTTTCAAGAAAGGAACACAGCTGTGAGGATACTGCTTTTTCTAATATCTTTGATAGAAAAGGTAGATTTGAGATCTGCCTGTAACTGACTAATTCTGTAGGATCAAGTTGCGTTTTTTTAACAAGCGGTTTAATCATAGCCAGCTTAAAGGTTTTTGGTACGTATCCTAGAGACAAAGACGAATTAATGATGTTAAGAAGAGGATCTATGACTTCTGGAAGCATCTCTTTCAATAGTTTAGTCGGTATAGGGTCTAACATACATGTTGTCGAATTAGATGATTTAACGAGTTTGCAAAATTCTTCCTCTCCTATAGCAACAAATGAATCAAATTTTTCCTCAGGGAGACTACACTGCATTATGTGATGCGATACTGTAGTAGACGGTTGCATAGTTATAATTTTGTCCCTAATATTATCAATCTTATAAGTGAAGTAGTTCATAAAGTCATTACTGCTGTGTTTCTTGGAAACTTCTGGGCTTGAAGCTTTCTTTTTCATTAGTGTAGCCACTTTTTCAAATAAATACCTAGGATTATGTTTATTTTCTTCTAATAGGGTTGAAAAATAAGCAGATCTAGCAGCTTTTAAAGCCTCTCTGTAAGCAGTCGAGCTCTCCTTCCATGCAATCCGAAATACCTCTAGTTTTGTTTTCTTCCAGTTGCGCTCCATTTTTCTGGCTGCTCTCTTAAGGGCCCGGGTGATGCCGGGTGATGAAAAGGACATGATGCCTATTAGAATGGTGGAGGGCGAAGGCTTCAAAGAACTGATGAATATTGTTCAACCCCGCTACAGCATTCGGCAATCACACGCCGCATTGAAAAACGATATGAGGCAAAAAGAGATTCGCTCAAAGAAGATCTACAGTCACCTGATGTAGTTGCCATCACTACGGATTGCTGGACTGCTCTAAACACGGAAAGTTACATAACTATTACGAGCCATTACATTGACGAAGATTGGGTTTTAAAATCATTCGTCCTTTTAACTGAAGCCCTGCCCGTTCACCATACAGCTGATAACCTAGCAGAGAAGTTAAGGGAGTCCGTGGAAAAGTGGGCTCTTACGGGACGAGTGGCTGCTAACAGAGGCGATGATTGGCATTTTGTGTCATCCTTTTGCAGTTACTGCGGTGCTGTCAGATCGCACTGTAACGAAAGTTCAAGATGCATGGATTTTGGAGTTAAAGGACGCGCACTGGCAGCTTATTGAAGATGTGCCAACTCTAAAAACTCTCAAGTGTGCAACTACAGTTATGTCTGCAGAAAGGGAAGTGTCCATCTCAAACACCTATCCCATCACCTTTGGACTAATAAATGCACACCTACAAAGTGAAGGCGACGCGCACAGGGTTCTGGTGGAGTTTAAAACTAAAGTCCGAAACTCCCTGTCTGAAAGAATGAAGGTAGGTACCAGACGATTATTGATAATTTCACTAAGTGAAAGTTTGCATGTAGTAAAGTACGTGTGCGCAGGTTAATGAGCCAGAGATTTTGTCATCCCCAGCGATGACTGCGTGCATGTTGGACCCACGCCATAAGCATCTCGGGTTCTTATCTCCAGAAAAAAGAGTGCTGGCAAATGCAAAACTCTGTAGCCTTGCAGCAAATGTTCCGTACAATGTACCAAATGTAACAGAAGCCGTTACGCAAAGTGTAGAACACGGGCAAGAGGAGGCGGCCGCAGCCCCAGCACAAAGTACCAAAGACAGCGCAGCCACGGCGATCGCACTCATACTTGGCGAAAACTACTTTTCATCAGCCCTCACCAGTTGTGAAACAGAAGTCAAAAACTTTCTTAGCGACAGTCCCATTGGCCTAGAAATGAGCCCCGTGGACTGGTGGAAACTAAACGCCAGTCGATTTTCCAGATTGGCCAACCTTGCTAAACAGTATTTGTGCATACCTGGCACATCTATACCTTCAGAGAGGGTGTTTTCGGCAGCTGGACTTACAGTGAAGTAAGACTGTAGGAAGACTACAGTAGACTGCGCACCAGTCTCACTCCCGATCACGCTGACATGTTAATATTTCTTAATAAAAACTAAGCAATTCGAATACAAGGATTTCTGTAGAGTAGCCTGATTTAATTTGGTGCCTAATTTGGGTAATTTATTCCCTGAAAATGCAGACAAGCATATTTGGTCATTTTATTTTTTTGGATTTTTATTTAAAAAAAGAAAAATGTGGGTCTATGCTCTTGTGTTTTAATTATTTCAATCAATTTTGTATTTAATTTGCCCTTTGTTGCAGTGTAAGCTATAGGCACAAAACTCACCTTGTTACTGTTAAAAATGGGTGTAGATAAATGTTGTTGTTGTACGCATTTATTTGACTGTTTCTTTGCACAAAGTTTCTAAAAAAAAGTGTGCTATAATATGACTGCATTAAATTCTAGGGCCTTGTTCACAGGCCGCGAACGCAAAAGTCAGTGACCTACTTTAACTGCTCTGTCCTTACCACTGCGTTTTATTTCTATAAATTAATTTCGTGTCAAATCTGGTCCAACCAGTTATTAAAGGTGTTAAAAATTAACTACCCCTTTCTCGTGTGTCTGTATCTTGGGATTGCGGCGCGCACACTATGGTTAACCGAGTATTAACCGCTAAGGGCATCGGTTAACGGTTAATGAAAACTTGAAAACGTGTAGCCCTAGTTGAAATCTTCGTTTTGGATAGGAACACATTTTTATTCCCCTTTGGATTTACCAAAAGTGACGCCATTCTCCGGTGTGTGGAGTGCGTGTATGCCAGGGAAATGTTGACCCACCTTGTACCAGTCACGACTCCAAGTCCAGCCAACCTTCACCCCGCACCGCGGATGAGAAGCCAGAGCGCACCGCAGACGGAGAGCTAACATGTGCTTGTGATGAGGACAGTGCTGACCATCGTCCCGGAGATGAAGCCCCACAGTGAGTCTGACCAGGTTTGTGAACCGCAACATCTGTGCAAGAGGGAGTGTTGGTGGAGCTGGACACAGATGATAGGCTTATCAACTGGGAAACGGAGGTAATACTTTCCACATACCCATCCACAAATTCTTCACCACCAGTTCATACCAGAACATATGTCTGTACATCATCTCTGGTCCTGTCCAGCCCTGGGTCGTCTGTGCCTTCATTGCTGCTGGTCCTGCCCAGCAAAAAGCCTGTTTCATCACGCTGTGTTGGGATGGTGTTGTTGTCACTGATCCCACTTAGCCTCTCTCTGTCCCGCAGTCTCATCAAGATCCAGCCAGTCCTTCAGTCCCGTCTTCGCTGGTTTCCTGAAGCCCCTTGTCTTCTACCCTGATGCTTTTCAGTACGAATAATCATTGGGTATTAGAGCCACCAGCTTCGCCCAAGCATGTGGATCCCCCTGCTCCGCCTCCGGCCGCTGATTCTGTCACTCCACCTCAGCCCGTCGCCCTGACTCCCTCCTCCTTCAATCCTCCCTCCCCTCGGCTCCACCAGGAACCATCAGCCCTACAGCTGCACTGGGCTCCCTCGGACCACCGGCTCCACCTCGGTCTGACATTTCCCATGGACAGGTCTGCTGAGCTCCGGCTCTCCCCCTCTATGGCTCTGTCATGCTCCGCCATCCCTCTCCCATCCCTCAGTTGCTCCAGTTCCGCCTCAGCCTTTAGGTACCCCGGTTCCACCTCGAGGTTGTCATTCAACAGCTCTGTCACAGCCTCAGAAGTCTTCGGTTCCATCAGCTCTCTGTCTGCGCCTAGGGCTCCACTATCAACGGCTTCTTCTCCGTCAGTCGTCCCCCGGATGTCATCAGTCAAGCCATTTCGGCTTCTCATCCTGGCGGTGTCCTGTCACGATTATGTTCAGTTAGTTTCCTTTTCATGGACTTTTAGTTTGCAGTCATCCGTTTCCTGTCTCCTTTGTTCTCAGTTTGTCTCCCTGGTTACTCATTACGATTTAGTTAGTCTCTATGGTTACTCATCTGCTCCTTATTTGTGTCACCTTTGTTTCTCCAAACATCAAATGCCTGTGGTTCTGTTTCCTTTGTCGGTTATTGTTTGGTGTTTGGTGAATGTTTGCATTATGTTATTAAAGTCTATTTTAATTAATCTTCTTCATCCTACCTTCTCTCTACACCACGCTTGGAAGGGTTAATATATTTATATATTTTTTGTTTGAGGGCCATGCATCAGTCGCAGTCCCGGTTCACTTAGTTCTCTAGGCAAAATCAAACATGACTAAAGAAAACTTTTTTTTTACTTTTGATGCTTTTCCACTGCATGGAAGGGTTAATATATTTACCCTCAGTACTCACAAGGTACCTTGCATCACAGAAGACCAACACATGTTCTCCCTTTTCTGGCATGATTTAGAAGCCCCTATATTGTTGTCTGTGTTTCACCATGAACACTGCTGTCCTGCTGAAGTGTATCTAGAGTTTGCAAAAAAAGGCCATAGGCATGGATTATTCTCGATATTGCTTTAGCTCTGACACACTACCTTGTTGGACACAGCCCGAATAGGTTGGTTACATCCTGCTCTCCGAAGAATCCACTCAAACGTTTTTGCACTTTGCTGACTCCCTGATAACTGTTGTGATGTTCTGAACAAAGTTTTAATGCATCAGCTACCAAACACACCTCCAGCACACATTCTTGCCGAGGCAGATCTAGAGAATGGTTGCAACAATGCATAAACAACGAGCCAGGACAAATTTCTTTAAGAAGTGCTTACACCCCAGCGAGGCGACCAGACATCTTCTGTGCGCCATCAAAGCAATACCCTTGCAGTTTTTCCAAAGGGAGATTCAAACGCAAAACTTGTCTTTCACACAGGAAAATAAAGTTTCCTATGTAATGTCTGGTGTGTTATAGAATCCTAAAAATGCACTTTGCTGTGCAAGGTTTGTGTCAACGTAGAACAGGTGACAAGAGAACTGCTCGTCTGAGCTTATGTCCGTAGTCCCGTAGGCAGTAAGGCCATAGTATGGACAGCTCACTGAACAGCATGCAATGTGTTCTAGAATTTCATTCTGTATGGTGTCAGACATTCAATTGTCTCTCTCAAGCAGCCATTTACTAGCTGGTAACGAATGCGTACATTCAAGCATAAGCTGCCAAAACACTCATCACGATGAGACCATCCTCACATAGGCAGAACCTCTCGGCTATAAATTTAACCGACCTAAAGGCTAGCTCCAAAACTGTCCTGGCAGTGTTTTGTTCTTTTGCCATTAAATCCGAGGGCAGAGCATTTATGGGTGTGCTATTCAATGCTGCCATTTTATTTACTGCTTCCAAATAAAAGTGTGACTTCTCATGTTCTTTGAACTTTTTCCCTGCCTTCCACCAATTTGTAAAGCCTGCTTTCAAAAATGCAGAATCTGCCCTTATTTTTTTCATCATTAATTAGCTTCTTCTCTACGGCAGAGCAGCAAATAAAACGTAAGGCTTTGTCTGCATATTTTACATAATGCCATTTCCACCTTAAAAACCAACCTGCTTTAAAGCTTCTGACAAAGGTTTAATTTCCAAAGCGCCTAGTTGGAAAATCAAAATTCCGTGGCTGGAAAGGTTTGTCTCCATCAGCGTTAGCCTGCTCTGGAATATTGTTATCTGTTGTAGAAAGAGAGTCCAGAGGGGAGATATTCAGTACAGGATCCTTCTCGGGAATTGGGCTGTGTCCGTTAGGCCTACTTGTATTGGTGGTTGTGCTTTAGTGGCTGTTGCCGCTTGTGTCGGTGGTCGTGCTGGAGCTGGTGTAAACGTTGTGAAGGTCGATAAAAAATTCGCTAAAATTTGCTTTCGCGCCATTATCTCTTTACAATTATTTTTTTCACATAGTTTACAGGTTATGTCTGATTCCACACGCCAGCATCACATGTTAAGATTCAAGAGGAAGGATTATGATAGGCCTATTTAATAAATTCATAGCCTGTTTAACACAGTATTGCACAAAATGGAACCTGAAACAAAATGATATATGTAAATGACTATCACTCTGAGACCCACTGCCTTTTTTAATGGTGAGTACACTCAAAATCGTTGGTACACTTCAGTATGTTACAGACATAAATATTTTTATTGCTATTTGGTATGTTGTTTTTATTATTATGGTGTTATTGGTGCAACTGAAGAGCTTTTGTGACTCAAAGTGTATAGGCATAATGCAAATGGGTTTTGGTGTTGTAGGATGTATTATCTTGTGTTTTGGTGTTTTGATACATACAGGTTGTTATCATTTTAGTGAATGTCTGTTTCTCAGATAAAAAAAAAAGTTTGCCCCCCAATTCTATATGTTCTGGCGACGGCCCTGGAAAAGGCATTTGTGAAGTTTTATTTCTCTGAAATGTTTGTTTTAGTTCATTTTAATTCTACTGCTTATTTTCAAATTTCTTTGCCAAAGGTTCGGTTGTGCCCTTCAAGGCCACAGTTCACATCCTTTATGGACATAAACAATAGGATCTCCTTAACCAACATAACCCCGTTGTATCATAGAGCCATCAGCGGTTATGTAATAATGTTGAAAGCCTGGTAGGGAAACCCCTCCAAGTGCTTGAATTTGGACAGAAAAGATAATGCAATTATGGCATCAAGTGACGATACTGTTGAAGCTGGCTGACAGAATTTGACAAAAATCCAAGGTTTTTCAATCATCTCTCCAGGGTGAGGATGTAGAAGGACACTTGTTTTTTCAGTTTCATTATTGCTGTTCCAAACAGCACAACTTGCCAGTCGTAGATAGTTTCCAACCACCGTAAGATCGATATGATCCAGCCAAATGCAGCACCTGCTCCAGCCAGTGGATTTTGTCGTTTTACTTAAACAAATTCTCAATCCTGTTTCAACCGGCTGTCACACTTGAACAGTAGCCACTGTCGGTTTCACATGGATGGATGTGGCTGGTTGGCAAACGTCTCGAAGGCCCCATGTTTGGGTTCATGAAAGGTGTTCGTTTCGTATGTGATCTTTGATATCAAGTCAAGATTTATTCCCATCTTGCATTGTGTGAGATAAATTAAGTAGGTCTGGAGACCATATGCTTACAGTGATCTCAGACGTAAAACTTGTCAAATGGAAAACAATCAATACGAGACTTATCACACTTTACAGGTACCAGACATTTGGACTTAGATGTATTTACTGGACAAAAGTACCATGACTGAAATGAGAGACTTTGCAGACTTTGACATGTATTAACTGCAGGTAAACCAAGATAAACAATCTTTATATACAACTGGATATTTATAATATGCATTTTTGAGAAGCAGAAAGGTCAAAGAATTGGAAACACCAGGAGAAATGAGGGAATGTTGTTCTGTAAATGTCAGGGAGGTTGTTAACCAAAGCTGTTAACAAAGCCACAGGAATATTTCTCTCATATCATCAAACCTGTATGTCTTTTTCTACAGAACAACAGGATACATAGAGTTTTATCTGACATATGCTTGATGAAACCATGACACTTGTTGCACAAAGCCTCTAAATCCAGGAATGTCTTCAAATTCCTCTATAGGGAAAAGATGCGGACCAGAATGGCTATAGCTTTCTTACGTGAAGGTGTTCATTCCACATTCTTCTTAACATGTAAGAGCCTCATAAGTAATGTTATAGTATACTGTACATCAAAATTTTAAGCCTTTACATGTGTTGCAAAGTAATCTGACAAAACCTTACAACCATATATAACAATATGGGAAACCACAAAACATAATGTTATAAATCGCAAACGCCAATGAAAACAACTTGATCCGGGGAAAAAAATGGTGGTCTCCAAAAGAAGAACATTTCCTCTAGAGCCAAGTTTCAGTAATGCCTCTATTCCACAGAGATGTCTTGTATGTATTTATACAGCTGATGTTTTCTCAGCTCATGAGATTTACATTTTCCTGCTGCTGCGCAATAGGTTTTTCATTGTTATTGCCAGGTTTCCTTCTAAAGATAGTCAAACTAGCTTGAAAAATGGTGTTTCTCAGGATGAGTCCATGTTATTGGCTACTCAATCAAAGTTAATCAAGGACAGCTATTTGTGTTGAGGAAGCTCATTTGAAATGTAGCTTGCCAAGCCGCTCATGGTTTATTGCTTTTTAAAGAAAAGAAGTTGAAAGCAGCCATGCAGAGGACTGAGCTGAATAGAAAGTAGCAGGAAATTAAATGCACAGATGTAACATTAACATCAAACATCAGCTTAAAGGTCAAGAGAACGGATGTAATAATTAAACATGCTCTCTTAAACTGTACTTCCTCTCATATGTAGCATTGGAAAGTCCAGGTTAATGGGTTAATTTAGTTAGTTAATTGCACTTGTTTAAAAGAAAGTCTCTACATGGCCATTTGTGGGGGGAAAAAAGTGAAATACTCCAAGCAAAACTAAATTTGATCAAATGGGCTCAATTTATTACAGTTTCCAGTAGGGGTGTAACAATACATCGATATGGATCGATGCATCATATCGTTAGACGTTTGATCGATGCATCGACGCCACACGTGAAATATTGATATGAGGTACCTTTATTTTGACACTCTCCACATCCTTACGTAACGTAAAGTATTTCTAAGTAAGCACGCATTTTCGTTTACTCACCATACTGTCTGCCGGTGTGTAACGTTAATCTCCTTAGCTGAAATAGACGCCTGACAAGATTGACTGAACCCTAAACAGGGTTTGTTCAAAGCCGGTATTGTCCACTGTCAAGGCATCGCAAGTTCATGTTTTACAGCAGAAACCGACAAGCACTTTTGTTGTTTGTGAACACAACCACAATGGATAAGTCCGTTTTAGTGAATCAGCATGCAGTATTTAGGTCAGGTGACAAGGCTGTTAATCACTACGAAAAGACGCCCTAGCTAAGAGGAGTTTCGTCAAGGCTGACTAAAAGTGATCGAGGAGTTATTACTTAATCAAAACAACCCAGCTGCAGTTCCCTTTCGTTGTCACTCCGAGTTACGTCGGATGACGACGAAATGGGGTTTCGCTTAGAAAGCCTATCAACTTCGAGTATTACAAAACGAGCCAATGGCAAAGAAATGCCATGGGTCTGCGGAATTTGCATGACGTAACTCCGCCCCACCTCGTGGGTATAAAAGGAGGAAGTCTGCAACAGCAGTTTATGTTTTCCTTCGTTCCACAAGCCATCTCTGAACTGTCAGCTTTTACAGACGAGCGAGATTCTCTGGTGTTGGTGTGACGGCGATCTCCCGGCGAGTGCGCACTTCCTGCTTATCTGTGCTGTGGTTTGCCAGCGAGTGTGTTTCTCCCCGGGCGCTTCAACACTCTCAGAGTTTCTTTTCTCTCACAAAAGAGCTTGCACGGGCACGTCTTTTTAAAGATGCACCGCCCGTGCACTTCTGGTTGCGGTAGACTGGTTGCCGACTCTGATGGGCACGAGCGCTGCATAGTGTGTTTGGGCTTTGATCACGCTAGAGCATCGCTCGTGGATGAGTCATGTTCTCACTGCGGGAACGTGACCATCGCAACACTACGATCGAGGCTCCATGATCTCGCAAGAGTGAGGGTCCCCTCATCCACACCCCGATCTAGTGTCTCCTCGAGAGGCCCTACTTCGGCTGGTGGCCAGGGTGATCTGAGGGTGACGGTTTGGAACAAAGCGCCGACTATACGTCCGTGCCCAGCCGCACCCTCTCCAGTGTTGCAACCCGCGAGTGTTCAGGGGATTTCCGCGGGTCCATCTCCTGATGCCCCGCGGATTTCCTTTGGCGCTCCAGAGGAGGACGCCATGTCCATCGCAGCATCACAAGGTGGGTCTGATTCTTTTGGAAGTGAAGACTCGGCACAGCTGCCACCTTCCGGTGTGCATACGGTTGCGTCCGAGTCTGATCCGGAGATGACGGCCATGCTTGCCCGGGCCGCCGCGAGCATCGGACTAGAGTGGTCCCCTCCACCCTGTCCTGAGCGCTCGCGGTTGGATGATTGGTACTTGGGTAAGGCCGCGGACCCCCGTCCGCGGCAAACCCCAATACCTTTCTTCCCGGATATGCATGATGAAATCTCGAAGTCCTGGAAGACTCCCATGTCTTCCCGTGACCGCTCGTTGGTTTCATCCGCCTTTCCTCCCCTCGATGAGGCGGCTGCCTGTGGGTACACTGGGCTCCCCCCGGTTGAACGCTCTGTTGCGATGCAGCTGTGTCCTCAGAGCGCTTCTTCTCGTGGTGAGCCTAAGCACCCATCCAAGGCCTGTAGGTACTCGTCTACATTAGTGGCGAAGTCCTACAGAGCGACGGGACAGGCAGCCACCTCTTTGCATGCCATGGCCATTCTGCAGGTCTACCAGGCCCAGATGCTCAAGGACATGCACGAGGGGAGGACAGACCCAGGCCTCTTCAATGAGCTGCGTGCCGCCACCGACCTCGCTCTCCGGGCGACGAAGGTGACCGCACGCTCCCTGGGTTTGGTGATGTCCACAGCCGTGGTCCAGGAGAGACACCTTTGGCTGAACCTCGCTGATATGCGGGATGCCGAGCGGTCCCGTCTGCTCGACACCCCCATATCACAGGCCGGCCTTTTCGGCGGTGCAGTCGAGGATTTCGCCCAACAGTTCTCGACTGCTCAGAAACAGACTGAGGCGATTAAGTACATTCTGCCCCGACGGCCCGCTGCTGCCTCCACCCAGCCGACCGGGCAGAATCCTCAGCCTGTTCGCCGCCAAGGGCGCCCTCCGCTAAATGCCGGGCTAAGCGGCGCTCCTGAGACGGGCTGCTCAGGGATGACTCTCACTTCACAGGAGATGGTAGCAGGACCACTCCTTCCCCCGGAGAATCTTTTGTTCTCCACCCCCCGCTGCTCACCCACGGGTGGGCAGCACCCTAATGTGGTTAAAGAAAGAAGTGACATGTTCATCCCTGAGCACACAGAGTTCTCGGACGACACGGTGCGCCGCCTCCGAGCCGTGCACCCCTCGTCCCCCTCTGTCCCAGAGCCGGATGACAGCACGCGCCGTCCCCGGACCGTGCAGCTCTCATCCCCCTCTGTCGCCAGCCCCCTGGCAGAGCAGACCCCCGTGGAACGTTTGTCCTTCCCTGGTCTCCTCTGTCAGGACGCGGTCAATGGCTATGCCCCGACACTGGGCCGCTATGCCGTCCACGTCCGGGACAGTCATTCCGCCTCGCTGCCCCACCGACGGGAAGTCTGTGGTTCGCATGACCCCGCTGGTACAGTTCTTGGGAGCCTGGTTAGAGCTTCCCCACCTGTCCCGCTGGGTCGCCCGAACGATCAGGCTCGGCTACGCGATTCAGTTCGCGCGGTCTCCTCCCCGATTCAGGGGAGTTCGCTCCACTATGGTCGGTGGCAATGCCCCCATCATGAGAGCGGAGGTTGCTACCCTGCTGGCGAAGGCTGCGATCGAGACTGTCCCTCCAGCCGAAATGAGGTCCGGCTTCTACAGCCCGTACTTCATTGTCCCGAAGAAATCCGGTGGGTTACGGCCAATCCTCGACCTGCGCGTGCTGAACCGCTCCCTTCACAGGCTGCCGTTCAAGATGCTCACTGCCAAGCGCATTTTCGAATGTGTACGGCCCCAGGATTGGTTTGCAGCGATCGACCTGAAGGACGCCTACTTTCATGTCTCCATTCTCCCTCGACACAGGCCGTTTCTACGGTTTGCTTTCGAGGGGCAGGCATATCAGTACGCGGTTCTCCCATTCGGGTTAGCCCTGTCTCCTCGCGTCTTCACGAAGGTCGTCGAGGCAGCCCTTGTTCCTCTTCGGGAACACGGGGTTTGCATCCTGAACTATCTCGACGACTGGCTGATTCTAGCTCACTCTCGGGATCAGGTTTGCGAACACAGGGACCTAGTGCTCCGGCACCTAGCCCGTCTGGGCCTTCGGGTCAACTGGGAGAAGAGCAAACTTTGCCCCGTGCAGAGGATCTCTGTTCTCGGTATGGAAATCGACTCGGTCGCCATGTCCGCGCAGCTTACGAGCGAGCGCGCGCAGTCACTGCTGACTTGCCTGAGACAGTTCGAGGGCAAGAGTGCGGTTCCACTGAAACTTTTTCAGAGGCTCCTGGGGCATATGGCATCTGCAGCCGCGGCAACGCCACTCGGTTTGCTTCATATGAGACCGCTTCAGCTTTGGCTTCGTTACCGAGTCCCGAGGTGGGCATGGCAACACGGCACCCTCCGAGTACCAGTTACTCCGACCTGCCGTCAGACCTTCACCCCGTGGGCGAACCTCAGCTTTCTACGAGTGCCCCTGGAACGAGTTTCTCGGCATGTTGTTGTATCGACAAATGCCTCTTCCACGGGCTGGGGCGCCATGTGCAATGGACGTGCTGCCGCGGGCTCCTGGACGGGACCCCAGCGCCTATGGCACATCAATTGCCTCGAGTTGCTGGCTGTACGTCTTGCTCTGCGCCGCTTCCGGGCCGTGCTCAAGGGCCAACACGTACTAGTCCGATCAGACAATACCGCCACTGTAGCGTACATCAACCGTCAAGGTGGTCTACGCTCCCGCCGTATGTCACAACTCGCCCGCCACCTCCTCTTATGGAGTCAGAAGCATCTGAGGTCGTTTCGTGCCATTTATATCCCCGGAGCTCTGAACTGTGTAGCCGACGAGCTCTCACGGTTTCACCTCCTCCCGGGGGAATGGCGGCTCCATCCCCGGTCGGTTCAGCTGATTTGGGACCAGTTCGGGGACGCACAGATAGATCTGTTTGCCTCCCACGACTCGACCCATTGCGCCCAGTATTATTCCCTGACCGAGGGCACGCTCGGCACGGATGCTCTGGCGCACAGCTGGCCGCAGGGCCGCAGGGCCGCAAGTATGCAATTCCCCCAGTGAGCCTTCTTGCGCGGACCTTGCGCAAGGTCAGGGAGGACGAGGAGCAGGTCATGCTGGTTGCGCCGTACTGGCCCACCAGGACCTGGTTCTCCGAACTAGTTCTCCTCGCGAGAGCACCTCCCTGGCCCATACCTCTGAGGAAGGACCTCCTTTCTCAGGGAGGCAGGTTTGAGTTCCCTACCACCACCGGTGGTGGCCACCATCACTTCCGCTAGAGCCTCGTCCACGAGACATCTCTATGCGTTGAAGTGGAACCTCTTCGTCAGCTGGTGCTCTTCTCACCGAGAAGACCCCCGGAGATGTTCGGTTAGTGTCGTGCTTTCCTTCCTACAAGATGGGTTGGAGTGAAGGCTGTCTCCCTCCACCCTAAAGGTCTATGTCGCCGCAATTGCCGCACAGCATGACCTTGTTGAAGGTAAGTCTTTGGGGAAGCACGACCTGATCGTCAGGTTCCTGAGAGGAGCGAGGAGACTGAATCCTCCTCGCTCTCCTCTCGTTCCCTCTTGGGACCTTGCAGTGGTGCTAACTGCCCTGCGGAGTGCTCCCTTTGAGCCTTTGCAGTCAGTGGAGCTTAAGTTCCTGTCAATGAAGACAGCGCTCCTGGTTGCACTGGCCTCCATCAAGAGGGTAGGGGATCTGCACGCATTCTCCGTTGACGAAGCGTGCCTGGAATTGGGGCCGGCTTACGCTCACGTGATCCTGAGACCCCGGCCTGGATATGTGCCCAAGGTTCCTACCACTCCCTTCCTGGACCAGGTGGTGAACCTGCAAGCGCTGCCCCTGGAGGAGGCAGACCCAGCCTTGGCACTGCTCTGTCCAGTACGTGCTCTCCGCACCTATGTGGACAGAACCCAGTGTTTCAGGACCTCAGACCAGCTCTTTGTCTGTTATGGTGGGAAGCTGAAGGGAAAGGCTCTCTCCAAGCAAAGGTTGTCTCACTGGATAGTGGACGCCATTGCTTTGGTCGACCAACAGCTAGGTCGACCGTGCCCCCTTGGTGTGACCGCCCACTCCACCCGGAGTGTGGCGTCCTCTTGGGCTCTAGCGCATGGCGCCTCGCTAACAGACATCTGCAGAGCTGCAGGCTGGTCGACACCGAACACATTCGCTAGATTTTAAAATCTCCGAGTGGAGCCTGTGTCCTCTCATGTACTCGCTTCAACCAGCTAGTACTGGACCCGCTCAGGAGTCTTCGCTTGCTCGCCATTCCACTCCACGGACTGGATACGTGCGATTTTCCCCTCAGGTGAGCTTCTCCGAAAGCCCTGAGTTCCTCCAGCACTTCTGACGTCGCCGCCAGTGTCTATTGCCTGCGCGCCGGCTAGGTGCCTCCCGTGTGCATGGTCCCTCCCCTGAGCGACCCCCACATGTGTATTTCCACTGTAAGCCTCTCTCGAGCATGTGTCTTTCCCTTGGCAAGCCCCTTGCCACCCCTGGGGTTGAAATATTCCACCTGCGGCTGGACACCCCAGTGTTCTCCATATCCATCCTTCGGGTCATATGTGTATTCTCTAAGTCCCCCCCTCTGGGTTGGCAATAATGGCATATTTCCTCTAAAATTGTGGGATATGCTCCCCAGTGTACCTTGGTATTCCTGTGCTAAATAGGAGTCCTTCGTCCGTGCTAGTCTCATGACAGGGATCTCAGATTTACGCAGGGCACTGGAAGACAGCTGAGAAGGTGGCGTGATTAGACTGGTAACCCCATTTCGTCATCATCCGACGTAACTCGTTACGTCTTCCTGCCACTTTCCGCTGTACCGCGGGGATCGCCTGAGCTCAGTCTTGGCTCCTCAGCGAAGAAACATAAACTGCTGTTGCAGACTTCCTCCTTTTATACCCACGAGGTGGGGCGGAGTTACGTCATGCAAATTCCGCAGACCCATGGCATTTCTTTGCCATTGGCTCGTTTTGTAATACTCGAAGTTGATAGGCTTTCTAAGCGAAACCCCATTTCGTCGTCATCCGACGTAACGTCTCCGTTCCCTACTCAGGGAACGAGGGTTACATACGTAACCGAGACGTTTGATTGATAGTTATCTGTTTTTGCAAATGAACTCTTCTGTTGTAAATGTCCCAAATGGGAGAGGGTGAGAGGGTAAATCAAATATTATGTTTTTAAAAAATACTGGGGCACCTCAGGATGTGTTCTGTCACCTCTGTTGTGCTCTATTTATACAAATGAAATATGCAGATGACATGACACTTGTTACACTTTTATGGAAAGACAAAATTCTGAGTTTGATGAGCAGGTGTTAAAACTAGAAAAATGAATTGAAGTGAAATGAAGTGAAGTGAGTTCTTTATTGATAAAAGTCAGTAAGACTAAAGAATTGATTTTAAACCATCCAGAACCCCTAACAGGAATAATGTTATGTGATCAACCTGTTGAAATTGTGAAGACTTTTAAGTATTTGGGAACTATTATTGACTGTAAATAGAAAGCAAATCAGAGGTTATTCCTGTTATAAGGAAACTGCGAGAATTTTCTGTAAGTTTGGTTGTTTTGCAAAGAGTTTATATCAGTCTAATTGAGAGTGTTTTAGGGTATAAAATAACTGTGGTTTAGATTAACTAATATTATTTTTTGCAGGAATGTCGCCACAGGCACGTTTTTCCAATGAGCCTGAAGTCTGCTTGTTGGTGTGACGTTTTGAAATTCATTGATGTCTGGAATTGATGAAACAAAAGGTGTTTAGAGATTGTGGTTAAGACATTTTAGACTGTTCTTGGAACTCGGTGAATGCTATGATGTTACCATCACACATAATGTATCTAAGATGTGTGTTTCTTTTCTAGTGCCAGGATGTAAAGAAACGTTTGTTTTGAATTAAGAGCATTATGATTTTGAGCGGGAAGATGTTTTGGAGAGGGGGGGGGGGGGGGGGATATATAAAGAAATAGTATTTAAAACAACTCAACGCCATGAACCAGAACAATCAATTCGCTTAAATAGATGGAGCATACAGTAGGTATATTTGTCTATAAATATGCCTACATTTTGACAGAACATAAGATACTTGCAAATGTAATGCAACAAGGAAACTTAAGTTAATACAAATTACTATTTAAAAAATTGGCTAATGAGGTATTTTTTCATGCAATAAGTGAGCCAGCACGCCATCAGGAAATAGCCAATAATGAATAAATAATAAAAACTCTTGTGTCTACCTTGCAGATTTACCAGGTGGCAGCAAGTCACCGCCTTAATGAGGGAGTCATTGAATCATTCATTCACATCAATTTGTTCACAAACGATATTTCATTCAGGAAACGTTGTTCAGAGACGCGAAACGATTATAATGAGCCTTTGTTTGGAACTATTTACGTTGAAGGAGCAAAAACAGACAATATGTGTCAAAAATTTAAGTTATAATATTAACTTCTTGTGATCTGTTCTAAAATATCAATTTCAAATTTGTAATATGCTATTCGTGAATAAAACTGCATATTTGATATTGAACTATATCGTTCTAAATACAAAAAAGTCAAAAACTCATTATTGGGGCATTTTTATTTATTTTCTTAGGATTTTTGCCACAAGCCCTGTTCATTTCAGACCCTGGTGTGGGTCAATCAAGATGTTGCAGTGTTGCATTGCCTCGCATTCATTGCCTTGCCTTGCGCCCCCTTCTGGATTGGAGTGTGGATTGCCTGTGACTGAACTTATTCATCGTACGACTGCATGCAACGAACCGTGACATCCTTACCGTACGGTTCTGGAAGAATACATGTACTGTAAAATTACACCCCTAATATGTACGTATACAAAATATGCATTTATAAACCAGTGAAAACAGGGGGTGCTCCACAGAAGAAAATAGTCATACAGGTTTGGAACGCCATGAGGGTAAGTAAATGATGACAGAATGTCCTTTTTTGGAAGAACTAAGGTTACGATATGTGTAAGAAAAGCTAACAGACCAGTGCCAGGTTGAAACGCCTCTCCAGGGATGGGCTCACACTTGATTTATGGGGGTATCGGGTAGTATAGACCAGACATCTATGCTTTCTGAAGTAATGAGATCTACATAAGTCAGTCTTGAAAGAAAACGTATGGCTGTGGACTTTGACCTGAATCATGTTTGATTTTGTTTGGCGTCTTATGTTAAAAATCACTTGAAACTCTTTGTTGCTTTTCACATCTTTACCTTACCATCATTTCCATCTCTCTTTCCTCGTCATTTATGCATTTCTGACAGGCCAATGTGCTGCCAGTTCGGTGGGTTTTACGGTCAGCTAGAGCTCCAGAAGTTTGGCGCGCTCCGGCTCACAGTTTATAGCGGAGTCTGCAGGAGCCATTATGGGCCGCCCCGTACTGGCCAAGCCCCAACAGCAATGCACAGCGGATCAAAGGCCGTTACGCAATGATGTATTTAAGTTCCTGACAATATTTGGGTTTCTTTTTGGACTTAGTGTGGTGTTTTGTCTCTTGGATAAATGTGATGAAGTATTACCTTGCATGTGAGCTCTAGATGTGGACCAGGTTGGTCAGTTGTCAAGTTTGAAAATGCTGTATCAAACCCCAGCAACGAACTGTATGAAGTGATATCATGGCTAAAGCATGCTGGGAAGCCACAAATATCCCTCACAGCGGGACCAGAAATTAAGTGTCCCATTCCTTATCCCACCCCATGAGTTTTACATTGAGTCTCAGTATAATCTAACATTACATAAGAGGCCGCTCTCCCAGAGCAACTGATAAACACACCTCCTAGAATAAGAGCATCTTGTTTAGTACGCCAGAAAGGTTGCATGAGGGAAATTATGATCATTATTGACGCTTTTATTAATATTAATATTGTTATCATATAATATTGATGTGTTGATGCTAATTTTTTTGAGTCTGAATAAATTTAAAATAATTCAAAATGAAATTCATACATATAATGATTTGAATACACCTCTTGTATGGTGCACATGTTTTTAATTTCTGAATTAAAATTCATTGTGATGTCACTGGGGGAGCCTCATTAAATTTATGAAATTATTAAAAAGATGAGCTTATTAAGTAGATTAATAATAAATAATTCAATGAAACTGCTTTGCCATAGTCATGTGGTGCAACCCACATGTAGAAAAAGAGGTGTTTATGACAGGTTGTAAAATGTCAATGGGTTTAAAATAAAAAAATTGAATGATTTGAAAATGATTAAGATGTGTACATGTATTGATTCTGTTAGGCAATTTTTGGATAACGCTTTACCTGATGGTTACACCACATGACATTTTTAGAGCCATTAAATATAAACTTTTGCTAAAAAAGTTTTTCAAAACCATCCGACATTAATACAAAGAGTATATATTTGAGAATACGTCACGTTTATAGAATATTTAAACGATTTCTCTTTTTTTAACGCGGACTCTTATTTCTCATCGACCCTGATACTGTCACTTATGTAATGCTGAAACCATGACCTCATAATGGCAACACATTACATAATTTAACAAAACATTGAGTATATGTCTGCATAACAGCTGTCATTTACATTATCATCATCCTTTTTCCTCTGAACGACGCTGTTATTTCAGTTATGGCGTTTTATGTCTTACTACATGTGCAGCAGATACAGATAAATAGCTTTCATAAAGCTGCCAGCATGATGGCATGCTTTAGATCTTCTTAAAATGTTTGGACGGATGCTGGACTTTCGGCTCCAATCAGGGATACTGGAAGCCAAGGAACATAGAACAAACTCACACAGCATGTAGAGCGAAACATTGCTTTTGCAGGCCCCCATTGCCACGCCACGCCGTCTTTTCCACAGGCACCCGTCCAGTGGAAATGTTATCTGCACAGATACTTATAGCACACATAAGTCAGTGTGATCGAAGTCTCATAAGGAATTCTCTTCATATATGAATCATTAAAAAGCAGTTCAGTGCAGTTAAGGAAACAGTTTGGGAATATTCTAACTCTAAGGAGTTTCGGTTGGATTCAAGAGGCTCTTGATTTCCAAAATTTGATTGAGTGTATTGTTCCTCCTGTTACTTTGGTCTCGTCGTACACTTTTGCTTTTCCAATAGACGGTGCTATGCTGTCCTTCAAGAAAGTTGTGGGTGTCACAACAGTTCGTAAACAGTCTCCTCACGTGGACAGAGGTGGGATCCTTCTGCAATGGAGTGTAGGAAAACGAGAGTGTGAGGGAAGGGGAAAAAGTGGAGACCTCTCAAGTGCTTCTTTCCACAGGAAGCAGAGTTCATTTAGGTGTGGCCCACGTGCGTCCTTCAAAGAAAAAAAAAAAATCAAAATAGGATGTTTTGGATGTTGCAATGGAGACCGACCAGAGCCAAAATCTGTCACAGGCCAAATAGAGAACCAGTGGGGTGGAAATAAAAAACGAAACAGATCCAAACAAGTTTTAGAGGAGTTTTGATGAAAAAAGTGGCCATAATTCATCATACTTATTTGATTATAACTATAATCAATATAAACCAGATGGGGATTTTTGTTTAAATTTGCTTCCGATTCTTCACATTCCACTTAACGATTCCAGTTCCTAAACGATTTAGAGAAAGCATTCCACCTCATAATTGGTCCTTATACTACAAAGACTATTCTTGATAACATATTTTTGTTTTTATGTAAAATACAATTCATTCATTTTCTGAAGGTCACCTAATTACATGCCAAATAGCTCTCATTAATTTCCAACTTCATGTCAACTAACTAGTATTAGTAGACTGTTAGGATAGGGTTATGGTTATAGGATTAGAATAAGTTGATGCAATTGCAAAGTTATTTATAGTCAGTGGATAGCCAAACTTAATAGCAGACAGTCTACTAATACTATAATGAGAGTTAGTTGGCATGTAGTTGTTAATTACAGTTAGTAGTGGAAATGGAGAGGAGAGTTTTAGAGCATTTTCCAAACATCTCTTGCCTTTGCAGCCACCATCAGTACATTAAACTCTGTCATACTGTTGTTAAAGCACCTCTGAATGTTTAGATCGACTATAAGCATTAATATTCACTGCTCATTAATAGAAAGTCCTTACATAAACGATTGTTAACAGATTAGAGTGGATGGCCAAACATGGAAGTCTGAGAGAAAGAAAAGTCAGGACCTGGTGAAATTTTCCAGGCTTTTTCCACACCAATAGAACATGAAATGCTGTTGCTGTCCACCACTTAGACCAAAACAAAACCGTGAAGGAAAAAAAAGATTTAACACGCCTTCCTTCCAGAATCAATCAGGAAATCGTGCTGGAAAGCCGAAATTGCTGCTCTGCTCTCGTTTTGACTGACGTGATCATGTTTTTCACACATTTGATACAACCCAGCTGAGGGTTGGTTAAATACGGTGAAACAAACTTTCCATCTGTGTATGGAAATGTAATCACTATGGAAATAAACATTTGCTCTGGGAGGCAGTTTTAGAGGCTGTTCTGTTACCTTATCTGGGTAGAGGGTCGAAGTACAAACGCGACGTTGCCAGCTGCCTCAAAACATCGCTGGTCTTTGAGCTGCCATGCCGTGTGGTTTCTATTAGTTGTGCTCTTATCGAGATATCGCCGAGCTCAGGCTGATATTGTGCTTTGAACTGTGGTTCTGGAGGGCAGTGGAGCCCGGAAAGTTGACGACTGAAATACGAAACTGAGACACACTAAACGAATGTACCGCAGGCTAAACCTCACACTGAGATAAAGCAGAGGAGGTTCAGAAAAGAGCGAATCAAAGCGGCTGTTGTGAAAGACAAGTTAGGAAAAAATGTGAGAAAAGCGACACCTCAGCGCACGTCTCGGGTCTGACTAGTTATGATTTATGTTTCCTTTTGTTCGCTGTTGGACTGTGTTTTCTGTTCATTCTCTGTAGTGGAGTACGCAGGTCTCGCATGTCACCAGGAGTCTTTGACACACTGCTTTGCTGAAAATCGTTTAAAATAGTGCAATAAGCTCCTTTTTTATGTCACGAAACTGGAACAACACAACGGAATAAGCGGGAAAAAGACATAAAGAAGCCATAAATGCTAGCTATTAAGTAGTGAGCTTTATTTCTCTTAGTTTTCATTGTTTTGTTGAATAATTAAAAGTTATGATTTTTATTGGGGGAAAAAACTAAGGCCTAGATTAGGTTTAGGCCTGTAGGCCTATACTTTGAAAAATTGCATAACTAATAAAAGTAAAAAATAACATATAATATAATTATAAAATGTAATTATATAATATTTAAAATAAAACCATATGGTTTTATTTGTATGATGATGATAATAATAATAATAATAAATAAAATTATTATTTTATAAAGAATATTAATATTTGGGTCAATGACAAATAAGATTTTCAAGATGAAAAAAAAAATATTTTAAGCAAAACAGTTTTAAAATGCATTTTTATGTCCAAAAAAATGTATGGTGTTGATTCATATTGGTTTTACAGCGTTTTAGGCAGCATTAATTCATTATAAAACAAGATTTCTGATTTTACCACCCAGAAAATGTCAGGTGGTGCGACCATATATTAATTTAAAATAATATACATTTAATGTACTTAGCACTGCTGAGACTTGTACATATGAATCATTGTAGTGTCTAAAATGCATATAACATAGTAAATTCCCTTTCTATCTCTTTATTTATTGCCCTTTTATTAAAAATCATATAAACGGCTGCTTTTCTGTGTGTTTAAACACCCATTTTTCCATAAGGAGTTTTTGTGTTTTGTTTTTAACTGTAAAAAGGATTTGTATACGTTAGATAAAGGTTTACAGTTATATTTCTTACTTCATTTTGCAATTGCAGTGGGAATTGATACAATTAAATGTAAATTTGCTGGTTGCACCACCTGACCATGACCGGTCGCACCACCTGACGTTGTGATCAATAATGATTTATATTCACAAAATAATAAAAAAAGATAAAAAATAAATCAATGAATTTTATTTGGGTTTCAATTGGCTTTTTTATTTTAATCCTCTGACCAATTTATACTGTATCTCAATCATATAATTACATTTCATTAACAAGAAAGTGCAAAACAATACTGCATATTATGATAACATGTGATCATTGCTTCTTTAAAAATATAACTTTGAAACCTCAAGGAACACATTTAATAAATGAGAACATATTTTATATTGAACAATGAATTAGTGCAAATATTGGGCCCAGAAACATTAAGGGCAGAATTCAATCTACTGCTCATGCAATTAGATTCAGTAGTATCAGTAAGTCAAGATAAAAAAAAAAAAAAAAAACATTTGATCATTGCTTCTATAAATCTATAAATTTTAAACATCTCCGGGAACACATTTAAAAAACGAGAACATCTTTTATAAAATGTCAAATCATGAAACGGTGAATTAGTGCAAATATTAGGCCCAGAAACATTAAGCACAGAATTCAATCTACTGTTCAATAGATTCAGTAGTAACAGTAAGTCAAGATAAAAAATAAATAAATAATAAAATAACAAAAAGAATTACAGAGTTGTGGGTGATTAAGATGTAAACAAGCTTACTAATGACAATGTACAACATACCTATCTCTATAAAAGATACATGGTTCCAGACCCCTGCTATTTTAATTAAATTAAAATATATGAGACATACAGGTGAAACTCAGAAAATTAGAGTATCGTGCAAAATTTCATTTATTTCAGTAATTCAAGTTAAAAGGTGAAACTAATATATTATATAGACTCATTACATGCGAAGTGAGATATTTCAAGCTATGAAGACCTTTTCACAATATTCTAATTTTGAATTTGGGGTTTTCTATAAGCTATAAGCCATAATTATCAAAATTATAACAAATAAAGGCTTGAAATATCTCACTTTGTATGTAATGAGTCTATATAATATATTAGTTTCACATTTTAACCTGAATTACTGAAATAAATTAACTTTTGCACAATATTCACATTTTTTGAGTTTCACCTGTACTATATAATTTGTAAAATAAATTATTTTAGTTTAAATATTTAATAGAATGGGTAATGGTTTGTTAATCATTCAAATTCATGACTAATAACTATGATTTTATGTTGTATGACACTGCTATTAAGTATTATTAACATGTAATAACTGTAATTACCACAAAATATAACAGAACACCATATTAACTTAAGTTGTAATGTATCTAGATAAACATAATGAACACAACACCTTGCTTTTGTTTTGGCAAGGTACTCTGCCATTGCAACTGGATCACTTTTTAAACAAGCTCTATGTCGTGCTGTTTTCTCCTTGCTTGATAATGGCATCTACAAAAACAAATTAAAATAGATTAATTTAAAGATGCAATTGTTTTAGTATCAATGTTGATTATACAGTCCTATATTCTTGAAGAATAGGACTTTAAGATGGACAAGACAATGTGCTCTTTAAATCTTTGTCACCATAAAAAAAGAAATATATATATATATATATATATATATTTATATATATATATATACATATGTATATTGCACCTTTAAACAACTTAAAAGCTTTATATATTTATTAAAATGTATTTAATATATTCAAAAACATGAATTAACATGACTTTTTTTAGTTGGTTTAACTGTAACTCTGGTCGCGACACCTGACATATTGGTCGCACTACCTGACATTTCAAACTCAATTCGAATCTAACAGGCATTAACTTGGACACCTATACAAATGTTTGACCATGTGCTCAAGGTTATACATACATTTTTAAAATCAAATACACATTTTTATAATAACAACACATTTTCAAAGTTTTCCAGGGGTCATACCACCTGACATGATAAGTTGAATCAACCTCATCATTACTCAAAAATGTCAAATTATCTAATATTTATGGGAGGGTGACTGACCTTGTTACTGCATCAAAGGGGTCCTCTGGAGTCTTCTGTGTGATGTCATATGCTGTCACATGGTTTTCTTAAAGGAACCTTGCATAAAAGTGCATTTTTATGTTGGTCGCCCTCCCTGACATTAGTAGAAGTAAATATTTCGGACAAAAGTTCTTTAAGTAATAGAATAGTTTTGAAATAGGACCGATACACTATTTCCCCTCATTTAAAAGGAATTTAACATAAAATCATGCCAAAATATTTGATTAAGAATTTTATTGAGAAAATTAACATTTATATCTCAGTTTTGTTCTCTGCTTATACGTTCGGACGGTCGCACCACCTGACATTTGTGGTCTTTCAAACACCAAAACTCAAAAAATCTATTGAATTTCAATAAAATGAAAAGGGTTTCTAATAAAGGAGATATTGTAGATCCATTTGATATATGACATGTATTTATTCAAATTCTTTTTAGGAAAATAATGAATTTGGACAGAAAAAATACATGTCATGTCAGTGACCCATTTATCATTATTTCTTTTTATAAATAGTAGGCTATTATACTGTGTAAATCTGTAGAAAAAAAAGGTGCTGCTAATTTTACAGACATTTCTTTTAACCCTAAAACACAACACAATACACTGCATAATTCAAAATACAAGAAACACACCTGTGAAAAATCTATATGGAAATAACCTCATCTTAACACAGTACATTTGACCCTATTTTGTACTGACTCTATCAATATTACATATTATGTTATATTAATAGTAGCCTATATATTAAATATTATATTACGTTATTCCACATTTAAAAATAAATTTACAGCCTGTATGGATTTTTTTTTTTTTTTTTGGTGCCATTTTAAAGGATTTTTGTATTCATGTAAAGAGTCAAGTCACCTTTATTTATATAGTGCTTTATGCAATAGAGATTGTTGTGTTCAAAGCAGCTTTAGAGTAATAAACAGGATAATAATGATTCAATGATGTCAACACAGTTCAATACTGTAAAACAGCTCTAAAAAGAAATAGTGTCATTGTTTAGCGTTGAACACAAAATGATATGGATTAAGGAAGATAGGAAGGTCGATCTGGCTCAAATTTGCCACACACACAAAATGCAATGCAATGCAATGAGAGACAGTAAGAAAAACTTTATCAGATGTGAGGAAGTTAAATGAGATTTCACAAACTAAGAGACCCTGAATGAATCAATCTCTCCGAGTCCTTCCCTATACTGTTTCTCTTGTTGTTTTGGTCCATTACTGGCTTCCCAATCCCATAATTTCCCTCTGCCCCCACAGAGGAAAATTCCAGACTTCACATTTAATCGCTTTCAAACACATTCACCTGCTTTGGCAGTGTGATGACCAGATTCAGTCCAGAGGTGTGCAATTGTGTATGTTTTCCCAAGCAAAGCTCTTATACACTACTTGCGAGCTGATGGTTGCAATTGGAGCCATTCGGCGGTATCATTATGTTACTGAAGTTGGCAGCTTTACACCTCAGCTCCAATCCCTCAGAGGGACATGCTTAAATGCTAAATATTTCTCACAGTTAGAAAAGAGACCTGACAAATTAAATGAGACGATGGGTTTCAGCCATTCTAAAGTTGGACATCCTGGTATTTAGATTCCTAAAGCATCCACATCTGGAAAAGCAATTACTGGTAATGCTTTATAGTTTTTATTAATAACTTCAACAAATTTATTCTTTTGCTATTGCTAATACTTAGGGTTGGGGATTTGAACAAGAGACGCTAAGTATTAAAATTATTAAAACTCGTAACTCATTCCGCACGTGGCTACGAACATGAATGATGCCAAAAAAGTTTTAAAATATTGCCAATTCTTCAAGTTATTGTGAATTAAAATTTACATACACTCATAAGAAAAAAAGGTTAAATGGGGTTATATCAAGGGTGCTTGACAAAATTTTAAAGAACTATTTATGCCAAAAAAGTTAAAAAGGAGAAATATAATACTGACAAGTTTAATTTAAAGGGGAAATGAAGCAGTCAGTCAAATTTACATGATTTACAAGATGGATTTCCACTATAATCAAAAATTATATAAGAAACATGACAAATGTTAACATATAAAAGAAACACCGTCATATCTTTCGTGGCAAGGGCGCCGCCATTGTGCAGTATTATAACCGGTGACGTCACAGGGTTGGTTTGCTCTGTGCTGAGTTCAGTAAAATACAGTGAAAGATGCATGTAAAAAGACGTCTAACGTTAAGAAACTGCACATGGAAACATTGTTTGCGATGTCTGCCATCATATTCCTGTCTCTTGTCAAAACCATGGTTGCAATACATGGTCAAGGTCAGCGTCTTGACAGCAGATGGATTGTGCTATCATGGCGTAATAATCTGTTTGATTGTAAAATGTATTACCTGAATGAAATAAAATCGAATGTATCGTCCTGTGGAATAATTCATTCACAGACAGCATACGAATCTTCCTGTTACGACTCCGAGTCGAGTGTGAATTGAAAGCGCTTCAGTGATTCAGTGCGTGAGGAACTGAACAGATCATTCAAACTTATTCGCGAACCGATTTAGACAGATCTGCCAACATGTTTGATGAAGTCTTTGAACAGAATCGACTAAAAAAAAGAGTGATTCATTTGTAAATTGAGCATCGCTCATCATGCCCATAAAAAAGATACAGCGCGCTTGGAAAACTACGCATTAAACAACATGTTTGCATTAAAATAAAGTGCGCCGTTTGCATCCCTGCATATAACGAGATTTGGGCCATACAAATTACGGGAGTTTCACGGGAGAAATAACAAAGGGGGCGGGAGATGGATGTGAAATACGGGAGACTCCCGGGGAAAACGGTAGTGTTGACAGGTATGAGCTACACATAATACACCATAACACCATAATTTGTATGGGCCTGCATATAACGAGATTTGGGAGATCTGTCTAAATCGGTTTGCGAATCAGTTTGAATGATCTGTTCGGATTCCTGCACGCACTGAATCACTGAAGCGCTTTCAATTCACACTCGACTCGGAGTCGTACCAGGAAGATTTAAGAACATCGTTGGAAGAAGTGGCCGTGGACCAACAGTAGCAGTCTAGTGAAAGCAAATCTGCAAATCTATATTGTTTGCCTGCGATGAAGATCTTTATTAGTTGAACATCTTCGTATGCTGTCTGTGAATGAATGATTCCACAGGACGATACATTCGATTTCATTTCATTCAGGTAATACATTTTACAACCAAACAGATTACGCCATGATAGCACGATCCATCTGCTGTCAAGACGCTGATCTTGACCATGTATTGCAACCATGGTTTTGACAAGAGACAGGAATATGATGGCAGACATCGCAAACAATGTTTCCATGTGCAGTTTGTTAACGTTAGACGTCGTCTTTTTGTCTGGTACTAATAAAGTTCACTAAACACTAAGTTAGAGTTAGCTAGTTCATGCTTACAGCTGTTAGCTAACAATGACTGTATCTAACGTTAGTTGTTCGCTGGTTCGACCAGCTTACATGCATCTTTCACTGTATTTTACTGAACTCAGCACAGAGCAAACCAACCCTGTGACGACACCGGTTATAATACTGCACAATGGCGGCGCCCTTGCCGCGAAAGATATAACGGTGTTTCTTTTATATGTTAACATTTGTCATGTTTCTTATATAATTTTTGATTATAGTGGAAATCCATCTTGTAAATCATGTAAACTTGACTGACTGCTTCATTTCCCCTTTAAAGGAGCATTGCGTAGGTTCTGAAATTTCGAACCGTTACTGACACCAGTGGCCGTTAGAGAAACTGCAGCCAGTCTCATGCTCGTTCTCGGTGCGCACGCTCGTATGAGCACGACCACAGCAACCAGAGAGTTGTAACTATGTCTTACCTTTGCAGTAAAAAGAAAGCCAGCTCGGGGTCTCTTTTATACCCAGCGCTGACCGGTGCTCCCTCCAAGAATCAAATGCCGCTCCGATGTTGACTCTTGTCTTGTCTTTGCCCGACGCCGGTCACTTTCTATTTTGGCCGCACTAGATAAGGCTTTTTTTTTTTTTTTTTTTTTTTTACTTACAAGGAGTTTCCGTGGGAATCTGGATTGTGCTGGAGGCTGGTCGCTTCTTTCCGGCCGCAGAGTCCATTTGAAACATTAACGTTACTGCTAGCGATTGCCGGATGTATGCCCAAGCAGTGGCGGTCTTAACATAGAGGCATATGTAGGCGGCTGCTTGGGGCCCCCTAACAGCGGTTGTAGTAGGGGGGCCCCCAACCAACCTAAAAAAAAAGAAAAATAGAAAAGAAAAAAAATGAAAAAGCCTCTTATTGTGACGATCGGAAGCTGTAGTGCCCTCGAGAGCCACTGGAGGGCACTCTCTCATTGTGTTATGTTAGACTCACTTGACTCGGTCGGCTCGGCACTTGACTCGGTCGGCTCGGCACTTGACTCGGTCGGCTCGGCACTTGACTCACTCGGCTCGGCACTTGACTCGGTCTTGGCACTTGACTCGGTCGGCTCGGCACTTGACTCACTCGGCTCGGCACTTGACCATCCTGAACACTTCAAAAGCATAGTAAATGTTATTAATATTCTTAAGAAATACGTTGAAATGTTGAAGTAGTAGTTAAAATGTCCAGTTCAAGGTTATCTGTCCCTACACATAACACACCTTACTTTCTCAATGGAATGGACTAGTCCGTAATGGTACGCGCTAAGGCGCGAAACGGCGAAAGATAAACACACAATGACAGGAGGACTGGGAAGTACACAACGAAGCAAAAGCGAAAATGAAACGAAGTTACCCAAGCGGCTCAAATAAAATAAAAAAGACGCCAATATGTATTTGGCAACGCTGCCAAAAATGACAAACTTTTTTACGCCTTCTGTTAGGGATACATGCCGCTACAGCAGCAGCTGTTATGTGAAGTGATGCAAGGTGAGGATAACGTGTAAGTTATAACGTTACATCCTACAGAAAGGGCAAAAGTAAATATGTGAGGTTTATTATGGGTTTATTTGATGATTGTTTGAAGTTCGCGTAAATAAGTTGTTATATATTTTTTGAAGCCTAATAAATGTTCATTTTTCGGCTTTCAATTACACTGTCATGTTGGATGGCCATAATTAATGTTTAAAATTAGGGGGAAAAAATAATTTTTATCCAGACATCAATAGCTGTATTAGTATCAGTGATAGGTCTACTGACCTTCATTCATAAAAAGATGCCATAAACAAGTATTTAAAATATAGCCTACTGTCTTTATGTTGTCTCTACATTCATTTGTAGATTAGCTGTGAAATTATTACATTATAAAATATATAAACTAATATAAACCTATAAAAATGTTTGTTTGTAGAATGTTTGAAATGTCAATCTCAAGTGCGATGCCAATTGCAACCTCCCTCACTCATACAAAGTCAATTATTCATCTTGGCAATATTTGAAATATTAAGTAGACTAAGTAGACTATATGACTGTTTGTGGGGGTTTACCATAACTACCTGTCTTGCTGGTTATATTGATATTAATTTGATCTTAAAAAAAGAATAAACCGTGCTGGTTTTCCTGGCATTTTGGCAAAGACAGGTGTTATCTGAAACCGTATTCTCTGTTGTGTTCCATCATGACTATTAGTTTGTGTAGTGCTACACTTTGTGTGTTCTCTCCTTTCCATCTTCATTTTGGAGTAAAGAAATGTATGCAGGGTTTAAAGGGGAAGGTTTTTTTTCTCCTCTCCAACCTTTACTTCCCCGTAGATTAGCTTTTAGTCGGTAAATTTTTTTTTTCGTTCTCTTTTAAAGAAGGGATGGGGGGGCCCCATACGTACCTTCGCTTTGGGCCCCCAATTTGCTAAATCCGCCACTGTGCCCAAGTAGACGAGAACGCACATGACGTCACATTTTGTGAATTTTCGCGCCAATTCCAAACCGAATCCTCCCCACACAATTGAGCCTACAGGCTGATAGAGGCAACCGTGGTGGACATTAAGGTGTCATTCTTTCTATTACATTATGGTTGGCTCATAAATGTACAAATGAAAACTCTATCTTAAAGATTTTTTTTAAGTAAAAAGCTACACATAGCCCCTTTAATAAAATCTCATTCAAATTAATTAAAACAAAATTAATTTAAACTAAATCCATAAGATGATACCATGATGGGAACCCTTAAGTGGTTCTATATGGCCGACACTATGTTAGTGTCTTGGTATTTGAAGAGAGTCATGAGGGTTGTGATATCATTGTGATATCATGTCCCGTTTTATTTTCTGCATGCTGGTTTCACCACAAGTTAGATTTTTTTTTTATTATTATTGTTAATAAGCAGTTTTGTTAAAAATAGATTTTAAAAGAAATATAATAAAAAATGTTTGAGTTGTATCAACCTTACATTATTCAGAAATGTAACCAAAAAACGCTTATAGAAAAGGTGTATTCAAGTCAAACTGTATAAGGATCGCATTTTAATGTTTTCTTTTTTAAAATAAAATAATACATTGTCATGTCAACGACCCACCTGCTTTATTTCAGCTAGTATTACAGTTGAACATTTGCATTTAAAAACATGCGTGCATCCATCACAATGGATTCTTTCCAAACAGTCTCGACACAAATCGCTCTGGGATCTAATGAGTACCAGGGTGGAAAAAGCATTCCCGCTTGGATCCCAGCCTCTGCCGTTACCGCAGACTGATCGCTGGTGCGACTTTGTGCGATTTGTCCGTTAAACGACTTCAAGGCTTTCTCAGAAGATCTGCTCTAGCTTACTGTAGCTGCGCACACATTATTTTCTCATTAGCCTGGGCTCTGCTGTATTTATATCAACATTCTACTGTGACTAAACCAATTTTCCGACAATAAAAAAACGGGTAAATCTCTGTCACTTATCTTTATTCAAAACTATACAGTCATTTGATCTTGATGTGTTGTTTTTTAAACTTCTCAGAGGAGGTTCTGCAGGCCTTTCGGAACAATCCACACTGACAGGAAACGTCCCGACGGGTCTTCAAAACATCCTTCTTTTTAAGCGATGCTTTCAAACCCTTTCTCTACTGTATTGTGTGGCCGGTAACACAAGAAATCCCACCGGGGTGTTTTTCGGCTCAGCGATTGTGTAAGTTTTTCCGTGTTGACGAATATGTTCCATCATTTGCTCGCTTCTTGCAAAATTAATTGTGATGTGGTGTTGGTCAGGGGCTGATGCGAAGGTGACTGGCGTCAAAACAGCATCTTTCAGCAGGATTGAGAGACAGAAAGATGTTTTTTGTAATCTTTCATCAACACTTGATCATTCACAGCACTCCGGTTCCTTGACAGATGGAGCGCAACATGTTAACAGCAGGTCAAAGCGCTCACACAAACAATCCTACGTGTGCCCGACGATTGCGCACTCATGTTGGCACAATGCACACATATGCATATTTGCACGAGACCACAAACATGTCTGTGATGGATATAGACACATTCGGTTCCTTTCCAAATCATGGAGCTTTATATCTAGCACACACAATACTTGGGCCAGTCCAAGGCCTTGAGGGGGGAAGTCTGCATGTCATTTGCTCGCTGGATCCGTTCGGCCAATAAACTGGCTCATAGTTCTGATTCTTCACGGGCACGTGAGAGGGGAACGAGAGAAATAGTCCAGCCACGTGCTGCTGTCTGGCTCTGTGTATCAGTCTCTGATCAGGCACTGTAACTCTGCTTAATATCACACACTGAAAATAAGTAACATTTTTTCATGCGTTTCCATGTTTCTTTCTTTTTCTTCCCTTTTTGGCTAGACGTCTCTATGGACTTCCCTCCATATGGTCATTTTCCTATCTGTCTGTCTGTCCTTTCGTCCAACCTCCATCTATTTCCTATGGAAGCTTGTTTCCGCCACTGAATAAAAAAAAATATATATATATTTGCGACTTTTTATCTCACAATTGCGATATGAAGTCAGAATTGTGACTTTATTTCTCAGAATTCTGACTTCATATCGCAATTGTGAGATAAAAAGTCGCAAATATATATATATATTTTTTATTCAGTGGCGGAAATAAAGTTGAAATTGTGAGAAATAGTCGCAATTGTGAGAAATAAAGTCGCAATTGTGAGAAATAAAGTCGCAATTGTGAGATATAAAGTCACAATTCTGAGAAATAGTCGCAATTGCGAGATATGAATTCAGAATTGTGAGAAAGTCGCAATTCTGAGAAATAAAGTCGCAATTGTGAGAAATAAAGTCGCAATTGCGAGATATAAAGTCGCAATTCTGAGAAATAAAGTCGCAATTGCAAGATACAAAAGTCAGAATTGCGTGTTATAAAGTCAGAATTGCAAGAGAAAAAACTAAGAATTTTGACTTTTTTCTCGCAATTCAGACTTTATAACACATAATTGCGAGTTTATATTTCACAATTCTGACATATTTTCTCAGAATTGTGAGATATAAACTCGCAATTGCGAGTTATAAAGTCCAATTCTATGGGGAAAAAAGACTGACTTTTTTTCCCCTCAGAATAGTTTTATCTCACAATTCTGACTTTATAACACGCAATTGCGACTTTTATATCATGTAATTCTGACTTTATATCTCCCAATTGCGTATTATAAAGTCATAATTGCGAGATATAAACATGCAATTCTGAGAGAAAAAGTCAGAATTGCGAGTTTATATCTCATAATTCTGACCTTACAACACGCACGTCTTTATATCACGCAATTCTGACTTTATAGCCTGCAATTGCGACTTTATATCAATCAATTCTGACTTTACATCTCACAATTCTGACTTTATAACACACAATTGCGACTTTATTTCACGCAATTCTGACTTTATATCTCGCAATTCTGAGAAATAAAGTCAGAATTGTGAGATAAAAAGTCGCAATTATCTTTTTTATTTTTCATTCTGTGGCGGAAACAAGCTTCCATAATTTTCTAACCTTTTAAGCTGTATAATGTAATAATAATAGCTGTAGCTTAAATTGGAATTAGCCTATATAAGTGAACAATATGTACATAAATGTATAGATATCTGGGGCCAGTTGTCCAAAAAGTCTAATCTGGATCAGAATGATTTGAATTTGGAAATCTCATGTTTTGCTGTCCAGGATCAGGTAATCCATCTTACTTTTGTGTCGTTTTTTATTTTATTTTTTAGATTGTATCACCCTGATTCAGATACACACCTTTCCAATTACCAAATCTGGATTAGTAGTGTTAATCTACTCTACGGAGCCCCTAAAGGGACATGGTGATGGAAAAAAATATGAGATGGATAAAAAAATGTTTTTCTCAGAAAGGTTTTGCATAGCGTTAACCCTAGAAACTTTGCATTCACTCGCAAAGAACTTTTGACTGGTTCATCTCTTATGATTGTGCAAATGTTCTTTACAAACTGATAAAAAATAAAACACTTTTAATTAAATATAATATTTTGGTTTAATATATGGCACCAAAATCTCTTTTACTTTACTGTAGGCTATACCAAAAGGCTGAATAAGCCTAAAGTCTACTCCTAATTTATTACTTTAACAGTTAAACAAATCAAGAGCAAAATAAAAAAATATATATATATATATATGTGTGTGTGTATATATTACATGATACAAATGTTGCATATTTTGACCAGTTTTAAAATTGTATTAAATTTCTGTTCCTGAAATTCACCCGTTTGCTGGGTATAATCCTGATTTTTGGATCAAAGGTATCCCAATCTTGCTAAAAAGTTTAGAACAACACAAACTGATGATTTGATCAGATTTTGATCAGATCATGATTAGATCAAAACCAACAGCATATAAACATACAAATCGAATCACTAAAATGAAACACACTTCCTAACACTACATTTGAGAAGACAGTGCCTGTTTGATTTCTTCAGCTTGTAAAAAATGATTTAAAATACAATTGTTTAGCAAGTAGCTTATGGCAAAAGCTACACTATTGTTGTTCATCCATCCATCCATACGTCTGTATGCCTCTTTGTTTCTTGCGTGCCAAATACTAAGCAACTGTACTTGGAGTTAATTGCTTCCATACAATAAAAACACCTGCATGAAATGACTGCTCCCTAAAACAGGCCGAGTGGAGACCCGTCTCTGAGTAACTACACGGATAAACAAACAATCAGACACAGTCTTATGGGCAAATCTGGACTGAGGTTTCTGTGCTTTTGTTGTACTTAAGTGTGTTGAGTGCCCAGCATGTGAAAATTAGTGCAACTGAGTATCCAGTTTGGCTGCTATAGTGCCATAAATGTCATTCACACACTAAACTTTGTAAATGCAGAGCCCCCCAGTGGCAGGAATGGCCATTCATATAATGAATCTTTTGTTTTTCTTTCTTTTTTTTTACATATTAATAATGAATAAAATATAATGCAACGCATAGACATGGACAGTTTGGTCTAGTGCTAAAAATATGGAACTCTTTTTCCAACGAGTTTTATTATTTTTAATACACTTTTCTTAAAACACTTTTGCACAAATCCACCAAATAATTGATAGTTGTGGAAAAATCTCTGCTCCACTTATGAGTTGCAGTGATGGTAAAATCAGATAAATGGCTGGGTTGCAGTCTCAGCAGAGCACGGAGAAATCAGGATGGATAGGATGCGAGAAAGATACATCATTCACCTGTGCATTAAAAATCGTCTTTCAGCACCACATGCTGTCACCATTCTGAACAGGCTTTTCCCAAACTTTCCAGAGACTCCCACTGAGATCCATCCGTCACACATCCATCTCCACATGATAATCAACGCATGGGATGCGCACTGCAAACACATCTGTCCACACTTGTGCAAAGTGACTACGGATCAATCACATATGCAGCCAGGTTTTGATTGCTGGCCCCAAAAGCAAGTCTTCCTTCAAGGATTTCATTGAATCCTCAGCTGTGCAAACCCAGCATTCACGACCTTAACTTTTGCAAGTCAAGATTCATACGTGTGCACAATGCACATCAATCAACAAACAAGAAGCCCAAACATCTCCAAGTTTTACAAATAAACAGCCGAGGGAATGTGGTTACTAATCCTAGCGCTAAGGGTGTGATGAGTCAGCTTCGCCTTACACCCCGTGACATTTCCACCCTACATAAATGAATGATTCACCCGTCCAGTTGCTGTGGTGAATATTTCTCTTTCTCACACGTAGATTTGATGTCACTATCCACTTTTAGAGGCGCATGATTTGAAATGCCGCCACTTCTCAGACACTCCCGGCCGGTGTTGTGCATGCGTTTCCATGGCTCTGCTGTAATGTTTCACAGGGGGAGTCGGTTCTTGGATGGGGGCTAACTGTAAACGTGTTGTGGTTTTGGAGGTCCGAGCAACATTTCTTACATTTCATCCACTGGAGGCACTTGCCGGCGAGGCCAGTACTGAGTGAGGGCTCGGATCAGCAACATAAGGCCTGCCATTTTTCCAGAATCACACAACAGCTGAGTTACTTAAGGTTTTCATGAAGGATGAGGACAGAGAGTTGGCTCATAAGATATCCCAAGGAAGCTGCCTCACCATTTCCACATAACAGTGGCTCTCCTCTCGAGAAGTGGGAGATTCCCTCTTTCTCCATCTGTAAGGGCTGAGCTCAAAAAGACACACATCACAGGCATTGAACACTTAAGTCACTTGTTCCATGGCAGAGTTACCTTATACGACCGGTACTGGCACAAGGAGATGTTTTATTAATGCCACCTGCTGATTGTCTTCTGGACAACATTTGAGTTGGACACAAGAGTTGGCAGAGAGAGGGATAAAGAGAAGGTGAAGATAAAGAAGGTGTCTGAGGAAAACTTGTCTGCTCCTTGACCTTGAATTTCCAGTCCATCTCAGGATAAGGAATAAATGAAACCAAGGGAAGTTCTGCAATTGCTTTACTTTTTCCACAGTCACGGTCAAACCAGTATTGCATAACCTTGGCTTGGTGAGATGGCTCTCTGAACCAGGTTGCGTTTAGAATGCATCATCAAAAAAGTGAGAGGAAGTGAGTGTTTGTTTCTGTACAATTCCCAAAATGTAGTTTGTTGTGTAATCAAGGGGAACTTCCTTAAAGGGGAAATCAGTGTTCTTTTGGGGGAATCCATCACCATTGTGCCCTTTAACAAGACAACCACAAGTTGCTCCAGTCAAACTGACCCTGCAATAAATGTGATCAAAGATGCTTTAGATAAAGAGTATGAAACCCTAGCTCATCTAGAATTTAGTTCCAAACCTGATCAAAGGGTTTTGGGATTACTTGAAAATCACAGTAAGGTGTAGGGGTGTAACAGTTCAAATTCCTCATGGTTTGGTTTTCATCACCGTTTCGGTACGGTTTGGTATGTGCTATGTTCAGGGGAAAAAAGGACTACCGATACAAAGTAGTGCTTTTCAGGTTATTTAGGTATCTAACAGTAGTTTCCTAGTACAGAAATTGAGTAATCAAATGTAAAATAACATTGCATGTAATCTTCACTGTATAAAATAAATAAATATTAATCATTATTAAAGTTACAAAAGATATATTCAGTCAAGTGCTGTAAGTGATTTCCTTGTCTTTTGTTGTTTGATTAACATTAAAAACACAGACAGCAGGAATATTAGGCTGCTGTCACTTTAAGAAATACAGTAGCTAATGCACGGATCCAAAATACTGATAGTTACATATGCGTTGTTTTTCTCGACTGTTTTACGTTAATTTAAGACATAACTTACTATGTTTGCTAGGATACTCGCCAAGATGGGCATGTTGACAATTTTTCAAGACTTGAACTCAATATTTGTGTGCTGTCTGAGACGCGGCTTTCTGTGTTCACACTTCGGATGAGTGTGCACACAAATCTTCTTACAGCGCACAAGTTCTCTTTTGCGTCTTCTTGCTCTTGAACTTGTATATTATCAAGGCTTAAATTAGTTTGTTTAAACACAGATAGCAACATGAGCTGTTTAGGTCTCACCTGCGCTCGCGCACTATCAACACCCGGATGATGACAGCGTACATGACTGGTCATATTAACGCATAAGTTTACATAGAGTGACTGTTTTCTGTTTTTTTTTTTGATAATCTTGATTTTTGATTTCTTATCCTGTTGCGCCCTCTATAGGCCATAACCAGCGACTAGTCAACATCAAGTTTAAAGAGTCATGGCAGAGCATTAAAGTCGGCTAATTGACTAGTCTGTGCAACCCCTAGTATCGACAGAAACAGACATTAGCCTAACTCTGTCTGTCTGTTTTACACGTTATTTTCAACAAACTATTATTATAGATGTGTATGCGTCATCAGATTTAAGATGAACCGTGTTGCAAAAGCGTGCAAACCGTTGGTGGAGAACTGTATGGTTAATTTTTTTTTACCGAGAACCGTTACACCCCTAGTAAGGTGTATTGGAGCTGTAACTAAACTCTGCAGGACGGTGGCCCTCGAGGAGCATGGGTTGACACCCCTGCTTAAGACAAAAGCTGATTAGGCTGTACTATTTACAATATCTGAAAACATTATAGGTTCAAACCCTGCAAGGGATGATCCATGAACTATCGACATTGTGCCCTGGTGCAAAGCACCCAAAGTCTAGGTCGTTTTGTAGGAACAGTGGATGCAAATTCTTGTCCACTTGGCAGGAAACTATTGGCAAGAATTATCATTGCCATCAGTTAAAACAATGGTGCCATGGTGTCTTCAGATAATGATTGTAGTCTACATGTCAACCACTATTATCTTTCAAAAATGCAATTTACTAACCTGCGGACAATCCATGGTTGTGCCGCCTAAGGTTAAGACTGCTTCAAACTAAGACTTTGGACTTATCGCACTGGGAAAAGCATCAGCTAAATGACAAACTGGTTAATAGCCACCTCCTTCAGTTGTCATTGAGTAAGATTTTGGCAGACGCCTAGCACGTCTGGCCAAATACGCAAATGTTAAAGACCTGAACATAATGTAAAGGTTAATCTGACAAAGAATCAAAGCATCTAAAAGAGAAATTGAAAATAAGCCTACAAAAAACTGCTTAATGAAAGCCAATTAAAACTTGGAACCTTTCACTGCAAATAAAATTATCTCTAATCCAACCTTTTAAAGCATTTTGCACACAGTTGATGTTACATGTAATTTCTGGTCGGACAAAATTTATTTACAGTTAAATCAAATCATTGTGCACTATTCTTTATTCGAAAAATAGAACTTGTGCTGTGACCACCATGAAAATCATTGTGGAAATCAATAAAATTAAAAATATACATAAATAGAACAATCTGTTGTGATAATGGACATTAACATTCAGAATAAATACTTTTAATACACTTGTGTGTGTGGCAAATGTTTTACAAAAGTAGAAAAATTTACCACTGCAGGAGAGTCACTAAACACAAAACACATTCCTAAAGTTGAAATCAATTATGTATAATAATCACAAATAAAATTAGCCACAAGGGCCAAAAATGTTAAATGTTAAAGTTGCAAATATAAATATGGAACTACTCTTTTCTGTATTCATTAAAATAGTATAGCTATTGCAAAACGTTCTCTCTTCAGTCAGTCCGTGTATCAAGACAATTATGTCTCAAATTGCAAATAAAAACGAAGAGTAAGAATCAAAGTAAAGGCACTGACAAATGAAAAACCATAAGAAAGAAATACAGGCTTTCCATTGCAAAAGAGAGGAACCAACATGATGCCCGGACGTATAGTTTTGTTATCTGGTGTGGTCACGTGACCCAATACTGTATGCGTCACTAACGTGTTAATAAATATGGCCTTGACATGGCAGTAATAAATCAGCCCATTGGTAAAAACAGTAAACATAATCACAAATACATTGAATTTCTACATTAGATCTCAATCTGTCCATCCATCATTGTGACGGTTGCTCATGTCTCCATAAATGATTAAAATCAATCTTTAGTCCATTTACTTTCTCTGCAAACTATCTTCCTGCAAAGTCCACCATGGCAGAAGAGGACATCTTCTTGCATTCAAGAAAAAAGGCAAGTGTCTGTTGAGAAAATACAGTATCTATTGGTGCAGTGTCAAGGAAAAAAAATTTTTAAAGAGAAGAATTTCAAGTACAGTACCTTGGGTTTAGTTTGCAACTCTAATTACAAGAGCTCTCTCGTCTGGCATCAAGCGCCCTATAATAAAGACATTAAACATAAAAAATTACAAAAATGAACACAAAGCAATACACCTTATTCATTAGAGTGACAGTTTTTCCTGCTTGAGGAAAGCAGTCTGTTTTAATGTGACACTGAAACAATCAGTACGTCAACTATCATTGTCTTGACTGACGGCTTGAAATGAACTCCGAACCGACGCTTTTCTGCCAGGGCTGAGTCTAAGAACCAAAGAATGTTCATGGTTTGCTTTCAGACATGTGTTATGTGATCTATTTCACATTTATATACGTGTATACTTGTGTTTCCATGTGTTAGTCTTGGTGATCAAACTCTGTTTCAAAACCTAGTAAGCTGCCTTGCTGTCTACTGACTAAATAGGCAGCATAAGTAAATGGAACAGTTCCAAATAGACAGTTCCAGTAAATGGCACACAGAAGACTTGCAATCAGGAGTTAACCTGACGCTAGCTTAGAAATACATAGCACACACAAATACGTGTAAAATAGGAGTTTTTCAACAATTTTTAGTAGGCCTACTTTTTCAACTATTTTTATTGATGTTTTTCTGGTACTGAATGGATTATGACAATAAGAACGCAGCAAATTTCAGCAGTTGCCTCCTGTTTAGAATAACCCTCGCATTGGGAAGTCGCCTACAAAGACCTAAAATGCCTCCCTCCAACGTAGGAAGCTTACTAAGTTTTGGAACATAGCCTGAGTGTGTGTGGCCTGGCTCCAAACTACAGTGAGCGATCTGCCCTGTGCTTGCAGCTGGTATGACAGTTAACCATTACTCAACCCCAGCGTTCATTTTTCAGTCTGGTACACTCCACCTGTCTGGAACTCTATACGGCACCTGGCACAGGTAGAACACCCACAAAACGGGCCTGCTGTCTGCATTTGTCTTGCCATGCCATTGTAGCTCAGAACATTGAGCTCTTCTGAAGACGTATTAACTACCAGTGCACAAAGAGTTCAATTCATATTCAGAAACGGACTGTCTAGAAAAAAGACATGCCTCAAGATACAAAAGAAACAAGTCTCCGCTCTTCAAAGGCATGACATTTTCTTTTTAGTTTAGTATTAAATACTGCTTTTGGATCTGAGCAGTGGCACCAGTTCTGAGTCTTTAAAAATCCCTTAATACATTTTAATATCATATGATTGTGTCAATTATTATCTTTGTCACTTTTCAGCACTGTGAGATACTGTATGTTGCCAGTGTATTTATAATAATTTAGAATTCTCTTCAGCAGGGGTTGGCAATCTTTTGGACATGATGTGCCATTTACAATTTTTCTTTTAATTACATTTTTAGAGTTTAGTTCCAAAACCCATGCCGTATTTTTTTTAAACCATCCTAAAGTCCTTGATCGGCTGGTTCAGGTGAGTTTGGATGGACAGACAGACGATGGATGGATGGATGGATGGATGGATGGATGGATGGATGGATGGATGGATAGATAGATAGACTTTTCAAACTTTGTTTCTAAATAACAATAACTATTTTTACCCAATATTCCTGGTCTATAAAAAATAATTATTTTAGCAGAATGTATCAATAAAAGCAGACCAATCTGCATCAATCAGCTTAAGCGCAGTGCTTTCATTTCATCACACTTGTGTTGGGCTCCCAATATAACTGAATAAAACAGGCTGATGTATTACTGCAAGTGGCTGTTTGGCATGCAGAAGCAAATTACCCATTTTTTAAAAATAAACAACTTTAATATTAATATCTATATATATTATATTAATCCCTCTTGCTATTTTTGCTAGCATGTCAGTGGTTCCCCCTCCAGCACTGGCACGTGTGCCTAAGGTTGCCAACCCCTGTTCTATATAGAATTTACTGATTTATGTTTATATGCTGCTGAGGTCATGCTGTACTGAAGGACAAGGGAAGTTCGCCTTCCAGTAAGTAATGCATTTACTGGTTTTGAAGTCTGTTATTTGGCTAGTGACTCTTACTGACTATCAAAGTGCATGTTAAAGAAAAGTTCTGGGTTCAAAACAAGTTAACGCAGCATGTGTGATATGCAGTCGATTACCACACAAAGTAATTCTGACTTGTTCCTCAGTTTTTAAAACAAACAATTGTGTTCATAGTAACGTACTTACAATGGAAGTCTATGGGGCAAGATATTCCGATGGATGTGAGGAAGAAATGTGCAGCTCCTATTGTTGTTAAAACGGAATTCTTCCATACAGAAATATGTTATTGAAAATGTAAATTGTATAATTCTGTGCAAATGTATATACACTGCGACTGTAAATGCATATTTTGCTCATTTATACAAACTGAAGGACGAGCCAAAATATTTTCTGTGGTCATCGGCAATATTTCACAGATGCTTTCCGTTGAGCTTAAGTTATATGGAAACCAGAACATTCTGATGGTGCACGTGTATCGGGTCTATTATCATGGGTTTGTGTTTGAACAAACACTTACCCTTGATGCTGTTGCAGAAAATTAGCAAACTGGCGATCCTTGGCATACAGCTCGATAATTCGAATACGGTCCTGGATTTCCTGTCATGAGAGTGGGAAGGTGAAAGAGAGGGAAAATAAGATAGACTGTTATGTAACAACATGAGCTGACCTCTCCGCGCCAGTCCTCCTTTTACTTAGACGTCTAGACCACTTTAAACCAAGAGCAAAGGTGAGACAGAATCTTGTGAAGGGCTTCTTCAATTACAGGCACTTTTACGTCCCAGCAATTGATTTATATTCAGACTAATAAGTTTAAGCTTTTTTCTTTTGCTTACATCACATCTTGGAAACTTTTTAAAAGCATTCAAAATTTATTTTGGCTAATATCAGAACATTTTATTCATACATTTTAATTATTTACTCTTGTTCCAGACTCCCAATCTTAAAATATGAAACCCAATCATAAAGATATTGTTACATTTTTACAAATAACTTAATACAAATTCATATGAAATAGTCACCTCGTAAAACAGTTAGATTTTCTTATCAAATCAATTCAATTTAAATAATCAATTCAATTCATTGCGTTTTTATTTGCTTACTTTTGACAAAACTTTTGCTGCAACTGTGTTTCGCATGACTTTTTGTTGACTTTTTATGTGGGAAAGATCTATTTTTAATTATTCGTCAACTGAACAATAAACAACCAGATTCAATACAGCACATCATTTGAGCTGTACTTCCATCCCACAGAACCTTGTACTAGACTTTCAATCCTAAAAATGTAAACTCCATCTAAAAACTATTGTTACATTTCACAATTTCTTTCAGTATGAATTCATACGAAATTGCCAGTTCGAAAAATAGTTACGTTCTCTTACGAGAGTTCCTCTCGTACTGTATTGAAGCCAAAAATTATCCTTAATTTTGAATTAATAAAATAAAAAACTTTAAAAACGCGTTGAGGCAGCATGCAGACATAGGCAAGGCGGCTTGCGTGCCTATTGGCTGACCTGCGGTAACCGCAGCAGCCTATCGAGAGAGGCCCTGCGTGACGGCATATCCAATGGGTGCGCTTCGCGCCACTACGTCACGTCCCGCCGAAATAGGCGTGGCCTTGACCTATAAATATAGCTCGACAGGCTGATACAAACTGATTTTCATCTCTTCAGCGAAGCTCACGCATCGCTGGATCCAGAGTGAGAAGCCGCGCCGTTGAGAACAAGCCTTCTGCGTGACGAGCCTTGAACCTGAAGTCGCTGGCCTTCACCTCGCCGCCTTCAGTCGCCGTACCTGCTACGCTTTCCGGCGTCATATCCTTTTACTCTGCTGAGAGTGTGTGTTCAGACGGTGCTACCCTCTAAAGCCTGCCTTGCGACTTCCGTCATGCACAGTCGCGCTTACACCGCCGCTAGGCAGGCCGTATCAGCACTGCACACTATGGCTATTCTTCAGATCTTCCAGGCCGACCTTCTCCGCAAATTGGAAGAGGAAGGACCGGAAGCTATCAGCGTGCCGGATTTAAGGAGCGCTACAGACCTGGCTCTTCGCGCCGCGAAATCCGCTGCACAAGCCATTGGGCGAAACATGGCTTCTCTCACCGTGGCTGAGAGACATCTTTGGCTGACGTTGTCGGAGATGACGAACTCGGAGCGCTCGGTGTTCCTCGACGCGCCCATCTCCCCAGCTGGCCTTTCGGATCTGCCGTCAAGGATTTCGCGGACAGATTCGTCGAGGTTCAGAAAACGTCACAGGCGATGAAGCACTTCTTGCCGAAGCGCTCTAGTTCCGCAGCAGGTCGCTCAAAACAGCCGTCTGCTCGGAGCTCCCTGCTGCAGCCTCCGCCCACCGCCGCCGCTCCTCAGCGCCGCCAGGCCCGAGACCAGAGACCGCGCTCTCGCTCTGCTGGCTGCCGCCCCCCTGCACGCGGGCCCCGGCCAAGGATTGAGATAAAGCCCGAGGTCTCAAAAACTTCCTAGCCCCCCTAGGAAAACGACGGTGTTCAAATCCCGCTGCGGCTGGATTTTCACCAAAACTTCTCGCTCGTTATGTTCCAAACAATGTGACTGTCCCAGTGTATTTTGCAGTAAACAAGGCGGTACCACAACCCGCTTGCCTGCACACAAACGCCGTTTTTACGGTGACACAGATAAATCTCAAAAAGAGTGTATTTTCTGGTATTCCGGCCACGGCCGATGGTGTTATGAGTGTTATAAAAATGCCCACTGCTCAGTGCTCATTCCAACACACAAACACAGCCCGTAAAGTACAGGGCTCGCACAAATGAAATCGATTCATGACGATTGTGCATTAAACGTAGTGAATGTGCCCACGACACAGTGCCCACAAACACTACAAGATACATGTCCCATGGTTTCTGTAAAAACGAAACCAACACATATTCAGTCAGCTCAGGCCGACGGTGTTCTCAGTTCAGTGAGTGTGCCCGCTGTCCCGCGCCCACATTCACTCACAGACATGTTAAACCCCACGGGGTTCGCCCCGCTCGCTCTCTCTCCACAAACGGTCATAGAGAAGCCGAGCGCGGCCAGGCTGCTCGCTGTGATCAGCGCGCCCCCCGCCTCGGACACTGCAAACACAGTGTTTACGTTTCAGCACACCGGAGGCTCTTCGGTCGCCACTACGTTGCGGCCAGAGCCCAGATCTCATTCTACCTCTAGCTATTCATGCAAATGCGTGGGCAAAGCTTCCCGGGGTGTCAGAATGGGTGCTGAACACTATAAAAAGAGGCTATTCGCTGCAGCTCGCTCGACGTCCCCGCCGTTACACGGCGCGTGTCGAAACTACGGTAAAAAACGAGGTAGCTCATCTACTTCGAGCCGAAATAGTGCAACTACTAAGCAAAGGGGCCATAGAACCTTTATCTCAGGCTCAGAGCGAAGGGGGTGTATACAGCAGATATTGTCTGGTACCGAAAAAAGACGGGGGTCTCAGACCCATTCTAGATCTGCGGTAACTGAACAGAGTGCTTGTGAAGCGCCAGTTCAGAATGCTTACAACCAGGAAAATCTTCGCGCAAGTTCGCCAGGAGGACTGGTTTATGTCAATAGATCTGAAAGACGCTTATTTTTCAAATACAAATAGCGCCACGTCACAGGTGTTTCTTGAGATTCGCCTTCGATGGCCAGGCATATCAATACACAGTCCTGCCGTTCGGCCTGTACCTGGCACCCTGTACATTTACGATGTGCATGGACGCGGCTCTCGCACCCCTGAGACTTCGGGGCATGCAAGTTTTGAACTACTTGGACGATTGTCTGATTCTAGCTCGATCACGCTCAGAGCTCATAGAACACAGGGCCATATTACTCGAGCATCTCGAGAACCTGGGTCTAACAGTCAATTGGGCGAAAAGTTTGCTTTCTCCCAGTCAGAAAATTTCTTTTCTGGGCACAGTACTGGACAGCAGATATGACATGACAGCGCGCTGTCCATGACAGCGCGCCTGTCGCCGGAGCGCGGACTGAACGTTCAGCGCGCCGCTAAATCCTTCCGCTGCGGCACTATAGTCCCGCTCAAAAGGTTTCAGAAAATGCTGGGCCTTATGGCCTCAGCATCTTCGGTACTCCAGCTGGGTCTGCTTCGCATGTGCCCACTGCAGTCATGGCTGAAAGCGCGAGTTCCACCTCGGGCATGGGCCTCCAGTCTGTTTCGCCTCAAGGTCGATCGGAAATGTGTCTCAGCTCTGGAACCCTGGAAGGCGATCGACTGGTATCAGTCAGGCGTGAGCCTGGGGACTTCCTCGAGTGTGAAGGTGATGTCCACGGACGCCTCCACCTCGTGATGGGGAGCGCTGCCCGAGGGCAGACCGTTCTTTGGCCAGTGGTCAGAATGGGAAAAGCTTCTACACATAAACTGTCTGGAAATGATGGCAGTCGATAATGCGCTGAGGCGTTTTTGTCCCCGAATAAAAGGTCACCACGTCCTGGTCCGATCGGACAACATGTCAGTGGTGGCCTATATAAATCACCAGGGTGGGGTCAGGTCCCGAAACATTTACAGGCTGACGGAACGCCTCCTGGTCTGGGCTCAGCACAACCTGCTTTCGTTGAAAGCAGCACATGTGCCTGGTCACCTGAATCTGGGACCAGACAGGCTGTCCAGAAACAATGTTCCAGCAGGAGAATGGTCGCTGCACCCGCTGACGATCAGACTGCTGTGGGAGACATTCGGCAGAGCGCAGGTGGACCTGTTCGCGTCTCAGGAAAATGCTCACAGTCCAAAGTTTTTCTCCAAAAGCAGGGATGCGCTGGCCCACGTCTGGCCCCGCTGCCCTCTTTATGCTTTTCCCCCCGTCTCGCTCCTGCCCCAGGTGTTGGAACGAATCAGTGAAAACGGATGCTCAGTGCTGCTTGTGGCTCCGCTCTGGACGAACCAGGCTTGGTTCCCAGTCCTGATGCAGCTGACCAGCACTGCCCCGTGGCCAATACCGATGAGGAAAGCCCTCCTCTCTCAGGCCAAGGGCTCGATCTGGCATCCTCACCCGGAGCTATGGTCCCTGCACGCATGGGCCATCAACAGGTACCCGCTAGCCTCCCGGAGGGAGTGTTAAACACGATCACACAGGCTAGAGCCCCGTCTACTAGAGGCTCTATTCCTCAAAATGGTCTGTGTTCTCTGGCTGGTGTCAAGCTCAGGGCTTTTCACCCCTAGACTGCGGGGATACGGAAGTTATTTCCTTCCTTCAAGAGCTACTGGATAAGGGCAGAACCCCATCCACGCTCAAAGTTTATGTGGCGGCCATAGCAGCGTTTACTAAACCAGCGTCTGGCCAGTCACTGGGGAGAAACGATCTGATCGTACGATTCCTCAAAGGAGCTAGGAGGCTGAACCCTCCCAGATCTCCTTCAGTCCCCGTGTGGGACCTTTCTACGGTTCTGGAAGCCATGAAAGGTGCCCCATTCGAGCCAATCCATTTGTCAGACATGAAACATTTGTCTTTCAAAACAGTGTTTCTTGTGGCTCTCGCTTCGGTGAATCGCATTGGGGATTTACAAGCACTCTCGGTGAGCGCGACATGTATGGAATTCGGTCCTAATGACTCGAAGGTCATACTCAAACCAAGGCATGGGTACGTGCCCAAATCCCTCAACACACCGTTCAGGGCCCAGGTGATTTCCCTGTCCGCCCTTCCGGTTCATGATGAGGAGGAGGATACGAGTCTCCTATGCCCTGTCAGGGCGCTGAGAACTTATGTGTCCCGCTCGTCTGCTTTCAGACAGACTGAGCAGCTTTTTGTTTGGCGGGCGTTCTAAGGGACTAGCCGCGTCAAAGCAGAGCCTATCCAGATGGATAGTCGAGGCCATAGCGCTGGCTTACACTTCTAAGGGCCTGCAGTGTCCTTTGGGTGTCAGAGCGCACTCCACGAGAGGCGTGGCCTCTTCGTGGGCGTGGTCTAGCGGGATTACCTTGCAGGATATCTGTACGGCGGCAGGCTGGGCCTCGCCGTCTACATTTATAAGGTTTTATAACCAAGAGGTTCCCGCCTTACAGGCTAAGCTTCTGTCGGTCTAGTAATTAGCTCTGTCTGCCCCGTTGCTCCGGCTCAGAAGGCTGAATTTGTTTCTGCAACATTCACTGATCGATAGAACAGCTCCATGGGTGCTGAATGACCTGTACTGCTACCCAGTTCAGGCTGAACGCTGTTCACCCTGACTGCGTGGAACACTGTTAACATGATTAGCTCTTGTAGGATGCTATTTATGGGTAATGATGCTTACAGCCTCTCTTCTCCGACTCTCTGTGAGTGTATGATGATTATGCACTATATGAGCCCCGGGTTACTGCCCTTGGGACTTTGGTGTCGGATCCCAGTACGCACGGCGTTTTACATTGTGTTCCCCATAGCGTAAGATATTACGCAGTACGAGAGGAACTCTCGTAAAAGAACCTACTCGGTTACTAACGTAACCTTGGTTCTCTCTAGAGAGGGAACGAGTACTGCGTATCTTGCCGTGCTTACTACATGCTCTGGTTCGCTTCGGCGATGAAAACCAGTTTGTATCAGCCTGTCGAGCTATATTTATAGGTCAAGGCCACGCCTATTTCAGCGGGACGTGACGTAGTGGCGTGAAGCACCCCCATTGTATATGGCGTCACGCAGGGCCTCTCTCGATAGGCTGCTGCTGTTGCCGCAGGTCAGCCAATAGGCACGCAAGCCGCCTTGCCTATGTCTGCATGCTGCCGCAACGCGTTTTACATTAATTCAAAATTAAGGATAATTTGGCTTCAATATCTCGTGGAAAAGAGGTTTTCCCCATAGCGTAAGATATTACGCAGTACTCGTTCCCTCTCTAGAGAGAACCGAGTACGTTTTCTTATCAATTAAATTTATAATCAATTAAATTTCTTGCACATTTATTAGCATAGTTTTGATAAACTGTTTCGCATGACTTTTTACGTCGAAAAGATGTATTTTTAATTATTCGTCAAATGATCAACAACCACATACAATCTAACACATGTGAGTTATATTACCATCCCATTTCTTCATTTTTCCAGACTTTCAATCTTAAAATGTGAAACTTCATCATTAAACTATTGTTACATTTTACTAAAATGTTTGTACGAATTCATACGAAATTGCCACCTCGTAAAATAATCACGTTTTCTTATCAATTCAATTCATAATCAATTAAATTTATTAGCTTAGTTTTGACAAACCTTTTTCAGCATTGCTGTGTTTCGCATGAATTTTTGTTGACTTTATGTCGAAAAGATTTATTTTTAATTATTTGTCAACTGAACTATCAAATATTGTAATATTTTACATTATTTTTGTATATACTTACATAACTATGATAATTAAAAAACAAGTCAAAGTCTTGCACCCATTAACGCTCCACTAAATGTTTTATGGTTAAACTGAATTGCAGGTGTTAGTGAATAAAATAAATTTTTCCTCTAAAACTGTTTAGTGCCTTCAGTTCTAACTGTTACATAAGAAATATGATTTATCTACCCATCAAGTATTGTTTTCCAAAGACGACATTCTTGACCATTCTCCATTGTTCAATGTTGCCAGGATATTCTCCATTGTGAATATATCAATCTCGCAGACTATGACAGTTTCATTGCTACAGGATAAGAGCTTTAGTTGAAGGACATGTTTTTAGGAATGTTTTTGAGGAATATTCTCTGCAAACATGTAAAACTTTAAGTAATTCTGCAGACCACTTGCATAAACACACACAGCTGTACAGCTGTGTACATGATGCGTACCATGAACATCTGCTTATTAGTGTATTAACAACAGACTCTTATGGTAATTCGTAACTATTTTATTTTTATTTATTTTTTTTATATTCATTTGTACAATCTCATTCGTACAATCTACGTACACCCCATTGATGGTTATGTTTAGGGGTGGACCTTCATGCTTACTTTTTTCTAAAAATCGTAAGTTTAAAAAAGGTTACGTGGCCGCAATTTCGGATGAATTTGTACAAAGTTTTGTAAAAATTCATATGAAATTGTCACCTCATTTTCTTTACCTCAAATTTCTTATCAATTCAATTAATAATCAATTTAACTGGTTGCACTTTTTTTTACAAAACATTTGCTGCAACACTGTTTCCTACGACTTTTTGTTGACTTTCTATGTCAGAAATATGTATTTTTAATTATTCGTCAACTGAGCGATCAACTACCAGTTTCAAAATACTGTACTACAGTACCATCCCATCTTTTCCTTTTTACAAGATGGCGATTTCATATGAACTCGGACAAAGTTTTTTTTTTCAAATTCATACAAAATCGCCACCTCGTAAAACAGTTTCATTTCAATATCAATTCAATTGCACTTTTAGCTTAGTTTTGACAAAACTCTCGCTGCATCGCTGTGATGCGTGTTACTTTCTAAAGTTGACTTACAGTATGTCGGACAGATGTTTTTTAAATTTTCTTGTTTTTTAAAGTTTCCTTGTCAAATGAAATGTGTCGTCTTTTAAGGTCTATTAACGTACACACAAATGCATTATTTGCATTACGCATTACCTCTTTCGTAAGTTCACTGTTCTCATAAATGTGTCGTATTTCCTCACTGCTGAAGTCCGTGGAGATCTCAGCGCTGCCGGTGCTGTACGCAGGGGAATCTTTGTAACGGCGGTAGTACCGATTACAGCCCGTAGTTGCTTCGCTTTCAAACATGGGATTGTACTTAGTAGCTCTTTCTAGAGATGGCACGTTCTCTGCATATCTGTGGAAATGTCAGGAAACAAAAGTCAGAATACAGACAACAACATCAATGCATCAGAAAAAAAGAGCCTTGGTGCTAATTTGGGAAACACAGGTTTGAATCTAATGCAAAACATGTTTCACTTCCTGTATAATATCATCTCTTTACTTTATCTGTCAATTAATTAAATTAACAATTAAATAAACTAATAATATATATATATATATATTAATTAGATCGCTTCTAAAATGGCAAAATTGTGCAACTCCAACGGTTTGTATCTGGAGCCAAAGATGCCCTTGCCGTGGGCTTGTAAAAGTAGGAGATCGTCCCACCTATTTATATCTGCCCAAAGGTCAGATAGTGGAGCCACGGAAAAAGTGAGTGGATTATCTCAGCCTGAGTGAGAGCAGCTCAATGTTCTACTGTCCTGGAATTCATTCCTCTATAACCTGTTGATCAGGATCACTGACAAAATCCCCTGAAGAGACGTTACGTCATCTTATGTCTGCCAAGATTTCCCTATCGCCCTGGTGTTGGTGAAGCAAGTTTGCAGTGTGTATGTTTACTGAAAAAGTCTAGATGCAAAAGAGAGATAAATTCATTGTTTTAATAAATAAACAAATAAATACATAAATAATTGTATACTATTTTATAATAATAATCATCATAATGATCATAATAACTATTATTATCATTAGTGGTTTGGCTCTCATTTTGATTTATTATGGTTGCGTTGTGAGTATTTGCAGCACGTGTCTGCATTTGGTTGTGTTGTAAGTATTTGCAGCACATGTGTTATCAAACTGATGATGTTTTCTTAATTTGCTGGTGGTTTTTTTCTATTTGCATGAGTTTTCTTCAGTTGCAGTGCGCTGAGCTCTCTTGGCCTCCGTAATATGGACACTTTAACCACACTTACAAGTGTATGAACGAACGAACTGTGAAGTGTGTATAATATAGTATATATAATATTTGAATGTCATATTAACTTTTAAAATTTCAAGTATTAGAACTAACTTGACTTGCCGGAGTCATTTTTGCAGCTTTAAACCGACTGGTCCCATGGTCATTTTTAGTGCATGTTTTTAGTCAGGTCTAATTCATCACAATATTTACACGTTTTATATATGTTTTGTATCGAAGTCAGTCACTGTTATCTAATACAGTATTGTTATCAATACTTCTTGGGGGCATTGCATGTTAACTAGAGCTGATAAATATAAAAACAATGGCATATCACCATATCAGCATAATGATGTATTGGATATAAAATGTTCAAGACATAGCTTGTGAGAGGAACAACTTGTTCGAAAAAGATAATTGATCCAACCTGCAGATCACTTGCCTTTGTTTTGTAATGACCAAAGAGAACACATTTTGTGTTCCGGCCTATTTGTACAAAAAGGCCATAAAAACAAAATATGCATGTTTGTGCCATGCCATTTGGTTTTCTCACTTGGTAAATAAAGGAACCAATTAATCTGTGCTCTGGAATATATGGAGGGTATATTCCAAAGCACAGATTATTTGGTTCCTTTTTTAACCAGGTGAGAAAACCAAATGTCATATTTTTTTAAAGCTATTAAACATGTTGGGATACACACTTTTTCCTTTCTTTCGGGCCCTCAAAAGAAACACATTTCAGAGTGTTTATATTCACACCATTCAATTCACAGCACTGACAGAATGATTAATGCTTCAAATGTGCTTTACAACACCATACAGTCATTTAAATGAATTGAACTGGTATTAATAATCAACTTATCAGATTTGTAGTCCACTAAGGAGTTCTGCTTGTTTCAAGTTAATAGAAAAACGAAAGCCTCTTAATGTCATCCAAAAATATGATCTTATAAATGTTATTAGGAGCATTAAGAATGTGTTTGTTATGCTGCAAGCACAGTTTTTACCGTAAAGGGTCTTCTGAATCATCCGTGTCATACTGGTCTCGCAGAGTCCTGGCGAGGAAAAAGATCACACCCGACGCCACGAGGAGGAACCCTGCGACCGAGGCAATGGCGATGCCAACCACCAGCGGTTCTGACACATACTCCTCGCAGTGTTCGCCTCGATACCACCAGTTTTCACCGACTCGACACCTAAAACAAGTGACATGAGGGTTAGTGAATTTCATGTTTGCCCGTACTGTTCCTTTAAGAGTTGTTTTTACAGCACACACCTGCAGATGGCTCCCTTGCCAGGTATGATGTCACATTTCCCATCATTCTGGCAGAAGTCTTCCTGTATGTCACAGATACTCTGACATGGCAGGCCGTCCACGCTAAAATAGCCAGCATTACAAACACACTCCGCCTCACCTGACCAGCGGTTGACTAAACACTGGGAGAACTCATTACACGCTTGGAATTTACACGCATCAGCCTGATCACCTACCGGAAAGAAAAAGACAAGTTGTACATAAATATACGCTCACACCAATAATGGTGATGAATTTTAAATTATGTAAATAGGATTAGCACAGACAGTGTTCACAACATTGTTAAAGAAAACAAAAAGCTTGAACTAAAACTAATAAAAACATTTTTTAGCATTTGATAATCAAGCTGAAATGAAATATAAAATATAAATCTTATATTAAAAAACTTAAACTAATTATTAGAATGAAATAAAATGTAGAAATTAGAAATGTTTCCCTGTATAATAATATATAAATAATAATAGAACAACACTGGTTTGTGTTAAAAAAGGGGAGTTTTAAAAAGTTCTGAGACATTTACTCTTTAAATGTATGTTGGTTTCATTTGGTTTTGAGTGTCATGTTGTGTAACATCAAGTAAAAAAAGCAATGAAATATTTTCTTAAAACCTAAATACATGCCAGTGTATTCATATTTTATTATTATTTGCAAAAATAAAATTCTCCCAGATAAAATATATATATGTATGTATGTATGTATGTATGTATATATATATATATATATATATATATTCATTATTTGCAAAAATAAATGGTATATATATATATTTCTTTTTTACAATATATATGCTTCTTTTTTACAAATATCATTAATTATTAATACAAATATAGTTAGGTTTTTAGAGTCGCACCACATGCCATTTTACACCTTGAAACTTTTTCAAATATTAATAAGCTGTAAAGTATATTATTGTTTTTTTGTTTAAACAATATTTAATAAAAGATTGTTCCAATTCCAAACATGCTCATCATAGAATACGTGTATTCAAGTCACTGTTTGTATGAATTGATTTATGTATTTTTAAATAAATGCAAAAATATCTATGCAAAAACATGAACATGTCATCAATTTATTGGATCTAGAGTCAAGGTGGAATACATGCAATGACGTTCCAAGTATAGATGTCAGTTGGGAAACGTGACTATTCCTGTATAAACAACTGAAATGTTTTACAATGCATTACAAATGTGGTGTCAAAACAAAGCTAATTTTCTGATTCGAAGGCTTCAGCATTTTTGCCTTTAGAGATGCTGTGTGTTGACAAAGGAGCTCAGACAGAATTTACATGCCCACACACAGGGACACAAACAAATATGACTCACTTGTCTGGTGCGTTTAGAGCTGCACGTCTCACTAGAACAAATCAGCTCTAATCTGTCTGCAGTACAGAATCAATCCACCTATCACTTATCCTAACAAGGCCTAACGTTTTCCAAAGCCAGATTGGAATAACCCTAACCTTTATCGAAGATACCTGCTCAATATTGAGGTGTATCTGCAAAATACCACGGTGTATCTGTAAATGCACAGCTATCAAAACATGCTGGCAAAATTCTAGGGTGTTTCTAGGATTAATATTTGGTTGCTAGCTTGTTTTGGGTCGTTGCATATTGAAAATCGGTAAGTCTATGAGATTTTTTGCCCATTTTAAAGCCTGTTCGATTAGAATTATTCAGTAGCCTTTTAGTACTGGTATCAATAGAAGAAATGTTGGCTCCTGTAACATCCCTGTTTAGCACACTAAAACAATTATAATCTTAGATTCAGACAAATTAAACATAAATGGTGGACAAACTGTGATCTATATATAATAGTACTAAATCCCAGTCATGACTGGTTCTAGTAATTTTAGGTTTTAAAAATAAATAATATTTAGTGAATATTGTTGGCATCGGGCAATGGCAAAAAATTGCTGGTGTCATTAGCTTAATTTGTTTTCTGTCTTTTGTTTGTGTATATGTATGTCTTTTGAAGTACCTGATTCAACATCCAATGAATACTTGTCTATTGCTAGATTCATGGTTTGGTACGCTGTATTACAGAAGTCCTCTAAGATCAGGTACACTGCTGTTGTCACTCCATTGGGAACTGGCTTGCCAAACTTCATTCTGCTGTTTACCACAATGCTGCCATTCCTGAAGTTTAAGATCTCTAAATTCTGGAAATTGCTGAGGTTGGATTGTAGATATGGCACGAGCTAGAAAAGACATACATTGAAAAGAAGAATTAAAAGTGTATTCCAGAGAGCAGCAATACATGGCTGAGTCACACATACCTAGTTACGTTAATGGAAGTCAAGAAGGTGACTGAAGGTTCTAATTCCATCAATTATCTCATTAGTTAGAGTTCATAAAGACAACTATGTTAATGGAGTTAACGGATCGCATGCATAGCCCCTAACAAACTCTACTGATGTTCTACAACAACAAACATCAACAAATCTAAACTGACGTTGTCCTATGTGTAAGTTTAGAATGTGCTTTACGAAATAGTAAATTTGTCATTGTTGATGATATATTATATTATTATGAAAATATTTGTCATATTTTCCACCATTCACTATTCACTTCCATTGTATGACAAAGTGAAATGGTTACTGAGGCTATCAGTCCCAAACATTCCGTCTAACATCCCTCTGTGTTCCTTAAGGTCGTTACTGCCTAGGAACATGGTTAAAGACAGTTGTCATTAATTACTCATAACCTTCTTACTGACGCTTTGCTTTCCATAAAGTAGAGCAAAGTAAATACCTAATAACTTTTAATTCCTAGTTAATTGGCTATGGCTGCTTCTAAACACCAAATATAGGATCACAGAATGAACGTGACAAACATATCTTACCAGCTCCAGAAACTGCTGCTCAAGAGCCTTGTACTCAGTAGAGCTCTTGTTGAACAGATCTTCTGAAAACATCATGTTGGTGACCCTGAGGCTGAAAAACACTATTAATGCCTTTCCAGGACTGGCTGGCAAGGCAATACTTGCCAAGTCAGTCTCACGAGCGAACCCACTACCGTCATCTTCCCCATGGCTTGGTTCATCAAATGGGAAGATGTCAAATGAAACTTCAAATTCTGTTATATTGGGGTTAATTGGAGGAGGAACTTTCATAGTAGTACTGTCAGAGTTCACTAGTTCGGTAGGTAGGGTGAGGTCTGTGATGTCAGATCTTGACCCTACTGTGTGTTCTTGTACCGAGTTGTCTGAAATTTCTCCAGGATTAACCATCTTGTCGGTAGGTCTGAACGTTGGTTTATAAAATGATGGTACCTTGGTGGAACTAACAGTCTCCAAATGTTCTGTAACATCTGGAATTAGAGACATCGTGGATGAATTAAATATTGTAGTTGAATTCCCATCGTTGACATTCTCTGATGAAACAGGCTCCTCTGCAATAGTTGCAACATAAGTGTGCACCGCATAAGTTGGAGTTTCTGAAGTCGTCTCTTGCAGAACCGAATGTGTGGTTGATTGGGTAGGTAGAGGTTCTGTGGTTAATTCTAGTACAGGTTCATCCTCACCTATTGATGAATGTGATATACGAGTGAACGGAGAGTCCTTTTCTGGAGAGAGGGAAGCTGAATGATCTAAACTTGGTCCATCAGTGGCAATTGTTGTTGGGGCTGTTGTTGCAACCAAGATCTCATCCACAACTAAATCCTCTTCCAAGAGTTTAGTCACTGGGCTTTCGGTAGGCACAAGCTTGATGCTTTCCATCTTCTCATCTAGAATCTTGACTTCTTCATCTAATCCTTCCACCTCTGTCCATAAGAGTACAGGTAACTCTGTGATCCCTTTGGTTACAGGCTCAACAGCTTCTGAATAAGTGGTAGAACCTTCCTCAGAAACTGTATCAATGTCTAGGATTACAGGTAACTGTGTGGTTGGAGGGATTTCATTTGACTTTGTTGTGGAGGCCAGCGTTACAACTGATGTACCCACAGTTTCCTGACTCTGTTTGTTGTCTGTTGATGTAGTATACGTATTCATAGCTACTGCTGTGCTTGGTGGGATCACAGTGGGCGTAACAAGTAGTTCTGTATAGTCTCTATCAGTAGGTGAACTGACTGTATCAGGACTTTGTGATGCATCTACATCTTGAACTTCTGCTGAAGTGTAGACATGTAGCAAGGGTTGATTGGTCACATGTGTGCCCACAGTGGTAGATTCATCTGGAAAATAGTCATCATATTGTTCAGGGGCTACTTGGGTCTGCAAAGAAAGCTCGACAGTCAAAGTCTCCATAGTCAAAAAAACTGGGGCTTGGTCAGTTGTTGTGTAGTGAGGTTGGGTACGAATGTCTTGTGTCACAAGAACCCTGTCCAATACTGTCTCATTAGGTGGAAGATCTTGGTGAGGAGGTTCCAGCTGTTCCTCTATAGATTCCTGATCTTCCTGAAGTTGGTGTACCTCATCCTCGATGCCATCATCATCCTCATCATCTGTCAAGACTTCTTGTGGTGTTCCTGACACCCAAGGCCAGATGTCAGGACCTAGGTGATCCCCAGAGAAACCTGAGCCAGAGCCCAAGTCTATAAAATCACTCTGAGAAGTCACCTCAACATCAGGAGGTTCTACAGGAGAAACTGGTGTCTCTTCTATCTTGAGAGGTGACTCTGTAAGTAAGGCAACTCCAGTTATCGTGCCTGTGATAGGACTGACTGTAGTTGCAGGCTGTAAGAATCCCTCTTCTTCAAGAATAACGTCTGAAACAAGAACACAACATTTTTAGAACCATGTTACTGCCTTTAATGGTAAACAATTATTCACATGAGGTAAGACTTACTCTCCGCACCAGGAGCAGGTGCACTGCTTGAGGTCTCAGATTTAGAGGTAAGCTCAATGTCCAAATTCTTCAAAGACACTTCTGCGGGAGATAGAGTGGTACTTTCCTCAAAGATGATTACATCATTTGCATTTGTGTCCTTATTTTGTCCATCCATCCAGTTATCAAAAGTGTGAACAGGGTTAAAGAAGTCATTGTTTGCAATGAAGATGTCATTGTTGGATAATTCCTGCCTAGGAACATCTGGTGGTTTCTCAGAGGCAAGAACATTATCCTAGGATTTAATGATAAGTTAGTTAGTTAGTTACTATTGACTGTTGAATAATATTTAAGACTTAAAAGGTAAGCCAGAAGCCATTTTAACTTTCCATACTGAGGCCTACGCACACTGAATGTATTTTATGTCAGTTATCAAAATTGTGTCTCACTATTTGACCATCATAAAAGGTGGGCAGAGTGAAAAAAAAGTACACTTATGGTGTAAGTGAAACACATTTTCCTTAAACTTCTCACTGAATTACACTAGAAACATTTTTTTTTTCCAGAGAAATGTCAGTGGAAAAAAAAATATATATTTTTTAAATCACACATGCACATGATATTCACACCATCCAGAGGATCTGTTCCTAAATGGGCCATTGGATGATGCATATTTGACCAGAAAACAGTTTTAGCTGTTCCATACACCAGAAATTAATATTTAACCTCCATGCAGATTTTGAATATGTCATGTTGTATACATAATGACTGGTTGTATATACATTCATGAGCTATTCACACCATTTTATTTTCATGCAAGTAACGAGTGAGGTGCTACTGGAACTAGATCACCGTCAGTTGCACACACTGGCCTCATTCATGAAACACGAGCAGAACGCATTTCTGTGTAAATCATTCGTAAAAACCATTCTTACGTAAGCTGTCACATTCAATTCAGTGCGACAATTTACATAAGAATGGTTTCATGACCAATTTACACAGAAATTAGTTCTGCTAGTATTTCTTGAATTAGGTCCATTGATCATTTAATACAGGACAAATGGCTTGACTGTCTACGAAATATCCTATATAACTAGTTGAGCACACTACCAGTTAGGTTTCTAATTTTTCTTAACAGCTGACCACAGAAACTAATATCCATCTTAAACAGGATAGATCAGATAAGGCATCAACTTCTTGCATTGACTTTTAGTAACTATAATGCATTTTTGGATGCAAGCATAATATAACCTGAGAGAGAGAGAACATGTTTTCAAATCCAGACATGGACATAAAGCTCCAGCAAAAACAAGACAGTAAATCTACTTAATAAGGGTATTGAAAAAAGTGCCAGTTTTGTCAAATGTAAGAGGAAAACCCGGGAGTAAATTTTAAGATTATTGCCATGTTTGGTATCCAATGTGTCTTTCTAATTAAACTACAGACTCCTCGGCCTCTGCAATAAATATATGTCACACTGAGATTAAAAACAGATTCTTTTCAATATTTCATAGTGCCTGAGCTAAACAATTTTCATAAAATAGCATGCTTACTTGTGTCTAGAGAATACTTGAGCTGGAAAATTGACTTGAATAGTTTTACAGACCTGCTGGATTATCCCATAGCTGTGCTATAATCTGTTTTAATGACATGCTATGAAAACCGAATTTATGTGCAATGTAATCGTTCTTATCATGTAACAACAAAAACCTACATGTGATTGCTATTAGTGTGACTCATTTTTAATTTAACAGCTTTGGAAGGATTCATATTCACACTAGAAAGTGATTGCATTGCAATGAGGTGAAGAAAAAAACCCTGTTTTCTAAACTGCTGCTCTGAATAGGGATTCTGGACTGGACAGTCATGGTTACCAGTTTACTGGGTGGTCCTGCCAATGACCATTGACTTACCATCATGTCACTGGAGTCAAGCGGTCTGCTGGTTGGTTTGGAAGGCAGCAATGTCTCCACTGTGAAGCCAAAACAGAGACAAATCATATCAAATTATACTTTAAACTGCTTAAACACAGTTCATACCCATACTGTCGTCCCTTCAAGAGAGATTGGCTCTGAGGGCTGCAAGATTAGTCTGCCAAAACCAGAGATAAGAACCATGAAGTTTCCTCGCTTCTGTTAAAACCGCATACAGCCAAGCAGTGTAAGTAGATATCCCACCATTGTCAACATACTGCATTTTGGGTTCATTCAGCTACAATTTGCAATTTACCACTGTGACAGAACACAAACTTGAACCTGAATGTTTATAAGAAGCATTCTATTCAACACCCTGATGGTCTTGGATTCCCTATAATGAATCCACAATGTGCCTCAATTTCTTAGATAACGTCTTACCATTTTCCAGTTGCAAAGAATCAGGGTCCACATCCAGAGTGGTGTTTCTGATGAAATTCTCCTTGTGGAGGGCTTCGGTGATGTAGTTTCGGAAGTCTGTGATTGTGTAGACCACAGTGGGAAGCTCATCAGGATCTGTGAAGGAGTTCTCAACCATGTTGGAATGCAAGTTTATGTAATCCATGGTCTCATTACTTATTCCCGCACCATCGCCCTCAAGAACCACAGCGTAGTGCACCACCACTGCCAGGCCTCTAAGGAATGAAAACAAAACAGTGACTCTTTGCAGTCAAAAAATGACATAATATGCTTCGTCAAAGGCTTTACTAAGGGTAAACTGGCCCCAAGACTGGAGCGGTTTAGCATGAAATGACTCCAACATTTAGAAATAAATTACCAGCTTAATCTAGAGCAGGAGTTGGAGTTTGTCATGGTGGAGCTTGCTATCTGTTCAATGATGTGTCGTCATATTTGATTGTTATATTTAACCAGTTGTACATCAGTTGTAAAGTAATATGAAAATAATAGCTTACAGGTAACCGTAAGATGGCCTGCTGGTTTTAGCTAGTTTAAAATGGTCTAGTTGTTCTGCCAGCACTACCAAGCTGGTGTTAAGCCAGTCTTGACTAGTCTCCCAGCCTGGTTTAGCTCGTCAGCCTGCTAGTCTTTCTGTCTGACCAGACTGTTTAAGCTGTTTCTGTTTTGTAGCAGACTGGCTAAAATAAAATTCCAGTCTATAGGGGCTTTCGCACCAGGTAGTTCTAGGAACTTAGTTCTAGGAGCTAGCCACTAGGGTGGTTCCCCTAGGAACATTTTCCTGGTTGCATTCGCACCACCATTAGGAACTCTGAAGTGACGTAAGCCGTGCTTGTTGTTGTGACTTTTATTTTGACGGCGTGGCGGACCTTTATTTTGACATCATTGTTGCCCCGTTTACACGAAGGGAAGACGCAGATATTTCCCTGCGGTTTGGCCTCTCATTTACATGAAAGCCACGTTTTTATCACAGAAGACGATTATTTCTAAAAACTTAGAGAGAGATTTCTGATAACGCCGGTTATGTGTTGCCGTGTCAACCGGGAGAAACGGGGGTTTTAGGTTCTCAAACGTCACATTATGCGCCAGAAAATGCTTAACGTCATGTGAGCGCCCAGTTTGGCATAGTTATGATGGCGCTCGACGGCGTATTTATCAAGGGGGTAATCCATCAGGCGTAAGTTGAAGCCTCGCGGGAGTCGCCATTGTAGCAGAACTTCACCTGCTGTTAGCATTCCATTGACTCCCATTCATTTTGGAATCACTTTGACAGCGAATAACTTTACATCTGAGGCGTACAAATACTTCATTTGTCCATTATTTTTAATTTCTAAATAAACACGACAATGTATAAAAGGCTCCATTACTTTGTATCTAACGTTATGGCCCCGTAGAAGCCGTTTTTGTTAAAAACAGGCTAACGATTGCGTCATAACCACGTGACTTTATGTCGCACAATAGAGACATTACCGTATAGACAGGAGGAGAAGCTCGCAGGCAATCTCTTACTGTCTATGAGGCAATCGGGGGGACATAGAGGCATAAAGTCAAGGGAGAAGCCCATAGATAGAGAGTCCATAAAAACAACGGGACAAATATTTCAACAACGTTTTTGAGGAATTAGGTGATTTATATTTGTTTTGACACAGCTACTAGAAGATGTACAACTGTCAGACTGTCCTGCAGAGTCCTACACCACTGTCCTGCACCACTGTCCTGCAGAGTTTAGCTCCAACCCCAATTAAACACACCTGAAACAGCTAATCAAGGTCTTGATTAGCTGTTGAAGGTCATTAGGCATGCTAAAAACTTACAAGCAGGTGTGTTGAGGCAAGTTGGAACTAAACTCTGCAGGACAGTGGCCCTCCAGGACCAAGTTTGGACACCCCTGGTCTATGGTATATATGCGGGTTGATGTAAACGACAACTTTTTTGAAAACGATGTTGTGTGCACAATGTTATTATTGAAAATGGAAGGGGGGAAATATTCGTTTCTCTAAATACCCGGCTATGTGTAAATATGGCCTGAGAATGCCAGCCAGAGCCACACAGTATACTCGCATTCTCCGTGTTCATTAGTTTACGATCTGTCTTACACGTTATTAGATAGAACTGTTATACATAGAAAGTAGACAGTAATGAAAAGTTATTAGCGTATGCCGTGAGGTTGATGTCCAATGTTGCTAGCTGAGCAGAAAAACAATCATGTTTCGCTTGGTCCCCTCAAAGTTGCGTTAGATTTTCTCCTCAGCGTAAAGGTTAGAGGCCCGTCTATCACTGTTTTGCATGTTTGTAGAGTTAATTTCTGTAGTAAATATATTGGCTATAATTTGTTGCGTGCTTTCGGCCAATAAGCATATACTAACGTCACGGAGAGTTCCTATAGTGCTGGTTTAGACCCTACTCTGAAGTAGGAGCTAAATTAGTTCCTCCAAAAGGAGCTCCTAGAACTAATATCATTCCTAGTTCCTGCGGTGCGAACACGGCAAAATCCGGGTACTTCCGCCAATAGCTCTAGGAACTATGAAAAGGTTCCTCTGGTGCGAAAGCCCCTTATTATCAAGCTAGCAACCAAATATGCCCCAGAATATTCAGCAGCCAGCTGTTGGTTAATAGGGGAAATAAAAAAAGAATGACCTAGATTTTTATTTTATTTGTTGCATGCATGTTTCTACAATGGTTAGAAACCTGATGAGTTTACGACCAGATTAATTTTCTCTCCCATAACAATCTCCACCAGGATTCAATTCCAGAAATGCTAATTAGCTTAATGTGGCATTAAGTGAGAACATCTCTGTTCTCAGGTGGTTTAAAGGGCCTCCTGGAGCTCACAATATGCAGTTATCCATTGTGTGGTTTAACTGAGGCCTCACTGAAAAACCACATGGAAACCTTGCCATGATGACATTTGAGAGCAGAGGACATTTAGCATTTAATCCCATCATGCTTGGCAGCTGGGCATGCATTTAGCACAGCGACTTATCCCACTTAATGTGGCGATTGGACAGATAAAATATCCCCCTGACACATGCGCATAAGATATATCACACCTAAATGAACATGACCATCCTTTCAATCGATTGATTTTGCAAGGCTAATGAGGCTGCAAGCACATGACCTCACCAAGAAAACAGTGTGAACATGATTTCAGAGCAATGCTTTAATAAAACACTACAGTTGGTGGGTGGAAAATTCGGGCACATCAATTTCTCATTAGATATTTTGAAGGAGATATGGGTCATGCAGCTGTGTGATATGGCAGGGTGGAGAGATGGATTTATCAGGTCTGGGTAAAACATTTCACAGCGTAGTGATAGCCCAAATAATATTAATATCTGTTTTCTTCATTTTGATCTGTGATTCACTGTGACTTATAAAATCAGTGCATATAGATCCAGAGCCAAATAAAAGTTGGGATACTTACCCTTCAATGTCCTTCTGTGGTCTGGGATATTTTATTGAGAAAAAAAGAATAATATAAAGAAATTAACATATATTATTTTTCTATTTTTATCTAATCTTTATCTTCTAATTAAATCATGTAAATTACCATTAAAACATACCTGAATTCAAGGACAAATATTTTCTTGAAACCTGGGAGCTTTTCAAAAACCTCTTCAATCTTCAACAAAAGAAAGGATAAGCTATAACTACACAATACTGTATAAATAAACCCTCATGAACATGAGATTATAGATTTTAATAATTTAAAGGTGTCATAAACTGAGAAATCAAAATTTTGCATAGCTTTTGACATATAAGAGGACATCAAACTATAAGGATGTCCTGTAAGTTCCAGAACTGAAAACTTTCTTGTTATTCCAAAAACAGCTTTTACTATTACTAAGCCCAGTAGGATGAAAAAAAAAAGCTGTTATTTAAACTGATTAAATAATATATAGAAAGTGATCAAAGAACGCTCCCTTTGCAATCGCTGGTGTTGTCAATCAACTGCTCAAGTTTATCAGTGTCTGAGTTCTGGACTCTCGTCAAAAACTCCCATTATGATAAAATCCCTTTTATCTATAGTCTTTGGTTATAATCAACAAATCTCTTATTTACAATGTGTTTGCACTGTTAGTTATGATGAAATCATTCGTTAGTGTGCAGAAATTGAGTTGCAATGACGAGATCACTGCATTCATGCGCTCAACATGTCTGTGATAGGCTACAATGCTAATAACTGCAACCTTTTATGCCACCATCTAAATATAATGCTATACATCTAAATATAATGCTATAATCAACACTTTTCATGATTTGTAAACCTTGAGAGCTGTATTAGTAAAATTGTACTAAAGGTTTTCGAAAATAAAGTAGAGTTCTAGAGTTTTTTCTATAGAGTTCCAAATGTAATACTAGCTATTTAATTTGCAAAGATGTCAGCCAATCACAGCACAACACGCCCTCCAAACAGAGCGTTAAAATCAGAGGGCTAAAATCACGGCAGGAAAAATGCCCTTTATTTCAAAATTATGACGATTTTTGATGTAAAAATCATACTAACATTATAAGTGCACCCCAGAAAACATAAAAAAATAAAACAGTGTAGTTCATGACCCCTTTAAATGCTTCATTCCCCACATACTGTTTTCGCTTGTCACTCTATAGATGCAACTCACCTTATCAATGAACAGCTCCGATAGATTTTGATAGTAGTAACTTGATGGATCTCTCAGAGCATCATCATAGCTTTCACCTCTTAGCTTAATACTCAGCTCCACAATATGGTCTCCGATAGGACGTATGGGTCGGACCACAACGTCATCTATTTCATTTCCAACCTGTATTTTTTTTAAAGAAAAGTTTAAGAGGAACTCACAATTACTCCGTTAAACAAGCTATGTACAAAGTCTTAAGTTAAGTCTTAAACAATAGTTATAATTATACATTGAATGTGCTCACCACATTGTTTTCATCTAAAATATCATTGGAAATGTCCTGTGGCAAGATTTGTAATGTGGAGGAGAATGTCTTTTGAATAGTAGTTGTCAAGTCATTCAGTACAACAGTGATATCCTCCACTTTGAAGATAGGAGTTGGGGTGTCATCCTCTGCAGGTTGCAGTTGGACAACATGTATGTCAGGTGTTTCAGGTAAAATCTCAGGCACCTCTGAAAGTTCAGATATCGACAAAGGTGTCTGAGATGTGACTTCAGGTGTCTCTGACATGGCTCCATTTGTCTTCACCATAACTCCAGGTGCTTGAGATATGACATAAGTTGTCTCTTTTATAACATCAGCTTCTGTAACAACCTTAGGTGTCTCTGTTGCAACTTTAGGTGTCTCATTTACATATTCTGTGACTTCATGCATGATTTCCACCACAACTTTGTGTGTCCCCTCTAGAATTTTTGATGGATCTGTAACTTCATGTACGTCCTCACTTATGGCAGTAGTCAGTATATCTTTTTCCATCTCAGTAACAGTAAGATCTTCAAAAACTTTGAAAAGTGTTTCCCCACCACCTTCAACCTTTGTAGGTGTTTCTTCTACCTTATATTCCATGCCTTCGGTTACAAATGCTACAATGTCAGTTTCAGGGGTAACAATCTCAAAAGAGGTATCAAGTGTAGCCTCAGGTGTTTTTCCAGTTGTGGCCACACTTGTGAGCTTAGTAGACGTTTCTGTGGACTTCTCTTTAACCGAAAACCTTTCAGTACTTTCCTCAGACGATTCCTCAAAGATGGCAGCTTCAGTTACATCCCCTAATTCAGCAGTAGCATCACTTTTTCCTCCCTCAAAATCTTGAAGTGAGTTTTCAAGAACTGTTACTTTGTCTGTGCCAATGTCTTCAAATTCAACCCCAGTAACATCTGTTGCCTCTGTCATCATCTCACCAGATTTTGTAATGGCAGTTGTTTCCTCATCCACAAGTGTGTCTCTCTCAGTAAACACAACGGAAGGTTCTGTAGTTTCCTCCGTCATTTTGGCCATATCTCTAGCTGTCAACTCCGTAACTTCTGGGGTCTCAGTTATAATGTCCTTGTCCTTACTCAAATCATTATCTTCAGCATCAGGAGTGACCTCTGTAGGCTCATGAGTTTCCTTCAACACTTCATGAGTACTCCCTGTCACGGTATCAGGAAGTTTTTCAACTGTTGTCATCTCTGGTGTAGGTTTGCCCTCTTTAGTGTAGGGTGTCTCTTCCTCATCTTTGTCAAGTAATGTTACAATGTCTTCAAGTGTGTCCTCTGTTGATACAACATAAGTTTCTTCAAGTAGGTTTTCCACTGTATCATTTCTAGCAACCTCAGTTGATGTATATGCAGGTGTAGTGGGTGAGAGCATTTCTGCCACAGTGGTCACATATGTGATTTTGACAACATCCTTATCTGTCAAAGCTTTTATCAACCCATTTGTGGGGGGAACCTCTAGCAGTTCTGTAGGAGTTGTCTGCTTTGGTTCCTCTGGTAAGACATTCTGAACAGGAGATATTTCTGTTGGAGAACCTACCGGAGGTCTATCAGTGGACATCCTTGTAGCTTCTGAGATAATATCAACATCTACATGCTGAATGGTAGTAAGTGCTGATTTAACAAGACTGTCAGTAAAACCTTGTCCAACATCAGGTTCAGTTTCTGAAATAAAATTTTCAATGTATTCTCTAGTGACTACTGAAGGAGTATTAGTACTTATTCCTGGTGAGTCCTCAAGAGTTGTAGGGAGATCTGTCTCGTACTTTTCAGAGGTGAAACCACCCGGATTTCTACTAGGGGGCATCAATGCAACCTCTGACACGACGTCAACTTCTACATATTTAATTGTAGCATCTATTGTTTTAACAGCACCTTCAGTAGCACCCTGCCCAATGTCCAGTTTAGTTACTGCAATAAGCTCTTCAGTAGATTCACTGGTGACTCCTGTAGGAGTATTGGTAGTTATCCCTAGTGAGTCCTCAAAAGGTGCGGGAATATCATTATCATATATTGCTGAAGTAGAATCTTCTGGACTTCTTTCAGTGGTCATCAATGTAGATTCTGAGACAATGTCAACCTCTTCATGTGAAATGGTAACATCCGCTGTCATAACAAGACCCTCAGTGACATCCTGTTTCACAGTGGTCTCATTTGTGAGTTCAGTGGGTGAACTAGAGCTTGTCCTCAGTGTGTCCTCAAAGAATGTGGGAATAACATACTCATATTTTCCGGAAGTAGAATATTCTGGAGGTACATCAGTGGTCATTAATGTTGATTCAGAGACAATGTCAACCTTTTCATGTGGAATGGTAACATCCGCTGTCATAACAAGACCCTCAGTGACATCCTGTTTCACAGTGGTCTCATTTGTGAGTTCAGTGGGTGAACTAGTGCTTGTCCCCAGTGTGTCCTCAAAGAATGTGGGAATAACATATGCATCAGTGGTCATTAATGTTGGTTCAGAGACAATGTTCACCTCTTCATGTTGAATGGTTATAATTGCTGTGTTATTCGGACCAAGAGTAGCATCCTGTCCCACCTCCGGTTTGGAATCTAAATGCAGTTCTTCAGTGAATTCACTGGTGATTATTGTAGTGCTTATCCCAGGTGAATTCTCAAAGTTTGCGGGAATATCATACTCATATTTTATTGAAGTAGAATCTTGTGGAGTTCTATCAGTGGTCAATAATGTAGACTCAGAGACAACATCAACTTCATGTTGAATGGTAACATCTGCTGTCTTAACCGGAACATCGGTAGCATCCTGTCCTAACTCTGTTTCTGAATGAAGCACTTCAGTGGAGTCACTAGTGTAGGTGACTATTGAAGGAATAGTAGTACTAGTGTAGGTGACTATTGAAGGAATAGTAGTGCTTATTCCTAATGAGTCTTCAGATGTCGTGGGAATCTCATAATCATACTTTCTCGTAGTAGACTCCTCTGGTGTTTTATCAGTGTTCATTAGTTTAGACTCTGAGACTACGTCAACCTTTTCATGTTGAAAGGAGACACCTGTTGTCTTAAATGGACTATTGGTAGCGTCATGTCCCAACTCTGTTTCTGAATAAAGCTCTTCAGTAAAATCACTGGTGACCACTGTAGGAATAGTAGTGCTTATTCCTAGTGAATCCTCAAAGGTTGTGGGAATCTCATAATCATATTTTCTTAAAGTAGACTCCTCTTGAGTTCTATCAGTGTTCGTTAATTTGGACTCTGAGATTATGTCAACCTCTTCATGTTGAATGGTAACATCCAATGTTTTGACAGGACCCTCGGTAGCATCCAGTTTGACTTGCAGTTCAGCTTCTGAAACAGGTTTCACAGTGGCGTTACTTGTGAGTTCTAAAGGTGAACTAGTGCTTATCCTTGGTGAAGCCTCAAAGGCTGTGATAATATCAGGCTCAAGCGTCATTTGAAGCTCTGCAGCCATAGTGTTGATTAAGATTTGGTCTGCAATGGTCTGTAGTGTGGCATCCTGTGAATCTGTTACTGCTTCAGGAATCAGAATACTGACTGTGTGAGGAAAGAGAAACAAAGAGAAGGAGGAAGTGGCAGAGTAAATGTACATCATAAGAGGTAGTTTGAGTCATTTTTGAATTTCATTTTGTAAATTGGATCCATTAATTCCATGCCGTTAATTATCTTCAGGATCGCAGGGCAAAACTCCAAGTACCCTATTGTTAAGGCTAAGCCCATCGACAAATAATTAGTTACACTTGACTAAATGGCAGAACTTTGTTGAGGATTCTGACACCTATACTTCATTACAAGTACCTTGAGTACCTAAAAAGGATTAATGTCTATTCTGAGAGCAGTGTATATCCTGAGCTAGAGAACACTAGGTCTCTGTTGATATGACTGCAGGGTCTCATGCGGACATTTACAACACAGATAAATCAGAGCATAACTTTAATCAACAGACTGCAAAATCAGTCAATAGAAATAAGACTTTTTGGACTTTAGCTACTTATTTTGAAATATTTATAAACACAGGGAATGTGCATACAAATCCATTGTTTAAGAAGCATATTGTTTCAAACAATGTTATAAACTAGACTGACCTTGTTTGGTTGTGGCCACGTTTGCTTGTGTTGGCGCAGTAGTCGTTGTCTGATGTCTGTGAAAGAGAAGAAAATTATACATGCTTTTAAAGGTCAGTAACATACCCTGAAACTAAAAAAATATAACTTTCTTATTGGCAAATGAGTTTAGTTTTCGGTTTCAGGAAATGAGCTGAAACATAAGGAGTGCTATGTCTCTAAAGCTATAGCAGAAAGTGAACTGGCTTTAGTAGGGACTAGAGGTATGGTTACAATTTTTGCAGTCTGAAACCACGGGTCTGTATTCAACTTAACTAGGAATAGGTGTTTTTTTTCTGCAAAGCACCAGTGTGTGCTCAGAATTAGCTGCCTTAGCTGACAGGCTAAAGAAAGAATTGGTGTTTCGGATAATTCAATTAGTGTTAGGGTTCGGTTACATACGTTCCAATCTGAGCTCCACACTGGGCATTTGCATTTATATATATTTAGGCTGCAGGACCGTACTAGTTTATGTTACACTATGTTGTTTTGTGCCCTTTACAGTAGTTGCCTGGGAGTCCTACCTGCATTCAGGCTGCCATGGGCTGGTGGGTACACTATCATAAGACAAATACAGGAGTTGTGTGATTACACTGTTACTTTGCAAAGAGTGGGATGTGATGTGGGTTCTTGTTTTTTTTTTTGTGTGTGTCTATATTAACACATAATTATGGTAAATATGGAGATGTGCTGTGTTTATCAAAGTTTGGCGGCAATCTGTGTGTGATGAAATTCAACACAGTGTAAAGTCTAAAATTAAAAGTATTTCACTTAAAATATTATATTTATGTACCATGATATTAACATGGTACTCCACAATGGTAAATGTCTGTAAGCAGTTCTCACCTTGTTGATGTCATCGAAGCTGCTCCTACCCTCTGCAAAATACCATAAAAGTCAATTTGCTTATTTGTTTCCGTTTGCAAGAATTTTCTGTATCTTTGAACTAAGTTAACAGTGTTGATTTAATAATTATTTGTTTGGTATCATTACATAGACAAGTATACTCACACTTGATATCAGAGCAAGGTGCTCAGCTGACTGGCTAAAGCTCCGGCCGATGTCAAATACGCTAACACTACTGTTTTGACATTTCCTCATCCAGATCTGGTACTCTTCTTTCTCGGGTAAACGATCCCAGAAGATTTTGAAAGCTTCCCAAACTGTTTCCTGGCACACTAAGGAACAGAAACAATTGCAAAAATATATACACATTCCCATAAGCATGCAAACTGATACAATGCAAATACACATACACACACTTAAATGTAGGGGGGGGGGTATGAAAAACATAAAAAAGTACCTTTGCATTTTCAAATAGTTCTGAATGTTTTTACAATTCAGTTTGACAAAGTATCAATAAAACAGTGTATAAAACAGCCAATTTCTGCATTGCTGCATTAGCTTTAGCAACATGCTAACCTAAAACTGGAATTGAATCTCCAGAGCACTTTGCTATTTAAACAATGCACTTTATAGATTTGCTGTCTATATAGTGAGCTCCAGAACACTCACTTATACGGTTCAATTTCAGTGGCTGCCAGTGTAGACAGCAGAGAGTAAGGCAGCTCACTAGATTTTGGAAAAGATCTAGTGAGAGAAACTATAAACAGTGGAGAAGTAATAATCTGCCAAAACACCAGCTATGAACTCCGCTGTAGTGGAAACTGACATCACTTATAACAGATACCCCTTTCATTTAGAAGTAACAGAATTATTTCTTTATTTCAAAATTAAATAAAGAAAAAGCAATAACTACCATAAAGAAAAAAACATCTCTTATCCTTATCCACACACGTTAATTGTTCCAGACAAACTTAGTTTCTTTTATTTCTCAGTTTGTAACCAAAATTACTATTTTCGGTATGCACCGCATACTTTCTCAATTTACCTAAGAAAGTGGAAAATTAAATGCGCAGTTGGAGGATGTTAACCCTTGCTAGACATTTTGCTGCTCCAGTCGAAATGTTCCACCTACATCTGCCCGCCATACCGACAATGTATGACGACTACCAGAACTCAAGTGCGTAGGAGGGCAGAGGTCACCAGTTTTCCTGGCAGAGTGAACGATCTGATCACTGTCTACAGTGATTCAGTAGCATTGGAGACTTCAGGAGAGCGAGAGGGAGAAATGGGGAATTCTGGCCTTTCCTACTGGAATGACACATTTTGACAACATTTGACTAAAAATGCTAGACAGACACATCAGATACTTTGCTAGCCACACCTTTTTTATCAGCTTTAAAGGGAAAGTTCACTCCAAAATAAAAAAAATAAAAATCATTATTTACTCAACATCGTGTTGTTTAAAACCCATATGACTTCTATTTTTCCATGGAACTCTGAAGAAACCACTTTTGGTTTCCATACAACCAAAGTGAAAACATTTTTAAAAGTATCATATAAGTAGTTCAACTAACTTGCACGCTATACAGTATTAAGCACAATATTTGTTTTTACATTTTTAGGGGAAATAATTCCTTTAGCATATATATAGTGGGGACACATTAATGTTTTATTTTTATTTTTAAATCAATTATTCACTCAAATTGTTATGGTGAGACACCAGAGTGCCCTAGGTACCCGTGGCTAAATGTAATCAACTTTCCATTGACACACTGCAAGAATAACCTAAAATGGCAACACTTGTTTCTCGAGTTGTCATAATTAGATTCACTAGAGTCATCTGGGTCCTATTAATGCAAACAGCGAGAGACATTATTCTCAGCGGTGTTCTCCAGCAGGGGTTTAATACTTTGATTGCGTCTAACTTCAAAATGCTAATATGTGATCTTTAGAAAGAACATTGATGTGGAAAAGTGTGTTGAGTGCGTCTGAATATTTGTGTATGATTATATGTACAAAGAGACAAAGAGAGCGTGTGTTTCTGTCGTTTCGAAATCGTGGTTCAAATATGTGGTTACTTGGACGTTAAGGAAATTGGTCAGGTTTGCTTTGTTTGTTAATATTGATGAAAAGTAGAGCCGTATGAACCAACTTTTGGTTCAAAGAGCATTAATTTACACTATAGAAGTCTTCTGCAACGCACTGTACCTTTACAATTACCATTCTTGGCCACTATCCCAGAAACGCAAGTAAAACAGTAAGAAATGTCTGGTTCTTACCTCGCAGGTGAAAGTAGTTGAGATGATTCTGTGCTGCCTGTTGCACCGTCTCATGTGAGCAAAGTTTAACTCCATTGGGGAACAGAAGGTCTCTCTTCCGTCTGGAGAGAGCCATTTTCCCCTCACCAGACACGTAACTCGATGTTTTACCTTTACCTGCCACCATTGAGCGATTCAAAACGTCATTGGCATCCAAAAAAGTTGTATATCCATTTGCTAAATAATCCTCATGAGTTTCAGCACCTTATGAAGAACGAAGAGTACATGGTCACAAGATTGCAAGCATCACAAAACTCCTCAAGATCCATGTGTAGAGTAGATACATACCTGCATCAATGGAACAGTGTCCGGTCAACAAGAATAGTAACACCACATTACACCAAATGCATTTAAAAGGTAGATCAGGCATAATGATTCCTTATTCCAGCACACTTCAGAGAAAAAGTCATCAATTTTTAGTTTACGAACAGCTGTAATTTAGGCATCCCTACTTGCAGCCCCAAAAACTAATATAAAGAGTTGAATTAATTGGTCTGCATTGTCAGAACATCTTTTCCTTGTCACGGAGGGTTGCGATCACGTAGCTTTGAGCTGATGTCTCCCCATGCGGCTTAGCAGATGGCTCTTTGGAAGATTTTTCTTGCCCACTAATCCTATTTGTTAATTCTTCTGAGGAAGCTTGTCGAGAAGTCAGTGATACTCTTTTATTGCCCACCTGTAGGATCCGTCTGGATGCAGAGACATCCAAATTCCGGGCATGGATTAAGTCCTGTAATTTATGGTCTGATCCGCTGATGAGTTCAATTATGAGAGTGGCTTCCTTGTGCTCCATTGCTGCTATTGTGTGCAATGGGATTTTAATCTGAAGAGGGTTGCAATGATATCACTGTACGTGGTTAATTGCGCAATCTACCGTGATGCTACAAGGAAAGATCTCTTGTTAAGTGTTTGACTAGACGTGACATCTTCTAGGGTTATCCCTTTGTCTACAAGTTTGCCACGTGCTGTGACCATACAGCTTACGGGGACTTCATCTTTATTGGGTTTTGGGTGTATTCCATCATGGCAGGGATAGTATGAACAGATGGGCACAAGCATGAGCCAAATAATACCAGGTTTGGTAAGGTATCAATGGGTTGGTGGAGGATATCAAAAGCACAGCTGTTCATTCAACATATATCGAGTTAAATTTACTATAAATTACACTTTGTAAAGAGAAACTTTGAATGTTGTCCGAAGGTTATGTAGGCCTTATGCAATTTGATAGAACGATAGATAGACAGACAGACAGACAGAACGACAGACAGGCAGACAGACAGAACATCAGACAGACAGACAGACAGACAGACAGAACATCAGCCAGACAGACAGAAAGACAGACAGAACGTCAGACAGACAGACAGAAAGACAGAAAGACAGACAGACAGACAGACAGAAAGACAGACAGACAGAACGACAGACAGACAGAACAACAGACAGAACGACAGACGGACAGAACGGCAGACAGACGGACAGAACGGCAGACAGACGGACAGAACGGCAGACAGACAGACAGACTGAATGAGACAGACATACAGAACGACAGACATACAGATAGACAGACAGACAGACAGAACGTCAGACAGACAGACAGACAGAACGTCAGACAGATAGACAGACAGACAGACAGAACGGCAGACAGACAGACAGACTGAATGAGACAGACATACAGACAGACAGACAGAATGACAGACAGACAGAAAGACAGACAGAACAACAGACAGACAGAACGACAGACTGAATGAGACAGACAGACAGACAGAACGACAGACAGATAGACAGACTGAATGAGACAGACATACAGACAGACACATATAGAATGACAGACAGACAGACAGACAGACAGAATGACAGACAGACAGACAGACAGCCTGAATGAGACAGACAGACAGACAGACAGCCTGAATGAGACAGACAGAACGACAGACAGACAGACAGAATGAGACAGACAGACATTTCAGCTGCCATAATAATAATAATAATAATAAATGTAATTTCATGTAAAGCAATACAATTAAAGGCATTTGAAAAGATTTTTTTTTAATTACTTTTTATATGAAGAGAACTCACTTATCCTGACAAGCTGAAGAGTAATTGTTTTGTAGAAAGTCCTGGCTGCTCTTTTCCACTCAGTGAACATGAATGGGGATGGGAGCTAAAACTGGCATAATACACCATGAAAATAACTTTATTCTGTGGAACAAAAACTAGATGTTTATGTATTTAATGATCATATATTCAATGTTCTGGATATTGTACAGCTTAGCATTTAAATATTACACTGAATAGTATTATTATTTAAATAATTAGTAATTATAAAAATAATTATAATTATTATAATTAGTTAATTACTAAAACAAGGAGTGCCCAAACAATTTTTAAATAATTTTGATGATATAATAATATTTATAATAATAAAAAGCAAATTAATTAACAATAAATTATTATGTATTATGTACTTAGTATTATTTAAATAATTAGTAATTATATTATTAATTATAATTAATGAATTAATATGAATTTACTATTATTATTATTATAATATAATATCATAAAAATGATTTAAATCATATCCTTGTTTTAGTTATAAAAAATATACTAATATATTAAATAATAATAATAATAATAATAATAATAATAATAATAATAAATAATACATACTACTACTTATAATAATAAGAAAAATATTATTATTATTTATGTATTGTTATAATTATTATTCCTACTAGTACTAAAGCAACAATGTGATTGTGGAAAATATTTTTGATGATGATAATAACTAAGAATGATTAAAAATAATGTTCTGAATGTTGTACATGTTACTAATATTAATATAATTTCTTATATTATTAATTAATTCATATTAATTAATTAATATTTTGAAATAACTGATTTAATAATAAAAACAATTGGTAACACTTTATTTACTTTGTCCATCTTACATGTTACATGTAGCTAGCTATTATAGTAATTACTATAAATTGTGCATAATAATTACATGCAATTAACCTTAACCACAACCTAATCCTACTCTAACCCTATAGTAAGTACATGTAGTTAATTGATATTACTCATACTTACATGTATAATAACACTGCAACGCAGACACCTTAAAACAAAGTGTAAACAATTAATTAAATAAAATATTATCATTACTACTATAAAACAAATATTTAATAATACTAATAATAATTATTATTATTATAAAATATTTTCAGCAATCAGATCCTTGTTTTATTTGCTAGGACTGAACCTGAAACCAGTGGCCTAGTTGTCAGAGTAGATTATGGGGTATGAAACAGGGTTGAGGGGTGTGTGCAGGATCCCGTCTTTTCAGAGGCTTTAATTCAGCTCTAATCACAGAGTTTAGTCAGGATGAACTAATCTAGTGCATATCATGTAAAGTTTCAGCATTGGGTCCTGACATTGCTTCCAATGTCAGACCTGATTAGAGGAAAGCCCAATAACGATCCTAAATCCCACTGCAACATCCCAGTCAGGCCATGACTTTAAGGTCGGTCACACACACACACACACACACACACACACACACACACACACACACACACACACACACACACAGAGAGAGAGAGAGAGAAAGAGAGAAAGAGAGAGAGAGAGAGAGAGAGAGAGAGAGAGAGAGAGAGAGAGAGAGAGAGAGAGAGAGAGAGAGAGAGAGAGAGAGAGAGAGAGAGAGAGAGAGAGAGAGAGAGAGAGAGAATGCATTATTCTATTGTATTATATATTTTAAAAAAAATATTATCAGCAAATCAATTAGACTGAAAAATGCATTTCAACTTTTTCTAAAAATAAAATTAATTATTATGGGAATATTTTTTGCCTCACCTTTTTAGTGAGGCAAAAAATAAAAAAGGTATAGGGAAGTGGCGATTCTTGTACAGGTAAAACAATAATCTCTTAATTTTCCATGCGGGAATCCTTACCCTCAGGAATAATCTCCCAGTCAACAACATTTGAATTAGTGAGAGAAAGAGATGGCACCCAGCAGCGGCCATTTTAAATCTCTTTCCCATCCAAACACCGCCCATCTGCTCCGATCCACAAGACTCGCCCACTCTCCGTTCATGCGTATCCAACCCTATTCCCAATGAAGGATGACCTTGATGTATAATACTGATATCGGGATGATATACAAAACGTACATCTCTGATTGCATCAAATCGATGTCATCATTATCGCGTTTAACAAATGTGTGTATATGATTGTGGTATAATCACGTGATTTTTAACACATACATACAATATTCATATCATGTTAGGTCTCAATTTGTATCAAGAAACACTAAAGCATGGTAATTTCTCTGCATAGTAGCTAAACATAAATTATTCTATGATAAATATATGAAATAGTAGACTGATGGTGAAATTTCACCCTAAACCAACAGAAAAAAACTCTTTCTATTTTGCATTCTGACATTATTTTTAAGACAATTAAGCATATTACAGCCAAATATGCTTTTTTATATTAGTTTTTATATTCTAACTATTCACAAATAATATATAAAATTGACCCTGACACTTTTTGTAGTTTTTATTTTCTTTGAAATACCCACAACTGCACATCTAGCAAATGTTTCCATTTACTACTAAATACTTTAATTCTTTGTTGTCATGCATCCAATTAATACAAGTCTAAATGTATAATTATTTTCTTTGGAAGCAAAACGCACATGAAAACCCAATCAGCGTGGGCCATCAAACCTTTTTCCAAGCGAATGCTTAAAGTAGCGCAGCAGGGGTTGATAATGCCTGTACAGTGAAAGCTAACTTTAATTTTCTTTCAAAAACGTTCATTTCTTTTCATCACTCTCCATTTTGAAAGTTTTCCATTAATGAAAAGCATTTTAAATCTATGCCAGGTACTGGATAAATAAAGTTTATGATGTTTATTATTATTTTAGTAGGTAGTGAAGGGTCCAGCTGAGCTCCGGCCAACTCACACAAACATTAGAGAAAGCAGTCTAATGCTTTGTTTCAATTTCATTACAGACGGTCGTGTTCTCTTGTGCCTCTGGAAAAACGACTGCTTTTATGTTCTTCTTTTGTCTTTAATGGACCAAATCACTGCATTGTGGGGCTTCCAGAACTGCTTGAACTCTCAGGAACACAATGCTTGTTTGTAGTGATGGCACTATTGGTTCCAGCTGCGGCTGTCAGGGATATATATATTTAGATTTAGTGATGTTCAGTCAGTAAAAGCATGCCGAATAAGATCATTTGGAAATTTGCTGTTAAAACTCAAAAGTCAAAATCTGCTAAGGAGTAATAATGGAACAACAGTTTTAAAAAGTGATTTTTCACTCTTATTTACAACAGGATCTGCATTTTCATGGTTTAAATAAAAGATTTCTGTTATTAGAGAAAATAAAAACTTTGTGAATCAAAACCACTCCTTTCCTGGTAAAAACAAAACCAAAACTTGATTTTCTAAAGTCAATGAATTAGCGACAGCTGAATGTACCGTGACATTTTTGACAAGCCAAACATGTCAGTCTCTGAGTAACATGTCTTTGATTTAAGCCACAAAATAAACTTCATTCTATTAAATAAGTATAATGAACTATGCAAAAAGCATTTCAAACATCTCCAGCATGTTTTATTATTACCCAAACATAGTTCACCCCTTACGCATGTTATCACGTCCGTCAAAAACTTAGGCTGGCTGTCGGTAGGGAATATTAGAACTGAAAACACACGCTTGGGAATCAGTCACTTCACTGAATACTTCCGGGCTAAGAAATAATTATTACCTCACGATCCATCTGTTTTCAAATCCACATAATTTCAATATGCCAACATAGATGTCTGTCAAAAAATAGCGTGTATAGTATTTGCAGGAAGTAGAGGTCCAGCGAGTCACGAATTTCCTGGGAAATCCACTTCAGATGTTTTGGCTAGATCAATGCTTTCCAAGAAGAGGGGAAAAAAGGCGGACTGAGCGGCTTCAACGTGCTGTCTGTCAGAGACGATAGCATGCATAATATATCACACACAAGTATAAATTTGTTCTTCGCTCGCTGAAATCGAATCGAAATGACCAGGAACTGAGTGAAATACTTCACACTGCATGCTAAAGAGAATAAACGCCGATACAATTGAAAAACTTTTTGCAGGGTTAGTGAACAACATCATTCAACTTATTGGTTTTGACAGACATTTTTGTGATTCTAACATTCCTGATTTTAATATTTGAATAATTTTCTATTCTTAACTAATCTTTTTTTCATTTTTATTATATAACTTTAGCAATAGATGAACTGTCAAATGAGTGATCTTGAGATGTAGTCATCCAATTTGACTCAAAAATGGTGATAAAAAAAAAAAATTAGTTTGAATACTTTCTTCTCGGTTGTTAATAAGATTAAGGCAATTAAGTTTGATAAAATGTTTAATTTTCCAATAAAAGATGATACATTTGTACATGATTTGTTACATTTAATTACCACTTATCAGATTTGAACTAATAATCTAAATATGCTACACTGCCGCTTAAATAGACATAGATAAATCCCGTACCAGTTCTAGGCAGGTGGAGCTGGGGGAGGTGGAGGGGTTCAGATGAACTCTGATAGAGCACTGCAGGAATAGCTTACAGCAAATACTGAACCAGACTATTTAAATGTTGAGCAAGCAATCTCAATGTGTGCAGGATCAGCAAAGGCCAATCATCCGTCATGCAGAAAAAGCTTGCAGATGGCATTTAAAGGACCTAACAGCCTGCGCCCTCAAGAGTTTCAAGACTGTAATAGATATGTACGTACATATATATGGCATATATATATACTATGAGGTATTAAAATAAGACATTCAAACTCAATTTAAAATATTCAACTTTTTTTATTCAAGTAAACTAAATATTTGTGCAGAAATCAATAAAACGGATGAAATTGCGTCACGTTTAAAAAGCCATTTTAATACAAATAAATACAAAGTTAAATTATAAATATATTCTTTATCTTTAAATCAGTAAAAAAAAAAAAAATGACAGGCCCTAATTGTTGTTTGTATACTGACAGGACATTTTCCCGCTGTTTTTATTTGAGGCTCTGCTCAGCCCCGCCCCCTTATCTCCGGTAGAGCTGCAGCACCAGCTCCCGCAGCTCCTTCCTCTTCATGCGCACCTGATTCCGTGGAAACCAATGCTCCAATCGCAGAGGGAGATCAAAGTGAACCACTGGATTCTGAGTGGAGAAAGTTGAACAAATCAAAGACCGATTTATGGCTCATCGCTCTTGAGTAGGCACTTATTTTGAGTAAGTATTTACGTCACGACCGCTAAAAAAATACGTTCTATATAGTATGAATGTAATCTGGATGTACTACATTCGCCATGTTGTCATTATCACTTGATCTATCAGCGTCAGTTGCGTCACTTCACTGCCATACAAAAATCCTCTCCCGTGGCCTCATGGGATAGTAAAGTGTCCATCGTATCCACACTTCAGTATCTCGCAGGAAGTAGTAGGTCATCCGGGGACTTTTGCCTACTCTTTTATGAGTACTGTGAATTTGGACATACTTCTTTTGTCACATACTGTTTTCGCCTACTATATAGTAGGGAAGTAAGCGATTTCAGATGCAGCTTATGCAGCTTATACGATTTCAGATGCAGCTATATAGAACATTTGGAAGCTGGTTAGGTCACTGCAAAATAAAGTGTTACCGAAAAATCTTGTGTTCCACATAGGATTGGTTTCGATGGTTCCCTGGCCTGGTATTAACTGGTATTTTTTTCTGCATCAACTAACTTAATACTTAAAAGTATGTAGTTTTCCATTTCTAGCGAAGTACATGCTTTACTATGACCTGGTACTCAGTTCAAGGCTGTAAACAAAACAGGTGTAAGTGTCCGAGATCCCAATCTCTTACTTGCATTACTGAAAATCCCACTGAACGGCAGAGGGCAAAATGTCAAGCAACTTGGATGAGCAACGTTTCTCAAGTGCAGTAACGTTAGACTCTGACATTTAGCACTGAGGGAACTAAAAAGCACTGACCCGGTACAAAAAGCACCACGTAGACGAGGTATCGGGGGAAAGACAACATTATGCTCTCAGCTCAGCGTGTAGGTACCTGTAGGAAGCTCTCCACGTACTGCAGCAGGTACAGGCCACAGTCGCTGCTGTTGTCCTGGAGCGGGACCCTACAGAGACTCCCACTGAAGCTCTCACTGGTAAAAGTTCGAGCGCTTCCTTTCCGAACCTCCCATTCCACCTGCAGGTACCTGAGGGATGACATCCACAGGTAAATCACAGGGATGTAGTGTGAAGGCACATTTAGTTCTCTGACGTGACTCAACACAATTAAGTTAGGACACATTTGTGATTGACCTGTCCAAACTAGGTCGCGATTTGGCTTAGTGTGATTGTCAAACTGCAATTTAAGAAATATATGCATATGCGCTACCGGTTTCAGAGTGAAGAATGGCATTTATACACCTGATATTATTAGCTGCAAGAGTGTAAATGAACACAAGCTTCACTCTGAAACCAGTAGTGCATATTTTTATTTGCTGGGAACTCGTCAATTTAAAAGCTTGATGGGTTACTGTTTGAAAATGAGGAAATTAAGGGGCATTACTCAATTTTTTATTTAACAGGGCTATAATGTTATTACAACAGATTTTTTTTATAGTTTTATTTTTAGTAATAAACACAATAAAATCAAAAATTGTACATATTGAATTGGTCAAAATCTGTGGGAATGTGGCCTAGAGTTCTCAACGGGCCTGAAAATTACAACCCGACCCGGCCCGTGGCTTTTAAAGCCCGGACCCGATGTAACTCGACACATCAACATGAATTATCTGCCCGAACCCTTTTTTCTCATACACGTATTATCATGACCAGCAGACGGGAATTCAAATCAACCTTTAATGTTCACGTCTTTTAACAATAGCCTACAAACAATACAAACAACTGAAACAAACTTTAAATATATAAATAGGCTATATAGGCTACTAAATATGCCTGAAATAAAAACGACCCTTCTGGACGACCCTGTTTTTTTGCTGTCATATTTCATCAGCACCTTGCATTTTGAGCATTGCACATAACCTGTAGAATTTCCATCAGAATCCAGCACCACTCCAAACACTTTCCAGACCTCTGATTTTCCCACTCCTGTAGTAGCGACGGTGAATTCACCTGCGGCAAGTTTACTTTTCACCAACTCCATCTTCTTCTCCAGGCTAAAGGCGTGTACACAGCGGCGTCAGGTCTGCCCCCGCGATGCAAGTTGCACGCAGCAGCCAGACTTTCTTTACGGTGAACAGCAGCGATGATTAATAAATGTTTTTTTTTTCACTGAGCGGAAAAGATTAAGCCCGAGGTCCGACCCGACCCGAGTCATTTGCTTATATTTTCGACCCGAACCCGGCCCGAACTCGCGGGTCCAGTCGGGTTTGTCGGGCCGACCCGGCCCGTTCAGAACTCTAATGTGGCCTATGAAAACTTAAGAAAAGATTTTTTTTTTTAATAATAAATCACAATTTTTTTTTATTTTATAGTAATACTGAACTGGTCAAAACAGTGGGAATGTGGCCTATGAAAAGTATGAGAATATCTCCTAAGAAAATATCTCAGTAGAGAATAAATGTATATATATTTTTTAACAATTGCTAATTTATGAGATCCACCAATAGCACACCACAACCATCCAATCAATTCCTGATGGATAAAATCAAGTCCGCCCTCCCTGTTTCACTCGGATATACGTCACAATATGAAAGAATAGACTATCGCGCCTTCCGTTTCAAGCTGACTTCAGTCTTCAGAGTACAAAGCAATTTTTCAGCCTTTTAAAATAATTATTTATACATAAAATCACCCTACTCACTCATTAATGTTTAATTCTTTCCACAAATAGCTATTCAAGTCATCTGGGAAAAAATGTATTTTTTTTATATCGCAGAAAAAATGAAATAATTGCATTGTCAGTTTAATTTCCAATATCATGCAGCCCTAGACGAAATGCAGTCAAACATCAATACAAATAACAGCAGTTGCATAAATCCATTCCCGTAATTGTAATTGCACTCCGGTGAATGACTCACTCTCGTAACAGTGTGTAGATCCGCTGGTGGTAAGACAGCTTTAGAGAGTCCATGACCAGAATACAGGGCCTGAGGTTAAACCGGGGAAACAGACAAAACAGCGGATCAGATAACGGGATCAGGAAACCATCTCACCCGAGGAGCCCTCTTTCAGCACGGCAGGCTAATACAGTGTCGTGAAGAAGTATTTGACCCCATGATATTTGCGCCCTGAGATCAAGATCAAGAGATTGAAGATTTTTACCTCCGGCAGACGGTCTCTCTTGTGCAACTGTGTGCTGTGCAGTCCTAAAAACACAAAGACCAATCAGATTCCTTCATGCTGTTTTACTGTTCATGAAAATCAAACTGTTCAAACTGTAATGTCTATCCAAAGATTGTCTGATGATATCCGAGTATTTCAAATGTGTGTGTAGTGAGATTACCGGTAGGTCATGTGATCTCGGCTCACTGAGTTTCAATCCCTTTCCTTTTGGCAGCTGTGAATTTTCTGGAATTACAGAAAAGAAACGTTTTATTATTTGTCCTTTCTTTGTGTCTGTTCTGAATGTTGGTTTCTCTTTACGATAAGGGCACAAAATATATGTTCTTTGGAGTGAGAACTATTAGATACGTTTAATAAAATATTTATAGTTTAACAAAAAAAATTACCATTTATTAAAAGAGAAAAAACATCAGACTACTTCAAAAAGCATAATTAATCAGACAACAATGGCAACAAACTGTTATTGTATAATTTTTTATAGAATTTAATGTAGGAAATATTAACCCATTTATACACACACGTCACACACACACGTGTTACTGTTACATTTTCCCTGACATTCTGACCTACGAAACATTATTTAATTTTTAATTTAATAATTATTTTGTAAATGTTATAGTTAGTAAATAATATTTTATATATTTTTAAATCATTTAAATATATTTTTAAATCATTTTTTTTACAAATACAAATATTTCCTTACGCAAGGTTAATTGCATTCATCAACCTCAGCCTTTGAACTGTGTTACCAATGTTATTTAGTTAAAAAAAAAAAAAAAGAAAAAAAAAAGGATACAGTAGCATATTAAAATTATATAATCAATTAAATTTCAACCCTGGTAAAAAAAAAAAAGAAATCATGCATAAATACACGCATACATACATATTTTAAATTAAGGGTGTGAGTGATACCTCTTTGACATTCCCCTGCTGAGCTCCCTTTGGCTGTCTGGCTCCTGTCCTGGGACACAGGGCCTTTGTCTCTCCACTGTACGTACTGAGTCCGTTCCAGACCGGGAAAACAGATCACCACGAGGTACCAGTGAGCCCTGGACAGACAGTAAACAGAGAAAACAGCAGAGGAAGTGGAAGTCAGTGATCTGTGATAAAGCCTTATTTCCATTGCCAAAAACATCCTGTAGCAGTAGGTCTGGATCCTGATACTGATACTTAAAAAACAACAACAACCTGTTTTCTGCTTTTGATGATTCAATATAAACATAATATTTATCTGCTCTGAAATGACAAAAAAAAAGAAATAATATTTACCTACATATATTTCAACTAAAACTATGATGCTATAAAATAACTATAAAATTATATATTTATCTGCTAAAATTCATAAGAAATAGTAATATTAAATGTATTGAATGCTGAATATTGAATGTATTATTAAACATATACATATACATATATATATATATATATATATATAAATAATGGCATGCAATATATATTTTTTTAGATATATTTAAACGGATCATTTGTTAATGTACGTTAATAGAAATGTATCAAGATACCAAGGATTGCAGAACTAATCTAATGAAACGCTCTAATTTGCCACATGAAAGTGCATTAAAATATGAATTTGAACAATTCTCCAGCACAATCATTGTGAAAACACTGTGCATATTTGCTATATCACCCAGTCTTAGTACAAGATCTCCTAATCCCAGAACTGAGAGAAAGGACATTCCCAAGCTTGTGAATCATCTGTGTGCCATGTCGTACTGTGCAAGTGAGCGCATGTCCATGTTTCAGTGAATGTCCTAATGTGGCAATTTGTTTTTATGAGAACATGCAGTACGACAACAGAATTCCCCATTCCGTCTCTCTTGGAATTACAGACTCGTTTGACCTTGTTTAAGTGATTTATCCTCTCGTCCATAAAGCACAATCCAATATCCTCCGCTCTCCTCGGATATCAAACAATCCTGAACATCTTCACGGGGCTTCCTCGTTGAGCTCGGTCATAAAAACAAAAGAACAGTCTGTAACGCGAGTCTGAGATGTCGTAACTATTTGTGAGGATTTGAGCAACGCTCTGACGTCGAAAGTACACCAAGTTGATAGTCACGATACGTTTTGTCTCATTTTACTTGTTGGGAATTCTCTTTGTTCCATCAAGTTTTCTGGAAATATTGATTATAGATAAACATACACTACTGTTCAAAAGTTTAGGGTCAGTAAGATTTTTTTTTTTTTTTTTTAAATAAATGAATACTTTTATTCAACAAAGACACATTAAATTGATCAAAAGTAACAGTAAGCACATTTATGTTACAAAATATTTATTTCATATAATGCTATTCTTTAAAATATTAAGCTGTATTTTCAACATTGATAATAATAATGTTTCTTGAGCATCAAATCAGCATATTAGAATGATTTCTGAAGGATCATGTGACACTGAAGACTAGAGTAATGATGCTGAAAATTCAGCTTTGATCACAGTAATATATTTTTATTATATAAAATATATTTAAATAGAAAACCATTTTTTTTTTATATTTCACAAAATTTCTGTTTTTACTGTATTTGTGATTATACAAGTGCAGCCTTGGTGACAAAAAAATATAATAATAATAATAATATTATTATTTATATATATATATATATATATATATATATATATATATATATATATATATATATATATATATATATATATATATTCAGATTAGCACCATATAAATATATATATATAACCTAGTATTTGGTGCTAATCTGAATCGTGCATATGTGTGTTCTACATTTACATCCCCCACTTACTCCTGATTAACGGGTATAAAAAGGTAGTCTTTGCTAAAGATGTCCACGTGACGGGTCCATGTTCTCACTCTCTGATGTCGTCTGTGTGGGGCTCTGAGGGAAAACACCACATAAAAATTCCCATCAGCATGAAACTCACAATTTAGCAAGAAATTTAGGAATTTAGGAAACTTTAGGGTGTACTGTCACTTTAAATGCTTATACTGGATTTAAAGAGACAGTACACCCAAAAATGAAAGTTCCTTTAATGAATCTTGCTGGAAACTAAAGGTTTCTAACTAAACTGAAAAAAGGTCTTTGAGTGATTTCTTACGTGCTGCCGGTCTCTTCCGGGCAGCTAGTGTCTTTTCGAGTAAGTTGTTTGTAGAAGAAGCTGCTGAAGATGTGAGATCTTTCAGCCACATCCTTGTCGGCTCTTTCCAACAGAAGGTACCTGAAGGGAGTATTCAGTAGTAGCGTAAGGGAAAATATTACATCACATTTCACAAGCTCAGAAGTACCACTGGACTCACTTGAGGTAGAAGTCGATGATGACGTCGTTGAGAAACTCGCCATCCTTGAGGCACTCCAGGTCCTCGGTTGTCACTGTAATGCCGCCCTTGGAGGGGGGAGGTGGGTACTGGATCAGCCTGGTGGAAAATTTTTTAAACAAAATGTAACTTCAGCTTCCAAAAAAACAATCCTCTTTGCTAATCATGACATATCAATATTGACTTACAAATTAAATCTTAATTTCACTGCCCATATGGAAACTTCAACAACTTGATGGAAAGTTAGTGGTATGGAAACCTCTCAAAAGGGCCAGGAAACGTCAACGTTTGGGTTCCAGCTACTGAGCTGATGGCTTAATCATTGCTTTCAGAAGAGAAATTAAAGGTGAAATATGTCATTTCTGCACCTCTAGTGGCACCAAAAAGAATTGTAAAAATAATGGCAAGTTAAAACTAGTTTTAAACACTTCCTCGTCTTCCATTGTGCGGATAAACAGGCAGTCCAACCTAAAACTAAAGTAAGTCAATCAATATAAATAAATATGTATGTTTTATTTGAAACACTAATAGGTAATTTAACCAGTGTTTATAATATAATGGGACACATTCACCTTTCTAAAGACTGGTTGTAAATTACAAGATTACGACAATTTAAAACAATGTGCATATAGTTGTGTATAATGTTTTTTTTGGTTTCAGTAAATATTTTGCAGATAATATTTCAGTATGTATATGGATAATATATTAATTTTTCTTTTGATTGTAATGCAATGACAATATAAAAAGTCAATTATTTAATTCTGCAAACAACATTTAGAAAAGAGTGGTGCAGGGATAATGTTAACGAGTTCAAATTTTAGCCCTTCCGATTCCATCGTCCCAAAATCAATGGGTTTTTTGAATGGGTTTTTGGTTAAAGCAACACCAAGGAACTTTTTCTCTGCGGTCGCCCTACAGGTTGGAAGCGGAATTGTCCATTACCGCTGTCGTAAATAATTTAGCCTACCGCAGCCTACTGTCGCACGCGCACGCTCGCTGTTTACCCAGCACCGGCTTTGGAATCAACAATGGCCACAGACAAGGTAGAGTATGAGGCATGATGTTATGAAAGACATCACAAACGAAGAAAAACTATGTATGCCGTAAAGCAGTCGAATTTTGTAGTTCTTTTTGTGCTCCGGTTACTACCCGAAACCCGAAGTTACATAGTGCTAGTAAAAGCGATACAGACCACGTCAGGCTATGGCAGACGTGTCATATAACCTATTGTAAGTCGATGTACCATCACAAGGGTCTTGGAAATATATTATGAAGGTTGAAAAACTACATAGTGTTACTTTAAATGGCTGAAATAAGGTCTGTGGTGAACAGACCTTATTTTCTTTGGTATTTTTAAAGATTTTACTTGTTGTCAGGGACATTTATCATCATCAACAAGAAAACTCATCTTCTCACTAGTCCGCTTTCACAGCCTCCTTATGTTTAGAATAACACTCTTGCAAACTATTATAATACAAACATTCAAGGAATTCCTTTTAAAAATAAAGACTGAAAGAGTTGTTGAAGCTTAACGACGGTGACGTTGAAGTCGTGTGACCGTAGTGTAGTTTGTTTATAGTCTAGCTTTTTACTTCTGGCGATTGCATTTATGCTTCGCAATTCTAAAGCGGTGTTCATTTGTGAAGATTATCATGATGAATTAAACCGGCAAGAATCGAAAACTTTTCTTGGTCACAAAACTGATTTTCGGCAATAATTCAAAAACCACTGAAAAAAAATCCTATTGAGTTTTTGTCGAGGGAACCAGGATGATGCGAACTTCCAGGCTAGAAAAAAATACATTACTTAAGCACTCTATATCACATTTTTGTATCATTTTAAATGAGTCTGTATACATGGAAATATATAGCCTTTATATTTTAGGAAATACAGTATCATCATATTGGGGGGTACTTGGCATTAAACATCAACAGTACCTGCGGGCTAAGCTCTGTTGCCGGCTGTTGCTCCGGAGGGGTCTCCTGACCGCAGGCAAGCTGCTGGTCCCACTCACATTCTCCTGTTGGGGAAAAGTGAACAAGGTCAGATCAGACTCTAAACAGTTGGTGACACTCCAAACACCTGTGGCTGGAGTACCCGAACCTTCTGACCTTCTCATTTGCTTCGGTTTCCACTCAAGCATGCAAATGGCATTGGATTTTGTTGAAAAGAGGATTGTAAATATGGGTTGGGAAAATGTAAAGAGAGCAAACATGATATACTCAAAGTTGCAGTGGCGATATTGGTTCAGAAAAAGGAAAATGAAAAGTGAGAAGAGCGACGCCATGTGCTCTCTTTAGGGCGGATTGCCGGGCTCCATTTCTGTTGAGCACTGAGCCAGCTCATAAAACGCAAGAAAAGAAAGAAAGGAGAACGCGTCTGAGGTGGCCTACTTCCATCACTGCCAGCTGGCACCATCAAAAGCGAAAAAGAACGTGTCACGCCCCAAGAGCCCTGACGCCCACACGCAGATGTTGCCCCAAAAAAGACCTACATACGTACTAAGGTTGTAGTACCCCCAAAATGCAGCAGCATTGAGCCCCCGCACACGTCATAAAGACTCTGGAGAGAGTGACACAAAGGCCACTTCCACTGATCCCGAGAGAAAGGGAACTGCTCAGCTACTATCCCTAAAAGCAGCCAACTTTCCTTCTCCGTCTCATATCTACACACCAACACAGCCTCCATGGACCATGGCTAACCTCACTCCTGCTCTTATATTGGGCCGTATAATTCTTCTGGTGCCTCTATCATGCCTGCACTCAAGTTCCTGCCAATATCTGGCCAACCCATTGAACACTGGAAGAGGAAGCAATGGAGAGGGGCAAAGGAATGGAGGATGTATGGATGAATGCATGAAGGAATGAATGAATGTATTATTGGACAAAAAAAAATGAAGGATGGATGGAAAACTGAATAGATGGATGGACGGACAAAATAAATGAAGAATGATGAAAGAAACTGAAGAGCGGATGGATGGACAGAAGAAAAAAGAATAGATAAATGGATAGATGGAAGGATGGATGGACAGAAAAAAGAAAAGGAAGGATAGGATAGACAAGATGGATGAAAAAAATGAATAATGGAAGAAAGAAACGGATGGACAAAAAAGGAACAGATGATGCACTGGTGAATGGACAAATGGATGGAAAGAAAGACAAAAGAAAATAAAGGATAGGACAGACTAGATGGATGGATGGATGGATGTAAAAAATGAAAAATGGAAGAAAGAAATGGATGGATGGACAGAAAAAAAGAAACAGATGATGCACTGATGAATGGACAAAGGTATGGACGGACAGATAGACAAAAGAAAAGGAAGGATAGGATAGACAAGATGGATGGATGGAAAAATTAATAATGGAAGAAAGAAACGGATGGATGGACAGAAAAAAGAATAGATGGAAGGACAGACAGATGGACAAAATATTTGATGGACAGACTAAAGCATGGATGCCAGGAAAAAAGGAAAAGATGGATAGACGGACAACCAATGTTTGGATGGATGGATTAAAGAATGGATGAAATGATGGACAAAACAATGAATGGATGAATGGATAAAAGGATGGATGGATGGATGGATGAATGGATGGATGGATGAACGGACAATGAAATTGATGTTTGGAAGGATGGGTGGGTTAAAGAATGGATGAAATGATGGAAAAACAATGGATGGATGGATGACAGATGGACAGACAAAGGAATGGATGGATAGATGGATGGAAAGACAAATAAATCGAAGTTTGGATGGATGTATGAACGGATAAAATAATGACTGGATGGAATATATTAGATGGAAGGACCAACAAAGGAATGAATGGATGGATGGACAGACGGATGTGTGAGCTGACCTTAGCGGTGTCCTGTCCAGCGTCCTTCACGTTCTGTCCCAGCAGTGAGAGGAGGTGTTCGCCCCGCGGGTGATAATGAAGCTGATTCAGCCCATCCGCCCAGGACAGAGCGTTACTCAAAGTGCCCTGACCGTATTTCAGGCCAATCACGTCCATGAGAGACGCCAACAGGGCCGTCTGAAGATCCTCCAACTGACCAGTCAACACCAGCAGGACAAAAGGACAGGCCTGTCCTGGAAAAACAATACAAGAATATAAACCACATTTGTTAATTTCTATTTTTTTTTTTTTTATTAATTGAGTTTGTTTCATTCGTTTTGTTTGTCTGCAGCATTTAACTCAGATCAGATGGTGGATGATCCCTCTAGAAATGCTCACTGGGTGGCCAAAATTAACAATAATAATAAAAAGAAGTTTGCGAACACAAATACACAACACATAATAGAACTCCAAACACATGAGCACCAGACTGAATGAATTAATCTTTTAATGGCCGCCGATCACACACACGCACGCACATCAGGTAATGCCTATATGTTAATGCTTTAATACTGGTTGACGGCTCATCACACAAGCTTCGATAACCACATGGTGCCATTAAAACTGGCTGCGCTCTCATTACAGAGATCAAGGGTGTGTGTATAATGTGTATACTAAGTAGGGCTTGATACATGGTGATAATCACAGCCAATTAGAAAATAGGGTTACATGTTTAATATACAGTTATGAGTAGCAGGATTTGACCACTGTTCAATGTTATTATCATTAATAATAATAACAACATTGAACAGTGTTATTATTATTAACATTAATAAATGTATTGTTATGCTGTTTATTGTATAAATGTCAATTATTTAACATGTTATTGAAAATAAATCACAATAAAGAGTTTAACAGCTAGTTAGTGAAGCTGTTTACAGTAGGATTGTATTATTTCTGATAATTTTTTGAATAATAATAAATACTAGATAAAAAAATATTGAAAAAATAAAATCAAGAATTTAAGGAAAAAATAAAATAAGATTACAATACTAATATTTCTGGGTGTCTTCATTTTCAAAAGGCAGAAAACCGCAGGGAGCCCTTAAAGTTTCTATTTTGTTGACAAAATCCTGTTTATAAGTGTTTCTCATTACAAGTTTGGGAAGACATTTGGTGCATGTTGCGTTACCAAATGCAAGTTATAAGTGAACTTTTACATTTACTGTGAACTGAGCCGCTTTGAGCCGCTGAAAACATCCAATCATGAGCGGTTTGTGTGTAAAAGAACACAGTGCCACACTTCACTCTGAAACACGCAGCGCACATAACTATTGAATTAAATCACAGCCTTTGCAATTTGATAAATCGCACTGAGCCATATAGCGATTTCATTTTTATTTCGATTATTCAGCCCTCATTTATCATTAATTAGCCCTAGTTTAAATTTTCTGAGTAACATCGCAACTTGGCGCATTAATATAAAAATATATATTAATAATACAATTCATAAAGATGATTATAAAATATTTAAAAAATATGAAAAATGTATTTATTTAAGATTTTAGAACCAGATCTGCTTTACAATTTTCATTTTAGCACAACTACAACAGTGCAATAGCTACAGCTACATTTTTGATGTCTACTATATACATTCTTTATCTACCATATTTATGGTCTTTATTTATAGTCATTAGTAAAATGTTTACTTTATTTTGTTTCTTGTTTACACAAGATCGTAAATATGACTTTGATATCCATCAAGACAAGCCGAAAGTTCGACACATGCACAGTACAACTGATTTTCTATACTCTATACAAGATGTGAGAGGGCAGCACTGAGTCGTATCATTTACAAGACATTCGCTCTAAAGGATAGAAGAAGAAAAGTAATGGATCCGTAGTCGCATGCAAAGTTTAGGAAAAAAAACAAAACAAAAAAGATGAATGCTATGATGCTTTGTTTTCTGTTTTTGGAACCGCGTGTTGTTTTGTATTGTTCTTTCTGCACTCTTCTTCGACTACTGCACAATACTACACAATATGACTACTGCATATTGCCACCTAGTGGACGCTTCTGTCTTAGCATTCATCTTGCGCAAGCACTTATGTATACCTACCATCCACGTAAACAAAAAGTGGGCAAAAATTGCCCTTCGTGGGCAATTAATGACAAAAAATACGTCACACGGACGGCCGAAGTATTCTTTGGGCTTAACTGCAGCTCATGTGGATCCCTTCCAAGAAACCTCCAGTACAGGCCTCACCTGAAGTGTGTACTGTGTGCAGCACAGACAGCTCTTTCTGAAGAAGCCTGGATTGAGCATCCGACACCACGAGGAAGAGGAGAGAAGGGGCGGGCTCTTCCGTGCTCGATAACAAACTGCCGTCACGGGACAGTCCGCCGTCCCACACGCCGTACAAGCATAGCTGAGAGCATGACACGCTAACGGCTACCTCACCCTCCCCATCCACACCTACAAATACAAGAAACAAGCGGGATTATTTCACTTTGGTTACAGATATTTTAAATATAGTATGACGAAGCTTCGCTAAAAAGTAAAATCAAAACTGTTGAGTAAATGATTCAATGATTTGCTCAAAACAGCAGATGTAACCTCAGAACAAACCTTTTTGGTGAACGGACTCAAAAAAGATTGAATGAATCAGTTATCAACACCATTATTAGTCAGTGCTAGATAGTATTAGAGGGAAGGACAAACATTTATTGGACTCTGCCAACTCGTCAACATTTGTGGTCTATTTTCCTGTTGATTTCCGTAATATTTCATCAAAATGTATTAACTAGCTCCGTGGACGTCTCTCAAGCTGTATCCAAAATCACACACTGAGTAGCTACAACATTTTATGACTAACGAACTTCGCAATGTCAAAAAAAAGTATGTTCTATATAGTATAAATGTGTGTAGTATGCATGTAATCTGGACGTACTACATTCATCATGTTGTCATTGTAATATAACCTACACATTCACAACTTCTCTCCCGCCTTTTGCAATTTCGATAGTAATAATAGGTCTAAACTCTTTTATAAATACTACGAAGCTGGACATACTACTCTTTGCTCGTACTGATTTTTTGCTTACTATATAGAAGGCATTTTCTGATGCAGAGTTAGACTGGACGTGTTAATTATTAAAGCATAATGCTAACCAACAGCCGAATAGCTACTTAGCCATTGATTTAACAAACTAGAAATGGCACATTCTAGTACGTAACGGCCATTTGTTGCGATCTAAAGTGCCACCACATATTTACTCTTGTTAAATATCCTCTTTCCCTCAGAAATACATCACATTCCTCAAGTCAAATGGGTTTCAAACTAACTAACTTCTAGGCATGCACTAGGACATGCACGTCAACATTAACAGCTAAAAGCCACAAACCTATCCCGAAGGCTGCTGACATTGGCACAAATGATTTGTTGTACTGTCTCTCGAGTGCGTAGCTTATGTACAAAGACCATAGAAAGCTAAGAATAGAGAGCCCACTTGTCTGAAACCCTCATAAGCATCTTATACACACACAGGTGCTCTATTGAACACATTCAGTAATACTGGGATGACTGAAGTCAAGCAAATAAGTTCTCTGCTCTTCCTCTGTCTCACACACATAAATAGAGCCTTAATCTGAGCCGTCTTAACGGTGACACTAAGCAAGAGGAGGGAGAGAGAGAGAGGGTCACAGACAGTTGAGGAGAGCTGTCACCCGGGACAAAAGAGGGTGAAGGGTCAAAGAACTCTGCAGTCTGCTGTAATTACTCTTCTTTGCCACATGGGGCAGTCTTTGCATATAAACTATATATAAATCATCAGAAATGCTCACTGGATGTTTAAATTGTAAATCATTATTACACTAACTCACTCTTCTCTTTGCTAACATGCACGTGTCGTACAATATAATGTGAAACACCTGCTTAGACGAGTCTAGTTTTCAACACTCTTCCCAGCTTGAACACCAGACTGAATAAATTAGTCACGCACACCCGCGCGCGCGCACACACACACACACACACACACACACACACACACACACACACACACACACACACACACACACACACACACACACACACAGACAGACAGACACACACACACACACATTTACAGTTAAAGTTAAAAAGTTAAGAAAAAACTTTTTAAAAAGTTAAGAAAAAACTTTTTAAAAAGTTAAGAAAAAACTTTTTAAAAAGTTAAGAAAAATATTTTTTATAATTAGATAATTAAATATTAAAAACTATTAAATGATTAAATCACTATATTTACATTTATAATTTTAAACTATAATTGTAGTGTTTTTTACATTTATTATTTAATATCATTTTAAAATATATATTTTTAAATTGTATAACTAGACTATATATTATATATTACATATTAACATATATTGTAAAATAATTATTAAATAAATTATTAAATAATTTTATTTTTACATAGGTGCAAGTATATTAGCAAATACATAATTAAATAATTTTATATTTGTAATTAAACTATAATTAGAATTTTTTCACATTTACTATTTGATATTAATTTTAAAAATATTTTTCAAAATGATATAAGATGTAAATATGTTATCAAATAATGATCATATAAATTATTAAATACATTATTGCATTAAATAATTTAATTTAACATTTAACAATTATTTTAATTGAAATTGAACAATTCAATTTTACATGTATTATTTTATATTAATTTCAAAGTTATTTTTAAAATATTATTTTTTATTTTATACAATTCGGTGTAAATATATTAAATTAACAATACATTAAATATTTTAAATATAATAATTATAATTATAAGTATAATAAATATAATGAATTAATTACATACTTTTATAATTAGCCTTATATTGTATTAGTATTATGGTTAATTACTATTTAGTATTTAGATGTATTAATTATTTCAAAAGTATTTATTAACTTAGATGTTGATGGTCAGGTATCTTCTTTCTAGGTTGTTCTTTCTCCTCATTTCACAATCCATATAATTTGTTTTCTAAAAAACATCAACACCATATTATTACTTGTAAATACCTTTCAGTGGTACAGAGATTCCTTCATCTGTGATCTATAAAAGAAAGAGGGAAAACATTGCATTAAGAGAAAAGCCAAACAAGGACGGGACAACAAAAGGCTTAAACTCCAGACTACAAAGTCTGTCCATTTAACAGATTGAAGATATAAAAGAGTCATTCTGCTGTTATTGTGCCACAGATGGAAAAGCAGAAAAGAACACAGTCACATAAAAAAGTGTTCAATGAATGAGCAGAGGACGTTCAGGCTGGGATTCGTCCCGATAAAGACAACAAACGTCTGTTCCAAAAGTGAGCTTCCTCGCTGACACTGGCAGTTTGTTTCCGAAGGCAGCATCCAAACAGATGCTGATGCCAAACAATACGCATAATATTCGACATCAAGAAGAATAAATGAATAGAATAGACCAAATTTGTGTTAAATATAGAGGTGTGTAACAAGTTACTTATCTTGATAAGATAAGAATGAATGAAAAGTCCTAAATTCATGTTTCAATATTAAAATATGACTTTTAAATCTTAACTTGTTTTTGTCAGGCAAAAATGCATTTTCTTTTTATTTGTTAGTGCACAAAATTGAATTTTATATAATTTACATGAAAAATAAATCAATAATTTTACATTTTACATGTTGTATTTATAATGTAACTTATTTTAAACTACTGTGTGTATCTGTTTTTTTCTCACTTTGTCAACCATGTTTTTTTGTTTGTTTTTATTTGCTAAGCTCATTTTTATTTCTTCTTTTCTTACTATCCAGCATCTTGGATGTTTTTTACTGAGATCATATTTTTTTATATACTATTTTTATTTTCATCATTATTATTAGTATCCATCATCTTGGATGATTTTCACTGAGATCATATTTTTTAAATACTATTTTTTTATTATTATCATTATTATTATTACCCAGCATCTTGGATGTCGTTTACTGAGATCATATTTTATATAAACTATTTTTATTATTATCGTTATTATTATTATACACCATTTTGGTTTTTTTTTTTTTTTTACTGAGATCATATTTTTATATTATTATTCACACTAATGCAATTTTTATATTATTATACATATTTAACGCACATGTAAACAATTATATTATTTACATATTTATCTTTTTATTTACAATCTTGTTTCATACTGTTTTGGGTTTTATATATATATATATACATATATATATATATATGTTTGTGTGTGTGTGTGTATATATTTTTTTTTTTAAGTACTCTTTCCTAAAGGTTTAATAGACAGGTTGATTTTAAATTCTTAGACTAATTTGTTCAGGCTTCACATGGTAAATAGAGGCAGCTCTCTAGGTTTTGGAAAAGAGATAGTGACCGGTTAAGCACATCATAAACACACCCTAAACCAGGGATAGGCAACGTCGATCCTGGAGTGCCGCTGTCCTGCAGAGTTTAGCTCCAACCCTGATATAAACTCACCTGCCTTTAGCCATAGTGATCCTGAAGACATTGATTAGCTTGTTCAGGTGTGTTTGATTAGGGTTGGAGCTAAACTCTGCAGGACAGTGGCACTCCAGGATCGACTTTGCCTATCCCTGCCCTAAACAAACGGCCCCCTTCATGAGACCTTAACTATAGCTTAATGGCCTGTAAAGAGAGAAGAAAAACCCCTGAAAAAAACACTGTGTCATGTGCTGTTGAAGCATTACAGGACAAACAGTGATAAGCGGTGCTGTTCTCCACGGTCAGGGCCAGTTTAGGTTACAGCCGTCGTTGTTGTTCTAATCAAAACTGCTTTCTGCCGCTCTGCAGTGTTTGGGGTTTAACAGTTGGAATTTTCTGGCAAACAGCGGTTTCGTTGGTCTCTTAATCACATCTGCAGACCGACGTCGACTAGCTGTTGTTCTGTGATTTGTAGCAGGACCGGCCAATTAAAATACTGGAATAACAGATGTCCTTCATTAAACAAACAACAACAAAAATCGAACTGCGTGATTGGACAATGTGCTGAACGAAAGTGCTGGAAGCATGTGTTGGAAAATTATTCCAACAGAGAGAACTGGAAGATCCACCAGATAAGAGAAATGAAGGGGTCATGACATGTACTTTATTTAATGTACTTTATTTATTTTAATGTTGCTTGAGGTTCACTTATAATGTTAATAAAGTTTTCACAAAAAAACAAATATGCGGAGAAACTAGCATTTCCAGACCCTCTGTCTGAAATTATCAATTTTCAAAGGGATAGTTCACCCAGAATTGAAAATTAACCCATGATTTACTCACCCTCAAGCCATCCTAGGTGTACATGGCATTCTTCTTTCAGACGAATACAATCAGAGTTACAATAAAACATGTCCTAGCTCTTCCAAGCTTTATAAGGACAATGAATAGCTGTTTCTGTTTTGAAGTCCATAAAAGTGTATCTATCCATCATAAAGTGCTCCACACTGCTCCGGGGGTTAATAAAGGCCTTCTAAAACGAAGCGATGTGTTCGTGTAAGCAAAATATTCATATTTCACACGTTACAAATTAAAATTCTAGCTTCCAGCCAAACGGCCATCCGCAGTCTACTTGCGCACAAAGCGCAACTTACGCAACTTATGACATCAGAAGTAGTGTAGTGGATCATGGCGTAGTGTAAATGTCAGCAGTACGTCGCATTACTCACATAAGTTGCGCTTTACACTTAAGTCCGTATGTTCGTTTGGCCGGAAGCTAGTTATTTTACTTTATAAAGTTTTAAATATGAATATTTTTCTTACACAAACGCATCGCATCGCTTCAGAAGGTCTTTATGAACCCCCGGAGCCGTGTGGAGCACTTTTATCATGGATGGATGCACTTTTATGGACTTCAAAACAAGTGAAAACAATTCACTGCCATTATAAAGCTCGGAAGCGTCAGGGTGTGTATTAATATAACTCCGATTGTATTCGTCTAAAAGAAGAATGTCATATACACCGAGGATGACTTGAGGGTTAGTAAATCATGGGCTAATTTTGATTTTTAGGTGAACTATCCGCGGCTCTTCTAAGGCTTATCAGTAAAAAAATACCTCTTAAATGTCAAAAGATTGTATCATGACCCCTTTAAGATCTTCTGGCTGATGTAAAATGGCCAGAACCACTTTCCTAATTTATTATAATTATGAATTATATTTTCAGCACAAGACTTCCTCACCACAACGGTCCCGTTAGCCTGTGCCTCGACTGTGTCGTAATGAAGTCTGGCGAAGTCCAGTTCCATGATGGAAGGCACTTCTACTTTGGTCGTTGATCTTTCACCTCCTGCGTTTGCCTTTGGGCTCTTCTGGTTCCCTGACTGAAGCGTGAAGAAAGAGAAAGTCATCAGAGAGAGAAAGAGAGAAAAAAAGGCCGTTACTTGTTAGGTACAACGTTGTTCGTGTAAATAGACAAACATTTGGCCGGAAATATGGCTCAAGTTTTTAAAAACTTCAATGAACTTGAAAAGTACTTGCTTTTGATACATTATTTAAACCTATTATTATTACCTCGTTGTTATTACAGTATATATTTATTTCAAGTCATTTTTAAAGGCTATTTTTATTATCATTAAAATAGTATCTAATTCCTCAATTAATTGCCAAAATAATCGTTGACAGTCCTAGATTAGTTACATTTTATTTCAAATGCACCTGCATTGTTTTGTTTTTTTGACTTTCAGTCAAATAAAAGACAATTTTTCAGTCATATTTTGTCATTGAATATTTCTTATAGTGTTTCTTAAAAATATCGTCTCGTTCTCGTGAACCCAATAGTGTTTATCGTCTCGTCTCATTTGCATATTTAACCACGGTGACTTGCTTTCGTCTGAATTGTGTTATTCTCATTTTCCTCGGACGTAACGGAAATAAACAAAATCTGCTTTTCTTGAAATTGTAAAAGACAAAAGCACAGCGTGTTTCTCATTTCGTCTGCATGTCAAACTGAAGGTGAATACACTAACTGATATTGACAAACACCTGAGTCTCTAATCAACCTCAAACATCACGACCCTGTGATCAAGAGCCCAAAGCTTCTCTCAAAGGCGTTTCCAGTTCAGAATTGAGCACAGAATCCAAAATGCTGCATTCCAAACTTATAAGCCTCTCATACCAGGGAGCCACAATAGATTTGTTCACCCGTCACGAAAAACAATGCTAACTGAAGATGTGTCCAGCTTGGACAAACAATTCTAACATTTGTTGAAAGAGTTTGGGGAATCGTTGTAAAACTAAGACAAATTCAAAACCACACTGAAAAAATCTAGACTTCAAAAGACAGATGTACATGATTCTTCGGGATGGTTTTCAAAGCTTCTTTAAATGAAGAGTTACACACAAATGGAAGTATGTAAGGATAACACTGATGGGGACGTTTAAAGATCAATAAATTATGTACCATGTTTACGAGTCCACATTGATTAGCTATTCTGCCACAGAAAAGTATTTATTCACGACTGTTCGGGTAAAGTTTGGAGTTAGACAGATTTTTTTTTTTCTTTATTGGAAGAAGAAATTAATACTTTTATTCAGCAAGGATGCATTCAATACATTGATAAAAAAAAAACTGACAGTAAAGACATTTATAATGTTGCAACAGGTTTCTATTTCAAATGTTCTTTTGAACTTTCTATTCATCAAAAAATCCTGAAAAACTATTATCACGGATTCCACAAAAAATATTAAGTGGCGAAACTGTTTTCAACACTGATAATAATCATCAGAAATGTTTTTTGAGCAGCAAATCATCATATTAGAATGATTTCTGAAGGATCATGTGACACTGAAGACTGGAGTAATGATGCTGAAAATTCAGCTTTGATCACAGGAATAAATTACATTTTTAAAAATTCTAAAATAGAAAACACACATTTTAAATTATAATAATATTTATGACTAATATTCTAATATATTTCTACTGTATTTTTTGCTAAGAATTAACGCAGCCTTGGTGAGAGACTCCTACCAACCTCTAACTTTTTTAAATCGTAAACTGAAAGACATGCTTTTACATTATCAACAAGCTTTTATTTTGAATGAAAATGTGTTTATTTTCATCATGTTAATGCATTCAGTTTCTTTTTAAGAGACTAGTTGTGTCCAATTATTTAAAACACAAACTATATTCTATGTTTACATCATGTATGAGTAATGTAAACATGCAAAAATGCATTAATAAAACACAGGGATGCAAACACATGTATGGTCAAAAAAGAGAGAGGTTATCGAAGCCCTCGCCCCGCGGCAAATATCCATAATTGTGATGAATTTAATCCTTTGTAAGTTATCATTTTGCAGTGTAAGATTACAGTTAACACCTTTAAATATGACATAAATGTATTATGTATTTTTATTCCACTTTATGAGTGTATAAATCAGCAGCAAAAAGTAATTCTTGAAAAAATCTGCAAAGTAATTTTATAAAAACTAAACATGTTAATAAAAACAAATTACTATTAGTACTCTTATAAAATTCAATCATGCAAACATACATTTCACAATTTTATATTTATATATGAATGTCAAGAATTCAAAAGTGTATATATTTATATAGCCTACACTACACTACACAGAAATAATATACAATTAAATTATACTTATTTTAAATGTATTGTGCAGGATAGGTATAAAAAATATATAGGCTTTTAATAATATTTCAGTGCGCAAAACCATGAACGCTTCAAAACAGAGCGCCAAAGCGCGTATGTGCATCGCGGGTGCAGAATGATGTGCTCAAAGCAACATGGAGCCACAGTATGCTGCGCTGCACAAGTGCGCATTTAAAAGTTTACGGCACAAAGCGAAGAAATGTTGAGCGCACAAATCCTAGTGTATATCTGTCCAACAGTTTATTGATCATTTGTTTCTTCACAGTTTTAAATTCCAGTTATTGTGCGTTTGATGCCGATTCATAGTCCTTGTGCTAACAGGCACGGTAGCGAGTCGTTTAAAAACAGCAACAAACATAATATACAAATACACAAAATAAAGTAATTTTATGCAAATTTTATCTACAGATCAAGCACTATAATGTGAATATATCAAATTGGAGAGAGTTTTACCGTGCATCCTGCTGTAACCGGACGAGGCGCTATTAAGCTTCCCTCACATTAAGCTATGGAATGGCTTCAGATGACTTTGTGAAATTATAATAAGAATATAATAAGACCCTCTCAGTCTCAGACCCATCACCCAAACTGACGTGAAAAAAGCGTGAGGCGCCGAAAAGCGCGCTGTTTGCATCCCTGAAAACAACTTTACCCACACTTTATGGACTTAATTTCACGTTTTTGACACTGTCCTGTAAATTAATGTTTCGCCTAATGAGTTTGGCAGGTAGGTGGAATTTTTAAGAGGACCTATTATGCTTTTTTTACATTTGCAGCTTTCTATAGTGTGTAATGATGCCGTTCTGCAAAGCTATGAAGCAAAACAATTTTTTTCTTGAGTTTTCTTCTGGGAACAAACACGTCACAATGTTCGTTATTTAAGTAATACGCAAAATAAAATGGCGAGGCCTGGTTGAGTTAGTGATGTATTAAAACTGGTGGTTATGGCAAGGGTGTGGCATTTCCCAAACACGCTCAAAACAGTTGACCAATCACAACACAGTGGTCCAGTCGACCAATCAGAGCACATTGTGCTTTTCAGAAGGAGGGGCGTCATAGAGACAGGAACTAAACAGAATGTTACTGACAGACTGTGAAGAGACAGAGGAGCTTCAACAATGTCAGATATGTGAAAAATACTGTGTTTTTTGAACATTGGAGCATGAAAAACTATTCTAGTAGATCCCATAGCAAAATCAAGACTTTTAAAAGTATATTTATAATCATGGCCTCTTTAATTGTTGAGTGTCAATAATAAATGTCACCAGATGTTACATTTTGGGCTTGATTCATAAATAAACTATTTGTAAAATAAATAGGGACTTTTGTAATCAGTTTTGAAGTGTGTGCGCTAAATTAATAAAAACAATGTCCGTTACATACAGTCATTAACTTGAATGGGGACATATCTTTCTTTATCCGTTACCTGAGTGTCCCTGATCCCCTCAGAGATCCGCTGCTCTTGCAAACTTCCAGAGACGTCATTCATCTCATCGGCTCCTTCATCATCGCTGGACAGCACGACTGAAGGGGAAAGAGATTGACCAATCAGAAGCAAGGACCAGAACCATGCGTTAAAATGCCTTTGAACAAGAGGTCAGATGTTCTTGTTTCCATTGAAGCACACAGGGTGTTTTTTGAAAGGTTTTGCAAATCATATGCAGATAATATAATTTGCGATGAAAACTTTTTATATTAAATTAGGAATGAATGAAGAATAGATGCAGTGGTCTCAGACTTCTGGACCACACCGCACGTGTCTAAACGTTCGGGACAAAAAAAAACAAACTTCAGGTCTCCTAGATAAACTTCTGATGCTACATTTTCCAATGAGGTAAATGCGAGTCTTGACAGATGTTTCCTTCAGTAAACAGTTTGTATGTGTATTTGAAAAGTTCACATGATTAACATCATCGAGGGTCAAATGATCGTTTTTACACTGTGTTCTTACAATTCAATATTATGTTTCTAATAAAGTAACCGGCCAATTTTTACTTGCATTTGGCGCTTGATGGGTGTTAATTTTGGACCATGTATTTATCTTTTTCTCTTCTTCTCTGTAGCAGAAGCTTCTCTTTGGCTGGTTCCCATAATGGGCTTTGGGAGAGAAACGGGGACATGGGTAATCCTCTCTTTTTTTTGTTCATCCTTCACCTCCTTCCCTTCCTCTTCCTGTCTAGCAATTCATCAGAAAACAATAACAAATTCAATGCTGCCCATCTGGTTTTGCTACATTAAAAATGGCTAGAATTGGACATATTTGCAAACTAAGTGGACATTTGTTAGCCATTCGAATTAATCCATTCAAATCCTCTTTGTCAGATCATCACTAGAGGAAAAAATGAATGTGAACTAAAGCTTTTAAGAATGGGAAAAGGACGGAAAAACACCATAAAACTAGTCTTATGAAGCCATACGATTGGATTGGAGGAAAAACTACAGAAATTTTGAAAGAATAATTATTTTAGGCCAGATCTTTTCAATGAATCAGTTGATATGGTTCACAAAACCAGTCTGAATGAACTCATTGACTTAATGATCCAGACTGGAACAGAAGATTATCAGTGAAGAATGTTTCTCAAACAAATCTATTTTATGACTTCAGAAGAATTGGGACAGTGTGAAGGTGCATAATTAATGACAGAATTACATTTTTTTGGAGAACTATTCCTTTAACGGCAACCATAATAGGGGATAAAGAGTTTAGAACGAGCAAGTCCTAGCTGATCATGAGGAGGATAGTAAATCTGCGCTCCTCTCAAGCAGACAGAGGTGTAATGGGCTTTACTCAGACCTTGAGGTCAGGATTGTAGTAATCTAGATTGTGAGAGTGAATGCTGCTATTCTGCACACCTCACACTTAAAGACATTAATCTTGATAAGGTCATCCTTCATCCAATGACAGCTCAGAACAGACGCCACCTCCAAGTACAATGGGACTGTCCTGTCTCAGAAAAAGACTTATTTTTTTACAAGTTGGGTTAATTCAGTTTCACTCTCTTTTTTACGTTCACACTTAATCTGCATTTCTAAATCCAGATTCCAAGTTTACTTATTTATTTAGGGATGCACTATATACTATATATTTAGGGATGTTGGTTGAGGAGATGTAAAGCGCTTTGAGTAACTAGAAAAGCGCTATATAAATGTAACAAATTATTAATTATATTTTAATTATATATCTGTTCAATAGCAGTTATCAGAAATAGGCTTCTTTTGTTACCTGTCAGGTTAATTCATTTTCACTCTTTTTTTTTTAAGCTCACACTCACATTCAATCTGTATTTCTTAATCAAGACATGTTTTTTATACAATCTATCAACATCAGAAATGTAATTGTCCATGTTAATTTCCCGTATTTTTACATTTATATTACCTTTTTCCGTCATCTAACGATCAAAGTTAATCTTTAGAAACACTGATAATTTTATAACACTGTTAAATGTAATCTTTAACAAATCTTAAGATGAATATACATTTTTATAATGTAAATTATAATGTTGTGATGCCTAAATTTACTTGTAGCAATATTGATTTTAGTTTTTAGATTTTTAGACACAATACTTAAGAATTTTCATATCAGCCCCCCAAAAAAATGATAACCAGCTTATCGCACTTGTCACAATAAATGTAATTTTGGTGCATTTTTATTTATTTATTTATTTTTTATTATTATTACTTACTATAAATTTTAACAATCCCCTAAACCAAAGTTCTTTGATGGCACAAGCCATATCTGGGGTCTAAAATGTCATGAAGACTTGAAGTTTTGACTTGGGCAAGTAAACAACCACTCAGATCACCATAGCAATTTCACAGCAAAGTTCTGGAAACTCCCTGTGGTTACGAGTTTTGCACAGGCAAGCAACATTCACATTTTTGTTAGAAAATGTACATATCTAGTTGGTTGGAGTTATTTTGACCTCCTGACCATTTCCAAGAACAAATCTGGTGCATCTTCCAGTGCGTTTAAGAAACTCGTCTTCCATTAAAGGCATGGCAGCAAGTTCCCTTTTTTTCAAGTGTTTATGGGGTAAGCTGGCATACACAGCATGCAGAAGCTGTTAAATGAACTACCCAGCACCCTGGAGGGTAAGAAAGTTTAAATAAGGCTAGTTTGCCCTCAATGCTTGAGAAGTTGTGGAAAGAATCAAATGAAAAAACAAACAAACGTACTTGGCTCTGTGGAGCTGGGCTTGGCTCTCTTGTAGGTCGTGCAGAAACCGTGGGGCTTCCTCCTCAATCTGTTGCTGTAAACAGACCCAAAGGGGTCTTTGCTCTTGACCTCTGGTGGGGAAATCAACAGGTCTTTTTTAACAGGCACAGAGGTGGTAGCTCTTTCTCCAGAGGACCTGAGATGCCTCGTTTGAGCTTCCTGAACGTTGCGGCCTGAATGGAGGCTGGATTCATGATTGGACGGTTTGGAAACAGATTGTTCATTCGACACATTTCCATTCTTGTTTTTGCTTGCTGCATTCTGGGGTCAAAATACAAGGGACAATAAAGAATAAAGTGGTTACAGATGGCATAAAGGCTCCTTTTGAAATATGTAATATTTTAATATTTATTAGGTAACATGACTGAACGCTTCAGAAAGGCTGCAAAGCAACTTGAACCGTATAACTAACCCTTTAATATTTATGACCTAAGACTTTGCCATAGTAGGATTTGTTATATTGCCATCAGTTCCCATTACAAGCTAATGAATATTTAAGAAGCCCTACTATGGTAAAGGCTCAGATCATGAATATTAAGTAACAGGACTGGAGGGTTTTGAGGCAACATCACATCAGTATGACATTATTTATATTCATGAGGCAATACTTGAAGTCCTTTCAAATCCTTCTATGGTGAAGGTATGCTTTATGAATATTAATTAGGTAACATGACTGGATGGTCAGTGTGACCTCATTTACATTTATATGCCAAGACATTGTTCTGTACGCTCTAGGATGGTTACAAAGCAATGTCAGACCTAAATAAATATTTATTAGTCGACTTTTCCATGGTAGGATTTGTAAATTCACCGCTAGTTTACCAAGGACGTTATGACCCAAGGAATATTTACGAGCCTTAGGATAAAATCAAGAATATTATTTGCATACTTCTGGAAATTTACGAGGCAACCTCAGGATAACCTAATTTATATTTATGAGCCAAAACTGCATAGTTCATTTTTCATGTAGCAACATTGCTTTGAACCAACTAATATTTACAAGTCCTATTATGGTGAAGGTTTGGTTCATGAATATTAATCGGGTAACACAACAGGGTGGTCCAGGAAGGTTATTATGCAAATTAAGCGTGACCTCATTCAAACTGACGACATTGTACAAGTAGATTTGACATAATCAGATAGCCATAATTAATATTCATGAGCTAAGGCTTTACCATGAACTGTATTGTGTTAAAATACTGGCTCATGAATATAAATGAGTTCAAACTGACGTTGCCTCATAACCTTCCTGGGTACAATGGTTAATTCATGATTACTGGTTATGTAAAATGACTGGATGCTCCAGTAAACAACACCAGTATCTAATTAAAATTCATTAGCTAAGACTTCATCATAGAAAGGTACTTTATTGAGGTCTGGACTTGACTGGCTGTCACTGAATGACAAGAACACCATCTCACCTCAGAGATGCCACAAACAGAACCTGTGGGCTTTAATTTGCAGTCAGTCGAGACGTGATCCAGGTCCTCTGGAGTAGACGACCGCGATGTCTCTTCCGCCGGAGAACTGCCTTGTGTCTCATCCGTTTCTTCATCCTCATGGAAAAGCCCACATGCCTCCAGTTGCCCCGGATCCAGGCCTAACAAGATGGAATGATGGAGAACTTGGTTATATAAAAAATAAAAAAGAAGAAGAAAATTCTGGGACTTTACAAGCAGCACATAATCTTCTCCTAACAACTTTTACACACTCTCCAGTACATATAAAATGGCCTTATTGAGCAAATATCATTCCTCCACCTTGGTGGAGGTCACGTCAGCCATGAAACGGGGCTAAATCGCAAAAATCCCCAGAGATGTGGAACTAGACAGAGTATAAGCGAGAGGGCCAGCATGAAAGAGAGCAGCAGGACCATTTTAACAGATCCATAAAGTTAAGCATTTGTTTATTTATCAGCGATCCGAAGCCAGGAAAACTCTGATGCCGTCCAATATTATGTAGAGCAGGGAGTGAAGGAGGGTCAAAGGAAAGGAGACAGCTGCGAGATGTTAAACGTACCGCCTGAAGCACAATGGAGGGAAAGAAGAGAGAGACAAAGCTGATCATTAAGGTACTTAGAGATGCAGAGATTTAGTAAAGCCCAAAAAACAGCATTTTCCCTCATTAGCTTCTTGATAATCTACATCAGATATCTCAGCCAAAGTTTACAGTTTACTTTAACTGCTTATTTAGTTTAACGATCCAACTCATTAGGGAGAAACCAAAGTCTCGTTCTGAATTACGAAGGAACGGTCATATATATCATGTTTGTGTTTTTGGCAAGAATCAGTATATAGGTCAATTTTAGTTTTAATTTAGTTACTTTTATTATCCAATTTTATATTTTCTGAAGATTGTGGTGTACACGTGCAAAACTGAGTGCCACAGTTCTAAAGTGGTTGCAAAGTCATAAAAAGGTGTAAGTAATAAAATATATAATAAATGATTTAAACAATACTTTTATTAATAATATTTTATTATATAAATATTTAAAATTGTGCATGTTAATTGGACAGTATAACTATTAAACTATATATATTGTTTATGCTATCTACACCTTGGCTTGTATTATACAAGTATATGTTTAACAAATAAATATTATATATTTATTAGTGCTGTCAAACGATTAAATTATTTAATTGCGATTAATCGCATTAATGTCATAGTTAACTCGCAATTAATCGCACATTTTTATTTATTATAAATGTCCCTTGATTTCTTTTTGTCCCATTATTTTTTCTCATTTTAATGCTCTTATCAACATGGAAAAGTGGATTAGCAGTAAGTTTGTTCTTGTTGTGGTATCCATGTGCTTCTGTCTGAAGTCATCATTTAAATTACATTTATAAATAAGTCAATAAACAATTATGTGTGTAATAAATAATAGTGTTCAGTAATTATTTGAATGAAACCTAAAAATGCATTTAAAATGAAAATAAATATATACATATATTTTAATTGAAATAAAAATAAATAAATAAATCCTTGTCAAAGCCTTCGCATGGCTTTGACGAGGGGGCGGAGAATTTGCATGTGTGCTTGGACATCTAGTGGTATTTCAGACTGGACATGCGGCGATGATGGCTCAGTTCACAACTACAAAACACAGATCACTTTGGTCTTGTCAATGGAACCGTAAACTTTCCATTCAGAATCTTATTGGCATCCATTTCGGGGTCTCGCGCTCACCATTCACTCAAAACGTAACGTTAGCCTACTACTCTTTGGTCGACTCGCAAGCCCAAACAAATGTGTGCGGCGTGCCTGTTGTTTTGTTTTCCGTCTAGCTAGATCCGGTGTGGTGTTGTAGTTTTTCTAACGTTACTAGTTGTTGCAACAGCATGTGAAAAAAAAACTGCAAAGTTTGCTAGGCCAAAAAGAATGTTAATCTTGCGATAAAAAAATTCACGCCGTTAAAATGGGTTTGCGTTAACGCCGTTAATAACGCGTTTAACTGACAGCCCTAATATTTATATAAATACAATTAACTATGTATGTATTATTTATTAAAAAAATATATAAATAAATGTTCAAAAAGTAGAAAAGAGAAAGTGAAATGTGGATTGAGAAAATAAGATTGAATGTGAATCTAAGAAAAGAGTGAAACCGAATTAACCCGACAGGTGAGAAGAGAAACCTTACAAACCAAAATGGTTTTGCTCGTTCATTAGAAGCCTAAAAGCATTTTGCACTGCCATACAGCGCTTGCGAAGATGTATTGTCTTATTATCGTTAACAAAGGGTATGTTTACACGACAACGATGCACTAAAAATTGCGTTTTTCGTGTGCAGACAACAACATTGTTAAAACGATGCCTGTTCACAAGGATCCGTGAAAACGACTAAAAAAGCTGTATTTTGCTGCCAGGCCAGTAGATGGCGATGTCACTTTATAAAGAAACACTACGCACCTATAGACTGACATCATCATTTGCACGAATGCAATTTTTGTAGTTTACATGGAGACGGTAACAGTATCGTTTTCAAAAACTTGCACTTTGAAACCCATGTTCAAAAGTTTTCAGGCCCCCAAAACGGCATTGTCGTGTAAATGAATGACAAAACGCAATAAAAGTTTTCTGTTTTTAGCTGAAAATGGTGTCGTGTAAACGGGCCTTAAAGCTAAAAGAAAAACATTTATGTTAATTAAAATAAATTAACAGAAATAAATTTGTAAGCAATATTTCAGTTAGTTTCAAAAGCAACATTTCTCATTTTCATTTAGTTTACGTTGCTTAGTAAAATTAAGTAAAATTACTAGTGCTGTCAAATCGATTAATCGCATATGACATAAAGGTTGTCTTCTACATAATATTATGTGTATATATATATATATATATATATATATATATATATATATATATATATATATATATATATTATTTTTATATATATTATTTATATATGTCTATTAGGGGTGGGGGAAAAAATCGATACAGCATAGTATCGCGATATTTTCTGTGGCAATACTGTATCGATACACGGGCGTCAAGTATCGATCTTTTATTATTTAAATCGCCCTCTAAACCCTCATTCAGTAAGTTCCCTAGGTTAGTCCACTAATACTGTTCACTTGAAGGAGTGAATGAAAACGAATGAGCGAATTCGGACAGCCGTTGAGCGTAGGCTACATAAGCTGTACATTCGTTAATGCAGTGCAATGTGAGACAGAGACGCGATCTGACACGCATCCCATTTTCTTACAAATCTCTACGTTCATTTAAGACTTTATTTAAATCATTTAAGACTGCTCTTATGAGGACATTCGACAAAACTGACATTTTGGCATAATTTGTGTGTTATGGTTTGTTCAAGCCCGAAAAAGAACTTGATACTGACGTGCGCCTTTTCTGTGGGTCGTGTGTGTGTGTGTGTGTGTAATACAGGCAGGATTTAACGGATACTGCATAAATGCGTTAAATATTTTTAACGCTTTAAACTTTTTTGTTGTTGTTGCGGTGCCGCGGTGGGCAAGTGATGAAACCGTTGTTGCGACACCGTGTAACACCGACTATCGTAGCAAGTCTAGAGCTCACCATTCATGTGAGAGGTCTCCTATTCAGAGAATAATTACGTCCTGTCCTGTAATAGGTCCTATGTCCTGAATGTTCAAGAACAAGTTTTCAAGTTTTTGCACTACCCTCCTAAGTTTTTGCACTTCAGTTAATGTGTAGAAGATAATGTTTACAGAATTAAATGTGACATTTAAAGTGAGTTGAGCGGTCTTATTTTCCTCATTTTTGTAATGCCTTTGAATAATATGGGGGACATAAATCGCAATATCAAATCGCAATACTTGCTGTATTGCAATATATTGAGAATCGCAATAATATTGAATCGTGGCCCAAATATCGCAATACTATCGAATCGTCACATTTTTGCCAATTCCCACCCCTAATGTCTATGGGTGTGTGTGTGTGCGTGTCTGTGTATAGTCTGTGTATAATATAATAATACATACACACATATATTACGTAAACAAAAACTTTTATGTTAGATGCGATTAATCGCGATTAATCAATTTGATTTGTACCTCTACGAATTTTGAACGAGCTTTCAGACGCCCCGGAATGGTTCTCATCATGGCAGAGAAGACTATCCGATGCTCTTTTGGGTCTCCAACTGGAACACATAAACATACATGTTAAAAAAACACTAGAAGATCATACCAAAATCTCCTTCTCTGGACCATGTGCACTAACCACCACACCATGGTTCAGATTCCCACCTGCTATTTCCTGGGAAGTCTCTCCCTGCGGTGGGAGTTTGACGTTGGGGTCTGAAACCGGTCGTCTCGGACAACTTATTAGGCGTCCCGTTCGCTCGAACAGGACTGATTTTTATTAGCTGTTTGTTCATTTTAAAACTAAACATTCCACGTGTGGCTCCTTTGGGAAGGTTATGGTGTGTGACGCGGCCTGGCGTCCGTGCGTCAGGTGAAAGATCCGGTCTCTCACCGCTGAGGGACGGCCTGATAAGTCTGAAACAGAAATAAATGGACACAAATACAAATAAAATGAGCCGTTATGCAATTGATAATGATATTTTGTTCTTTAAATGTGGCTCATATATCCTTGTTACAATGTACTGTAAGTCTGACTACTTAAAAGTTGCAAACCTAGGTTTAATACTGAGGGTTAGGGATTGTTTCAAATCTTTCGGCTCAGCTGTTCTCAGCAAACACCAGTATCAGAGTAAATAAACAGCTCCATCTAGTGATGGTGAAGTCTCACCTCCCTGATTCACTCCTCTGTCCGTCTTTTGACAGCGTATTTCTATTAGGACTGGATTTATGAAGCATTCTTCCATTAAGAGTGGTCGAACCCCATTGCATCTGTGGAACGAGAAACGTTTGAAGAGCAAAAGCAGTGGGTTTACTTTACATTAAACTACAGCAGTTTGACTTTTAGGAGCTTTATTCTCTCAGATGAGACTGTAAAGGGAGAATTTTTATTGGCTGATTATATGGACATTTGTTTATTAGTGTATATGATGTTATGATTGCCTTGTGTGTGTTGCTGTCCTGCAGTCGAGACAGTGGAGACTGCATGTCAAGACTGCGTGAATCTGACGGCTGCTTCTTTTTGGGGATTTTGAACGGGACATCCATCTGCAAAAAATACAATCATTGTTAGGATTTTCAAATCATAATGTATTTGTAACTCAGTTCACTTTTACACTATAATAAATCAACTTTATTCACTATAAGATGTATAATTTGTGTAAACGGTTTCTGGAGGTTTTAAATGTACGACTTTTTTAAAGAACAAGTAAAGAACATTTAAGGAATAAATTGAAGGATTTAAAATAACTTTGAGGATTCTCAAAATACAAATGTCTAGGAAGCCTAAAATGAGTTAACAAAATACAACTTCTAACAGATCTCCATTACTTTTTAATTAATTTTACAATAGAATATTCCACTAGAATATGGGAATAGCCATAACTTTTTTTAAAAAATAAAATAAAAATTATTTCCAGAACAAATGTCAAAAGATTCATAATTCAAAGTACATTTACTTGATAATCAAATTCTGTGAAATTGATCAAAATGAAGTGAGTTTATGATTAAAACAAGAACAAACATCTGCCAATATGGTTAAAAAAAAGGTCATATCCCACTGACAGATATTTGTACTTGATTTAAGCATAAACTTACTTCATTTTGATACATTTCTCAGAAAACAAGACTTTGTATCTTCATTTTGCAAGTCAAGTTAATGTATCGGGATTTAAGGATATTAAAGGATATGATCTATATTGGAAAATAAGTCAAAAACACTGAAGAAGATATAAAAATTGTTTGCGGCGCAAGCAACATTTAATGCCATGACTTTATGATTTTAAGACTTTCTGCTCGATTTTACGACCTTAATTTGTGCGGATTAAGACTTTTAAGACCCTGATACTATTTCTCAAGAAATATTTTAATCTATTTTCTTAGTGTTTACCAAACCTGTATCTTTTTACACTAAACCATAAATGTGTTTCTCTGAACTCAAATTACTTGATATTGTTTAACATTATGATTAATACTATTACAGTCAATTATTACTATGAATCACTTTCGAAAATAAAAACAAACTTAAGTTTTACAAATAAAAGTTCTTAAATAAATATAAATATACGGATATTCTGCTGCAATTTACACATACTTTGCAGTTTGATCTTTAAAAAGGTAGGCTACTGAGTGTTCAAAGTACAACATAAAAATAATAATAATAATAATAGTAATTATATTAATTTTGATATTGGCAGCCTGAATATTTTAAGTTCCTACTTTATTTTTACAAATCAAATGTATATATGCAAAACTGAAGTCTTTCCAAGTAGCTCAGGTTTGTGTAATCATGGTTTGATCTTTATGTCTTCCATAAGTATTATTCATGCAGATTTTAATTTAGAAATTAGTGTACTTCATCTGTAAGTAAACCACAGTGACCAAACCTGTGAAATATATCAGAACAATCCAGTAACCGTAAACGTCCTCAAATAACTCATTCACGTGGGGTTGAAATTTGTAAGACTTTTTAAATGTTTATATCATATAGGTACAACCTGACAACCAAAACTGCTACAGTCTTTACTGCTTAAGTCACTAATCAAACACAGATTAGGGTAAAGTTATAAAACACCATGCACTAGCTGTAATCTTATATGATAGAAATAATTATGATAATATAAGTGTCTAGAACCCCTAGAGATCATGAACGTGATTAATATCAAACACTTTAAGCTTTTAGCATTGGCTAGTGCTCCAGGGCCATTAATATCTGAGCTGATATTGGTCTTATAAGCTTCATAAATGCCATACTTACAGCACACACCTGTCTGAGACTCGCTCTATAAATATCAGGCATGGGCTATGAACGGGTAAAGGCACTGATAAATCATTCTGGTCAGCAGAATATCAATAAGTGCACTGAGAAGTGAGCATCCCTCTTTCTGTTTATGTCCGATGTTTTTTCCCGATTCTTCTTCTTCTGCATTTGAAAGTTGTGGCTGGTAAATAATCGGAATCGTTATTGCGCCATCTGGTGTTCAGCTGGTTGAATTTCAACCTTTTAATGAAACATTTTTTCTTATTTACAATGCTCCACCTTTGTTGGCATAGGACATATCAGTAAACTTATAAAAACAAATATTAATAATTGATTTAATTTATTTATGTACTTTTCTTTTAGGAATTTATTTTCCTTTTTCGTAGGAATATATATATATATATATATATATATATAGCTTGAATAGCATATGATAGAAGGTTTATTGTAGTTCATTAAAAGGGGGGGGGGGGGATTCTTCCTAGTTGCTACACAGAAATAGAATTATAAAAACTAAAATCTAAAAACTATATATATATATATATATATATATATATATATATATATATATATATATATATATATATATATATATATATATAGTTTTTAGATTTTAGTTTTTATAATTCTATTTCTGTGTAGCAACTAGGAAGAATCCCCCCCCCCTTTTAATGAACTACAATAAACCTTCTATCATATGCTATTCAAGCTATATATATATATATATATATATACCGTAAACGTCCTCAAATAGATATATATATAATATATATATATATATATATATATATATATATATATATATATATATATATATATATATATATATATATATATATATATATATATATATTATAGTTTATAGCTTTTAGTTTTTATAATTATATATAATTATATATCAACATATATATATATATATATATATATATATATATATATATATATATATCAACAACTAAAATGACAAAAACACAAAATTACTAAAACTCTCAATTTAAAACGAAAATGTGAAATATAAAATTTACCAAAAAACAAAACAAAATTGGCTATTAATGAAAAGTCTTATCTCAAGGATACTAAAATAACATGGCTTAAGATCATGACAAAAAGCAGCATTGTCTAATATATTTCATATGCCCATATCAGCTAGTATATTGAGACATATCTTAGTGGAAATAGCTGGTGTTACTGTTTTTATTTTGTCGGTTATGTGTTCATTTTTGCAGTATGTGGCTCATCTGATTTTTATTTTTAGATGAAGGTAAGCATTTTTAATTAAAGTAGGCTATTCAAAAATGAAACAAACAGTGCCTATGCCTATAACAAACACACCAATGGTCACAAACAAAACTTATATAGTATAATTTATTTATATTTTATTCATATAATTTTATTATTTATTTTACAAAAAAAAAAAAAAAAAAAAATATATATATATATATATATATATATATATATATATATATATATATATATATATATATATATATATATATATATATATATATATATATATATATATATATATATACACTATTTAAAGAGATGAAAATAACAAAGGCAACGAACGAACAGCAGGTGATGGGCATTCCGGCTCTTTTTCGTGAGCCGGCTCGTTTGACTCAGCTCACTGAAAAGAGCCGGCTCTTTTGGCTCACAAACGGCTCTTTAAAAAAAATTATGTTTTGACTATGATGATAGGTGTGAAAACAATTCTAATTAAATTATTAAATGAAATCATACTCACAATGTCTCACAATTTCGTTAAAAATGCATTGATTTGTTATGAAAAAAGAATACTATTAAACATTTGCATTTAAATGACAACTTGTTAATGTATAGAAGCAACATTCAAAACAAATACAATCTGAATCTGAACAACATAATAGAACCCATATTAAAGAAAAATAAATAACTGAAAGGATTAAACTGGTCCCTCTTTTTCTCTCCTCTTTATTGGCATGATGTTATAACCAGCATGAACTATCTCACTAGTTATTTTGTGTGTGTGTGTGTGTGTGTGTGTGTGTGTGTGTGTGTGTGTGTGTGTGTGTGTGTGTGTGTGTGTGTGTGTGTGTGTGTGTGTGTGTGTGTGTGTGTGTGTGTGTGTGTGTGTGTGTGTGTGTGTGTGTGTGTGTGTGTGTGTGTGTGTGTGTGTGTGTGAGATGGCTCGGCCCCTCCCTCATGCCGTAAAATTGGTTGACACCTCTTGTATGATTGACAGGAACAGAATGTGAGGCTGATCGCGCCTTTAGGCCTATATAATATTTTTTTTTCTTTGAATTAGTCAATTATTTTAAATAAAATAAAATTCAGTTATTATTTCATTATTACATAACGATTTAATTTCTATAGGCTATATTTTTAAAAATAGAGTCGGCTCTTCAGATATGCGAGCCAGCTCCCGTCGTTCACCTACAAGAGGCGAACGACCCAGCACTATGGAAATTATGGACACGCTTCACTGTTACATTTCAGCTGAAATTTCAGCTTAATTCCTCCAATAACTATCTGCTTGCATTATCATAATTTTGTACATCATGTTCAAAAGGTACGTTGTGCTGAAATTGTCGTCGTATAGCAGTAGACATCTTTATCCTCTGGCCTTCAGAACAGAGGCGCTTTGTTAGGATTAACGTTAGCTGGTTGCTTTCATTGTGCTAGCTGCTTCATCCAGTATATCTGTAATTATTCCTACATTTACGATGATAACGTGTCCTACATATTCCCAGCAACGGAGAAATGTAATTTCCAAGTAATAAGTTAAAAAAAAAAAATCGTCCGTCTGTTTGCGCAGATATGCCTACATTAATGGTTATTTCTAATAACTAGCTTGCCAGGCTACTTAAACATAAACAAACAATTCATGAAAACTAAATTAAAGTAAATCAAATGTTATCGAATATATGTATGCCTATAACATATAACTTATATTGTATGACGTGCTGATACAGTTTATGTGTTTGTATTATTGTAGGCTATCTGACGTGAAACTGCACCTAATGTCAGATCAATTCATCATAAACAGTATATTGATGAATGCAAGAATTGCATTGTATAATCCAAGAATCTGGTTTAAAAGATGTTAAATAATCTAAATAAACCATTGTCGATTACCATTGGTGTAAATGTATTTAAATGTGAAACTGCACAAAACAACTGTAACGTTATCTTCACACTTCTACATAAGCCGCCTGTTATTATAAACTGCACTACTAGATCTTTCATCACCCACTTTTGTCATTGTAAATGAGGTTTTGTTGACATCTGTGTCCCTGCAACACCTGTTGTTGAAGTCTCAGTCCCCTCAGGAAAAGATATTTCTAACTCGTACCCTGAGGCATATCTTTAATATTGGGAATAGTAGTTATCACAGTGTAATGTTTCTGTATGACTGTTTTTGTGCTTGTTTTTTGCAGTGTGTTGCTCGTCTGTTGCTATATACTAGTTTTGAATGAAGGTAAGCACATAATATTGCAGATATTTATTTGAATCAGCTTGGAAGTAAACATTGACTTAGTCTTTCACATGTTCATGGTCTGTCTCTGTTTGTTTCAGCATCTGTGCAGGAAACCGTTCAGGTTTTTATCGGAGATTCTGTAGTTTTGCCGTGTCATTCTCCCAGGCAACCTACTATCTTAACTGCATATTGGAGATATGAAGACAGCAAGAATGTTTATGACATACAAGATGGCGTAGTATCGACTAAGGAGCAGGACGCAGTGTACAAAAGCAGAGCTGCAAGTTTTCCTGCAGAATATTCAAAAGGAAACTTCTCCCTCAAACTTCGGAAACTTCAGAATATTGACGCAGGGTCGTTCTGCTGCTTCCTCCCTGAATTTAGTTCTCTTCGACTATGCACAGTGCTTCAAGTCAAAGGTGCGATGAATTGGTTGCCATTATTAGCTCTTAAAATTCTTGACGTTAAACATCAGTAATTGGGATTTAAGTGTGGAGTAAGGAGCAGTGTGTGTTTTTTCCCATGATGAAATATTTTCTCTTATCCCAGTTTAATGTGCAAAGACAACTGCACAGTAAGCTGTTCGTAGGTTGATATCCTCAATGTAAACGCTGGGGTTTGGTGGCACTTTCAGTTGTTTGTTGAAGTAGCCCTATAGCCTACAGTTCATTTCTGCCTCGACCAATGGTGTGAATTTGGGGCGGGGCCATCTGAAATAAGCTGTTTAGCGAGGAGGAAGTGTACTGTGACCGAGAAGTTCAACACCGCGAGTCTGAGACCAAAAAATAAAACAATTTTGAAAATAAAAACGACAAAAAATAAATGAATCTCAAAAATCTGATTTGACACACACAAAACCACCCTGAAACAATACATTCTAAACAAATAAAAATTGGTTTGACAAATAAAATAACATACTATAAACCAAATAACAAATTAATATAGCAAAATGACAAATTTGACAAATTAAAACAAAATAACCAGTCTGACAAACAAAATAACAACTACTAAAACAAAATAACCAGTCTGACAAACAAAATAACAGACTATAAACCAAATAACAAATTAATATGAAAAACAAAATTACAAAAAATGTAAACAAAATAACCTGTCAAACAAAACGACAACTTCTAAAACAAAACAAACAAAAAAAATCTGACAAAATAATTTCTAAAACAAAATAACCAGTCTGACAAACAAAATGGTCCGTCTACCTTCCAACAATTTGTTTTGGGAAACGATCATCCTTGCACTTTTGTTTGGTGTTGTTGCTTTTGGCACAGACTTTACACACTTCTCCTCTGGAGTTTAAGTGCATTTCCTAATGATCGTCCACACTGTGAGTCGGTACAAGCCTGTATGCAACTGTTTTTTCATCCCTCCGTTGTTTTTGTGTTTTAGAGAAACCAATGGGAATCCAAGAGAAGCCAGGCTCAAACCGTGGCGTTGAATCCAAAGCAGAAAGGATTTTCTCTCTGTTGAGTCCTTTCTTCGCTGGTACTATTCTGCTCTGGTTGTGTGAGTGGTGATTCTGGGAAATATACCAGAAAGCACACACTTTTGTGTGATGTGCACAGTGCATATTTGAGTCAAACAAGTCTTAATGGAAACAAAATCTGTTGAATTAGGACCAAATTGCTGGACCAGAGTAAGAACCACAAAATTATATTTTATGTACAGTAGTTCATCAAGATGTAATTTTCATCAACATTTAGACGTACACACGACATATCTGACATGTTACAGATCTTACTCTGGGCAGATGCTATAAACACAGTCTGTTCACTGGACTGCACTTTAGTTTCCACCATTCAGCTAGCAAAGCAATAAAAATCTGGCTTTCCTGAACATTTCCAGTGGACAAAAGCAATAAATATTTGACATTAATTAACACTTAACAGTGTTCGTGCATATAAATGAAAATATGGTATCTTCCCTGACAAGGTTAATCGTTTGCGTTTTTCAGTAATCTTGATGATTTGATGTGATGCAGTGCTTTTGTTATGCGATACTAGTGAAGTTGTTTACTACATTATTTACAGATTGTAACTACAGCTGTTTACAGCAATTCTGCTGCACTAGCTCTATTTTTGTATTTATTTATTTAATTTAGATAATTTATTGCACCTATTTAATTTGTTTAATTTATTTAACTTATTCAAACATTTGTCATGTAAACCTCTCAAAACTGAAGCTGTGTAACAAGATGCTTCCTGGAATAGAGCAAGTAAATGTGTTCTGGTATCTTCTGTCTGTTGTTTTTGCTGTTTTTTACTAGTTTTTGACTAAATGAAACTGCATAATGTTTGACTACTAAGCATTTCCATCAAAACTAAAGGTGGGATCAAGAGTGCATTCTGACCAAGAACTTTCAATTATATCAGAAAAGGCCGTCTGATTGACATGTAAAGGGACCAATCAGTTTGTTGTGTTTTCATGTCACTTAGAGGCGGGTTGATCTGAAATAGATGATGTCACAATATTAAACACATGTTTTGATGGTACCATGTGAAACCTCCATTTTCTTAGTGTACCAGTTCTCTAACTCTTGAGTGTCTTGTGTTCAGTAATAAATGATCCATCCTCCTTATTTCATGTCTTCTTCCACCTGCAGTATCATCCTCCATCAGTCTGCATGTTCCACAACAGAAATTGTCCAATAATAGGGGATAAAGTATGTTCAGATGTCAGCATGGCGACTACTCTTATTTTTTTCTAAGCCACTGACATGTTCTTATACGTTTTAATGTATTTGTAGAAACTACTACTCCTGTCTTAGTGCAACTTCTATATATGTATGGATCATATATCACTACTTGATATAGTGCTATTTGGTATTTTTTGACAAACAGTGTCATTTTAATTGAATTTGCACTGTACAATTAAATCACCTTTATAAATCATAATATTGTACGTAACTGATAATTTTAAAGAACATCACGATTAGTTTATAATTCAATGGCATTACCCCAAAAAAAATGTTTTGGTGTACAAGTTTATTTATTTTTTGCATTATATATATACCTTTATGATATTGTCACTGCTAAAACACTGCTATTGTGCTTATTATTCCATTCCAAATTGACAACATTGTCGTCATATGTGGAAAAACCCAAAGGAAAAATGTTTCTGTTTTTAGTTCATTGTTTAGTATGTTAATTTACCGATACATAAAAGATTGTCCAGTGTGTTATAGGGTTAATATTATACAATTTTATTTGCACACATTGACTGAAATGACAATGACACTGAAATTGTTACAAGTCTCATCCATATACAAACATTGATGAACGCCAAGTTGTGCATGATTAAAATGAATGAAATCTGTATTGTAATTTGTAGGTTAAAAAAAAGGAAGTTTATAACTTACAAAAAAATGTAGAGGGAGTCACATGAGAGGAGGCAGTGCCTTTAACATTCACTTCATTCAGCTTTAACACTATCACTTCAGTTCTGATCAGAATCAGATTAAAATATAGAGGACCAACATGCTACTTTCTGGAATGTAAAAGGTACTCAGGATGACAATACTTAATGTGCAGATACTTGAAAAATTTACTTAAGTGCAGTAACTGAGCTAAACTATTTCCAACATGGGCTGATTGAAGAGATCTGAACTCTACACTAAAAAATAAAAGATAAGGGAAAAACTGATTAACAAAGACACAATAATCAGTTCTCCATGTAGTCCTCCACGGTTCCCTCTTCCTACTGGTCCATCTGTGAGACAAAACAACAATCGTAAAGTGTGTAAAATTAGTTTGACCAGTCACTAACTTAATTCATAATTTCAGTTTTTTTCCAATGAAAATCTTCAGATTATACACACCTTCGGCCTGAAGCTTTATGTTAGTTTCATTTTGATATTGCCCTGTGATGGTAGTGATGGTACAGGTGAACTTCCTGTCATCAGTTTTTTGAAGACGGTTGAGTTTGATTGAGAAATTGCCTTTCTTTTGCTCATCAGGGAATGTTTCAACTCTGTTCTTGTACTCTGGAGCTTGGTCTTCAACTGAATTGTTCCACCCAATTATGTCAAACACATGCTTGCCTTCATCGTCTCTCCAGTGTACATGAAACTCTTCAATTCTGTCTTGAAGCTCACTTGGGATAGAGCATGACAAGAGAGCCGAGTCTCCAATAAAGCCCCGAACTGTGACCACTGAAGAAGAGAAGGAACCTAAAAAGAGCAAACGCACTGTTTGGCTTCTGCATGTGGCATGACGTTTTATTTCAAATGTTAAATCTCTCACCTGTGCTATACAGCAGAAACACAGAGATAATGATGTGGCACCTATAGAAACAGAAGATAAAAATATATCAACAGCTTGCTAACCTATTCTTTTTGCCTTCATATTTGAGAAATATCTTCTCCCACGCCTTCTCTCCAATATGCACAATCATCGCAAATTAACTGGCTCTACCTGCATAGTCAACACTAATAATGCACTTCTCTCCATTCAGTAACACTCTTCTGTGACGTTCTAAATACTGTATATCTCTTTGTGTTTTGATCAAAGTTTGATCAACATCACCATCTTTTCTTTCACAAAGCAACACATGTTGATTAACAGCATAGCTTGTCTAGCACTATAGTTTGAATAAAGCTTGTGAACTAACATAGACCCAATATGAGCTTTTTACTTAAAATCTCCCAATCAAAAATGTATTAGTAAAAGGATAGTAAAACAAGTAGCAATTTATTTGATCCACACCCGTAATCATGCCGTTCTGTCTTTGGCCTAACCTAACGCTAGATGAACAACCTCATCAAACCTTCTAAACTATCTATTTTCTAAAAACTGCTGTAACTATTGACTTTCACTGAATATTAATCTCATATTTATCTGTAATGAATATAATTTGTGGTCAAAAAATTCTATTTTTAAAAACATTGCTTTCATTCTACTTTCTCAAAATTCACTAAAACATACCTGTGTCCCATGGTGTTTTGGTTTTATATAGTAACCGGCCAAATTAAAATGTATAGAAATGTAAATCTAGTACTAAATTAAAGCAACTATCCGAGTAAGAGCCACACGCGGTTGTCAACGTGGCAGTGAAAGATGGCGCATACGCATGCGTATATGCAATGTGAAGTTTTCAGGTGACTAAAGAGAAAAGTATGAGCTAATTTTATCTTTTTTGACTTGCTAGAAGTATATTTGGTTTACCATTAATACCCTCCTGTTTTTTTTTTTTTTTTTTTTTTTTTATTATGTTCCCTTTTCATCTACACAATTCTCCCCAAAAGGTATTTGAACCCAATAGGTCACTTAGAGAAACTGGCTAATTTTTCTGACTACTCAGAATTTATTTTATGATTATTTATTTATTTATTTATTTATTTATTTATTTATTTACATGACTGCATGTAAAATGTATTGTCTGCTGATAAATACAGACGAATCTAAATAAATGAATTGCTGCTCTCTACCAAGACAATGAAAGTAGATGAGATGTGACTTACCTTAAGGTAATTAACTTTTTGCCTTTGCCACAATCTAAAAAGATTACCTTGACAGTGGCCTGTCTTTTCCCTCAACTTCTCTCTGTTAAAGAGATGTCTGCTCTTGCCAGAATCTGTAGACTATACAGGTGATGAGGAAATAAAGAGCTTATAGTTGTGATGGGAGGAGCAGAATCCACCTGATGAATTTAAGCTAAAGGAACTACAAGCCATACCAGTTCACATTTTAAAATGACAAGTACTTGGTAGGATACTGTGTGATCTGCCATTGTTGTTGTTTTAATACAATATGACCCAAATAAAAACAATTTAGCTGAAATACCAGGATGAATATGAAAGAGGGACACCTGACCTTTATTTGAAGAATAAGCTTTAAATCAATGTGCGCAATAGAACTAAAGGAAAGGATCTTCAAAACAACACAAACTCCAAGACTTCCTAGATAAGATGGCTCAGAATACGTCAAAGCTGGAAACTCAAATGCAGCTCAGAAACTGCCTTAACATGACATGAAATGTAAAGAAAAGGTCACTGACAAAAAGACAGGGAAATGCAAAATATGGAAATGCAAAAGACATTGGGAAATGCAAAACATGAAAATGCAAAAGTTGAGAATGGCAAATTTGTAATTTCTTCAAACCAGGCTTCCTCATCACACTGTTTCAAGGTTCAAGGTAACTTTATTATCCCTGAGGGGTAATTTAGATTGCAGCCAGCAGTAACAAATATATTAATCAAATAACAACAATAAACACAACCACAGAAGAACATCATTTAAATTTGAATTTACATGGTATTATTTACAATGGTGGTAACAGTCGGGATAAATGACCTTTCTAATCCATTGGTTCTGCATCGTGGCAGACTATATCTGCGCCCAGATGGCAGCAGCATAAATTCATCCCACAAGGGATGACTGGGGTCAGCCAGGATGGCTCTCGCCTTCTTCAAGGATCTGACCTTATACAGGTCATGTAAGTCATTTAAGGATGTGCCAACAATTTTCCTGCATACCTTCACGATACCTTGCATACGATTTTTTTGTTTAATAGAAAGTGACTCGTGCCAATAGATAAAAGAGAAAATGAGAACTGATTCAATAAAACAAGAATAAAACATTTCCATAAAAACAGTGTCAACGTTAAAACTGTGGAGCTTACGAAGAATGTGCATGCGCTGATGTCCTTTTTTACACACAGCATGAACCTGTGACTCAAAGCACAGTTTACTGTCGATTACAGTCCCAAGATATATGTACTGCTGCACTAGTTCAACTGGCTGATTGTCCATCACAACAGGAAAAATGACAGTGGGATTCCTTCTAAAGTCGATGCACATCTCTTTCGTTTTTGCCACATTAATGTTTAAAAAGGAGGATTTGATCAATAAAATCATTCACTACAGGAACGTGTCCGGGGGCATCACTACTGAGGAGGGATACAATGACAGAATCGTCCGCAAATTTAACAATGTGGCGCCGTTCATGATGGCTTTGGCATTCATTTGTGTTTAAGACAAATAAAAGAGGGGAGAGGACACAGCCCTGGGGGGACCCAGTAGAAGAAAAAAGTACATCTGATAAAACATTGTTCACTCTCACCCTTTGTGACCTCACTGTTAAAAAATCCAGTAACCAGCAGATCAGTCCAGTATCAATGTTATAAGTGTTCTTCAACCTGTCTGCTAAAACATGGGGCTGAATGCAGTTAAAAGCGGAGGAGAAGTCAATAAATAGTAGACGGACAAGGCACTTGGCCCCCTCAAGATGTTTAAAAACCATGTTTAAAAGTATCCCTATTGCGTCGTCCACACCTCTGCCCGACCTGTAGGCAAACTGGAGAGGGTCTAACTTATCCTGTACAGTGTCCAAAAGTGCATCCTTCACTAGCCTTTCAAAAGTTTTCATGACAAGAGATGTAAGTGCCACTGGTCTGAAGTCACTGAGGGTCTTAGGAGTTTGAATCTTAGGCACAGGAACAATTATTGAGTCCTTCCAAAGACAAGGGACCCTATGCAGCTGTAAGGACAACTGGAAAATGAAGCAGAAAATGTCTGCCAGCTGGACAGCACAGTTCTTCAGAACACGACCCCCGATCCCATCGGAACCTGGACTTTTCCTTTCTTTTACACCACAAAAGAGTTTCAAGACCATGAGTTTATCAGTGGGCACAATATTATTCACAGGATTTAAATCAACATTTTTAAAAACAGACATCTCCTCACTAAAATCATGGATATTAAAACGATTGTTAAAAACATTCAGTTCATTAGAAAAGTCCAGGTCGGTTTTTCCATTCTGAGTAATGGAAAGCTTTGTGGACTGCAGCCCCATTATGGTTTTCACGCCCTCCCATGCAGGACGTGAATTTCCAGTACGCAGCAAGTTTTCTACTTTGTCTTTATATACACGCTTGGCAAGCTTGAGTTCACTCTTCAACTGTTTAGATAGTACCCTGTGCTGTAGCATGCCCCCCTGAATAAAACTAATGTGCCTCTGATTAATTACGCTTTTTACTGATTTGGAGACCCAGGGTTTATTATTTGGATAAATGAAGATAGCTTTTTGGGAGATGATCATTTCCTCACAAAAGGATAGTATATAGGCAGACACAGTTTCTGTCAATTCATCTAAGTCCGGACAAGCGTTTTTAAACATCCCAATCAGTGACAGTGAAACAGTCCTGAAGACAATGGACGGAATTTTCTGTCCATACCGGAACAAATCTTCGTTCCGTCTTGTGTCTCTTCAGGACCGATTTGTACGTCGGAACTAAATAAACAACATTATGGTCAGATGTTCCAAGAGATTTGTAAGCCCCCTTAACCGTCCCAAAACAAAAGTCCAGGCACTTTGAGTAACGAGTCGGACAAGTGACATACTGATAAAAATTACAAAGAGACTTCCCCGGTTTACAGAGATTAAAATCACCCATAATTAGGATCGGTGCATCCGGCACAATCCCCTGTAGCCGCTGCACAGATCTAGTCATGGCTTGAGTGGCCCTGTCAACGTTAGCCTTCGGGTTAGCCTAGCCTTTTGAAATGTTTAAAGGCCCACTGAAGTGCTTTGAAATGCACAGCATTATTCAATGTGTTGAAGTAATTTCTCCTGAAACAGGGAGACAGGGTGGGACATATCAGACAGCTCCTCCCCTTTTTGAAATAGCCAATAGCATTTAGTTTATATCAGCTCGGCTAGACCCATTGAAAGCCGCAGTTTCCTCCTAATCTCTGACCATTTCTTCTCCGTGTCGCTGTAAAATATATAATTCTGTGCAGAATTCAGATATGTTTTGTGGTCTGCGGTGACTCGATCATATGATCCGCTCTGTTGCCATCGTGTCTCTGGACCGGAGCAGACTGCGTGCTCACTGTGGCGGTTCGATTGAAACTAACCTGAGACCAGTCTTTATTCACCTCAATGGAAAGCATATTTGCACCGTCTGAATCGTTCCCTATCCCCTATACAGTGCCCGATCACCACTCAATTTTAATCTGGTCCTAGGAACGTCTAAAATCATCTGACTTGATAAACTTAGAGTCCTTGGTGGTTTATGTATATGAAGAAGATGCTCCAAATATGAAGGTGCCAAGTTGTGTAACGCTTTATAAACTAGAATCAATAATATAAAATCAATCCTATTTAATTGGCATGCTCATGCACTTCATGAGTTTAATGAAGTGAGACTTAACGCATACCTGTTAAAAGTCTGGCAGCAGCGTTCTGGACCAATTGTAGACGATTTAACAGAGATTGGCTCACACCCAGATACAAAGAATTACAATAATCTAGTCTAATAGAGATGAAAGCATAATCTTCTCAAAATTACTAGATGACAAAAATGGTGTAACCATTTTTTGCTTTGGATCTCAGATAAAAGAAACAGGATTTGACCTCAGAATCTGTTGATCAAATTTCAGAGAGTCATCAAACTACACTAAGATTCTGTACCACAGATTTACAATAGAGGGTCAAATAACCCAAATCGGAGAATTTTGGGGGTCATGAGCACCAAACCAGATTATTGCTTTCATTTAAATTTAAGAAATTTAGTGACATTCATGATATGGTACTCAGAATTTTTCCTCTGTATTTAACCCATCCAGTAGGTACACACACATTAGGAATAGTAAGTGAACACACACACACACACACACACACACACACACCCAGAGCAGTGGACAGTCATTTTTGCTGTGGCACCTGTGGAGCAATTGTTTGTTGAACAACTTATTTAAAAAACGAACACAAACTTCAGCTTCATAAAAAACTACCTAAAATGACAGAAACCATCATTAGAATTGTTTTTATTTGAAGTGTAATTTGATTGTTTAGTTTGTCTCACGTACCATTAGATTAGACGGAGAGAGCGGTTTATGAGCTTTACTGCATTGGGCGATCAAAACGTTTTGGCTTCACTTTTCAGGACGTGTGCAGCAAAAAAAAAAAAAAAAAAAAGCAAAAAAAAAACTTCAATTTTGGTGGGCCAAGAAGGAGTCTTGCTGAGTAGATGTTATTTGCACCTGTTCTGGTTAAGAAGAGTTTTTTGGTCAAGGGGTCTTTACTTGACTCCTATGGCGGATGGTTTTACTCGCTAAAAACTGTAAAACAAAAGCTGGAACCCGCCTTTGAGTTTAATGGGCAAAAAACGAATTAATAGGAACCTGCGTGCCTCGTGGAACTTGGACAGTCTGGTGTCTTGTGAATCTCTTGACCAAAACATGGATGTCTCCGTGCCTGAATCCGTAGAAGCCTCCCTTAGATCACAAGATAAGTTTGAAAAGGATTTCGACACATGTGCTACACCCAGCAAAAGTCCTCCTGGAAAATAAGAAAAAAGCTGACAGTGATGTATTACTTACTGAGATATTCTACGCAATTCAGTCCCTGAACTCCAAGCAAGACGAATTTTTAACTCACATCGAGAGCTCAATTGAGATCACAACTGCGGCTGTGAACTCTTTGTGTGACACCATCAATCGACTCCTTTCAGATGTTGCCACTCACGGCAAACAGATCGGTAAGGCTGAAGCTTCGATACAACATATGCAAATGTCAGAACGATCACCATCAATCATCTTGCCAGGGTGGTCCCGCGAAATAAAGACAAGCTGGAGGAGGCTGTGGATGTGGTCCATCGTGTAGGCAAACAACGGCCGGATGGCTCGCCACGACACATCATCATTCGATTCGCCACACGGAGGTACCGCGACAGCTAAGAATTCTATCTACCTCAGAGAGAACGCTCTCTATGTCAAGGGATCTCTCTCTCCAAAGCGGACATTGAAAGTTGGAATAAACTTTGGCCCCTTGTCTTGGCGGCACGGAAGGAAGGAAAGAAGGAAAGGAAAGGAAGTTCAGCGGTCCCTTTGCTGTTATCAATAACAAGAGAATCGCTGCCAATTCAGCACAGCATCCGTAAACTGACTACAAGTTTCTAACTGCGTGTCAGGTTCAATTAACTTTTTTCTGCACATGTTTGCCCAGTTCAAATGGTTGACACTCTTCTAAGGGCTTTTCGACCTTATTCTACTGATTCCCTGATCCTTCTTAAAGGAAACAGCATTACAGAACTTCCAAGTTAGGTGTTCAAAACACTTTGTGGTGGTCATTTTCCTTTTCTTTCTTTTACCCCTAATTTTTATCATACTTTTATTTGTTAATGGACAAATTCAACCTGTTGAACATTGTTTCTTTAAAGGTGCATTGTGTATTTTTAGCGACATCTAGCGGTTCGGTTGCGAGTTGCACTAAGGGCTCAGCCCACTGCTCACCCCTCCCTTTTGAAGAAGCTACGGTGGCTAAAACTGGACAAACATATCGTCGTCTGAGACAGCAGAGAATAGCCAGAGTAAGCCAAGAGTGTGTAACATTGTCACTGTTTCTGTACCACAGTCCATTATAAACCACATCATGGATAAAGTTTACAAAGCCATAGTCAGGTGAGGATCAAGGGTCTTAATATATAATATAATAATAGTAATCAGCTGTTTGTCTTACAAACGTAACCAGCACATTTCTCCCCACATAGCAAACCCATAATACAGCGAGGGAGAAGAACCACATGAAACTATGCAACTATATATTTTTTTCTAACAGGGTAGTAAAAGTTTAGCTGGCTAAATATGAGCTGTTACTGTGGCTGAGCTGGTTAAAGCGTAAAGCCTTGTTTAAACTCGACGCGTCCGCATGAGCCCAAAGGTGCGCGCGGCAAAAATGGCATGATTGTAACAGCGCGCGTGGCTCCGCATCCCCTAGACACCGTTTACTACTCACAATAGGCTTTTTTTCTCTGATTTTGAAAACTCTTCGCGATCGACTTAAAATGCTTCCAAGATCGACTTGTCGACCGCGATCGACGGGTTGGTGATTCCTGTAACATACTGTTTTATGGTTATGTACGGTTATACGGTTATGTAGATATAAATGTCTCATTCTAAGGTAATAAAAACATTACGGTTTATTAAGTAAGTTCTTTATACACCACTGAAAACATAGTTATGGATGTCATATTGCATTTCTGTTAATAGATACTCAAAACTATTACACATTGCACCTTTAAATGTGTGGGGCTTAAGAGATGACATTAAAAGAAAATCAATTTTTCTGTTTTGTAGATGTTATAATGCAGATTTTATTTTCTTGCAAGAGACTCATTCAGCTGCTTCTGATTCAAAATTTTGGAAAGCTCAATGGGGTGATATGGTTTATTTTAGTCATGGGTCAAATAATTCAGCTGGTGTTCTTGTTTTAATTCATAAGTTTAAAGGAGATATTGATAATTCTGTGTCCTCCCCGGAAGGCAGATGGGTTATTCTAACTGTTAAATTAGATAATGCTATCTTTGTTATCTGTAATATTTATGGGTTTAACTCACTCACTATGAATAATTCCTTTTTCACTGACATTTCTCTTATTTGATCTCAATTGCTGAAAACAACCCCTAATGATAAGTTAATAATCGTGGGAGATTTTAATGAAGTCCCTGATGATTTAAAGCTCCAGTCTGCAAGTCTGGCAGATTGAGTGGACTTAGGCAAAATTTAGAATGTTTACAACTCTCATGCCCCTCCCCCACTATCAACGAATACCCTCCCACCGAGTTTGTGCTCGTCAGTGCTTGTGCACCAGATATTCTGTGAACGCGCCCGTCTCATCAGCATCCATTAACACCATGGAGTATTTTGTTATTGTTGTTTTGTTATTTTGGAGTAGATTTTTACGAAATGGATTACCCACCAATTAAACGTAAATAAACACCATTGTCTGTCTGAAACGCTATTATTGCTGTATGGTATATGCGGCAGACATGGTCATTGTACATTGTTCTATTGCTTATATAACAGAGCTAACGTTAGTCAGATAGCACATACAATAACAGTAGCTTTACTACTGTTCTTACTCTCGTAAGAAAGATAGAGTAGCAATGATTCTTCCAAAAAGCCGAACTTCATCCCTTCATCTGGACATGTTTATCCACCTAACGTTACATTCACACGGATTTCAGTGCAAACAAAGCTAACGAACCTGCCCAACAAGTGCTAACATTAGCTATTCATACCAACACATTTGGGCAAACATACTTAGATTACTAACATAACACTAAGAAATTAAGTAACTGGTTGATAAAGCACAATTACCTGTCGAGAAGAAATGTTGCAAGCTCTGCATCCAGCTTGAACCCAATTAAATCACGTAATCTCCACCTTTCAAATGCCGATCCGATGTTGATCCTGGTTTTATTACGGGCACGGTCGCTTCCTTTCTTTACTTCTCTCTTTTCAGCAGGTGTTCTCTTTTCCTGTGTTGTTTTTGACCTCCTAGCTCTTGAGGTTAACCGAGGAATTGGAATCTTTTCTGCCATCACTCTTCCTTACTGCGCGAACTTCAGGCGTGTGCATGTGATTGTAACGTGCGCGAGGGGTGGCGTGTGCACGACCTGTGATTGACAGTCAGATCTCACACCCCCCTGCACTGATTGTCATAGTTACTGAGGACAGGAAGCAAACGCGAGTTAACAATTTATTTAGAGAAAGTACAAAGTCCAGAACAGTAAGTCGGATGGTGAACAGGTGACGCAGGGACTTCGACGGTCAAATCCGGTGAAGTGCAGACAGACGGTGAGACGACAAAATCCACAAGGAAGACGACGAACAGGAACACCAGGCAGGAACACGAACCAGACGACCAGACAGGGAAACATCAAACAACGATCTGACAAAGATGAGAGAAAGTGGTGAGTATAAGTAGCATGGTGAGATCGACTGCAGCTGGTGAAGTGATGATGGGCAGCTGGAGCGGATCAGGTAATGACATACAGACACGCCTCTTACACACGCCTCTAGCACACGTGTACTCATACAACAACATAAACACAAGACAAGAAGGAACCAGTGAATACGTCTACCGTGACACTGATTGGACCCGATGATCCGGGAGCGGTGGATTTTTGCAAAACAAATAACACACTCCAGGTGGAGTTAGAAGCTCGGGTTTTTTTCTAAAACCACTTTATTTATGTTGTTCTGTTGGATTATAGTGTAGATGTCACTGAATATGATCAAAAAAAATGTTGCCGACGGCAGCTTTAATGGATAGGTTTCCAAGGAAAGTAAGACCCCACTCTCAAAGCTCTAATATTATTGATTCCTTATGCAAAGATCTATCTTTAGTGGATTAGTGGCGCTACTTTTAATAGTAATTCATTTGAATATGCATGGAGCAATGTGTCAAAGTCTTTAAAATCGAGAATTGACCTATTTCTTATTTCATCCAGTCTGCCTCAACATGTTCAAGATATCTCCCATCATAATGCTCCGTTTTCAGATCACCTTCTGACTGAGTTGTCTTTACAGACTGTTCATAAACCCAGCTGCCGACGTGGATATTGGAAACTTCACAACTCTATCTTAGAAGATAACATTTTTACAAAAAATATTAAACCGTTAGCCACTAATATCTTTAATTCAGAGAAATCAGATTATGCATCTAAATGGGAGTTATTTAAATTCAAATCCAGAGAATTAGCTATTAGGAGAAGTGAGGAATTAAAAAAGACAGAGATTGCATAGAAACAGAACTATTAAACAAAATTGATACTCTTTGGAAAGTTCAGACACTCTCAAACGCAGGAAAAAGTGAGCTTCAGTCCTTAAAACTAAAACTTGATGACTTGTATATTAGCAAGGCTATGGAGCTTTTGTGCGTTCAAGAGCTAGATGGATAGAAAAGGAAGAGAGGAATACTGCCTATTTTTTTTTTTTTGCCCTTGAAAAAAGGAATTTTAAGAGAAATTCTTTGTCTGCATTATATATTAACGACACCTTATGCAAGAATCCCAAACTAATTTCAGATTTTGTCAGCTCCTTTTATGAAAAACTTTATCAGTCTAACATTCATTATGACTTTTGTAAATCATTTATTAATGACATTCAAGATTTTATTCTGTTAATTAGTAATGACTTCAAAAACCTTTGTGACTCCGACCTTAAGAAGGAGGAATAACTGTCAGCTCTCCAATATATGAAAAAGGGTAAGAGTCCGTGTCCAACTGAATCAAATGGGCTTTCTACTAAATTTTACCAACACTTTTGGAAGGTATTGGAAGATCCGCTTTTTCTTATTGTTTAATGAATGTATTAACAAAAAGGATTTGGTCACAACTATAAAACAAGGATTAATCTCCCTGATTCCTAAACCAGACAAAGATGCCCAAAATATAGAGAATTGGAGACCTATCACTCTTCATAGATGCCACCTACGTCACTACCAAAAAGAATGTCGCCATATTTACGACCGATCTCGTAAAGTTGGGATTTTTCTTTTGTCCATTATTATCTGCCCCAGACTTGCCCCAACTTTGCCTTCCATGATATATATATATATATATATATATATATATATATATATATATATATATATATATATATATATATATATATATATATCTTGTGCATAAACCCTCCCCATACAGTGGGGATCGCTTGAAGGCTTTCAAGAGTACCAATGCATATATCAATATGCTGTGGCAAGATGGGTAAAAGACGTAAAAGTGCGGCACCTGGCCACCAAGGATTTGTATTTAATCATGGGAAATTTTGGTATTACAAAAGAAAAATTCAAATGTATGATATTTGGGGGTAGTTTGCTCTGACTAGGTAGCGAGTTGTTAGCTAGCTAAGTGGCTGACAGCTGGTAGCTTGCCAGCTGTTAGCCACCACGGTACACGGCTAGCTGTCATTAATCTGGATTAGGCCTGTCGCGATAGTCAATAAATCAATTAATCGCACGATAAAAAAATTATTTCCATTTGCATGATTGTTTGTTTTCCTCGTCTCTCTCTCTCTCTACCAAAGAGACGGGATGACAACTCTGTTTAAGACATAACCGACATATTTTATATGAATACTCTCCAAAACGGACATTTAAACATAATGTTGTGTGTATTTGTCCATTCAGACACGAAACAGAGCTGCTACTCGCGCGCTGTATAGGGGTCTATGGCTGCACGCTTCGGGTCGGGTGTGTGCGCACAGAAAGATGAGACATGATACAATATGAGACATTCATACAATATGAGACATTTATTCTATCCTTTTCTTTTGGTATAGAATAAAATACCAGTTCGGGGTTCCTCTTTCGGCCAACTGCACAACATATTGCAGGCATTACTGAGACTGTCGGTCGTAAAGATGGCGGCACAAAACTACAGTGACGTCATGTGACCCGAACAAATTAAATATAGACTATAAATTGTTTGCACTAGTGTATGCAAAAAGATTAAAATAACAGCACGCACTTTTAACAAGTGTTTTTTGTGTAATTCACTTTGTATAATGATGATAATCCGCACTTCTTGTACTGTCATTAATTCAGCTCTTACAATGATTTTCTGGAGTGAAACAGATGATTCACCTTTTGTGTGAAGTACAATAAACTCCATAAAACTCATTAGTAAAGTTTTGGCCATCATTTGGACGGGGTCCGCTAAAACAGGCTTGAATGGATGATAACATAAATTATGACAACTTAAGTTATAACCGTTATTGAACTAAACTATACCTCTATCTCCATGCAACATATTATCTGGCTATGTAGGCATTATTGTCCAACTCCGATTCAAACTGAACACCACTAGTACAGTTTCTGACATTTTCAGGGCTTTGAAATTGTCCCGACACCAGAGCACAAGCTCTTGAAGCTCCGCCCTCTTCTTGAAAGGTGTCAGCAGCTCATTTGCATTTAAAGGGACATACACAAAAATACCTGTTTTTGCTCACCCCTAAAAAGTATCCATTTTAACATGCTTTAAAAAATTATCTGTCGGGTATTTTAAGCTAAAAATTCACATACACACTCTGGGGACATCAGAGCCTTATTTTACACCTTGTAAAAAGGGGCATAATAGGTCCCCTTTAACCAGCAGGTGAGCTCTGTGTGCAGAGTTTAAACTCTTTGAAACCTCATTTCCAACAATTATGGCTCAGTTGATTTAAAGTCTCGAAAAGTGTCATTTCTTCATTCACAATCGAGTGGTGCAGGTATGACATCACTTTGTAGGCCAATACGCGGAAGCAAGTTAGCATTTTAGCACTTCCGGTTCCATCGTCCCAAAGTCAATGTTTTTTAGTTTTTATTTAATGGGGTTTTGGGTAAATGGCTGAAAGTCTGTGGTGAACACAAGCTCAAGACACTTTCAGGTTTTATTCTATGACATAAAATTCATCAACACCCCACTCCTGATTTTTGAAGCTGTTAAGTGTCATGAAAAAGGCGGTTGTCAACAAGTAGCAACATGGGACTACAGAGGCTGTCGAGGAGATTAAATGTCATCACGCTGAACAACTAAACTCTGTTCGCTTTACAGTTACATTTGTTTCATGAGACATGTTCTTAGAATTGTATTTTATTTTATTTTAAAAACGTTTAATGTGTTTGGTCTCAGGTTGTCATGTTTGTAAGGGGGTATACTTTTTCTTTTCATTATAGCCTACAAATGTGTCATTAAATATTTATCATTTATAAAACTGATCTGAGGTAAAAATCAATTGGACACTGGTTTATTGGTTCACAGAGACCATCGCCCCCTAGTGTTCAACCATTTAAATTTTGAAACAGTTGACGTAACAAAGCCTCGTTTACTTAAGTCACGTAATTTTGGAAGTTTGATGTGTGCTCCGAATCACTAGGTTCTAAACAAATGATTCTCAGAAGCTTCACGAAGCCTGTTTCGAAAACTCCTCAACCCCTAGTGGAAAGTGTTTTTGAAATACCCAAACACGCGGTATTTGGTGGATGAATTCTGCTACTGCGTGGGTAAGGAAAGTTTCATTGAAGGCTAGATTTTACTGAAGTAAGAGAGAGAAGTGTGCCAGGTTCAGTTCCTGTGGTAAAATACAATGGAAATGGCACATATTATAAAGTCACCACGGCTTAATGACTATTGGTTTGTGTACAACAGTCTACTGAGTGGTGTACACAGATATATTAATGTACCTTTCAAGATAAATGTTTATCAAAATCAGAATATGTCTAATTTCATTTAATTTAATTTAGATATGCATTGAAGGAAAATGCTTTTTTAATAAATCGGTCTTGGGTTAGTGGTCTTGTATTCAAATTCACAGCCTTTGTGTTTGCACACCAATATTAATGTTTAGATCAAGCATCAGGGAATATCTGACTATAGTTTTTGTTCTGTAACCAATGTCACTTATATATATAAAAATGATGATCTCACATGAGGTGTTAAAACAAGTAGCGTATGTTGAATGTGGTCTGTGAGTGTGACTTCCGCATATAAAATCACCCTCTGTTGGTTTCAAAGTACAGTTCCATCTTAAAGCCTTTGTGAAAGCAACCATATTTCATCAGGTAATGCCTTTTAGTTGCGGAAACGACGCAAAGATCATACAGCATCTTATTTGTAAGTGTAATGTATTGTATATCTTGATAGATTTATTGCACTTGATCAAGTACACAATGTTTCCTAAGAATCCTGTTTTTATTTGATTTGATTTTGTTTGATTTATTTATCTCACAGGTCTACTAGTATGGTGTCAAGCTGTAGAAACAGAACTTACAAAATTGGGACAAAATGTGACTATAAACTGTGATCTTGGTGAAAAAGAGATTTATTGGATGGTGCTAAAGCCACCAAATCGCCCAGTTATGATATTAAGGTTATTTTCAACTTCTCCAACTCCTTTTTACTATGATGTAGGATTCAGACTTAAATATTCAGTGCAACCTAAATATTGTCTATTCATAAAAAATGTCACTGTTGACGAGTTAGGCATTTATTACTGCATGACCACTGAAGCACCTCCAAAATTCAGCAACGGCACCAAACTACACGTTATTGGTGAGTGAGCTTCAGTGATCAGACCATTTGGAAATGACCTTTGGTTAATTAAATTTATGGCTATTTTTTACAGAACCCACTCATTTAACTGAGTTCCAGAACAACACTGTTGAGCAGAATCACACCGTGGTGAATTATATTGAGCAGATCCAGAGACCATGGAGCATTATTATCCTCATATCTGGCCTGATGCATGGTGTTCTGGTCATTGTCGTCATTGGTGAGTTCATTTCATTAATTTAATTTAATTTGATTTAATCTATTTCTAAAATATGACCATAATTCTCCTCTCTTGTAGGTAGTGTATGTTGCTACTCTGGAAAAAATGTAAAACATCAAGAGGCAGATTTACAACGGACTCGTTTCTTGCCTTTGGAACAACTTCTAGAGCCAAAGACAGTGGTAAATTATGCAAACCATACATTTATATAATTTTTCATTACTTTTCATATTATTTTTATATTTGATGAATTTTATTCTTTATCACTGTTTGGATCATAAAACAGATGTGACATATGTACATTTATAAATGCTAATACTGGTTGTCCTGTTGCTCTTTCAGTATACTGAGGTGGTCTTTTCCTCAATATGTGAAGATTTTGAACAGAACCGGTGCTTTTCTGCTACAGCCCAAATCATAAACAGAAACAATTGTACATGACCTTATATCAACAAGTCACCTTTGTTTTAAATATAAAAGTTTATGACATGCTTATCTGTATAATTAATAAAAAGATATATATTAAAAAAGAGCTTTTCCTTTTTCTTTTTTCTTTTTTTGTGAAAATCGAAAACATCTACCAACTAGACGATGGCTAGTCAAACTCTTCTCTGCAGAGCAAACGTAGGCAGTGTGGTTGGCCTCAAAGAGTTCAGACAAACTCAGTCATTGTTTCCACACTGGTCACCTGATCGCCAGTGAATTGCAAAGCCTGGTGGTTTAATCTTTAACAGTGTGTATATATATATATATATATATATATATATATATATATATATATATATATATATATATATATATATATATATATATATATATAAAAATATATAAAAAAAAAACACTCACTGACTGCACTACCATTCTTTTTCCATTGCAGGTTAATCGTATTACGCGATATGTCTAAAGCAAAAGTGAACTCTGCTAAAAGAGTAAACCACCATTCTAGAAAAACATGATATCATATGAGTCATTTATTGTCAAGTGACCAACTCAGAGGAACTGATGATTAGATGTACACTTTATTTGAGCTAAACCACACTGTTTACACTTCTGCTAAGGAGAGCAAAAGATTTACATGCACTGATTTAATGTCTATTATATTTTAGGAAATGCAATAAACTTCAACTTGAACAACTGTACCAACCAGCTTAGTAAAGCAAAGTGGTTATAAAAGAAAAAAAAAATCCCTTGTGTTTTGCTGTCCTTCTCACAACAAACCCACACTACTTACAGGAAGTCAGACTGAACTCTGACCACATTTTGGCCATTTTGAATGTCAAGAGTCAAGAAAACATGCTACCCCTGTACAGGTTACATATATTTAAACAATTAGTTATTTCAAAGTTTAAAGGGATAGTTCACCCAAAAATAAAAATGCTATTATCATTTACTCACCCACGTTCCAAACCTGCAAGATTTTTGTTCGTCTTCAGAACACAACTGAAGACCTTTTTTATTAAATCTGAGAGCTTTCTGTCCCTACGTTTATAGAATATACACAACTACCTCTTTGACACTTCAAAAAGTTCATAAAGTGATAATAAAACTAATACATAACTCGAGCGATTTAGTCCAAATTTTCTGAAGAGGCACGATCGCTTTGTATGATGAACAAATTTGATTTAAGCTTTTATTCACAAGCCCTCTTCCTATCTACTATAATGCAGTGCCGTCATTGGCTTCCAGGGGGAGACAAAAGCCATCATCTATCCATCCATACGTTTTCCAAACGACTTGTCCTATGTCACAGAGATGCTGGAGCCTATTCATAGGCAGGGAAACACTGTGAACGGTTAGCTAGAAGGATCTATCGAGTTCAGTTAACTCTTTCCCTGCCATTGACGAAATTTAACATAATTTATGAGACAATACTTCCCAGCCATTGAATGAATTTTCTAGCTTTCTGGATTTTCACTGATATACGGTAGGGGGCGCTATTATACATCTTTTGAAAGAGTACTGAATCTCCTGATCAATAGACATGTGAAGATTAAGAAACAAGCCGACACAGGAAGATGTGTGAAGCTTTGGGATTGTTGATGAATGCAATCTACTCCATCTTTGTTTTTGATTATCGTTCTGAATCCCATCCAGATATTTTACTTATTCTTTATTTTATTATATATATATATATATATATATATATATATATATATATATATATATATATATATATATATATATATATATTTTTTTTTTTTTTTTTTATTCTCAGCTTTTTGTTCAATATGTTGCTTTCAATATGATGCATTCAAATGTTGATAAAGAAAAGAATGCATGAGTTCAGTCACTGCGAGTGGAGACCCCATAAATGTGCAAAGCTATGAGTGAATCCTACTTGTGGCAAAATACTTGACAGGAAAAAACATTACACTTTTTCCAGACAATATCTTCAATTTACCTTCATATTACAGTGTTTTTGAAATCAGCAGCATACAAGTTTGGAACGACATGATGTTATAGTAAATAACAATAGAATTTTAAAGTCACTATTTAATCAAAATTTGCAGTTCTTATGTTTTAATGGAACATTGCAGTATTTACAGTGCCTCCGGACAGTATTCACAGCGCTTCACTTTTTCCACATTTTGTTATGTTACAGCTTTATTCCTAAATGGATTAAATTCCTCAAAATTCTAAATTCTACAAACAAAACCCCATAATGACAATGTGAAAGAAGTTTGTTTAAAATCTTTGCAAATGTATTAAAAATAAAAAAACAAACAAAGAATCATATGTAGATAAGTATTCACAGCCTTTGCTCAATACTTTGTTGAAGCACCTTTGGCACCAATTACAGCCTCAAGTCTTTTTGAGTATGATGCTACAAGCATGGCACACCTATTTTTGGGCAGTTTCTCCCATTCTTCTTTGCAGAACCTCTCAAGCTCCATCAGGTTGGATGGGGAGCGTCGGTGCACAGCAATTTTCAGATCTCTACAGAGATGTTCACTTGGGTTCAAGTCTGGGCTCTGGCTGGGATGTCTCTGTACATCTTTCCCTCGATCCTGACTAGTCTCCCAGTTCCTGCTGCTGAAAAACATCCCCACATGTACCAGTACATTCTGGGCAAAACCAAGGTTATTGCTGGTGTAGCTGATAGGGAGGCCAGAATGAATTTTAAATTAATGAATTTTAAGATGGACAAGAGTGGAGCAACAAAAGACATAGATCCCACTTTAATAAGTGATGCTGTCCACACTTGATGTTGTGCGGCGCGACAGTAAACTGATGTCATACTCTGTTTCTGATGTACTCCAAGTGCTTGCGCTGACACAAAGGACAAATGAATTTGCAAGGGTCACTTTGTCAGATCTAGTTTAGACAGCCTCAAGCTGTGGCAGCGTGACACGGCAACGGTCACGTTCAGGTAGTAAGGTAGTAATATGCACCCTTTACGGGTGGATAAAATATAAAGGTACGGTGTTCCCTTGAGCTTACCACCCCAGTGACAAGCTGATGTACCCCTAAAATATTTTTTTTTCTCTTATAGTGTGTATTGTAAAAATAAAAATTGCTTGTTTTCTTTCTGTGTAACAGGTTAGTGGGTCTTTGACAGATGGCTGGCACTGAATTTGTTTGCTATGACAGGCATATAGTTGAACAGGAAACAAGTTCAGATAACGATCACATTATGCAGTCTATGCACTTTGGTAAAATTTGTTTTGGTAATTCATCTGGAAAGCTATTAATGTATACCTGCTGTAATGCACAATAAATCGAATGGCATCTATTGATGTTACTGCTAGTGCCATTTTGAAGTCGGGAGATACTCTTATGTCAGTTGTTCTCCAAGAAGGCACCTCGCTACTTTCGCAGTCCATCTCATAACATGTCAATCCACCTTCTCTTCAACACCACCAACTCTGAAACGATCAATGTTACTGACACAGACGTGAGTAGTGGTGCTGGAAGGATCACACGGGCTCTGATCCTCTGCATTTTCTTACCGATTGGCATCTCTGGAAACCTCTTGATCATCTGGAGCATCCTGACTCGAACCCGCCACCGTTCCATCACCACCCTCCTGATCCTAAACATGGCCTGCGCGGATGGATTCGTGATGCTTTTAATACCCTTTTTCATTGTTTATTTAGTAAAACACACCTGGATTTTTACCCTTCCACTGTGCAAGATTCTGTTGTACCTCTGCAGTGCCAACATGTACGCTTCAATATTTTTGATAACGCTGATGAGTCTGCACAGGATGGTGGCTGTCGTCTGGCGGAAACATGCTGGTGTCCTGACAGACCGGAGGGTGATCATTCGGGTGTTGGTGGCACTGTGGATTCTTGCGCTCTGTATGTCAGTACCTAATTTGGTTTTCTGGACCACTTTCAGGAGTGAGCAAGAGCCAAAGATTGTAACATGTGCTTGTAAACATTCACAGCCACGAGATGTAAGTTACATTTGCCTGATAAATATTTTTCAGTAATTACTAAAAAGAGTAAATCGCAAAAATTTTAAATCATAGTAACTGTCTGTATGAGCAAGTAACTATAAAAGTAGTAATGCTACTAACTTAATTGTGACACAATACCTCAGTTGTTTAGTGTAACTTTTCCAGTAGCTACCTATTTTTGGTAGTGGTTGTGTTTATTTAGCATTGTTTAATTATATAGCCTAACAACTGAGCTTGCTGATGCTATGGAACCTTTTAGTTTCTGTGTCATAGAAGGGTAAGCATACGGTGATACTTTGTCTTTTCCCAGCCAGAAGACATAAATCAATGTCAATGACACAGTAAACATCCACTCCAATAATAGACACATGTAGGCCTAATATAAAAAAAAAGATCTTTATAGAATGAACAGACAAACTCTATATCTGAAAGGAAATCATGTCAAATGATTCTACACATGATATGACCTCACTCTGTTTTAGGCGATACTGCAGCACTGTTTGGAAATTCTGTTGGGTTTCTTGATGCCGTATGGGCTGATCATAGGCAGCTACGTGTGTATCCTACGCAGAATTCGCAAGACCCGGTTTCGTAGGCACATCCGAAGTGAGAAACTCATCCTGGTGATTGTCATCACCTTCGGCCTGAACTGGCTCCCATTCCATATCATGAATATGGTGGAGGTGCGTGTAACAAAACCCCTCAAAGGGTCCATGGCTTCAAAGAGTTTGAAAACTCCTGGTTTTAAAGAAATCAATCTCATTGTTTTTCCTGGACAGGTGGCTGGTGCTGTTCTCCCAGAAGATTCCCCTGCAAAAGCCAGGTGAGTAACTAAAACTAATGCCCTGTTTACACCTGGTCATGTAGATGAGGGAGACACATTTTTACACACCCGTTTACCCCTGGTGTTTTAATATGTCTATTTTGTCCACTGTCAACCACTTCTGTCCTGATTTTTTTGAGTAGAGGGACTATGAGCGGGTATAAGTATGTTTTGTTTTTTTTAGATCATGCGATCTAATTGACAAAATAAGCTTACGTAATTTAAACGTGAACGTGAATTCTCGTTTTTTGTCTTCAAACCAAACTTTCGGTCTTCAGCCGAAAAAGTTTAAATCCCGTCTGACTAGCCCGTTTCCCATAATGTTTACGCGTTAATTCGACAACATGAGCGTTTACTCTATGAAAGCTGTCCGATGTGTTTTCGACTACCTCTGGAAGTGGTTGAAAGTGGACAAGCAAAAAATATTTTAGACCCCATTTACACCTGTATTTAGCATCGTCCACTTGTGATCAGATCGACCAAAATGCATCCTAATACCAGGTGTAAACAGGGCCTAAAAACATTCACAGAGGGAAATGCCATTCTGGATCCTTTAATTGTGTTTTTAACTAATACCTAATTTAATAACTAATATCCTCATCCTCACAGAGTCAATCAAATCTGGACATCTTTCCGGGGCTTCGCCTCCACTTTCACCTTCATCAGTAGCTCTATAAATCCTGTTCTTTACACATTTGCTGGAAAGTCCTACATTAAACAGGAGGGCCTGGCCTTCATGGCACGGCTGTTTGAGAGCTCAGGGATCGAGTCCACACGAAAGATCCGGCAGAGTCAGAGCAATCGAGAACGAGAGAAGAAAGAAGAGGTTGACTATAATAATGAAATCTGATGGAATCCACTAGCGCTAATGCTAGCTTGTACATTAAAGTAGAGAAATTGAAAGGGGCCACAGCATAAACTTAGCAGGAACGTTCTGTCTTATTTGGGCTGTTTAGGGATATTTGTATTTGCAGAGTGCTTTATGCATTTGTATAAGTTAGACTGAGTGATTCTGTGCCCTTGAGAAGTGCACTTAACTAAATCTACAGTAGGCCTACCACTTAAAGTGTACTTGTGCTATATGCCGTTAAAATAAATGTCATCTGGTTTAATATTTAGTTATTTAATGGCATTTTAAAGCGTGGCTTAAGTATCCAAGTACAGCATCACTGTATACAGTATTCAAATATTTGGTTCAGGTGTTTATCCAGTAGAGGGCGCCACACAACACAACAGTGAGAAAAACACTAAACAACTCCTTTCTGTTCACTGTATTTCTATATCTTTAGTTCTGAGCATAACCTACACTGTATTCTGTCATATCTATGCTTAAAACAAAGAAGAATGACTTAATTGAAGTAGTATATTCTCATAAAAGTCATAACAGCTTAAACAGTTTGGATTCTTAGTTGAAGTCACCTTGAATTTATCTTTGTCTTTTATCTTCTTGAAAACATGACAAAAATATGGTACATTTGATATTCAAGGTGGCAAGGAGCACATTTGCATCTTTCCCAGAAGAATATGTACATGGAGGTGAATGTGATTTCGCCAAGGAGAAAGTTAAGTTTAGGGCTACTGTTAGGTTTAGGCTTGGGTTAACGTTAGGAGCTTGAACACCATCTTTATCAACCAATAACGTGTTTCCACAACGCGTTTTCATTCAGAGCCAGCGTCACGTAACTGAAAGCAGCAGAAACGGAGGAGCAGAGCAGTGAGAGGCGCTTGTCACTGCCCCGGCAAGTTTAAAAGGCATTGCACTAGTATTATTCATACTGTAACATTCGTTTGTTTGTTGTGTCAAATTGCAGTTTGTTTGAAATAACAAACCTGTTCACCCGAAGGAAAACTCTACGAAGTGCTATTAGAAGACATCCTGTCATAGCTTATTGGTACATAACAGCTACCGTAGATGCAACACGCATTTGAAAAAGGGAGGCGCTGGAGAGCATAGACATCATATAGATAGACGCCCTATCGACCGCTACTGCGTATTGGCGCAGACGAGCCGTGGGGCCGCCATCTTAAACCGGTCACCCGCTCCGCTCAGTGTAATCTGTTTGGCAGGTGCAATGAGCTGTCAGCGCATTTAATTAATCATATCTCACTGAATACCGAACTGATTTTCACGCGGGTTTTTTTTGCTGCAAAGGTCATACACGTAGCTACGATACAGGACACATTATTTTTGTTCACAAAATACAACCAATAGTACGGTAATGTTAAATGTTAAACCTTACTTGTGAAAAGTAATCCCCGGGTGATGGTCTGCCGATTTGAGCAGGAATATGCTGCAAGAAGATATTTTGAAGAATGTCGATAGCCAAACAGTTGATAATAGCCATTGACTTCCATAGTATTTATTTTTTTTCCTACAATGGAAGTCAATGGCTACAATCAACTGTTTGGTTATCAACATTCTTCTAAATATCTTCTTTTGTGTTCAGCAGACGAAAGAAACTGGTTTGAAACAACGTGAGAGTGAGTAGCCTAAATGATTTTCGTTTTTGGGTGAACTATATCCTTTTAATGAAAGATGCAGACGTGTTTGGCTTCTTCAAAAAGCAAGGAACAAGACAGTATTGCACTAATGCATTGCACTATGAACGGAGTAAAGTTAAGTCTCTGTTAAAGTGCCTCCTTGGCTTTATTAGTTACCTGAAACATTACAGAATCAATGAATTTACATATTGTTAAGGTAAATATAAAAACCTTAATACATTATCCTATTAATTTCCTGATTCCTCCGCTTCTGTGGATGTCCCCAGTCCCCACCAATCTCAAAATCAAACCTACGCCCTTAAAGAGAAGTATAAACATATACCATTTCGATGATTACATGCCTATGAAGTTTGACTTTTTGCACCATTACAATACTTCTAGGCAACGAGTCATCATATCTTCCTCTCCATGAAACATGTTAATGCTCAGTAGTACACACATTTGGTTCTTTAATGTATTTGCATTTTACTAAAATGGAAATTGGACTGAAATTCATTTTCTATGGGCATATATGCGGCTGATACAGGTAGTGCATCCCACATTTTTCTACGCTAACATTTTAATATAACGTTATAGTCATGGACTTTAGAAAAAAAATTTTTTGAGGAGGTGTGGTAATGCACTATAGGCTCCTGTGGTGCGGCCTAGCTTTTGTCCTTAATGGCTTTTTTTCCTTGCATTACTTTTACTTTTATACTTTAAGTAGTTTTGAAACCAGTACTTTTACACTTTTACTTGAGTAAAAAGCTTGAGTTGATACTTCAACTTCTACAGAAGTCTTTTTAAACCCTAGTATACTTCTACTTGAGTAACGAATGTGAATACTTTTGACACCTCTGCGCTAATGCTAGCTTGTACATTAAAGTAGAGACATGGAAAGGGACCACAGCATAAACTTAGCAGGAAAGTTCTGTCTTATTTGGGTTGTTTTTGGATCTTTGCATTTGCAGTGTGCTTTATGCATTTGTATAAGTTTGACAGAATTGTGTGCTGACAAGTGTACTTGTGTACTAAATCACTTACAGTGTACTTGTGCTATATGTCTTTAAAATGTCATCTGGTTTAATATTATGTTATATAATGTCATTTTAAAGCGTGGCTTAAGTATCCAAATACAGCATCACTGTATATAGTATTTTCAAATGACTTGGGCAATTCTTTTAGGAAGGTGACGATTTCAAATATTTGGTTCAGGTGTTTATCCAGTAGAGGGCGCCACACAACAGTGAGACAAAACTCTAAACAACTCCTTCCTCTTCACTGTATTTCTATATCTTTTCTAGTTCTGAGCATAACCTGCACTGTATATTCTGTTATATTTATGCTTAAAACAAAGAAAAATTACTTAATTGAAGAAGTACATTCTCAGAAAAGTAATAAAAGCTTAAAAAGTTTGGATTCTCAGTTAAAGTAACCTTGAATTTATCTTGATAAAAATATGGTACATTTGATATTCAAGGTGGCAAGGAGTACATTTGCAACTTTACAGTGAACGTGATTTCGCCAAAGAGGACGGTTCCTGAATCAACATTGTTGGTCCTGGAAAAACATCCTTATCAACCAATCAAATTTTAGGGTTGGGTTTAGGGCTACTGTCAAGGGGGTAATCCATCAGCCGAAAGTTGAAGCCTCGCGGGAGCCGCCATTGTAGCAGAACTTCACCTGCTGTTAATTTTGTCCATTATTTATTTCTAAATAAACACGACAATGTATAAAAGGCTCCATTACTTTGTATCTTACATTATGGCCCCACAGAAGCCGTTTTTGTTAAAAACAGGCTAACGATTGCGTCATAACCACGCGACTTTATGTCGCACAATAGAGACATTACCGTATAGACAGGAGGAGAAGCTTGCAGGCAATCTTTTACTGTCTATGAGGCAATCGGGGGGATATAGAGGCATAAGGTCAAGGGAGAAGCCCATAGATAGAGAGTCCATAAAAACAACAGGACAAATATTTCAACAACGTTTTTGAGGAATTAGGTGATTCAGATTTGTTTTGCCACAGCTACTAGAAGATGTACAACTGTCAGACTGTCGTCACGCTCAGTTTGAGCCTGCGCAGTCGCTCAGCCATCAGACAGGAAGTGCAATAATCAGGCTTCAGTCTTCTCCGTTGAAATCAATGGGGTCGCTGTGTCCATTTCTTTTACTGTCTATGGCTACTGTTAGGTTGAACACCATCTTTAGGGACCGTTCGGTATTTATGGAATGGACCACCGGAGGTAAATGGGGAGGGTCTTGTCTTTTTATTCTTTGTTGAGGGGAGGGTCATCCAACTTTTTTTAGTCTAGGGGGAGGGTCACCCAACTTTTGTATTCATGAAAACAGCAACATTTCAAAGTGGCTTGTTTGGTGCATATTTTTCAATGTAGCTCCATTTAGCTCTCTCAGCTGATCCAGGAATCAGCGGTGAGAAGTAGTACACAGGTGAATGTTTATTTTAGTACACTTCACCAAAACCACACTACATCATGTAAAGCAGTAAACCTTGAGATTATTACTTGTTACATTAGAACAAAATAAATGAATTTGAGAACATAACAGTAGAACCTAAATAAATTAATGATAACTTACATATTTTCTAATTTCACTAAACATTTTCATTTAGTTTCGAGAACATTTTTTATAAAGAAAATGGACCATAATTAAAAGGGCTTATGTCTGCTATTGTATGCTCATTTTGTATATTTAAGCAACTAGTAGACGCACAAAATGTGCCTGTGATGAGAAGTATATGCTCGGCCAGATTCAGCTCGAAGTCGTGCATCTTCGGATGCAGAGCCGCGCGCGCAGTTACAAAATCTGCCGTGCACACGCCAAGCGAAATGGGCACCTTCGCGCTCGTGCAGACGCGGCGTGTATAAACCAAGCTCGAGGCGCCAGAAGTGCAGCTGATAGAATGTGCGCTGTAGCGATACTACCATATTTCTTCAAAAGCAGATCGTGGAGACATTAAATAATCCACGATCAAAAATTGTGATAAGCACAAAAATAAAAACGATTGTTATCATGTCTGAAAACAAACACAAGTAACGGAGTTTACAAAACTGTATCGCATGCGTGCTACAGTGGTAGGCTACATTTATTCATCGCACAGACCAGTCTTTTCGTAGATATATTGGACTGTACAGGACCTTTTTAATGAACGATTTGTGTAGATCTAGGCATCGAGATACCTGAACATCTTTGCCAAGCGCAGACCAGTACAGAAGTAATCAATAAATTAACGGGGAGGGTCATGCCTTTTTTCACAATCATTTTGGAGGGTCATAGAAAAATGTATTGCTGGCGAAGGGAGGGTCAAGTCTATTTTGACTATAGATGTCAAAACTCCTCCGGTAGCCCCTTAAATAAAAAACGAACAGTCCCCTATCAACCAACAATTGTCCACTGATTTGAGGTCTATGGTTTGTGTGAGGTGTGGGGTTCTGGTTTGACTAGAATGTTGTTTCAAAGATGTTGATCCTGTAATGAGTCAGACTTGGTAAATGATATGCAATTCGAACATAATCATGAAGTAACACATAAAGAAATCAAAATAGATTCAATACTAGTAAACACAACATGAAGAAAGAACACTTGTGGTACAGAATTGTCAATACAGCAACATACTGACCGACATTTGTCCTTTAGCAAACAATGTTCCTTTTTTTGTGTCTCATTCTGTTATACATTTGAAATGCGTGTTCTGTTTTATTATCATGGGTTGCTTCTCATTTCTTATTTTTGGATCCTCGTTACCTTTCCTCGCTTCCTTTCCTGTAGGATATGAGGGAAGGCTGCAAGGAAAGAAAACGAGTACGGAGGAATCGAATGAAAGCTTTTTTATACATTGGAATACTTGATCACTCGAGAGTCACTTCACAGCGTCATCAGCAGCGCTCAAAGAATCTGCCCTTATGTTGTTGAAGTTTGTTTATTTAAGAAATTCATAATAAATACTAATAAAGCAAGATACCCTGTTGAAATATGTGAGATGTGTGGTTTATATAAACTGCAAAGGTAAAGTATAAATTAAATTGATTGTGACCAATGTGAAGGGGAAGGAGAATTTATACGTGCGTCACATTTAGTCAATAAAACACTTCAGCAAAGGAAACACCTGTGTATCCTCGCTCAAAACTCCTCTGGAAGCCTCCTCACTCCTCGATCCTCGACTCCTCGCGGTGCAATTAGAGAATTGAGATGTCCTTCAAGATGGCTGAGCTTGATTGGTTTCCGGGTCATAGGATGGAGGACGGAGGAGCGAGGAGACGAGGAGGGATTTTGAGAAGCATCCATGGTGTTTTGGTTTCCTTGTTTGCCGGACTGTGTTCCCTAGTTAGTTTCCCTGGTTATTAATTAGTTCCCACACCTGTTCAGTTTGACATTTATTACAATCCTCATGTATTTAAGGCCTGTGTTTCTCTAGTTCCTTGGTCTGGTATCGTCAGTGTTAAAAGTGGTTGTGTTTATGGTTTCCTCCTGCAATCTCATGAGTTTTCAGTGTGGATTTAATAAAGAGCGTTTTTGTTATCTACCCCTTTTATTGTGTGCTTAATGCAACAACAAACCATGAAAATAATAAAATGCAGTGCAAATGGCAAGAATATAACAGCAATAAATCAGATCGATATTTCAATGATCTTCTGCTAACTTGCGGTATGTTTGATGCATGGAAATATAAGAAACCAACATCAAGGCATTTTTCTGTAGCTCATCAGATCTATTCAAAGATTGACTTCATCTTTACAGACAAGAGAATGTCACCATTATTTAGATTATGTGAATACACATAGTCATAGAGTCCTGTAGTGATCACTCTCTGCTTTCAAAACAACATACCATCACAGGGTGTGTGGAGATTCAACTCTAGATTACTGGCTAATCAGAACTTTGTTGAATTCTATCTAATCAGATATATTACTTTCTTGAAACAAACCGTGCGCCGGGTATGACTCACTGTAACTTCTGGGAGATGTTGAAGACAAAATTATATCATACAGTGTGGGCATGATGGAAAAAAAAAAAAGAATGGAGTGGGTCAATCTGATAATCTCAAGGATAAACGATATAGATCAAGAGCATTCTCGATCTGCCACTGCTGCCCTATATAAGGAGAGAGGAGAATTACAGTCAGAACTAGATACCTTAACCATGAAGGCAGAGGAGAGGTTATATCTGAGATCTAAACAGCAAGAATTTGAGTATGGCAAAAAAAGCTAGCAAGTTGCTTTCACAGCAATTGAGACAGAAGAATGAAACTAGTTATATAGCAGAAATTTAGACGTCACAGGGAATACCCACAGACCAGTTAAGCATTAACAAGCAGTTTCATTTGTAAGAATTGATTTTCCTGTTAAGACAAAAACTGAGATAAAACTACTCCTGCAATAAAGCAATAAAATGCCCCTAGACAGAAGATCACAAATAAAGACCACAGGACATTCCAAACGTTTCTCCTTCCTTATCTCTGCACCCCCCTCTCGCTCCTCCCTTCCATTTCCCCTGATCCAAATCACTAAAAGTTCACTGAAAATGTCTATAGATCACATATGATGTATCTTGTGAATCTATTGTTTTTCCCTTTCATGTTTGGTATCATTTTAAATGTCTCAGTGCGATTGGTAAAATGATCTTAATTTCATTGCAGTCATTGGTATTATAAGAAAGATTGAAGACTTAGGAGAATCCTGTTCTCCTCTTTGGGTGGTGTCTCTTCAAGATATCTGATAATCCTCCCCTCTCCTCCGAAACCATTTGCTACCCCCTGGGGTACACGAATAGACCCAAAACAACTCTAAAACATATTTGTACAAGCCTTTTGTTCTGGTCTGGGTATATAAGGGTAAGTGGCAGAGCAGTCTTTGGGGAAACTGTAACCAGGAAAATCCCCCATGCAGTGCTGTGTCAGTGGAACACACTCACTCACCACTGTGTGTCTCTGTCAGGAATGCATTTCTTACTTTTAGAGTCATCTTTGAGCAATTGATGTTATGTATTTATTATTTCTGAATAGTTCACACTGCATCCTCTGACTATTTCAGAACTGGCTAGTTTGTGATCGTGAGCGCACATTCGCGACGTGACGTCTCAAAGTGATACTAGGTCCTTAATGAATAAATATTTGAAATTATGGGATGCCCAGAATAATCAAAGATCTAAATTAAATCATAATCAATATTTATGATTATTTTCTAATAAGAAACACAATCTATATTTGATTTTCAGTTGAAATTGGAGTCAGATTAACAGAGCTAAAGTAATATTTAAACTAAATTCTAATAAATAAGGTGAACTTCACCTAAGCGCTGAAAAGACATACACGCATCATACCTTCGGCACCGTTGGTTGTTGGGCCAATGGGTGGCCCTTACACATTTGTTTTATGATGAGCTATACACATCAGAGCTCTGTGACAGTGAAACACAGCACACTTTTTTGCCACTTTATCAGTGAACAGGATAAAGTCCGTTTTCAACAATCCACATCAACAGTGGAGATCGAACAAGCTGTGTGTTACATATTCCCTGTGTGTGTTCCTGGACTTTTATATTGAAGTGTATTCTCAGAGTCAGTCTGGCAGTCAGCATTTAGGCATCAGATTTATTCAACCTCTGTTTGTGTCAGGCATGGATTACAGCAATTTAAGATAATCCATAGGCTACACTTTTCTAGGAGTAAACTGGCAAGAATATTTCCAGAAATATGACATGTTCTAGATGTCACAGAGAAGAGGCTTATTTGGGTCATATGTTCTGGACATGTCCACAGCCGGCAATGATGGAGGGAGGAGAAATGGAGGAATGGTGAAGAGGGGATGGGGATGACAGGAGGCAATGACGGTGTGGATGGAGCCATGCAGCCTTATGCTCATATAAGCATGTAGGTTTGGTTGTGCGTGTGTTTGCTTGTTTTACTTCAGTTTTTGAATTTATTGGCATTTGTTTTGCTTTTTACATCTTTATATGTTTTGCATTGTTATAGCATTAATATTTCTCCTGATTTTTACATACTGTACATTCTTTTGTATTGTAAATTGCATTTTGTATTGTGTTACTATATGGACAAAATGCTTTTGATTCCTATTGTCATCATACTGTTTCTGGTTTAACCTGATGCCATTATTTGATGTGTTTTATTGACTAGTAAGGAGTGTTGTTGATGTGGAAACTCTGGGCACCATATTTGTCATACACACAAACAAAGAAATCCATGTGTTTATGATGTTCTGGTGCTGAGATACACCCACAGGTTTGACTTTCATGCCTCTACAAAGTTTTACTGAAATTTTAAATTATTGCATGCTTGCTTTGTTTTGACCATTGAAACTTTTCCATTTATAATTTTCCATATATAATTAAAAAAATACTACAAAATAAAGGTTAAGGTCGATGTCTACATGGCCAAACTAAAGCAAGACATCATATTCTGTAAAGACATATTCTGTATTTCCTCTTCTGCCTCCAATAGGCTGATAGTGATAATTCTCCACCATCTAAAGCAGGAGAACAACTCTGATACTTTTCATAGTAAACCTTTAAATAGACTGTATATTCAGTGTCTACAAAGTGTAGGTTAGATATGCTGAGACATTTGTTTATTTTGCTCATACTTTTCATGTTCATAATTTTCAGTTGGCCAACATTTCTAAAAATCCTTTTTTTGTATTGGTTTTAAGTAATATTCTAATTTTCGGAGATACTGAATTTGGGATTTTCATTAGTTTTCAGTTTTAATCATCACAATTAAATGAAATAAACATTTGAAATATATCCGTCTGTGTGTAATGAATGAATATAATATCCAAGTTTCACTTTTTGAATGGAATTACTGAAATAAATCGAATTTTTAATGATATTCTAATTATATGACCAGCACTTGTATTCATCAGTAAGGAAGCACGTGGCTGTAATTATGAATGAATCAGTGACTAACGATTTGTTCAAAGCCGCAGATTCGTTCACAAACACTGCGGTGGCTTTCGTTGGAGCTATTGTTTTGTTGCCAAAAATACGCACAATACTGTGTTTAAAATGAACATCACTTAATATTAATACCTATTGTTTGTTGAACTGTTGTATTCAACTGTTGAAATCAATGTCACATTTGAAATCGTGTGGATATTCGTATAATGTGATCAAAATTAAACACAGGAACTCACACAGGGTATGCTTTTGTATCGAAGAGAGTTTGAATCTTGAATCGATCTCTATGCACAGAGATCTGTGTCTGTGTCTATATTTGTTCTTTGTGCTAGTAAGTGCTAAATCCCCACTTTTACGAAGGTACATTGTCAAGAACGGCAGTACGCACGATTTGCCAAGACAGCATAGCATAAGCTATCATATACACGCTGCTTGTGTGAATGCAGTCAGTTTTGACCCCAAAAAATGAGGTAACATCAGTAGTAATTTGATTCATGTAAATATACAGTACTGTGAACAGGTTTTAGGCATGTTAGTACCAAATAACTTTTAAGCTTCAGAAGGAAATATCAGTTCAGTTGAGACACACCAAGAGCCTCATTGGGCCCTCAAAGAGCCTCAGTTAATGTAAAGAGCCCAACACCATGTCACTGGACATTATGATCATTTGCTCGGTTCACTCTGTTCCTCTTCTGATTCAGCAGTTTTCATTGTGCATGAAAAGTTATGTGTGAAAATTCTGCAATATTCAGGACACAAGGAAGAAGTAGCCTAGGATCAGTGATGTACAGTAAGACATGAAAAAGATATAATGGGATTTGGGACCATAAAATTAATTTGATGTGCAGTCAGGAATTATTATTATTTTTTTAATAAACATCGAGCTTTTAGCCAGTTTTAATCTTAAGAAATAAAAAAATTACAAATATATAAAATGATCTTCCAGTATTAGTGTTAGAGCTGTGTAGCAGTTTTTATCTGTTTTATATTTTGCACACAAATACATTGTTTTAATTGACGTGATATCAGGAATTAACGAACATGTTTGGTAAATGATGTGCAGAACTAACATACAACATACATTTGATACTGGCAAACGCAGTGTGACAAAGAACACTTGTGGTAAAGATGGAAACTTATTGACAAACTCAGTTCCTTCAGATCCAGCAAAAACATGTTCCTTGTTGAGTGTTTGAAGATCATGTTGTGTTACAAAATAAAAACAATTCAATGCATTTGGCAAGTATATAATAGAACAAAACAATGTATTTTGCACCAGAGAGAACTGAATAAATGAACAAATGAAAGCTTTATCTAACAATAAAAATAAAATCTAAGAATAATCAGAAAAAGCCTATTCCTGTTTGTCATGTATAGCACTAAGACAGAATAGAATGAGTCAATTATTTTCTTCTCAAGAGAAATATGAAATAAACCATAAGCACTGTGGATAATACAGCTGATGCAATGCAAATATTAAAGGCTATTATATTAACACTGTCTGCTTCTCCCGTATCTTCTGCTTGGTTTATAGTGGATTTGTTTCCTGTTTCTTATAATTTACACACAGCAGCATTCAGGCTGGAGCATCAGTTGGTCAAACACTTGTATTTAGATTTGATACAACTCAAAATCATATATTAATCAACTAGTTTTACACACTATTGATGATCCGCTATACAGTCTCCTGTTTAGAATAAGGGTTTGTGATGAAGCAAGTGTATTTTCCTGCATCAGGTTGTTGAGTTTGTGTGAGAAGATATTTCTGTCAGAAACTCATCAGGGAGTTTCAGCTGTTCTTGTACTCTGGGTCCTGACACTGAATATTTATCCTTAATTATTCAATTTTTGTTATTATTGTGTCTCAAATGCACATCAGTGTCTTGAAGTTTAAGATGATGTTCAGTGTAATAACAGCAGAACAACAGAACCACCAATAGCAGCCTCTGTTTCCTGAAGACACACTGAAACAACAGAAACTGTCCAAACACAAGACTGACATTACTTCATGTGGCATGAATTTGACTATTAAATGAGTTATTCAGATGTTCACCTTTATTTATCAGCTCTGCAAACACAGATGAAGCCGCAACTGCAGAAACAGTGTAAGTTCCTGTAACTCAAGCAGTAAATCATGACACTAGTAATAATGACAGTCAAAGTTTGATTCCCACAGACTGGATAAGATGTCCTTGAGGTTAAATGATCTCATGTTTGTTATTCAACAAAATCCTAACTTTTTCTATCTAAAGTTGTGGCAGCAAAACTGAAAGCATCACCCTCCTCCACTGACTCTGTGTTTAGCGCTAAAGCTCATGCAGTTTCTGCTGTTACAGCTTTACAGTTGTGTCACGTACCAAATGCTTTATCATTATTATCAGCTATTACTGATTCATGTGTTCAAGCTCATTATCGTCTGAACCCATGTCCTGTCTGTCTGTCCTACGACTGCTTGAGTTCTTTCTTATCCACCAAGCTACAATAAAACCTATAACTATAACTGTAACTATAATTACAGATGCAATGCCAACCCAGAGCCAAGACGATGATGTTTCCACACTGTCCGATTCTGTTTCTCCTTGGTTTTCTTGTTCAGTCGATATGATATTCGATACGGTTCCTTTTCCTGCTGTTGATTCTGCAACAAAAAAGTATAAAAGTATTTTACCTCACAGTGATAAAGATAAAAGATCCATCTATAATGTATACACAGAAGCATTTAGACTCAAACATCACAAGTGAACTTCAAATAAAGTACAACTTCTTGCAGTATTTAGATTTTAAAGCAAACACATTTAATTAAATTAAAAACTTCATGCCCCAATCTACTAGTTTCACACACCGTTGATGATCAGCTGTACAGTCTTCTGCTCATCTGAGTGTGTGATGTAGCAGATGTATGTTCCTGCATCAGTGTGAGTGAGATCTGTGAGTTTGATGGAGTAGTTTCCTCTCTTATACTCCTGTGGGAAAGTTTCAGCTCTGTTCTTGTACAGAGGGTCCTGTAACTCTAGTGAATCTTCACCCTTGACTATATCATACACAAGCTTGCTGCCATTGTGTCTCCAATGAACACCAGTGTCTTGAGGTTTAAGATCTTCTTCAGTGGAAGAACACGGCAGGAGAACAGAACCACCAATAACAGCCTCTACTGTTTTCTGCAGACACACTGAAACAACAGAAACTTTAGTTACACTTTATAATAACTGCATGCTATGAATCATTAGTTAAGCATTAGTAAATAGTTCATTCATCATTTATATTATTAATTATCAGTTTATCCTTTCTAAATGATGTATTAGATTATTTTCAAACCAGTTATTTTGGAGTTGTCAGTGGTTCATAAGATCATCATTCGTTCGTTAATAAATGCTTTATTAACATGTATTCCTACTGTAATTTATGATAAATTCAGGTATAGATATAAAACATTTAAAAGTTGTCAGTTAACTATTTTTGTGAGTATTTATGCCTCATAAAGTTTTTACAAAGGAGATTTGAATACTTCCATATACTTCAAAAACAATCCAACAGGAACTTTGCAAAGTCAGCTGTGGTTGGGATGATAAGATTCCAGACAACCAAGGGCGTAGGTTTAGGGGGGGACGCTAGGTATTAGTCCCAATCAATATTTTGAGATGACAAATTTGTCCCCACCAATATTTAGCAAGCTCCTTTGAACTGCTATTTTGATATTTGCGCTGCATTTGGATCTTTGCGGTGCTATTTGGATCGATTCCAACGGCCAGGACGACGACAGTACAAGATACTGGGTGTGTGTGTGTGTGTGTGTGTGTGTGTGTGTGTGTGTGTGTGTGTGTGTGTGTGTGTGTGTGTGTGTGTGTGTGTGTGTGTGTGTGTGTGTGTGTGTGTGTGTGTGTGTGTGTGCGCACGTGACGACGCCGACGGTAAGTTACCAGGGCTGTCTCTCTGCCTGCCATAGTATACAAAGGCCAGAGTAAAACATTTTAATAATCCATTTTTTTGCCCCTTTTTGTACTTTGTAGATCAGCTATGTCACCCAAGAAGAAGAAAGGGGACATACGAAGCTTTTTCATAAAGCAGAGTGTAAGTAGGCAAAAATAACTAGCCACACAAATAACTAGCAGTAGTAGTGACTGACCAGGCTTTCAAATGCAGATTCTACTGTGGAAAATAGTATTAACTGGTGATCCTGGTTACCCAGGATATTGTTACAGTTAAACCTAGCTTCTGCAATCTTTCAAGGTTAGGAGCATTAGTTAGGGGTGTGCAGCACGGATAGACATAGACTCATAGAAGTCGCGCTATCATGATAGAATGCTACGTTAGCAAGTCACTGAATGTTAATTAGCCTACCTTAACTTAGAATCTTGCAGTCATAAACAGTGGATCATCTGAGACATTTTTCGTTTCTACATTCTGTTTATGTAATGTATTTGTGAGTGTAGCCTACTTGCTAGACACATGTGCTGGAAAAACATGTTGGCAATGTTAAAAAGGCAAAAGTTAACACTGTTGGTTATTCAAATATAATGAATCATTATTTGATTGATAATATCCAAATAACAATATCTGGTAGGAGGGTTAAACTTGCTAGCCATAGGATAGACTACAAAATTAATTAACCATTTTGTATGCAGGAAAGACAGCATCAAACCACAAAAGATTTACATTTATTCATTTAGCAGACACTTTTTATCCAAAGCGACTTACAATTGAGAACAATAGAAGCAGTATACCTAGGATAACAATATGCAAGTTTTATTACCCTTCCCAGTTTAATCTAATGCACTTTTTTTAAAATCTTTTTTTTTTTTTTTAGAATAGAATATATCAATAGAATTTGATATAGAATAGAAGATACAATTTTAGTATTAAAGTAACAACAGGTAATTTTTCAACCTTCATAATACATTTCCAAGTCTCTTGTGATGGTACATCGACTTACAATAGTTTGAATGACACGTCTGCCATAGCCTGACGGGATCTGTAGCGTTTTTAATTGTACTTTTAAACTTCGGGTTTCTGGTAGTAACCGGCGAACAAGGAGAACTACATAATTCGACTGCTTTACGGCATATACGTCACTTCCACCACCACCCCCACTTCCTTAAAGTCGGACGTGCGAGCCAAATTTTATACAGTCATGGCCGAAGCAGCACAGAGAAAAAAGAAAGCAAAGGTTTTGTCGGAGGAAAGCAAAAAGAGAAAAAGAGAAAGTGATCGCATAAAAGGCAGAACGAGGATCAACATTGGGCCAGCTTTTTCTCGCTGGCGTGAGCTGAAAGAGGAGGAGGGGTTCCCGACAGATGCTGACTTGGCTGTCATGCTTTTGGACCAGTAAGTATATTGCGTGCATACTATCTCTTTGTTTTTTTGGCTGCCTGATTATGTTATGGAAGCTATTTTATCCTCCGTTTATCTTCATGAATGAAGTAATGATAGTAGAGTAGCGAATTATCAATCTGGTAGCTAGTAAACGCTATTCTCGTTCTTTTAGCATTCTCGTTCTGATTGGAACTTTGCAATCGATGAAATGCAAATAGCAAATGTTTGACCTAAAAAGTGTAGTCTACTCAACATGTACAAACAAAGGAGGAAAATAATAATATTATCATTGAGTTCATAGCTTCTCATTTGTTACATGTGTAAAGTTACTTGATTGTGTAATTTCCGATTATTGCTAGATACAGAGGCAAACGGGATTCTTGTCGCAATTTTTTCGGATGACTAAACGGTAACCAATAGACTAGGCTACTATAATGACGCTGGCTTGTAAACGTGATCATCGCGATCATTTGTCGTTATAAAAAAAATAAAACACATGAAATTATATTCATATGACATGCTGAAATATATGCCACTGTACCTGGGATGAAGACATTTCACACACGCGAGAACACCTGCATGTGACCTCCTCCTACAGTGTTCAGGGCTATCATGGTTGTCAACAAATGCACGTGCATGTAGGATGACAGTTTACGACAGTAGTAGAGGACAATACTGTTTCCCAACTGTAGGGGGAGCCCGAGAGCAAAAAACTACCTGTTGTTACTTTAATAGAATATTAAACCGTATGGTTGTTCAGCATTTCACATTCCCAGGTATTAACGTGAGTGTGAGTATTTGTTAGAGGTACTGGAGGGTAAAAAGTGTTTATAATAGAAAAAGGTTATTATATTTATTTATTTAGATTTGTTTTGCTCCACAAGTTCTGAAAGTACTTCCTTGTGACAGTATTTTTTGTTAGTGTAAATACTAATGTACATAATAATTTATGTTAAATAAAATGTTTGGTTGTTCAGCATTACACAGTCTCAGGTTTTTATTTTTTGAGAGTGCATTTTTGAGATTATACAGTTATACTAGCTCTTTATTGACAGTATACAGGATGGTGTATCGGGGTCAGGATACAATATAATGAGATGAAGTAGATTCACTTCTGTATTGTGATATTCTGTATTGCCAGCAGTCTGAAATGACAAAGGAAATCGCCATTAAAGCACTGTTACTTATCTTACAACAAAATAATTCCCGGGGGATGGGGGGGGGATGTCCCCACCAAAGCTGAGACCAAACCTACGCCCATGCAGACAACTTAACAAAATACTGGGAGGAATGGCTTGAGGGTTTAGACAAACTTAACCACCTAAGTATGTTGCCTTTGTATTGGGCAAGGCCAGAGTTGCTCCATTAAAACCTGTAACTATCCCCAGGCTTGAGTTGGCAGCAGCTCTCCTTGCTACATGTGTTGATAGGATGATCAAAAGAGAAATGGAAATTCCACTCACAAAATCCATTTTTTGGACAGATAGCACATCTGTCTTAAAATACATCTCTAATGACACAACACGATTCAAAACATACGTTGCAAATAGAGTCGGCAAAATACGTGATTTGTCTGAGAAATCTCAGTGGCATTATGTGAATGGCTCACTGAACCCTGCAGATGCTGCATCACGCGACCTGTCAATCGATCCCTTTCTTGGTTCAGAAATATGGTGGAATGGTCCAGAATTCCTTTCACTACCTGAATCAAACTGGCCTTGCTTTCCGGAGGAGCAAATGACCATATCTTGTGACGACTCCGAGATAGTGAAAAGGGCTATGGCTTTCACTATAGTTTTAACAGGAGGCTCTGATACGGTTAACAAATGAATTGAGCACTTCTCTTCTTGGAATAGCCTCAAAAGGGCTACTGCATGGATCCTGAAATTTAAAAGGATGCTCCGGATGACGAACCAAAAACAAAAAGATGCTCACTCAATTCTGAATGAAATTAAATGAATAAATGTTCTTCATCTACAAAGCACTGATCCTTATTCGGCCAGGTCCAATGACAGGAAAGCTGAGAGCAAAACTCAATTTGGAGATAAAGAGCTTTCAGTGGATGATCTTAAACAAGCAGATAATGCGTTAATAGGCTTTGTTCAGCAACAGACATTTCAATCGGAAATGACGTCTTTGAGAAAAGGACATACTGTTAAGAAAACTAGCAGTATCTACAAACTGGACCCTTTTCTGATGGATGGTATCTTAAGAGTTGGAGGGAGGGAGCCGAACGAGAGCTCAGAAAGATCGAGGGAACGAGGGAATCAAATGGAGTTTTAATCCTCCCTCCCTCTGGGGGCTCATCGGGGAGGCGTATGGGAAGGGCTTAACCGCATCATTAAGAAGTCTCTGTATTCCGTCCTAAAACAACAAGCCTTAGATGAAGAGGGACTACAGACAGCACTCTGAGGTAGAGGCTATACTCAACGATCGCCCTATTACCACCATATCTGATGATATCACCGATCCCGAGCTTCTTACACCTAATCATCTCCTACTGCAGAAAGGAAAACCGATTCTGCCACCTGGATTGTGCATAAAAAGTATTCAAGACGGAGATGGAGACAAGTCCAGTATATCAGTGATCTATTTTGGAAGAGATGGACAAGAGAGTACTTGCCACTGATGCAAGAGAGGCAGAAATGGGATGAACTGCGAAAAAATCTTAAGCTATGGGACATAGTTCTCATAGTAGACGATACATCACCCAGAAACTCTTGGTCTATGGGTCGGATCACAAAGACCTTGCCTGACAAAAGAGGACATGTTCGTCGTGTCTTGGTTAAAACAAAGTCTAATATACTGGAAAGACCTATTAATAAACTATGTCTTCTTCAAAAGTAACTAATAGTAACTTCGGATGCTTGCAGAGTTTACATGCTCTCTTGATGAAGGTAACGATCACCATTTTTGATGAATTTTTTTGGACGTTTTTTTAACCTTTTTCATTGACTTTTCCATTGCACTATTTCTGACACTTTTCTTGTGTGTGAACAGACTGAAAATATTTTGAAGTACATTGTAAATAGTTATTCATATGGCGCCTCAATATATGTATATTTTATATAATTGCCTTATCGTCAATTAGGGGTCCGGAATGTAGGAGCCATAAGTCTGTAATTTTGTCTGTACTATTGTCTGTACTCCCCAGTGTGGTAATGGGAAAGAACTGCACCCCTTTTAGGGACTTCCTGCAGGTAGCTATCTTAAACAGGAAGTGATGTGGCAAGGAACAGGGGGGAAGGGAGACAGTTTTTTGACCTACATTACACCACACTGCTTGTTTTGGAGCACAGAGTTTTGTCTTTAAGTTTTCACCTTTTTGTGACAATAAAGCTCAAGTCTTGTTAAAACAGGTGTAGCGTCAAACATACTTTGAAGTGGCTTAAGAAGGAAAGGAAGCCATTACAGGCTCATTTATCCTCTAAACAGAATAAACAAACACAACAGAGTGATACAGAGCATAGAAATATTTACTTCAAGATGCAAAAAAAAAAAATGTATACTGTACATCTGGTAACTTGATATAAAATGAAAAATAAACCTCTTTAATGTCATAGAAAATAAAAAGTCCACCTCCAGAAAACATAACTGTGCAGTAAAAGGAAACTAAGCCTCTGCAATCTGATATAAAAAAAAATAGATTTCTATAAAGTTTGAACATTGCTGAATAATAATTTACCAGTGCCAACACTGGATTACAGGAGTGCCAAAATACAACAAATATTTTTTTTATACTTTTATAAAACAATAACAATATAATAAAATATTTCACAGTGTCAAAACTACCTCAGTACTAACTTTAAAACATTAGAGAACAGTAGTGCAAAAGATAAATCTCCTTTGTAAAATATTTATGAAGCATAAATAGTCCTCACTTTTTTAGCTGTATTTATAAACTGCTTATTAATGTCTAATAATGCTTTATAAATGATAAATTAACTTTTTTCTAATTCTTAACTAATGATTAATGCAGTTATTATAGAGTGTTACAGAAACGGTAATGGTAAATGTACTTTAACAGTCAGAGGCATTTATTTATCTTTCAAATGTAGTTTGTTTAGTTGCTTACCTTTGTTTATCAGCACCGCAAACACACAGATGAAACCACAACTGCAGAAACAGAAAAAAGCAAGTTTATTTTACTTCCTTTAGTTCAACTTGAATAGACGGTACAAACACAAATGCTAACTGCTAACCACTTGATCAAAATAATAGTTACAGCAGATAAACTATGCATACAAACATTATAATCATTAATTACCAATTGATGTTTAATGTTTTAACAACACTTAAAAGATTTCCTTTTCAATTCTAGTTTAAAGAAAACATTTGACAACCAAAACAAAGCAGGCCAAACACAAAAATGAGCATCAAGCTACATCAGGCTTCCAGTGTTGATGTGTACGACACATATGTCCAAACAACGTTTCATTCTGCATTCAGCAAACATACCTGATTATCATGACGCCCTAATATTATCAATATATGTTTTATTTTACTTTATTGCATTTTTTAGGGTAAAATAGGGTTACTACTTTTTCAACAGAAAGTATCTCTCAGCTTCCGCACACAAAACGCTCTACGTATGACAACAGAAATCACGTGAACGGATCAGACATGCGCAGATATTCGTTCATCTTAAATTTACTTTGTTATAGGCTATAATCAACACTCCTGATCTTCTGCTGAATTTTCACCATTATTAATATCATAATGTCATTGAATCTCTAATAATCTGTCTGTCATATTCACTTTTATTCATCAATAAAAGATATGACAAAAGCTTTTTATTTTATCTTTATCGTTTATTTTATTTTAAAAGCATTTTATCATTTATACTTACTTGGTTAGACTAGACTGTAAAACATATCTGTTAAATTTACAGTAAAAATGTCAGCTGTGGTTAACAGAAATTCACAGTAAAAAATACAGTGACAATGTTCCAGTTTTACATACAAAACACCATCAGGGTAACACACAACACTAAAATAATGCAATAAACATTAACTAAATTACATCAAATATCACACAAAACACACTAATGTACATTACTGCTAAGAATTATTTATAAAAAAAAAAAGATATCAAACATTTGCAGTTTTTTTTCTTTTTACCATGTATAGTAAACCAATAACATGTTTTAACTTTAGTATACCAAATATTGTGTACAAAATATTGTAGTTTCACTGAGAAATAATCAAGTTTGACATAATAAAAATAAGCTGGTGTTTTCAGCAGGATGCTATACTCGTTCTTCTGTCTGATGTGACGTTTGATCCAGTAAGTGAAATGAACAGCAGTAAATGAGTAAATGTTCTCAGACTTACATGAATATCTGAGTGAAGCTTCTTTCTTAAACTCCTCTGAGAAAACACTGTGTTCTGGATCCTGATCCTCAAGTGAAACATTTCTCTGAATGATGTCTTATATATTCCTGCTGTCACTGAGGGTTTATACTGTTATATCTGGACTTTAGTTTATTATCTCTGTAACAGCAGGAAAAGATCGCAGAATTTCCAGCAAATCCTCATTCTGACCTACAGAGAACAATGAAAGAGAGAATTGAATTTAACAAGGAAATGCAGCCCGACTTTTAAAAATTGTTTTCAAAAATGAATTAACAAATTAATCTTCTACAAGCTATTACCTGTTTATTTTTCATATTTGATCTCAGTCCAGAAAGAACTTGCTCACAGTTTCTTTCTGTTTTCATCCTGACAGACTGAAGAAGAACTGAGAGACTGAGACTGATATTACCTGATGATCTGATGGGGGGAGGAAGAGACTGATGGGACGAGGAAGAGACTGATGGGAGGAGGAAGAGACTGATGGGAGGAGGAGGAGGAGGAAGAGACTGATGGGAGGAGGAAGAGACTGATAGGAGGAGGAAGAGACTGATGGGAGGAGAAAGAGACTGATGGAAGAAGGAAGAGACTGATGGGAGGAGAAAGAGACTGATGGGAGGAGGAAGAGACTGATAGGAGGAGGAAGAGACTGATGGAAGGAGGAAGAGGAGGAAGAGACTGATGGGAGGAGGAAGAGACTGATGGGAGGAGGAAGAGGAGGAAGAGACTGATGGGAGGAGGAAGAGACTGATGGGAGGAGGAAGAGGAGGAAGAGACTGATGGGAGGAGGAAGAGACTGATGGGAGGAGATAGAGACTGATGGGAGGAGGAAGACACTGATGGGAGGAGAAACTAGAGTACAAGTACGTTTTGTTTGTTCATCTAAATAAAGAGAGACAAAGCAAAAGTTCACAGTCTTGCAATGAATTTGCCTGTCAAACTTTGTGTATTAACATACAGTATCAGCATGTTGGTTCAGTTGCATGTTGCTTGTTTTAATTAAGTTGAGCTTTTTTTTATGTATTTATTGGCACACTTATTTAGCTGTATACATCTATCCTTTACATTATTAATATGTTAATAGATTCAAGTGACTTTATTGTAATGGTAAAAAGCATTATATTGCCAAAGCATTGCTAACATTAAATTCAATATTTACACACAATTAAAAAAAAGTTTGATAAAATAATAACAATGAGACAGAAATTGCACAAAAGTACACAATGATTTGTTTTGTTATTTAAATGTTATTCAGTGTTGATGTTGTTGCCCTCTTTTGTCATGACCACCAGGTTTGCATTTCTCTTCTTATTGAAATATTCTTCTGTATTGTATGTATTAGCATTTTGTTTTGTTTGTATCACAGCATATTGTTTTTTTTATATGGTCTTAGTATGTGGACAAAATGCTTTTGATGCCTATAATCATCACACTGTTTCTGAAATACACACATACATTCAGTTTGATTTCTTCAATAGTTTGCACTGGTTTGATCTGATGTCAGTATCTGATGAGATTATATTGAGTTTTATAAGCTTGATGTGGAAACTCAAACATAACTCAGCACTTCACATCATGGGACAACACAGGACTACAGTGTGTGATATGTTTCCTCTGCTGCCCTCAAGAGGCTGCCATTGTTATTTTTCCATCATATAAACCCAATGAATCCCTCAGACACTATTCAAAATAACCTTTTAATGTAGGCCTTCATTCAGCAACTATAAGGAAGGGTTGGTTATGATGATGATGAGACATGAGAAAACATTTGATCAAAGGTAACACTTTATTTCGATAGTCCACTTTAGACATTCTACTAACTATAAGTAACTTTCCAGCTACATGTCAACTAACTGTCATTAGAGTATTAGTAGACTGTCTGCTTAATATCTGCTAACTCTTTATTGTGTTGGTCCCCCAACAGATATTCTACTGACTATAAGTAATTTAGCAACTACAAGTCAACTTATTCTCCTAACCCGAACCCTAACACCTAACCATAACCTAACAGTCTACTGACAGTCTACTAATACTAGTATTATTTTAAAGAAAATTATGACTTTAATTTCAAAAGACTTTAAAAGACAAATATCATACTTTTCACCAGTAGCGTTTTTTGGCAAGTCGAGGTGTGGCTGACTTTAGCCCACTAAATCCATTATTTGCCAATTCCCCACACAGTGAAATGATAGATAATAGAAAACCGTTTCGCGGCGCAAAGGATTTTATTTTTATTTCTTTTTTTTTCATGACACATGGGGGGACGTCATGAGAAGAAAAAATAAATAAAATCCTCTGCGCCACAAAGCGGTTTTCTATTATCTATCATTTCACTGTGTGGGGAATTGGCAAATAATGGAATTAGTGGGCTAAAGTCAGTCACACCTCGACTTCCTTCCAAATAACACACATTTCATTCATAATATTATAAGTACAGGCCTATAGTTCCTGCACATTTTTGTTTTTCTGAATTGTGTGAAATGGCTTGTTAAAATAGTGCCAAATAAACACAGAGATGAACAGGAAAAGGTCAAAGCCATCAGGTGCCCAATTTAGGAAAAAAAAAGAAAAGAAGAAGTGGAGAAGCAAGCAAAAGATAAAGGTACGCAACTATGTTCTCTCTATGATTATGGTATCCATGTCATGAATGAAGGGCTAATGATAATTGGTGGGAATAACTTACGTTTGTTAGCCTTTTTGCTATGATGCTTGTTATGCTAATACAACAATAATTCGTTTTAACTCAACAAACATGAGATCTAATTTCACCGTAATATTGTGCTTTGCAACAAAACTCTTACAAGTTTCCCTCTACCAAAACAAACTGACTTACTCGTCTGTGATCGGGCTTATATCCAGTAATCAATTATCTCTCGCGCCCTCAAGCGGCTGCTAGTGGTAACACATGTTGGCCCCATGTTGGAATATTTTTTATCCAGACATCAATAGCTGTATTAGTATCAGTGATAGGTCTACTGACCTTCATTCATAAAAAGATGCCATTAAACAAGTATTTAAAATATAGGCTACTGTATTTATGTTGTCTCTGCATTCATTTGTAGATTAGCTGTGAAATTATTACATTATAAAATATATAAACTAATATAAACCTATAAAAATATTTGTTTGTAGAATGTTTGAAATGTCAATCTCAAGTGCGATGCCAATTGCAACCTCCCTCACTCATACAAAGTCAATTATTCATCTTGGCGATATTTGTTAAGTATATGGATGTTTGTGATGTTTTGCTAAGTATATGACTGTTTGTGGGGATTTACCATAACTACCTGTTTTGCTGGTTATATTGATATTGATTTGATCTTAAAAAAAAGAACAAACAGTGCTGGTTTTCCTGGCATTTTGGCAAAGACAGGTGTTATCTGAAACCGTATTCTCTGTTGTGTTCCATCATGACTATTAGTTTGTGTAGTGCTACACTTTGTGTGTTCTCTGCTTTCCATCTTCATTTTGGAGTAAATAAATGTAAACAGGGTTTAAAGGGGAAGGTTTTTTTTTTCTCCTCTCCAACCTTTACTTCCCCGTATATTAGCTTTCAGTCGGTACATTTTTTTTTTTCGTTCTCTTTTAAAGATGGGATGGGGGGGCCCCATACGTACCTTCGCTTTGGGCCCCCAATTTGCTAAATCCGCCACTGATAACGTTGTCTCTTAGCGCGCTACGAAGACTCTTAAGGTATAACTTAACTGAAGGTATACCATTTCTAGGCGTGTTCCCCGAACTATACCTTAGAAAGCTGCTTAAGATATACCTTCTTACGTGCGACGTTACCGGGTGCTGTCCGTGGCGATGGTGCTGAATCTGTTGATATCGATGACTCGAGAATCAATTATTCTCTCGTGCAGGGGCTGTTTATGTGAGAAAGCGCTGTTCTTTATAAAAGAAGCACTTCAGAAATAGTTGAAATTGCATTTACTAGGACTCATGGGATATTATAAAAAATAATCCAAACTATAACAGCCTATAATAGCCTTGCCTACATATTTTAAAATTGTATCATATATTGCTGCCATAACCATTTAAATTTTTTATGTGCTTTCTTCTCTTTCCCATTTTTGTTCGCTGAGGTGAGCTGCGATGAAATATTGTTCTTGTAAATACTTTCAAGCATTTCAGTAATAAAAGTGTAGGCCTACGTCACGTAGCTACGGTGCTCGGCAGTGATCAAAAAGGATTTAAACAGTGAATTTTGAATCTCTTCTTGTAAACTCAGAGATGTGGATTCAGATGCAATTAAATTACCACACGACCTGTTTGTCAAAAATCAGTAGGTACTAATTTGGACAGAGATTTTTACGCGGGTTGGGTGAGAAAAAACACTGATATTATGGATTCGGACGGCACTAAAATAACCGACTTACCCCTGTAAATGTTTAAAATACCGTACGAGCCCATGATAAACAATATTAGCGTCCGAATAGGACTTAACTGACAGTAGCCTATGCTTTCACTGGCCTTTAAAAGTGCTCTTTAAAATTGTATTATATATAATAATATAATTAAAATTCTAACAACAATCAGTGTAATGACAATTTTATTCTTTGCATGAAAACACTTGAATTAGCCTAATTGAACACTGTCTGGGTGTATTAAAACTTCAGAATTATATTCATATTTACCTTTAACAGTGATAAGGTAAAGCTAAGAGTGGTCCAGACCAACCTTCCGAACGTATGACTTACAGAAGGTATACTTAACTAAGAGCGTTTCGGGAAACACGTATTAACGATAAGGTACAGCTTAGGGTGTAACTTAAGAACGTCGTAGCGTTAAGAAGGTTTCGGGAAACTCAGCCCAGGATGATAGTGTAATATTGGTGATGTTAGATCTTACTGCTGCATTTGACATGATCGATCATGAGATTCTCATTAGCTTTCATTGTCTTGAGACCGATGTGGGCATGACGGGAACCGTTTTAAGCTGGTTCAGTTTCTATTTAAAGGACAGGAGATTCACTGTGCTTCTTGGCACTTTTCCACGAAAATGAATTAAATTTTTCCAACAAAATCTAATTTGTTTGAAATTATTTGTTGTAATCTTGTTGTATGAACTTAAATTAATTTAGTCATTCCTGCTAGATAAAGTTTTGTCAGGTTGACTATTTTTAATTAGTTACCTGCCTAGAATCGCCAATATTATAATTTTGGCTAATTTGACTCTACAGTTATTTCCAATGATAGGAGCTACTAGTGTTCAACTTAATTAAAACCTCTTTTTTACAGAGTAATATTGAATATTACTTATGCAGGTCTGCAAATGAGGCTTAATGCATGTATAGAGTATATTGAGGGCCCACAGCCCTAAACTAAACACAGTCACCACTCTCCTGCATAATGGTAACCACAAAATTCAAAAACATTATAGAAAGTCTTCTAAGTTTCTAACATTACTGAATATTAAACATTAACATTAACTAACAACATCTTTCCATTTACAGAAAAACACATAAAATAACACTTTAATCCCTAAATTTACCCTCCTAATGCAGTCCCTTGCAAAGCATGCTGGGAACTACAGATCCACTGCCCAGTTAGTTGTCAACAAAAATGATTCATGTAGTTTTCTCACAAATGAATTAAGTAAACTTCAGTTTTAAATATATTAGGTTGATTGAACACAATTAAATTAAGTTGTGTCAAAATATTTAACAATTGTGTTACTCTTGCTTATTTTAATTAAATAAATTTAACAAGAGGCAAAAGTAATTTTTTTGAGTGCACTCTCATGTCATCAGCTGCCAATCTCCCATGGGGGGTCCCGCAGGGATCTGTACTGGGTCCTACCCTTTTTTCTATTTCTCTGGGCTCTATTTTCCGAAGGCATGGTGTCTTTTCATTGCTACGCTGATGACACCCAGATTTATTTGCCCCTTAAACGCTCAGGCAACATCATCCTGAGTGTTTGGAAGATGTAAAAATCTGGATGTCATCAAATTTTCTGTCATGTCATCTAAACAAAAAGAAAACAGAAATTATATTCTTTTGTCCCCTAGTGGCATTCCCACAAAGTTTGTTAATGATCATTGTTACATACGCTGTACGTATTAAGCGTGTTGCATATGGGTATATGTAGGTAGTCTTTTGTTGTGTGTGTGTGTGTGTGTGTGTGTGTGTGTGTGTGTGTGTGTGTGTGTGTTTTTCAGATTTTCATTGGATCTACAGCCTGTCAGTCTTCTAGAAGGATGATGACCCGTATCTCTTCCACGTCCCCAGCGTTTTGCTCACTTTGCTAGTTGTTGCTGTTACAGTTCCTAGAGTCAAATATCCTTTGTGTTTATCCTGTAATTTAATCATTTGTCACGTTGTGGTTGTGAAGTGTTTTGTTTTACACTGTTCATCCTTATTCAGTCATCACATTGTGTGTGAGGCTGGGAAGGAGGGAGCAGGTAAGTAAGTTGTGCGATATACATTGTGCACAACATAGGTAGGACATCTTGGTTGTATTAGACACACTAGGTTTAGAAGATAGTCTTATCTTGACTTGTCTTGTTATTTGGTAAGTCATTGTAGTTTAGTTTGGGCGTCATGAAGCTGAAGACTTTACTTTTTTACATACTTTTTACTTGCCTTACCACCTTGTTTTTGATCTTGTTAATTGTGTTTTTTTTTTTTTTTTTTATTTGATATATTTTTTATTTTATTGCCCTGACCTTCATATTGAGTTACACACACACCTCTTTATTTAAATGTTATAATGCCTTTACCTCTAGCCAATCATAAACAAATCTAAGGGACATAACAATCATGTCACATCTCAAGCATCTAAAGCCAAAACTCTTGTTAAAAACTTTGCCGTTTAGATTGACACTCAGTGGTTAGATCTTGTTTTTTTCATTTCAGTCTTCTTTCCAAAATTAAGCCTTTTCTCTCTTTTCAAGACTTTAAACGTGATGTTATAAAAACATGAATTACTCATTCAGACTACTGTAACTCACTGTATTGTGGAATGAACGCTACTTCCTTGGCCCGTCTCTTGTTGGTCCAAAATGCGTCAGCAAGGCTTTTATTAAGGCCTCCGTAAATTCACTCACATTACTCCAGTGTTAGCATCTTTCCATTGGCTGCCTGTGTGGTTTAGAGAGGAGCTTAAAACCAAACTCAAACATTTAGTGAGTTTTTTAATCCTGGCCTTTTTATTGTTAAGGTCCTTGCATACTAAGTCCAAAATTCTCATCTGAAATTTTCGAACGTCTCAATCACATTTACACACTGTGAAACTTAAGTCCGTCATAAAAAAAATATGGATCGGGTTCGATTTTCTGCGTTTTCCGCATCTGTAGCAAGCATTTTGAGAGGTGTTTTGACAAGTCTTTCTCACAAAACACTGAATGACCTGAATAATGTCTCAAACATTAAATTATAGCCTGTAAGTCTTTTTGTTTATATTTATATCCATTATGTGTCCTTTGTATATCATTGTTTGATGTATAGGTTATGTTTGTGAGTTTGGCTTCGGCTCTTGCTGTTGTAAAATGGTGGTGTTACGGCGTCTACAGCAGAGGCCAAGAGAACCATGTTTCTCCAAACCTTTGACACTTGGCAGAAACTGTTAACTTTTCTCTGTCCCACAGTGACAGAAACCCAGTCTCATGAGAATTCATAATAATTTGCACAAGATCACAAGATAAAAACATAGAAATTCAAACCTAAACCTGCATGGATGTAATAGAAAAAAAAAAAAGTTTTAGTACAATCTAAGTTGTACTGTATAGCATATGATTTTAGCATCTTATACAAATTACCATGAGTTGTTATGAGAGTGTGTTTGGCTTTATGTGACAAATAGCAATTTACTGTCAAATTTAACTTGATAAAGTAATGATGATTTGAGTTGGTAGGTGTTGAAAAAAAAAAGTGTACAATGTGGTCAGAGCAAACTTGACTTCCTCTGCTTTCTGGTTCAGAGCTGCAGTAAAACTTCATCAACCAGGTTTCATTAGAGATTCAACAGTTTTAAGCAGAAACATGAAGATCCTTCAGCTTCATTTATGTGAGTTTATTACATGTTATGAATATATTTACATTAACTTTACCATAAATTGTTTATGTTAAAGGTTCACTGTGATTTTAATCAGGTAATAGAAATTATGCATGTTTTTATCTTATAGATGTATTAATCTGTTGTCGAGCTGCAGTATCAGATCAACTCACTGATTTGGGATCAAATGTGACCATAAACTGTGATCTTGATGAAAATGAGGTTTATTGGATTTTACTGAAAACACCAGATCCTCCAACAGTGATTCTACGATCAACCTCAAATCCAACGGCACCTTTTTACTCAAATAAAACATTCAGAAAGAAATATTCACTGCAATTTAATCATAATCTAGTTATTAATAATGTGACTGCTGATGAATTAGGAGTTTATTACTGTATGAACACACGCACACCTCCAAAACTCAGCAACAGCACCAGACTGCACTTCACCGGTGAGTTCATTTACTCCTCTATTGATCAGAACATATTGATGTACAGTGTGAATGTTTATTATTCACTACTTATTATTTACTACATCAGTTTTTTTATATGTGTATGAAAATCATAATTATCACTCTCATTGGTTGCTCCACACATAGATGAATACCTTACAGTATTTTACAGATATAAAAGGTTTATAAAATTGCAGTCATTGTTTTCCAGCTGGAGACTGACATTAATAAACTCTGAACACTTTCATTACAGAATCAACTCAAATAACTGAGTGTCACAATCATACAGCGGTGGAGTTTATTGATCAGAATCAGAAACAATGGCAGATTATTATCATAATTTCTGCTCTAATGAACGGGCTTCTGCTCATTGTGCTGATCGGTGAGATATTACTCTTATTGTTTTAAAAATTATCAAATTAAATACACAGTAGTGCATAAAAAAAGAAATAAATAAAATGCTGTTCTCCAAATAGGCAGCAGAAATTTTGAATTACTTTGTTTAGTCTACTTTTGACTATTTTGGATCTTGTGTGTGTGTGTGTGTGTGTGTGTGTGTGTGTGTGTGTGTGTGTGTGTGTGTGTGTGTGTGTGTGTGTGTGTGTGTGTGTGTGTGTGTGTGTGTGTGTGTGTGTGCGCGTGTGTGTGTGTGTGTGTGTGTGTCCATATATTTTTTACAATTTAAGAAATAATAATATAAAGGTTAGTAAATATTGTATCTGAATTTACTTTTTCATTCTTAGTTTTTGCTGCTGGAAAAACAGAAAAGTTGGACAAACACATTCACACTGATCTGCAGACACAAGTTATATATCAGCTTCAAGACCCAAACCAGCTGTAACATAAGTTCATTAATATTTAATTGTTGCTAAATGTCATTACTCTGAGATTTAAATATTAATTTTAATTTAAATTAATTATAAAACAATATTTTTTTTTGTTATCCCAACAAAATATTGTTCCTCTTTGTTTTCATTCATCTATATCAACTGCAGATGAATGTTATCTTTTTTTTTCTTGTTGCTCTTTCAGTTCACCGATGTGGAAAATATTCATCAACCAAACAGCATCTGTCTTTGACTATATAACATGTTCTTAAAATAGCCTGTGCTTAATTCAATAATATAATATTTTATAGGCACATACTGTAAATCTTGGCTACAAAAACTGAAAATGTAATCCGTAAACAGTCCACCTGTTATAAAGCTTTAGTTAATATAGTCATATCAATGTGTAATTCTTCGATTATCTTTTTCAGTCAGGATTTGCATGTTTCAGAATCAGAAAGAGCTTTATTGCCAAGTGTGCTTGCACACACAAGGAATTTGTTTTGGTACTGAGGCTTCCAGTGGACATATACAAATACAAATACAACAAGAAACATAATACTACAAATTATAAGAATAAAAAATAAAAATATAAATATATGAGAATAAAAGTATCACAGTTGGGTTTAGTCAGAATAGACATTTCCAGATTTACAGATTATGAACATATTTACAGTGTTTTGAATATTATAAATAAATAAATCTACATCTTTGAGCACCTACCAATAAATTGACTGAAAACAAGTCTAGTATTTTTTTGGAGTCACACCTCCATTATACATATTAACATATATACTGTATATATTTGTAAAACCATTTGTATTCAGCACAAATCCACAGTGTAACTACACAGGCTACACACTATGGTTAAACTCAACTGAAGTGTTAAAGCAAAACCAGAAATATGTTCCACTGGTTTGGTCACTTGACAAAAACGAATGACAAACAGAGTCTCTCACCTTTGTCTAGAGTGGAGGTTTAACCTTAAACCGAGTGCCAGTACCTTCATACATTTATGTGTCTCAGTTCTTACAGTTGACTTAAACACAAATGGAAACAGCAGAATTGCAGTATGTCTGCTTTGTCTACTGTATATCTACACATGTATTGTCACAGAACTTAACAAGTGTTTGAATGCATGAAAGTTTCACACAGTTTATATTGGTTTGAATGTCCAGACGATAAACTGCAACTGTCAAACCTGTTGTTAAATATTCACCTCTGATCTTCATTGAGTGTAGTGTTTATATATAGATCAGATTTAAGTCTGCATTGAGGTCAACAAACATGCACTCTTTAAAACAATCCTTAAAAATATGCACAATGTATTGTATTAATTTAACATCATTTTCCGTATTTATTTTTTACAGGTGTTTTACCTGTATTTTAAATTGTGCACTTCATTGCATTCTGTTTTAGGGTCAACTGAATTGTCTGTAAAATTACTGGATAACATCCGGGTAATGAGCTGCCAGTACTTTTTCTGTAAATGGATTTATTTTTTACAGTGAGAAAAACAGTATAGTCAGTGACACACATTTTGTGTTTTGCAAAGTTTGCTGCTTCAGTATTTGTAGATTATTTTTTCATGTTTCGATGTATACTGGAACACAACGATAAGCATTTCCCAAGTTTTAAAAGCTATTTACAGTGTTGACCGTCTTTTTCTTAACCTCTGCAATTCACTCTGGTATGCTGGATATCAGCTTCTGGGACAAATCCTGACTGATGAAGATCCATTCTTGCTTTATTAGTTTATTAGTTGATCACAATCTGTGGGATTCTGCTTGTCCACTCACCTTTTTAGGACTGAAGAACACAGGTTTTCTATGGGATTATAAGATCTGGAGAGTTTCCTGGCCACGGATCCAAAATTTCAATATAATGATCTCAGAGCCACACCATCATCACTCTTGCCTTGTGACATTGTGCTCCATCATGCTGGAAAATGCATGAATCATCACCAAATTGCTCCTGGATCATTGGGAAAAGTTGCTGTGAGAGAGCCCACTTCCTCGGATAAAAAGAAGATGAAAAACATGGATGGTCTTCACTCAGGACGCTTCACTGTTGGCATGACACAAAACTTATGAAGCGTTCACTTTTTCTTCTCAGGACAATCGAATTCTCAGATGTCTCAAACACTGGGAAGAGGACTTCATCAGAGAAAATAACTTCTTCTGCTGTCCAATCCTTGAACTTCCTGCAGAATTTCAGTCTGTCCTTGATGTTTTTCTTGGAGAGAAGTCAGGGGCGAAAATTTCATCAAAATGTTGGGGGGGACAATAAACGTAACAATTCGCAAGAGCAATTTTTGAAGGGGACACCAATAATACAGGCAAAATTGTACTTGCAAGGATACGTGTACACCGAGGAAAGCCTTACTACTATTATTAGTGTAGCATGGAGACCGTTCCATTATCCTTCTTCTCAAAGTTTCTTTCTGGTTTAATGAAAAAGCTGACTAAATTTACCAAAAAAATTCTTCAAAACCATACATTTTTTTGTAAATAAGTTGTTTTGTGTAAACAACTTATTTACAAAAAATGTATGGTTTTGAAGAATTTTTTGGTCAATTTAGTTAGCTTTTTCATTCATCAAGCCACCAAAATACAATGGAATTTTTTTTTACATACCTTTAGAACAACCGAATCAAGCCCAGTGTAGGCTATAGTGTATATTGTGTATAGATAATGCAGAAAAAGTGACACAATTTAATGCAACTGAGATGACGGGAACCATGTTTTATTTACTACGGAAAAGTCGATTGGGGTCATAGACCCCAAAGATAAATGAGGGTTAAAGTAGTATTTAGATGTTTTTACACAGACAAATAATATTATGACGTTTTAAAAATAAAATGTTAAATATTTATATTTGAAATGATTTAAAACATGAAAAGATACTTTAAATGTGAAATTAAAACCGCCAGTAGGAGGCAGTGAGTCACTGTTAATGAGTGAGTCATTGAGATTCATTCAACTGATTGTTCAAAAAGCTGATTCATTCAGTAAGGAAACACCTCGGTGTGTTTCTTCAGTGCTGTGGCTTAGTTTTCAACTATTTTCGTTGGTAATATGGTGTCTAAAATGTACATCACTTAATATTAACTTCTTGTTTATTAAACTTGTATAAATCAAAATCACATTTGTTATCATGCTGATATCTGGAGAAAAACTGCACTCTTCGTGTGATATTATATTAGATTAACATATCATATTATCAACTATCATATTAAATTATATAAACCGACTAAATCACAGTGAAAGCGTTAAAATCTAAATGCGCACCCGGACTAGTCTAATCTACAAGACTGACAACGTTACATCATGTAGTGTAACGTTATGCGTAAACTCTATGGGTGTGGGTGCATATACTGTATTAAACAAGCTAGGTAAACGCAGACTGTATTAAACAAGGGTAAGTTAATGTTAAACGTTATAATCGCTAACATAGCAGACTACATCAGTGACAAAAGTACACTGTACACAATCATATATTTGTTTTTTTTTTTACATGATTTATTAATGACTCAGCATCATCTATATTAAAGGGTTAGTTCGCCCATTTAAGACATGAAGTTGTATGCAATCCTTACCAGCACTATAGTGCATACACACTGACCCACTCTGTTGTCACCTCCCTGGTCAGAGTTCTGGCCGCTGGAAGTTTTTCAATAAAGTACTCCCGGTTATTTTCCGGGGCCACAAAACTGTGCGTTTTTACGTGAAAAAATGATTTGCGTTTCAAAGCTTGATTAATTTACCACACAAAAAACACGCCGGTCAAAATTCATACCTCAGTTTTAATCGGCACTATTTTCTATACATTTCTATCAATCCGCGCTGCTGTCAACGTCAACAGTGCGCACGTTCCGATCAGCTGTTGATAGCGCGACTCGCTGACAACATGTCTGACTGCGAAACTTCTGATGATGAAACCAATTTTAGCACAATGTCAGACGGATCAGATGATTAAAGTAATTTTAGCACAACGACAATGTTATTGATTGCAACACAAAACCTCAATTGTGTGTGTGTTCAATCAAATAGTTTTCACAGCAAATTGTACCAATATCCCTATAGCCTATACTGATTTTATATTAGACATCTTTTCACGTGTTTTATAATGGAGTCTAAACATCAGCTTGTTTACCGTAGGCCTACAGTTTAGACATGGGATCATAAAGTTAGTAAATAGAGCTTACCCGTGGTACTGGTACAGCAAAACTCTTTAATTTTCCTTTTCCTCCTTGGTTGGGGATGTAATCGTCTTCGCTGAAGTGAGCACTACACACACGAAAATCCTTTATTCTGGATATTTTAGCTCCCGCAGAGTAGCCGATGGCAACCAGCCAAAGCTGTCTCATAGTTATATTCGAAACAGGAAAACGATATCTGAACTTTGATCCCGGCACATCCTTGTGGTCACAGCCTGGGAATTTACAAGTTCGCACCATTGTTAATTTAATACTTTTTACGTCGTTGTCAATCATTAGTGTAAACACTATGGAACAGCTGATCGGAACGTGCGCACTGTTGACGTTGACAGCAGCGCGGATTGATAGAAATGGATAGAAAATAGTGCCGATTAAAACTGAGGTATGAATTTTGACCGGCGTGTTTTTTGTGTGGTAAATTAATCAAGCTTTGAAACGCAAATCATTTTTTCACGTAAAAACGCACAGTTGTGTGGCCCCGGAAAATAACCGGGAGTACTTTATTGAAAAACTTCCAGCGGCCAGAACTCTGACCAGTGAGGTGACAACAGAGTGGGTCAGTGTGTATGCACTATAGTGCTGGTAAGGATTGCATACAACTTCATGTCTTAAATGGGCGAACTAACCCTTTAAAGAGAAAATAATCACTTCATCCGATGTTTAAAGTGAATAAAACATTGACTTACTGGAGTTCCACAACTACTCAAAAACTTAGTTCATCTCTCCCGCCACCGGAATGTGTGTGTGTCGGTGGTGAGGTAAAAGGGGCGGAGGCAGTGGACCAAAGCACTTTGAGGCAAGGGAGGGGGGACTCAAAATGTTTAAAACAGTTTTTTGTTGTTGCCCCGTTTGCATTTGTATTATTTTATTTCTTAAACAATTATTTTAAGAATATATCATTATTTTATTTACAACACACATATTTTAATGATATTTTAGGGGGGACAACCCTCAGATAGGGGGGGGTCCTGACCCCCCCGCGATTTCCGCCTATGAGAGAAGTGCGTCTTTGCTGTCCTTCTTGACACCAGGCTGTTGTCCTAAAGTCTTGGCCTCACTGTGTGTGCAGGTGCTCTCTCTCACACACACACACAAGCTCTCTGTGACGTTCTTGATGATCTGGTAAATGGTTCTTTCAGGTGCAATATTCTTTGTGTGGTGTAGTGGGAAAATGTGGTTCTTGAATTTGCTTTTCTAGATTCACTGGCTCTTCTTTGTGCAGACTTAGACATGTCTCGGGTCAAATATACCTTAAATTGGTACAAAACCTTACGATTCAATGCGTATATGAATTTTGCTGACAGCGTTAATTGCTTTACTGTTAAAACTTCGCCGCCGAGAGCTCAACTTCTGACCGTTCACGCTGCCATCTTGCCGGATCCTCGGACAGTCTGGAGAAGTCTTGTGTTTGTGTATCATTGATCACTCTGCTGCCCTCTGCAGGTAATGCATTATACGTCACTCTTAACTTTTAATTACCATTAATTTGATTATTTTGATTGTAGGTAAACACTTTCTGAAAGAGAACTCAAAGAAATGCAAAGGCAATTTGTGCTCTTTATTATTTTATAGGCCTATATGTTTGCTTTTATATAATTTCTTCTTAAATCAATTTATGTTATCCATGTGATAAGTGGCTGTGTAACAAGCAGAATGAACTTGGTAAGCCGTTCATTATTTCTAAATAAACAGAGAGCTCTTGCAGCAGTAAAGCCAGATCTGGCATCTCTGGTTTTAATCCGTCTCTTTTGTCCACTTTTAACCACTTCTGTCCTGATTTCTTTCGAGGGGAGTTGTTTATGGGCAGGGAAATGTATGGGCTTTTTCAGACCTTGCGGTCTAATGGACAAAATAAGCTTCCGCAATTTACAAATGATTGCAATCGGAGACGACGGAAAAACATGGAGAGCATCAGCTTTTGTTTCTGCTCTGACAGCCGCAAGACCACGTTGAACACTGTGAGTGTGTGTTATAAATCAGGAATGGTGAGAGAACATTGTGTTTGGTACGTGTGGCGAAGGACGGCCGAGGGACGTGAGAGAACGGCGTGAGGCCGGTGGTGCGATTGCTAATGAGCAACACTTGTGAAGCACACCGGTCTCGCATCTCTCACGGAGGAGCGGAAGCATAAAGGGGGGGCGACGACGTTGATGATCGAGAGAGGAACAGGCCTGTGTTTTAGTTGTGTTTGGTTTTTGTATTTGTGTTTTATTTTAGCCAGCAGTCGTCCGCGAGGATATTTGAAATAAAGTATGTTTGATTGTTCGCCGGTTCCCGCCTCCTTCTTCCCTGAACATTGCTACAGGTTTATCATCTTCCAACCAAACTTGGGTCTTCAGCCAACAAAGTTTAAATCCCGTCTGGCTAGAGCAATTCCCATGATGTTTACGCGTTAGGTCAGCAGGCGGAGAGTAGACGTTTTTTTTTTTTGCCTCTGTTCGAACACATTAGTCGAATGTGTTCGAACAGACGCAAAAAAGTCTACTCTCCGCCTGCTGACCTAACATGAGTGTTTAATCTACAAAAGCAGTCTGGATGAATACGTTTTCAACTGCCCCTGGAAGTGGTCAAAAGTGGACAAGCTCAAAACGTTTTAGACCCACTGATCTATATAGAATGACTGGATATAGCTCATGACGTCATAAACAGTGAAGCCACCACGACGCCATATTGGTATTCCCCAATGAGCTCACGCGTTCTATTGAATCAATTGGAAATTTTATGATTTGACTGAGAAAACATTGCCTAACGAGACATCGTTTTTAAATCTAAAGTCTCCCTGAACATTCTTACAACGCAAACATCCTAAGCATTTAAATGGGTTTTTGTTTAAAGTCGGAAATTTTACCTGCTTATTAAAAACTGCTTTGATACTGGGGAGAGGAGCTTGGAGAGTGTATGTCTAGGCTAACAGTAGTAATGGCAGTAATAAAGTGTTTGATTTTGTGATTTGCCCATTGAATGAAGAAGAAGAAGCTTTTCTCCTCGTTAAAATACGCTTAAAATATACTATTTTATTTTTAAGTGTAAATAAAACAATGAAAGATTTGTCACTGAAGAAAAAATCCTTAGCCTATATGTGCCAATTGCTTGAGCAACTTAATATATATAACGTTAAATCTATATAGAACTTATGCATTGAATAATACGTTTTTTTAAGTGTATTGAGTTTAAACTCGAATACGTCTGTCACGATTAGAACTACAAATCCCACCATGCCTCACTCATGCACTGATTCCGCCCAGATCTGTGAGTAATGATCACACACAGCTGTTACTCATTTCCAGCCCTATTTAAATCACACTCACAACTCACTCTGGGCGAAGTCTTGTTTCACCGTTGTGTACATTTCCGAGCATTTTCTGATAGTTATCCTGCCTGTGTTTTCGACCCTGCTGAACCCTCTCTTCGATTGTATGCTGCCTGTTTCCTGGATCTTGTCTCGTCTGCTGCCTGCCCCTGATCTCCTGCCTGGTTCCCTTTATGCTATAGTCTGTCCTGCTACACTGTTCTCGCTGGTACTGAACCCTTGCCTGTCGACCTTGTACAATCTTAATAAACTGTTGCAAATGGATCTGACTGAGTCTGATGAATCACAACAACGTCTGTGAAAGGATGTATACCTATAACTGTGTACAAATAGAATCGCAATGTTGAAACTTTTTTATATTATTTTATAAATTACGCTGATATAAAAATAGCGATTAGAAATAAAAAAATAGAGAATAAATGTTGTGTTTGTGGTACAGCCGTAGATCAGTTGCGCACTGAATTACAACCTGTGGGCAGTTTTACTACATCATTTTGTGAACGTCGTTTTACACTTGTATGCTGCACAGCGGGTCATCTTAAAAGTGCCGTCGGAGCTACCCATCTCGGCCGCTGGAGCCCTCTGCTGGTAGGGAATGGTAAGATGGCCGCTCGAACACTTCCGGTGGCTTCACTGCCTGGTGGCAATTTAGAACGTCATGAGCTATCCAGTCATTATATAGATCAGTCTTTAGACCCCGTTTACACCTGTTTACCGCCGTCCACTTGTGATCCGAGCGACCAAAATGTATTTTAATAACAGGTGTAAAAATTCAGCTTAAGTATCCAAATACAACATCACTGTATACAGTATTTCAAAAATTTGGTTCAGGTGTTTATCCAGTAGAGGGCGCCACACATCAGTGAGAAAAACACTAAATGACTAATTTCTGTTCACTGTATTTCTATATCTTTAGTTCTGAGCATAACATACACTGTATTCTGTTATATGTATGCTTAAAACAAAGAAGAATGACTTGAAACTCATGAATGAATGACTATGAAAGTCATAACAGCTTAAACAAAAAGCTTAAGCTTTGGATTCTTAGTTTAAGTCACCTTGAATTTATCTTTATATTTTATCTTCTTGAAAACATGACAAAAATATGGTACATTTGATATTCAAGGTGGCAAGGAGCACATTTGCATCTTTCCCAGAAGAATATGTACATGGAGGTGAACGTGATTTCGCCAAGGAGGAAGTTAAGTTTGGGGCTACTGTTAGGTTTAGGCTTGGGCTAACGTTAGGAGCTTGAACACCATCTTTATCAACCAATAATTGTTCACTGATTTGAGGGTTCTGTTTTATTATCATGGGGTGCTTCTCATTTCTTATTTTTGCATCCTGTACCTTTCCTCGCTTCATTTCCTCGCGTCTCAGATTTGAGGATTCTCACTGATTTGAGGGTTCTGTTTTATTATCATGGGGTGCTTCTCATTTCTTATTTTTGCATCCTGTACCTTTCCTTGCTTCATTTCCTCGCGTCTCAGCTCCACCCCCTGTAGGATACGAGGGAAGGCTGCGAGGAAAGAAAATGAGGACGGAGGAATCGAATGAAAGCTTTTTTATACATTGGAATACTTGATCACTCGAGAGTCACTTCACAGCGTCATCAGCAGCGCTCAAAGGATCTGCCCTTATGTTGTTGAAGTTTGTTTATTTAAGAAATTCATAATAAATACTAATAAAGCAAGATACCCTGTTGAAATATGTGAGATGTGTGGTTTATATAAACTGCAAAGGTAAAGTATAAATTAAAATGATTGTGACCGATGTGAAGGGGAAGGAGAATTTATACGTGTGTCACATTTAGTCGATAAAACACTTCCGGAAAGGAAACACCTGTGTATCCTCGCTCATGACTCTTCAGGAAGCTTCTCGATCCTCGACTCGTCGCGGTGCAATTAGAGAATTGAGATGTCCTTTAAGATGGCTGAGCTTGATTGGTTTCCGGGTCATAGGATGGAGGACGGAGGAGCGAGGAGACGAGGAGGGATTTTGAGAAGCATCCATGGTGTTTTGGTTTCCTTGTTTGCTAGAGTGTGTTCCCTAGTTAGTTTCCCTGGGTATTAATTAGTTCCCACACCTGTTCAGTTTGACATTTATTACAATCCTCATGTATTTAAGGCCTGTGTTTCTCTAGTTCCTTGGTCTGGTATCGTCAGTGTTAAAAGTGGTTGTGTTTATGGTTTCCTCCAGCAATCTCATGAGTTTTCAGTGTGGATTTAATAAAGAGCGTTTTTGTTATCTACCCCTTTTATTGTGTGCTTAATGCAACAACAAACCATGAAAATAATAAAATGCAGTGCAAATGGCAAGAATATAACAGCAATAAATCAGATCGATATTTCAATGAGCTTCTGCTAACTTGCGGTATGTTTGATGCATGGAAATATAAGAAACCAACATCAAGGCATTTTTCTGTAGCTCATCAGATCTATTCAAAGATTGACTTCGTCTTTACAGACAGGAGAATGTTACCATTACCTAGATTATGTGAATACACAGGTATAGTCATAGAGTCCTGTAGTGATCACTCTCTGCTTTCTAAACAACATACCATCACAGGGTGTGTGGAGATTCAACTCTAGATTACTGGCTAATCAGAACTTTGTTGAATTCTATCTAATCAGATATATTACTTTCTTGAAACAAACCGCGCGCCGGATATGACTCACTCTAACTTCTGGGAGATATTGAAGACAAAATCATATCATACAGTGCGGGCATGATGGGAAAAAAAATGGAGTGGGTCAATCTGATAATCTCAAGGATAAACGATATAGATCAAGAGTATTCTAGATCCGCCACTGCGGCCCTATATAAGGAGAGAGGAGTATTACAGTCAGAACTAGATACCTTAACCATGAAGGCAGAGGAGAGGTTATATCTGAGATCTAACAGCAAGAATTTGAGTATGGCGAAAACACTAGCAAGTTGCTTTCACAACAATTGAGACAGAAGATGAAACTAGTTATGTAGCAGAAATTTAGACGTCACAGGGAATAACCACAGACCAGTTAAACATTAACAAGCAGTTTCATGTGTTTTATGAGGAGCTATACACATCAGAGCTCTGTGACAGTGAAACACAGCACACTTTTTTGCCACTTTATCAGTGAACAGGATAAAGTCAGTTTGCAACAATCCACATCAACAGTGGAGATTGAATAAGCTGTGTGTTACATATTCCCTGTGTGTGTTCCTGGACTTTTATATTGAAGTGTATTCTCAGAGTCAGTCTGGCAGTCAGCATTTAGGCATCAGATTCATTCAACCTCTGTTTGTGTCAGGCATTGATTACTACAATTTAAGATAATCCATAGGCTACACTTTTCTAGGAGTAAACTGGCAAGAATATTTCCAGAAATATGACATGTTCTAGATGTCACAGAGAAGAGGCTTATTTGGGTCATATGTTCTGGACATGTCCACAGCCGGCACTGATGGAGGGAGGAGAAAGGGAGGAATGGTGAAGAGGGGATGGGGATGAAAGGAGGCAATGACGGTGTGGATGGAGCCGTGCAGCCTTATAGTCATATAAGCATGTAGGTTTGGTTGTGCGTGTGTTTGCTTGTTTTACTTCAGTTTAACTTTTTGAATTTATTGACATTTGTTTTGCTTTATACACTTTTATATGTTTTGCATTGTTATAACATTAATATTTCTCCTAATTTTGACATACTGTACATTATTTTGTATTATAATTGCATTTTGTATTGTATTACTTTATGGACAAAATGCTTTTGATTCCTATTGTCATCATACTGTTTCTGTTTTGACTTGATGCCATTATTTGATGTGTTTCATTGACGAGTAAGGAGTGTTGTTAATGTAGAAACTCTGGGCACCATGTTTGTCATATACACACACGGAGAGATCCATGTTTCATTAAAGCCCTCATCGACCCTCAAAGAGCCCCAGTGCACTGCCCAAAACACACCTACAGGTTTGGCTTTACTGATTTCAGATTTACTGAAATTTGAAATTCTTGCATGCTTGGTTTGTTTTGACCATTGAAACTTGTTAATTTTCCATGTATAATAAAAAAATACTACAAAAGAAAGGTTAAGGTCGATGTCTACATGGCCAAACCAAAAACATCATAATCTGTAAAGAATATACTGTATTTCCTCTTCTGCCTCCAATAGGCTGATAGTGATAATTCTCCACCATCTAAACCAGTTGAACAACTCTAATACTTTTCATAGTAAACCTTTAAATAGACTGTATATTCAGTGTCTACAAAGTGTAGGTTGGATATGATGAGACATTTATTTGGAATTCAAACATTATTTTTAGAGAATCCTTGTGGTGTGTTTTTTCCAAGTAGAAACAATGTAAGTGTATACCTAATGGGCTTTTTTTTTAAATTTTGGTTATGAGAAAACATTTAGTTTTATTAAAATATCCACTGTACAGTCTGAAGTTCAGATGAGTTTGTGATTTTAGGTGTATTTTCCTACATCAGCGTATTGAAGATTGGTGAGTTTGATGGAGAAGTTTCCACTCAGAAAATCACCAGGGAAAGTTTCAGTTCTGTTCTCATAGTCTGAATCCTATTTTATCTGGTAAATTCTGCTGGGAATTATATCACACACAATATTTGCTGACTCTGTGTCTCACAGAAATTTGAATTTGTTTGTTTTTTTGTGGTAATTACAAAAATAAAAGCCTTGCTATAAAAGCTTTTTATTTAAAAGAGTAAACACATGTGATGATAAAACATGCTGATAAATGGATGTATTACAGTAAACAAATAGAACCATTTTCAAGATACACTTAAAGCTCTTAACACTTTATCCAGACATTTAAATTGCCCCACATTCAAGATATTATTAAAAACTTTGAATCTATCTTGGCTTTTGTCAAGCTCACTTCAAGTAAATATACAGTATATAATATACAGGTTTTAGGCATGTTAGTACCAATTAACTTAGTTTTAAGACAGTTTATATTTGCTTCAGTTCGCCAGATGGAAATATCAGTTTACATTTCCAAACATTCATTTTGACAATGATTGCAATAATCCAATAACTTTTTTGTAATAACATTTGTCTTTTGTGTGTGTGTGTGTGTGTGTGTGTGTGTGTGTGTGTGTGTGTGTGTGTGTGTGTGTGAGAGAGAGAGAGAGAGGGAGAGAGAGAGAGAGGGAGAGAGAGAGAGAGAGAGAGAGAGAGAGAGAGAGAGAGAGAGAGAGAGAGAGAGAGAGAAAAACGTTGTGTGCAAAAGAGTATTTGTGTGTATCACCGTATTGTTGTATTGTGTTTTTGTGTTATATGAACACAATGCTAATTGAAGCCTGTTCTCATAGTGATCAGTCTGGTTCTTTATACATAGATACGTTCAGTTTGTTTTTGTCTCTTTTAGTTTGCAGAAGTGTATCACCTGATACCATTGTTTCATGATTTATCAGAATAATGTTGCTGCGGCTCCAGGATATAAACCAGTTATAAACATTGTCACAAGTAAAGAGTCCAGTCATATTTCTCCACAGATTTATATACTGAGATACACCAAGAGCCTCATTGGGCCCTCAAAGAGCCCCAGTTAATGTAAAGAGCCCAACACCATGTCACTGGACATTATGATCATTTGCTCGGTTCACTCTGTTCCTCTTCTGATTCAGCAGTTTTCATTGTGCATGAAAAGTTAAACTGGCAAAATTCAGCAATATTCAGCACACAAGGAAGAAGTAGCCTGGGATCAGTGATGTACAGTAAGACATGGAAAAAGATATTATGGGATTTGGGACCATAAAATGAATTTGATGTGCAGTCAGGAATTAATATTTTTTTTTATAAACAATGAGCAGTTTTAATCTTAAGAAATAAAAAATATATAAATATATAAAATGATCTTCCAGTATTAGTGTTCAGAGCTGTGTAGCAGTTTTTATCTGTTTTATATTTTGCACACAAATACATTGTTTTAATTGACGTGATATCAGGAATTAATGAACATGTTTGGTAAATGATGTGCAGTTCTAACATGATACAACATACATTTGATACTGGCAAACGCAGCGTGACACTTGTGGTAAAGATGGAAACTTATTGACAAACTCAATTCCTTATTCCTTCAGATACAGCAAAAACATGTTCCTTGTTCAGTGTTTGAAGATCGTATTGTGTTACACAATAAAAACAATTAAATGCATTTGGCAAGTATATAATAGAACATAATGTATTTTCCACCAATGAAAGATCTATCAATTAAAATAAAATATATATATATTTTTTTAAATCAGAAAAAGCTTATTCCTGTTTGTCATTTATGGCTCTGAGACAGACCATAATGAGTCAGCTTGAGTTATTTTTTATTTTTTTTCAAGAGAAATATGAAATAAACCATAAGCACTGTGGATAATACAGCTGATGCAATGCAAATATTAAAGGCTATTATATTAACACTGTCTGCTTCTCCCGTATCTTCTGCTTGGTTTATAGTGGATTTGTTTCCTGTTTCCTATAATTTTCCTTAAATTTTCATACAGCAACATTCAGGCTGGAGCATCAGTTGGTCAAACACTTATTACATTTAGATTTGATACAACTTTTTAAGATTAAAATCATATATTAATCAACTAGTTTTACACACTATTGATGATCCGCTGTACAGTCTCCTGTTTAGAATAAGGGTTTGTGATGTGTGTATTGTGATGTTTGTGATGTTTGTGATGAAGCAAGTGTATTTTCCTGCATCAGGTTGTTGAGTTTGTGTGAGAAGATATTTCTGTCAGAAACTCATCAGGGAGTTTCAGCTGTTCTTGTAGTCTGGGCCCTGACACTGAATATTTATCCTTAATTATACAATTTTTGTCATTATTGAGTCTCCAGTGCACATCAGTGTCTTGAAATTTAAGATGATGTTCAGTGTAATAACAGCAGAACAACAGAACCACCAATAACAGCCTCTGTTTCCTGAAGACACACTGAAACAACAGAAACTGTCCAAACACAAGACTGACATTACTTCATGTGGCATTTATTTGACTATTAAATGAGTTATTCAGATGTTCACCTTTATTTATCAGAACTGCAAACACACAGATGAAGCCGCAACTGCAGAAACAGAACAAACATGTTCCTGTAACTCGAGCATTAGATCATGACACTGTAATAATGACAGAGTCAAAGTTTGATTCCCACACAGACGGGATAAGATGTCCTTGAGGTTAAATGATATCATGTTTTGTCAGTGATAATAGTGATCATTATATTTAAATAGAAACATGATCTGGCCTGTTTATAAGCTATTTTAACTATAGTGAGATCTGGATCACTAGTTGGTGTTTAACATGTTGAACTAGTGAGGAAATGTTTTGAATAGTGAAGGATATTCTGGACGTCATAAACAGTAGAAGCAGTCTTTGCTGTTACACATGTTTCTCTTAAAACATTTCTCTGAATGATGTCTTATATTATATTTTATTCTGTCTTTGAGTCTCTTAATACATTGTCATGTCTTGACTTTAGTTTATTATCTCTGTAAAAGCAGGACAAGATTTCAGAGCTTCCAGCAACATCCTTATTCTGACCTACAGAGAAAAATGAAAGAGAAAATTAAAAACAACAGGGAAATACAGCCTGACCTTTTCATGAATTTGCCTTTCAAATGAGCTCAAGATCTTCCTCATAGTTTCTCTCTCTTGTTTTCATCCTGACAGACTGTAAAAGAGACTGTATTCTCTGATCACGAGAGGAATGATTCAGAGATTTAGGATTGTTGTCAGACTAGATGTGTGTGTGAGTGCGCAGGTACAGTGTGTCCCATACACTCTGTCATAGTTTTGTTTATATGTTATATCTTCATTCTGATCAGAGAAACTGAAAGAGACATTTTTATGCAAATGTAATTGTATTATAGCATTTTGTAGTGTGTTTTGTAGTATATGGTCAAAATAATGAATGCCTATTGCCATCATACTGTTTCTGAAATACACACAGGCATTTAGTTTGATTGTTCTTCAATAGTTTTCAGAGCTGTGATCTGATGCCAGTATCTGATGTGTTACATTGACTAGTAAGGAGTGGTGTTGATGTGGAAACTCTAATCATCAGGATGTTTGTGACACACACACATGAGAAAAGCCCAATCCCATGTGTGTATTGTGATGTTCTGATGCTGAGATACAGCTGGAGCTCTTAGAGGACATTCAAACCCTCACGGGTCCCTCAAAGAGTCCCAGTGCACTGCCCTAAACACACACACATCTACAGGAAGAGGTTAGTTGTGATGAGGAGGCACTGGCGTTCAGATACTGTGGGTGCTTCTCATTTCTTATTCGTGAATCCTCGCATCTCAGCTCCACTCACTTAGGATGCCAGGGAAGGAAACACCAGTGTATCCTCACTCATGATTCCTCAGGAAGCTTCAATCGCGGTGCAAGAGAACGGAGATGTCCTTCAAGATCACCGAGAACGATCGGTTTCCGGGTCACAGGCTGGACAAGGAAACATCAATTTGAGTATTGAGTACCACCCTGAATTGTATTTAAATTAAACTCAACTCACTGATGTGCTGTTTATTTTTTGTTTTGTTGTTTTTTTTAACCAGAAACCACATTTTTGCTTTCACACTTAGCATAAAAGCTTCAGCCAAATGATAACATGTAAATGCAAAACATTTGGTTTTAGTAAAAAGTATAAGATTAGAAATATCCAAACAACTGACAGATGCATTATTTCATCAAAACAATTTATTGGGTCTTGATCATAATAAGATCATGCAAATACAATGAAACTAGACTCCATGTTTCCTCTGTTTGTACATGAGAATATGTTAAACACTTCACAGTTCCTGCAAATAATCGCAATATTTTCAAGATGAATGTTTAAGGCAGCAACATATTGACACTCCCTTGTCTTTTAACCAAAAATGTACATTTTCAAGATCTCATTCTGTTAATAACAATGCAGTGCATAAGGCAAGAATAAAACAGTACAAAACAGTGTATTTTGCTTCAGAAAACTGTAAAAACTAAATGTAACTTACAAAGTGGAAAGACAAGGCAACGTTATAAGCAAGCATAAAAAACAGAAGAGGCATGAACAGAAGAGACAGCTGATCATCAATGGTGTGTGGTCTTTTCCACCATCGTTCTCGACAATAAACTTATTTTTTGTGGCTTTAAACAACTTCTACTGCATATAGTGATGACCTTCTTTCTGCCCTACGACTGCTTGAGTTCTTCCTTATCCACCAAGCTACAATAAAACCTATAACTGTAACTATAATTACAGATGCAATGCCAACCCAGAGCCAAGACGATGATGTTTCCACACTGTCCGGTTCTGTTTCTCCCTGGTTTTCTTGTTCAGTCGATATGATAGTTGATACGTTTCCTATTCCTGCTGTTGATTCTGCAACAACAAAATATAACAGGAAGTTTTACCTCACAGTGATAAAAATAAGATCCATCTATAATGTATATACAGAAGCATTCAGACTAAAACATCACAAGTGAACTTCAAATAAAGGATCAACTTCTAGCAGTATTTAGATTTTAAAGCAAACTAATTTAACTAAATTAAAAACTTCATGCCCTAATCTACTAGTTTCACACACCGTTGATGATCAGCTGTACAGTCTGAAGTTCAGATGAGTGTTTGATGTAACAGATGTATTGTCCAGCATCAGTGTGAGTGAGATCTGTGAGTTTGATGGAGTAGTTTCCTCTCTCATACTCCTGTGGGAAAGTTTCGGCTCTGTTCTTGTACAGAGGGTCCTGTAACTCTAGTGAATCTTCACCCTTGACTATATCATACACAAGCTTGCTGCCATTGTGTCTCCAATGTACATTAATGTCTTCAAGTTTATGATCTTCTTCAGTGGAAGAACACGGCAGGAGAACAGAACCGCCAATAACAGCCTCTACTGTTTTCTGCAGACACACTGAAACAACAGGGATTTTGGTTACACTTTATAATAACTGCATGAATAATTAGTTAATTAGTAAATTCATCATCTATAAAGCATAGACATTAATAAGGAGTTCAGAAATACAGCAAAAATGCTTTATTCTTGATTTATAAGCATATCTATGTGTTTTAATAATAGTATTTTCATACTTTATTAATGATCAGTTAACCATTTCCAAATTATGTATTACATTATTTACAAACCAGTTATTTTGGAGTTGTCAATGGTTCATACGATAATTTAGAAAGTGTAAGTAAATGATTAATAAACTATTTAAATGTACATTTATACATCTTATTATTTAATCATATAGTAATAGTTACTCACTGTGTTAATAAATGCTTTATTAACCTGTAATTTATGATAAATTTAGGTAGTTATAAAACATTTTAAAGTTGTCAGTTAACTATTTTTGTGAGCTTATCAAGTGAGGAGTATTTATGCCTCATAAAGCTTTTACAAAGGAGATTTAAAGGCTCAGTTGTCTTCTAAACAGAAATAAATTAAACAACACAGAGTGATACAGAACAGAGAAATATTTACTTCAAGATCCAAAAAAAAAACCCTGTACATCTCTACATCATAAAATGAAAAATAAACCTCTTCTATGTCATAGAAAATAAAAAGGCCTGTCCACCTCCAGAAAACATAACTGTGCAGTAAAATGAAACTAAGCCTCTGCAATCTGATATAAAAAATAAATTTCTGTAAAGTGTAAACATTGCTGAATAATAATTTACCAGTGCCAACACTTGATTACAGGAGTGCCAAAATACAACAAATATTTTTTTTTATAAAACAATAACAATATAATAAAATAGTCCACAGTATCAAAACGTCTCAGGTTACGACTGTAACCATAGTTCCCTGAGATAGGGAACGAGACTACACTGAGCACTAAGTACCTGAGACCCTGGGGCAGCATCCAGGTCCAGGCTAAAAGTCTGACGAATAGGAGCGGTGAGGACCAGCCCGCCGCATCACAAACATCACAAACCCCTGCCTCGACAGGGTGTCTGCTCCAATATTCTGGCCCCCTGGAATATACACTGCCCTCAGAGAGTGTATTTTCCTGAGGGACCAAAAATAAGAGGCCACCAACGTGTTGTCTGTGGGACAAGAACCAGAGTTTCCTCCATATAACCAAGGCGTGGGAATACTGCCGCGTGATCTTGATCGTACGGAGTGGGTTTCCCCTCGGAGAGAACCCTCTGGTCCTGAGTCAACACTGTAAAGGTCTCACGTACAGCAGGTCAAAATGGTAAATTGATGGCAAATTGACTGCATTTATATAGCGCTTTCACAGACCCAATGGCCACCAAAGCCCTTTACATATTTGCCTCACATTCACCCATTCACTCACTCATTCATACACCGACGGCGGTGTCAGCCATGCAAGGTGCCATCCAGCTCATCGGGAGCAGCTGGGTTTAGGTGTCTTGCTCATGGACACCTCGACACTTGGTCAGGTGGAACCGGGGATCGAACCACCAACCTTTCGGTTTGTAGACAACCTACATGAACCACTGAGCCACTGCCGTATCACATGCTGCTGCCCGGAGGCCTAACAGTCACTGTTCCAGAGCAACACATGATGGCCCCTCAGGTCTGGGAGGAGATGTCTCAACGCATTGAAGACGACCATCATCTCTAGGCAATTCATGTGCCAAGAGAGATGATGAGGCTCAGGGCTCAGGGCTCATCCACAAGCCTTGAGCTGAGCGGCCTTCCAATACCGCTCAGCAGCTGGTGAGGGCATCTGTCGAGATAGCAACTCGATGGCAAAGAACTCCCAACAACAGAACCTGGGACAAGAACCAGTGTATCCTCCATATAACCAAGGCGCGGGGATACTTCCGCGTGATCTTGATCGTATGGAGTGGGTTTGCCCTCGGGGAGAACCCTCTGGTCCTGAACCACCACTGCAAAGGTCTCACGTAAAACAGGCCAAAGGGTATCACATTGGACGCTGTTGCCCTGAGGCCTAACAGTCTCTCGAACCGTTTCACAGTGTGTGACTGGCCTAGCTTTAGCTTTTTTGTGGCAGTAAGGATAACAGCTATACGAGCGGGCAACAGAACGGCTCGCATTGTGACTGAGTCCCAGACCACTCCAAGAAAAGTGGTCCTCTGTACTGGAGAAAGCACACTCTTCTTGGCATTGAGCCTCAAACCCAACCTTCACATATAAGCGAGGACAACATCTCGATTCCGAACCGCTAACTGTTCTGATTCCGCTAGAATCAGTCAGTCATCTATGCAATTCAGAATGCGTATGCACTGCAGCCTGAGCGGGGCCAGAGCTGCATCTATGCACTTCATGAATGTGCGGGGTGATAGAGCTACAGTAGACCGAAAGAAAGTGCCTGATACTGGTGTTCTTTGCACCTGAAAGAAAACCTCAGGAACCTCCTGTGCTGAGGGAGGATGGAGATATGGAAGTATAGGTCTTTCAGATCTATCGTGACAAACCAGTCCCCGGATCTGATTTGAGTCATGATCTGATTGAGTGTCAGCATCTTGGACTTGAGTTCCAGCACCGAACACTCCAACAGATGAAGATCTAGTATGTGATGCAGTTCTCCATCCTTTTTTGGAACAATGAGATAATGACTATAAAGACCTGAAGCAATGTCGGGTGAGTACACCTGCTCTATAGCTTTCTTTGCTAACAGGGCCTTTACCTCTTGCTCCATTACTAGAGCCTGCTCGGGATGCACTAACGTGAGCAACACCCCGTTGTAGCCTGGAGGACAAGAACCAAATCTGCCTCTTACTACTAACTGCAGGACCCATAGAGATATATTTGGCAGTAGCTTCCATGCTGCCAGAAAATCTACCAAGGGAACCAGCCCCTCGAGGCTGGCCTCTAGTGTAATTGAAACAGCCAGTTCGGGGACCTGAAGCATACTAGCAGGAAGCACCCGAACTTATTGTTTTAGAACCCCCCTCAGAGGGCGCGAGTCTGACGCAATGTCGAGGTGACGCTGAACCAGAAGCTCTCTGGAGACCGCTGTGCCCCGAAGCACCAAGGGTGGCAGGTTTGGCAGAACGGTCCCCTGAGGGAACCGAGATGGAACGAGCACCGTATAATGAGGTGTACACCGTTCCACCCCGGTTGGGGCTGCCATCACCAGTCTGACGCCAGTGGCACCAGACCTTTTATTTTGAGCCGAAGCTTTCTCAGCGTGAAGAACGGTCCTCAGATCTGGCTTCTGGTTCGAAGGCTTTGGCTGCTGTGCTGCGTATGAGAAACTAAACGGCTGGAGCTGCTCACACCCAGCAGCCCCAGAGGTTTGGACATAACGAGGGAGAGATTTCTTTAAACCGCCTCTGGCTGAAATTTGGCCCTCTGGAAACTCTCGACGACCGAAACAATTGTGTCGCCAAAGAGACCAGAAGGATCGATAGGAGCATCAAGAAGGAAAGATGTATCCTCTTCTTGATCTCCACCAAATAGAGCCAGAGGTGTCTCTCAGTGGCCACAAGGCCTGCCATAGACCGCCAAATTGCTCTGGCGGTCTCCTTAGTAGCCCCGAGAGATAAATCTGTGGCCCGACGAAGTTCTCGAACCCCATCAGGCCAAACTCCCTCATTTCTGTCCAAATACCCCAGTAGGTCAGTCTGATATGCTTGTAGCACTGCCATAGTGTACAAGCAGGCCTCCGGCTTGACCCACTGCCATATATGCTTTGCCCACTAGATTAGAAATAGTTTCCTTAAATGGTTTAGGCTGACGCCTTCAGGGACAATGCTGAACCGGGAGACAGATAGCTTGCAAGCGTCTGTTCTGCCAGGGGCATCGCCCCATAGCCATACTCTCTCAACCCCCTAATATCTGAATAAACGTGAACCTGAGGGCTGAATAGTCGTGAAGAGTATGGTTTATTCCACGATCTAGACAGCTCGCTGTGCAGATCTGGAAAAAATGGAAGGCCCCGTAATGGAGGTGAAACAATAGAGGGAAGGAAGCGCTCGCTTAATTTATTTTTATTTTTAGGACGAGCGCCCCTTTTCTCTGCTGGCCATAAAATATTTAATTTATCTACAGCTTTAGTAATCTCCTCCACCAGCTCCTCATACACTGGGGAACGAGATGGCAAATCCTTTTCCACCATGACTGTGTCACTTTTAATGCTCAACACATCTACCTCCTCGGAGGTAGAGCAATGAAGCATTGGTCTCTCTCCCCGGGCGGAAGAAATCGCGGCTGCCTCAACAGACATCGGTCCTGCACCCTGAGAACCGTGAGCCTGGCCACTTTCCTTGAAAAGTGACAGGCGGGAGCGAAGCACGTGAAGCGAAAGCTTCTCACAATGCCGGCAAATCCACTCCCAAACAAATCACACAAAGCTTGTGTGTTTCCCCACTCGTTAAATAACTGATATATATATATATATATATATATATATATATATATATATATATATATATATCAGACAGACAACAGTAAATATAACAGACAGTTTGACACAGATCGCTTGTTGAGGCAACAGAAGCTAATACCGGTTGCACCGGATGCGCTCTTATCTCTTCCTGGTCATGACGTCACCCGCCCGTGACGTTCATTCCATCCATTGGACTAGTTGACATAGATGCTTCAGACGCATTCACGCTGGAAGCGTTCCCAAAGCGTCATCGGTGCATCGCGAGTTCCTCGAAAGGGAACTACCTCAGTTCTAACTTTAAAACATTAGAGAACAGTTGTGCAAAAGATCAATCTCCTTTGTAAAAGATTTATGAAGCATAAATAGTCCTCACTTTCGATGAGCTCACAAAAATAGTTAACTGACGACTACTAGATGTTTTATTAATTAGTAATTAATCATTAATTACAGTAATACATTTTAATAAAGCATTTATTAACACACTGAGTGTAGGCTATAAATGTTCATTTAAATAGTTTATTATTCATTTACTCACACTTTTTAAATGATCTTACAGACCACCAGAGGTGTCAAGTCCAGGTTCAGAAAGTAAAATTACTTCTCAGTATTTTGTTCCAATCACCTGGATTTGCTAATTAGCACAGTTTTTCAGTCAGGAGACAGAACTAATTAGTAAAATCAGCTGGCTGAGTTCATGGGTGGAATAAACATATGGCAGGACTTTTACTTTCTGACCCCTGGAATTGACACCTCTGCAGACCACTGACAACTCCTAAATAACTGGTTTGAAAATAATGTAATACTTTATTAATGATCAGTTTATCATTTCTAACATTAAGTATGAAAATATAATTATTAAACACATTATATATGTAAGGGATAAAGTAGAGCGAGGCGGTTGTTATAGCGAATACAACCCCGACAGGCTGATCAGGACCCCGACGCGAAGAGGAGGGGTCTTGAATCAGCCTGAAGGCGTTGTATTCGCTATAACAACCGCCTCGCTCTACATTATCCCGCTTATGACATGGCAAATAAATCAATAATTTGACACACAATATTGATTTAAAAAGGAGTTTATTGATTTAAAAACGATTGTATTGCTTTCGCTAAAGAAAATAGTCCGTTCCGTCTCTACGGTTAGAATCCATGGCAACGCTGTTTTTTATGTTTTTTATGTTTTATGTTTACTGTTTTTCATGGCAACGGTGTGTTATACTTAGCAGCGTCTGTTATCAAGAAATAACAGACCGCATTCTACATTAGAATTCAACATGCCATGTAATTCTATTCTATACAATACAATTGTTTTTAAATCAATAAACTCCTTTTCAAATTAATATTTTGTGTCAAATTATTGATTTATTTGGTAGGTAGCCATGTAATAAGCGGGATAATGTAGAGTGAGGCGGTTGTTATAGTGAATACAACCCCTTCAGGCTGATTCGCTAAAACAACCGCCTCGCTTTACATTATCCCTTACTAAAAACAAGGATAAAGCATTGTTGGCTGTATTTATAAACTGCTTATTAATGTCTAATAATGCTTTATAAATGATAAATTAACTATTTACTAACGCTTATCTAATGATTGTTACGGAAATGGTAATTGTAAATGTACTTTAACAGTCAGAGGCATTCATTTATATTTCAAATGTAGTTTGTTTAGTTGCTTACCTTTGTTTATCAGCACCGCAAACACACAGATGAAACCACAACTGCAGAAACAGAAAAAAAAAAAAAAGTTTATTCAATTTATTTTGGTTCAACTTGAATAGCACGGTACAAATACTAAAGTCATGAGTTTGATTCCCACATAACACACACATAATAAATGTAAGATGGTAAGATAGGATAGAGTGTCCCTCCCATACTTAGTTTTATTACTGATCACAGATGTCTCTCAATTCATCTCTAAATATGTTACAAACTGGCAGTAAATGTTTTTAAGGGGGAAACTTTATTCTTCTGACCCTGTTGGTAAAACCTTGAATTCACTACAAATCAAACTATTATCAACTAAAACTCCTGCACACAAGTTCAAACTGCTAACCACATAATGCAGGTAATAGTTACAAGCTTTATATTCTTTAATTAACCAATTCAATGTTTTAACAACACTTAAAATTTATTTTAACACTTATTTCTTTTTTTAATTTTAGTTAAAATAAAAGATTTGACAACTAAAGCACAGCAGCCAAACACGAACACGAGCAACAAGCTACATCAGGCCTTCAGTGTTGATGTGAACGACACGTGTGTCCAAACAGCGTTTCATTCTGCATTCAGCAAACATACCTGATCCTCATGGTGGACCAATGTTATCAATATATATTTAATTTGACTATATTACATAAAAATACTTTTGAAATTAGGGTGAACTACTACGTTTTCACCAGAAAGTATCGTAGCTCTTCAGCTTCCGTAAACTCCATGCGTTCTACGTATGACATCAGACGTAAGTGACGTCAACAGAAATCACGTGAACGGATCAGACATGCGTGGATATTCGTTGAGTTTGAGTTTCATAAAAGTAGCAATACAACATTATTACAACTTCTTTGTCAAGGATAACACAATAAAGTTGCAGTAACTTATTTCCATGTTGTTCCATACATTTTATCTTTTACGAGACATTTTTTGACAAACCATGCACACACAAAAATAACTATCACAAAAAAAAAAAACACATATATATGTGTCAATATCCTAACCCATCCTATCTAAAAACAATCTCTTCACTCTTATACTAAAACCAACATTATCCGTTAAAACATTAATGTCCAATGGCAACTTATTCCACTCCTGCGCACCTGTATATTCAGACGTACTATTAACATACACAGTCTTACACTTACATAGATTCAGATCTATAATACTTTGTCTAGTATAGCATCCATGCCTTACATTAACCAGAGAGAAATAGGAGTTAAAATACACTGGGGCCCAATTATTAATAATTATTTGTACCATTTCTGCCTTCGTTAACTTATATTTAGACCCAAAGAGAATAGATTCTGTTTTAGCCAGATGTAATAAAAGCTTATTTTCAGACAGCCAGTCCTTCACCTTAACAAGCTCCTCATCTAACTTCTGTATTATATTTCTCTCCTTATCTGCAACTACTAAAGCAGCGTCATCTGCGTATAACAACATATCACAAACATTTTGGATATAATTCATATATAACAAAAATAAAAGAGGACCAAGTACATCTCTAATCATCTTTCTGTCATCTGCACTTTTTTATTTCATCAATAAATAACATGACAAAAGTTTGACGAAATATTGTGCTAGTTTCACTGAAAAATAATCTTGAGTTTGACGTATAATAATAAAAATAAGCTGGTGTTTTCAGCAGGATGCTATACTCGTTCTTCTGTCTGATGTGACGTTTGATCCAGTAAGTGAAATGAACAGCAGTAAATGAGTAAATGTTCTCAGACTTACATGAATATCTGAGTGAAGCTTCTGTCTTAAACTCCTCTGAGAAAACACTGTGTTCTGGATCCTGATCCTCAAGTGAAACATTTCTCTGAATGATGTCTTATATATTCCTGCTGTCACTGAGTCTTAAATATACTGTTATATCTGGACTTTAGTTTATTATTACTGTAACAGCAGGACAAGATTTCAGAGTGTCCAGCAACATCCTCATTCTGACCTACAGAGAAAAATGAAAGAGAGAGAATTGAAAACACTTTATAATAACTGCATGCTATGAATCATTAGTTAAGCATTAGTAAATAGTTAATTCATCATTTATAAAGCATATACATTAAAGCTGTTTATAAATACAGCAAAAATGCTGTATTCTTGATTCTACTACAATAAATTACCTTTTTTCTTTTTCATATCTGATCTCAGTCCAGAAAGATCTTCCTCACAGTTTCTTTCTGTTTTCATCCTGACAGACTGAAGAAGAGCTGAGAGACTGAGACTGATATTGCCTGATAGACTGATGGGAGGAGAAAGAGACTGATGGGAGGAGAAAGAGACTGATGGGAGGAGAAAGAGACTGATGGGAGGAGGAAGAGACTGATGGGAGGAGGAAGAGACTGATGGGAGGAGGAAGAGACTGATGGGAGGAGAAAGAGACTGATGGGAGGAGGAAGAGACTGATGGGAGGAGAAAGAGACTGATGGGAGGAGGAAGAGACTGATGGGAGGAGGAAGAGACTGATGGGAGGAGGAAGAGACTGATGGGAGGAGGAAGAGACTGATGGGAGGAGGAAGACACTGATGGGAGGAGAAACTAGAGTACAAGTATGTTTTGTTTGTTCATCTAAATAAAGAGAGAGAAAGCAAAAGTTCACAGTCTTGCAATGAATTTGCCTGTCAAACTTTGTGTATTAACATACAGTATCAGCATGTTGGTTCAGTTGCATGTTGCTTGTTTTAACTGAACTTTTTTTAATTCATTGTCACACTTACATTACATTTGTTTTGCTGTATACATCTATTCTTTACATCATTAATATGTTAATATATTCAAGATTCAAGTGGCTTTATTGTAATGGTAAAAAGCTTTATTTCCAAAGCATCGCTAATATTAAATTACACATTTACACACAATTAAAAAAAATGATAAAAAAAAAATAACAATGAGACAGAAATGCCACAAAAGTGCACAATGATTTGTTTTGTTATTTAAATGTTATTCAGTGTTGATGTTGTTGTCCTCTTTTGTCATGGCCACCAGGTTTGCATTTCTCTTCTTATTGAAATAGTCTTCTGTATTGTGTGTATTAGCATTTTGTTTTGTGTGTCTCAAAGCAGATTGTTTTGTATATTGTTTTAGTATGTGGACAAAATGCTTCTGATGCCTATAATCATCACACTGTTTCTGAAATACACACATACATTCAGTTTGATTTATTTATTTAGTTTGACCTGATGTCAGTATCTGATGAGTTTATATTGAGTTTTATAAGCTTGATGTGGAAACTCAAACATAACTCAGCACTTCACATCATGGGACAACACAGGACTACAGTGTGTGATATGTTTCCTCTGCTGCCCTCAAGAGTCTGCCATTGTTATTTCTCCACCATATAAACCCAATGAATCCCTCAGATACTATTCAAAATAACATTTTAAACTCTACAACGTAACTCTACGATTTGCTCATTGGAAGCAGGACTTGCTACCATCTTGGAAGTGACGTCAAATGTCGTGTCTCACTGAGGGTTGATCGATCTGCTGTGCAAATATTTTAGGCATGTTAATAAGATAGTTTTAAGACAGTTGTTTATAACTTTTGCTTCACAGCACCAGTAGGAAATATTATTATACATTTTCAAACATTAATTTTGCCATTAATTGTAATAATACAGTGAGATTTTTTGTATGAACAGTCTTCAGTTTTACATTTTTCCCCCCAGGAAAAACCTTAACTGCAAAAGCAGAGCATTTGTGTTGTATGTATTACAGCATTGTTCTATTGTGTTTTCGTATTAGCTATGAGACAAAGCTTCTGAAGCCTGTTCTGTTCTGTTAGTGATCTGTCTAGTTCGTAAATGCTATAAGTTCAGTTCGTTATTGTTGCTTTGGCAGCATGATTCTGAAGTTATAAACATTGTCACAAGAGCCCCATATTCTCTACAGATTTCGTTTTCACTTTATTTTGATGGTCCCTTTAACACATTCTGTTGTCTATAAGTAAGGTTGCACCTACATGTGTACTAACTCTCATTAGAGTGTAAGTAGAGTATTAGGCCACGTCCACACGAAGCCAGAGCTTTCCCTATCCGATCTTTTTTTTCCTCGTTCTAAAAAAAAATTCCGTAAACACGGCGCTGTCTCAAGAAATATCTGCGTACACACGAAACCACTGAAACCGACTCAAACCGATGTAGTATACATGCCAGACCAGTATGAGGCGCTGTATTTCTGACACAGATACACTAAATTTAACTAGGTATATCTTATAATGCAGGTCTCAATGAGTCTTTATAAATATACTTATATAATAGTAATATTGCTCCTAAAAAAGTATAAAGGGAGCTATAATTCATAATAATAGTAATAATAATTAATAATAATACATCAGTCTTATATAGCGCTTTCCAAGGAACTCAAAGACGCTTTACAAATGAAACAAACAAACAATGATGAGAGTGCTATTATAGATTGTAGGCGAGCTGAAACAGTTGGGTTTTGAGCAGTTTTTTGTAATCATAAGCATGGTCTGCATAGAAAGTGTTACCATATTTATTAAATAAAATTAACTTATTTGTCACAATAAAACAATGCAAATGGTTGACTGATTTGTTTTGGTATTCATCAGTGATGTATTTATTATTATTAAATAATATATTTTTATACTAATAAATACATCACTGATTAATTTATATATATATATATATATATATATATATATATATATATATATATATATATATATATATATATAAATTAATCAATCAGTGATGTATTTATTAGTATAGTATAATATAATATATATATATAATATTATATTTCTGAAACTACAAAAGAAAATAATAAGTAATAGTAGCTGGCGTCATCACGTGATTAATTCTAACCAATGAGACTGCTGGACGTTTCCATCGCTAAGGAAAGGAGCTGTCTTTCTGGATTCGATTGGTACAGCCCAGCTTTGCACCAAACAGGTAAGTTTTTTAAATTGCCATAGTAATTTGAGTTTTCTATTAAAATTAGTGAAACGGGTCAAAATGGTAATGAATTAATGAATTGGTATTAAATTACACTCATTTTATTGTTATCTGATTTAGCTAACGTTGCTCTGCTGCTGTTTAAATGAAACGGTTTTAACGGTCTACTAGCTGCTCAGACAGTCCGTTTTTGGTAATCTCCGAGGTAATAGATACTTTAAAACTAAATGAATTCAAGTTTGTGTAAGTGTAATGTAAGTGTTTTACATACCTTTTGGTGCTATTAACGTATAATTTGGTTCATTATTGTTTTACCGTTTACGCGATGAACTAGGGCCGAGCTAAACACAATGGCCCGGCTGAATCAGTGATGTCTTTGTTTTAAAGTTTTAAATAGCGATGTAACGTTAAACGAGTATTTATGTAGTGTAAATAGAATACATTAGCTACACACTCTAACTACATCTCGTTAAATATGATTATGACTGTTCATAATTGATAGACACCTGTAAACACTGCGCGTTGACAGACAGCAAATCAGAGGCTATTTACATAACGGCATAACTATCATGTTAACGTGAGTTAAAAATAATAGATTTTACTATTCTAACTTTATTAGATAACTGAAATGAAATCAACCATTTGTAATATTTAATTAACTTAATTATGAAAAAATATAATGGAAGTAAAACATGTAGGCCATGAAATAATATTCATTCATTTAATAACATTAAATATGAATGTAATAATTTCTTTTGAATGTATACATTTCATCAACGTTTATCCATACAGATACTGTAAATATTTCACTGAAATATTAATATTTGTTTCTTTTTCTTGTGTGTAATCAGATAATCGGTACTGCTCTGTGTAAGTATTCTGTTGGAATTACTGTCTGACTCATTCATTGCCATCTAATCCTGATTGCAGAATTGAGCTCCAACCCCAGTTAAGCAGACCTGAACCAGTTGATCGAGGTCTTCAGGATCAGCAGAAACTACAGACAGCTAAACTCCTCCATGACCAGGACTGGACACCAGTGCTGTAAGTGATCCATCTAGTCATGTTCAGAACATATTGCTGGGGATCTCAGCTCTGGCCCTTGAGGACCACTGTCCTGCAGACTTTAGCACCAAACCCTGGTCCAAGGCCCTGTCCCAAATGGCGCACTTCATGCAGACTTTCGGTCTCGTGGACTTGAATTGCACGTGCTCGCCGAGTCTACGAGTCCGTAGGCCGTCCCATTTAGCATTTTAACGCTCTGAAGTGTGCTCAGCAGCGCCCCCTTTGTACCCTTGAAGCGGTCTTCCGTGAAGCCCGCATAGATGCAGGCTCCACGCACTTTAACTACCCAGGAATCCTTGCGAAATGCCAATCAGAAAACGGATGGGAGGAGACTGTTAACATGGCTTTATGACATAGGCGCACATTTTACCAGTTGTTACTTACAGTTTATACAAACATTATCGACCAGTGGTTGATATCTCAAACATAATAATAGCGTGTTAAATAATACGATCGCATTATGATTCATTACATAAATAGAACCGAATGTCATGGCTTTACTGAGTCATATAAATGTAGTATGAATATTGAAACCTATACATTTTTCTTAAACTCATTAACATTTTAATTTTGTGTTAAAATTGAACATTATGTATTATTATTTACAACTGTATTGATCATTTACATAACCATGACATCTATTTTAATGCCCAGGTGGCATATACAATTATAGAACTGTAAAAGCAGGCTGTGTAGTTCACATGGACATAAGATTTGGGAAAATAAAATAAATCCTGTTCTCGATGCTAAAGATTGTAATTTTTTTTAATGATATTTGTGATATTTTTCTAATAAAAGAACTTATGAGATGACCTTTAAGTTTATTCAGCTTCGACGTCTGAGCTGAGACCTTCTTCCTGTTTCCGGCGTGACGATCGAGTCGGTACGCCAAAAATACCTCTCAATGCGCCCTCGTGGACTCACGCTAAGGGCCCTATAGGTCTGCACTACATGACGTCACCGAAGTGTGGACTCTGAGGAAGTCCACAAGTCCGGAGTGTGCCATTTGGGACAGGGCCCAAGTCCAACACACCTGAACAAGCTAGCCTAATCAAGCTCTTTTGGTTAAAAGATCAAGTGAAATTGATCAGGTCTGGACATAAACTGCAAGACAGTGCACTTCGAGGACCAGAGTTGAGAACTCCTGACATATTAATTAGTCAATAATCACTGATGAAAAAAATAATAATTTTTATTTGTATAGATTTATGTAATATGTAATATTACTAATATTCAGTTGTCTTCTCTCTTTTTTCCTTAATTGTGTTGTGTCAAACAGCTAAATAAACCCAACAGAGAGCCACTCAGGCACAGGTCACTCTTTTTCTGTGTAAGTACATTTTTGACTGTCAGACACATTCTCTGTATTTTCTTTTTGATAAAAATGATATATTCATGCTGCAAGTTAAAGCCATGAATGATTTCTTGATAAAGACATTAAAGGGATTGTTCTTCATGTTGTTCCAAACATGTATTATTTACTTTTTTCTGTGGAATGCAAAAGAAGAATTTTGAATAATGTTTAATCTGTTTTGTCCATACAATGAAAATCCCATTGAATTTTTATTGAGTCATTTTTCGAAATATCAGAAGAATCTTCCACAGAAGAAATAATTCAGGTTTGGAATGACATGAGTGTGAGTACAAGTTGACAGAATTATATATTGTGTTGATAATTTTTGTTTTCATGCTCTCATTTCATCATGTCCTCAATTGGTTCACTCTCTGTATGTTTCTCTCTCAACAACACCACTTACGTTTGTTTTTAATATTAATAAAAAAAACCTGTAACTATTTTTCTGGAACTCAAATTATCCTCCTGTCAAAGTGCAGAAGATTCTTTGTTCTCTGAGGTGGAAATGGCCTAACCCTTGGGAAAACACAAGTGTATAAATGACACTTGGAACAACCCCCGTTTTTTTTAATACATTTTTTTATGTTAACATTTCAATTGTTGTTGTTGTTTTTTTTTCTCACTTTAGATGCTGACACAGCTGAAGCAGCATCCAAAGGGGTTGATGCTGATCCTAACGCAAAAGACTGGGATGGTGGAAGGAGCAAGTTACTCCGGTATCCGAGGGGATTGATTCATGTGGTTTTATATGATTTTTTTGTTTTGACTTTTTTTTTTTTTTTTTTACTCAAAATCTTTTTCAAATAAATGCTGCTCTTTTGACAGTTCTGTTCAAACATTCCTGAATTTTTTCACAATTTACATGCTGACGACTGGATTACTTTGTTCAAAAGTAGGGCTATTTAAAAAATCCTACTGACCCCAAAGTTTCGAACGGTAATGTATTGTATATATTTTTTACATGACTGAATAAATTAAATGATTTGAAAGATATGACTTGTAATGTACTACTTCGACTTTCAACAAGTGCAATTATTTTGCATGTATTGTGGCAAATGCAAAGTAGAACCAAACTAATCTTGTTTGTTAAGGCCACAGGTATATTACAACACATATTTGTATTGTCCGCTGTATGCCCACACTTTTCCCAGTGCACCCACAGTATGGCCACACTTAACCCAATGTACCCACAGTATGCCCACACTTAACCCAATGTACCCACAGTATGCCCACACTTAACCCAATGTAAGGGTTTGCTGTGGGCCCACAACTGGCCCCAATGGGGGCCCACTCTACTTACTGTGGGCCTGCCCACAGTCAGCCCACACTTTTGGGCTGTCCCACTGGGGCCCCACCTGGGTCCCAAAGTATGGGGCCCACACGTGCCCCGCATTTCACGCCGGTATCTGGGCCCACAGTGGGCTGCCCACAATGGCCCCACATGGGCCCCTATAAGGGTTTGCTGTGGGCCCACAACTGGCCCCATGGGGACCCACTCTACTTACTGTGGGCTTGCCCACAGTCAGCCCACACTTTTGGGCTGTCCCACTGGGGCGCCAACTGGGTCCCAAAGTGTGGGGCTCACACGTGCCCCGCATTTCACGCCGGTATCTGGGCCCACAGTGGGCTGCCCACAAGGGCCCCATTCGGGCCCCAAAGAAGCATGTTTGCTGGGAAAGAACCGGCGAATAGCCTATATCATTATGAATGTGTCAAATATAGCAAGGAGACATTTTAATTGTTTATTAATAAACTAGTGTTTTCTGTGACGATGCTGACTCGCCACCTTCGCAGTATTGTGAAGGTGCCTATAGAGAGAAATGCGCACTTCATATGGATTATTAGAGTTGTCTGTTTATTTTCGTTTTGAATTGTTTTGTTTAAAAGTAGACATTTCAAGCTTAGATATATTTCTGAGTTTCTGTTCATTTATGAGACAAGCTCCAGTTCACGTGCGATGCAAGTTATATCGTGTCGGCGCCTCCATGTCCTGATTTTAGGCTATTGTCTGCTATATTTGCTACTTATTTATTAAATCCAGGAAATTGGTTGATGAAACATTGATTAAAATTAAGATACAATTTATACATAACGAAATTCACTTTAAAAGAAAGGCTTTATACAAAACAAAACTTAATGAAGTGGTCAAAATGATGGGTCTCGATATTGCGCATCTTATGATTAGGCTACTCACGCTGTTCACTTTTCATATAATCAACATATATGAAATGGAAAAAAATAACATAATATTTAAACATAAATATGAAACTAACTTTTCTTTAATGGCTACAACATGTAGGCCTACAGAGAAATTTAATGTCGGAGCGAACCATAGACAGTATAAGAAGTGGACAGAGCCATCTCATTGGAACTCAGTTGAGACAGTTGAAGCCCATTTTTAGCGATTTTTGAGCACTTCCGTTCCTGACGCGCAGACTCAAACCGACTCAAACTAAGCTTGATGACGTGAGCAACCTGTCTGACAGACGTACATCTTCCAGTAGCTGTGCGTGAAAATTGCCAACGTTAATCACTTCATATGTATTCACTTGCCACATACCGAATTATTTCCAATTCCCCAAAAACGTTGTTGAAATATTTTGTCCCGTTGCTTTTATGGATTCATTATCTATGGGCTTCTCCCTTGACGGGACGTCCCCCCGATTGCCTGCGAGCTTCTCCTCCAGTCTATACGGTAATGTCTCTATTGTGCGACATAAAGTCGCGTGGTTATGATGCAATCGTTAGCCTGTTTTTAACAAAAACGGCTTCTATGGGGCCATAACGTAAGATACAAAGTAATGGAGCCTTTTATACATTTTCGTGTTTATTTAGAAATAAATAATGGACAAATGAAGTCTTCGGACGTCAAAGTTACGCCAAAATGAATGGGAGTCAATGGAATGCTAACAGCAGGTGAAGTTCTGCTACAATGGCGGCTCCCGCGAGGCTTCAACTTCCGGCTGACGGATTACCCCCTTGGAGCGAAAGCCGTGTTGGTGAGCATGAGGGGGCAGCACTGATCTAAATAATTCGTTGTTACGACGACTTTGTTCCCTCGTTTTAATAAATCGTGGACACGTTGAACTAATTACCTCCCTCGTTTTGATTTAACGAATTACAACGTGGCCACAATATAGTAAAACGAGGGAACAAATTAGTATAACGTGCTGAGGTATTATTAATTTGTGGCCACTTACAATATTCACCTGAATATTCACCAATTCACAAAAATATAGGTCTTTAGCATTCACTATATAATTAATAGTATCAAACTGTTTTTCTTACCTGTGAAGATAGCTCTTCAGTGAAGGCCGACTAGTGTTCTCATACAGCTTGTTATTACTTTTGCAAAGAAATTGCCGTCTTTTAATAAGCTGGAAAAATTTCCGACTTTAAACAAATACCCATTTAATTGCTTAGGATGTTTGCGTTGTGAGAATGTACAGGGATCCTTTAGATTTAAAAACTGTCTCGTTAGGCAATGTTTTTTCAGTCAAATCATAAAATTTCCTATTGATTCAATAGAACGCGTGAGCTCAAAGGGAATACCAATATGGCGGCGCGGTGGCTTCACTGTTTATGACGTCATGAGCTATCCAGTCATTCTATATAGATCAGTGGGGGGCAGAGGTGCGTTTTTTGAATAATAATAAAATAATTCCCAGCGATCATCGAATATTATTTTTGCTTGAAATGCCCATCCCTACAAAATACGAAATGTCTTAATCAGACAAAATACAAGCATCATAGCATAAGAAATAAAGAAATAAAGAGGCTCAGTAGCTTCTGAAGCATGAACTCAAGCAAGTAGTCGCAGTTGTTGTTACTGATTTAGCGTGTCTGACTAGTCGACACGTGGGGTGATGACATCATCGTTTAAAAAAATATACGGATTGGCCGTACACACGAAAACGCAAGGGTGTCGTTTTCAGATTTATCCACCCTGGGACCCGGTTTAAAAAAATAGCGGTTTCAGTCTCCCAAAACACCGGATCCGTCTGGACGAAACGCCGATCCGATAAAAAATGTGTACGTATACAGCTAAACGCGTCTCTGTGTGGACAGGGCCAATCCGTATATTTTGTGAAACGATGATGTCATCACCCCACGTGTCGACTAGTCAGACACGCTAACAACAACTGCGACTACTTGCTTGAGTTCATGCTTCAGAAGCTACCGAGCCTCTTTTATTTCTTTATTTATTATTTAGGCCTACTTTAATGTATTTTTATTTTACTTCTGTCATGTATTATGTGTACATGTTGTAGTGTAATTGTGTGAACGCTGTGAGGCGCTATGCGTCACCATTTGTGTTAGACAGACACACAAGTAAAGAGAGTTCAGTTCAAACGCATGCGGTTTCCTGTCTTCAATACATTACATGGTGTTAGAAGTGGTTAAAATTATAATTTATGGATCAGCTGAAGCCCCCGGGAGTTCTGTGCTTAGAAGGAAACCTAGCCGAAAACTGGAGAGGTTGGATCCAGCGATTTGAACTGTATCTTATCGCGAGTGGAATCTCAGAGAAGTCGGAAAAAATAAAGTGTGCCACTTTTGTGCACGTCGCAGGAGACGATGCAATCAAGGTATTCAACACGTTTACATTTGATGATGATGTTGACGACTTCGAGACATTAAAAGAGCTGTTTGCCAAATACTGCGAACCACGAAAAAACCTGACATACCTGAGACATTTGTTCTTTATTAGAGCACAAGGCCAAACAGAGTCGATTGATGCTTATGTGACAGACTTAACTGTATCAAATCAGTGATGAAGTGAAAATGAAAGAACTAACTGGAGTACAACAGTGGACTGAAACCCTCAAGGTAAACAACCAGAAGCTGATTATAAAGTTAGATACAGGTGCAGACTGTAATGTCATATCAGTGCGAGACCTGGATGCATTAAAGGTTGACAGAAATGACATAAGAAAATCAGGCAACCCGGTATCACGCTAAAGCGTGTAATACACACGCTGGTCCACTAGCGGATGCGTGTCAGGGTCACGCTTTGCCTCCTCAAGGCAAGTACACCTGGCTGCAGCCTGCAGATCGGGGCGGGGCTGCACCTGGGGAATGACTCGATATACATTTTTATATAAATCATCGCAACATCAATTGATGAACAAAATGAAAGCAACGGAACCATTGACGTCAGTCATCAGATTCTGTGCGATTGCGTGACGCTGCACGAGCCCAGAAAAACATACATCGCGGCAGCGCGCTAAATACAAAAACATCTCCCAGCATCGTTTCTTTTTGGATATAAACACTAGAAATTGACCATATTCATTCAAGAAGATTTGCTGTACGCATAATAACTGGCAAGGGATATCGGACGACCATCAGAACCTCGAACGGTCGAACTTCATTCACCACAAGCTATGGCTTGTTTAACCTGTTTGTTATAGTTAATTTGACTATCTTTAAATCTAGAGAGAATATTGCTCAAAATAGCATGGCTCTTTATACACGTTTTCAAATGTAGCTTAATGTTGTCAATATTCAAATGATAATTAATGATGGCATATGTTTTGTATAACATTTGCCACATTTCTTTTTAAATCATGCTTTAAAGCCAAATATGTCGTTCTTTCCAATGACGAAAAACAACAAAGAAAACTGTTAGTTTTGTCGTTTATGTTTCTCTTAAAGCAGGGTTAGATGTTATCAGGGGGTTGATGGCAAAAAATGCCAGCAGAATTAATATGCACCCAAAATTCAAATGGTGGAAAAATTGCCCTAGTTATAGAGGGAATGCATTACCGTCACTTTCCCGCCGGAACACGCCCCCTCAGCCGGACTGAGTGGCAGAAGAGCAGCTGCGTGACTGGAGTTAATAGGGGAAACTGCGAAAACGCAAGTAAAACAAACGATTATCAGTTTAAACTAAAGATTGGACTCAATATAGTGTTCCTTACAACTTACTAAAGATCCAGTGATCCATGGATATTGACATGCAGCCAGGAATCGTGTTTCCTGACATTTATATGTGCCTGATTTCGACACCGGGGAAATACATACAGCAATTTTGCCTATGAACGCTTTATATAAATACAATATAGGCAGGTCTAAATCCAGGTGATCACTTATATCAATGTTATATATATCATCATATCGTCTAGACTTAAAACTTGTATAGTTTTTTGTCAGTGTTTATTTAAAAATGTCAAATTATACAGAATATACAGTGGTAAATATTTGATTGATGAGTTGTCACTGCAATATATAACAATACAATATATAGAGAATGATTTTACCACTAAATTCAGCATATTGACACAAAAATGATTGCAAACATTATCATATCAACGTTCGCAAAATGTTTTAAGGATATCATTGAGGCCTGAGATGACGGAGTGTTTTTTATAAAACGTTCTTGTAATGTGACGTGTTAACAAAGCAAGAACATTTTATATGTAACATTTTCAGGATGTTGTTGAGGTAAAAGTTTGTAGAATGATCTTTTATAATACATTGACACAATGTCCCATAATAACAGAGGATGAACATAATCAAATTAACGTTCGTAAAATGTTTTTGACACAAAAATGATAACTGCAAATCCACCTTTCGCTGCCTGGAGTCCAGTTGTTTCTATGAATTGCAACGATCTATTTGCTTCTCTGTTTAGGTAGTCTGTAAAAATATACCTCATATTTCTTGTCAAATCTAGTAGTACAGTCAGTCTCAAAGCTCTTTCCCGTTTTAGACGCGTTCTGTGTGTTTTTCCGCAGCATTCACACTGAAAACCAATGCTGCCGCTCAGTCTTTCTGCCACTCAGTGAGCGGAACAGCAGCGACTTCCGCTTACTGTGACGTCATGCGCATTCCCTCTATTTTTATAATTATAACATATGATATTAAAAAATATTTCCAGAATATTGGCGCGATTGCAAATGTGATGATTTTATGAAACAGTTCAGTAAACAAAGAGTGAATATTGTGATGTGACATTTTAGACATAATATTCCAAATATTCTCTGTTTTTGCTCTATTTCTCCAATGGCAATAGTTCCAAACAAGCCACAGAAAGAGTTATGCGTTTTTGTGATTCAGTGACCTAGTTGCTTAGTTCCAGAACGAATCTGCCGTTTTGAACATAAGTTAAATGAATGCTTCTATGACTCGTTAATTAAGATGGTGATTTGGCGCCACCTATTGGCGGTTTTAACTTCATAATTAAATATATATAACTTATATAAAGGGGATGCCAGTTTGAAGAATGCATTTGGTGGCATAGGAACCATTATACTTGAATTGTGAATTGTTTAATACCTTTTATTGGTCTTCTGCAATGTTTGAGGCATATTTTTTATTTTTTCATGCTTTAATGTTGGCCTAATTTCAGAAACTTTTACATTTTAGGCTATGTAGTTTGAAATTGTATTTATTTTTTATTTTTTAGATTTTTATTGTATTAACCACTCAGCTGTATGTGGAAATGTATATTTTAAAAAAAATGTATGTTGCAAATAAAACCATAGTCCACAACTTCTGTAGTTTTAACTTATTTTAATATATAAATTCAGTGAAATCATCAAACGTTTGTATGACTTGCCAGTGACTTGTGACCCAAGCTACGACTTGACTTGACTTGCTTGCTTTTATAAATTGACTTGGACTTGCTTGAGACTCGAAGGTTAAGACTTGCACATGTGTGACTTACTCCCACCTCTGGGAATTACAGAGTATATATTGTGTAATATCTGTGCAGTATTTTAAAAGTTTTTCACATTCTGTTGCACTTCACTGTGTAAATTACAAAATTACTGTAAACATTAATGGCACCTTATATATTTCTTATTTTAATCATTCCTCTGTAATAGTTCTTGTTTATTTGTGTGCATTATATTGGTTATTATAAAACATTTATGCCAATAAAGTAGTTTGAAGTTAAACCAACTACATAAAGTACATTGCCAATCTCTTTATCCCATAGTATGCATGCCAACTCAAAAAAACAAACTCATACCAGTGATAACTTTTATTTCAAAACAAGAATAATTGTGTAAAGAGATATGCACACATACAGATAATCACGTACACACACACACGTACACTCACACACAATCTACTCAGCCTGAAATTCCCCTCCATCATTTAAAAAACAATCAACCGAGCAATAGCCCTCAACCTCCTTCTCGGAAAAAAATCCACACAGGACTCCTCTTCTGCCATCACACACACACACACACACACACACACACACACACACACACACACACACACACACACACACAGGACTCGTCTTCTGCCATCACCACAGACCCAGGTGGGCAGTCCTTGTATATTGCAGTGCAGTGCAAGCACAGAGTCATCGAGTACGGCACCCGCAACTCTTGCCTATATTCTCTGGAAAATGCACTCCAGTTCACAACACCTAATTTAGATAAAATATAGAACAAACAATATTGAATCATTTTGAATAAAGGCATTAACATAGTACAGAGTCATACAAGGAATTTCTTTTTTATACATTTTAAACATATTATAGGAAAATGTTAAACAAGATATACTTGAGTGTTATTAGCTTTGTCTGTAAAGTACCTAAGAGACTTACTTTATGAACAACATAAACTAGTTTGTCAAGACAAACTTTACTTTGGCTTGAGAAAGCCTATCCTAAAAGTTTGAAATAGTTTTAAAAGCTTGAAGTGTGAAGGTTTTCAGTTTGAATATCAAAGTAGTTTTGAAGCTGAAAGTTTTGAAGGCAATACAGTTTATCAGACACAGACAGACAGATAGACATGACAGATAGGTAGAGATAGATAAACAGACAGAGATAGAAGGATAGATAGATTAGGATAGGATTGAAAATGATTTTTGATGTGGTAATACATCAGCTGTGGCATGCTGGTGTACTGGCAGAATGGGCACTTACTAATGCAGTCTTTTAAATACTGCTCATACTCCCCCTTGCTTAACACAGTTGTGTGCATTTTTGCGGGGGGAATGGCTCTTAAAAGAGCCTTTGAGTTATAAAGTAAACAACAACAAAAAATAGGTGAGAGAGATGGAGGACTAGAGTAAGAGTTAGAGAATAATTAACACAGCAAAACAAAAATGGTAACACTTTACAATAAGGCTCAATAGTTAACATTAGTTAACTACCTTAGTTAACGTGAACTAAGAATGAACAATACTTTTACAGCATTTATTAATCTTAGTTAATATTAACTTCAACATTTACTAATACATTATTAAAATCAAAGGTTGCATTTGTTAACATTAGTTAATGCACTGTGAACTAACATGAACAAACAATGAACAGCTGTATTTTTATTAACTAACATTAACAAAGATTACCTAATACTGTAACAAATGTATTCCTCATCGTTAGTTCATATTAGTTAATGCATTAAATAATGTTAACTAATGAACCTTATTGTAAAGTGTTACCACAAAAATAATATAAAGTAAAATAGCAAAAGTGGTACCCAGGGAATATAAATGGGGATGACAATGCCAAGGATCTGCAAAGAGAAGGAAGTATAGAGCATCAGAATTAGCATAAAATGTTTTATTATTGTATTACTCTAGTGCAGGGGTGTCCAAAGTCGCTCCTGGAGAGCCACTGTCCCGCAGAGTTTAGCTCCGGCTTGACTCCACACACCTGCCTGGAAGCTTCTAGTATGTCTATGCCTTGATTGGCTGGTTCGAGTGTGTTTGACTGGGGTTGGAGCTAAACTCTACAGGACAGTGGCCCTCCAGCAGAAGGATTGGACAGTGCATATACTATATACAGCAGCATAAGTATAAGTAACAGTATGCAATATATAAAACAAGCCCTACTTTCCAAGGAGTTTTGTTGAATTTGTATTACTATTGAATGTAGTTTCATGTTCAATTACATAAATGTATACTTATTAACAACGATAATAGATAATAGTTTACATTTAAAAAAATTATTAATAGAAAAAAAGTCCTACAATATAACGTTGTATATTGTTACTATTAACTCTTAAATCCTATTTTCCTGGTTCAGTTTTGCCACTGTATTTCTTTTTAAGGGCCTTGTTTTAACACTATATCCTAATCTAAATCTATCCTAAACCTAATCTATATCCTTACTCACGATATGGTGAGTAAAGTTACACAGTCTTATTTTTACACCACTTCATTTTATCATCACACTAAACGCCACTTCAGAATTAAAAATTGTAAATAAAATTAGAGAAAAGAAGAGTAGCTTGCCTGTATTCACCATGCAGAGATGAACAGCGGAAATGAAAACATGCTAGAATCGACGTCATGAGTTCACGTCAGTAACCAATGAGAAGAGATGTTGGCGGATAGAGACGTGCGGCCCCACCTCGATCGACGTCATCACTTTGCCACTAACCAATGAGAAGCATTGTGGTGCACCCCCGCCCAAATCTGCAGGCTGCAGCCAGGTGCTTCTCCCTCAAGGCGTGAACATGACACGCATGAATGAAGGTTGAGTACCAGCAGGGGGCAATAATTTCCTCTATGCCAACAACTCTCCACGGACCAAATAGAAGCGATACAGTGCATTCTCCAAAATTCCCGCGTCGTTCAGGTCGGTCAAAGCCATATTTGTATTACGGTGCTGTCATTTAAGAAATCTACGTTGCTATAGCCTAACGTTATATTTGTGTGTATAAAGACTGTGGAGCTTTTTAATCTATGGTGCTGTTAACGTTACTGTGGTCAATAACTTCAGTGGAAATTGATATTAATTGGCTAATTAATTAATCACAGAAAGCTGCTGTCGATCCTGAAATATCGATACTGATGTTGTATCTATTCTAAAGGATAGATCCTCACATAAAACCAGTAATTTTATTCATTTAGAACGAATTTATTTTATTCAGAAATGATGCAATAAATCGATCATACATGACCGTAAAGGCCTTTACATTGTTACACACACACACACACACACACACACACACACACACACACACACACACACACACACACACACACACACACACACACACATATATATATATATATATATATATATATATATATATATATATATCAATCATATAAGCTGTTCTAATAATTATGATGCTAAAAAATTCAGCTTTGATCTCAGGAATAAATTACATTTTAACATATTCAAATAGAAAACAGATCGCCTATTTTAAATAATATTTCACAATTTTAGTTTTTACAAAGATTTACTGTATTTTTGATCAAATAAATTAAGCATTTGTAAGCATATTAGACTTATTTTAACATTAAACATCTTACCGACCCCACATGGAAAATTTACAATAATTATTCTAGTTTGTGCAATTACATTTAGTTTTTATTGATCGTTAAAGTTCATATACATAGTGTTATGTTCTGTAATTGATGTTAATAAATCTGTCAGAAGAAAATGTGCAAAATTGGGGGTACAACACTGTAACTCTTTAAAAACAATAACCATACACACAACTAATTACAGGCGCATCGAGAGGACAAATCACAAAATCTTCTAGTGGTCATGAAAATGTATTCAGATTAAGCATATTAATGATGCATTCATCTCATTTATCACGACACACTGCTTCTGTTCATGAATGCAGTTTACATGCTGAATATGCAATAACAGCAGCATCACAGTTATCTTCTTTATTTTGTTACAGTTATATGTATAATATGACAAATCTAGGAATCTTTGCTGCAAAATAATTAACTATGTTTTTGTTTTCCTTTGTCCAACAGCTCCTGTTATTACCCACCATCCTTCCCTGTTACCTCCACCTGTCTATCTTTATAAGAAACCAACGGCTCTTTTAAGAGCCACTCTTCTATCTCTCTCTCTCACTCTCTCTCAGTCTCAGTCACTCTGTCTCTCACTCTTAGTCTCACTCTCTCTCAGTCTCTCACTCTCAGTCTCTCGCTCTCAGTCTCACTCTCTCAGTCTCACTCTCACTCTCTCTCACTCTCAGTCTCACTCTCTCTCAGTCTCTCACTCTCAGTCTCTCGCTCTCAGTCTCACTCTCACTCTCTCAGTCTCACTCTCACTCTCTCTCACTCTCAGTCTCACTCTCTCTCACTCTGTCTCTCACTCTTAGCTTCACTCTCAGTCTCTCGCTCTCAGTCTCACTCTCAGTCGCTCTCTCACTCTCTCTCACTCTGTCTCTCACTCTTAGTCTCACTCTCAGTCTCTCACTCTCAGTCGCTCTCTCACTTTCTCTCACTCTGTCTCTCACTCTTAGTCTCACTCTCAGTCTCTCGCTCTCAGTCTCACTCTCTCTCTCTCTCTCTCTCTCTCTCTCACACACACACACACACACACACACACACACACACACACACACACACACACACACACACACACACACACACACACACACACACACACACTATCTCTCTTTATTCCTCTCTTCCAGAAGCCTGGTGTTTTCAAGTAGCCTAAGTATTGCATTTTTTTATTTAAATCTTGTTCTGTTTTGTTTGTGTGAAAGAAGTTCTTCACAAAATCTGTCACTCTCTTACTTTATCTATAATATAAATGCCAGGCCAGGGGTCAACCAGGCGAAAATGTATGGTCTGCCATACAGATCTAAATGTGGCCTGCAAAACTTGCAACACATGCAAGGAAGAACAGCCACATAAGCTGAGGCTAGAAAATAAACTAAAAAAAATTCGATCAGAAGAGGGAGAGCTGGGTTCAAATGCAAAAAAAAAAAAAATCAGACTACCTCTCATATACAGGATGAAGCTGTGTTGTTGGTATGCGATTTCTTGTATTGTTTTTATGCAGGTTATTTTCCAAATGTTGCTAGATATATGTTTAAATAATATATGTTATTTTGTATGTGTGTCCTTGTATTTTTAGCTCGAACAATTGCAGGCCCTGGAATTAAGGGGGGTTTTACTTTTCTCCAAGCCTGGAAAAAAGCCGAACGATTGGGTGTCTGAGGTTTTGGCACCCCGCTGCCAGCTGAGTGAGACATCACATACATGCCTTGAACGAATTAAGGGCATGTATGATATTGTTATTCAAGGTAAGAATATTCTGTTATTTATTTAAAAAAAGTCCTGTATTTGATGCTGTCACAGCCTCACAGGTAAGCCTGCGGTTTCCTTCTCTTGACTAATAGATCATTCAGATTATCATTGATGGTTTTTGCTTACAACTAAAACTAAACTAATTGGGAGAGGTTAAAAGCTAAGCAGCTAGCTATTTAGCTGCTCACGTTTAAGTACCAATAAAATAACATTCATTTTATCTGCTTGGTTTTCATTTTAATCTTAAATAAAATAGAACGCACACACCAGGCGATTTGGCAACATAATAGCATAGTCAGAAAGTAACATACATGTTTTTACTTTTGATTTTGGTTTTCACAGTCAAAAGCATGTTAGTCTTTGCTATGATTTGAATTCATGGATTTAACTTGTCTTTGTTTGCCAATATATTTATTACAACTGCCCAACCCTAAAGTTTGTGTTGATTACAGTAAATTACCAGTGTTCAATACAACTTCTGTACCATAATAACTACAATATCAAAACTGTAACTAAGTACAACCCATTCTAGCTTAATAACCACTTATCATTCTATAATGGCTTGTTTATAGTAGTGTTAAGCTTTGTGAATGTAATATTTGTTTCCTTTCAGAATACCCACATACAGTGACAGGGAGCCAAGATTATTACCCAGTAAAGAGGGTTGCCAAATACAAAGTCATTAAGGTTAAATACCATTAAAACACTACAAAGGTTACAAAATGTTATTTTATTGGTGTAATGGTCTTAAAAAAGTATTGGTGATTGGTATAAGTGCTAAACATAGCAAATATTTGAAACTGAAAAAGTCTCACTATTTTTAGGGCCAAAAATGGAAGCAAGTGGAGTGGGAGCCATGCAAACTCTGGTCTGTACGACTTCTCATGGGTAACACATAGCCAATTAGTTTTAACATGTACAAACTATTGACATATGTTAGGTAAGATTAAGGTGAGATTTGTCTATATAGTTCATAAATATATTTTTATAACCCACACAAAGTGTCTTAATAAGGTGTTGGGCTACTACGTGCCCCCAGAAGAGTTTCATGCTCTTTGGCATAGTTTCTCTAAGTCTCTGAAATCTGGGGAGCTCCAATGGTCCAAAATATATGCATTTATTTGGTTTATAACAGCTTCAGTCCAAAAAGTTGTTATGTCTCTCGGTGGCCCAACACTTTACTAAGACACTTCATTTAGTTTTTTTCTCTTTATTCCCTTAATCTTATTTGCCATTAACACTTTACATGCACACCGGTTAGTTCGGTATTTTACACTTGTTTACACTTGCCCTGTTTTAAGATCGTTTCTGATGAAATAGAACGGTTTCACCCCTCCACAATGGTTGTCTATGTGCACTGGAACAATCATTCGTAAAACGCATTAAACTTTAGTTTACAAATCCAACAAGTTTAATCATAGTTTTGTCCGACTCCATTGCCTTGACTTGGTACAAAAACTACGATAAAACCTGTTGGAAAGCATCTTTTGCAGCGATTTTTGTGTGAGCATATCAGTGAACACCCCTGACCACTCTGTGAGTTTAACGTCTTTGTTAAAGAAAGTTTAATACAGAGATACAGAAATTGTCAGTTACAGCATTACTCCCTTACTTAAAAACTGGATCAATATATTTAATGTCAGCTTGAGATCTTCATTTGTCATATTGTCTCACAGTAAAATGTGGACTTCATATTCCTCATTTTTGAGTTACTAAGACAAAATCAATTTATGCTTTAAAATAGAATTGTCTCAAAAACTGAGCAGTTGGCCTAACTTTCTGATAAATGTAAACCCAACCCAAAAATGTAAAACACTTTGGAGTCTTGTGCACACCAAACAGTGATTCATGTCAGAAACATAACAGATTATAGAATTTTCTTGACTTAAAATAACAATTAAGACTTTCCTTGCATTGTAGTTGACTAACATTAGACAACTGTGATGTAATGAAAAAACTCCACTAAAACACAGCCATTGGAAAACAGCTACAGGAGTCTTAATGTGTGTCTTTGTGTCTACAGTTCCTCTGCAGAACCAAAACGTCTAATTTGCATATTTCCTTTTTGTGTTACAGTGGAAAGAAGTGGCCATTGGAGTGGGTGGCGGATATGGACACTTGTTAGTGCTCCCGTCAGGTTGTGGAGCACTTTTTTTTGTGTGCAGTTTGCCTTTCTTTCTTCTTACTGTTGTGAAAATAAACGCTTCTTGCGACTGGACCCTTTCATTGCCATTTTGGAGCACTTTTTTTATGAGCATGCAAGACAACATAAAATGTATCTGGGAATTTATTCAGAGAATAGTTTTATAAAAAAAAAAAAAAATAAACATTTGTAGCTTTTGATCCTTAACCTTTCTCTATATAGAATACATACTGCCTCTCCTATGAATAATACATGATGTCCTGTCAGTGTTGGGCTATTGAAACATATCAATCATCCACAGTAATTAATTGATCACATATTTTGCCTACACATTTCTTCTGTATCAAACAATGGAAATGCCTTTGCACACAGCACCATGATTTTAAATGGCAACCTGTTAAACAACTTTATACAAAGCTTTTTTACATAAAGATTGACTATACTGCATTTTTTTGCATTAGTCTTAAATATATGTAAAACTACATTACATAATGTGTTGTGTAATCATACCATAATTTAAAATAATGTTAACTGTTGCCTACCAGTCACATTGTTAAGTTTTGTTCAATAAAATGGGTTTAAAAGTGTGTCAGTGCCCTCATAAAGCATTGCACATACACTCACCTAAAGGATTATTAGGAACACCTGTTCAATTTCTCATTAATGCAATTATCTAATCAACCAATCACATGGCAGTTGCTTCAATGCATTTAGGGGTGTGGTCTAAAATGGCCCCCACAGTCACCAGATCTCAACCCAATAGAGCATCTTTGCGATGTGGTGGAACGGGAGCTTTGTGTCCTGGATGTGCATCCCACAAATCTCCATCAACTGCAAGATGCTATCCTATCAATATGGGCCAACATTTCTAAAGAATGCTTTCAGCACCGAAAGGGGGTCAAACACAGTATTAGTATGGTGTTCCTATTAATCCTTTATGTGAGTGTATGTGTTGTGTCATTATGACATACAGTTTGTGACTACTTTGTCCTGGATGGAGCTGTCCCTGGATCCCTCGTCCTCTTCAGATGGAACTGTTATTACCAACAGTGTATAGATTACTTTTACTAAGATTACTGCCAATGTATTTCATTAACAAGGTAATGTACAGAATTACATTTATTCTTAGCAATCACATTACAGCTACTGTAGTAATAAAATTATCTTTACTTCAGTTACTTCACCACAGGACTTTTGAAAGATATCATGTGAGCTGAGGTTTCAACCTAGTCTGCTGAACTTTTGTCCCAACCAGTCTGCCTCCTTTCTTTTGGTCTAGGACCAGGTTTTAATATGTTTTTTTGTAAAACTGACCCTGAATCTAATAAAAGTTAGCTTCTTACCACTGTTTCTGACAAAAGACATTTCTGATATCCTTGTCCTAATGTTTCCAGACAGCTTTCTGAGATAGGTGCAGTGCTGTCTCATCTCCCTTATCACAATGATCTTTTCCTCTTGAAGCCGCACTTTTGACATGTACACATCAAAAATCTTCTTCTTGGTGAGAATGTTGCTGGATTCTGAAGTCACACAAATAACATGCCATCAATACAAATTTGACCTGTACATTCTAAACAGTAGGCAAAACATAAGTAGTGTATGTACATCCCATAACCTGGTGCAAAATAGCCTTAGAGAGAAATTGCTACATACCACTGCTGTGCACTTCCCAAGGCCATATCAGACTGTCTCCTCCCCCCACAGAGAGCCCGCTCTCCACCTTCTCTTCAACGATGCGCTCCTCATCTGCCACCTGCTCATTGTAGAGCTTGATTGTTTCCAAGAGTTTTCTCTTCTCTTCCCACAATTTTCTTCGACGCAAGTGTCGAACTTTGTTGCTGTCTATAAAATTGCAAAACACAGAAAACATGATGCACAAGCACATGCAGATATCAGAAAGTTCAATGAAATACTAATACTTATAACTGACTAAAGATTTAATAAATTAAAATGTTAAAAAAATCGCATGACTTAAAAGGTGTAGTAGAGGCCTAACTAATATCTGTCAAATTAAAAGGAAGACATTTTAAAATTAAGGAGCTGAAAACACGTTAATACCAAAACAATACAGATAAGACGTCTGCAAGTAATAAACATTACATAAATATTAGGTGACTTATCAACATACCAGTCTGATTATAAAGGCTGGCTTTTTTTTGATGAACACCAAGAAACATTTGTTCAATAGATTTCTAACGTTCATATTGGTCATCACATCTGGTACCTACAGAATCTTAAAGCAACAACAATAATACAAGTAAATGATTATGGTGTATTTTAGGCTGTAAATTTAAAATTTGAAGTTCAAGTTAAGTTTATTTAGAGCCCCAAATCAATTATTACAGTCTCAAAGGAGCTTACAAGCCCACAAGTTTATAACAAACAAAACAGGACGACACGTCCTTACTTAATCCTTATGCATGGCAAAGATTCTCAGTTACACAATGAATTATCACGCTGCAATATCAGTAAGCTACATAGAAGAATGTCCATAAAACACTGTACCGTCAGTAGCCCATTGTCTGACATCATGTACCCACTGATGCATGATGTTCTCAGGACACCCCAGCTCACTGCTCAAATCCTCCAGTCTCTGAGACTCAGCCTCAGCCTTTTTGAAAGTCTGGTGTAAAAAAAAATGATTTCTGCCTTTGTGATCTTAAAAAGTGAGAAAATCATAAAAAGCTTTTTATACATAACTCAGACACAACATAATACCTTGATGTATCTGCTGGATAGTGCAAGATGAAGGCCGTCTTGCTTCCGTCGGTTCCATCCAATTGCATGGACAGTTAGCATGTCATTTCTGGCTTTAAAGAACAAAATGATGTGATGGAGGAAAGTCCCATTAATGCTCATGAGATTTTACTTCATCCACACATTGAGTTTTAATTAAAGAAATTTTTAATTAAAAATTTAATTAAATTATTTCCAGCTTTATATTTGCAATACATATTATATAATATTTGCAATCTCAGAGTACAAAGTATTAGACATAAAGAATAAAAACAATACAAAGAAGAAAGAATAAAAGACAGTTATCCTAAAGTAATATAAATAAGCAACAATTACCAGATTTTGTCATGTACTTGGTTGTGAGGGCACAACGAGACAGGTAGCTGTTTACCATTTTGACCTCCTCCCCTGCAGTTGTGCCAGCACCTTCCTGATTTTTGCCACTCCAGATTATCTAACAAATTAGTGTGGCACTTATATTATAATCATATACACTGTATTAAATAAGTCATAAAAATACTATTTCAAATGGTATTATAAAGAATATGCAGTACCTCACACTTGGTTGAATGAGCCTTGGCATGCATGACAGAAAGGAATGGTCTCATCTGCAGTAAAGGTCTGAGTTCCAACATGGAGACTGCCAACTTCTCAAGATAAGGCCAATACTTGCAAGCAATATCTGTGCAATAGAACTGCCCGTTTGTGGCTGCTTGGAGCTCCTTCTGCAGGTACAGCGGATAAGCAAATATTTCCCCCCTGTACATGTTAAGAGCCTTGAGTAGCACTCCGTGTCTGCAAACAACCACCTCAAGGCCCTCTTCATCCAGTTTGCTTGCTTTTCTGGCTTTTTCATGTGCAGCAGACCACTGACTGGCTCCACAGATCCCTTTGCCGGCAGTCTGCATGACACAATAATTCTGGTTAAAACTGAAAGTTGCTATTTGTTCTAGTTACTTCATCCATGTAATGATCTGCTATTACATAATGAATGAGCTGCTAAACTAGCCATTTTGGATGCCACCACACATACCATGTTTAATTTCAAACCTCAACACAAGATTGCCTTGTGCATCCTTATGGACATTTTTGTCCTTTTCAGTTTTGTTTTTTTGATCACTTTGCCAGTGTTAATGCTAACTGCATAAAATTTGGCACAGGTGTGTGTTTTTATTGGAATTTTACTATTTCACCGCCATTTTCTTAAAAAAATATTTTTTGCACTAGCTACACAAAATACTCCCACTCAGCGCCTTTTGGACAAAAATGTCCCCATTGAAACCCATTAAAACTGCAATTTTTAATCCCAGGGCCATTTAACTATAAAATGATGCAATCTTTGTTAAGAGGCTTTCATTCTGTTGACAAGGCTTCAAAATTTAAATTTTTACTATTTTTTATCAGATGGTGCCATTTTTCCAGGTTTGGCCTATAAAACAAATATCGCTTTATTCCTGTTTTCTGCTTCGGCATATTATAGAGCCAATTGGATAAATTGTGGAACGATAATTGTGTGGGTGTGTTGGTATGGATGTCAGAGTGTGGTTTGTATGTGTGTAATAAAAAAAAATGTGTGTGTATATGTGTTTGTGTGCTTGTAATATTTGAGAGAGAAAAACTCAATTGCAAATCTAAAATCCAATTACTGTGTGACTAGTGGAGTTTTGCTGGCACCCAATGGGGAAAATGTGTTACTGCGCCCAAACAAACTCTTACCGAAAGCTCATTTTTTGAGATATCATCCTCAAATTTGGAACACAACTTGTTTAGATTTATGGCTTTGAATTTATATCAGTTTTAGAGTTCAACATGTTTCATAAAATATATATTTTATATAAAATAACGATAATAATGTTCATAAATAATTTTCATAAACTTAAACCTCTATACAAAATTTTTGGTTTGACTTTTTTCACTTGTTTAACTTCAGCAATAATCTGCCAAGGGTCCTCTTTAAAATGAGACCAAACTTAAGTCTTTGCACCCAAACCTAAAATTTTTATGACAGTTTTTTGACATGGACATTTTTGTCCACTTTGTAGCTATGTGTAACTTTTTTTTTTTGTTAATGTTAACTGCATGAATTTTGGCACAGGTGTGTATTTTTATTGTAATTTTACTATTTCACCCCCATTTCCTTTGAAAAATCTTTTTTGCACTAGGTCCACAAAATACTTCCCTCTCAGCGCCTTTTGGACAAAAATGTCCCCATTGAAACCCATTAAAACTGCAATTTTTTATCTCAGGGCCATTCAACTATAAAATGATGCAATCTTTGTTAAGAGGCTTTCATTATGTTGGCAAGGCTTAAAATTTTTAATTTTGACTATTTTTTTATCAGATGGTGCCATTTTTCCAGGTTTGGCCTCTAAAACAAATATCGCTTTATTCCTGTTTTCTGCTTCGGCATATTATAGAGCCAATTGGATAAATTATGCAACGATATTTGTGTGGGTGTGTTGGTATGGATGTCAGAGTGTGGTTAGTATGTGTGTTATAAAAAAATATGTGTGTGTGTGCATGTGTGTGTTTGTAATATTGAGAGAGAAAAACTCAACTGCAAATAACAAATCCAATCACTGTGTGACTAGTGGAGTTTTGCTGGCACCCAATGGGGAAAATCTGTTACTGCGCCCAAACAAACTCTTACCGAAAGCTCATTTTTTGAGATATCATCCTCAAATTTGGAACACAATTTAGTTAGATTTATGGCTTTTATTTTCTTGCCGTTTTAGAGTTCAATTTGATTTATAAAATATATATTTTGTATAAAATAATTTTCATAAATAATTTTCATAAACTTATACCTATATAACTTTTTTTGGGATTTACTTATTATAATTTTTTTACTTCAGCAATAATCTGCCAAGGGTCTTCTTTAAAATGATACCAAACTTAAGTCTGTGCTCCCAAGCTTCCCATTTTTATGACAGTTTTTAAACATGGACATTTTTGTCCTCTGTGTACCTATGTGTAACTTTTTTTAATTGATGCACAAGGGTTAAAAGAGTGCACCATGCTAGGGATACAATATCTATTTAATAAAGCAACAATCATACATTTCAAATTTTGGATTTAAATCATAGGAGCAAAAACTAACACTTTTCATTTTACTCCTGATCTCATCAACAAAATGGTGTACATCAGTGTCCTTGGCAATGAAGGTGCCATCAAAATAGGGTTCCTCTGACCTTAATAGAATAAGAAAAAAAAATATGTTCAGTGTAAGACATTATATGTTCTGTTAATTTTACATTAAGTAAAACGATTACAAGTTTAAAACAACTAACCCTTTTGACTGCCGAAATCGGTACACTTTTCTGTTGCCATCTGCACAAAGAGCGAGCATGTTGGGTGTACAAGCCGGGCAGGTGAAGTGCTCTACACTGGCCATTTCTTCACACTGGAACTGGCAGAATGTGTATTCCATGAAGCTTCTTTTAAATACGTCTCCATGTATTTTCCCAGCCTGTACATGCGATTAAAATGTAAAATGAAAATAGCTACACTAATATTCTCCCATCTCTACTTAAGGCAACTTTGATCCACACTGATCTTACCCTTCCAAAGAGACAAGTCCTCCTCTCCAACATCCGCAAAAAACCTTGTCTCGATAATCCTGGTGCAACAGTTTTCATTTCTTCAAATGTGCTGAAGAGAAGACATCGACTGACAGCGTGTCAGCATTCACAGATTCTGGCCAGTACCCACTTCTTATTAGGTCGCTCATGTCAGGTGTCCAATGAGCCAGACATAATCTGCACAGCAAGTTTGGCAAGTGCAAGTCATACCGACCTAAAATAAAAAAGTAGAACATTCTAACACACAAAGGGACAAGAAAAATTTTTAAATATAAAACCATAGTTCCTACCATTTATGCAAACCAAAATGATTGCTCTGCCAGCTGATTCTGTGAAGTTTGAAGGGTCGCAAGTGCATAACTGGACAGGTCTCACTGTAGGTAATAAACATACTGAAAAGAGAAGAGAAATAATTTGAGAGAAATCATTAAAAATATGTACAATTAACATAATAAAAGTAAAAAAAAATAATAATAAAAAAGAAACTTCACCAAAAAATCACTTTACCAAAAAGTTTCAAAACACTACCTTGATTGACCAGTGTATATTTGCCATCTTTTTTTACACAGCACACTGTTGGCTCAATGGGCTTGTAAATTCCCTCAATGCAGGACTCCCTGTTATGGAGGGTGAGTTTTTTGTGTATGTGTGTGTCACAATCCATGCACAGCCACTCTTGGGGCATGCAGTCTCTGCAGCGAATGACGGCAGGAGATGTGCAGTGGCTGCAGTTCTTTTCTGGAGCCACATTGCAGGACAGCAAGCAGTCGATGTGATAAGACCTTGCTTTCCGGGCTACAGATTGGCGCAAGCACCATGATGTGGATGTTGAAGGGGACTTGTTGGTGCCTTGAACATCTGCTGAGGTCAGAATATCCTGCAATTTCTGCATCTCAATGTCTAAAAGACAGAAATAAGAAAATAATAATTTCTTTCACGCTTATTGCTAAATTGCTTAATTACAGTAAGGTCAGGTGTCATCTTAATAAGTGTTGAGAGCAGTTTGATTGGGTAACTGTGGAAACCTCCTCAGATGACTCAAAAGGAGTAGCGTCCTCACTGCCAACCACGGAAACAACTGAAAAGATAGATAGAAAGGAAAGAGATAACAATGTTCATGTCTTACAAGCATACAATACAGTGTTCATATAGTGACTTAAGGCTATAATAGGTTGATTGATATGTCTGACAAATCCTTTAAACTCTAAAAGTTTTTTTCCTCATAATCTTGAACTGTTAGAAGCATGAACCTGACACTGATGCTTCACTTCTACTTAATTTCTTTGGAATTGCTAAGCATTACAGTGAAGTCAATAACATTAGTAACACATCCACCATGTGGTGTTTCTGATGGCACAGTTTAACATACAGTATTTAAAGGAAAATTATTAAAATCCGGAAACAGAAATCCTATTAACCTAACAAACCTACCTAACAAATAGCAAGCTGAATTCTGTATACAATGGGCACAGTTATACTTAGTTAAGAAGCATTCTGTGGTGGGTAATCAAAAATAATCTTGGAAGACATGGACTACCTGTAGCTGAAGCACGTTTTCGTGTCTCTCCACTTCTGCTTCTTTTTAGCAGTGGCCGTCCTTCAGCATCTCTCTCCACCCATCGGACATTAAATTTATTACCTTTAGCAGATGTTGTTTTGTCCTTCGCTTGCTTTGCCTTGCATGACAGAAAGTGAGCAGTTTATGATAAAACTGAAATACAGCCAAATCTTGAGCAGTTCATTCAAATTTTGCACTTTAATTCCCACTCTTTAGTATTATTACCAATACTGGATTGTCTCAAAAAATACTCACTTTGGTTTGAGCAAGGAACATGTCTGCAAGGAAAATAGCATCATCTGCTCTCCCTCTATCTTGCTGAGCAGCCATTTCAAAGATACTATACTGGAAAGGAAGATAAAAACACAGTCAGACAAAACGTATTAAGGATGTATAGTATAGGGTGGCTATAGGCTATATAAAAACTAAATTAAAAAATGTTTGGACAGTGAGAGAGAGTAAGGTGAAAGAAAAAGATATAATAGAGTAACAATACTTACTTGAAGACAGTGACGCTTTAGAAAAGAGATAGAGAGATGGAGAGAGAGAGAAAGAGTGTGTGTGTGTGTGTGTGTGTGTGTGTGTGTGTGTGTGTGTGTGTGTGAGAGAGAGAGACTGACAGTGAGAGTGAGAGTGAGAGACTGAGAGTGAGAGACTGAGAGAGAGTGAGAGAGAGAGAGAGAGATAAAGATAGAAGAGTGGCTCTTAAAAGAACCGTTGGTTTCTTATAAAGATAGACAGGTGGAGGTAACAGTGAAGGATGGTGGGTAATAACAGGAGCTGTTGGACAAAGGAAAACAAAAACATAGTTAATTATTTTGCAGCAAAGATTCCTAGATTTGTCATATTATACATATAACTGTAACAAAATAAAGAAGATAACTGTGATGCTGCTGTTATTGCATATTCAGCATGTAAACTGCATTCATGAACAGAAGCAGTGTGTCGTGATAAATGAGATGAATGCATCATTAATATGCTTAATCTGAATACATTTTCATGACCACTAGAAGATTTTGTGATTTGTCCTCTCGATGCGCCTGTAATTAGTTGTGTGTATGGTTATTGTTTTTAAAGAGTTACAGTGTTGTACCCCCAATTTTGCACATTTTCTTCTGACAGATTTATTAACATCAATTACAGAACATAACACTATGTATATGAACTTTAAAGATCAATAAAAACTAAATGTAATTGCACAAACTAGAATAATTATTGTAAATTTTCCATGTGGGGTCGGTAAGATGTTTAATGTTAAAATAAGTCTAATATGCTTACAAATGCTTAATTTATTTGATCAAAAATACAGTAAATCTTTGTAAAAACTAAAATTGTGAAATATTATTTAAAATAGGCGATCTGTTTTCTATTTGAATATGTTAAAATGTAATTTATTCCTGAGATCAAAGCTGAATTTTTTAGCATCATAATTATTAGAACAGCTTATATGATATATATGTATATGTATATATATATATATATATATATATATATATATATATATATATATATATGTGTGTGTGTGTGTGTGTGTGTGTGTGTGTGTGTGTGTGTGTGTGTGTGTGTGTGTGTGTGTGTGTGTAACAATGTAAAGGCCTTTATGGTCACGTATAATCGATTTATTGCATCATTTCTGAATAAAATAAATTCGTTCTAAATGAATAAAATTACTGGTTTTATGTGAGGATCTATCCTTTAGAATAGATACAACATCAGTATCGATATTTCAGGATCGACAGCAGCTTTCTGTGATTAATTAATTAGCCAATTAATATCAATTTCCACTGAAGTTATTGACCACAGTAACGTTAACAGCACCATAGATTAAAAAGCTCCACAGTCTTTATACACACAAATATAACGTTAGGCTATAGCAACGTAGATTTCTTAAATGACAGCACCGTAATACAAATATGGCTTTGACCGACCTGAACGACGCGGGAATTTTGGAGAATGCACTATATCGCTTCTATTTGGTCCGTGGAGAGTTGTTGGCATAGAGGAAATTATTGCCCCCTGCTGGTACTCAACCTTCATTCATGCGTGTCATGTTCACGCCTTGAGGAGGCAAAGCGTCACCCTGACACGCATCCTCTAGTCGACCAGCGTGTGTATTACACGCTTTACCGTGATACCGGGTTGGTTTAAAATATATGAACTTTAAAAACACTTAGGCCTAACTGCAATATATTTTAAATATGTATGTATTTATCATTTTAATATTTAAAAATATATATATTTACAATGTACCAACTTATAATGTATTAGAAACATTTGTCAACTATTATTAAGCATTGCGGGTTTCTTGTATACAAACAATACCGGATGCGCGCGCATCCAGGGGGCAAAAAAACGCTATCTGTTATGCTGAGTTCTGTAAAAGAACATTGTAATTAACGTAGATTTCGCATTGTTTGTAATTTCTTGTTGACTAAATAATAAACTACAATTTCAGAGTTGGATCTGTTTGTTTGTGTTTCATATTAATAACATTATGTAAAACGTCCGTCCAACTGTTTACGAATCAAAATCTGGACATACTGTGATGCATGTATGAATTATCATGTTAGACTAAGTTAGCAATGTAATAGCCTCTATAGAGCCCGAATTTGCTTTTATATAAGTTAACCTTGTTTACGTTACTTTACGACCTGCAACATATCATGACTGCACACATATAACGTTACTTTATTGTAAATCAAAGATTTGAGGATGGATTATGTGGGAAGTAGTACCTCCGACCGTGGCGATTATATTAAAAAACTTACTCTCAGCAATGGTGAGATCTTGCCGGATCCCAATACCTGACGATCTTTGGATTGTGGATGACAAGAAGTGGCCAGCAATTGTATGGCCTGATATATATATATATATATATATATATATATATATATATATATATATATATATATATATATATATATATATATATATATATATATAATTGTCTAATTCATACACCAAGTGTGTATACAAGAGAAATGATTAGAGAAAATGATTGATCGCTTGACGCATACAACTACGTGCTATGTGGTCATGTGCAGCTCGTCAAATACTTTGATGCTGCACCGGATTTTTGCGTGTTGAGGTCAGATGTGCTCCCTAGTCAAAGGCAAGCCTTATGATGCCTGGGTGTATGTCCATAAGGGCCTTGGTTACATCCTTACGGCTAACTGCAAATGCATGGCAGGGTACGTCTATCAAAATGTATCTGCCATCAGAAACCCTTCACTCCGGTATGAAGACCGCGGGTCTTTTGCCCCCTGGCTGCGTGCGCATGCAGTGATGACGTCGCCGAGAAATCCATGTATAAGCATAATTACCTAATTAATGTTGTTCACTTTTACTTGTTTGTAGGCTACTTGTAAAAGGCTGTTGTCCAGTGCATGCTACGTTTGTACTACTAAAATTCCCACAAGGATTTCAACATCATATTATTTTAAATTGATCATAGATACATTTTCCAGAGAAGTAAAAAAAAGTTTGTACTTGGTTAAATTCAAACAATAGCATAATACACGTGACTAGTCCTGATTGGTTCCAGAGCCGTTAAATGGTTGTGATTGGTTCTTATGATAATGAGCTCGCTCGCACCTCACTCAGAGCTTCCGTTTATCAGATAATATGCTGTGCGTGTATGTTACTTGAATGTGATTAGATTTAGAAGTCTAAATTTAAACTGTTAAAAATATATAGAGCGATCGTGTCTCTTTAGAGGAGTAGGAGGAAACCACGCGATTCATATGGATTAGGTGGTATTTTTTGTGATTAACTTTTTGAAATGTAGTGTTATGACAAGCGTGATTTTACCCAGCTTCTTCAAGTTTGCATGGCGTGTGACATTTGGAACCTCATTATGTTGTGATTCTTCTAGGTAAGATTTGTATTACATTAACGTTACTTGTCTTTGCCAGTCGTATTTTTGACACAAAGTGTAACAGCACGTCTTTTTCAGTTCAGCTACATTCAATTTGACCAATCAGAGCCAAGCTTTTCACGTCGAAGCAGATTCGAAGAGATGAAGATACTGCCTCAGAAGTTACTGGTAAGTTTTAGTTGCTGTTTGCATAAATAAAAAGCTCACTGTTTAGTTTTTTAATCTTAATAAATCTTTTTAAAATCTATGTGGAGACATTTGTTTGTCTTAAAACAAATATAAAACATTGTCCAATGCATCTGCAAAAAACAAAATTAGTCATTATAACATGTACAACATTGCATTAACATTATTTTTATTTGCAAAATGAAGCTGTGTATTTATTTCTGATTTCCTGAAAAATTTGGCTTCATTATGTAAATGATCTTTCTTTGAAAAGTTTGGGGAAAAAATAGATGTTATGAACAAAGTTACTTTGTCTTAAGCTGACCAGACAATTATGGTAGTGTGTGTTGATTGGTGTTTATAGTAGTTCAAGCTTGACAACATTATTGCCGTATGTATGCATAATTCTTTTTTTTTTTTCATATTAGTATTTGTTGTTTTTCAGACCAGCTGCTATAGAAGAAAAACTGAAATCTGAGTGCAGAGACAAGCGAAGAAGAGAGTAGTAAGTATGGTTTGATCTCATATCACCTTATTATGTCATGTCTAAAGTTAGCCATTCATAGCAGCAGAGAAATCGCGTGCTGTTTACTCCGGATTCCAGTGTTGTTGTGTAAAGCCCCAGAGAAGCTTTGCTTGTAAGTTTATTTCATATAATTGTAATGTTATATCCTTTGTGTCTGTATCTTATTAAGATGGGTATATTAGACGCACGTTAGCGGTTCTACGTGCTTTGTACGGACATTTCAAAAGATCGCCATGTGATCTCGTAACAATTACTGTGATTTAACGGTGTTAATGTAAATATTGTGTAAGTAGTAATTGTATTTTGGTTATTTATATTTAAATAAGCATTTTTGTATTTCTTTTCAGTTTCACAAAATAATGTAACATTGAGAGAGAAACAACATGATTGCACTCAAGTAAAGAAGATAATTGACATCCTCTGAGTGGTCATTGAAGCCTCTTCATCACGTTATATAGTGTTTAACTATCTGTATATGCATGCCCAACGCATACACATGCAGAGGACAGAATAGTGAAAAAGCATCTCGACGGGCTGAAGACAACACTTCTGAGAAGGACAGCTATCCAGTTATTCCACCCATCACAGTTGACTCAAGATGGATGTTAAAGAGAAAACTGAAGAGCAACAGCAACAACTGACCACATCACATGCCTCACTCAGTCAACTGGAAACCAGATCGGTGATATCTGCATCTTCCAAGAGCTCAAGATCGTCCGCTGCGAGTATGGCGGCAACCAGAGCACGAGCTAAAGCAGAAGCAGTCAGAGCACGTACAAACTTTGTGGAAAGAGAGGCTGAGGTACTGCTAGAAAGAGCTAAACTGGAATCTGAACTGTTATCACTACAGCATAAAAAGGAGTTTGCAGCGGCAGCAGCAGAGGCTGAGTTTCTTGAAGCGGCTGTATCAGAAATCGAGACAGGAGAAATGAATATGGCGACTGATGTCACAGCATTTCCACAGGAGACTATTGAAAAACGTACAAAGGACTATGTGGACAGTCTTTCTGGATCAAGTTTTCACTGTCTCCCTCATGTTAAAGCAGAGCCTGACTCCCGTGATCACGAACAGTTTATGATCTTGCCTGTGCTTCCCACCACGGCTGTCACGAGCGATGCCACACAGAACGTTGACAGACTTAACCACATTTCAACTCCTAGACCATACACTATAAGCCAGCTTAGAATGCCCAGTACACACTTATCATTTCCCCAGCATACTCCTGGCAACCTGCCATACACATCAATGTCTCATAACAAAGCCTATGGACAAATTCCGGTTTCAGAGAAGGTGAGACAACCTCAGACTTCCTATCTCAGCGGTTCAACGCAACAGCCACCCTCAACAAACCATGCATGTATGAGTGAAATAGCTAGATACCTGGTACGTCGTGAGCTTGTGAACTCAGGGCTTACTAAATTTGACGATCGGCCGGAAAACTACTTAGCCTGGAAGTCATCATTTATGAATGCTCTAGAAGGATTATCACTCACCCCAAGCGAGGAGCTTGATCTTCTGACAAGGTGGCTAGGACCGCAATCCTCAGAACAAGTCAAAAGAGTGAGAGCTGTTCACGTCGCTGATCCAGCAGCCGGTTGTAGAATGGCATGGTCCCGTCTAGAAGAAAGCTTTGGGAGTGTTGAAATAATTGAGAAAACACTCTTTGATAAGCTGGATTGTTTCCCTAAAATGAGCAATAGAGAACCCCAAAAGTTAAGAGAACTTGCAGATCTGCTCAAAGAAGTGGAGTCAGCAAAGCTTGGAGGCTACTTACCTGGGCTCTCTTTCCTGGACACAGCGAGGGGCGTGGCACCTATTGTCAACAAACTTCCTCTTAACCTCCAAGAAAAGTGGATGTCCCAAGGGTCTCAATATAAGCTTCAGTACCAGGTACCATTTCCTCCATTCACATTTTTCACAGATTTTGTATGTAAGGAGTCCTATATGCGCAACGACCCAAGTTTTGCATTCCACTTATCTTCAACTGCCCCTGTAAAGCCTGAAAAACTGAGATTGCACAAACAACCAGCTCTTCCGATTCGCCGAACAGTAAGCCTGATATCAACAAACAATGCCCCATCCACAAAAAACCCCATCCTTTCAAACGGTGCAGAGCTTTTAGAGCTAAGAACATTGAGGAACGGAAAATGTTTTTGAAGGAGCATAATATCTGCTTCAGATGTTGTTCTTCGAATGAGCATGTGGCCAAAGACTGTGAAGTTGTCATACAGTGCACAGAGTGTGGCAGCAACAAACATGTCACAGCTCTTCATCCTGGACCAGCTCCATGGATACTAAAAGCACCCAACACAGAGCATGGCGGGGAGAGAGAAAGTGCAAACCCTTTAATTAACTCTAAATGCACAGAGGTCTGTGGGGATACTAATAGTTCACAGTCCTGTTCGAAAATCTGTCTCATCAAAGTTCACCCTAAGGGAAAGCCAGACAAGTCACTGAACGTCTATGCTATTCTTGACGATCAAAGTAATCGCTCACTTGCCAGAGCTGAATTTTTTGACTTCTTCAATCTCAAGAGCAAAGAATTTCCCCACACTCTGCGCACATGCGCCGGAGTCACAGAAATGTCTGGGAGGCGGGCTATGGACTTCATCGCACATCCTCTAGATGGCAGTCTTTCAGTCCCACTGCCTACGCTCATTGAGTGCGACTACATGCCCGAAGACAGGTCAGAGATACCCACTCCTGAAGTAGCAAAACACCACTCACATCTCAAATCTATTGCTCATCTCATCCCTCCTCTAGATCCAAATGCTCAAATACTTCTCCTTCTTGGACGTGATATCCTCCAAGTCCACAAGGTAAGAGAGCAACGCAATGGGCCACAAAATGCTCCCTATGCTCAAAGACTGGACCTAGGCTGGGTTGTGGTTGGTGAGGTGTGTCTTGGTGTTGCTCACAAGCCTTCAACTGTTAGTGTTTACCGCACAAACATTCTAGAAGACGGGCGTCCATCTTACTTTCGTCCATGTCTCAATAAACTCTACCTCAAGGAGAAATTAACTGCACAGCCAAGTGTTAAAGCCTCTCACCTGCCCCAATTTGCTCCCAGCCCTCCGGCCACCTCAGTCTTTGAAAGAACGGAGGATGATGAAAAAATAGCCCCTTCAATTGAGGATAGGCAGTTCATTCAGTTAATGGACAAAGAAATGTTCGTGGATGACGCTAACAGCTGGGTAGCACCCCTTCCCTTTCGTGCACGTAGACAACGGCTTCCAAACAACCGAGAGCAAGCCCTGAGCCGTTTGAACTCTCTCTGTCGCACACTACGTAAGAAACCTGAGATGAGAGAACACTTCGTAGAGTTTATGCAGAAGGTCTTTGATAACAATCATGCCGAGCCAGCTCCTCCTGTGAACCCAGGGGAGGAGTGCGGGTACTTGCCCTCCTTCGGTGTGTATCATCCACGCAAGCCTGGTCAAATTCGGGTGGTGTTCGACTCCAGCGCCCAGTTCCATGGCGTGTCTTTGAACGACGTGCTGCTAACAGGCCCGGATTTAAACAACAGCCTGATAGGAGTCCTACTACGATTTAGGCACGAGCCAATAGCCATCACTGTGGACATAGAGCAAATGTTCCACAGTTTCATCGTCAGAGAGGATCATAGGAACTTCCTCCGCTTTCTGTGGTTCAAGAACAACGACATCTCCCAAAGCATGGTAGAATACCGCATGAAAGTCCACGTCTTCGGCAACAGCCCCTCCCCAGCCGTTGCCATTTATGGCCTTAGACGTGCTGCCTTGTATGCGGAAGCGGAGTTCGGTGCTGATGCGAGACATTTCATTGAAAGAGATTTCTATGTTGATGACGGACTCAAGTCATTTCCATCCATCAACGAAGCTATCAGTTTGCTTAAGGCTACCAAAGACATGCTCGCTATCTCTAACTTAAGACTCCACAAAATAGCATCCAATAGCCCAGCTGTGATGCACGCATTCTCTCCAGCCGACTATGCCAAAGACTTAAAACATTTGAATCTAGACACTGACTCACCCCCTTTACAGCGCAGTCTTGGCTTGAGTTGGGACCTTCAGAAGGATACGTTTACATTCCACGTCAACCTCAGTGACAAGCCATTCACACGCAGAGGAGTCCTGGCGACTGTAAACAGCTTGTTTGACCCTCTCGGCATGGTAGCGCCAATCACAATCCAAGGGAAACTGCTACTCCGTGAACTCTCAAATGGGAAGTCGGACTGGGATTGCCCCCTCACAGCTGAAAAGGAAACGGAATGGAACCGCTGGAAAGACTCGTTGCAGGACTTAGAGCAGCTCAAAATTCCCAGAGCTTACACTGTAATGTCCATTTCCCAATCAGTAAAAAAGGAGATTCACATCTTCTCAGACGAATCCATTCAGAACATATCTGCTGTCGCATACTTGAAAATAACGGATCATGATGGAATGTGTCAAGTTGGATTCATTATGGGAAAAGCCAAGCTAGCCCCACAGACTGGACATACGGTTCCCAGACTTGAACTGTGCGCGGCCGTCCTTGCAGTCGAAATAGCTGAACAAATAGTCCAGGAACTAGACATCAAACCAGACACCCTACTGTTTTATACAGACAGCAAAGTTGTATTGGGGTATATCTGCAATGAGACCCGACGCTTTTACGTGTACGTCAGTAACAGAGTTCAAAGAATTCGAAAATTCACTCACCCAGAACAGTGGCTTTACATTCCAACCTCACAAAACCCTGCTGATGTTGCTACTAGACCAGTTCCTGCATGCCGTCTAACTGAAACAAACTGGCTCACCGGTCCTACATTTCTGCAGCATCCTGCACCCACCCCTGTGAATGAAGCTCCTTATAATCTTATCGATCCAGATACAGACTTGGAAGTGCGTGCACACGTCACCACCTGCTTAAACCATACTTCTGGTCTTAGTTCTCAACGCTTTGAAAGATTTTCATCTTGGAGATCCTTAAGAAGAGCTGTAGCTTCTCTTATTCACATCGCCCAGTCTTTCAGAAACAAAAAAGTCATGTTACGGCTGGCACCACTGCAAAAGTTCGTACATGCCCGAGTTGCTGACTCAAGCTGAAAACGTCATCATCAGGTGCGCACAACGAGAGGCTTATAAAGCAGAAATCACTTGTCTGGAGAATGAGAGAGACATTTCCAAGCAGAGTTCTCTCAAGAGGCTTAACCCTGTCCTGGAGGACGGACTCCTAAGAATTGGAGGCAGACTAGAACAGTCCACACTCCTCAGCAGAGAGAAACACCCTCTCATCATACCTGGCCATAGTTACATAGCAACCTTCCTAACAAATCATCACCATGAGAAAGTAAATCATCAAGGGCGAATATTTACAGAAGGAGCAATCCGCACTGCAGGATTCTGGATAGTTGGAGCAAAGAGACAGATCAACGGTGTCCTCCGCAAGTGTGTCACTTGCTGCAAACAGAGAGGTAAAACAGCTGAACAAAAAATGGCAGATCTCCCTTCTGACCGCATCAGCACAGAACCACCCTTTACTAATGTCGGCTTGGACGTGTTTGGCCCTTGGAATGTATCAGCTCGTCGTACCCGGGGAGGCCAGGCCTACAGTAAAAGATGGGCAGTAATATTCACATGTTTATCCGTGCGAGCCATTCATATCGAACTGATAGAGTCAATGGACACATCAAGTTTCATTAATGCACTTCGCCGCTTCTTCGCCATACGAGGCCCAGCAAAGATCATACGATCCGACTGTGGTACTAATTTCCAAGGAGCATGCAGAGAGCTGAATGCGCTTGTGGTTTCGACCAAAGATTCATGTGTGACCAAATACCTCAGTGAAGAGGGTTGCAAATGGATCTTTAACCCACCTCATTCATCTCACATGGGAGGAGCATGGGAGAGGATGATTGGACTTTCAAGGTGGATCTTAGACTCCATGCTTCCTCAAATCAGCTCCTCACATCTGACTCATGAAATGCTGTCAACTCTAATGGCTGAAGTGTGTGCTGTGATCAATGCAAGACCTCTCGTATCCATTTCAACTGACCCCGAGTCGCCCTTTCTCCTCACTCCAGCAATGATCCTCACCCAAAAGGTGTGTACCCCATACACACCTCCAGGACCTTTTGAAGGTGCTGATCTGTATCGAAAACAGTGGAAAAGAGTGCAGTATCTTGCAAGCATATTCTGGGAAAGGTGGAGGCGAGAATACCTTGCATCCCTTCAATTGCGCAAGAAATGGCAAGACAACAAGCCTAATATCAAAGAAGGAGACCTGGTCCTCCTGAAAGATGATCAGGTAAAAAGGAACGAATGGCCAATGGCTCTGGTCACCAAAGCCATCTCTGGTTCAGATGGCAGAGTCAGAAAACTGGAACTGAAAGTCACTAAGAGTGGTACTGCTAAGACGTTCTTAAGGCCTATTACAGAGGTTATTTTGCTTATGTGTTAAGTTAGCCTGTGAATACATATTCACTTGTTGAGAATTCAAGAGTGACATTATGCTTAATACCAGACGGGGAGTATTATGTCATGTCTAAAGTTAGCCATTCTTCCCCACTAGATGGCGCTGTTTGCTATAGTTTTAGTTAAACTACCATTGAGAACTTTATTTGTTATGCTTCATAGCGACAATCACGCAAACCTCAGTAGCCATTTTCCAGTTCTGCGCAGCAGAGAAATCGCGTGCTGTTTACTCCGGATTCCAGTGTTGTTGTGTAAAGCCCCAGAGAAGCTTTGCTTGTAAGTTTATTTCATATAATTGTAATGTTATATCCTTTGTGTATGTATCTTATTAAGATGGGTATATTAGACGCACGTTAGCGGTTCCACGTGCTTTGTACGGACATTTCAAAAGATCGCCATGTGATCTCGTAACAATTACTGTGATTTAACGGTGTTAATGTAAATATTGTGTAAGTAGTAATTGTATTTTGGTTATTTATATTTAAATAAGCATTTTTATATTTCTTTTCAGTTTCACAAAATAATGTAACATTGAGAGAGAAACAACATGATTGCACTCAAGTAAAGAAGATAATTGACATCCTCTGAGTGGTCATTGAAGCCTCTTCATCACGTTATATAGTGTTTAACTATCTGTATATGCATGCCCAACGCACACGCATGCAGAGGACAGAATACACCTCTATTATAGAGATTTTTGAATCAGGCCTATTGAGCGGTGGTCGACAGTTAGGAAAATGTTAGCGACGCGTGTCCATTTCAGGTGTCTAATTTGTGCTGCCTTTGAGTCATTCATGTAAAAATCTGTTTATTTAATTGTGTTTTTTAGTAAAACTGTAAGTCACTTGTCCTAGTTGTCCTTGCATACAATATTTTTAACTTCTAATTTCCTTAAATCTTTAGATCTTTCTTTACACTAGACAGGGTCATGGGAAATACCCTAGGTTTTAAATAAACCACAATTATCAATATAAAACATATCCTCTAATACTCACAGGTTGCTTTATTGCTGCAAATAACTATATCTGTAACTTTTTAATTGAACTTTGCTCACTGTAAATTGTGTTGGGCTTCTTCTAATCTCATGTTCAATGTAACTCATAGAGTGCTGTATAGTGACGACAGACAAGAGGATAAAGCTTGATGAGGAGGATATAGCAAAGCTTTTAAAGGTAAACTGAGAAGTCAACAGAATTCTAATGCATTTCTATGCAAATTATTATACATATATTGAAACATGGATACAAAAATGTTAATCATTGGTTAATTTTATATTAATTCTTCTTCCCTTTCAAAGATCCTATGATAAAGCAGTCTTCAAATACTACAAGCCCCAGTTGCAGAAAATGAGTCGAACTCAGAGAAGTGATCGTCCACTTGAAGATGAAGATGTGACATTCAAACTCTACTGTTTCTTTGGTTCAGCCATTTGTAGGCCTAAGTTTGTAAATAATGCATCATTCACTTCTGCACATTATTTTTCTGAAACTTTTTTTTTTTTTCAGAAAATTGCATTGTGATGCTTATTTAGTGATGTAAAATTCATAGTGTACTTTTCAGTAATACATGTATAACTGAAATGTTCTACAAAAAAATTATAAATATAGCTCTGCCATAGCATCTTTTTAATTTACTTTTATTTCTTTTTTTACTCTTATGTAATTTACACAAGATACTATATTAAAGTTTTCTTGATTTTCGAAGTCTGTGCATGTCTTAATGTTTATATTTAATTATTTTTGCACTTTTAATATACCATTTTAAATACTGAATAAAACAGCTTTATAATAAGCTATTAGTGTAATGCTAATACACTTTTAATGCTATTTAAATGTTCTTGAAGTACATTAAAATTATGCTTCACATATATTATAACTAGTTTAAGACATATGAAAGTATATTTTTAATGAACTGCAAAGAAATACACTTAAATGTACTGGAAGTGGTTCCATTTTAGCATAATTTAGTATATTAAAATATAGTACAAATATGTTTCGAAGGCACTCATAATGAATTTATAATGTACTTTTAACACAAATAAAGTACACTTTAAGCATGAAAATACGCATGTACTAAGTATACTTGAAATTGTCTCAATTTAGCATCAAAAAGTACACTAAATACACTTAAAGTTATACTTTAGTATAATTTAATTATAACTAAAATACACTTAGTACAAAAAAAAATTTATCCAAAATAGCACACTTCAAGTTAACTAATCATTAACACACGAAGTATACTGACAATTAGTCTGGCTGCAAGTATACTTAGCATACTTTTTTTTCACTAGGGTTATTATAACATTAATAGATTCAAGATTCAAGTGGATTATTGTAATGGTAAAACAACTTTACAAAATGGCAAAGCATTGCTAACATTAAATTACAGACATACATATTTAAACACTAATAATAAACAAATTATAAATAACAATGAGATAGGAAAGGCACAAAAGTACACACAGATTTGTTTTGTTATTTAAATGTTATTCAGTGTTGATGTTATTGTCCTCGTGACCACCAGGTTTGCATTTCTCTTCTTTTAAAAAAATATTCTTCTGTATTAGCATTTTGTTTTGTATCACAGCATATTGGTGATGGCGCAGTGGATAAGACGCATGCCTTTGATGTGAGAAACCCGGGTTCGAATCCACTGTGAGACACCATTGTGTCCCTGAGCGAGATACGTAACCCCTAGTTGTTTCCGAGGCGTGCGACCTCTGACATATTTAGCAATTGTAAATCGCTTTGGATAAAAGCGTCAGCTAAATGTAAATGTCATATTGTTTTAGTATATGGACAAAATGCTTTTGATGCCTATAATCATCACACTGTTTCTGAAATACACACATACATTCAGTTTGATTTCTTCAATAGTTTGCACACGTTTGGCCTGATGCCAGTATCTGATGAGTTTATATTATGAGTTTTATAAGCTTGATGTGGAAACTCAAACATAACTCAGCACTTCACATCATGGGACAACACAGGACTACAGTGTGTGATATGTTCCCTTTCAAGGGAACTCGAGCTGCGTTTGAGACGCGGTGGGAACGCTCTGCGTGATTACGTCGTGAAGCACGTGTAAAATCAGTCCAATGGAAGCCCACTACGACATAGGTGACGTCATAGACCAGGAAACTATAAAGCAGCCCTGAAATCAGACCGCGACAGCTTCTGTACCTTCAGCAAGCGCTCTCTGTATATCTGTCCTTGTCTATTTATTGTTGTCTGTCAAGCCCAATATATCTATCATTATTATAGCGAGCAAGCAAGATTATAGACGGTGTGTTGTTCCCTGCCCTCGTTATATTACGGGTGGGGACACACATCAGCTTTGTGTTGCTTGTTTGGGAGTGGAGCATGCCCAGTCAGTCCTCGAGGGGGCTGATTGTGTGCATTGTATGAGTCTATCTATAAAGACGCTCCGCTCTCGCCGATCGTTCTTTGAGGAGGACGGTTCGGTTCGCGCTCCCCGCGCGGGTCCCGCTGTTGCCTAGACACGGCGGCGACTCGCATTTTGGGGTTCGAATACGGATCTGACAGCGTGGGTTGGGACGGGCCCCGCCCTATCTCAGCTTTCACCTGCAGATCCAGTGTGCTGCGATTTCCAGTTCCGAGGAATTGGTATCGTTAGTGTTTTGTTAAGAAAAAGCGAACAAAACAAATAAAAATATTAAGAAAAAGGCAGATGTTTGATTTTTCAATAGCTCATAACTCTGTTGAATAAAGAGGAGCTTTTAAAAGGAGGTTTTTCTAATGCTGTTGCTAGTTAAATATTTACTGGACAGCTGAACATTATGAGAGTGAAAATAAAAAGAGTTTATTAGATGAAATATATCTAAAAAAACAGGAAAACTCTGTATCTCAGCCTCCTCGTCGGGGACTACTGGTTTTTCCCTATCTCCACACTGAGGTGTCGAGATTGTGGAATAAACCGGTTTCTATTTCATGTGTAACTTAATACCCAAACGTCTAACTAGAGTAATGTTATGGGTATTAAGTATCATGGTATGACAGTGCCTTGGATTATAGAGATGCTTGCGAGCTTTCTCTCTCCCGAGTCGGCGTCATCATTTTTAACCCCGACGTTACCCACCAGCCATCTTTAATAATAAATAAATTTTATTAGGCAGTACTGGTGGGTAAAGTATTTAAGGACATAGATGAATGTGAGGATGTCAGCATTGACTCTATTCGAGAATATATTCGAGAATATATATATATATATATATATATATATATATATATATATATATATATATATATATATACGTTTTTCTGATATAAAAACAAAGAAAAAGAAAGATAAAAATGTCTGTTCTTCTGGACGCCACGCTTTCAAGAAAACTAAACCTTTCAGTGGCGTTCCAGAGGTTTCTTCCTCACCAATCTATGTTCCTGAAACTGGCATAGAGTGCAAAGAAGAAGACCTGATGCCGAGGCTATCAGGCTTCTAAGGGTGGTCCCCTCCGGGGTAGGGACGGTTTTGAGAAATCGTTTCTCCTCGGCGCCCTCTGGGGTGCGACTCTCTGAGGAGGGTCGCGACTCTCTGAGGAGGGTCGCAGCGCTGCCAGTTCGGTTGTTCCCTGCCGGTTCGCCGCTTCAGGGCGCCGAGGTGTCAGCGTCCCCGTGCAATCCTCTGAGGAGGGTTGTAGAAAGGTCAGTTCGGTTGCACCCTGCCGGTTCGCCGCTTCAGGGCACCGAAATGATTGTTCAATCAAATCCAGAGGCCAGTCTTGGGAGACTGGTTCCGTTATCGTAATTTCTGGCAGCGTGGAAACTTCTGCCAAATATTTCTCTATGGGTCCTGCACATAATAGAAAAGGGTTACAGAATTCAGCTCGGTTCTCGTCCGCCCAGATTTCAGGGGTCCTCCCTACAGTAGTGGACTCACAGCAGGCTCTGGTTATGGAGCAGGAAGTACTGACACTTCTTCAAAAAGGAGCTATAGAAAGGGTTTCTCCTCCCAGCAGAGAGTCAGGGTTTTACAGCCATTACTTCATTGTTCCAAAGAAGGATGGAGGGTTGCGTCCTATTCTAGATCTGCACCATTTAAACAGCAGAGTTCAGAAACTCAAGTTCAGAATGTTTACACTCAAACAGATTGTATCACAGATTCAGTCCGAGGACTGGTTTGTCACAATAGACTTGAAGGACGCGTACTTCCATTTGGCCTAGGTTTATCATCCCGCACCTTTACAAGATGCGTGGATGCAGCTCTGGCTCCTTTGAGACTCCAGGGCATTCGGGTATTATATTATATCGACGATTGGTTGATCCTAGCTCAATTTGAGCATATGTCAGTTCGGCATCGAGATGTCGTTCTGTCTCATTTAAAGATGTTGGGGTTGCCACTCAACGCCAAGAAGAGTGTGATCCTCCCAGCTCGGAGGACCACTTTTCTAGGTGTAATATGGGTTTATCTAGGCCAGTCACTCACTGTGAAACAGTTTCAGACTGTGGGTCTCATGGCAGCTGCGTCCAACGTAATTACTTTTGGCCTTCTGTACATGAGACCCCTGCAGTGGTGGCTCAGGACCAAGGGGTTTTCTCCGAGGGGAAATCCGTTTTCGCATGATCAAGGTCACGCGGCTATGCCTTCGTGCCTCGGTCATGTAGAAGAACCTTGGTTCCTCGCCCAGGCCCAGTGTTGGGGGTTTCATGTCGACGCATAATGCTATCGACGGATGCTTCCCTCACAAGTCGGGAGTGATCATGAGTGGTCGCTCGGCGGAGGGTCTGGACAACACACTGACGATCTCGTATATCAGAGCAGAAATCCTGTTGAGGCAGGGGCTGAGGCCCGGGGAATGGAGACTTCACCCCGAGGTGGTGGAGCTCCTATGGGAGATCTTTGGTCAAGCTCAGGTCGATCTTTTCGCATCATACGATACAACCCATTGTCCGCTATGGTTTTCCCTCACATATCCAGCTCCTCTCGGACTGGACGCTATGGTGCAGGTGTGGCCGAGGCTGCACCTGTACACATTCCTCCCGATATCAATGCTCCCGGGAGTTCTGCTGGGGTGCGACTCTCTGAGGAGGGTCGCAGCGCTGCCAGTTCGGTTGTTCCCTGCCGGTTCGCCGCTTCAGGGCGCCGAGGTGTCAGCGTCCCCGTGCAATCCTCTGAGGAGGGTTGTAGAACGGTGAGTTCGGTTGTTCCCTGCCGGTTCGCCGCTTCAGGGCACTGAAATGATTGTTCAATCAAATCCAGAGGCCAGTCTCGAGAGACTGGTTCCCTTATCGGACTTTCTGGCAGTGTGGAAACTTCTGCCAAATATTTCTCTATGGGTCCTGCACATAATAGAAAAGGGTTAAACGGAGTTGTGGAAACGGTGGGCTTGGCCTCTGAGGGGGCCCAGCTCATAGAATCCGGTCTCTCGACTGAGGTCTTTGAGACCGTCCTTCAATCCAGAGCTCCTTCCACGAGAAAACTATGTACATTGAAATGGAAACTGTTCTCTACATGGCATGGAGAACGTTTTTTAAATCTTGTTAACTGCCCGGTTGGTACAGTTCTCGATTTCCTACAAGACCGTTTCTCTGCTGGATTATCTCCCTTCACCTTAAAGGTGTATGTAGCGGCTATATCTGCTTATCACCCCTCTCGGGGCTTCTTCTCTTGGGCGAGATCCTCTTATTATTTGTTTTCTCCGTGGTACATTGAGGCTCAGGCCTGCACTGCAATCTAGAGCAGCGGCTTGGGTATAGCCATTGTACTTGAGGGTCTGGCCTTGGCTCCCTGCGAGCCCATCGAGGAGGTTTCAGAAAAATTCCTCACTCTAAAGACTATATTTCTCCTTGCTATTTCGTCTATCAAGAGAATTGGTGATTTACATGCTCTGTCGGTTGCTCCTTCATGTCTGGAATTTGCACCTGGTATGGTGAAAGCATTCCTCTACCCTAGACCGGGTTATATTCCTAAGGTCCCACTAAATGTTGGGGGCCCAATAGTGCGGCAGGCCTTTTATCCTCCACCCTTTAATACCCCAGATCAGGAACAGCTTAACCTGTTATGTCCAGTCCGGGCTTTAGATGCCTACGTTCACAGAGCTTCTCTGTGGCGTAAATCTGAGCAATTATTTGTTTGTTTTGGGTCACTCAAGAGAGGATGCCCTGCATCTAAACAGGTGATGAGTAAATGGATAGTCGAGGCTATTTCATTGGCTTATGAAGCGGCCGGACAGCCTTCACCTATGGCAAATGCAGCTCGAGTTCCCTTAAAAGGGAACGTCTCAGGTTACGTATGTAACCCTGGTTCCCTGATAGGGAACGAGACGCTGCGTTTGCCTGCCATACTTCCTGCATGCCCTGATCGACTTGCTTCAGGTTTTTCAGAAGCTGTCGCGGTCTGATTTCAGGGCTGCTTTATAGTTTCCTGGTCTATGACGTCACCTATGTCGTAGTGGGCTTCCATTGGACTGATTTTACACGTGCTTCACGACGTAATCACGCAGAGCGTTCCCACCGCGTCTCAAACGCAGCGTCTCGTTCCCTATCAGGGAACCAGGGTTACATACGTAACCTGAGACGTTTCCTCTGCTGCCCTCAAGAGGCTGCCATTGTTATTTTTATATAAACCCAATAGATCCCTCAAATACTATTCAAAATAAACTGTAAATGTAGGCATATTCAGCAACTTTAAGGAAGGGGTGGTTATGATAATGATGAGACATGAGAAAACATTTTATAAAAATGTGCACACCAATTCTTATATTACCACAGATATGCTGTTTGTTTGTTTATTTGTTTGTTTAGGCCTATTTGTTTATTTTGTTTATCAAAAAAAATGTAAGAGTCATATTTAAGATTTTTTTGGGTCAAGATATTCATTAAAAGAAAAGTTGGATAAAAGCGTGTTGTTGTTTTTTATTCCATAATTATGCCGTTGTCATAATTTCGACTCTTAATCTTGTATTTTGTAACAGGGCAGCAGAGGGCGACAGTAACAAATAACATTTACTTATTTTGAGTGTCTGAACTTTACTTGAGTATTATTTTTTCAGGAAACTTAAGACTTTAACTTCACTACATTTGAAAAACAATTATCATACTTTTCGTTCCATTAAATTTATATCAAGATCCTCGAAAGTCGTTATGTAGAAGCTTTAAAAGTCAGGATGATTTTCTGAACACTGATCAGCCGATGGTAAAATGGAAGAAGACGGTTCCTCAGTGCAACGCGCCATACTTAGAAAATATGTTTCAGTTTGAACCTTTTACAGATATAGTTTGAACTACTAACTTTAACCTCAAATGTGTTTAGTTTTAAACGTTTTGTTTGCCTAAAACGAACCATATCACAGCCTCCAAAAACTCGTCCAACCTGTGGAACCATATTGAGATATGTAAAACTTTTAATATCTAGTCAAAGCTTGAAATGGAAATTGTTTGTGCTTTTAGAGCTATGAAGTTTCAGTAAGAAGTATTGTCGGTCAAATAATTCTTTATGGATTTGCCTGCCATGTTGCCATAACCTTGTGGATATTCCGCTAACACATAGGCAAGGTTCGACAATGACGTTAGTTAGCATGCAAAAATGTTGCTGAACTAATAACGTTAACTGAAATCTATCTAGATTTACAATAATCTTTTCAAATAGACACAATGTAGAAACCTTTCTTCTCTGGTATGATTTCGACTTCAAAAAGAGCTTTATAACTTTTATGTTGGAGTACGGAAGCTCAAACTGTCACGCAACGCACACAAAAAGGTAAGATCCAAATGCATTTATTGTTTAGGGTAATCCATACTCATCGTTAGCCAGGCAAAGGTTCAAAATCCATAAAGCAGTCCATAAGCAAGAAACAAAACAACAAGAACTCTGAAGTGCAACCAGACATTAAGCAAGGACTCGACAACAGACACAGAAACAGACAGGGTATAAATAGACCAGTGCAAACAATGTGAGTGGGAACAGCTGTGTGTAATGATCAGTGATAAGTGACAGAACAAGATGATGGGAAATGTAGTACATGAGGAAATGTGACGATCAGGGAAAGAACCCAGGGAACAAACCAGACACTGTGACAGGCGGCCAGGGCGAAGCAGACGACCCATCGGGCGGCCAGGGCGAAGCAGACGACCCATCGGGCGGCCAGGGCGAAGCAGACGGCCCATCGGGCGGCCAGGGCGAAGCAGACGGCCCATCGGGGGGCCAGGGCGAAGCAGACGACCCCTCTGGCGGCCAGGGCGGTGAAGACCCCTCGGGCGGCCAGGGCGGTGAAGACCCCTCGGGCGGCCAGGGCGGTGAAGACCCCTCGGGCGGCCAGGGCGGTGAAGACCCCTCGGGCGGCCAGGGCGGTGAAGACCCCTCGGGCGGCCAGGGCGGTGAAGACCCCTCGGGCGGCCAGGGCGGTGAAGACCCTTCGGGTGGCCATGGCGGTGACGACCAGGGCGAAGACGACCACTCGGGCGACCACGGCACAGGAACAGAACCCGGCTCAGGAACAGCAACAGACACTGGCTCCGGCTCAGCAACAGACACTGGCTCCGGCTCCGCAACAGACACTGGCTCCGGCTCCGCAACAGACACTGGCTCCGGCTCCGCAACAGACACTGGCTCCGGCTCCGCAACAGACACTGGCTCCGGCTCCGCAACAGACACTGGCTCCGGCTCCGCAACAGACACTGGCTCCGGCTCGGCAACAGACACTGGCTCCGGCTCGGCAACAGACACTGGCTCCGGCTCGGCAACAGACACTGGCTCCGGCTCGGCAACAGACACTGGCTCCGGCTCGGCAACAGACACTGGCTCCGGCTCGGCAACAGACACTGGCTCCGGCTCGGCAACAGACACTGGCTCCGGCTCGGCAACAGACACTGGCTCCGGCTCGGCAACAGACACTGGCTCCGGCTCGGCAACAGACACTGGCTCCGGCTCGGCAACAGACACTGGCTCCGGCTCGGCAACAGACACTGGCTCCGGCTCGGCAACAGACACTGGCTCCGATTCAGGAACAGACACTGGTTCCGGCTCAGGAACAGACAATGGCCCCGGCTCAGGAACAGACACCGGCTCAGGAACAGACACCAAAACTGTAACAGTCACCAGAACAGACACAAACACAGAAATAAACACTGGCTCTGGCGCTGGAACAGGCACTGGCTCTGGAACCGGCATTGGCTCTGCCTCCGGCTCTGGAACAGGCATTGGCTCAGCCTCCGGCTCTGGAACAGGCATTGGCTCAGCCTCCGGCTCTGGAACAGGCATTGGCTCTGCCTCCGGCTCTGGAACAGGCATTGGCTCTGCCTCCGGCTCTGGAACAGGCATTGGCTCTGCCTCCGGCTCTGGAACAGCAGACCCTGGCTCCGGCTCTGGGACCGGAGACACTGGCTCCGGCTCTGGGACAGGAGACACTGGCATGTCCAGAATCCGAGCCAGACGCTCCAGATAGTCTAGGTCCATTAAGGCAGACGGAACGTGAACAGTCTCTCGCTGGGCAGACGTGACGTGAACAGTCTCTCGCTCTGCAGACGTGACGTAAACAGTCTCTCGCTGGGCAGACGTGACGTGAACAGTCTCTCGCTGGGCAGACGTGACGTGAACAGTCTCTCGCTGGGCAGACGGGACGTGAACAGTCTCTGACTGGGCAGACGGAACGTGTCTCTTCCTCCTCCTCCGTCCATGAGAGCGAGAGGGTGCTGGGTTGGACGGCGCCAGCGGTGAGAGCTCAGGGCTGGACGGAACCCGCGGTGATGGCCTCGTGCTGGGCGGAACCCGCGACGAGGGTCTTGTGCTGGACCAGACCAGCGGCTCCGGATCAGAAACATGGCAGGGCGAAGGACGGTGTCGTGGAATTTGTCGACCACCTCCTCCCCTGCAACCTCCCCGAGTTCCGGAGAACTTGGCCAGACGAGTCCCCTCGAACGACTCGCCATCTCTAACGGACGTTGTCACTGGAGATCTTGCCGCCGCAGCTTCCTCAGTCTGATGGGCCCATAGAGCAAAACATTGGAAGATGTTTAATCGGGGCGCTTCCTCCCAGGTTTGCGAACCTCCTCTCCGTGGTCCCCTTCCTCCCCCATTCATAGAAGGAGGGTTATGGATTCCCGAACTGCTGGATCTATACATGGTCGAGTCCTTCTGTCACGCAACGCACACAAAAAGGTAAGATCCAAATGCATTTATTGTTTAGGGTAATCCATACTCATCGTTAGCCAGGCAAAGTTTCAAAATCCATAAAGCAGTCCATAAGCAAGAAACAAAACAACAAGAACTCTGAAGTGCAACCAGACATTAAGCAAGGACTCGACAACAGACACAGAAACAGACAGGGTATAAATAGACCAGTGCAAACAATGTGAGTGGGAACAGCTGTGTGTAATGATCAGTGATAAGTGACAGAACAGGATGATGGGAAATGTAGTACATGAGGAAATGTGACGATCAGGGAAAGAACCCAGGGAACAAACCAGACACTGTGACACAAACAGCAGGAAACTGTATATTTGTGCAGTGTGTGTCAAAAAATCTATTCTGATTTTAAGCTTGTGACATAAACGCGCACATCAACTCGATCACATGTTTAGCGTTCATGTACACACTACATTCAGATTCATCAATCGGAATGAATTCAGTCCGATTGAAACAAAAGTTGTGCATGTAAACGTAGCAAATTGAATGACTGGTACTAAAGCAACAAATGCAATGTGGAACGAACATGATCACACACACACACACACACACACACACACACACACACATTAAGTATTACATTATTTACAAACCAGTTATTTAAGAGTTGTCAGTGGTTTGGGTTATAAGATCATTTAGAACGTGTGAGTAAATGATTAATAAACTATTTAAATGAATATTTATACATTATTTAGATGAATAGCCTATTAATAGTTACTCAGTGTGTTAAGAAATGCTTTATTCACATGTATTCCTACTGTAATTCATGATTAATTCAGTTATAAAACATCTAGTAGTTGTCAGTTAACTTTTTTTGTGAGCTCATCTAAAGTGAGGACTATTTATGCCTCATAAAGCTTTTACAAAGGAGTTTTAAATGCTCAGGTTTAGTTTTGACACTGAAATAGTTTAGTATGTTATTATTGATTTATATAAAAAAAAATATTTGTTGTGTTTTGGCACTCATGTAATCCAGTGGTGGCAGTAATAATATTTTATTTTTTTATTCAGCAATGTTTACACTTTACAGAAATGTATTTTTATATCAGATTGCAGAGGCTTAGTTTCATTTTACTGCACAATTATGTTTTCTGGAGTTGTTTCCTTTTTCTGTTTCCTTTTTCTGTTTAGAAGATAACTGAGCTTTTAAATCTCCTTTGTAAAAGCTTTACAAGGCATAAATACTCCTCTCCTCACACGAGCTCACAAAAAAACGTATAATTTATTTCTTATTCTAAGGTTAATTACTTTTATACATTTGGATTATTGAAATAAATAATATGTGATTACAATCAAGTCTTGTCTTTTAGTGGGAACTTTTGTGGCATTATTGCAATAAAAAAAACTTCTAAACTTATACTGATTTGATGTATTTTATAATGTTTAAATATAGCCTTTATATTCACAAAATATTCATCACAAAAGCTGTTATAAGAGCAATTAACCACATCCAGAAAAATGAATGTATCTCTATGGTGTCTCTGCTGGACAGATATGGTAATTATCCCTATTTGATTTTCTCTAAGCAGCAGATTGCAGAATTCTGCCTCTAACACCCAGATCAATATGCAGAAACAACTAATTTTTCATTTTTCTACATAACAATTTAATATTTCATATACATGCTAATGGTGTAGTTGAGGAATTGTGCAGTAAATAGGAAAAGGAAAAAGTACTTAATTTCCCCCAAAACACAGCATAAACATATAGAACAATAAGATATATAATTTGTATTATTAACCCTTCGGAGTCTTGGGCTATTTTGGCCGTTTTTAAGTACTTTTTTTTATTTTTTTATTTTGCGACATAAACAAATGTTTACCATACAAATGTTTGGTATCATTTTTTTTTTCAGCACAACATCACCTATATGACCAGACAATTAGTTTTTCACTTTGATGTTGCCTACTGTATGAATATACTGAACCTAAAATCATACAAAAAACACAAAATCCAAATAGAAAAATTATAGCTTTTCTACTACAAAAAACACAAACATGCTCAATGAAGCATTTTAAAAGGTTTAAAATGTAAACACAAGTTGTAAATGTCAACATTTACAGGTACAATTCAGATATAATCAAGCTATATACAAAAAAAAATATGATTTACAAAAAAAGCGGGTGTAGCCATAGGCTTTTTTTGTCTTTTTAGCTTTGCCACTTTAAAAAAAAATGTGCACACAATTATTCAGAGAGCTATATTTAAGGCCTTGCATTCCCAGAGTATGAGGGTTCCCAAATAGTGCAAATACAACATAAAAAAGGTAAAATTGAGATAAAATCAAACTATATACAGCAAAAAGCAGGTGTGGCAATAGGCCTTTTTTTCTTTTCTTTTTTGCTTATAAACTCTATAAAACACTTCATGTACAATTACACAGATAGCTACATTACAGGGCTTTCATTCCTTGAGTAAGAGGTGTTCCTCAATAGTGCAAAAACACCAAAGGTAAAATGAACACAAAATCAAACTATACATACAACTATTTACAACAAATATCAGTTGTGTTTTTTTATTTTTTTATCTGTGCCACTCCTCAAAAAAGTTTATCTAAATCTACTCCTAAACTACGTAAACTATCTACACTACTCCTAAACTACTCTCAAAATCTACTCAAACTCTTCCAAAATATATAAATATAATCTATATATATATAACGTATATATGTCTCTCTTTGTCTACTCCGTAAATCCTCTGCCTTTAAATTTTGCTTCTTTGCTCAGTTGGCTCCTCCTCCATTCCCTAAAATGTGCAGACTGAAGAGCAGAGTCAGCAGATTCACACATTTTTCTCCGTTTTATTTTATGAAAAAACTACAAAGTTATTAGAATAAATGCAACGCCTGTCGCATCCCAAGGACCACAGCAGAACCAATGGTGGGAACAGCCAGGATAGAGCCAGGAGACCGACTGGGAGAAGTAGAGATCCCGGTAGAGCTGAGGAGACCCAGGGTGACACCGATGGAATGGAGGACCTTTCAGGGTTCTGTCACTTCTGTCTGGTTTATGTCTTGGTTTGGAGACAAAGCTCTGACACTCCCGGTTTTTTCATGTTGTGGCGAGCAGGACAAGGCCGAGGGACGTGAGAGAACGGCGCGAGGCCGGTGGCATGAGTTATAATGAACGTCACCTGTGAGACGCACCGGTCTCGGATCTCTCACAGAGGAGCGGAAGCATAAAAGGAGGAGTGACGACGCTGAAGATCGAGAGAGGAACAGGCCCGAGTTTATGTTGTGTTTTATTTCTGTTCTGTGTAGCCAGCAGTCGTCCGCAAGGGGCTGCTGGTGGTTACTTTTGTTTTTGTATTTCTTTTATTTGATAATTAAAGTTGTTTGAGTGTTCACCGGTTCCCGCCTCCTTTTTCCCACAACTTTGAACCTTATCACACTGGTCCGGAAACCCCTGGAAGAAGGAGGAATGTGCTGTCAGGGAGCCCTCGCCGCTGTGGGGAATCCGCGGTGCCATCGAGCATGGCTGGCAGAATCCGTCGCCATGGACGCTCGAGGCGGTGCGCAGGAGTGAGTTGCCGGGGGGGCGAGCTCGCTCTTGGCCGCCTGGGTGTTGGAGGGGCGGCTGCCATCCGGGAGTGAGAGGAGGAGTCGCCACTGCTCGCCGTGGGCCGGAGCCTGCTACTGTCCACCATTGAAGGGGAAGAGCAGGGAGCAGGGGACTCCTGCCGGCTGCCCGAAACCGAGGAGCCGTCGCGGTCCACCAGGCGGTGGAGGGGTGTCGAGCCGTCCACTGAGTGCTAACCAGCGTCACCGCCAGGCACCGCGGAGGAGATCGCCCAGCTGGTGGGGGACCAGATGGCAGCCCGTTGTGGGAATCTGACCAAGATTTTTTTTTTTCCTCTCTTCCCTCTCTCAGATCTGTCGCTCCTCATGCTTCCGTCTCCGTCTCCGTTTCCTTCGCCTCGTCGGTCCATACCCCCCCCAGGGATTGCAGCCGCCGCCGGGGGGGGGGGGAGTAGAGCGCAGTCTTGTGGGTACCTCCCAGCCTGCGAGCAGGACGAGGCAGAGGGACGTGAGAGAACGGCGTGAGGCCGGTGGCGTGAGTAATTATGAACGTCACCTGTGAGACGCACCGGTCTCGCATCTCTCAAGGAGCGGAAGCATAAAAGGAGGAGCGACGACGATGAAGATCGAGAGAGGAACAGGCCTGAGTTTATGTTGTGTTTTATTTCTATTCTGTGTAGCCAGCAGTCGTCCGCGAGGCGGTTACTTTTGTTTTTGTATTTCTTTTATTTGATAATTAAAGTTGTTTGACTGTTCGCCGGTTCCCGCCTCCTTCTTCCCACAACTTTGAACCTTATCACACATGTGTTTGTGTTTTCACTAGTCTGAGCACATGGCTTGTCATGTATTTCCTTGTGCCATGTGCTCTCCTGTCAATTATCTAGCCCCGCGCATCTTATCTCATTATTGATTAATTTCCCCCACCTGCCTGCCTCGTTACCCTCTTATGTTTGTTTCCCTATTTAATCTCCCTGTGTTTGCAGTCCTGTGCTTGTTCATTATCCAAGTTGTCCATGTTCCTTGTGTTTCCTGATCCTTCCTGTTATTGTTCTCGTTTTCCCCCACGAGGGAGTTTTGTTTGTAGTTTGTGTTTGTTTGTTTACTTAATAAATATTACCCATTGTTTCTGCACTTGAGTCCTCGCAACTTGAATCTGCCCATTCCGTGACAGGACCGAGGAGCAACTACAGGCTCGTGGGACCGTAGGCCTTAAAGCCAGCAGAGATGGGCAGAAGAGTCAACAGAGGAGGAGGAGGAATTTGGCAATGAAGAAGACTTGGAACTGATACTGGAATCGATACATCCTACCATCCTTCTAAATATCACCTGTTTGTTAGTTGTGGTTATTCATATTCACTTATTCATTATTCAGAGTGAAAAATGTAGAAATATGTGCATACCACCAAACCTTTAAGACCAAGCATAATCTCTGCCAACTGGTTGCTTGAGCAAAGGGGAAGTTGGGCCTAATATTTGACTATTGTGAGGATTTTTTTGTTAAACAGCTTAAAAAAATACATTTTGGAACATTTAGTGAGGTTTTTTAATCCTGGCCTTTTTATTGTTAGTCTTTTTCACAAAACAATAGATGACCTGAATAATGTCTCAACCATTAAATTATAGCCTTAAGTATCTTTGGTTGTATTTAAAGCCATTATGTGTCCTTTGTATATTTGATGTACTAGTTTATGTTTGTGAGTTTGGCTTCGCCTCTTGCTGTTGTAAAATGGTGGTGTTACGGCGTCTACCAGCAGAGGCCAAGAGAACCATGTTTCCTAAACCTTTGTCACTTGCCAGAAACTGTTAACTTTTCTCTGTTCCACAGTGACAGAAACCCAGTCTCATGAGAATTCATAATAATTTCCACGAAATCACAAGATGAAATCATACAAATTTAAACCTAAACCTGCAATATAGGTTATAGGTTGCATGCAATAATGTAATAGGAAAAAAATATAAAAGTTTTATTACAATCTAAGTAGGACTGTATATATTGTTTTTAGCATCTTATACAAATTATCATGAGTTGTCATTAGAGTGTGTTTGGCTTTATGTGACAAATAGCAATTTACTTTCATGTATAACTTGATAAAGTAATGATGATGTGGGGTGTTGAAAAAAAAGTGTACAATGTGGTCAGAGCAAACTTGAGTAAAACTTCATCAACCAGGTTTCATTAGATTCAACAGTTTTAAGCAGAAACATGAAGATCCTTCAGCTTCATTTATGTGAGTTTATTACATGTTATGAATATATTTACATTAACTTTACCATAAATTGTTTAGGTTAAAGGTTCACTGTGATTTTAATCAGGTAATAGAAATTATGCATGTTTTTATCTTATAGATGTATTAATCTGTTGTCGAGCTGCAGTATCAGATCAACTCACTGATTTGGGATCAAATGTGACCATAAACTGTGATCTTGATGAAAATGAGGTTTATTGGATTTTACTGAAAACACCAGATCCTCCAACAGTGATTCTACAAACAACCTCAAATCCAACGGCACCTTTTTACTTAAATAAAACATTTAGAAAGAAATATTCACTGCAATTTAATCATAATAGTTATTAATAATGTGACCGCTGATGAATTAGGAGTTTATTACTGTATGAACACACGCACACCTCCAAAACTCAGCAACAGCACCAGACTGCACTTCACCGGTGAGTTCATTTACTCCTCTATTGATCAGAACATATTGATGTACAGTGTGAATGTTTAATATTCATTCTTTATGTACTACTTCAGCTTTTTTAAACAGAATTATCACTCTCATTGGTTGCTCCACACATAGATGAATACCTTACAGTATTTTACAGATATAAAAGGTTTATAAAATTGCACTCATTGTGTTCCAGCTGGAGACTGACATTAATAAACTCTGAACACTTTCATTACAGAATCAACTCAAATAACTGAGTGTCATAATCATACAGCGGTGGAGTTTATTGATCAGAATCAGAAACAATGGCAGATTATTATCATAATTTCTGCTCTGATGAACGGGCTTCTGGTCATTCTGCTGATCGGTGAGTTATTACTCTTATCGTTTTAGAAATGATCAAATTAAATACACATTAGTTCATAAAAAAGCAACATAATGCGGTTCTCCAAATCATATATTTTTGTACATATGTTAGTAATGTTCATAATCTTATATTAGTTTTCTATGTACTGCTTCTACTGTTCAGATTATTCATATTTATTACCCATTTATAATTTTATTATTATTAACTGTATATGTGTAAATACTGTTACAAATGCACTGCTGGTTAGACGTTGTCTGTATTTCGTTGCCTTGTAACATGTGCAATGACAATAAAGTTGAATCTAATCTAAATAGGCAGTTTAGCCGACTTTTGACTATTTGGGATTTTTTTTTTTTTTGTGTGTGTGTGTGTGTGTGTGTGTGTGTGTGTGTGTGTGTGTGCGTGTGTGTGTGTGTGTGTGTGTGTGTGTGTGTGTGTCTCCATATAATTTTACAATTTAAGAAAAAAATCTTTTCATTCTTAGTTTTTGCTGCTGGAAAAACAGAAAAGTTGGACAAACACATTCACACTGATCTGCAGACACAAGTTATATATCAGCTTCAAGACCCAAACCAGCTGTAATGTAAGTTCATTAATGTATATTTATTGCTAGATGTCATTACTCTAAGTTTTAATTATTGATTTTAATTTTAATTCATTATTATAAAATATTGTTTTGTGATCCCCAAAAAATAGGCCCTATTGTTGCTTTTTGTTTGTATTCAATATTCATCTATATCAACTGCAGATCAGTGCTATCATTTTTTCCTTGTTGCTCTTTCAGTTCACCGAAGTGGAAAATATTCATCAAACAAACAGCATCTGTCTTTGACTATATAACTTTTTCTTAAAATAGCATGTGCTTAATACAAGAATAGAATATTTTATGGTGTAATATATGAGCACATAAATCTTGGCTACAAAAACTATTATATTAAATGTAATCCGTAAACAGTCCATCTGTCATCAAGCTTTAGTTAATATAGTCATATCAATGTGTAATTCTTTATCTTTTTCATTCAGGATTTGCATGTGTCGGCACCAATAAATTAACTGGAAAAAAAGTCTAAAGTGTTTTTTAGGCCTGGAATGAGTCACACCTTTATTATTATTATTGATGTTCTATGGGTGAGATGTCTGCAAAACTGCTAGAATGATCTGATTACTTAGGTTTGGTGAAATAAATATTATTAAAAAATTTACAAAATAAAGTTTGTCAAGTTAAAAACAATTTAATGCCAAGAGACAAGAACTTTTTAAAATAATTTTCTATAAGTCATCAGGGATAAAAGTACAGACACATTCATGACTATGTATTCATTTATATTTCATTTTGTTTTACCGTTATATTTAGCATAGGTTGTGTTCTTGTAGTGAAAGCAGATCTTGTCATCCAAACCTGTGACATGAATAAACCCTGATGATGCTGTTGATAACTTTATTAATAGCTGTATTTTTTTTAATAGGATGTTCTCATGTACATACATATATATATACTATATCTATATTTTTAAACAATTTATTCAGCACAAATCCACAGTGTAACTACACAGGCTACACACTATGGTTAAACTCAACTGAAGTGTTAAAGCAAAACCAGAAATATGTTCCACTGGTTTGGTCACTTGACAAAAACGAATGACAAACAGAGTCTCTCACCTTTGTCTAGAGTGGAGGTTTAACCTTAAACCGAGTGCCAGTACCTTCATACATTTATGTGTCTCAGTTCTTACAGTCGTCTTAAACTCAAATGGAAACAGCAGAATTGCAGTATGTCTGCTTTGTCTACTGTATATCTACACATGTATTGTCACAGAACTTAACAAGTGTTTGAATGCATGAAAGTTTCACAAAGTTTATATTGGTTTGAATGTCCAGACGATAAACTGCAACTGTCAAACCTGTTGTTAAATATTCACCTCTGATCTTCTTTGAGTGTAGTGTTACTATAAAGATCAGTTTTACGTCTGCCTTGAGTTCTACAGCCATAGATTAAAAGTATTCAGTGACATATATTTTGTGTTTTGCAAAGTTTGCTGCTTCAGTATTTGTAGATTTTTTTTTCATGTTTCGATGTGTAGTGATGTTTGTGATATGTGTAAAACATTTGTTGTTTATGCCTCTTGGGATGCGTCATGGTTGAAAGCCCCTTCCTTTCGTTGCTACAGACTATGGAGAACGTAGTGAGGTCTGTGATAGGTGTAAAATGTCACAGTCATTAAATGAGCGGCCAATGGAGGAATGTTTTTAACTGTGTAGATTAGCTGTTTGATCTTTGTTATTTAGTGACATTACACGATTTTACTTGTGTAGTGTGACGTTGGGCTACCAAGGCTGGCTGTGTGTGGAGTGCTGTTGGTGTGGTGTGCCTTCAGGCCCCCGTCTGTGTGGGACCACAGTGTAACATAGCCAGGTCGGAGCACCAGCTGTTGCTGTTATACCCTCTAAAAATCTATGTGTAAAATCTGCTTCTCTATGATCTATGTATGTGCTGTCGTGAGTAGTACGTCATTGAATCACGGTAGGTAAATTGTTTGTGCGCTAAATAAACGTGTATGCTTTCTAAATTGAGATTTTAATAGATGTTTGTGTTTTAAGGTTGTGCATGCGTTAGGTTACCTTAACATAGCTCTCCTCCTATTCCTCGCTCTGAGACACGCCGTTGCTTTTAGGGACCCGTCACCTCCTCGTCCAATGCACAAGTGGGCTTGAAAGTTCCTTTTTGGTTGTGTTTGGATTATTCATTTGTGTTTGTGGGTTTGTTTTATATTACTGTCACCAACCTGTGTAATGATTCTGACTGTTTTGCAACAATCTCCATCCATCGTATCGATTACCACCATGTGGTTTGAGATGTTTTAGTCATTTGTGCTAACCTATGACCTGTAGTTTGGTGGTGTCGTTTCTGTGACGGTAGAAGTCCTTGTTTTGTCTTTAATGTGTACGGTTCTGTAAGTTTTTATCCTTTCTTTTTTTTAGTTCTTTTCTTGATTTTCTGTTTATTTTTGTTCCTTTCTTTGTAGGAGCTGAGTGCTTCCAGGAGCGGCTGGTTCTTTTCTGCACAGGCTTTACTTAATTTACTTCATCGTCTTAAATCACTATTGGCCAACCATTGTAACTTTAATAAAAGCAACTTTTTTTTTACGTGAACTCACGCATCTTGCCGTTTCTAAGTGGAACGTACTTATGTGTCCCTCTTTTACTTGGGTTGTTTTCCCTGTTACTCCGTGGTGGCGTAGTCGCTACGAAAGCGTGCCACGTTTTGCTACAGATGGTACTGGTACAAAACCATAAGCAGTCTTTTTCATAAACTCTGTGATTCACTCTGGCATGCTGGATAACAGCTTCTGGGACAAATCCTGACTGATGAAGATCCATTCTTACATTATTAGTGCTCGAAGTTGATCACAATCTGTGGGCCTCTGCTTGTCCACTCGCCTTTTGAGGACTGAAGCTCTAATTGGGACGTCATATGCTCTCATTGACAAATGCCGAACAACTAGTTCATGCGTTCATGACCTCAAGGCTAGATTATTGTAATGCTCTACTGGGTGGTTGCCCTGCATGCTTAATAAACAAACTACAGCTAGTTCAAAACGCAGCCGCTAGAGTTCTTACCAGAACCAGGAAGTATGACCATATTAGCCCGGTTCTGTCAACACTGCATTGGCTCCCGATTAAACATCGTATAAATTTCAAAATATTGCTGATTACTCACAAAGCACTAAATGGTTTAGCTCCGCAGTACTTGAACGAGCTCTTAACACATTATAGTCCTTCACGTCTATCGCAATCTCAAAGTTCCGACCAGTTGATAATACCTAGAATATCTAAATCGACTGCTGGCGGTAGATCCTTTTCCTATTCTGCCCTACAAAGGCTAAGTGCAGTAACTACGCAAACAAAGAAATGGAGAAAAAGGCCTTTTTTTTACCAGCCAGTCAAACATGTTATGGGTAAATTTAGTGGTAATGCATCTCCGAAACGAGACATAAATTAACCCAGATATTTTTTCACAAGACAGAACACGTCATAAAGCCCATTAGAAGTCTTAACTCATTTTTGACCAAATGTGTAGTTACTGCGCTTTGCCTTTGTAGGCAACAAAGTACTTTGCAGTACTTGAACAAGCTCTTAACGCATTATAGTCCTTCACGTCTATTGCGATCTCAAAGTTCCGTCCAGTTGATAATACCTAGAATATCAAAATCGACTGCTGGCGGTAGATCCTTTTAATTAAGCACCAAAACTTTGGAACAATCTTCCTAACATTGTCCAGGAAGCAGACACAGTCTGTCAGGTCAAAGCTAGACTAAAAACACATCTCTTTGACCTAGCATTCACATAATACATTATAACACTCTATAGACTTTTATAATTCAATATTAGGCTGCATAGATTAGGTCAGCCGGAACTGGGAACACTTCCCATAAATCCTGATGTACTCGTTACATCATAAGAACAATGGCATCTACATTAATTTTAGTGTCTTTGTTTATCCCAAGGTTTTCCCGCAGCCTGCTGGATCCAGGCTGTTTCCAGATCTGACGAAGGACCTTCGCCTGGACCCGATGACAATGCAGTGCTGAAGTGCCAACTAGCCTCTCCCTATAGAGGATCCCTATACCACTCTACAGATAAAGCGTTGTGGAATTTTTCGGTGCGCGTACCTACCCGAAGTGATAAGATAAAATCATCTATTTGTACAAAATCATCTGCATCAAAATTTATAGACAAGACAAGTTTGTTTAGGCACGGTTTGTAAGGAATTACAAACCTGCGCACATATATTCAAACGCACATAACTATAGAATCAATTCTTAATGCGCATGTGAACGCCATCAGCGTCTATCACAGGTTCACGTTTAAAGTCTGTTTAGAGAGAACGGTGTCGTCTTAGCGACCCCTAATTTAATAACAAATGATCATTTAGACGGAAGTGAATCAATCAAAACTAACTTTAGCTGGAAAAAACATTATTCAAGAACCACTATAAAACCAAACCAATCTCTGTTACCTTAAATTATATGTTTATCTCTGTAAAGCTGCTTTGAAACAGTCTACACTATTAAAAGCGCTATATAAATGAGGATGACTTGACTTGACTTGAAGAACCGGAGAGTTTCCTGGCCATAAATCCATAATTTCAATGTAATGATCTCCGAGCCCCACCATCATCACTCTTGCCTTGTGACATTGTGCTCCATTATGCTGGAAAATGCATGAATCATCACCAAATTGCTCCTGGATCACTGGGAAAAGTTGCTGTGAGAGAGCCCACTCCCTCGGATAAAAAGAAGAAGAAAAGAATGGATGGTCTTCACTCAGGACGCTTCACTGTTGGCATGACACAAAACTCATGAAGAGTTCACTTTTTCTTCTGACAATCTATTTTTCAGATGTGCCAAACACTGGGAAGAGGACTTCATCAGAGAAAATAACTTCTTCTGCTGTCCAATCCTTGAACTTCCTGCAGAATTTCAGTCTGTCCTTGATGTTTTTCTTGGAGAGAAGTGCGTGTTTGCTGCCCTTCTTGACACCAGGCTGTTGTCCTAAAGTCTTGGCCTCACTGTGTGTGCAGGTGCTCTCTCTCTCACACACGCACACACACATGCACACACGCACACACGCACACGCGCACACGCACACATGCACACGCACACACTCACACTCACACTCACACTCACACTCACACTCACACTCACACTCACACTCACACTCACTCACACACACACACACACACACACACACACACTCTCTCTCTCACACACACACACACCGCTGCTGATATTGAGCAAACTCTGCACTGCAGTTGAAGCTCTCTGTGAAGTTCTTGATGATCTGGTAAATGGTTCTTTCAGGTGCAATATTCTTTGTGTGGTGTAGTGGGAAAATGTGGTTCTTGAATCTGCTTTTCTAGATTCACTGGCTCTTCTTTGAGCAGACTTAGGCATGTCTCGGGTCAAATATATCTTAGATTGGTACAAAACCTTACGATTCTGTGCGTATGAATTTTGCTGACAATTTGCAATTGCTTTACTATTAAAATGCCATATTCATACGCAGGGACAGTCTGGAGAAGTCTTGTGTTTGTGTATCATTGTTCGCTCTGCTGGCCTCTGCAGGTCATTCATGATACGCCTCTGAACATTTCCACAGAAAAAAGGGGGAAAACATTTGATTTCAAAAGCAATCGTTTAAATGTTTTAATATTATTTTCCCATGTTTTTTTTATTAATGTTTTTATCCTGAAAAGCTTTTGATTTGTAATTTTAATCAACATCAATTTGATTCATTTGATTGGAGGTAAACGCTTTCTGAAAGCAAGAGAAAACTCAAAGAAATGCAAAAGCAATTTGTGTTCTTTATTATTTTATAGGCCTATATGTTTGTTTTTATCACCTATCACAGAACTAATTTCTACACAAATCAATGTATGTCCATATATTTATTTATGTGATAAGTGGCCGTGTAACAAGTGGAATGAACATCGTCAGGAACATAGTCTACATGAAGAAACAACAACAATCATTCCATCAAACTGTTCAAACCTCACTCACTGACTGCACTGCATTTCTTTTCTGTTTGAGGTTAAAAAATGCCAGTATGTCTAAAGCAAAAGTGAACTCGGCTAAAAGGGTAAACCACCTGTCTAGAAAAACATGAGATCTTATGAGTCATTTATTGTCAAGTGTCCAACAGAGGAACTGATGGTTTAAGTACTGAGCTTAGCTTTACACTTTATTTGAGCTAAACCACACTGCTTACGCTTCTGCTAAGAAGAGCAAAATATTTTAATGCACATATTTAATGTCTATTATATTTTAGGAGATGCAGTAAACTTCATCTTGAACAACTGTACCAACTTCAGCTACAAGCAAAACAACTGAAATGTCCAACATAATTATGCACAACATACACTGTGAATATATTAAAAATGTACAAATAATGTGAAATGCTTAGTAAAAACTCATAGAAAAGAAGCTGCAAAATCCTTGTGTTGCTGTCCTTCACAAGACAAAGCCACAGCACTTACAGGAAGTCAGACTAAACTCTGACATATGTAACATATATTTAAAAGTTTAAAGGGTTAATTCACCCAAAAATTCTAATTCTATCATCATTTACTCACACTGATGTCATTCCAAACCAGTAAGACTTTTGTTAATCTTCGAAACAAAAATGGAGATATTTTTGATGAAATCTGAGTGATTTCTGTCCCTCCCTTGACAGCTACGCAACAACCACTGTGACTCTTCAAAAAGGTCAAAAGAGATCGTAAAATTAATTCATATCCTTTTGAAGAAATTCTGACTCTCAGAGGAAATGCTCTGATCTTCTGCCTTTTCTTGCCAATTGGGATCTGTGGTTTAAATATGTTTGTTGTTGACAACAACTTTCGACCACTTCTGTCCCGATATCTTCGAGGGGAAGGTCTATGGGAGGGTAAATATATGGGATTTTTCAGATATTTAGTTTCTGCTCTAACAGATGTAAGACCGAACGCTGCAAGTGTGTGTTATAAATCAGGAATAGTGAGAGAACATTGTGTTTGGTACGTTTTTCATCTTCCAACCAAACTTGAGTCTTCAGCTGACAAAATTTAAATCCTGTCACGAGTCAGTTAACGTAGTGTTGGAAACTTTTCCTTCAGAGACCAGGAGACGTTGGGATATCTTTCAAGCAGGTTCCTTTATTGAGAACACAAGCTGTTGGTAGCTGCAGTCATCAAGACTCACAGCGCTGTAGTCTAATTCATCTAAGTCTAACTAAGGCAGTTTACAGTAGAGTTCATATATCTTTAAAGGGGGAGGAGTTACATAGAGGTGGAGGCACTCAGAAACAAAAGCATGTAAATGAGGTATACAGGTTTAGGAACCTGCCCTAGACTGAGAGTGTTACCAATCCTAATCCAATCAGCATAACAGTGTCATGTATGGATGGTAATCCAATCAGCCTGATTGTATCACCCATACCTTCACATTATCATAGAGACTGTATCTTGAGCTTAATGGCCAGGAAGTGCATACAGAAAAAAGCTAATGTCAGACACCTGAATTGCTTGACTTAATCTTCTTTGAATCTCATCATCTATGCCTCAAAATGGAAAACAGTGTGCAGAATGTTCTCAGTTAAAATATTATTGTATTGGATCCTAAATTAAATATTTTAATAAATTTGTAATCCTTCAGTAGTGTAACAGCGTATTGTAATAGCGTAGTGCTTCTGTGTTGTACGTCACACGTAGGCTCACTATTGGCCGACGCTGGTCATGTGTGATGCATGTGACATACAACACAGATGCGCTGCACTTTTACACTACGTGAACTGACTCGAGTCCCACAGAGAGGGGGGTTGCGCACAAAAAGTATTCTCGTCGCTTGATAAACTTAAGATTGAGCCACTGTAGTCACTTGGACTATTTTAACAATGTCTTTAATAACTTTTCGGGCCGGCAAGTTTCAATCCCTGCCTATGGAGGAGTGATCCAGCTCTCAGATTTAATCAAAAATATCTTAATTTGTGTTCCGAAGATGAACGAAGGTCTTACGAGGTTGGAACAACATGAGGGTGAGTAAATACTGACAGAATTTTCATTTTTGGGTGAACTATCCCTTTAAGTATCCAAATACAGCATCACTGTATACAGTATTTAAAATATTTGGTTCAGGTGTTTATCCAGTAGAGGACGCCACACAACACAACAGTGAGAAAAACACTAAACAACTCATTCCTCTTATATCTTTAGTTCTGAGCATAACCTACACTGTATTCTGTTATATTTATCCTTAAAACAAAGAAGAATGACTTCATTGAAGTAGTATATTCTCAGAAAAGTCATAACAGCTTAAACAGTTTGGATTCTTAGTTAAAGTCACCTTGAATTTATATTTGTCTTTTATCTTCTTGGAAATATGACTAAAATATGGTATGTTTGATATTCAAGGTGGCAAGGAGCACATTTGCATCTTTCCCAGAAGAATATGTACATAGAGGTGAATGTGATTTTGCCAAGGAGGAAGTTTCCTGAATCAACATCCTTGTTGGTCCTGGAAAAACATCCTTATCAACCAATCAAATTTTAGGGTTGGGTTTAGGGCTACTGTTAGGTTTAGGCTTGGGTTAATGTTAGGGGCTTGAACACCATCTTTATCAATAATTGTCCACTGATTTGAGGTCTAGTTTATGGTTTGTGTGAGGTGTGTGTTTCTGGTTCGACTGGAATGTTGTTTCAGGATCAACAAAGATCTGAGCTGTGGGAAATCCACGTTGTAATGTATTCTATGTAACGTGTAATACGTACTACGGAATGACGTAACAGGAAATAAAGAAGAAGCATGGAGTTCACAAGCAACCTGCGTGTCGTCTGATTTGTTTAAGTAAAACAAACGACAATACATGGTGTCAGAAGTTGTAAGTGCATCGAAAGAAGAATGGCACAGTTACAGCCACCATCGAACCTATGTCTACAAGGAAATCTTTCAGAAAATTGGAAGATTTGGATACAAAAATTCGACTTGTTCCTTACGGCTAGCGGCATCGCGGAAAAGACTGAAAAAGTCCAGTGTGCCACATTTCTACATGTCGCGGGTGAGGAGGCAATTCAAGTTTTCAATACGTTTGAATGTAATGACGAAGACAGGGACAAAATCAACCCTCTCAAGCTAAAGTTCAAAAACTATTGTGAACCAAGAAAAAACCTAGCTTACATTCGTCACATATTCTTCACGAGGGCTCAAGGACCGTCAGAGAATATCGATTCCTATGTCACTGATCTAAAGAACAAAGCAAAAGACTGTGAGTTTGCAGAATTGCATGATTCTTTAATAAGAGATAGAATTGTGTGCGGCATAAAAGATGACACATTGAGAGCCAGATTGTTAAGAGAAGCAGATCTCACATTAGCAAAAGCTGTGGACATTTGTCGAGCGAATGAAATCACGTCCAGTCAGGTGAAAGCACTAAATGAAGAAGTTGACATGCATAAAATTAAGGCTGTAAAAATGAAACAAAAGAGTCATTGGATGCCAAAAGAAGTGCAACGTGACTTGAGTGACGACACAAAATGCAGTCGATGCGGTTACAAGCATGAGCAGAGAAAATGTTCAAAATATGGTCAAACTATGGTCAAACGTGCAGGATATGCAGTAAAAAAAATCACTTCGCAAAAATGTGCAAAATGGAGCGTAAACAGCTAAGAAAGATGCACACGCTTGAACAGACAGAGGAAGATGACAAAAATATGTTCCTGGGCACAGTGGATGTTCAAAGAAAAAATTAGAAAAGTATTCAAGCTGTTACCACAGAAACACGAGAAGAAAAGGAAAAGTGGTCTGGATTGCTAAAGATAAGAGACAAGAAAGTTAAATTTAAGTTGGACACTGGTGCAGAATGTAATGTGCTCTCGTTAAAAACGTACAATTCGCTGGGTATTACAGAAAAGCTGAGTAAATCTACCTGCAAGTTACTTACATACTCTGGACACCAGATGTCGCCAGTGGGACAGAATCAGTTAACATGTGAGTACAAAGGTCAGAAGCACATTATACAGTTCCAGATTGTTGAAAGAGATGCTCTTGCGATTCTAGGAAGATCAACATGTCGATCATTAGGCTTGATACAAAGGATACATGAAGTGTCTGTTGAAAATGATGACATAATGAAAAATTATGAAGATCTGTTCAGTGGTCTAGGATGCATGCCAGGATATCATCACATCGAAATTGATTCATCAGTAAAACCAGTTGTACATGCTCGACGGAGAGTTCCTGTCGCACTGAAAGAAAGAATAATTAAAGAACTGCACAAGATGGAAGAAATGAACGTCATTGCAAGACAAACAGATCCGACTGACTGGGTGAGTAGCATGGTGACAATTGTCAAGCCAGACAAAATTCGAATATGTCTCGACCCTCAAGATTTGAACAAGGCAATCAAACGTGAACACTACCCACTACTCACAGTAGAAGAGGTCGTATCTAACATGCCAAAGGCTAAAGTGTTTTCTGTGCTTGATGCTAACCAAGGATTCTGGCAGATTAAATTGGACGATGACAGTTCCAAGTTGTGCACGTTCAACACTCCTATAGGAAGATACAGATTCCTACGTTTGCCATTTGGGATATCGTCGGCATCTGAAGTATTCCAAAGAGCTGTAGCACAGATGATTGAAGACCTGGATGGTGTGATAAACATTGTGGATGATTTGCTGGTCTGGGGTGAGACAGTACAAGAGCATGATGCCAGACTGAGAAAACTGCTCCAGAGGGCAAGAGAGTACAACCTCAAACTAAACAAAAAGAAATGTCAAATCAGAACATCACAATATCAAATATATTGGTCATGTACTGACAGCAGAAGGACTGAAACCAGACGAAGAGAAGGTGAGAGCTGTAGTTCGGTTACCTACACCAGAAGACAAGCAAGATCTTCAAAGATTTCTGGGTATGCTGCAGTATCTCGCCAAGTTTATTCCCAACTTGTCAGAAGTAAGTGCTCCGCTCAGACAACTGCTGGAGAATGATGTTGAATGGTTCTGGGGAAGCGAACAAGAGAAAAGTTTTCAGAAACTGAAAGCTCTAGCAACCAATGGACCAACGTTGAAATACTACGATGTAAACAAACCGTTAACATTGTCAGTAGATGCCAGTTCTGAAGGCATGGGTGCAGTTTTGTTACAAGATCAGAGACCAGTTGCATATGGATCAAGAGCGCTCACAGATTGTCAACGTCGATATGCACAAATTGAGAAGGAACTGCTAGCGATAGTATATGGATGTGAAAAATTCCATCAATATGTATATGGCAGAGAAGTTCAAGTAGAAAGTGACCACAAGCCCCTGGAGTGCATCTTCAAAAAACCTCTTCATCAAACTCCATTGAGACTACAAAGAATGTTACTCAGACTTCAAAGGTACAATCTAAAAGTCAGGTACAAGCCCGGTAAAGAAATGCACATAGCAGATGCATTGAGTCGTGCTTACCTTGATGAATGCGACGAAGAACTGCTTGAAGAGGAGTTAGAGGTAAACTATATCACATCTCAGCTGCCTGTGACGGAAAAGAAACTGCAAGAGTTCAGAAAAGAAACAGCTGAAGATCCTGAAATGCAGAAACTGAAAGAATACAGCATAAAAGGATGGCCGACAGAAAAAAAGACTGTACACAAAGACGTACAGAAGTATTGGACACACAAAGAGGAAATAAGTTATACATCAGGGCTTGTGTTCAAAGCGTCCAAACTTGTAATACCAAACAAAATGAGAAAGCAGATGTTGGATAAAATTCATGAGTCACATCTCGGCATGGTGAAATCCAAAGAAAGAGCAAGAGACATCATTTATTGCCCGGGAATGTCAGATGAGATTGAGAAAATGGTATCTCAATGTGCCACGTGCAACACTCATCGAAACAGTCACACAAAAGAACCACTAATATCTCATGCTGTGCCAGACAGACCATGGGCAAAAGTTGGTACTGATTTGTTTCAGCACAATGGTTCTGAATATTTGATGTGTGTGGACTACTACTCCAAGTTTCCAGAGATTGCAAAGTTGAATTACACTACCAGCAGAGGTGTAATACTTGCAATGAAATCACTGTTTGCAAGACATGGTATACCTGATGTGGTAATATCAGATAATGGTCCACAATATGCCAGTCAAGAATTCAAGTGTTTTGCAGATAACTGGGAGTTCGAGCACAAAACGTCAAGTCCGAGATATGCTCAATCTAATGGACAAGCAGAAAGAATGATCCAAACCATCAAGAGAATGCTCACAAAGTCACAAGATGAGAATGGAGATCCATATATTGCGTTGCTGGAATACCGCAATACTCCACTAGATGGCATTGGTTTGTCACCGGCACAACTTCTAATGGGAAGAAGATTGAAAGCTAAACTGCCAACTTCAAGTAAATTGTTGACTCCCAAAGGATGTGAGAAAGTTCAAGAGAAACTCAAACAGAGGCAGTCAAAGCAAAAATTTTATTATGACAAAAACACCAAACAGTTGCCAGAGATATCACCAGGAGACAAAGTGAGAGTGCAGCAAGGACAAATCTGGAATCCTGCAACAGTTTTGAAGAAACATGACTCCCCGAGATCGTATGTTCTTTGCACACCAGACGGAAGGATCTACAGAAGAAACAGAAAGCATCTGTTAAAGACAAAAGAACAAAAATTTCCATCAGCACCTGATCAGGATGACTTTAACACCGAGCAAGAAACAAATGCAAAGTCAGAGAGAGAGATGAATCCTGATTTACCTGTCATGGTGAAACAAGCACATCGAAATGGTTCAACTGAAGAACAGACAAAGCCAAACATCATCACGAAATCAGGAAGAGAGATTAAAATGCCTTCTAGGTTTAGAGACTATCACATGCACTAGCATTTACTACAATGCATCAGAGTAAATGTTTATTCACATTAGTATTAATGCCTGTTTTGTGAAAGCATTAGTAAACGTTGAAATAAGTTAAAGAGTTGTTAAAAAAAAAAAAAAAAAAAAAAAGGGGGATTTAATGTATTCTATGTAACGTGTAATACGTACTACGGAATGACGTAACAAGAAATAAAGAAGAAGCATGGAGTTCACAAGCAACCTGCGTGTCGTCTGATTTGTTTAAGTAAAACAAACGACAATACACACGTGTACCAGATGAGGTCCGGATCTGGGCCGACACTATGTTGCTGTCGGGGAGGAACTAAACAAACAAAAAAGAAAAACAATGTACAGGCATTCCAGGAGTGCAGAATGCATCATACATTTGTTCCTACTGAAATTTCTTGTGGGATTTTACTATTTGTGAATAATAAAAAGGTCTGATTGTCATGAAGTTAAAGACACATTATACTCATTTTGTGGAGTGTGTATCTATAACAACTTGTATAGAAGATCTCAACTTTGAGCATCATGTTTCATCTTTAAGAAAAACAAATTGACTGATGTGAGTCCGACTTGGTGAATGAAATGCAGTTCTAATTTGAACATAATTATGAAATTGTCATGATCCCGGTGTTCTCTTCTGTCTCTGTCTCCCTCTTGTGTTCTTTTTTGTTTCCTGTATCCATTCTCACACGCGCTCCCTTCATACACACACACCTCGCTTAGACACACCCACTTACTATCACGCTCATTCATTCTCCACCAGCTGATTGCCATCAGCCTTTCCATTACTCTTTCTCCATTTCCACCTGTTATCACTTTCTTCCTAATTAGCTTTCCTACTTCTAGTTCTCTTTTTCCCCTTCTCTCTGCCAGATTATTGACTATGTTAAACGTGTGTTACAGAGCTTACCTGTTCGCATCTTGTCTTGTCTTGTCCTGTTGACGTATGTTTGCTACTTCTGCACTACCTGTGCTGGAAATTACTGAAGTCTTTCTCTACCCAGCATCTCTGTGTTTGAGGGCGACAGACGGACCACGAGCCCTGATTTGTGTTCCTGCTGCTGGATGCTGAGTATCGTTGCTGGACTACTTCTCAGTTTGGTCTGATTCCCAGAGACTTTCTGTTCATCTTATTACCAGCTACAAGAGACTTTTCTGTTTAATCACTCTACGCAGCTTGCATTATTTTCATTAAAGGAACTGTTGTCTCGCAGATTGCATTTGGGTCCTTTGTCCTGAACGTGTCCGTGACAGAATAATCTGGCCAAAGGATGGACCCAGCAACTGACCATTCCGTTCAGTCTGCGGTGGAATTTCAGGGAGTCATGCTGGGCTGCCAGCAGGACGAGCTGACCACTACCCGTCGAGCAGTCGAATCCTTGGCGAGTCAACTGTCGGATCTCTCAGAGCAGATGCACTATCTACGCTCGGAACCTCCTCCGCGCCTCTCTGGTACCCAAGAACCCAGAATTAATAATCCACCCTGCTACTCTGGCGACCCTTCAGAGTGCCGTTCGTTCCTTACTCAATGCGAGGTGGTTTTCACTTTACAGCCATTCACCTACTCGCTGGACCGCACTCGTATTGCCTACGTTGTCTCTCTTCTCACCGGGAGGGCGCGAGAGTGGGGAACGGCGGTCTGGAATGCCGATTCTGATTGCGTCAGCTGTTACTCTACATTTAAGGAGGAGATGACTCGAGTGTTTGACCGGTCTTCACATGGTGTCGAGGCTTCCCGTTTGCTCTCATCTCTCCGTCAAGGTAAACGGTCGGTTCCGGACTTTTCAATTGAATTCCGCACGATCGCTACAACATGTGGATGGAATGAGCCAGCGCTTGTTGCTCGATTTATTGAGGTTCTCAACACAGACATTAAGGACGAGATTCTGTCCCGGGAGGTGCCGACCCATCTTGACTCTCTTATTGACCAAGCTATCCGTATAGACAGACGTTTCGAGCTTCGGCGCCGAGCACGCGGCATGGAGAGGGCTCTGCTCTCCTCACCTCCCGTTTCTTATACCCCTCCTAGTAATCCGGTTCCCGAGCCAATGCAGTTGGGGGGAATTCGGATCACCGCTGCTGAACGTGAGCGATGCATCTTAAACCGACTTTGCCTTTACTGCGGATCTGCCGGTCACTTTGCTACCACATGCAAAGTAAAAGCCAACGCTCGTCAGTGAGGAGAGGGCTTCTGGCGAGCGCTACTGTTTGTGTCCCTCCGCCAAGTTCACGCACTTCTTTCCCTGCCACCCTCCAATGGTCCGGCTCTTCTGTAACCTGTCAGGCCCTTATCGACTCGGGAGCGGAGGCCAGTTTTTTAGACGAGACTTGGGCTCTTGAACAGGGCATTCCTTTAGTTAATTTGAATGACAGTACTCCTGTTTTTGCCCTTGATGGTAGCGAGCTTGAAAGAGTCAGCCGTTCTACCATTCCGGTGAGTCTCACGCTTTCTGGCAATCACAGGGAGACTATTACCTTTTTTATTTTTCATTCGCCCTACACTCCCATTGTTTTGGGCCATCCCTGGCTCGTTGAACACAGTCCACATATTGATTGGGGCAAGGGGTCCATTCTCTCGTGGAGATTGTCATGTCATGTTAAGTGTTTAGTGTCTGCTGTTCCCCCTGTCTCTTCTGTTTCTGTGTTTCAGGAGGATCCTGGTGATCTGTCGGGGGTTCCGGAGGAGTATCTCGATTTGCGGGCGGTTTTTAGTCGATCACGTGCCGCTTCTCTTCCTCCCCATCGCCCGTACGACTGTTGTATCGACCTCCAACCTGGCACGACTCCGCCGCGGGGCAGGCTGTATTCATTGTCCGCGCCCGAGCGCGAAGCCATGGAGAAATATCTCTCAGAGTCCCTCGCTGCAGGTACTATTGTTTCGTCGTCCTCTCCCGCGGGCGCTGGTTTCTTTTTTGTAAAGAAGAAAGACGGCTCTTTGCGCCCTTGTATAGATTATCGTGGGCTTAATGACATAACGGTCAAGAACCGCTACCCTCTTCCCCTTATGTCATCAGCTTTCGAGATCCTTCAGGGGGCAAAGATTTTCACTAAACTGGATCTGCGGAACGCGTATCATTTGGTGCGTATACGAGAGGGAGATGAATGGAAAACCGCGTTTAACACCCCCCTCGGGCACTTTGAATATAAGGTTTTACCGTTCGGCCTCGTCAACGCCCCTTCAGTCTTTCAAGCCCTAGTAAATGATGTTTTGAGAGACATGTTGAATGTCTTTGTTTTTGTCTATCTAGACGACATATTAATTTTCTCCCCATCTCTCCAGGTTCACGTTCAACACGTACGTCGTGTACTCCAACGTTTGTTGGAGAATCGCCTTTTCGTTAAGGCCGAGAAATGTACCTTTCATGCCAAGTCGGTCACGTTCTTAGGGTCCGTCATTTCTGCTGACGGAGTCAGCATGGACCTCGCTAAGGTTCAGGCTGTCACCGATTGGCCGGTTCCCGACTCACGAGTTGCTTTACAGCGCTTTTTGGGTTTTGCGAATTTTTATCGGAGGTTTATCCGCAACTTTAGTCAGGTAGCCGCTCCTCTCAACGCTCTCACGTCTGTCAAGTCCCGTTTTGAATGGTCGCACTCAGCCCAGTCCGCTTTCGATCGTTTAAAGACCTTGTTTACGTCTGCTCCAATTCTAGTTACTCCCGATCCCTCCAGACAATTCATCGTGGAGGTCGACGCGTCAGAGGTGGGCGTTGGGGCCATTCTGTCGCAACGGTCATCTTCTGATGATAAGGTTCACCCGTGCGCTTTCTACTCTCACCGTCTTTCTCTTCCCGAGCGAAATTATGACGTCGGTAATCGAGAACTTCTGGCCATTCGTTTAGCCTTGGGGGAGTGGCGTCATTGGCTCGAGGGCTCTCCTGTCCCATTCGTGGTCTGGACCGATCATAAAAACCTCGAGTACATACGGTCTGCTAAACGACTTAACGCTCGCCAGGCTCGTTGGTCCCTGTTTTTTGATCGCTTTGATTTTTCTATTTCGTATCGCCCTGGTTCCAAGAACCTTAAGCCCGACGCTCTCTCGCGTCAGTTCGATTCCCCCGTGGGAGCTCCTGTGAGAAAGGAGATTCTTCCTCAAGGCTGCATCGTTGGTTCTTCCATCTGGGGAATCGAACGCTTGGTTAAACGGGCTTTATCTCGGGTCGTCACTCCTCTCCAATGTCCGCGAGACCTACTCTTTGTTCCTGTCCCCACTCGCTTGGCTGTCATGCAATGGGGTCACTCCTCCAGGTTGTTCGCCCATCCTGGAGTTAGGGGAACCATTGCTGTCATCCGTCAGAGATTCTGGTGGCCTACCCGCGAGCGCGATATCCGTCGATTTGTGGCCGCCTGTTCTATCTGTGCCCAGACTAAGTCTAGTAATTTGCCACCGGCTGGTCTGCTTAGACCCCTGTCTATTCCATCTCGCCCGTGGTCACATATCGCGCTCGACTTCATCACCGGACTACCGGAGTCCAAAGGCAACACGGTAATCCTCACTGTGGTTGATCGCTTTTCTAAAGCCGCTCACTTCGTTCCTCTTCCCAAACTCCCATCCGCTAAGGAGACCGCTCAAGCCGTCGTTAGTCATGTTTTCAAGCTTCACGGACTTCCCTCGGATGTCGTGTCTGATCGCGGACCTCAGTTTGCGTCGTTATTTTGGAAGGAGTTTTGCCGTCAGATCGGTGCGTCACCCAGTCTGTCTTCTGGTTTTCACCCACAGACCAACGGTCAGGCCGAACGAACTAATCAGATTGTTGGTCGTATTCTCCGCAGTCTCGCATTTCGTAATCCTTCCTCATGGGCTGATAAACTTCCGTGGGCCGAATATGCCTATAATTCTTCTCCGTCCTCCGCCACCGGCTTATCTCCGTTTCACGGTTGTCTTGGGTACCAGCCACCTCTGTTTCCTTCTCAGGAGGCGGAGACTAATGTTCCGTCTGTCGAGGCGTTTATTCGGCGTTGTAAAAGAACCTGGAGAGGGGTGAGGTCTGCTCTATGCCATACTCGTTCTCTCACTCGCCGTGCCGCTAATCGTCATCGTATTAAGACTCCGAGATACATCTGCGGTCAAAAGGTTTGGCTTTCCTCTCGCAATCTTCCTTTACGATTCGCGTCCCGCAAGTTGGCCCCTAAATTTATTGGGCCATATTCTATCTCTAAGATAATCAGTCCTGTCGCGGTTAGACTTAGATTGCCTCCTAACCTCCGGCGCGTCCATCCAGTGTTTCATGTTTCGTGCGTCAAGCCCGTCGTCCGCCCCCCACCTCGCCAAGTTTCCCCTCCTGCTCAGGTGGAGGAAGGTCCTGTATATCGCGTACGTAAGTTACTTGATGTCTGTCCGCGAGGTCGTGGTCACCAGTACCTTGTCGACTGGGAGGGATACGGGCCGGAGGAGAGAAGCTGGATTCCCTCACGGAACGTCTTGGACCGCTCGCTTATCGAGGACTTCTACCGCACTCGCCAACCTCTACCCTCGGGAGCGCCAGGGGGCGCTCGTTGAGGAGGGGGTACTGTCATGATCCCGGTGTTCTCTTCTGTCTCTGTCTCCCTCTTGTGTTCTTTTTTGTTTCCTGTATCCATTCTCACACGCGCTCCCTTCATACACACACACCTCGCTTAGACACACCCACTTACTATCACGCTCATTCATTCTCCACCAGCTGATTGCCATCAGCCTTTCCATTACTCTTTCTCCATTTCCACCTGTTATCACTTTCTTCCTAATTAGCTTTCCTACTTCTAGTTCTCTTTTTCCCCTTCTCTCTGCCAGATTATTGACTATGTTAAACGTGTGTTACAGAGCTTACCTGTTCGCATCTTGTCTTGTCTTGTCCTGTTGACGTATGTTTGCTACTTCTGCACTACCTGTGCTGGAAATTACTGAAGTCTTTCTCTACCCAGCATCTCTGTGTTTGAGGGCGACAGACGGACCACGAGCCCTGATTTGTGTTCCTGCTGCTGGATGCTGAGTATCGTTGCTGGACTACTTCTCAGTTTGGTCTGATTCCCAGAGACTTTCTGTTCATCTTATTACCAGCTACAAGAGACTTTTCTGTTTAATCACTCTACGCAGCTTGCATTATTTTCATTAAAGGAACTGTTGTCTCGCAGATTGCATTTGGGTCCTTTGTCCTGAACGTGTCCGTGACAGAAATAACACATAAAGAAAACAAAATAGATTTAGTAAACACAACATGAAGAAAGAACACTTGTGGTACAGAATTGTCAAGACAGCAACATACTGACAGACTCATTTGTCCTTTAGCAAACAATGTTGCTTTTTTAGTGTCTCATTCTGTTATACATTTGAAATGCGTGTTCTGTTTTATTATCATGGTGTTTTGGTTTCCTTGTTTGCCGGACTGTGTTCCCTAGTTAGTTTCCCTGGTTATCAATCAATAATTGTAATCAATGTCAAACTGAACATGTGTGGGATGTTCAGTTTGACATTGATTACAATCCTCATGTGTTTAAGGCCTGTGTTTCTCTAGTTCTTTGGTCTGGTATCATCAGTGTTAAACATGGTTGTGTTTATGGTTTCCTCCAGCAATGAGTTTTCTCATGAGTATTCAGTGTGGATTTAATAAAGGCTGTTTTCATCTTCCCCTTCCGTTGTGCACTTAATGCAACAACAAACCATGACAATAATAATAAAAAAAAAATGCAGTTCAAATGGCAGGAATATAACAGCACTAAATCAGATCGATATTTCAATGAGCTTCTGAAAACTTGCGGTATGTTTGATGCATGGAAATATATGAACACAACATCAAGGCATTTTTCTATAACTCATCAGATCTATTTTGCCACTTTATCAGTGAACAGGATAAAGTCAGTTTTCAACAATCCATATCAACAGTGGAGATCGAACAAGCTGTGTGTTACATATTCCCTGTGTGTGTTCCTGCACTTTTATATTGAAGTGTATTCTCAGAGTCAGTCTGGCACTGGCAAGAATATTTCCAGAAATATGACATGTTCTAGATGTCACAGAGAAGAGGCTTTTTTGGGTCATATGTTCTGGACATGTCCACAGCCGGCATTGATGGAGGGAGGAGAAATGGAGGAATGGTGAAGAAGGGATGGGGATGACAGGAGGCAATGACGGTGTGGATGGAGCCGTGCAGCCTTATAGTCATATAAGCATGTAGGTTTGGTTGTGCGTGTGTTTGCTTGTTTTACTTCAGTTTAACTTTTTGAATTTATTGACATTTGTTTTGCTTTATACATCTTTATATGTTTTGCATTGTTAAAACATTAATATTTCTCCTGATTTTGACATACTGTACATTCTTTTGTATTGTATAATTGCATTTTGTATTGTTACTCTATGGACAAAATGCTTTTGATTCCTATTGTCATCATACTGTTTCTGGTTTGACCTGATGCCATTATTTGATGCATTTCATTGTGGAAACATGTGGAAAAGCTGAGCACCATGTTTGTCATATACACACACGGAGTTCAATGTGTTTATGATGTTCTGGTGTTGGGATATGGCTGAGATACGGCTGGGGCTCTTTGAGGCCATTAAAGCCCCTCATGGACCGTCAGAGAGCCCCAGTGCACTGCCCTAAACACACAGGTTTGACTTTAATGTCTTTACAAAGTTTTACTGAAATTTTAAACTATTGCATGCTTGGTTTGTTTTGACCATTGAAACTTGTTAATTTTCCATATATAATTAAAAAATACTACAAAATAAAGGTTAAGGTCGATGTCTACATGGCCAAACCAAAAACATCATAATCTGTAAAGAATATACTGTATTTCCTCTTCTGCCTCCAATAGGCTGATAGTGATAATTCTCCACCATCTAAACCAGTTGAACAACTCTGATACTTTTCATAGTAAACCTTTAAATAGACTGTATATTCAGTGTCTACAAAGTGTAGGTTGGATATGATGAGACATTTATTTGGAATTCAAACATTATTTTTTAGAGAATCCTTGTGGTGTGTTTTTTCCAAGTAGAAACAATGTAAGGTAAGTGTATACCTAATGGGCTTTTTTTTTATTTTGGTTATGAGAAAACATTTAGTTTTATTAAAATATCCCATATAAACACCCACATGAATATCCAAAAACAGATGAAAAAGAGATTGCCTGCACAATGAAACACAAAGCTCATTACCTCTTCTTAATATACCTGAGAATACTGAAGATTTAAACATAATCTCTGTAACTTTACAACACAACTTTTTTTTAATTAAAAAATTAACACACAAATTATCCAATTTCACACATCATTGATGATCAGCTGTACAGTCTGAAGTTCAGATGAGTTTGTGATTTTAGGTGTATTTTTCTACATCAGCCAAAGCTGTGATATTATTTTACATGTAAAAATAACATGAATGAGATTTGAGAGCATGAGGGAAGATTTTCAGAGAATAACTGATTAAAAAACACAAGTACACAGTCAAACAATACAAATTCTCACAGAAAAGTTCATAGTAATAAAGTACTTGCATGTGGTACAGTAACTTACTGTAATGCTCCTCCAGTAACCCTACTATAGGAGAAAGAGCTTTGAGGCACTTAAATTACATTTTTAAGTTCATTAAGTATCCAACAGGATATTTGAGGCACCTTTAGTTTTTACAGTGTACAGAAAACAAATAGAAACATTTTAAGATACACTTAAAGCTCTTAACACTTTATCCAGACATTTCAAATGCCCCACATTTAAGATATTATTAAAAATGTTAATAATTTAATCTATCTTGGCTTTCGTCATGCTCACTTCATGTAAATATACAGTACTGTGAACAGGTTTTAGGCATGTTAGTACCAAATAATATAGTTTTAAGACAGTAGCTTATATATTTTGCTTCAGTTCGCCAGAAGGAAATATCAGTTTACATTTACAAACATTCATTTTGACACTGATTGTAATAATCCAGTAACATGTTGGTAGTAACGTTTGTCTTTTTTTTTTTTTTTTCGTGTGTGTGTGTGTGTGTGTGTGTGTGTGTGTGTGCGTGTGTGTGTGTGTGTGTGTGTGTGTGTGTGTGTGTGTGTGTGTGTGTGTGTGTGTGTGTGTGTGTGTGTGTGTGTGTGTGTGTGTGTGTGTGTGTGTGTGTGTGTGTGTGTGTGTGTGTGTGTGCAAAAGCAGAGTATTTGTATGTATTGCTGCATTGTTGTATTGTGTTTTTGTGTTATATGAACACAATGGTAATTGAAGCCTGTTCTCATAGTGATCAGTCTGGTTCTTTATTCATAGATACATTCAGTTTGTTTTTGTCTCTTTTAGTTTGATGTTTTATGGCAGAATGGTGTTGCTGAGGCTCCAGGATACTGGAGTTACAAACATTATCACAAGTAAAGAGTCCAGTCCTATTTCTCCACAGATTTATATACTGAGATTTACCAAGAGCCTCATTGGGCCCTCAAAGAGCCCCAGTTAATGTAAAGAGCCCAACACCATGTCACTGGACATTATGATCATTTGCTCGGTTCACTCTGTTCCTCTTCTGATTAAGCAGTTTTCATTGTGCATGAAAAGTGTCAAAATTCAGCAATATTCAGCACACAAGGAAGAAGTAGCCCGGGATCAGTGACATACAGTAAGACATGAAAAAAGTTATAATAGGATTTGGGACAAAAAAATTATTAATTTGATGTTCAGTCAGGAATTAATTTATTTTTTTATGAATGATGTGCGGTTATAATCTTAAGAAATAAAAAAATATATAAATATATAAAATGATCTTCCAGTATTAGTGTTCAGAGCTGTGTAGCAGTTTTTATCTGTTTTATATTTTGCACACAAATACATTGTTTTAATTGACGTGATATCAGGAATTAACGAACATGTTTGGTAAATGATGTGCAGAACTAAAATGACAAAGAACACTTGTGGTAAATAAACTTACTGACAAACTCAATTCCTTATTCCTTCAAATACAGCAAAAACATGTTCCTTGTTCAGTGTTTGAAGATCATTTTGTGTTAAACAATAAAAACAATTCAATGCATTTGGCAAGTATATAATGGAACAAAACAATGTATTTTGCACCAACGAAAATCAAAGAGAACCAGAGAGAACAAATGAAAGCTTTATCTAACAATAAAGATAAAATCTAAACATAATCAGAAAAAGCCTATTCCTGTTTGTCATGTATAGCACTGAGACAGAATAGAATGAGTCAACTATTTTCTTCTCAAGAGAAAAATGAAATAAACCATAAGCACTGTGGATAATACAGCTGATGCAATGCAAATATTAAAGGCTATTATATTATATTAACACTGTCTGCTTCTCCCGTATCTTCTGCTTGGTTTATGGTGGATTTGTTTCCTATAAGTTTCCTATAATTTACACACAGCAGCATTCAGGCTGGAGCATCAGTTGGTCAAACACTTATTGTATTTAGATTTGATACAACTTTTTAAGATAAAAATTGCGTTTTCAACATAATTGCGTATTACGTGCCGTCACGAACGCGCATCACAGAACAGAGCAAGGCGAGCATTTGTGCTTATAAAACTTAAACTTTTTGATTTATTTTTTAAATGACCGATCGTTTCGCTAGATAAGACTCTTATTCATCGTCTGGTATCGTTTAAAGGCCTTTGAAGCTGCACTGAAACTGTCATTTGGACCTTGAACCGTTTGGGTCCTATTGAAGTCCATTATATGGAGAAAATTCCTGGAATGTTTTCATCAAAAACCTTAATTTCTTTTCGACTGAAGAAAGAAAGACATGGACATCTTGGATGACATGGGGGTGAGTAAATTATCAGCAAAAGTTTTTTAAAAAGTGAACTAATCCTTTAATTATACTATACACAATTTTTGTCATTATTGAGTCTCCAGTGCACATCAGTGTCTTGAAGTTTAAGATGATGTTCAGTGTAATAACAGCAGAACAACAGAACCACCAATAACAGCCTCTGTTTCCTGAAGAAACACTGAAACAACAGAAACTGTCCAAACACAAGACTGACATTACTTCATGTGGCATGAATTTGACTATTAAATTAGTTATTCGGATGTTCACCTTTATTTATCAGCGCTGCAAACACAGATGAATCCGCGACTGCAGAAACAGAACAACTGTAACTCGAGCATTAGATCATGACACTGTAATAATGACAGTCAAAGTTTGATTCCCACACAGACGGGATAAGATGTCCTTGAGGTTAAATGATCTCATGTTTTGTCAGTGATAATATCACTAGATTTAAATAGAAACATGATCTGGCCTGTTTATAAGCTATTTTAACTATAGTGAGATCTGGATCACTAGTTGGTGTTTAACATGTTGAACTAGTGAGGAAATGTTTTGAATAGTGAAGGATATTCTGGGATGTCATAAACAGTAGAAGCAGTCTTTGCTGTTCCACATGTTTCTCTTAAAACATTTCTCTGAATGATGTCTTATATTATATTTTATTCTGTCTTTGAGTCTCTTAATACATTGTCATGTCTTGACTTTAGTTTATTATCTCTGTAAAAGCAGGACAAGATTTCAGAGCTTCCAGCAACATCCTTATTCTGACCTACAGAGAAAAATGAAAGAGAGAATTAAAAACAACAGGGAAATACAGCCTGACCTTTTCATGAATTTGCCTTTCAAATGAGCTCAAGATCTTCCTCATAGTTTCTCTCTCTTGTTTTCATCCTGACAGACTGTAAAAGAGACTGTATTCTCTGATCACGAGAGGAATGATTCAGAGATTCAGGATTGTTGTCAGACTAGATGTGTGTGTGTGTGTGTGTGTGTGTGTGTGTGTGTGTGTGTGTGTGTGTGTGTGTGTGTGTGTGTGTGTGTGTGTGTGTGTGTGTGTGTGTGTGTGTGTGTGTGTGTGTGTGTGTGTGTGTGTGTGTGTGTGTGTGTGTGTGTGTGTGCGCAGGTACAGTGTGTTCCATATACACCGTCATGTCTTGGTTATGTTTATTATTAGTTACATCTTCATTCTGATCTACAGAGAAACTGAAAGAGACATATTTATGCAATGTAATAAAAATAAAAAGTTTGAGAAAAGGCAGAAAAGTACACGATGATTTGTTTTGTTGTTTTTCAGGATTGATATTATTGTCCTGTCTCACTGGTTACTCTCATCATGACAGGAACTCACAACCCTGACAGCCAGATTTACACTTCTCTTCTGTTTGACATATTCTTTTGTATTGTATTATAGCATTTCGTAGTGTGTTTTGTAGTATATGGTCAAAATAATGAATTCCTATTGACATCTGAAATACACAGAGACATTCAGTTTGATTGTTCTTCAATAGTTTTCAGAGCTGTGATCTGATGGCAGTATCTGATGTTATACACTTACTCATAAGGAGTGGTGTTGATGTGGAAACTCTGATCATCAGGATGTTTGTCATACACACACATGAGAAAAGCCCAATCCCATGTGTGTATTGTGATGTTCTGATGCTGAGATACAGCTGGAGCTCTTAGAGGACATTCAAACCCTCACGGGTCCCTCAAAGAGTCCCAGTGCACTGCCCTAAACACACACACATCTACAGGAACAGGTTAGTTGTGATGAGGAGACACTGGCGTTCAGATACTGAGATCTAAATGAGTGAACCAAACTAAACTGATATACCAATGATGTGCTGTGTTTTTTTTTTTTTTTTTCTTGTGGTTTCTTTAAACCAGAAACCACATTTCTGCTTTCACACTTTGGATGAAAGCATCATCCATGAATAAATGTAAACGCAAAACATTTGGTGTTATAAATATCCAAACGATTGAGACAGATGCATTATTTCATCAAAACAATTTATTGGGTCTTGAAAATCATAAGATCATGCAAATACAATGAAACTGCTCCATGTTTCCTCTGTTTATACATGAGAATATGTTAAACACTTCACAGTTCCTGCAAATAATCGCAATATTTTCAAGATGAATGTTTAAGGCAGCAACATATTGACAGACTCACTTGTCTTTTAACCAAAAATGTACATTTTCAAGATCTCATTCTGTTAATAAGAATGCAGTGCATAAGGCAAGAATAAAACAGTAGAAAACAGTGTCTTTTGCTTCAGAAAACTGTAAAAACTGAATGTAACTTACAAAGTTGAAAGACAAGGTAAAGTTATTTATAGCACACTTTATACACTGACAAGTACAAGCACTTTACTTAAAAGTGACAATCATAAAGGGTACAAAATATAAATATAGTCATTAAGGCAAGAATACGTAACGTTTGGTCCTTTAGCAATTGCAGAATAAAATACTTGTGGAGGAACATTCAGTTCTGGTAAATATAAGAGTTGTGAGTCGCTCCACTTTTCATGAATCTGATGGTTTGAGGTGCATCACTTTCAAACTCTTTATCAGAATTAGGACTTTGTCAATTAAATTTTTTGATGTATTTCAATTTTCAAGTCATAATTTCAACTTTCTTCTCATAATTCTGACTTATTGCATAATTGACATTTTATGTCATAATTTCAACTTTTTAATCTCATATTTATGATTTCCCAAAACATGATAGTGTTTTTTTTTATGTACAGGATTATTCCTACATATTGATCCCATGGTTACAGGTGATCGTCTTATCAGTGCAAATCTCACTAACATTAAACTCTCTCTATCCAAAAAATACATTAATAAATAATGAAAGACAAATATTTAAGAAAATATGTCTTATGATCAGGACAGTAACTTATATTCTGCTGTTGTTTTGACTGGGAAGTGTTACCGACATAAACATTGTTCTGTGAATCTTCTGTATTTCCCAAAAGCATCATAAGCTGAAGTAGATCATAAAGCCTTTAACACCATCGGTCTCGACAATAAACTTATTTTTTGTGGCTTTAAACAACTTCCACTGCATTGATGACCTTCTTTCCTATATTTACAGATATGACACAAACGCGCACGGATGAATGAAAGGAAGAATGTTGTTTCCCACAAAATCCTTCCTAACAGCTGTAAAATAAAACTGTTATAGGCTTAATGTGATCAGCAGGAAATACAGCAACACACACACACACTCAATCTACATGATTCTATTCTGTTCTCTGTTATTCAACAAAACTTTACAAACTTTTATGGTTATTTCTTTTTCTATCTAGAGTTGTGGCAGTAAAACTGAAAGCATCACCCTCCTCCACTGACTCTGTGTTTAGCGCTAAAGCTCATGCAGTTTCTGCTGTTACAGCTTTACAGTTGTGTCACGTACCAAATGCTTTATCATTATTATCAGCTATTACTGATTCATGTGTTCAAGCTCATGAGCGTCTGACATGTCCTGTCTGTCTGTCCTACGACTGCTTGAGTTCTTTCTTATCCACCAAGCTACAATAAAACCTATAACTATAACTGTAACTATAATTACAGATGCAATGCCAACCCAGAGCCAAGGCGATGATGTTTCCACACTGTCCGGTTCTGTTTCTCCCTGGTTTTCTTGTTCAGTCGATATGATAGTTGATACGTTTCCATTTCCTGCTGTTGATTCTGCAACAAAAACAGATAACAGATCCATCTATAGTTTATATACAGCAGGATTTTGACTGAAACATCACAAGTGAACATTAAATATGGATAATTTCCTTGCAGTATTTAGATTTTAAAGCAAACAACTTTTTAAATTAAAAACGTTATGCCCTAATCTACTATTTTCACACACCATTGATGATCAGCTGTACAGTCTTCTGCTCATCTGAGTGTGTGATGTAGCAGATGTATGTTCCTGCATCAGTGTGAGTGAGATTCTTGAGTTTGATGGAGAAGTTTCCTCTCTCATACTCCTGTGGGAAAGTTTCGGCTCTGTTCTTGTACAGAGGGTCCTGGAACTCTAGTGAATCTTCACCCTTGACTATATCATACACAATCTTGCTGCCATTGTGTCTCCAATGCACATCAGTGTCTTGAGGTTTAAGATCTTCTTCAGTGGAAGAACACGGCAGGAGAACAGAACCACCAATAACAGCCTCTACTGTTTCCTGCAGACACACTGAAACAACAGACACTTTGGTTACACTTTATAATAACTGCATGCTATGAATCATTAGTTAAACATTAGTAAATAGATAATTAATCATTTATAAAGCATAGACATTAATAAGGAGTTTATAAATATTTATGATTTATTATGATTATGATATGATTTATTTTCATACTTTATTAATGAGCAGTTTATCATTTCTAAATTATGTATTACATTATTTACAAACCAGTTATTTTGGAGTTGTCAGTGGTTAATAAGATCATTTAGAAAGTGTAAGTAAATGATTATTAACTATTTAAATTTACATTTATACATATTATTTAAACATATAGTAATATTTATATGATACTTCAGTCAGACGGTCAGTAAAACGGTAATTGTAAATGTACTTTAACAGTCAGAGGCATTCATTCATCTTTCAAATGTAGTTTGTTTAGTTGCTTACCTTTGTTTATCAGCACCGCAAACACACAGATGAAACCACAACTGCAGAAACATAAAAAACAAATTTATTTAACTTATTTTGGTTGAACTTAAATAGCACGTTACAAACACTAAAGTCATGAGTTTGATTCACACATAACACACACATAATAAATGTAAGATGGTAAGATAGGATAGTGTCCCTCCCATACTTAGTTTTATTACTGATCACTGATGTCACTCAATTCATCTCTAAATATGTTACAAACTGGCAGTAAATGTTTTTAAGGGGGAAACTTTATTCTTCTGACCCTGTTGGTAAAACCTTGAATTCACTACAAATCAAACTATTATCAACTAAAACTCCCTGCACAAGTTCAAACTGCTAACTGCTAACCACATAATGCAGGTAATAGTTACAAGCTTTATATTCATTAATTAACCAATTCAATGTTAAACAACACTTAAAATATTTCCTTTTTAATTTTAGTTAAAATAAAAGATTTGACAACTAAAGCACAGCAGCCAAACACGAACACGAGCAACAAGCTACATCAGGCCTTCAGTGTTGATGTGAACGACACGTGTGTCCAAACAGTGTTTCATTCTGCATTCAGCAAACATACCTGATCCTCATGGTGGACCAATATTATCAATATATATATTTAATTTGACTATATTTCATAAAAATACTTTTGAAATTAGGGTGAACTACTACTTTTTCACCAGAAAGTATCGTAGCTCTTCAGCTTCCGTAAACTCCATGCGTTCTACGTATGACATCAGACGTAAGTGACGTCAACAGAAATCACGTGAACGGATCAGACATGCGTGGATATTCGTTGAGTTTGAGTTTCATAAAAGTAGCAATACAATTATTGGTAAGCAATACAATATAAGGTAATTGTAATTATTACAACTTCTTTGTCAAGGATAATACAATAAAGTTCCATTAACTTATTTCCATTGTGTTCTATACATTTTTTCTTTTAGGAGACATTTTTTGACAAACCATGCACACAAAAAATAACTATCTAAAAAAAACCCCACTATATATCAATATCCTAACCCATCCTATCTAAAAACAATCTCTTCACTCTTATACTAAACCAACATTATCCGTTAAAACCTTAATGTCCAATGGCAACTTATTCCACTCCTGCGCACCTGTATATTCAGACGTACTATTACCATACAAAGTCTTACACTTACATAGATTCAGATCTATAATACTTTGTCTAGTCTAGTGTCCATGACTTACATTAACCAGAGAGAAATAGGAATTAAAATACACTGGGGCCCAATTATTAATAATTTTTTGTACCATTTCTGCCTTCATTAACTTATATTTAGACCCAAAGAGAATAGATTCTGTTTTAGATAGATGTAATAAAAGCTTATTTTCAGACAGCCAGTCCTTCACCTTAACAAGCTCCTCATCTAACTTCTGTATTATATTTCTCTCCTTATCTGCAACTACTAAAGCAGCGTCATCTGCGTATAACAACATATCACACACCTCTTGGAAATAATTTATATAAAACAAAAATAAAAGAGGGCCAAATACATCTCTAATCATCTGTCAGTCATATCTGCACTTTTTCATTTCATCAATAAATAACATGACAAAAAGCTAGACAAAAGTTAGACAAAATATTGTGCTAGTTTCACTGAAAAATAATCTTGAGTTTGACGTATAATAATAAAAATAAGCTGGTGTTTTCAGCAGGATGCTATACTCGTTCTTCTGTCTGATGTGACGTTTGATCCAGTAAGTGAAATGAACAGCAGTAAATGAGTAAATGTTCTCAGACTTACATGAATATCTGAGTGAAGCTTCTTTCTTAAACTCCTCTGAGAAAACACTGTGTTCTGGATCCTGATCCTCAAGTGAATCATTTCTCTGAATGATGTCTTATATATTCCTGCTGTCACGGAGTCTTTAATATACTGTTATATCTTGACTTTAGTTTATTATCTCTGTAACAGCGGGACAAGATCGCAGAATTTCCAGCAACATCCTTATTCTGACCTACAGAGAAAAATGAAAGAGAGAATTGAAAACAACAGTGTAAAATTTAGTGATACAATTATGAAAAAAAAAAATTAACAAATGAATCTTCTACAACAATAAATTACCTTTTTTCTTTTTCATATTTGATCTCAATCCAGAAAGATCTTCCTCATAGTTCCTCTCTCTTGTTTTCATCCTGACAGACTGAAGAAGAGCTGAGAGACTGAGACTGATATTACCTGATAGACTGATGGGAGGAGGAAGAGACTGATGGGAGGAGGAGGAAGAGACTGATGGGAGGAGGAAGAGACTGATGGGAGGAGAAACTCAGGATTGTTGTCAAACTAGATGAGCGTGTGATTGCGTGTTTTGTGGTTTTGTTTATTGTACATCCTCATTCTGGAGAGAGAGAGAGAGAGAGAGAGAGAGAGAGAGAGAGAGAGAGAGAGAGAGAGAGAGAGAGAGAGAGAGAGAGAGAGAGAGAGAGAGACGACCTCTGCTGTTGGTCTTGAGCATTGCAGTTTGGTACGTGAGCTCACTAATTGCCTCAATTTGCAGTCAACTGAAAACACCTGTGACGTGCCTTAGACGCTTAAGAGATCACCAACTGAGCCAAGGGAGAGGGAACTTTGGTTTTGGACTTTGCTTTTGGACTTTGCTTTGGTATTTGCTTGCAGTGTTGAAGTTGAAATGTAAATGCAAAAAAACAATCAAAATACAACGCATTACACATTCAACCCTGCATCTTGCTTTACACACTGATCTTGCTTATGAATACAGAAACACTCTTATTTTATTTAATTGTTTTCATTTTATTATTTAGTCTTGTCTTATCATTTGTAGTTAAATAAACATTATTTTTGAGCTTACAATTGGGTTTGCGTGTGTCCCTTGTTTTTGTTCCTTCCCTTGAGCCAAGGGTCATAACAGTGTGAGTGTCACGGATACATCATCGTCAGCACCAGACCTCTACACTCCGCCCACTCGTTCCGCATCCCCTGAATACTAATCATCTGCACCTGTCACCATCACCTGCCGGCAATCTGCACTCACTTCACCCACACCTTAACATCACCACCAGTTCCCTCAGTTTACTGTCTAGTCTCGTCGATACGCCATTGACTTCCTGACTCTCTGCGTTAAAGACGATCTCCAAGTCTGCATCCAAACCTACCTGCTTTGTTACCTACCTGCTATCCTGAGTTTCCCGTTCCGCTGATTCCGGTCCATCTGCCTACAAGCCATTCTGCCAACTTCAGCTCAGTCCACCGCCACTTCATCCTGTGACAGATAAGAGACCCGGTTCATCCTATTCCACTTCTATTTATTCCATCATCACTTCAACTCACCTGCCGTGAGGGTAAAGAGAGAGAAAGCAAAAGTTCAGTCTTGCAATGAATTTGCCTTTCAAACTTTGTTTATTAACACAGTATCAGCATGTTCGTTCAGTTGCATGTTGCTTGTTTTAATTTAACTTTTTTGAATTCATTGGCTTACATTTGTTTTGCTGTATACATCTATTCCTTACATTATTAAAATGTTAAAGCTGCAGTAGGGAGTTTTGAGAAAATGTTGACTTAGCCTGAAAATTTGAACAAGCACAACTTACAGGTCCAACCCCCTTGCTCTCTGCTGCGCTACAGCCCTCCCTCCACAGCTCCTCCCCCACAGCGGAGCCTGCCATGCGTGAACGCGCAGGCTAGTAAGCAGGGCCACCGATGACGGCGGATAAACAGTTATGGCACATTCACTAATAGGCCTATGTCACACTTCCTGCTTCCGGAACTCGGAGTAGGGATACAGAACTTCCGGTCAACAGTATTTCTCGATAAGGATTTAGATTATCAGCCATAATGTCTAAACCATCCAAGGTAGACTGACCACGAGCTATGATTTTGTGAAACGAAGGTTTTTGCTCCTGTAGAAGCTATAAGTTCGTATGAAATCAACCTTGTTTTAAGAAAAATTTGTTTTATCTGCGATCTTATGAAAAAAACTACACTACCCACAATCCTAAGCGTAGCAGCAACATCTGCTGATTGGTCCAACTCGCTGTTACCATAGAAACGTTTACCTTACTGGCATACGGCAGGCTACACCCGGAGCTGTTGTTGTAGTGTACCGGGTTGCTCTGCATCAGGACGTAGACAGCCATACCTCAGCTTTCACGCTTTCCCACTTGAGAGTTTTCATTTACCATCCGAACCACATCGCCATATGTGACTTCAGGCAGGTTGCGGAGAGATTTGGTCCAGCGGTATCTATTGGACTCCGCCATTGTAAAAAGCTAACCGGAAAAGCTACAAGACGAACTTCCGGTCTTCAATTTTTTCGTGACATAGGCCTATAGGGACGAAACATCAACAATATGCTTTATATTGACTATGGCCTGCCCATACTTGGACTACAAACTTGGTCCTCAAATCATTATGTATTTTGCAATGCATGTAACTTTATAACGCTGCACTCTTTCTATAAGTCATAAATAGCTAGTAAGATAACGTTAATATAACGGTAACTAACGTTACAGTATGTAAGTAATTATTCTAGCGATATGTAATGCTAGATAAGGTTTGCTAGTACATTATCTCAGCAACATGACAAGCCAGTGAATTAGCAGGTTTCAATTGTTGCTTACCACAGTGCGTGACATTTTATCTACATGTTATGCTGCTAGAGTTTTGACACCGAGTCAATGGGCTCTGTCTAATTCTTTCTTTTTTGCTTGTTTATCGTCATCGGTCTTTTTCCTTTTACCTCTTTGTTTTATGAGCAGGTGCCACTCGAGAAATTGGCAGTTTAGGTTGTTTCTCCGCCATTAGCACAGCTGCAGCACACCGGCAATCTTGAGTTTGAACGGTAGGCGCTCGCGGCTCGCGCTGTGCAAGAGAGGGGTGATCAGCGCGTACACAAGCGTGATTGACACTGCTAAGACATTCATCCTGGCTCTGATTGGTTGTTTCTGACCGGGACCGGTGTATTTCTGCAAATGGCAATAGGACCACTGGGAGGAGCCAGAGGAGCTTGATTTTTTTCACAGATTATCTGTCTCATATTCTACTGTCAGGACATAATGACAGTTTTAACAAATATGTAAAAAATATTTTTTTACAAAAGTTACCTACTGCAGCTTTAATAGATTCAAGTGGCTTTATTGTAATGGTACAAAGCGTTATATTGCCAAAGCATTGTTAACATTAAATTACATATTTATACACAATTAAAAAAATGGATAAAATAATAGCAATGAGGCAGAAACGGCACAAAGGCACACAATGTTTTGTTATTTAAATGTTATTCAGTGTTGATGTTATTGTCCTCTTTTGTCATGACCACCAGGTTTGCATTTTTCTTCTTTTTTAAATATTCTTCAGTATGTTTTAGCATTTGTTGTGTTTGTATCATATTGTTTTGTATATTGTTTTAGTATGTGGACAAAAAGCTTTTGATGCCTATAATCATCACACTGTTTCTGAAATACACACATACATTCAGTTTGATTTCTTAAATATTTTGCACAGGTTTGACCTGATGCCTTTATCTGCTGTGTTTCATTCAGTGCTGCTTGATGTGGAAACTCAAACATAACTCAGCACTTCACATCATGCAGACACAACACATGTAATATGTTTCCTCTGCTGCCCTCAAGAGGCTGCCATTGTTATTTTTCCACCATATAAACCCAATGAATCCCAGATACTATTCAAAATAACATTTTAAACTCTACGATTTGCTCATTGGAAGCAGGACTTGCTACCATCTTGGAAGTGACGTCAAATGTCGTGTCTCACTGAGCGTTGATCGATGTTAATAAGATAGTTTTAAGACAGTTGTTTATAACTTTTGCTTCACAGCACCAGTAGGAAATATTATTATACATTTTCAAACATTAATTTAGCCATTAATTGTAATAATACAGTGAGATTTTTTGTATGAACAGTCTTCATTTTTATATTTTTTCCCCAGGAAAAACCTTAACTGCAAAAGCAGAGCATTTGTGTTGTATGTATTACAGCATTGTTCTATTGTGTTTTTGTATTAGCTATGGAGCCACCAAGGACATTTTGAGAATTTGTTTAAGCACTGATCACTTTATCCTCTTAATTAATAAGCTGTCATTGTGTGTGACAAGGCCAAACATTTGCAATGTTCAGCACACAAGTAAGAAGCCTGGGATCAGTGTATTATCAGCAACAACTCTCATTGTGGGAGACGTGAAAAAAGGCCCAATGGGATACAAAACAAAAAAAATTCTTGACTAATATGTAATTCATTTTCGTAATTGATGTGCTGTTTGTCACAGATCTGCTAGGCTCTCTCACCAGCCAATCACAGCGCACTCCCTCACCTGAAAACTAACCACGCACACCTTGTGTCACGGTTAGATCCGAGGAAGACGGAGATGATCGAAAGGTAACAGTAACTCAGAAACATTAGACAATACTGGACACTAAACAGAACACAGGCAGGAACTTAATACACAGTGACGATTAACTAAACGACGAGCAGCTGTGGCGAACGCGATAAGTGTCCATGTCTGATCGGTGGCGGGAAACACAGACAAAGAACACAATGAAAACAAACTAAAAGTCCATGACCTGACTATAACTACAGCTCATTGTCCGGTCTCGTTCCTACGAAGTGGACTCATACCTGATCTCAGCAATTTTTCCAGCGTTATACTCCTTGATTATCTCCAGAGATAAACAACAACAACAACAACAAAAACAAATCCTGTTTCAGTGTTTCAATAACTGTTTCTATTATAAATTCTGTTATTAGAATGATGCAGTGCAAAACAGCACAAAACTGTGTAAAAACTTATAGTCAGACTATAGTCAGAGCAGTTAGAGAAACTGAATAGTAAAACATTTATCAGCATTCAGACTGAAACCTCACTTGTGAACGTCAGCCACCAGATTAATCACTTCCCACATAGGAAAATGTGTCTGGCCCACCTCTGGGCCTCATCCTTTCTTCAATTCTGGCCCAGTTCTGGCTGGATCCTCAGCCAAAAACTGCCACACACTAAAAACGGACACAAACAATTTCCTCTGGCCCAGATGTGGCCTACACCTTGTAAAATGACTCTTATTTATTGATATGGCCCAGGTCTGGCTCAGGCACTGTAAGACAGATCTGGCTGAGAGTCGGCTGGGTTCCCGGGCCAGATGTGGCCAAGAAACTGGCAGTGAAACACAAATTCAACCATTTATAAAGAGTATGGGTTTTTATTATCAAATTAATACACTTTAATATAAACGTATTAACAATGAACAAATAAACTATGCATTTATTAACAACATACTTTTTAAACCACAAAATAACAAGTAAACTTATGGTTTCACATTTTATAATGAAACAATGTAGCAACACCAAGTCATGGGTTGGATTCCCTCTTAATGCATTAAATGCACCTTAAGATTAGGAAATTATTAAGTAATTATTAAAACTCAATCATGCAAACTCACATTGATAGACTCCAGTGTGGTACGTATTTTTACACAAAGAACAGTGATATTTATGTAATTTATTTTTAAAATAAATGTAAATGAGAATCTTTCAACCAATTTTGTTTGCCTGGTTTCATTTTGACATTCATTGAGATGATGTCTTTTTTTAATATTTCTACAGGTCAGTGGTCATTAACCTTCAGTTTACTGCAGTGCAGTTACTGTGTAATTGGCTTTATAAAAACACCAGAAAAGTATAGAAACATTCAGAAAGAGGCCGTGTTAATGGCAGTACACTGCATTTTATGTCTGAATATAGAATATTTCAAGCCCTTTCTAATTTTGAGCATAAATCCCAATATATTTTGTAAATTGATATATAAAAGTAAAAGAACAATTTTTCTGATGACTTAATTCAAGTATATTCTCTCAAAACAAGTCTTATTATACAAAGTCTTGTTTCTCAAATAAACTGATCTTCTTTAAGGATGTTTAGATATTTTTACTATAACATTTTTATTAAGACAAAAATCTTGTGTTTGACATGCAAGATGGTAAAGAGATCAGGATGCTGCATACAAAAGTATATTTATGACTTTACTTCGCTTGGTAGAGCTGTTCCGCTTGTTTTCATAAAACCCGGAAGAGAATTAGTATTTGAGACATTGTTTCCATCAATAGTCACACAGAACATGCAAATAAACAAATATGCAAATCTTCTGTGCAAATTCTTCTGGAGTCATGGAGGTGATGCAAATATGTTAAAGTTTAAAGATTTAGACAAAATCTACTTAGTGCAGTCTGTAAAGAAAGTTAATGTACATTTTGGACATTTTCTTCCATTTTCTCATGCAATTGTTGAAGCCAGTTGTCATGTTGAACCTCACTATATAATGCTGGACTTGATATCCATTAGTCACACATTCATTTTATAACACAATGGAGACATTGCCTCTCATCTCTAACGAGTGAAGACAACACAGTCATAAGATTAATGATAAAATGAAAGATAAATTAATAATTGTAAAAAAAAAAAAAAAAAGAACATTACAACGGTTTAACTACACAAATGTATGTCTTTTTTACTAGCTACACTCACACACACAGGTTGCTATTTAAAAACTCAAATAAGATCATTGTAACGGGGTGTTCTGAATAAACAGGGAGAGCAGGGTATGTTTATTGAAAAAACTAATAGAACACAAAGAAACATAAAAAAAAAAAGGAAACACTTAATAAACAATAACAAGATGCCCATAAGGACATCAACCAACAATGAACACAAGAAACACTATACACAGAGGGGTTAAGTGTTTCACAAAGCAAACATGTGGACAATCAAGACTAAATCAACAAGAAAACTACAAAGAACTACAAACATGGCAAGAAGAACAGGAAACAAGGACAAAACAGGGCAAAATGCAAACTAAAAGTCCATGAACAAAAACACAGGGAACAAAACAGGGAATGTTACAATCCTTCAGTGTATTAGAGCTCCTCTGCTGGTCATTCATGATGGATCAGAGTTTCATGTCACAATACAGAAAACAGTGGAAAATGTCTGATTTGATGGGTATTAACGGATTTGTGAAACCAACATGTAAAAGCTATTAAAATGAATGGTTGTGGATCGTTTTATTCTTAAAGGCTTTTGATTTATAATTCATTTAATTCATTTTTATTTATAATAACTCAAGGAAATGCAATGCACATTTTTATTATTTTGTATCTAGGTTTAAAGTTATCCCCTAACCCTAAACCTACCCCAAAAACTACCCATTACAGAAAACTTTTTTGTACTTTTACTTTATCCGTATGATTTAGCTGTTTTCATTCTAAAAAAAACATATTGTTAAATAATAAAATGTTATTATATATATATATATATATATATATATATATATATATATATATATATATATATATATATATATATATATATAAGGCACTAAACACTTTATCAAGACATTTAACACTTCAAATATCCCAGTGAACATTGAAGGTCAAATAAATTGTCACTGACGTATTAATCAAGGTTATTGGCTTCTGTCATAAATATACAGTATAGCCTACATGTTAGTATTTTCACAAAAAGAAAATATGACAAAGTTTTGCATGGCAAAGTGTGATCGATATTGATTTGATTTAGTTAATAGAGTTTTATTTATTTATTTATTTTTTAAACATCCTTACAATTGCTACGTCTGTGACGTAATGCTGTTAACTTTGGTTCTGTTGTTGTTCCTGCTGTCTCCTTTTCCTCCTTTAGGATTGGTCCTGGATGTAATGGGATGCTGTTGGTGGTTATGCCAGAGAAGAGACCTGGATTATAAATTCCCCCAGAATGCCTCTGGAGGGAGCTCTCTGCCTCTTTGATTACTGACTACTGTATTGTGCTGTGTGTTAGATGGTGGACATGTAATGCGACAGATTGTGATTTATGTGCTCTCTTTTTTGTTTAACAAAGTGCTGTTAGCCACTTTTGATACAGTGTGATCTTTGTCTATAACATCAGCGACCTATTGATCCTATCTGTAACTTCTTAATTATTTGGGAAGCCGTAGGTGAGTGCCTTGTTTTTTTTTTGTAGGCCAAACGGCCATCACTTTTTCTCCTGTCTATTGGTTAGATAAGGAGGAGTATATACAGTGATGTGAATAAGTTATTACCCCCATGCTAAAGTTGCCTAAAAAGAGGAATAAAAAATCATCTTTTGGAAATTGATCTTAATGCCTTAATTAGAAAAATGAGGAAAAATTCAACCTTTAAGGACACCAATTTTCTTTGTGTATGAATAATGTATCATAAATAAATAAATGTTCTTCCTTAAAATACAGGGTGCATAAGTCAGGCCCCCCCTAAATTCCCATAGAGTCAGGCAGATTTTTATTTTTAAAGGCCAGTTATTTCATGGATCCAGGAAAATATGCATCCTGATAAAGTTCCCTTGGCCTTTGGAATTAAAATATCCCACATCATCACATTCCCTTCACCATACCTAGAGATTGGCATGGTGTTATTTCAGTTAGGCTAATAGCTGGTTTGATTTGCATTGAAAGATGATCTTACCCCATGCCAATCTCTAGGTATGGTGAAGGGAATGTGATTCATTATTCATACACAAAGAAAATTGGTGTCCTTAAAGGTTGGATTTTTTCCTCATTTTTCTAATTAAGGCATTAAGATCAATTTCCAAAAGATGATTTTTTATTCCTCTTTTTAGGCAACTTTAGCATGGGGGTAATAACTTATTCACACCACTGTATTGTATGTTTTGTTTGATTCGCTGGGAAGTTTTTTTTTTTTTTTTTTTGTGGGAAAAGTTAGTTTCTGTTTGTTTATTGTTTTGGCATTAGCTCACCCCTTTTTAAAGAATTTAAAGAAATTGTTTTGTAAAACAAAAAGAATAACGCTATGGAAATAAACAAGAAAATAAAATAAAAATGGATAACTAAGAAGTATTGTTTTTTTCATTTATGTTACACCCTGATCAGGGACCTTAACAAGTAACTTGTTAACGATCTCAATTTTTCACAAGTGTCTAAAACTCTCCACACACTTTTGCAGGTATTTCTCCATGCATCTCACCACAGTTCTTATAGAGTCACAGATTTAAACTGTCATTTTCTGATCTCACACACATTCCTACTACCAGTGTATTTATCGTCACTGTCAAGTACGTCAAGAATGCAGAGCTTCCAGTGACGTCCTCAATCTGACCAGCAGAGAAAGAGAAACAAAAGAGTCAGACAGCTTTTTCATGAATTTGCCACACATTTGTTTTATGTTTATTTTCATTGTTATTAGTTTGACATAATATTCATCCATGCAAAAGCAGAGTATTTGTATTATGTATTACAGCATTGTCTCGAATAGCTTACTGTCTGTATGAACTGCAACGAGAGTCAAGCTGGTATTCTCTTACTAGTAACCATAGCGACAGTGACCAAAGTGATATCAAAGATGGTGACGTCCATAAAACTGAAAAGTCATATCACTTTTGACACGACAGAGTCCAATTGAGTCGCAAGTGCATCCATCAAATGTTCATTAACTGACAGCAGCTTCAATGTAAACATGCGCTAGCCAGGCGCCTTTTATCATTGCACTCGCGGCTCACGTCCTTACAGCGTCTTGCGCATGGCACAGCATTTGCATAAAACACAAAACTGAAGGGCGCTGCTCCGGTGGAGGATAGCGACTGGATCTAAAACCTTCAGATTACGCACAGCTAATATCTCCCTCACTGCAAGTTACCGAAAGCGAAACCACACACAAAACCCCTTAGCAGAGCTACTCTCTTGCACTGTGTGACGTGACTGACAACTATCCAGAGACCTCCCTGGGGCGCTAAGCAAAATTCTGTTATGGGGCCCTCATACCTGACCTATGAGCCATGTAAACCATTTGCCATTACCACACAGTCACACCTGACACCCCAGTGCTCCCAGTACAATCCTCCCTCCTTACTAATGAAAATGTAATTCCTGATATCAGAAATAGACATTGTTACTAGAATAAGTACATTCTTAATATACATTCTTAATATCAAGAATTCACATTTTAAATAGTACAAATTTAATTATTGATATCAAAAATGCCTCCTGTGAATGAATAAAAGCTAAAATTGCTTGCCATAGCATGTCACTGTGTTTTAAATGAAAAAAAAAAAAATACTTGATACTTGATGGTTATTATTTACTGAGGGATGTGCATCCATATTGACCAGTAGCTATGTCCAGCCAATCAACATTTTAAATGCAATATTGCCTATAAATCAATAGTTAATGTCAATACATTGCTTTACATCTTGCTTTATTTCAGAATTGTAACTAAACTGACTTAGAGACTAGATAATCATTGTCTTGTTTTACAAGTATGTGCGCCTATAATGAGGAGTGCCATCACACCCATATTGTACTGGTAATGGAAAGTGTGCAGACCCGGATTAACGCAAAGGCAAACTAGGCACGTGCCTAGGGCCCGATTGGTGGGATGGGGCCCAGACAGAAGGACAAAAATAAAAAAATTAAAAAATGTACAAATGTCCTATCTACAATTTATTTCAATATTTATTAATTAACTAAAAATAGTGACGATGTTTATCTTAACCATAGACTGTTGCATTACGTCACATTAACGCCAGCCCATCAGGTGCTGCGAAGCAAAAGTCTAAATAGGCACGCAAAGAAGCACAGCTCGTAATGCAGGTGTGTGCGTTGTCGTCATCTATTTTGGAGTGATTGCAATGTATTCTAAATATAAACTTGTACTGTAGATCAGCGTCATTTCTGGAAAAAATCATTCACCGCTTTATTACGAGTTTAAAAGAGCGCGAGCGTCATTAACGTGCCCAGACGCGACGCTTTGAATTTGCGCGTACAATGAATAACATCGCGTCGGGAGCTGACTAAAAACGCTACAAAAGTAAAAGACAGGACGTTTGTATTCAAAGTTAAAAAGCCAACACACTACAACATTTTAAATGTTTCAAATAAAGGATCTCATTGGTCTATCTTCTAAATTCTGCTGATGATTAGATTATACCCTGTCTGACATCAGCCTACTTACGCCAATAATATCGCCAATAATATCAGTTTAGAATTATTTTTTTTCTAATCAGTAGCGATCGTGTCTTTCTCGTCCACTTGATTTGTGTATAGCATATTTAAGCTAGCAATGCAATGCATAATATCATATTACTTATATTAATAATATGACATTATCTGCAGTCAATATTGATTAAATGGGAGGGGAAAATCCTGCCCATACCGCAGCTATGAAAAAAAGATGATAAAAGCATATATCACTGAAAGTGAAGTGGTATTCTGGAACTGTGAATAAATTGAATAAAACAGCAAAATAACAATAACAATAACATCTTCATTAAACAAAAAAGAGATTACCTTAGATGAAGTTTGATTAATATGTACATACAGTAGCCTACTGGTAAAAAGTCTGGACCAATTACTATTTTTAATGTTTTTGAAATAAGTTTTTTATTATGCTCTACAAGCCTGCATTTATTTGATCAAAAATACAAACAAAAAAAACAGGAATATTCAGCAAGGATGTGTTAAATATATAAAAAGTGATAGTGAAGACTTTTTTAAAACAACTTTTTAATAATAATAAAAAAAAATCCTGAAAAAAAGTATCACAGGTTATAAATATTAAGCACCATTTCTAACATTTGATAATAAATCAGAATATTATAAAGTTTTCTGAAGGATCACATGACACTAAATTCAGCTTTGCATCACAGAAATATATTTTAAAGTATAGTAAAATAGGAAAACCATTATTTTAAATTTTAATAATATTTCAATAGGCCTATATATTATTTTTCTGTATTTTTGATCAAATAAATCCAGGCTTGATGAGCATAAGAGACTTCTTTTTAAAAAACATTAAAAATAGTAATGTGTCCAAACTTATGTACTGTGTAAGTAAAAACATTTAAAATTAAACGTTGTATAAATTAAAAGGTTAGGAATCATATTTGTTTCAAGAGTTTTTTGTTGGGGGTGGGGGGCCTCCAACATGAATATTGCCTAGGGCCTCCAAATGTCTAGAACCGGCCCTGAAAGTGTGTATTTTATTTCGTGCACATGCATGTTAACGCGCGACACGGTAATCTCTTCCGAGCTGCACTTTTTATAAACAAACACCGTTGCCCTTTGTCGTTTATCAAACGTAATAAATAGTTGTATTTCACTATCACTTTTTTTTGTCAGGCACAAAGTCACAAAACACAAGGAAGTGGCCGGCATTAGCAAGCAGGACACAGACAGACCAAAAGATGCACTGCTGCTAGGTTAGTCAGACAGACAGACAGAGAGAGATGCACATCAACTTAACTTAACTGTTCTTTGCTGACATCAAACTTGGAAAGGAGAGAACAAAAGTCTGCCTGATTGTTGTTCCCGCAATTCACTCTCATGGTGTTTTTTTTTCTCTCTTTTCGTGACCAGAAGGATATTTCTGCTTAAGTTTCTCATCGATGTTGTAAAATTTGATTGACGTGCTTTGACACGAGCGGGAGGCGGGGCCTTGAGTAATTTGTGGGGCTCTACGCAACTTGCGTAATGTGCGTATAGGGCTGATCGGCTCTGCAACTATCTGTGCGGCTCTGTTCACACAGCGCAAGTTTTACAAGAATGGAGTTGTGACGAGTAGCCTACTGAAACTTTACGGGTGTGAGTTTGGTTATAGAATGCGGTTGTCACTACTGTAAATAACCACACTGTTTGTGAACGCAACAGTATTAAGAACAATGTATTAAGAACAATAGGTTACTGTCGTAACCCAGGTTCTCTGAAACATCGAGTGGAGAGATCCACCTATGGGAAGGTAATCTGTACCTGACCTCTGCAGAAGCATCCAATTGCACCAAGTCTGGCTAGACAGACAGAAGTGTGCAGCCAATGCCAGGTAAGGCCCCACCCCCTTACCTGAGGGCATATGACACCTGCAAGCGCTGCTGTTCTCCAGTAAGAATATTCGCTTCTCTTGTGGCAAGCGGGGAAAAGCTGGTGGATCTCTCCACTCGATGTTTCAGAGAACCGGGGTTACGACAGTAACCTATTGTTCTCTTTCATTAATTCCACTTTGGGCCATGGGTGGGGCAGTGCATCTACCCGAGGGGCGCGTCCACATCCTTTAGCGAGGAGAATATAGGACAATGCTAGTTTTTGCGGGAGGCGGTTAGATCTACGGTTGCCTGTCCGAATATCATCCATAACATACCCACTATCTGAGGGTGGAGGCTGCAATCTCCATTAATTGGGTTCCACCTCGATAAAAGGTCTTCGCCTCTGTTCAGAATGCCTGGAACAAAGATCGCATATAGGAATGAAATGTTGTGACAAAACCCATTTCATGAACGCTTTCATTCTCAGGAGTCCCAGCGGCAAAACCCGGATAGATGAAGCCCCTGAAGACCCTGAAGCCTGAGGCATGTACAATATTGTACTTTCGCCCCCTCTCTGAACTACGACAGACAGTTCATTAGAGAGAGAATGCGCTCTTAAGAAAGACACTTTCTCCTATATCAGCGTAGGGAAGAAGAACATATAAAATGATGATGCACTTTAGTTTTGATGTAATTGGTATCAAAGAGCACACCCAGATTCCTAACCACACCCAGGTTCCTAACAAGTATAATATACCTGTCACTCCACGAGAGTTTGCTATTGAGTTTTTCTTTGTAATACAAAGATGTTTTATTTGGTAAAGATATCAATATTTTTTTGAAAATTTTCTTACACAAATGCAAATTTCAGGGCGCTAAGCCATACTTTTTCATTTTATTTACAGAACTAAAATCCTACCTGGACACTCTCCTTACATCCAGCAACTCCAAAGCCCTTAAAACTGTATTATATTATATTCTCATTTGTTAGCCTGGCATACCAGACCCACATCAAGATGTTAGTTCTGGGAACTCTCCATTGGCATGCCTCAATCCAAGGGGCGGGATAAACAGTTGTCTTTCAAATTCCCTCTGCACACAATAGGATAGCGCAACAACCAACCAGAGCAACGAAGAAGGTGACGTAGTCAAAGCGACGGAGTCAGAGTCAGAGCAAAGCCGTTCTTTGTTCTTGTTTCAAAGAAAAGTTTAACTTCAAATCATCCAGAGTCGCGACCAAAGCTGAATCGAAAGACCGTTGTTCACCACCAGCAGCAGCAGCCATTTTTTGTTAGCAGTGAACCATCGCAACTCTGTCGTCATTATGTTAAGCCCGCCCGCCGACTCTATACACGATCTGATTGGCCTGACCAGTTTTTGTTTTTTCCAGCTCGAAAGTCAACGGAGAGTTGCTAGACCACACTGGCTACAAAATAATTTTTGCTGCCGCTAGGGTGCGTCTACATTTCTAGGCTACTCATTTGTATGATATTTTCCTGATTTTGTAACCTGTAATTGTATTCTCAATTGTATTTACCTATGGCATTAGTTATATACATTGGTTATATTATATATTGGGCATAACCAATATATAACCAAAGATCCATTTCAGGATCTTATATTCTGTGATAAAAAAAAAAAGCGCTTCAAAATATAACAGCACAAAAGAGTGTAAAAACATATTATCTGAATGTAAAAAATAGTCAAAACAGTTAGAGAAATTGATTAGTAAAACTTTTAGCAGAATCCAGACTGGAACATCGTCGTCAGACATCAAATTAATCCCTTGATTCAGATTTTATAAAAACGTTTCTGGCAACACCTAAGTCATGGGTTTGATTCCCACAAATCTTCACCCAACTTAATGCCTTGAATGCACCTTAAGACTAGAAAACTTTTTACGTGTTTGGCAGTTCTTTTACACAACCACAGCGTTTTGGGGGACTGTAAACACAAACCTTTGAAAATGGGTTTCAAAGTGCAAGTTTTTGAAAACGATGCCATTATAGTCTCAGTGAAAACTACAAAAACACAAATCTGTGAAAACGGTAACGTCATGCACATGCATATTAAGTGTTTAGTCTATAAGCATGCGTGTTTGGTGTCAGAATGTGTATGTGCGTTTGCGCAGTCTTTCTTTACAAAGTGACATCGCCAATTACTGACCTGGCAACATCATATAGCGACTTTAGTCGTTTTTGCGGATCCGTGTGAACACACACAACATTGTTGCCTGTACAAAGAAAACTCTTTTCCATTTTTTGTACATCTTTGTCGTGTAAACATACCCTTATTTGTTTTTTCTTTGTATTGTTGTTTCCTTTTCTGTTTTCTTTGTTTGCATTTGTTACTATTCATTGTTTGATTAATGCATCTCACCTGTTTCTTGTTTCCTCTCCTTGTTAACCTTGATATATAGAGAGCTTGTTTTCGGTTATTCTTTGCTGATGACTTATATTCAATTATATTCAAAACAAGTCTTATTTTCACACTCAGCTTTGTTTCTCAAATAAACAGATCTTACTTAAGGAGACAAAAACACTGTGTTTAACATGCAAGGTGGTAAAGTTTAGGAAAGTGTTCAGAATGCTTATTATTGAAAAAATTACAGGCTAGAATAATCATCATACTAAAGGGTCATTTAAGGCACTAAACACTTTCAAGACATTTTATTAAGACATTTAACACTTCAAATATCCCAGTGAACATTGAAGATCCATCTGTTATAGATGTATTTATTGAATAAGGTTCTTGGCTTCTGCATACTGTACATGCTAGTATTTATACACAAACACACACACAAAAAATTAAAACTATGACAGAGCTGTTTTAATGTGATCAATATTGATTTATTTAACAGAGGTTAATTGTTAAAAGATACATATATTATGGCATTGTTGTTCACTTTACATCAGTTTTCACAAGTGTCTAAAACTGTCCACACACTGTAGTTTTGCAGGCATTTCTCTATGCATCTCGCCACAGTTCTTATAGTCACATATTTAAACAGTGCTATTTGCTGATCTCACACACATTCCTGCTGTCAGTGTGTCTCAATACACTGTCTGGTTTATCAAGTACTTCAGGAATGCAGAGCTTCCAGTGACGTCCTCAATCTGACCTACAGAGAAAGAGAAACAAAAGGGTAAAATAAAAACAGCCTTTTCATAAAATTGCTATTCAATTTGTTTACAGGCATATAGGTTTGGTTGCATGTGTTTCCTTCATGATTGTTTTAATAAAGTTGATCTGTTTGTTTTATATCTATTTATTTATTGTAATATTTGTCTGTTTGATGTTATTCATCCGTTAAATACTGTACCTTGCATGCAAAATCAGAGTATTTGTATTACAGCATTGTTGTATTGTGTTTTTGTATTATGGACAAAGTTACTGAAGTCTGGTTCTCAGAGTGATCAGTCTGGTTGTTAGATAAATACAAAGATGTGTCTCATTTAGTTTGCAGAGACGTGTCACATGATGCCAGTGTTTAATGTTTTACATTCACTAAGGCAGGGCTATACAATTAGCTTCATTCGAGGGCCAGATTATTAAATCGAAAAGTTGAGGAGGGCCGGTGGGTTTAGCGTATTTATTGAAACATAACAACAGTATCAATAAATAAGCTAAAGTAAACCTAAAAAAAGTATTTTATTTACTTGGAAATGTGGTACCAACAGTATGCAGATCAATAAGACCATAATACTGTAAATAACCTATTTACAGCTATGTACAAATATATTAATTATACAAGATCATAGCTATTGTTAAGAATTATTTTATTTATAATTATTATAGGCTTAAATTAAAATATTCTGACAGAGAGAGTTGGTAACCATAGACCATGCATGGCTACTCACTCACTACCACTGTATAAAAAAATGAGACTGTCCTCCGAAAAACAACCCCATATGTCGTTTGTACATGCGCCGTATTACGACCTATAGTGGCGTTTTAAAATGAAGCGCCCTCTAGCAGTGTTATATATGACAGTCTCGTTTATCGGGTGTGTCGTCATCAAATGACCTTTGACTGTCGTTACCAATAAAAACAAAATGCGGCAAGAGAAAGAATGACCCTGAACGCCGTAATCAATATCTGTCTGTTTTATTTTATTTAAATATCTATTTAATGTATCGTTGTGACTGTCGGCAATTCATGTGTAAGTAAGTGTAGTTTGATGTTTTTTCTTTACAAATCAGTTGCGAATGCCACTGAATGAATGTGATTGTACCACCGTATATTAGCTCGATCCTGCTAGTTAGAGCACAGTGCCCACATATTTTACCATAGTAATTAGTTTTACTTTTATTTTATTTAATATTTTTTTAGTTAAATAAGACAACGCCATGCTTTTAAGACTGTGGTTTTACTGTGGTATTTGTAAACACAGTAACACAACACTTACAATGGTTTACTTTTACCTAAGTTAAGTAGTTTTACTGTGGTATTTGTAGTTGAAACAGTAACAAAACACTTGCCGTGGTTTTACTACAGTAACCATAGTTTTACTGTGGTGTTTGTAGTTGAAACAGTAACACAACACTTACCATGGTTTTACCACAATAACCACATCACTGGCCATGCCTTTAATACCTTTTTGTAATGTAATTGTAATTCAATATTCTTTTTCTGTCTTGCAGTTACTTCAGATCACATACTCCTCCATCTCCATCTCCCACAACAACCTTTAATCCTCCAACAGCTCTTTTAAGAGGCCATCTCTCGCAAAAACTCACTTTCTGTCTCTCTCTCTCTGTTTTTTTTAACTGTAATTAATTTACACATATTTTTGCTCTCTTTCTTTCTCTTCTTCATCATGGAATATTTTTAAAAATCTAAATTTGATCAAATCTGTCAGAAAGCTGCTATTAACAGGGAATTTGAACTCAAAGCTCCCAGTGCTGATCTTGAAGAAGCTGCCAGGGAGGCTGAACAAGTCCTTCAAATTAGGTAATGTTGAACACATTTAGTTATAGCTGATTTGCTTTAATGAATGTATCCTTATTTTATGTTTTATTAACTTTCCTTAAGGTCCTTCCTCTCAAATAATTTGGTCACGGATCATTTTTAACACACTGTCTCAACATGTACTGTATATATTTCTCTTTGTTTCAGCTGAAAAGGAAGTGCTGTCAAGGGCTTGTTAAACCTGTCTTCGTGGAGAGGGATGAATTCGGCCATCTTGTGCATTTATGAAGAAGGAAAAAAGCTGCAAAGGCAAATGTTTCCAATGGTATGTCTGTGTTGGTCTTAACCCTTGATTGAACATTACTGCAGTTACATTTTGCACAGCATTTGATGTTTCTTAAACTTTGTTTTACATACTACACTACCCCATCAGTAAGAACCCACAATAAAGCGTCATGTCGAAATAGTAATAGTTCATACAATTGACCAAGTCAGCAAATTCATATGATATTGTGCAAGTGCACTCGTACAAAATTCTATGACTTTTACTCCAGCTGCTGTCATTGGCCATTGCCTCAACTCTCTTGCAGATTGTGCCCATTGTAAGTAGTCGGACCGTTTATATCAGAAAGTTCATATCAAGTCCATTGTATTCTTTATTAACCTTTACATATTGGCGCCGTCTCTTCTTGTACCAACAGTACATGATATCTTTCCACATGTTGATTTTTATTGACCACATCTGTTTAAGAAGCAAGAGTCTGGAAATGCTAGTTTAACAAGTTGCGTGACGCATCAGATCTTCAAATAACTTGTCCTAATCAGATCACTTAAACGATTAGTTCACCCAAAAATGAAAATTCTTTCAGTAATTACTCACCCTCATGTTGTTCAACCCCGTAATAATTTCATTCATCCTCAGAACACAAATTAAGATATTTTTGATTAAATCTGAGAGCTGTCTCACTCCTCCATAGAAGCTAAGGGATCAAAACTTGCCGCCCTAGAAAGTTAGAAAAGACAATGTTTAAAATAGTCCAAGTGACTACATTGGCTCAACCTTGAGTTTATCCAGCGATGAGAATATTTTTTGTGCGCAAAAATAACGACTAATTCAACTCTTCATTTTCTTCTCTGTGGGCCTCTGAGTGAGTTTACGTAGTGTAACAGCGCAGCGCTTCTGTGTTGTACGTCACACGTAGGCTCGCTATTGGCCGACGCAGGTCATGTGTGTGATGCGTGTGATGTACAACACAGAAGCGCTGCGCTGTTACGCTACGTAAACTCACTCAGAGGCCCACACAGAAGAAAATGAAGAGTTGAATAAAGTCGTTATTTTTGCTTGTTTTTGCGCACAAAAAGTATTCTCGTGGCTTGACAAACTTATGGTTGATTGATGAAAGTCTTACGGGGTTGGAACTTGGAACAACATGAGAGCGAGTAATTTACTGACAGAATTGTCATTTTTGGGTGAATTAACCCTTTAAGTTTGTTCATAACACCAAGAACAATAATTATAATGATAACTATTTTAACATCCACAACAAACGGACGATAAAGTTCTTTTTATTATCAAAAGTGTGTGCTGTGGTAATATTGTCTGCCATTTTAAATGCTTAAGCTTTTTAAAGTTGGATAGATCCTGATTGGCTGTCAATGTTTTTATAGTTCATCATGTGATTTAATAAAATTCGCTTTTGTCCTTTCTTGCAGGATTTGTCACGAATTACTTAGTCTGCTCCATCAGCTCTCTACAATATCAAACTCCATCAGCTCTCTACAATATCAAACTCCATCAGCTCTCTACAATATCAAACTCCATCAGCTCTCTACAATATCAAACTCCATCAGCTCTCTACAATATCAAACCCAATGGCTCTTTTAAGACCCAACCCATTCAAAAGCTTCCACATCGCTCTCCGTCTTGTGTGGCACATCTGCTCTCAGCCCTTCTTCACTCTTATTGCTAATTTCCACTCTGACCATGTCTACTTGTAATAATTTCTTTTCTACAGTGAACACTCAGATTCTACTGTGAGCACTCCTGTCACCATCCCTCCCACTGTATTCTACTTGCCAACACAGAGAAAGAGGGGGGGAAATGGTAATGTAAAAATAACCTATTTTCTTTCTTTTTAATATTATTTCCTTAATTGTTTCAACTTAATGTTATTGAATTTCATATTGTGTAATTATATATATATATATATATATATATATATATTACATGGCTTGGTTGAATTCTAATGTAGAATGTGGTCTGTTGTTTCTTGAAAACAGACCGCTGCTAAGTATAACACACCGTTGCCATTAAAAACAGAGCGTTGCAATGGATTCTAACCGTAGAGACGGAGCACTAAACGGTATTTTCTTTAGCAGAAGCAATACAATCATTTTTAAATCAATAAACTCCTTTTTTAAATCAATATTTTGAGTCAAATTATTAATTTATTTGGTAGGTAGCCATGTAATAAGCGGGATAATGTCCCTTACACATTATCCCTTACATATATCATTCCAGTTTAGTTTTCTCCATCCATCTGAAATGCCAATCAAAATTACATGTTGTATACTATTCAATGTTGTTTTAAAGGGGTTTCGGTTACATATCAGTTACCTATTTTTTTGTTTTCTTTTCTACATAGTGGCGCAAACTGGAGAAGTACCTGTGTGACAGAGGATGCTGTGCTGGGTGCTTTTATCTTTGTATTTAACTAGTTTGACATATAAATAAACATTGGGAAATTACTACAAAATGTGTCCATTATACCAATGTGTCATTATACTTTTTTTGAGCTTTTTTTTATTCCTATATTTATACTAGCTAATAATGGTAAGGGGTCCATTTCCAGGAAACAGAAGTGATTAAATATATACCTTTAATACATTGTAAATGTTATAGAAGCACTTAATTTTAATAGTAGCTGAACTTATCTTTGTTTAAGAAATACTGAATGCTTGAATAATTATCAGAGGATTAGTTTTTTGTAAGCAAATGAAACTTTTTGAATTATTTTAATACTTATTTGTCATACAGTATCCAACTGCAACATTTTTCTATTGCATGTAATCTATTGTTGCATCGGGTTAACCCCACAATGCAATCTCATTTTAGTTTTATATTTAATGGGGACAAATACATGTTTAATTTGTCCATTAACCACAAGAACCTGAAAGATCATGTCATAAATGACCATATATGGACAAGTAAGTGTGACGCATCTGCTCAACTGGGTTGTCATTGGCTTTGACATTTCCTTGGCACCTACAGGACTGGCTGTGGTTGGACAATCTTTAAACCCATATTACTAAACGTTTAATGTTGCAAAGTACGTTTTGCTGTTATAATTACGTCAGTAATACATAAAGTTAACAATGTGGTGTTGATTTGTTGTGAGAAATTACCCCTTTACCGAGATCCTAACCCTAAGTATAAGTTAACTGAACTACAAACAAAGACTATTGCCAAATAGTATATAATGATAGAGGCCCATGGGTAATGTAGTTTAAAACGTTTAATAAAGAAATGAAAAAAAAATACTATCTTTACTGAACATAGGGATATCTAATCATGGTCATTGTGCAAACCTCTAAGACATATTTGAGAGGCAGGCTAAAATTTGGTATTTTACTATAAGCACTTTTTAAAATGCCTTTATACCACCTTTTCATATATATATATATATATATATATATATATATATATATATATATATATATATATATATATATATATATATATATATATAATTTTTTAAAAAGTGAAGTCAACATCATTATGTAAACATAGCATAAGAATAGTGTTGACAATAAACAAAGACATCAATGTAAACAACCAATACACTTGTGACACTTCATTGTACAACATTGTTTTGTTGAATGGCATACTGGCCAAGTACACACAGTGTGTAACTTATGGCTCAAAAGTCTAAACCAAAAACGAATGCACTGCAAAGCATCATAATGTAAAAGTTCTGGACATCAGAAATTTGAATGCTCATCCTGCTTACAGTACAGGATCCATGTTGATCTTTCCCTGGTACATCATCCTCAGTGTGCCTGAAATGCCTGTAACAATATAGCCCATGCAGTCTCTTGTGATGCATCTCTCAGCCTTTCATTTCATGTAACTGAAATTTGGCATATTTACTGTATTTGACACAGCATCTAAGTCCTAAAATATATAAAATGGTAACATTCTAGCAAATGATTGTCCCAAATGTCATTAATATGACAAATGTTCATGTCTCAATTAAAACAATCATGCTTATTAGGTCTTATTACCAAATGTGTATTTACCAAACACAATCCTTAATAAATAATATTCACCATATTTTGTTATCCAACACCATGTACAAAACTTTACTGGATAATACAGCATAAATACAGCTAAAGCAGCATATAAAGACTTATAATATTTGAGAGAAATAAAAAAGGGTTGTTATAATCATGATATTTATCTCCCTATCAAAATCTTCTTCTTCCATGTATATAAGCAATTTGCAATTGTTATCGAGCATAGTACAGTACAAATGATGGACAAAAGATGTGATCAAATCAAATAATTTTATTGTCACAAAACCATGAACCCAAGTGTGTACAGGTGGTGAAATTCTTTTTTGCAAACTCTGCAGAATGACAGTATGGATGACAAGTATAGAATATTTACACAACACATACAGTATTAATATACACAGTATATGTTAGGGACTCAATACAAGTAGAGAACAATATATGGTACAATATTATACTATACACAGATTGAAAAATGAAAACAATAACAAACAAAATAATCACAGTATACATATACAGTGCAGTACGGTATGAATGAGTGAAAATAGAATGTCAGGGTCCAGAATAATACTAAGTAAAGGTGATGATACATAGGGCAACTTTTTGAGCAATGTTGCTGGGCAATGTTGCCGTCAACGGGCAACCAGATGAGACACAGGGCCCACAACCCATCTAAATTATCCAGATAGAAATGTGTTGCCCATTTTCAATGTGAAAGTGCCCAAGCAACAATCCCTCGGCAAGATTGCCCAGCAACATTGCTCAAAAAGTTGCCCTGTGTATCATCACCTTAAGAGTCCAGTCAGTGTAATTGAAAAAATGTAGAGCATATGAGGTTGGGGGGTGGGGGTTGCTGTGTATTTTACTGGTATGAGTCCAGTCTGCTGGTGCGGGTTCTAAGATAACCTCTGCCTGATGGTAACGGTGAGAGCAGTCCATGGCTCGGGTGTCTGGATTCTCCGTGCTTTCCTCACACACACCTGTAGGAAGGGAAGTTTCCTCACACACTCCCTTGTTCTGGAGGGAGGGAAGCTCACCTCCAACAGTGTTATGTGCAGTTCGTAGAGCTTTGCAGTGATGCAGCCAGTCAGGATCCTCTCCACAGTGTAAAATTGAGGGTTGATTTGAGGGTTTTGTTGCTCACACTGAACTTCCTCAGCTGTCTGAGGAAGAAAAGACACTGATGAGCCTTCTTCAGCACAGCATCAGGGTGGATGGGTGAAGTTCTAACCAAGGAAAATATGTATTTAGGAGGTGGTAAATCAGCAAACCATATATAATAGAATTATTTAAAATTGTTGCACTAGACTTTACCATTGATTCCATGGGCCGTAACTCTGACCTGTCAACGTAGAGCTGGAATGTATTCTTCACAGTGGATAACTGATGCAGTGCTGCACTTGGTGACCACAGAATTGTCTCCTGTCAACAAAAACTCCATCTCTGGCCTCAGACCCATTTCTCCTTAGTCTGGACCATGTGAAGACAGACCTGAATTTCATGCGTGAAGACGGACCTGAGCATTGAGTGTGTTCAGTGCCAGCTATCGGCTCCTCTACCTCTTGATGTAGTCTTTCTGTAGAAAATGAGAACATAATACAAGTAGTCATAACAAATTAGTAATGTATTTAAAACTAGTGCAACATTTCTTCATCAACTGGCTTCATCCTCCTTCAAACAATCAGACAAAACAACAATTTAATATTAACTCCAGAAAAATTGTCAGTACTCACCATATAAAGTAATTTCCAGCTATAAACATGTATGTATGAGTATCTATGAATACATGAGAAGGCCATGTTCATTTATCATCCCCAACAGGACTGGTTGTCCTGGTAAATACTGGTTTGCCTGGCATGCTCTTTTTCAGCTGTAAAACAAGAAATGTCTATTGAACCCATGTTTAAATACTATTGTTGTTTAAACCTATACATTAAGACAGGAACTGAGACGGGCAGAATTTTGGGAGTAAGTTTTAATAATGAGAGAAAGGTGGTACTAGAAAAAGCTGTATCTTCAATAGCAAGCTATATTAATAAATGAATTCCTTTACACATGATTACTGGCTGCCAGTATTGTTGTAAGCAGTTTAAAGGCCTCTTCACACAAAGGATGAGCCCACACTGCAGCTATTTAACATATAACGACAGAGAGGAACAATTTAGTTGGAATCACTTTCAATGTTGTTTTTTTCCAGCTGATGAACTATAAAATCTTTGACAGCCAATCAGAATCTAATCGACTTTAAAAAGCTTAAGCACTTAAAATGGCAGACAATATTACCACAGCACCCACTTTTGATAATAAACAGAACTTTATCGTCCGTTTGTTGTGGATGTTAAAATAGTTATCATTATAGTTATTGTTCTTGGTGTTATGAACAAACTTAAAGGGTTAGTTCACCCAAAAATGACAATTCTGTCAGTAAATTACTCGCTCTCATGTTGTTCCAAGTTCCAACCCCGTAAGACTTTCATCAATCAACCATAAGTTTATCAAGCTACGAGAATACTTTTTGTGCGCAAAAACAAGCAAAAATAACGACTTTATTCAACTCTTCATTTTCTTCCGTGTGGGCCTCTGAGTGAGTTTACGTAGCGTAACAGCGCAGCGCTTCTGTGTTGTACATCACACGCATCACACACATGACCTGCGTCGGCCAATAGCGAGCCTACGTGTGACGTACAACACAGAAGCGCTGCGCTGTTACACTACGTAAACTCACTCAGAGGCCCACAGAGAAGAAAATGAAGAGTTGAATAAGTCGTTATTTTTGCGCACAAAAAATATTCTCATCGCTGGATAAACTCAAGGTTGAGCCAATGTAGTCACTTGGACTATTTTAAACATTGTCTTTTCTAACTTTCTAGGTCGGCAAGTTTCGATCCCTTAGCTTCTATGGAGGAGTGAGACAGCTCTCAGATTTAATCAAAAATATCTTAATTTTTGTTCTGAGGATGAATGAAATTATTACGGGGTTGAACAACATGAGGGTGAGGGTGAGTAATTACTGACAGAATTTTCATTTTTGGGTGAACTAATCGTTTAAGTGATCTGATTAGGACAAGTTATTTGAAGATCTGATGCGTCACGCAACTTGTTAAACTAGCATTTCCAGACTCTTGCTTCTTAAACAGATGTGGTCAATAAAAATCAACATGTGGAAAGATATCATGTACTGTTGGTACAAGAAGAGACGGCGCCAATATGTAAAGGTTAATAAAGAATACAATGGACTTGATATGAACTTTCTGATATAAACGGTCCGACTACTTACAATGGGCACAATCTGCAAGAGAGTTGAGGCAATGGCCAATGACAGCAGCTGGAGTAAAAGTCATAGAATTTTGTACGAGTGCACTTGTACAATATCATATGAATTTTCTGACTTGGTCAATTGTATGAACTATTACTATTTCGACATGACGCTTTATTGTGGGTTCTTACTGATGGGGTAGTGTAGTATGTAAAACAAAGTTTAAGAAACATCAAATGCTGTGCAAAATGTAACTGCAGTAATGTTCAATCAAGGGTTAAGACCAACACAGACATACCATTGGAAACATTTGCCTTTGCAGCTTTTTTCCTTCTTCATAAATGCACAAGATGGCCGAATTCATCCCTCTCCACGAAGACAGGTTTAACAAGCCCTTGACAGCACTTCCTTTTCAGCTGAAACAAAGAGAAATATATACAGTACATGTTGAGACAGTGTGTTAAAAATGATCCGTGACCAAATTATTTGAGAGGAAGGACTTTAAGGAAAGTTAATAAAACATAAAATTAGGATACATTCATTAAAGCAAATCAGCTATAACCAAATGTGTTCAACATTACCTAATTTGAAGGACTTGTTCAGCCTCCCTGGCAGCTTCTTCAAGATCAGCACTGGGAGCTTTGAGTTCAAGTTCCCTGTTAATAGCAGCTTTCTGACAGATTTGATCAAATTTAGATTTTTAAAAATATTCCATGATGAAGAAGAGAAAGAAAGAGAGCAAAAATATGTGTAAATTAATTACAGTTAAAAAAAACTGAGAGAGAGAGAGACAGAAAGTGAGTTTTTGCGAGAGATGGCCTCTTAAAAGAGCTGTTGGATTAAAGGTTGTTGTGGGAGATGGAGATGGAGGAGTATGTGATCTGAAGTAACTGCAAGACAGAAAAAGAATATTGAATTACAATTACATTACAAAAAGGTATTAAAGGCATGGCCAGTGATGTGGTTATTGTGGTAAAACCATGGCAAGTGTTGTGTTACTGTTTCAACTACAAACACCACAGTAAAACTATGGTTACTGTAGTAAAACCATGGTAAGTGTTGTTACTATTTCAACTACAAACACCATGGTAAAACTATGGTTACTGTGGTAAAACCATGGCAAGTGCTGTGGTTACTGTGCTTTACCTACAAATAGTAGACAGTAAAAACACAGACTGTGGTAAAATCATGGTAAATTACTGTTTTAATTACAAATACCACATTACAACTACAGTAACTGGTAAAAAAAAACATAGTGTTGTGTTACTGTGCTTTAACTACAATAGTACACAATAAAAACACAGTTACTGTGGTAAAAGCATTGTAAGTGTTGTGGTTACCATGGTTCCGGTGGAAGAAGCATGGTATAACGTTACTGTGCTTTTACTACACATGACATGGCGGATCGACAGTTACTGGTAAAACATAGTAAATGTGTGGAATTTTTGCATGATACCTTTCCCAACACAGGCAAATTTCAATTTTTGAATGTCACAATGAAAACTAACTTTATAATGCTGGCGTCCGTTTGAATGAACGTCACACAGCTTGAAATATAAATACCGATTTGAAACACGACATCATTTCATTCATAAACACGGGACTATAGACGGATGGAAACCCTACCTGTACGTGTGATGAAGTCATCAAAAAGATTTATTTTTATAGAAATAAACTACTTTGAATAGCTGGGAGAGTTTGACGTAAACTGGTAACGTTAGCAAGTTGATAAAAAAAAACCCATAATGCATTGAGGCGAAAGTCAAAGTTTATAATGCATTTCTCCATATCTCCAGCTGCCGGAAGGGGCGCACATTTAGGAAACGCTCTTATGTGTCGTATTTGAATGTAGTCACAAACGACCTAAATGCTCGTATGGGTTGGAGGACTTGTTGGGTAAAATATATATTAATTGTATAGGGGCGCTATGATCATCAGGTATGTTCATGATTTTTCAAATGAATTTCTGTTTTCACAAACTACGTACTTCATACAGCACTTATACATAAACAAGAGATATCCACGAATGAGGATGGACGCAGCAATGAGGGGTCGTCTGCAACCCCTGAATTATTATGGTCATGTCATATGGATAAATGTTCAAAATCGATGACAGTTTATCAGAGTAACGGTTCCTGACATTTGTTGACTTTATGTCATTATAGTATTCTCTCGGTTTTCTTGTGCTTCTACAGTTTAACAATTTAGTTGTTAACTTCTAATCTCGTAACTTCACTTCTTTGAATAACAATACTTTCAAAATGAAGCCTATGTGATGTCACACATAAACACACATGACTGACAAAGACAGATACCATTAAATATGAAGTGTCTTTATTATATCTGTCATTTTGTTAAATTTGTGGGGCTTGTTTTGTTTGTTTGTTTTATGGAGAGCTTGGTTTAACAGACTAATAAGAGACTTTTAACCACAGCTATTCCTTTTTATTATACAAATGTGTCATCAAATGCCTAAAAATTTATAAAATTGATCCAAGATCAGGTAAAAATTATATATAGACTGGTTCATGGGTTCACAGAGATTATCATCCAATACTATATTCCTGCAATACCGGTGGCTGCAGTTTCAGGACCACAATTCTAGGACCCTAGTTTTTTGAGACAGCGCCACCTAGTCAATTCTATGAAATGACTCATTTTTATTATTATCTTTCCAGTTTATGTTTAATGTAAGAGCAGTTCGGTGTCAGCAGTCTCCAATTACTATTCAGCAGTGCAAAGAACAGTTAATTGTGCTGCTGGATGTTGTATACTGGTATTTGTTTTCAAATTAATTTAATTTATTAACATACTAATAAACACACAAGTAGACCAATTGTTTTACTGTTTTTTTTATTTTTTTTTTTACCATGTGCTAGTAACACATCATGAAACACAAAAAGTCTTGCACATAGGCTACACAGAAAATGATCTTTTGTTCCAAGAAAACTGAATTCAAATCCATAATATTGTTGTTCATATAAACAAATGATGTTACATATTTCAAGACGGTTACCAACGGGTATGTTTAGGGTTAGGGGTTGGTTAGGACAAAATATCAAATAAATTTATACTATTAAACAACTAAATCATTCCTGAAAAATGAAATAAAATACAGAATTGAATAGTAAGTCCTATAAAATAGTATAAACTGCTAATTCGTGGAAATTAAATAGGGTCCTAGAAATGTGGTCCTGAAACTGAAACTGCAGCCTCCGGTGTTGCACGAATACCCTACTTAACCATGTACTTAACGTACTTAGGCTATGCTAACCATTATTATTATTTTTAAAACAAGTTATGACGTAACAAAGTGTCATTTACTGAAATCACGTGACTTTGACAGTTTGATTCGAACAGAGCCGTTGAAAAATATGTTTTATTGACATTACATATTTAACGGCTCTGGATTCGAATCACTAGTTCGAAATAAGGCTTGTTCGACTTCACACCGCGCTGCACAGTCCGATCGGCGGCAGACTTGAAGCCGTGCATGCCGGTAAGAAATGCTGTCCGACTTGAGACAGCCAAAGCCACTAGATGACAAGCCTGCAACCTTTAGCCAAAAATTGTTAAAGGGATTCTATGCAGTTTTTTTTAGCTTAACTGAACAGCTTCAGAGTTATTGAAATGGTTATATGACTTCTTTCGGGTTGAATGGTGGCCTTCTCGCACCCCCCTGGTGCCTGTGAGCGGAAAAATCTCACTTGCAACTTTGGTGCGGCGGGCCGCCGGCCTCAGCCTCAGGAAGTATCGCGAGATATCAGCTCTCGCGATGTAACATATTCCTTTACGGCACTGCACACATACACGCCCCCATCCAGGAAGGTAGAGAGGGATCGAGTTTGTCACACTATCGTCATGGCTGAGCCGGCATATAAGATGCCGAAAGCATTGTCGGAGGAACAGAGAAAGAGGAAACGGCAGACTGACCGAGCGAGGAGTCAGACACGAGCGTAATTTGCGGGTGTTATATGTCCCCATTGAAACATCTCGCGGCACGGATGTACCCATACAAACAAATAAAACATCTCCAGGTAATTCTAGTAGAGCATTCATTTCGTTCGTTTGTTAAATAAGAGGCGATCTGAAATGTGTTGTTTTTGAAATCAAGTGACCAAAGTGCTTGTTGCCGCTGCGATCAGTGGCGCGGATAGAGTGTTCTGTTGTGACGCGCACAGTCTTCACACAAACGCGCGTCTCAATCCGTTGAGGAGAGACTCTATATTTGTTACGGTGAAATCACAAAACCTAATGCACAAAAAACGTGTCCCTGCTTGAAATACAACCACTAATAAACAATTGGTTTTGATGAGGAAAATAAACTATACTACTAGTACGGATTAGAACCCAGAACCTCTGACACACTTGGCAAAATAAATTTACGACAGTAACGTTAAATACAAGTACTCCACAGCGACTCTAGGGGTCGCTGTTTGACAAAAACGGGATTCCTGCCTGGTGTCCCTTTAATGCTAACGCTGGTACGCAGGGAAGGAGAGCAGAGGCCGTTTTTTATGAATGGATGTCAATGGAGAGGACTGAATAAATCACTTTGGTGAGGAAACACCTTAAGTAATCGACAGCCTTTTCGCTGATCTTCAACATGTTTTACGCTAAACAATATACTTTTGTTGGGGACGATATGTAGATTTTACTATGATAAGAAGATTATTTTATAAGGAAAGGCAGAGAAGGTAATGTTGCGACAGGCAGGACTCATTTATGGCATTACCAGCCTATCATATTATGGTAATATTGAGTGATATTGTATAATGTCTAAAGAAGGTAAAAAAAAAAATACTGATGTTTTCTTTCTTTGGCTTTCAGGTTTTACCAGTTATGATAAAACTTAATAAATAAACGAATAAAGACAACAATTAATAATTTAATTATAAATACTATGTTTTTTTTAAATAAACAAAAATTTTCAACTTTTGTAAGTCTAATGATGAAATAATGATTTTTAATGAATGATGGTGAAAAATACATACAATTGTAATGAATTAAATATGTATTAAATTACAATTAAGTTTTTAGTGTAATCTTAAATGTTGTTTTGCGTCCTTCAGTGACTAGTACTTTGCAGCTAATAGACATCTTCACGCTTTTTTTCCACAGTAAAGCACATTCCAAAACAATGCAGTCCTACTGTAAATTGAGCGTTGGATGAGGATTCAATTAGAACTACAAACACAACTAAAACGTTTTTAAAAACTACAGACATGGAGGATGTGTGAGTCTGGCGGTTATGTAGCCTAGAGAGGTTTAGATAAAAGGGTTTTAGTGATTAATTATCAGTATCTAACCTGACGAAAATGTATGTATTCAATGTTGTCCACATTATATTTCATCTGCAGCAGCATTGTGAACTTTTGTTCAAAAGATTCGTTTAGCCATTAACTTTTAAATGCATTGATATATTCAAATTGCAAAACACATGAGAGAGTCTTGCATAAAAGACCAACGACTGGCAGATCAACGTGCTACTATATTTATCTCCGAAACGGTAGGAAATTAAATTAATTTAATTGGATTTTAATTGTGACAAGATGATTGACAAGGCAGTTTATGGTGACAGGACAAACGTACCTAAACAACAGAGCTGTCCCTTAAATATGAAGTAGTAGTATGTCCCAAAGCTTGCTTACTCTTTTGCTACACACTCAAAAGTATGAAATTTTTCTTCACAAAAAGAGTAAAATTTTAGGGCGCAGTATAAGTAGCCGAATTGGGACGCAGTGCATCTCTGGAGACAGTGTCGGTCGACGCCATGTGACTGTGACGTATGCCATCAAAGTAACGTGAGAGCGATTAGAGAGAAACCGGCTGATTCAGACTGTGTCCGAAGACTGATAAATGCTGCCTTCGGAAGACGCATATTCTTTTAAATTGACAAACATCATATGTGTAATTCAGGGCACAGTTCAGACTGAATAAAAAGATAAGTTGTCTATCGCCATTGACTACCATACATATTTTTTCCAAAATAGAGAGCCTTAGTCCCTCCCCTCCGCTTCCGGCTCATGGGACCTTATTTCGGAAAAAAATATGTATGGTAGTCAATGGCGAGAGACAACTTATCTTTTTATTCCGTCTGAACTGTGCCCTGAATAACACATATGATGTTTGTCAATTTAAAAGATAATTATGAAAGTCAAGAAAGTCACAGTTTGTCATAAAACAGAAGAGTAACATTTAGTTATAAAATCTCTCAATGAACTACATCGCTCGTCTCGCACTATGTACGTCACCAAGATCATTTGTGTGCAGTCTGGTACAAAACACACAGGCATGACAGCGTAACATTGCGATTATAACGTTAGACTATAGAGAAAATGACAGACGTTAGCTTCAGTAAAGTTAGCTTCATTCACTGAGAGAAAAGGTATGACGTCACATGCGCAGTCTGTTTGTAGTCTTTGTAATTACGTATTTTCACAGTCTTATACCTCAACAGTTTTACATCAAACTGCGACTTTCTTGACTTTAAAATGTATCTTTTAAATTAAAGTAGTCAATTGTCTCTCGACATTGACTACCATACAATATTTTTGGTGGTCCACCGGAAGGGGAGGGACTTAGGCTCTCTATTCTGCGAAGCTTCTCAAGAGAGGCTGCACGACATAGACATCATATAGAGACTAGATGCCCTATTGGCCGCTGTGGTGCAAGAAATGCGGCCGCCATCTTAAACCGGTCATACTCCTATTTGCGTTGCATAGCAGCAGTAGATGCCAGAGCACTGTGCAGCATATTCCTGCTCAAATCGGCGGACCATCACTCGGGGATTACTTTTCACAAGTAAGATTTAACATTTAACATTACCGTACTATTGTTTGTATTTTGTGAGTAAAATATTCAATGTGTCCTGTATCGTAGCTACGTGTATGACCTTTGCAGCAAAAAAACCAGCGTGAAAATCAGTTCGGTACTATTTAGTGAGATATGATTAATTAAATGCGCTGACAGCTCATTGCACCTGCCAAACAGATTACACTGAGCGGAGCGGGTGACCGGTTCAAGATGGCGGCCCCACGGCTCGTCCGCGCCAATAGGCAGTAGCGGTCGATAGGGCGTCTATCTACATATGATGTCTCTGCTGCACGAGCTCTGATGACGACACAACTGTTCCACGATTGGCCGAATCCTCCGCGTGACAACGATCACTTTCGTGTTTATTCGAACCTGATTCGAACACCTTCAGTTCCACTATTGTCCACAAATAATTTTTTATAACAGTGAAATCTATTTTCACGTAGTCTCGATGTTATGTTGTATCGTGTTTAACAAAATAAAAATAAAATCACTCTCTGAGACAACTCGGTTCTTCCGAGTCATATTAAAGATTCAAAATGAACCGACCCACCACCCCTACGAAACAAATGATTCAGGATTCGAAGCTTTAAGCGTGTTTCGAAAGCCCTCGCCAGAGTCGCCACTAATGTAAAATACATATTAATTGTATAGGGGCGCTATGATCGTCAGGTATGTTCATGATTTTTCAAATGAATTTCTGTTTTCACAAACTACGTACTTCATAGGCATTTCATTTCTATACTGTCGCTACAAGCGTAAAACTAAGTTAGCGCGCTCGCTTTAGCGTTTGGCCTGGTTTGTTTTTGTCCTCACGTAAACTAGTATTAACAAACAAACAAACCCCTTTAACGCCATTGTATTGCATGCATAATTTGTGGTTTGATTAATTAACGAGTTGCAGGGCAATACTAAAAAAAATAGATGTAACTATTATTTTGATTTAGCTTTTAGCCATTAGCATTAGCTTGTTCTGTTGGCCTTTTGTTTCCCGGTACGTGTGAGATTGCTTTTATTTGATAGCTAGCTTGGTCTCTTCTTACTGTGCGTTCACGATTTTGCCAGTTGGGTAAGCTGGGTGAGGATACTTTAGAACAAGAACATTTACTGCTAAATCATATTCAGAGTTTAGCATCTACAGGATAAACATGCTACCAGACTTTATCCATACCGGAACTTCAGCGAGTTTCCCGCAATTCGCATATTGATAGCGGCTCTCTGACACCCACAACTTATATGCAATATATCGGAAATCGAGAGAGAGAGAGAGAGAGAGAGAGAGTCTGGAATGCATCTTGTGTGACCACTTGGGATCTTGTGGAGTCGCCTTTTTTTTCATCGCACTCAACTAGCTACATCACTTTTGGTGCACGAAGAATACTATTGAATGATAAATGGAAACATTTGTTAATTTAGGTGTAAATGTTTGACAATTGACAATATATCTATTTCATAAAAACTTTACTTTATACTTATTTAGCATTTAAACTAGCCTAATTATGCATTTAAATAAATACAATTCCCAGATTTTACTTTTAACCTGACGCTACTTTGCGCTGCTCTATGTAGATTGTGTTGGTCAGTATGGAAATGATCTGCTGCCTGCCTCTGTGTTCTTGAATTTGCGCATTGTCAATTAACATTGTCAACCGCAAAATGTTCCACTCCCATCAGCACTTTTTTGGGATTGCAATCTCACTCTAGTTTGTCCTGTGTCGTTAATCTGGCTAGCAACTATCACTTGCACTGATAAAGCAAGATATTTTCTTCTTGCTGTGTAAATGCATTTTTATACTTCAATCTCTTAAGCTGTGTCCCAAATGACGCACTATGCATTTATACACTATGTACTCAACCGTGTAGTGTATGAACTTCATACTTTTATTTTGTCTTTCAACATCGGAGTATGATAGGCTCTCCGCTACACAATTAAAGCTAGGACAGTTGAGTGCATGAAGGGTCCAACATTCTACACTTTTTTTTTTGCGGTTAAATAAGTGCATCATCCGGGTACTTAAAGTGCACTTTTTCTTTTTAGAATATTCAGTGTGAACGCACTTACTAGCACTTTTTATACTACAAAATGGCATAGAACAGTGCACAAGTATGCGATTTGGGACACACATTAATCTTCGGCAGAAGAGAGTTGATAGATTGGTGCAGGTATGATGTCACTTTGTAGGCCAACCACCAGTTCGCATCACACTGTTACCTCAGCAAAAACCCAACAGGATTTTGGATTATCGCACACACAAAAAAAAAAATCTCTGTGTTCAACAAAAGTTTATGATAATTGCACGTATTGTCCAGCGATATAATTTTCACAGATTAACACAACTTTTATGAAATTTTATGCCTAAATTCAGTCAGCAGAAGTACAAATCTAAAGGCTATAGGCCTAAACGAACTGCAACAGGGTACCACAAATTCAACATTAACATCACTACTAAGCTTCGGACAACTCTTTCAGTTTATCTTAAAACATTTTCCTAGAATATTTCTGTTAGAATAGTTAGTAAAAGCGGACTGAGTTTACCTGTTCAGCGTGATGACGTTTAATCTCCTTGACACTTGTTACAAACCGCTTTTTTAAAGACACGTAACAGCTTAAAAAAAATCACGAGTGGGCTAATACTGATGTATTTTATGTTGTAGAATAAAACGTGAAAGTATCTTGAACTTGTGTTTATCACACAGACCTTATATCAGCCATAAAACCAAAACCCCATTCAAAAATCCATTGACTTCTGAACCAGAAGTGCTAAATGCTAACTCGCTTCCGCGTTTTGGCCTACAAAGTGATGTCATACCTGCACCACTCTATTGAGTTTCTCTGTTTTAAGGCATGTGATTGGCTGTTCGGTACTGATGTCACAGTTTCATTTGTGTACGTGTCGGCTTTGGTACGACACCAGAATCTAATACCTCAGTACAGATAGAAAATCAAGACCATAGGTGACAAATAACCAGCCTCAAAAGTGAATGATTTGAAAATAATTGTAAGAAATAATTAAGAACACAGCATGACACTCTGCTGTGACATATGTGTTGCTTGTTTTCAAGCTTTAATATATGAACAATATAAATATAAGTGCTCTGTACTCAGTAAAACTGAAGTGATGCAAATTAAAATAGTAGCCTATATGTTATTATGGAAAAGTGCAATCTTCCTTCAAAGAGTAGCACATTAAACATTACATAGATCAAGTGCCAGATCTATTAGTTAGCATTTATACTCCAAGACTTGATGCACAGATCTAGATACAGTAACAGATTTTGTCCCGTCCGTTGGTTATCAGTAGCTACGTTTACATGGACACCTTTTGGTTCAATTGGAATGAAATCAATCCGATTGATGAATCCGAGCAGGGTGTTTACATGAACGATAAATAAAGTAATCGGGTTGATATGCGCGTTATTATGTCACAAGCTTCGAATCGGAATTGACTTTTTGACATTCGCACACTGCACGAATACTGCCGCTGTTCGCGCATAACTATTCTCCTCTATTGGTTCTTTATTTGTTTTACACAGCAGACTTAATATTTATCCATCTCTGGTCATGATTTGGAGACAATGAGCATATGAACCATTTTGCCGTGCTCAGCTGCTTATATTTATCACACAGTAAAACCCCGAGCCCAAAACCAGTCATCTGTGAATGAGAGTCTGAAACAAGCACTGGTGGGACGTTACTTTGCTCCACTTCACAGACGCTGAGTGAAATCAGAATTTTAGAATGACTCATTTAGATGACACTTTATTCAACAGGAAGAACAGCTCGTTCCATGCGTCGTCATTACGCTATTTCAACGTCATTGCACATGCGCAATCCTCTCAGTTTCGGTTTTCAATCTGATCAAGTGTTTACATGTTCTCTCAATCGGATTACAAAAGGAATAAACCACCCCTTTCAATCGGATTGAAATTCCAATCGGTTTGAGCTCAATCAGATCGATTAAGGTGTTTACATGAAGGTTTTTTAGTCCGATTGAGCCGTCAATCCGATTATAAGGGTCCATGTAAAAGCAGCTACTGTCTGTCAGCCATCGCTCTTTCGGATTCAATCCCGCATTTAAATAAGGTTATCAATTCAGAAACTTTGCCATATGCAGTTAGCAGCATGACACAATCATATTTTATACCAAAAGCGAGCAAACAGCTGCCAGTACAATCACTGAAACTCAGCATAGTGGTCAACTTCGGAACAGCAGTGTATCAAGTTCTATTGTATTGTTTTATATATTTTTCCATTACCAGTATAGGCTACCACACATTCCTATACCAACAAAGCCCTACTGGGTTGTTTTGGCTTTGTGAATTCAAAACTAATCCTGCAACCCTGAATTTATTCAACTGTACCATCATGATACAAGCCCCTGGTTAACATAAACTCCATATATCTTAGTCTTGTGACAGTATTTACATCACAGCAAGTCAGAGAGCTTTTCTAACCAGCATGATCACCAGTGATCAGTTTTGAACTAATCTCAAACTCGCCTGTTGCTAATGTCCTGCTGTACTGGTTGAGATTAAGAACTTGTTTTTTTCTGTTTCTGCAGTTGGTGTTTCATCTGTGTGTTTGCAGTGCTGATAAACAAAGGTGAGCATCTGAGCAACACATTAACACTCATTAACACGTCAAAATTGTTACACGTGTAAATGTCAGACTGTGACTTTACAATTACACTTTGTGATTTCAGTGTTTCTGAAGAAAACAGTAGAGGCTGTTATTGGTGGTTCTGTTGTCCTGCCGTGTTATTACACTCAACATGATCTTAAACTTCAAGACATGGATGTGCTTTGGAGACACAATGACAGTGAGACTGTCTATGATTTAATTAAAGGTAAAGTTTCAGTTACACATCAAAACCCTCGGTACCAGAGCAGAGCTGAAACTTTTCCAGAAGAGTATCAGAGTGGAAACTTTTCCCTCAAACTCATCAATCTCACTCACACTGATACTGGAGAGTTCAGCTGCCTCATCATCACACACTCACCTGAAACACGGACTATACAGCTGATCATTAATGGTACGTGCAAATTGTTAATTTATGTTTAAAGTTTTTTAAAAACTGCCTGAATGCTGCTGTATACAAATTATAGACAGATATGTTTTCTTTATCATAGTGCATTAATAGTGTTTTTCTCTGAACTTGTTTTGTTATAGAATCAACAGCAGAAAAAGGAAAAAAATCCACTGAACATGGAAACCAAATCACCGGACCAGACAAATCACCGGACCAGATGCAGAAATGGATAGTTTTTAGCATACTACTATCTGTATTATTTTTTGTCGCGATTATAATAGCCGTTTTGGCTATTAAATGTCGCTGGATAAAAAAAAGTCCTCAAGCCTGTTTTCAAGAAGTACCAGTGGCTGAGTGAAAGTTAAAAGGTTTTAACAGATTCACTTTCTCTCATTTTCTTATTTTAAGTTAAATGTTACTAAAGCTGAACTTGTACAGCTTTCATTGTTTCTTTCTGGTGCAAAATATTGTTAAAATCCCGCTAAAGTGCCTTGAAATTCACAGCGTTATTCAATGGTCTTCATTTATCAATCTAACTTAGAAACAAATGAGATCCGAGCACAAAAATCATCATGACAGGGTCCACGTGTGATTCATGAAACATTCGAATGCTGCCAATCTCATCTTATGAATGATCGTACGTTGATAAATTGGATGGCTGAAAACAATCGTCATTTAAATATCACACCCCAAAAAAAATTTTTTAGAAACCTTCTGGAAAGTGTCTGGTATTTTCCTTTTCATTTGCCTTTCAAATTTTGTTTATTAAAAAACCAACAGATGAAGCAGGGGAAAAGTGAAACCTTTCCTCTAGAGTTTACGACATGGACAAACTTAACCAGGCCGAGAAGAGGAAGTAATCTCATGAAAGAGAAATTGATCTTACTCCAAAAACATGCGTTAACCTCGCAATTGCAAACAATGACATTCATTTATATGTAGGCTATATTAAATACCGGTAAATAAAATAAATAAATAAACTATAAATTAAAACACAAATTATAGTGCCATTCATTTTAAGCAACATACAAACTCGGGCTCATCTCTCTAGGCTCACCTCTCCCATCCGGCATGAATCCAAATATGTTTCCATATTTGCCATGTAACATTTGGTTGCTACACATTATTATTATTATTATTATATATATTATGTAAACAAGGCTTTGTACTTCACTCATGTTCAAATATTCATGTTAACGACATCCTTCACATGCGCAAAAATGTGTTTGGTTGGGCGCTGAGAATGCTGATTTTGCAGCGGACCATTTAAATTAAGCAGTGTAACTTATGTTTCGTACAGTTTTTTTTTTTCTGTTAATCTCAATTTATGCATAATATATTCTGTGTAGCCCTATTTATTTCTTTTATATAGTTGATTTTATTTTGTTTTTCCGTGATCACAGTTTTATAATAAATATTAAGTCGGTTTACAATACTGATGCACTAAAATGATATTAATATTAATTAATGCTTAACTAATGAACAGATAATCATGAGTTATAGTAATTGCATGTATGACTCATGAAGAACTAAACCGTCCATCCGCAACTAATAAAGAGTCTGATTAACAGATTAAGGGTAACACTTTACAATAAGGTCTCAAGTTAAAATTAATGTATTAACTAAGACAATTTGTAACAATACATTTGTTACAGTATTTATTAATCTTTGTTAATGTCAGTAATGTCAAGTCGTTCATGTTAGTTCACACTGCATTAACTAATATTAATAAATCCAACTTTTTATTTTTATAATGTATTAGTAAATGTTGAGATTCACATTAGGAAATGCTGTAGAATTATTGTTTATTCTTAGTTTGTGTTAACTAATGAAACCTTGTTGTAAAGTATTACCAGATAAAGTAATATATTAATTGCTATTAATTAAATGTCATCATGTATTGATTCCTTAACAACATACAGTATTATCTAGTAGTATAAATGAATGCGTTTATTACCACAGTGTGACAAAGCCATGTATGTTAAATTTGAAGTGTCTGCTTAATCATTAGCTAATGATTTGCAAATATAGCCTTTTATAATGTTATGACTTTACTTGTTTACTAGTTATGTCATTATGGGTTTTGACATCCCCACTAAAGTTTGGGGTCGCACAGTGAATGTAATTTAAAAATGTGTTTAAAAGATGGATAATTTGAAATGTACACAAATATTAGATCAGAATCTGAACTACTGACAGCTGTTACATCGTGTCTAAACTGGACTTGACCGTTATTGCATCGCTCTGCAACAGCTGTCTACACTGACCGTGACAGACCATTGCTAATCCATTTGTCCTTTGTATCAGAAGTTGCACAAAAGCTTGGAGTATGACATAAATAGAAGACGGTATAAGTTTACTGTTGGGGATTTGTTGTCGCATCGCGCCACATACAGAGTAGACATTATCACTGATTATAATGTGTTCTATTGCCGTTTGTTGTGTCGCGTTTCGCTGCTCGTGTCCAGTGTTCACAGTGTTACGAAAAAGCAGTGTTCGGCCGTATGTTCTCAGTGTCTCACTTTTGGCTTAACATTTAAATCCATAGCTTAGTGTGGATGTCAAAACCAAAAGGACATAATACTTCATGAGTTAATATGTGCCTTAACAAGTAAAGTCATAACATGATGTCTTTGCAAATCATTAGCTATTGATTCATCAATGCAGACAACTCGAAGTTGAAATACATGGCTTTGACACATTTTGGTAATAAACAAGTTCATTTACACTACTAGATAATACTATATGTTGTTAAGGAGTTACTGTGACACATTTAAAGGACAGGTTCGGTATTTTACACTTAAAGCCCTGCTTTAAGCGATTTTTGTGTGAGCATATCAGTGAACACCCCAGACCACTCGGTGAGTTTCACGTCTTTGTAAACTAAAGTTTAATGCGTTTTATGAATGATTGTTCAAGTGCACCTATGAAACCATTGTGTAGGTGGGGGGGGGGGGGAAACCGAAAATTCTCGGGACAGCAGCATGTGTCCAAATTTCAATCTTAACCGTTCTATTTCATCAGAAACCATCTTAAAACAGGGCTTTAAGTGTAAAATACCGAACTTGTCCTTTAAATTAATATCAATTAATTTATTACATTACATTTATTATCTATTTCCAAAATCAGATAGACTCCTTATTAGTTGCTGAAGTGGTAATCATTAATAAATAGTTTAGTTCTTCATGAGTCATACATTAAAGGAGTAGTTCACCTTAAAATGAAAATTAGCCCATGATTTACTCGCCCTCAAGCCATCCTAGGTGTATATGACTTTCTTCTTCCAGACAAATACAATCAGAGTTATATATATATATATATATATATAAAAAAACTGACGTGGAGCACTTTTATGATGGATGGATGCACTTTTATGAGCTTCAAACTGATGGTTTCAATCCACTGCCATTATAAAGCTCGGAAACGTCAAGGTGTATTAATATAACTGTGATTGTATATGCCTGAAAGATGAAAGTCATATACACCTAGGATGGCTTGAGGGTGAGTAAATCATGGGCTAATTTTCATTTTAAAGTGAACTACTCCTTTAACTCATAATAATGTGTGCAATAGTTAAGCAATAATGTTTATTAGTGCACCCTTATTGTGAAGTGTTACAATTACGTTTAATAAATTCCCCCTTTAGATGTATCATAGAAATGTTTGTACTAGAAAAATAGTGATAATTTACAGTAATACAGTTTGAAAAACATGTAATAAATGCTGGTTTCAGGCACCGGTGTTATCTCTCTTAGCATATAAGCCGCTCTGTGCTGTCGTGTCTCAGACTGTGTGCGCTGCGGAGGCTCGCGTGACTGACGCAAACCCAGACTTCGTTCACCCCATGGAAAGCATGTTTACACTCTCCCTTTTAGAGTGCACCATGTGCCATATAACAACGTGTGAACAAGTGAATTTCAGCCACAGCTTTAGCGTCTTTCTATAATGCGGGGGGCGGGACTCTAGATCCTAGAGAGCATTTGATTGGACAGAAAATCTGATGAGAAGGTGAAGTGCAGAGTGATATCCAAATTAATGATCCATATTGGCCGAAGTGAGACCCTGTATGCTTTGAATATTTATATCTTTAAAATGTGTTTTTTTGTGTTTTGGAGCACTATTTTATATATTACCTTAAGTACTAACATATACTTTAGGCCTGTTAGTGGCCTCTGAGCAGAGCATATTTTGTTGGTGCCTTAATAGTTCTGTACCACAAGTGTTCTTTCTTCATGTTGTGTTTGCTAGAATAAATAAAGCTGAAAAAAGGAAGCCTCTTTGTGTGGACAAGGTTATTGAAGCCATTAATCTTCTTAATCTCAACACTTAGATTGTTTTCTAATCAATTATATCTTTTTCTTTTGTAGACTTTCGTAGAAAGTATCAAAGCATCTCTTACCATTTACATTTAGCTGACACTTTTATCCAAAGCGACTTACAATTGCTATATTTCAGAGGTCACACGCCTCTGGAGCAACTAGGGGTTAAGTGTCTTGCTCAGGGATTCGAACCCGGGTCTCTCACACCAAAGGCATGTGTCTTATCCACTGCGCCATCACCACCCCATCTTACCTTACTCAAGGCCTTATAACGCTACTCGTCTTGATGATAATAATAATAACAAGCAGCCATTACGGGGCCAAGAGCAAAAGAAGACAAGACATGCCAACATGGCTGGGAGTTTCAGACCAACTGCAGCAAGGAGCAGTTAACGTACTTAGGCTATGCTAACCTTTTTTTTTTTTTTTTTAACATTAAACAGTTATGATGTAACAAAGTGTCATTTACTGAAATCACGTGACTTTGACAGTTTGATTCGAACAGAGCCGTTGAAAAATATGTTTTATTGACATTACATATTTAACGGCTCTGGATTCGAATCACTAGTTCGAAATAAGGCTTGTTCGACTTCACACCGCGCTGCACAGTCCGATCAGCGGCAGACTTGAAGCCGTGCATGCCGGTAAGAAATGCTGTCCGACTTGAGACAGCCAAAGCCACTAGATGATAAGCCTGCAACCTTTAGCCAAAAATTGTTAATGCTAAAGGCCTGTTCACACCGGGACGAATTTCGCGCGCGACATTCGCCGACGTTTAACGCCTCGTGATTAAACAAAGGGTGCCAATGTGAGTGTGCACACCGACGCGAAAAACGCCACGCGTAAAAGCGTCATTTTTTAAAAAACGCCTCGGGTTCGTTTTTTTGGTTTGACGCGCCGCGTCAAAAACTATCCGACCAATGAGATTGGCGCTTTTGCTCACATGTCTGGAGCTTCTGAAGTTATAGTAAAACGCAACTTGGGGGCGCTCAAACACAAAACGGCCTTGCCGAGCACACATAAATAACAGTGAAGAAGATATACGCCAAGTAGCGTCTACACACTGCCGGGAAAAAGACGAGGAAGATGCAAGCCAAGATAAATGTAGAGCTGCTGGTCTAGTTGGTGTCGGAACATAAGGAACTGTATGACAAACGCGACAGTGACTACAAAAATATTGATAAAAGAGAACTGTTATGGAGTGGTATTGCAGAGCAAATGGGGCTTGATGGTGAGTTTCATTTCACTTAATTATCTTTCATGTACATAGGCTTTCATGTCTTTCATGTACATAAGCGCCATCTAATGTCAGGGAATGAATTTGCGTGTCCACTCGGCTTATCGTCAGCGAAAATCGCTTGGGTGTGAACACAAAAAACGCATTGAAAAACGCTGACGAATAACGCGCGCTGATATTAGTCCCGGTGTGAACAGGCCTTAACGCTGGTACGCAGGGAAGGAGAGCAGAGGCCGTTTTTTATGAATGGATGTCAATGGAGAGGACTGAATAAATCACTTTGGTGAGGAAACACCTTAAGTAATCGACAGCCTTTTCGCTGATCTTCAACATGTTTTACGTTAAACAATGCACTTTTGTTGGGGACGATATGTAGATTTTACTATGATAAGAAGATTATTTTATAAGGAAAGACAGAGAAGGTAATGTTGCGACAGGCAGGACTCATTTATGGCATTACCAGCCTATCATATTATGGTAATATTGAGTGATATTGTATAATGTCTAAAGAAGGTAAAAAAAAAAAAAAAATACTGATGTTTTCTTTCTTTGGCTTTCAGGTTTTACCAGTTATGATAAAACTTAATAAATAAACGAACAAAGATAACAATTAATAATTTAATTATAAATACTATGTTTTTTTTAAATAAACTAAAATTGTCAACTGGTGAAAAAGTCTAATGATGAAATAATGATTTTAAATGAATGATGGTGAAAAATACATACAATTGTAATGAATTAAATATGTATTCAATTACAATTAAGTTTTTAGTGTAATCTTAAATGTTGTTTTGCGTCCTTCAGTGACTAGTACTTTGCAGCTAATAGACATCTTCACGCTTTTTTTCCACAGTAAAGCACATTCCAAAACAATGCAGTCCTACTGTAAATTGAGCGTTGGATGAGGATTCAATTAGAACTACAAACACAACTAAAATGTTTTTAAAAACTACAGACATGGAGGATGTGTGAGTCCGGCGGTTATGTAGCCTAGACAGACATGGGCAGTATTTCAATTAAATGTATTTTAAATACGTATTTAATTACTTTAGTGTATTTTGTAATTTGTATTTTGCAGGTGTGGAAAAAATAAAATGTAGTTTGTAACAAAATATTATGAGGGAGTGTATTTAGAGTATTTCAAATACTTAAATACTTAAGAAAAATCACCATAGTGAATGATTTTGCCATATTTTCGGTCTGATGTTGGCAATGGCAATGTCCAGGTTAGATGCACGAAAATCACTGGGCTCCCTCCAAGAAGTGAATGAGTTTTGAACTCTTAAAAACGGCATTAAAGTAAAGTGTTTTGTGAAAAATATACAGTCTACACACACACATATTGCACACTGAACGGCATTATAAAGAAAATAATTGTGCCTTATGAGATCAATGCACTGTGTTGTCATTCATAAAATTAAAAGGAGATCATAGGCCCTACCTATTATGAAACAGCGTGTCTGTCGTAACTCCACTGAAATCTCCATGCTAAGCAAGCGTTCACAATATAACATCTATCCGCAGTTTTTACACGTTTTTAAACGCATTACATATGAGAAATATTGATATTGATTTTGTATAAAATAATCATCAATCCTACTGTTTTTCAGTAATTGCGCACGCAGCGCGATTCTACTATGGAAAAGGCATGCGCGGTCAGGGCAGTTAGAGTCTCGTGTGTAAAACAAACCCACACATATTATGATTAATATGATTAATCATATTTATTATGATTAAAATGGAATTTAGATTTTGTGACGAAAATTCTCGGTCTGTTATTTTTACACAAAAATCGCTGCAAAAGATGCTTTCCAACAGGTTTTATCGTAGTTTTTGTCCAACTCCATTGACTTGTATTGTACTTGTATTCTCGGTACAGCAGTATGTGTCCAAATTTCAATCTTAACCATTCTATTTCATCAGAAACGATCTTAAAACAGGGCTTTAAATGTAAAATACCGAACTTGTCCTTAAGGCACGAGTAGAGTAACGGTGATAATATGGCTACATAGCCTACATCAAACATGTTTTGCTATTAAATGCAGTCTACCACACCATTGATGTGAACTTAGCTATACATGCCATTTACGTCAGAGGGAGCTATTTCAGGCCCTGTAGAGATTTAGTGAAATGCCCATACTTTTTTATTTTGCTCCTTCACCATTTTGAATTTACACATTTCTCATATTTGTGTTATTGCTACTATTTGTGTTATTGACCTTTCAGTAATAAAAAAAAAGACTTAAGATTATTGTGGGCGTATTTTTGTATTTTCAAAATACTAATTACTTGTATTTTATTTAAATACATTTTTCACATCAGTATTTTGTATTTTATTTTGTTACATTTCATGAGCCAGTATTTGTATTTTGTAACAAAATAGTTTTTGATGTATTTGTGCCCACCTCTGAGCCTAGAGAGGTTTAGATAAAAGGGATTTAGTGATTGATTATCAGTATCTAACCTGACGAAAATGTATGTATTCAATGTTGTCCACATTATATTTCATCTGCAGCAGCATTGTGAACTTTTGTTCAAAAGATACGTTTAGCCATTAACTTTTAAATGCATTGATATATTCAAATTGCAAAACACATGAGAGAGTCTTGCATAAAAGACCAACGACTGGCAGATCAACGTGCTACTATATTTATCTCCGAAACGGTAGGAAATTAAATTAATTTTAATTGGATTTTAATTGTGACAAGATGATTGACAAGGCAGTTTATGGTGACAGGGCAAACGTACCTAAACAACAGAGCTGTCCCTTAAATATGAAGTAGTAGTATGTCCCAAAGCTTGCTTACTCTTTTGCTACACACTTAAAAGTATGAAATTTTTCTTCACAAAAAGAGTAAAATTTTAGGGCGCAGTATAAGTAGCCGAATTGGGACGCAGTGCATCTCTGGAGACATCGTCGGTCGACGCCATGTGACTGTGACGTATGCCATCAAAGTAACGTGAGAGCGATTAGAGAGAAACCGGCTGATTCAGACTGTGTCTGAAAACTGATAAATGCTGCCTTCGGAAGACGCATATTCTTTTAAATTGACAAACATCATATGTGTAATTCAGGGCACAGTTCAGACTGAATAAAAAGATAAGTTGTCTATCGCCATTGACTACCATACATATTTTTTCCAAAATAGAGAGCCTTAGTCCCTCCCCTCCGCTTCCGGCTCATGGGACCTTATTTCGGAAAAAAATATGTATGGTAGTCAATGGCGAGAGACAACTTATCTTTTTATTCCATCTGAACTGTGCCCTGAATAACACATATGATGTTTGTCAATTTAAAAGATAATTATGAAAGTCAAGAAAGTCACAGTTTGTCATAAAACAGAAGAGTAACATTTAGTTATAAAATCTCTCAATGAACTACATCGCTCGTCTCGCACTATGTACGTCACCAAGATCATGTGTGTGCAGTCTGGTACAAAACACACAGGCATGACAGCGTAACATTGCGATTATAACGTTAGACTATAGAGAAAATGACAGACGTTAGCTTCAGTAAAGTTAGCTTCATTCACTGAGAGAAAAGGTATGACGTCACATGCGCAGTCTGTTTGTAGTCTTTGTAATTACGTATTTTCACAGTCTTATACCTCAACAGTTTTACATCAAACTGCGACTTTCTTGACTTTAAAATGTATCTTTTAAATTAAAGTAGTCAATTGTCTCTCGACATTGACTACCATACAATATTTTTGGTGGTCCACCGGAAGGGGAGGGACTTAGGCTCTCTATTCTGCGAAGCTTCTCAAGAGAGGCTGCACGACATAGACATCATATAGAGACTAGATGCCCTATTGGCCGCTGTTGTGCAAGAAATGCGGCCGCCATCTTAAACCGGTCATACTCCTATTTGCGTTGCATAGCAGCAGTAGATGCCAGAGCACTGTGCAGCATATTCCTGCTCAAATCGGCGGACCATCACTCGGGGATTACTTTTCACAAGTAAGATTTAACATTTAAAGGGTTAGTTCACCCAAAAATGAAAATTAAGTCATTAATTACTCACCCCCATGCTGTACCAACCTCGTAAGACCTTCGTTCATCTTCGGAACACAAATGAAGATATTTTTGATTAAATCTGAGAGGTGGATCACTCCTCCATAGGCTTCCTAAGGGAATGAAACTTGACGGCCCAGAAAGTCATTAAAGAAAATATTTAAATATTCCATGTGCCTACAGTGGAGAGGCCTGAGACGAGAGTTCAAGAGATTTCCACGACGCATGCGCGAGAACTGAACAAGAAGTATTAGAAAAAGAACGTCCTCTTCTCAGTTCTCGCGCATGCGTCGTGGAAATCTCTTCAACTCTCGTCTCAGGCCCACAAGGAAGAAAAAGAATAGTTCGAATAAAGTCGTTATTTATGTTTTTTTTTTTCGGGAAAAAAGTAGTCTCGTCGCTTGATAAACTTATAGTTGAGCCACTGTAGGCACATGGAATATTTAAACATTTCCTTTAATGACTTTCTGGGCCGTCAAGTTTCATTCCCTTAGGAAGCCTATGGAGGAGTGATCCACCTCTCAGATTTAATCAAAAATATCTTCATTTGTGTTCCGAAGATGAACGAAGGTCTTACGAGGTTGGTACAGCATGGGGGTGAGTAATTAATGACTTAATTTTCATTTTTGGGTGAACTAACCCTTTAACATTACCGTACTATTGTTTGTATTTTGTGAGTAAAATATTCAATGTGTCCTGTATCGTAGCTACGTGTATGACCTTTGCAGCAAAAAAACCCGCGTGAAAATCAGTTCGGTACTATTTAGTGAGATATGATTAATTAAATGCGCTGACAGCTCATTGCACCTGCCAAACAGATTACACTGAGCGGAGCGGGTGACCGGTTCAAGATGGCGGCCCCACGGCTCGTCCGCGCCAATAGGCAGTAGCGGTCGATAGGGCGTCTATCTACATATGATGTCTCTGCTGCACGAGCTCTGATGACGACACAACTGTTCCACGATTGGCCGAATCCTCCGCGTGACAACCATCACTTTCGTGTTTATTCGAACCTGATTCGAACACCTTCAGTTCCACTATTGTCCACAAATAATTTTTTATAACAGTGAAATCTATTTTCACGTTGTCTCGATGTTATGTTGTATCGTGTTTAACAAAATAAAAATAAAATCACTCTCTGAGACAACTCGGTTCTTCCGAGTCATATTAAAGATTCAAAATGAACCGACCCACCACCCCTACGAAACAAATGATTCAGGATTCGAAGCTTTAAGCGTGTTTCGAAAGCCCTCGCCAGAGTCGCCACTAATGTAAAATACATATTAATTGTATAGGGGCGCTATGATCATCAGGTATGTTCATGATTTTTCAAATGAATTTCTGTTTTCACAAACTACGTACTTCATAGGCATTTCATTTCTATACTGTCGCTACAAGCGTAAAACTAAGTTAGCGCGCTCGCTTTAGCGTTTGGCCTGGTTTGTTTTTGTCCTCACTTAAACTGGTATTAACAAACAAACAAACCCCTTTAACGCCATTGTATTGCATGCATAATTTGTGGTTTGATTAATTAACGAGTTGCAGGGCAATACTAAAAAAAATAGATGTAACTATTATTTTGATTTAGCTTTTAGCCATTAGCATTAGCTTGTTCTGTTGGCCTTTTGTTTCTCGGTACGTGTGAGATTGCTTTTATTTGATAGCTAGCTATCTCTTCTTACTGTGCGTTCACGATTTTGCCAGTTGGGTAAGCTGGGTGAGGATACTTTAGAACAAGAACATTTACTGCTAAATCATATTCAGAGTTTAGCATCTACAGGATAAACATGCTACCAGACTTTATCCATACCGGAACTTCAGGGAGTTTCCCGCAATTCGCATATTGATAGCGGCTCTCTGACACCCACAACTTATATGCAATATATCGGATTCGGAAATCGAGAGAGAGAGAGAGAGTCTGGAATGCATCTTGTGTGACCACTTGGGATTTTGTGGAGTCGCCTTTTTTTTAGGTTTAAATGTTTGACCATTGACAATATATCTATTTCATAAAAACTTCACTTTATGCTTGTTTAGCATTTTAACTAATTACGCATTTAAATAAATTTCCCAGATGATTCTTTTAACCTGACGCTACTTTGCGCTGCTCTATGTAGATTGTGTTGGTCAGTATGGAAATGATCTGCTGCCTGCCTCTGTGTTCTTGAATTTGCGCATTGTCAATTAACATTGTCAACCGCAAAATGTTCCACTCCCATCAGCACTTTTTTGGGATTGCAATCTCACTCTAGTTTGTCCTGTGTCGTTAATCTGGCTAGCAACTATCACTTGCACTAATAAAGCAAGATATTTTCTTCTTGCTGTGTAAATGCATTTTTATACTTCAATCTCTTAAGCTGTGTCCCAAATGACGCACTATTCATTTATACACTATGTACTCAACCGTGTAGTGTATGAACTTCATACTTTTATTATGTCTTTCAACATCGGAGTATGATAGGCTCTCCGCTACACAATTAAAGCTAGGACAGTTGAGTGCATGAAGGGTCCAACATTCTACACTTTTTTTTTTGCGGTTAAATAAGTGCATCATCCGGGTACTTAAAGTGCACTTTTTCTTTTTAGAATTTTCAGTGTGAACGCACTTACTAGCACTTTTTATACTACAAAATGGCATAGAACAGTGCACAAGTATGCGATTTGGGACACACATTTAATCTTTGCCAGAAGAGAGTTGATAGATTGGTGCAGGTATGATGTCACTTTGTAGGCCAACCACCAGTTCGCATCACACTGTTACCTCAGCAAAAACCCAACAGGATTTTGGATTATCGCACACACAAAAAAATGTCTGTGATCAACAAAAGTTTATGATACTTGCACGTTTTGTCCATCGATATAATTTTCACAGATTAACACAATTTAGTCAGCAGAAGTACAAATCTAAAGGCTATAGGCCTAAACGAACTGCAACAGGGTCCCACGAATTCAACATCACCACTAAGCTTCGGACAACTTTCAGTTTATCTTAAAACATTTTCCTAGAATGTTTCTGTTAGAATAGTTAGTAAAAGCGGACTGAGTTTACCTGTTCAGCGTGATGACGTTTAATCTCCTTGACACTTGTTACAAACCGCTTTAAAGACACGTAACAGCTTAAAAAAAATCACGAGTGGGCTAATACTGATGTATTTTATGTCGTAGAATAAAACGTGAAAGTATCTTGAACTTGTGTTTATCACACAGACCTTATATCAGCCATAAAACCAAACCCCATTCAAAAATCCATTGACTTCTGAACCAGAAGTGCTAAATGCTAACTCGCTTCCGCGTTTTGGCCTACAAAGTGATGTCATACCTGCACCACTCTATTGAGTTTCTCTGTTTTAAGGCATGTGATTGGCTGTTCGGTACTGATGTCACAGTTTCACGTGTGCACGTGTCAGCTTTGGTACGACACCAGAATCTAATACCTCAGTACAGATAGAAAATCAAGACCATAGGTGACAAATAACCAGCCTCAAAAGTGAATGATTTGAAAATAATTGTAAGAAATAATTAAGAACACAGCATGACACTCTGCTGTGACATATGTGTTGCTTGTTTTCAAGCTTTAATATATGAACAATATAAATAGCACTTATCACTGCTCTGTACTCAGTAAAACTAAAGCGATGAAATTAAAATAATGTTATTATGGAAGTGCAATCTTCCTTCAAAGAGTAGCACATTGAACATTACATAGATCAAGTGCCAGATCTATTAGTTAGCATTTATACTCCAAGACTTGATGCACAGATCTATATTGAGATACAGTAACAGATTTTGTCCCATCCGTTGCTATGTTTATCAGTGTCTGTCAGCCATCGCTCTTTTGGTTTCAAACCTGTATTTAAACAAGGTTGTCAATTCAGAAACTTTGCAATGTTCAGTTAGCTGCATGACACATGCATTTTTATACCAAAAGCGAGCAAACAGCTGCCAGTACAATCACCGAAACTCAACATCGTCTCCTTACTGATTGCGAAAACTCCCATTATAATCTGTGACTCCTGACAACACCGCACAATGAATTTCTTATTTATATTGTGATGTTTTTTTTATAATGATACGATTCGTGAATGTGCTGAACTCTATGAGCTTGCGCTAAACAAAAATACAATGTTTTCAGTGGTGATGAACGGCTTCTGACTTACTTAAACACCTCTGATAATATGCTTAACACGTACCGATATGTCTGTGATTGGCTGCAATGCTCTATGCTGCAATCTCTGCTCTTCACAGAGCGCTTGCACAAATACACACGGAAGCATTAACATTATATTGATATTCTCAAATTTTATATCGTCAACAAAATTATCGTGTTGAGTGAGATTTATTAGTTTGATCAATCTTGTTCCTCTGTTGTCACATTTGCTGGTGTCATGAGGGCAAACTGGGTCCTCCTTCGAAATCGATTAACTGTTAGTTAATGATTATACTAAGTACATAAAATATTAATTTAAACTAGATTAAAATGTTTGTAGACAAAGTTTAAGTTGGCATGGAAAAGCCTTGCCACAAAGTTTGAAGAAGTTTTAAAAGCTTGAAGTTTGAAGGTTTTTAGTTTTAATTAGGTTAAGTTTTAGTTTAGTAGTTTTAAAAGTTTGAATGCATTCAGTTTGAAAATAGTTTTAGTTTTAAAAGTTTGAAGGATTTCAGTTTAGAAATATTAGATAGAATGGAAAATTAGTCTTGATGAATTAGAAATAGTACATATAGTACGTAGAATGCCAGCTAATGGAGACTAATTGGCCTCTCCAACTGTCAAAATTTAAATTTAGTTTGGAGTTAGAATGAAAGAAAGTTTTAAAAGCTTGAAGTTTAAAGTAGTTTATAGATAGATAGATAGATAAGTTAGAAAGAAAGAAAGAGAGGGAGAGAGAAAGAAAGAAGGAAAGATTAGTTAGAAAGAATGGTTAGTAAAAAAAAGATAGATTAGTCAGATGATAGATAGATCAGTTTGAGTAGTTTTAAAAGTTTGTAGAAGTTTGAAGGTTTTCAGTTTAGAAATATTTGATAGAATGGAAGCTTAAATGAGTCTCAATGGGTTAGAAATAGTACATAGAATAGGCTAGTTGCACGTGGCCACCATGTTGGATTTCCGATCAGTGAGTGTGCGGTTAGACACTTCCGGTTTCGCTTTACGCCGGTGCAGGGAGCCGGAGAAAACCAAAAATGATCTCTTATAGTTGTTTATAGAATCAATTATATCACTTAAAATACTACTAATACATATATATTACTATCACACGAGCAAATGGCAATTAAATGCACGGATGCAGTCAGATTAATGAATGAAATACAACTGTTCACGAACAGAAGATTGTCTTGGACTCATGCTGCACGCAATGAGAATTAAGTGTCTAACCGCACACTCGCTGACTGGAAATCCAACATGGTGGCCACGTGCAACTAGGCTATGGCAGCTAAATGGAGTCTAATGAGCCTCTCCAACTGGCAAAATTTGAATTTAAACAGTGAAGTTTGAATAGTCTTGTCTCAATCTGAACATTCCGCAATTAAAATCTATGGGATTTTTCAGAGTTTTTATCAGCAATTTGAGGAAAACCGTAAGTCTGATCAGTCTGAAAAGATAAGGCAACTCAAGTCAGAACAGTTTGAAGGTCTAGTCTGAGTTTGGTGGTTGTAGCTTGAACAGTTTAGGAGTAGCGTTGTAAAATTTAGTCTAAAGCCTGGTTCACACGGGACGATTTTAAAATTGTCGGCCGATTTTCCAAACCTGAGAGACCCCACACACGGCGATAAAAAATCACGGGTCTAACAGTTTTGATCGTACAGTGTGTGGTGCACAGCCACACGGCAAAATCAACACATCACACACGAACCGATTTGACTCCCGAGCATTCCCAGGTCAGACGGAAAATCTCGCAAAATCCCTCGAGATCAAACGTGACTTCAGAGTAAACAATCATGGCGGACGAAGAGGATGCAGTGGCGATAGTTTGTAGTTTGTTTTTAACTGAATCTCCGACGTCCACCGGACTTTCTGGTGCGCCATGCCGCCGGCTGTTTTGATTTTGTTTCCCGGTGCTTCCTCTGCGCCTCGTCCCCTCGCTTTCTGATTGGCTACACGCCACAGTCCACAGGCTGCGTGCTCGTTTGTCCCCGGGGGACACCACACATGAGGAGAAATCGGGCCAAAATAATCCAACATGTTGGATATCCCCGATTCGAGATCGGAGCGGTCCCGACGTCCTTCCGAGCAGACGAGAGCACTCTTAACACACCACACACGGCAGGAATATCTGATCAGATTATTTTACGATAATCGGAGCATCCTTAAGATTGTCGGAAGGGGTAAATCGGGGCTAAAATCGACCTAATTATCCTGCCGTGTGAACCAGGCTTTAGAATAATAATAGTCTTAAGTACAATATCAGTAAGTTGGCTTTTCCAAGCCAACTTGGGTTACTATACAGTGAATAATAAAACAAATTGAACGTTTCTTTCACTTGATGAACATAAATAGTAGGGCTGGGTAAAAAAAATATTGATTTCTCGATTTTAATCGATTCTCATTTTTACGAACCGATATCGATTCTTAAATCCCAAGAATCGATTAGTCATCCTGTTTTCAGTTGATGAATGAATGGAACATTATAGCGCGCATCCCATCCAATAAACGCAATAATCTTTGTGCTTTGTTACTATTGATATGAAACAGTCTCAGATTTCAAATTACGTCCATTCTCTTACGAAATTCAAAAACATAACCATTTTGGCGCTGTGGCGTGAGATCGCTCTGGCGCGCGCAGCTCAGCTCAAGAGAAACAGCAGCGCCGAGCACACATGATCTTCTCTTCCGCCTTAATATTACCAGTTACCGCGTGAAATAAACATGAATGAGCATCTGAAAGTGTGTTAAAAGATAGAGTATAACTTATCGAAATCCTTATTGTCACATGGAATCGCTCAATCAGTGTTTCAACCGTGGAAAGACGTCAGTGAAACAGCTTGTAAACAGTCATGTAACGTCACATTTACCTCAGAAAAACCATATCCAGTGACCATGAACTCGTTAGTCAGCTAGAAAAATTAACTCTAGAGAGGAGCATTTTGCTAAATATATGCACCATATTATTACATATGCATTTTATGTTATTTTATAATTATTTTATGTTCTTCAATATTTAATGCATGTTTGAATAAATCTGGCAAGTTTTTTATGACAGCCACCATTTAAATATTTATATTTCATATAACTTTATTATTAGAAAAAGGCTAATGAAACAATTTTAATGATACATAGTGATCGACCGATATTGATTTTTTATAACCGATACGGATACAGATTATTTGCATGTTTATGTGCCCGATAACTGATATGCAGAACCGATATTTATTTACTGTTATACTTCTGTTTTTGACACAATTATTACAACACAAATGAACTGAACAAACCATTTTATTTATAACAATCACTCCCTCCTTGCATACAAAAAAAACCCCTTTATATTTATACACAAATAAATAGAGGGGTCTGTAGAGTAAGTCCTTTGATTTTTCCTCCTTTCAGTCATCTTAAAAAAATAAACAAAAGTGTTGAAAGTTAACACTCTTTCATGTTAAATTAAATCTTCAAATCACAATAAAAACATTTATATTATTACATTATATAATTTATATCTAAATTATACATATCATTTATAAGCATCAGCAGCAACAATGTTAACAATAGGCAAGTAAATGTTAAAAGTCTAATGTTTTCATATGGAGAAAATAATTGACAGGGGACAGAGTCATATCACCTTTGCAGAAATGTAATTAATTTTAAACGGTTTTAGAAGGTTTATGTGCCGTTTAATAGGTTTAAACTAAGAGTGAGGATTAATTCACTGAATAATATTAGCTGGAATATAACATTGTCAGGAAAGTAACAAACAAAACAGCATATACATCATTGCATTTTCCAACTAGTATGTTACTAATTATTAATAATGTTTTTGTCGGTCTAGATCATGAAATGCTTTCTAACAAAGTGCTGTTTATCTATGCATTTACACAGAATGATACTCAACCGCGATCGCGCGTGCAGATAATAAATAATTAATTTCCACAAAGCGGTATCATTTTAAAGCGAAATAATTGCAGTATATGTAGTAAATGATAATATAATCTAGGATGTTTAAACAAGATCATCTTGTCAAAAGTTTCATTCAGTGGCGTGCTTGAGCATTCCTGATCATCAACCCAGTGAGTGCTCAGCAATATGAGCGAACTTTTTTTTCGAGACTAATGGTGAGTAAATACAACAGATAGAGAATTAAATTCAGCGCTTTTATTTTCAACATGCACTCATTCATGTCTGTTTTATTTAATTCATGTAAAGTTACGCCTTTATTGGGGCAGGACATGACGGATTACGCAACGTGACTCCATGAGTTCGTCTCAATTGTTTAGAACCAAGCTGCATAAATAAACTATATCAGGCATTTATGTCTCAAAACTCATTTCTGCATGTCTGTTATGTTAAATAAAGTTAAATAATTAAAGCAAAGCAAGTAGAACATATAATTTACCTGTGCACAGAGTTGTTGTTGACTGATCTCCTCAGACGCGGGCTGCAATGGCGGAATTCTCAAAACGGCCACAAGATGGCGCCGTTTATCGGCGAATCCGATATTACAAAACCAATACCCGATTATGGGAAAATGCTTAAAAATCGGTAAAAATATTGGTAAACCGATACATCGGTCGATCACTAGATACAACTGACTCCCATAGTTTACAGCATTGGTTAAGAGATTTGTTTTCCTTGAGAATTTTGCCATGTATTGTACCTGATATCCAAAATAATCAATATTGAATCGAATCGTAATCGAATCGAATTGCAAGCTTGTGAATCGAAATCGAATCGAATTGTGAAATTTGTGTCAATACCCAGCCCTAATAAATAGATATTAATATTAAGACATTTATATTAACAATTAATTTAACACGTAATTACATTTAAAAGGATTATTAATACATGTAGGGCAAATGCGTGTATAAACTAAGCTATCAGGCTAATTCTGTTATCTGTATGCTACGCTAGTTCATAAGCTAACTAAAACAGACATGGATGTAATTCAAACAGCATTTATCGTAAAATTATTTTGTATGAATTGTAATCAGGGACTTAATAGAGTACAAAAGTGATTTGAGCCAATGGGGTCCTAACAGAGAACCGATTTCGAGGAGAACCTGAGTTGTCACCACACTGGTTTTACATAAGTTCGGGTAACACACTGCCACATAGTGGTGAACTTCGGAACAGCAGTGTATCAAGTTCTGAATTGAGCAAGGTCATTGTATTGTTTTATATAATTTTCTATTACGAGTATAGGCTACCATGCATTCCTATACCAACAAAGCCCTACTGGGTTGTTTTGGCTTTGTCAATTCAAAACTAATCCTGCAACCCTGAATTTGTTCAACTACCATCATGGTACAAGTCACTGGTTAACATAAACTCCATATAAATTAGTCTTGTGAAAGTATTTACATCACAGCAAGTCAGAGAGCTTTTCTAACCAGCATGATCACCAGTGATCAGTTTTGAACTAATCTCAAACTCGCCTGTTGCTAATGTCCTGCTGTACTGGTTGAGATTAAGAACTTGTTTTTTTCTGTTTCTGCAGTTGGTGTTTCATCTGTGTGTTTGCAGTGCTGATAAACAAAGGTGAGCATCTGAGCAACACATTAACATGTATTAACACGTCAAAGTTTTACACATGCATAAATGTCAGACTGAATTTACAATTACACTTTGTGATTTCAGTGTTTCTGAAGAAAACAGTAGAGGCTGTTATTGGTGGTTCTGTTGTCCTGCCGTGTTATTACACTCAACATGATCTTAAACTTCAAGACACTGATGTGCATTGGAGACACAATGACAGTGAGAATGTCTATGATTTAATTAAAGGTAAAGTTTCAGTTACACATCAAAACCCTCGGTACCAGAGCAGAGCTGAAACTTTTCCAGAAGAGTATCAGAGTGGAAACTTTTCCCTCAAACTCATCAATCTCACTCACACTGATACTGGAGAGTTCAGCTGCATCATCATCACACACTCACCTGAAACACGGACTATACAGCTGATCATTAATGGTACGTGCAAATTGTTAATTTATGTTTAAAGTTTTTTAAAAACTGCTTGAATGCTGCTGTATACAAATTATAGACAGATATGTTTTCTTTATCATAGTGCATTAATAGTGTTTTTCTCTGAACTTGTTTTGTTATAGAATCGACAGCAGAAAAAGGAAAAAATTCCACTGAACATGGAAACCAAGGACCGGACAAATCACCGGACCAGATGCAGAAATGGATCTTTTTTAGCATACTACTATCTGTATTATTTTTTGTCATGATTATAATAGCCGTTTTGGCTATTAAATGTCCCTGGATAAAAAAAAGTCCTCAAACCTGCTTTCAAAAAGTACCAGTGGCTGAGTGAAAGTTAAAGGTTTTAACAGATTCACTTTCTCTCATTTAATTAATTAAAGTTAAATGTTACTAAAGCTGAACTTGTACAGCTTTCATTGTTTCTTTCTGTTAAAGTCCCGCTAAAGTGCCTTTAAATTCACAGCGTTATTCGGTCTTCATTTATCAACTTAGAAACAAATGAGATCCGAGCACAAAAATCATCATGACAGGGTCCACGTGTGATTCATGAAACATTCGAATGCTGCCAATCTCATCTTATGAATGATCGTACGTTGATAAAGTGGATGGCTGAAAACAATCGTAATTTAAATATCACGCCCCAAAAAATTTACGGTTTAGAAACCTTTCCTCTCGAGTTTACGACATGGACAAACTTAACCAGGCCGAGAAGAGGAAGTAATCTCATGAAAGAGAAATTGATCTTACTCCAAAAACACACGTTAACCTCGCAATTGCAAACAATGACATTAATTAATATGTAAGCTATATTAAATCAAAATTAATTAATATGCTATTAAATAAAACACAAATTATAGAGCCATTCATTATAAGCAACAATCAAACTCAAGCCAAAATTAATTTATTTAAATGTAAAACCGTACAGACTCACCTCTCCCATTCGGCATGAATCCAAATATGTTTCCATATTTGCCATGTAACATTTGGTTGCTACACTATTATTACTATTATTATTATTAGGTAAACAAGGCTTTGTACTTCACTCATGTTCCAATATTCACGTTAACGGCATCCTTCACATGCACAAAAATGTGTTTGGTTGGGTGCTGAGAATGCTGATTTTACAGCGGACCATTTAAATTAAGCAGTGTAACTTTTATGTTTGGTTGGCTGAATTTTTGTTTTATGATGAATGGCTGAAATGTCAAATTAGCAACTCTAGAACGGATATGTTATGAGCGTGTGAGCCGCCTGTGCGATCAGTTGCATTGAATAAAATAAAGATGTATAAAGAAAACATGTATTAGAGTGTCACAAAAACGAGCGTATTTATACTACTTGTCGCACAGTTTTTTTTTCTGTTAATCTCAAATTAAGTGGAATATATTCTGTGTAGCCCTATTTATTTCTTTTATATAGTTGATTTTATTTTGTTTTTCTGGGATCGCAGTTTTATAATAAATATTAAGTCAGTTTACAATACTGATGCACTAAAATGCATTAATTAATGCTTAACTAATGCACAAATAATCATGAGTTCTAGTAATTGCATGTATGACTCATGAAGAACTAAACCATCCATTAATTATTACTGCATCCGCAATTAATAAAGAGTCTATCTGATTAATAGATTAAGGGTAACACTACAATAAGGTCTCAAGTTAAAATTAATGTATTAACTAAGACAATTTGTAACAATACATTTGTTACAGTATTTATTAATATTTGTTAATGTCAGTTACAAAGTCGTTCATGTTAGTTCGCATTGCATTAACTAATATTAACAAATCCAACTTTTTATTTTTATAATGTATTAGTAAATGTTGAGATTCACATTAGGAAATGCTGTAGAATTGTTTATTCTTAGTTTGTGTTAACTAATGAAACCTTGTTGTAAAGGATTACCAGATAAAGTAATATATGAATTGCTATTAATTAAATGTGTCATCATGTATTGATTCCTTAACAACATACAGTATTATCTAGTAGTATAAATTAATGCGTTTATTACCACAGTGTGGCAAAGCCATATATGCTAAATTTGAAGTGTCTGCTTAATCATTAGCTAATGATTTGCAAAGATAGCCTATTATGTTATGACTTTACTTGTTTACTAGTAATGTCATTATGGGTTTTGACATTGCCACTAAAGTTTGGGGTCGCACAGTGAATGTAATTTAAAAATGTGTTTAAAAGATGGATAATTTGAAATGTACACAAATATTAGATCAGAATCTGAACTACTGACAGCTGTTACATCGTGTCTAAACTGGACTTGACCGTTATTGCATCGCTCTGCAACAGCTGTCTACACTGACCGTGACAGACCATTGCTAATCCATTTGTCCTTTGTATCAGAAGTTGCACAAAAGCTTGGAGTATGACATAAATAGAAGACGGTATAAGTTTACTGTTGGGGATTTGTTGTCGCATCGCGCCGCATACAGAGTAGACATTATCACTGATTATAATGTGTTCTATTGCCGTTTGTTGTATCGAGTTTCGCTGCTCGTGTCCAGTGTTCACAGTGTTACGAAAAAGCAGTGTTCGGCCGTATGTTCTCAGTGTCTCACTTTTGGCTTAAAATTGACATCCATGGCTTAGTTTGGATGTCAAAAACAAAAGGACATAATACTTCATGAGTTAATATGTGCCTTAACAAGTAAAGTCATAACATAATGATATCTTTGTAAATCATAAGCTGTTGATTCATTAATGTATGTTCATTAATGGCTTTGACACGTGGTAATAAACTAATAATTTACACTACTAGATAATACTGTGGGCCAGTGACGTGCGGTGATGTCTTAAAGAGGCTAGGCACTGAGTTATGAAAGCCAGATTACCTGATTTATTGTTTAGGCTAATAATACGTAATAACATTCTTAATCCTTAATTTTTGCACAGCGGCCAATTATGTCTGTCAGCAAAAGTAAAATCATACACTGCTCAATTGAATATGAAGGCAAATGGCTTGCATTAATTAAACCACATTTATCAATTCAATATTAAGCCCAAAATAGTTTTTGACTCACCAATCGGTAGATTATTTGTAGCCTACATAAAATCCATCCGCCGCTCTTTCCTCTTAAAGACGTTGTTCACAACTTTGTAAAACTCGTCTTTACGGCCTTCAGTTGCTGCACTAGTCTATCTAAGGCTGGCGTAGACCTCCCTCTTGCTATTAACTCAGATTTTGAATTAAAATCGAGTTTGAAAAAAATTCTTAACTCCGTGATCACGGCCGGTGCTGTCATTTTGACTTTGAATTTGATTAGGCATAGGCTAGCTGTGGTGTAATGACGTTAGCTACGCAAATGTGTCCAGTAATATCTCGATTTTAATTGGTCCATGTCTGATATGTAACGTAGATGGGTACGGGCATAGCATATTTACGTCCAAAGGCACAGCAGAGTTGTGCTTTTTGCCGTACATGTTAAAGAATACAGGATCGAAGTGCGCATGCGCAACATGGGTTTTTCGCTTGTCTGCAATGAATGGAACGTAAAAGCCATGCTTATTCTACCATTTGTTTGTTATTTGATTATGCGTAACTGCTACATTTGTCATCGTAACGTCTAGACAATTGGAATAACACCCATATTGCATATATAAATCACAAGAATAAACAGTAAAAATACAAATACAAGTTTATTATTTAATAAACATTTTTTTTTTAATTTTGGCAGGGTAGGCAGTGCCTAGTTTGCCTACCCAGACCGCACGTCACTGCTGTGGGCTCTATTTTAACGATCTGAAACGCAAGTATCAAACGCGAAGCGCAAGTAACTTTGTGGGCGGGTCTTGGCGGTGTTGCTATTTTACCGGCGGGATAAATGACTCTTGCGCCCGACGCAAGTTTAAAAGGGGTTGGTCTGAAATAGCTTCATTATTCATAGGTGTGGTTTGGGCGTAACCTGAAATAAACCAATCAGAGCGTCATCCAACATACCCTTTAAGAGCAGGTGCGCATGTTGCATGGCGGATTGTTATTATTATTGCGCATTTACCAGGCGCGCTTCAGAATCGGTTCACAGCCGAGGAGATCGATGTTCTAGTCAGGGCCGTTAAAGAAAGAGAAGTGACATTGGGGATGGGACAAACCCACCCAAATTAGCTTCGGTTAAACATGCATATAATAATTTGGGTAAATGTGTAAGCTAGATTTATGCCTATTTTTTCACATCTTCATGGACACCACAATGATTTCCCTCGTGTGGTAATATTTTTCCTTGTTATAATGTATAATTTGCAAAAATAAAAACTGCTGCATCTGTGTTGATGAGAGAATCAAAGTGTATGCGCGTTGTGCACCCGCTACATTATGGCCAAGCATGCGCGCTTAAAATAGCATTATGAACAACGCGCAACGCGCCACTGACTTTAGACTAGGTTTTTTTTTGGTCAGTGGTGGAATTGTTTTCTGGAACTGCAAAATAGCACCAGGGAATGTTTGCGCCGGAACACGCCTCCTTTTTGCGCCGACCCGCCCAGGGAGCGCAAGTTCATTCCCTAGTTTACCGACGTGCGTCTGTGGAGGGAAAAGCCCGCTTTGCGCGGGTGCAAAATAGGAATGCTACATGCATCAGTGTACAAAGTCATTTGCGCCGGGTGCAAGATAGGGCCCTATATGTTGTTAAGGAGTTAATCGTGACACATTTAAATGAATAACAATTTATTTATTACTAGTTATTACATTACATGTATTATCTATTACCATAATCAGATAGACTCTTTATTAGTTGCTGAAGTGGTAATCATTAATAAATGGTTTAGTTCTTCATAAGTCATACATTAAAAGAGTAGTTCATAAATATCGCATTACCCACATAAGTTGCTCTTTAGAATCCGTATGTTCATTTGTCCGGAAGCTAGCTATTTTACTTTATATAGTTTTAAATATGAATATTTTTCTTACACAAACGCTTCGCTTCAGAATGTCTTTATGAATCCCCCGGAGCCGTGTGGAGCACTTTTATGATGGAGCACTTTTATGAGCTTCAAACTGTTGGTTGCAATTCACTGCCATTATAAAGCTCAGAAGCATCCGGTTGTTTATTAAAATAACTCTGATAGTATTCATCTGAAAGAAGAATGTCATATATATACCTGAGATGACTTGAGGGTGAGTAAATCATGAGCTAATTTTAAAGTGAACTTTTCCTTTAACTCATAATAATGTGTGCAATAAGCAATAATGTTTATTAGTGCACCCTTATTGTGAAGTGTTACAATTACATTTAATAAATTCCCCCTTTAGATCCACCGCAGAGCTGTTTGTACTGGAAAAATAGTGCTAATTTACAGTAATACAGTTTGAAAAGCATGTAATATATGCTGTTGCAAGGCACCGGTGTTATCTCTCTTAGCATATAAGCCGCTCTGTGCTGTCGTGTCTCAGACTGTGTGCGCTGCGGAGGCTCGCGTGACTGACGCAAACCCAGACTTCGTTCACCCCATGGAAAGCATGTTTACACTCTCCCTTTTAGAGTGCACCATGTGCCATATAACAACGTGTGAACAAGTGAATTTCAGCCACAGCTTTAGCGTCTTTCTATAATGCGGGGGGCGGGACTCTAGATCCTAGAGAGCATTTGATTGGATAGAAAATCTGATGAGAAGCTGAAGTGCAGAGTGATATTATCTAAACCAATGATCCATATTGGTGGAAGTGAGACCCTGTACGCTTTAAATATTTATATCTTTAAAATGTGCTTTTTTGTTTTGGAGCACTATATATATATATATATATATATATATATATATATATATATATATATATATATATATATATATATATATATATATATATATATATATATATATATATCCTTCAGGCTAACATATTCGTACTAAAAGGCAAAAGACTTTAAGGCCTGTTAGTGGCATCTGAGCAGAGCATATTTTGTTGGTGCCTTAATAGTTCTGTACCACAAGTGTTCTTTCTTCATGTTGTGTTTGCTAGAATAAATAAAGCTGAAAAAAGGAAGCCTCTTTCTTTGGACAAGGTTACTGAAGCCTTTAATCTTCTTAATCTCAACACTTAGATTGTTTTCTAATCAATTATATCTTTTTCTTTTTTGTAGACTTGCATAGAAAGTATCAAAGCCTCTCTTACCCTGCACTTACTCAAGGCCTTATAACTCTACTAGTCTTGATGATAATAATAAGTACAACATTTAAGCCTTAGTTGTTAGTGTCGAATAAATGTACAATACACTATAAATCCCACTATGTTATGTCAGGCATATTTCTAATATTGGATCTTTTTGATTTCTCAGTTTTGTTTTTCTGGTGAGAGCTTTACTTGTACGTTTTTAGACATTTATAAAGCATTGACTTGATTTGTCAGTCATAGATATCCCAGTGAAGGATAAAGTCACTTATCTGCATTTTGTCAAATCTAAGAATATGAGTAGATTTTTTTGACAACTGAAAAAACAGGAATTAAATCTGGTCACATAGAAACTTCTCTCAAGGAAAGAATTTGCTTTCTTAAGCTGAAAGACTTATTTTTATTACTTCTCTTTATGTTGATGTTCAGACTTTCAAAGCTAATGAAAGTTATTTAATTTAATTTTAAAGCTATTTAATATTTAATTAGTTATAAAAAGGCAGTCTTCATTTTCTCTGATCTCTTCTATTAATTATACTTTTAAAATTAACTGAAGTAAACAACATGTACAATTTGACAAAATATATGACGCGATCATTTTTTTTTTGCGACAATTTAGCTAAGAATAATGCTGTTTTGGTAAGTCAATTATTTTGTTAAGTATTATATACATTGTAATATACATAATTATTTAAATATTTCAGTGCTACCTCTCAAGAAAGTTCTCACAGAGGTTTATTTCTGGCTCCTGTGATCTCAAAGCAAACATTTGGTTTGTTATTGTGAATAAACTTATCTGGAAAAACAGTTTGGGCATTTGTTTGATTCCTGATATGCATTATTCAAGAGAAGAGTTGGATGTTACCTAAACTCATTTTGTTGAAAAGAGCAGCGATGAATGAAATGAGTAAATGTCCTCAGACTTACATTAGTATGAGAGGGAAGCTTCCTTTTGCAGCTCCTCTAAGAAAAGTTTCTATTCTGGATCCTGATCCTCAAGTGAATAATTTCTCTGAATGATGTCTTATATTTCTGTTGTCATTGTGTCCTTAATACACTGTCATATCTTGACTTAGTTCATTGTCACTGTACAAACAACAACAACAACAAAAAAAAAAAATGCAGAGCTACCGGTTATATCCTCATTCTGACAGGAACTGAAAACAACAAGGAAATAGTCTGGAATTTTCCTTTTCATTTGCCTTTCAAATTTTGTTTATTAAAAACCAACAGATGAAGCAGAGGAAAAGTGACTCTCTCCTAAAGGAAATAAAGAATAAATACACAAGAAATCACCCGAGTTAAGGTTATATGTTGGCTCATAGTGGCACTATAATACTGCATAGTACAGTAAAATATTCAGAGAGTGATATTCTCTGGCAATGTGATGGGAGGAGTAACTTAAAACAAACTGGTTATACACTTAATAAAAACAGGATGAGGTCAGCTGACATGCACGGTATGTTCTTTTTTAATTACAGATATGCTTTTATAATAATATAACTTATTGAAGCCTAATATTTCATTACTGAGAACTAGTAATGATAGTGTGTGTGTGTGTGTGTGTGTGTGTGTGTGTGTGTGTGTGTGTGTGTGTGTGTGTGTGTGTGTACACTGCATGTCATGTGCGTGTGTGTGTGTGTACACTGCATGTCATGTGCGGGGCTTTTATCATTTGTATAATTTTTTTTTTTTAATTCATGTTCCTTCATTATCTTTAATCAAAATATTGTCCTTGCCTACATCTCTTCTTTTCTCTGATGACATGATTACTGGTGTGAGAGTGGAACAACCCATAAAACACATGAGATCCACCAATAGCAAACCACAACCATCCAATGAACTAAACCAACTCCCGCCAAACTTTTTGTTGTTGTTGTTCAAGAAGCCGTTTGAAGCCAACTTTAAGGTGCTTCAGGTCAGGTCACTCCCTAGGTCATGAAGAATCAGTATGTTGTGAACACAATTATGTTGATCAACTCATTCATTAACACAATTAAATTACTTTTCTCTATTTTTAAATAGTTAGTCAATTAGTTTGCTATCTAGTGTTTATTTAAAAACCTCCAAATATGCAGATTATACGATAGTAAATATTTAATTGATGAGTTGTCAATACAATATATAAAACAATAAAATATATAGGGTATAATTTTACCCCTAAATTCAGCATATTGACACAAAATGATAGAGTGAGAGAATTTAATCAAACTGATGCTCTCTATGTTCCATTTGATTGACTGTTTTCTGCCAATGTCACACTTTCGCTGACCAGTTGATAGGATTCAGGTCAGAATATCTTGTTATGAGGAAGACAATATTGATATTGAGGAATGGTGGAGGGTCTGGAGGAGAATAGCAGGCAGTTCAAAGAAAGGTGTAAAAGAAAGAATTCAAAATCATTGTTGTGCTTTTAAGTACAATTGCACTTACCAATGAATTAAAAAAGAAACTGGGTGAGATAGAAATGGCAAAAATCCTGTATGACAGTAATGTAATAAATGCAAAGCAGAGGAACAAATGATTAAACCGTTATGAATTAGAAATATATGCAAAAAGACTAGAGATAAAAAAGTAATACATTGGAAGGAGTGGGACTCGATGAGTATTATGGGGCATTCCAATCGATGAGGATTTGGACATCAAAAAGAACATTCAAGAAGGAGTGATAAAGAATTTAAGGAGATTAAATTAAATAATGAACGGAGAACAAGCGGCAAGTATCTCAGTTTTAATTGAGTTACAAGATGAAAAGATTCTGGAAAGGGTCAAAATAAGAAATATGAGCTTCTCAGTCAGAGTATATGTTCTACCACCTCTTAGGTGTTACAAATGGACATACCGACGCAGTCTCACTGCAATTTGTACGAGGTGATTAATTTGCATTCAAGAAACCTGGTTGAAACAGTTATTAGATTTCATAATAGTGGTAATGAAGCAGGATGTGTTACATTTTTCAAAGAAAATACAATACAAGGTAATGGTGAAAGGATATGAACTGGAACTTATCATAATAGAAGTTTTGGAAAATTAAGCAAATATTAAAATAGCAAATTATTATAATCCATTGCTTGCCATTTTATATTGCTTTGGAGAAGAGTTGTTGTGGTATAATGTTAGTAGGCTGGAGTGTTGTTGCTGCAATGCCGTCAAAACGCTATTATTTTCATCCGGATTGCAGGTCCACTTTGTTCAGCCTTCCTAGGGTCGGGGGAGTTAGGGATCAATGGTTAAAATTTATTTTTAACTCGTCCCTCATAATTATTACCAGTGGTGGAATGTAACGAAGTACAAATACTTTGTTACTTTACTTAAGTACATTTTTCACGTATCTGTACTTTACTTAAGTAGAATCAATAGTGCATAGCCTACTTTTGACTTTTACTTCATTACATTTTACATCAATTATTATACTTACTCCACTACATTTCTACAGTGTTCCGTTACATTTTCATTACATTTTCTGATCAGTTTTCCCCCTGCAAATTGTCTTCCTGACCGTCCGTCCGTTGCACGTTTGTCTCACCAAGTTTGGTTGCCATAGATATGATGTCCGGTTCGAAAACGAATCGTTCTTTTAAACCAGTTCTTTTTAGTGAACCGGTCGAACCAGTACACTAAATCGGACTGAATCGTTCGAAACAGTTCGCGTCTTGCGTCAGCGCTGATCCACAAGTTACTAAAGTTACTCACTTTCAGACATGCCTGACAGTCCCTCTGACTCGAAATAAACCAATATCCCGGATTATATTTTTACCCCAGTAAATGCAAAAGTTCACTGAACTGAGACTTCTTGTGCTGAGAGAAGTGAGCACTAGCAGCTGATACTGAGCATGCGCGCACAGGTACAGCAGTTCTCGGATCACAGAACCGAGAACTGTTTATTTCGGACTTGTTCGACATAGAACCAGATGAGCTGAGCATGTTATGCAAGTACTTTTTCGTTCAGACCAAATTGCGGATCAAGCATAGCAGAAAGAAAGTACACATCTTGGTAAAAAGGCAAGGGTGCTTCACACTCTCTGGCCATTTTAGCATTCACAAATACTTAAAGTAGCCTACATTTTAAATTAGGTACTTTTTACTTTTAAGTAGGGTTGTCATTGTGGTACTTTTACTAAAGTAAATTTGTCACTGGTTATTTGTTATTTACTTAAGTGCTGAGATTCAGTACTTCCTCCACCACTGATTATTACCCAAATCTCGCTCTCTGTGATGCACATTTTACGGAGGAAAGCTTCCACAATCTTCGCGAGTTCAATGCAGGATTCGCACAGCGGCTTGTCCTGAAAGATGGAGCAGTTCCAACTTTAAGAACAGAAACTGTTGTTTACGGGCCACAACCTGTTAAGTATGATTTATTTTTCGCCGATGTGTTTTCCTGTAATAGTTCGTATTGTTAATTGTAGGTTGTAGCAAGGAAGTAAACAAATGACAATGCTGTTTGGCTCTGCAAACCAGTTCTTTTTCTAACTTCGCTCGGTGTATCACTATGGGGAATCGCTTTGGGCGTGACCAACTACGGAAGCTCCTATGCCACCACGTCTGTCTCTGACCCCTACGAAGTCATTCTCGCTTACTTCCCGTGAGGGACTACAACAAGCTCTCTCAGCACGTCCGACCCTGTCGCTGATTTCGCTTAACTGTTCAACAGGCGGGCCGTCATTGGATTACGCTACCGAACGCGACATCAGTGGATTGGATTGGGACTGTGTTGAGTGTCACACCGAATAGTGTCCGCGTCAAGGCGAGCTTTTCGGTTAGGAATATCGCGTGTTGTCACGACGGTAGAATTACAGTGGTGTCAAGCCACCGTAGGCTTTACGCGTCAGGCGAGCCGCGAAAAGGGCTAACTACCCTGTGATCCATCGATCAGACTAACATGTTGTGACGAGTCTTTGAATCACTCCTTCTCTCTCCAGCCGTTATGTCGACAATCATTACCCCCGCCAAAGGGAATGAGTTGAAAAGCAGGGAACCTGCACCCCGCCCGTGTCCATCGTCATGTGGAGCAACCGTCTCGGGCAGGGACCCCCATCCCATGTGCATCGTGTGCATGGGCGCTAAGCACGCTCAAACGTCGCTTGCAGATCCACAAACCTGCGTTCACTGTGCGTCATTGCCGGTAAAAATTTTGGAGAGAAGGCTGAGAGTGGCGGTGGCTAGCCAGCAGGACCCATGTCTGGCCGGAGCCATCGCAAAACCTAAGGCTAACGATCATCAGCGAGCTACCACGACGAGCTGGGCTGATATGATGGAAGCCGAATCCCCGGATATGCCTCCTCTGTTCGATGGCCTTCTCGCACACGAGGAGGGGGAGCCGGGGGACGAGGATGCGGAGGGCGATGCTAACTCTGACCTCCTCGACTTGGACATGGACGAGGAGGAGGAGGAAGACAACTCTCTCTTCCCTGTCCAGCAGTCTAGACCCCCTAGCGTGACTGACACTGGCTCTCAGGCAGACGGTAACCTGAACGAGGTGTGCAAGCGAGCCGCTGCAAAACTGGGCCTAGCGTGGCCCGCGGCCCAGGATTCAGAAGGAGCAGAGAGGGACCTTTATGACGGGAAAAGGCTACCGCCTGCTCAAACCACAACGAGACAACTCCTACCCGCCGTACCGGCGTGCATGAAGGAGATGTCCCGCCATTGGGGTAGCCCCTTTAAGAGCAAGCTCCCGACCAAGGGATGTTCTAAGCTTGAGATCCAAGGAATGGGAGAGCTGGGGCTGGCCGGACCCCCAGCGATAGAGTCTTCAGTGGCCTATCACCTCCATCCGAATCGCCGATCTATTTCTTCCTCATCCCAAATTTCGCTGCCGAACAAGATGGAGCGTCTGACCGCGTCCGTCTATCAGAGGATGTACAAGTATGCGGCGCAGTCAGTGTGCTCGCTGAACGCGATGACTTTACTGTCAGCCTACCAGGCAGAGATTTTGGAGGAGATGGGGCGACAACTAGATACGGGAGTGCCGAACCCAGCACTCTGGGACGAGATATGTGTGGTAAACGACCTAATTCTCCGCTCTTCTTGTGGCGCGGTTCAGGGCTGTGGCCGTGTTATGGGCTTGGCCGTTTCAGGTGAGAGAGCGTTATGGCTGAACCTATCTGGATTAAGCGACGCTCAAAAAGCAGAGGTGATGGACGCTGCGTTCGACCCAACTAAGGGCCTTTTCGGACCAGCTCTCGAGAAAATGAGAGAAACCAGCACCCTCAGGAAACAGGAGGATGAGGCTTTTAACCTCTGTTTACCACGCAAGCAAACACCGCGACCACCCTCTCAACCAGCACGGCAGGGTTTTGCAGCAGCTGCTGCGGCGAGAGGGAGACAGACGGGGGCTAGGAGTGTGAGACCGACTCCCAGCGGACAGCAATCTGGCCATCGTCCGAGACCTGATGGCTCCGGACCCTGGGGGAAACATTCGTTTGCGGCCGCGGCGGCGAGAAACCGCCCACCCCACCCCGAGGATCGGAAGAAAAAGCGTGCGACCTGACACGCGAATGTTCCCCGGCACTTCTCTCTCCGCCCGCAAAGAAAAGGAGGGGGTCCAGCCCTGTTGTTCTCAGTTCAGTAAGGGCTCCAGCTATAAGCTATCAAGTTCAAAATGTTCTCCAGTGGCACCAAGCACTCACACGGGGTTTTCAAACGCCCATCAGTTCAGGGGAATGTTTAATAAAGAATGCATTATCGCATCCAGGCCACAGGCTAAGGGCGATATGCTCCCCGAATTCAATAAACTCAATAAATGTTTCACTATCGCAGCCAGGCAGACAGCCGAGGGCAATAGATTGCAAAAAAATCCAAACATTAAAATGTGTATCCCTAGCCTCTCCGCCGGAGGGAGCGTGCGCGCCTTCAGAAGGGGTCAGCGCAGAGACGGTAATGACGTCATCAAAGCGCGCCTGCGTTGGGGAAGTATACAAGGGACCTCTCTCAGCTCGCATACTCAGTTGGCGCGCATGCGCAGCTCATCCGTGGGTTGTAAACACGATTTCACGGGGATACAGACTTCAATTTGCCATGAAACCACCCAGATTCAATGGTATGATAGTCTCAGTGGCCGAGGGAGAATCAGCTCGCGTCCTGACGGCCAAGATAGACACTCTTTTAGACAAACGAGCCATCAGAGTGGTGCCAAAGGAGGTGAGCTGTCAGGGTTTTTATTCCCGTTATTTCGTGATCCCAAAGAAGGGGAGCATATCTCTGCGTCCAATTCTAGATCTCCGTCTGTTAAACAAGCACCTACGGAAATATTCATTCAAAATGTTGACACACAAAACACTTTGTCGATCCATCCGCCAGAACGACTGGTTTGTGACGATCGATCTGTCAGACGCGTATTTTCACATAGTTGTGTACCTGTCTCACAGGAAGTATCTCAGGTTTGCATTTCGAGGCACTGCTTACGAATTTCAGACAATGCCCTTTGGCCTGTCTTTAGCACCAAGAGTATTCAGCAAATGTGTGGAAGCAGCACTTTTTCCGTTGAGAAACAAGGGGATAAGAATACTGTCGTACATAGACGATTATCTGATATGAGCCTCGTCGAAAGAGCAAGCAATCAAAGACGCAGACATGGTGTTATTGCATCTCGACAGCTTGGGATTCAGAATAAACATGGAAAAGAGCAGCTTAGAGCCAGCTCAGCACACAGAATATCTAGGACTCAGTATAAACTCCCTCTCTTATCGAGTCACTCTGACAGAGAGGAGGATCACGTCCTTCACTCAATGTCTCTCCCGTTTTCAGACGGGAAAAATTGTCCCGTTCAGACTGTGTCTACGAATGCTGGGTTTAATGGCTTCAGCGATATCTGTGGTACGGCTGGGACTACTTATAATGAGAGACTTTCAGCGCTGGGTCGCGCATCTGCGTCTGTGTTCTCGGCGTCATCTCAACCGACCGGTGAGAGTGACTTATGCGTGCGTCACAGCGCTCAGACACTGGAAAAGCCCCGCGACCCTCAGATCGGGGATTCCCTTGGGGACAGTGTCGTCGAGAGTCACTATGACGACGGAAGCGTCATTAAAGGGCTGGGGAGCGACTCTGATGGGCAGAGCTGTGAACGGTGTGTGGCCTCCACAGCTGATTCATAAGCACATAAATTACTTGGAATTGTTGGCGGTGTTTCTAGCGCTGAAACATTTTCTGAGCTTCATCAGGGGCCAGCATGTTTTAGTGAAAACAGACAATTCCACAGTGGTTGCTTATATCAACCGACAGGGAGGCACACGCTCTCTTCAACTGCACCAGCTGGCAAAAGAGCTGATTGTGTGGTGCGACATAAGGCTTTTATCCATCAGGGCAACCCATGTTCCAGGGATATTGAACAGGGGAGCAGATTTGTTGTCCAGAGGAAATCCCCTGTATGGAGAGTGGAAGCTGCATCCCCAGGTGGTGAAGCAGATATGGCAGAAATATGGCCAGGCGGTCGTAGATCTCTTCGCCTCGCAGGAAAACGCTCAATGTCCTCTTTATTTCTCTCTGGCGGACGGAAATGCACCATTGGGTGTGGATGCTTTAGCCCACCCATGGCCAAAAGTCCTGCTGTATGCATTTCCCCCTCTGAGTCTGATTTCACCCACTCTGGCCAGGGTGAGGGAAATGGGATTGTCACTGATACTGATAGCTCCACGGTGGCCATCCAGACATTGGGTGGCCGAGATAGTTCAACTACTGTCGGGTCAGCCATGGCCCCTCCCTCCCCGGAGAGACCTCCTGTCACAAGCAGGGGGGGAAATCTACCATCCTCACCCAGACAGGATAGCTCTCTGGGCCTGGCCCGTGAGAGGTGGAATTTAAGTGCAGCAGGTCTGCCCCCATCAGTCGTACACACTATACAAAGTGCAAGAGTCTCTTCCACTCGCTCATTGTATAGTAATAAATGGCGAGTCTTTGAAGGATGGTGTGGACGGAGTCATATTGTCCCTTTTCAATGTTCAGTGAGGGACATATTATGTTTCCTCCAGGATCTGTTAGAAAAAGGGAAAGCCTTTTCTATGATAAAGGTGTACTTAGCGGCTATATCTGCTTGTCATGTAGGTTTTGGTGACAAGACAGCAGGTCAGCACCCTTTGATAAGTCGCTTTATGAAGGGGGCACGATGTAAGAGGCCAGTGGCCAGGCGGATGGTCCCATTGTGGGATTTGTCTACGGTTTTAGAGGCCCTTTCTCAACACCCTTTTGAGCCGTTGGAAGCTATAGGGTTAAAGTTTCTCTCTCTTAAGACAGCACTACTGTTAGCGCTGGTCTCAGCTAAGAGGGTGAGTGACTTACAGGCTCTGTCGGTCAGCCCGTCTTGTCTGCAGTTTTCTCCAGGGTTTACAAGGGTTTCCTTTCGCCCTAACCCTGCATTCGTACCTAAAGTAGTGGATTCGTCGTATAGATGTCAAACTACAGATCTTGCAGCTTTTCACCCTCCTCCTTTCTCTTCTCCGGAGGATAGGAGGTTGAATGCCTTGTGTCCTGTACGGGCGCTTCGTGTGTACGTAGAAAGGACAGCAGGTTTCAGGAAAAATGACCAGCTGTTTGTGTCATGGGCTACTCCTTACAAAGGGAAGCCATTGTCACGTCAGCGACTGTCCCATTGGATTGTAGAAGCTATTTCTTTAGCATATGAATGTAGAGGTTCCCAACCTCCCGAGGGCTTAAGGGCCCACTCCACTAGGGGCATGGCTACATCATGGGCCTTACTTAGGGGCGTTTCGGTCCAGGAGATCTGTGCTGAAGCAAGCTGGGCCACGCCGCACACTTTTGTGCGATTTTATAGACTGAATGTGTCTGAGCCATCATTAGCTAATGCAGTGTTAGGAGCCAGCACGTCAGGTCCCATATGATGACGTATAGCGTACGTTGCAATCCGGGAGTGGTCTATATGTCCCATAGTGAAACACAGAGCGAAGTTAGAAAAAGAACGATGGGTTACTTAACGTAATCCCGGGTTCTTTGATAACAGAGTGAGGTGTTTCACCAACACTTCCCTCCTTGCACAGGAACGGGAAGAAATCTCTCTATAATGACTTCGTAGGGGTCGACCTGAGTAATATAGGTGGGGGCGGAGCCTGATTTCAGGTCGACCTGTCTGTCAGAGACAGACGTGGTGGCATAGGAGCTTCCGTAGTTGGTCACGCCCAAAGCGATTCCCCATAGTGAAACACCTCACTCTGTTATCAAAGAACCCGGGATTACGTTAAGTAACCCATCGTTTGTTAAATGCTCATTCATACTTAACGTTATCCGACAAACACCTAACGTTACAAACTTTTTTTTTTATCTCAACAGTGAACTTGGAATTAGTGTAAATTATTCTTTGATTAGAGCTTTTATGTATTGTTTATCCACATGCTTGTTTAGCTACAGGCATGCTAAACATGGTTCTGTGTTTGATTTGGCTACTGTAAAGCCAATGTTTAGTGTTCATTTTGGGTTAATAGTTCTGGCGTCAGATATTTTGCTATAATCGTTCTAAAAATACAAAAGTAACGGTGCCATACAGTCAGTAACGATCACTATAGATTTGCAGTCTTTACTCAAAAAAATCCCTTTGAGGACTGTAATTTGTTTGAACAATTGACCCTTCGCTAAGCCCCGCCCTCCCTAGTTACTGTTGCTACGCCTGTCAAGCTTTCGCGCCTGGCACGTCTATTACAGTGTGTATGCACCGACATTCCCAATGAGATAATTAGTCATTTTTGGCGAACATGTGAAATATCTGAGAGAGCAAGACAAAAGGGACTGCAGTGTGCATTCGAGGGATATATCCACGACATAATATGCAACCGATTAGAGAATAATGTCATACAAATTGAAGCTAAAGCCTATAGTTGCAGCAGCAGCAGCCTCATACGCTGACCATTCAAATGGGAAACACACAAATTGAGGAACAGCTATGTTCGTGCACAGCAGGGTAAGTGAAATGTGAAAATAATCTAATAATTATAAATCAATCAGTTTATCCATAAATCTTGTGGAATAACACTAACACCGGGAGAGCCGCGATCGGATTGGTTTAAAGTTACTCAGTCAGGGGTAGTAGGCCGTCGATTAACAAAATGCTGAAATATATTTTAAAGAATGTCAGTGAGCCTCCGTCTTGTCTTTAATCGTCTTATTTTACGTTAAAACATATGCATTATGAACAAAGAACCGTCATTATTCCCAACTTCCAAGCAATAGGTGTTTTTGTTAATCCTGTCGACATTTAGTTGAATGGGGTCTCCCACACTGCTGATCCACGCACATCATTTCTTCCCTTGGCCTTTAGATTTTCGGGAAGGAAAAAAATTCCACTCCCCTGTCCAAACTTTTAGATCAGATTAGCACAATCCATACGCATAACGCTTCGGCATGTTTCCCTCGCTCGAAAGCTTGCCAGACCTCCCGCGCCTAGTTACGGTTGCTAAGATACGATTGGCCAGTGGCGGTTTACGGGCGTGGCTTAGCGAAGGGTCAATTACATGAAATTTTTGTTTATGAAGCTTATTTTTTGTAATAGTATAATAATTAGTACAATTAAATAACAGCGTATCTAAAAAGTAATGAGACAGCAAAAACAAACCTTTCTGAAACGTCGTTTAACAGCCGTTCTTGAACAGGTTCTGCTCGATCATCTTCACTAACATTCTCTGGGTCCGATTGACGTCATCGTTTATAATACACCAAAGCACAAACTACCGGTAAAGTTAAGGGGCGTGACGTTTCCGAAAAACGTGCACTATGCGGTTAGCGAATCACAACACACTGGGCCAGCTAACTAATCTGAGCCCATGGGGTATTTTTGAGGGACTGGCTTCACAGAACCCGGAAACCATCAGACCGTTTTACAAGGAGGGACAGAGCAGTGTAGAATAAAGGTAAAATATATGAAAAATAATGCAATTTTTTAAAAACGAAGCATGAACACATGTTACAGTAGACCCCACAAATACAATCAAGCCTTCGAAAAAATGTGTTTTACCGCCCCTTTAATATGTGAATTATATTATCAGAAAACTGAACATTTAGTGTTTTTAGGCTTTTATTTGTGCTTAGATAAAACAACGGCGCTGCAAACTCGGGTTTATGGCTGCTATAAATTTGACCTGCCACAAGATGGCGCTGTTTTCGACACTTTTGATGCTTCGAATCTTTTCCCGGAACAATCAGGGGAAAGCCACAGTGCTTCATGAGGCTTCATTTGCCTATCCCTACTGTCATGTTTGGTGGCTGTACAAAAAGATAATCAAAGAGATATTTAATCCAAGAGTCAAAACAATAAACAGGAGAATAACTTGGAAGAAACACAACCACCAACACATTGATATTAAACAATATGGGACCATAAGCAGATTGAAACAGAGGGCTTATATACACACAGAAAAATAAGGAGGTAATTAACAAGGCACACCTGAATTGTGGACTCTAATCAATCTGTAGGCAAGGCAAGTTTATTTATATAGCAAATGTCATGCACAATGGTAATTCAAAGTGCTTTACATGGAAGGAATTAAAATAATCAAAATAAATAAGAAACAGTTTAGAATAAAAAGGAAATAAAATACAGTGCAGTAACCTAGGACACAAAGGGAAGGGAACAGGTACAAGAACCAAAACAAATTAAATAAACATGTAAACTCATTATTTTAAAGGACTTGGATCAAGGATAAAATGATGCTAACAAAGGTTAGAAGAATTGTTAAAACAGTAATGTTGGTGGTCATTTTGTTATACAATGGGAAGAGAAACCGAAATTGATAATGTGTGAGGTATGATAAGAAAAGTGAATGGGATTAGGAAAAAGTATAGATTGATTGATTGAAGGGCGGGAGATGAAGAAAGAAAATGATGGAGACCGACAAGACAGACGTCAGTGATGCAGACCCAGATGAAAGCGAAATGCTCTAGCATATAAGATTGTCTCAACAATCATTAGTTGGTCCCCCTCAGGGGCCATTCCCATATCTTGGGTTGGGGGTGATGAATTGAGTCCTTGCCTGAGACAGAAGATTCCTCCAGGTGGGAATCCCAACAGTTTCTAGAACTGTTTGACACTACGACTTGGCCTAACCTGATTTCTTCTAGGGCCATGAGAATCACTGATATACATGCAAGGGACAAACATGCCTGCATCGTAGTTGAATCCCATACCACTCCTAGAAACACGGTTTTCTAAAATGTAGAAAGCGCCCTTTTCTTAGAGTTTTAAAACTGAAGCACCACATGTGGAGGAGAACAACATCTTGATGCAAGCCATCTTCTTGGACTGGGCTAATTAACCAGTCGACAATGTAATTGAGTAAACAAATGCCCTAAAATCACAGAGGAGCCAGAGCTGCACCATGCACTTTGTGAAGGTGCAGGGTGATAAGGCTATAGGCCGAAAGGAAGAGCCAGATACTGGTAAGCTTTGCCCCCAAAAGCAAACCTGAGGAACTTCCTGTGCTGGGGAAGGATGGATGTGTGTGTGTCCTATATATTTATCATGACAAACCAGTCCTCAGATCTGATTTTAGACAATGAGCTTTAGTGTTCATCTTGAACCTGTAAGTCCGTAGAGTATGGACCAGATGACACAAATCCAAGATTGGATGTAACCCCCTCATCCGTTTTGGAAACTAAAAAGTACCAGCTGTAATAGCTTGATTCTCTTTCGGGAAGAGAAACAACTTCTATGGTCTTATTCACCAAAAGAGACTGGACTTCCTGTTCCAATACCAGAGTCTGCTCTGTACTCACTACTGTATTTAGCACCCTGTTGAAACGAGGAGTACAAGATTGAAACTGTATCCTGTAGCCTCGTTCCACAGTTCGCAGAACCCAAGGAGACACATTTTGCAGAAGTTGCCACACTGCCATATTGTCTGAAAGGGGTATCAGCCTCTTGAGACCGACCTCTTGTGTAAGAGCACTATTATATTTGGTGGCCTGAAAGGGCTCGCTGGCAAGGAATGGTAGAAAATTCTTCTCCAATATCCTGCTCAGAGAATGCAGGCATCCCAATTCCCATGCAGACACAGGGTAACTAACCTGTTGGAAAACACTGCGCCCCATAACATTGGAGGTAGTGGGGTTAGCAGAGCGATTTCCTTAGGGAGATATTGGGTACACTGAAACTTGGTCCGGGCCAACCCCTCTTAGGGGATTTGCCCTTGAAGCCCTGAGTATGTTGTTGCATGTTGTAGATGTTGTATTTTTAACATGTAGCGCTTTCTGAAGACAAAGAAGCTGAAGACGTTTAATGCTAACCATTTTATAGTTATACAATGCACCATTTCACGTCATACTAGTCTACAACTGTCGGCCAGTAGAATTGGTGCTTCAGAGACCGGTCACGCATTCTCATAGTGTCAACAATCAGATACAGCATTGAGTTCCCTCGAAAAGGGAACCAAGGAGAACAAGACATGTACAGGGGCAGCACAAGACAGGATCACATGATGGGAAAAAGGTCAAGTGAATAATGACCATAAAACAATGTTGGAAAAAGAAAAGACTTTTGAATGGAAAATACCAAATATGTTAAAAGTAATGGAAATAAATGAAAACAAAAAGTCCAACAATACCATGGTCATCAATTCCCCAGTGGTCAATACCACAACCCATAGTAGATGTAACATTTGTTAGACAATAAGGAAGAGAACAGATGATTACAAAACACATACTGTAAGTATATATTCAAAATAATTATTATGGATATGTTCATATATATTCGGATGCATCGAAAAATATAGAAGACAAAGTAGGTGTGGAATTCACAGTACCAGATTTTTATGTCAAAGTCAATAATGAACATAATCACAAACCATGTGCTCAACAAAAACACACAAGACTAGACAAGAGCACAGAGTAAGAGAACAAACACTACGAGGAGAAACAAAGCTTTTTCAAAACTGAATTAATTGAACCAATTGCTTTGCAAAATGATTTACTGTTTTGAAAAATTTGAAACACAACACAAGTGTGTGCACAAGTGTGTTTATGATTTGCACAAGTGACTAGATGATGTAGTTTTGAGCATTTCAATTGTGATTTACAAAAATTGACCAAAGCGGCTGAGAAAAAAACTAACATAATCAAATATTAAACATGCTTAACTTGATTAATGAAGTGGTGATATAATAAGGACATAGGTGTTGAAAAAAGTGTGGTCAGAGTGAGTTTGACTTAGACTTCCTCTACTTGATTGTGGGAAGGTTTTTTGTCTTCCTGTCTTTGCTTCAGAGCTGCAGTAAACTTCATTTTAAATTTTGTGTGAAGGGAAGCAGAATCATATTGAAGTGTTTTAATCACGACAACATGAAGATCATTCAGCTTCAGCTCTGTGAGTTTTATTTTTATTTTTTATTTTATACATGATATCAATATATTTTGCTTTGTAAACATTAAAGTTTTAAAATAGTTTTATTTTATGCACCACATAGGTTTTACCTTGGTAATCTTATTTATTTTTTATCTTATAGATGTATTAATCTGTTGTCGAGCTGCAGTATCAGATCAACTCACTGATTTGGGATCAAATGTGACCATAAACTGTGATCTTGATGAAAATGAGGTTTATTGGATTTTACTGAAAACACCAGATCCTCCAACAGTGATTCTACGATCATTCCCAACACCACAATCACCTTTATACTTAAATAATGCATTTAGAAAGAAATATTCAGTGCAGTTTAAACATTGTCTGGTTATTAATAATGTAACCGCTGATGAATTAGGAGTTTATTACTGTATGAAAACAGGCACACCTCCAAAACTCAGCAACAGCACCAGACTGCACTTCAATGGTAAGAAAAACATAATTATACACAAATTAAATAATATTATATCAATATTTTCCGTGCTACAAATTTGTAGACATTGCCCTAACAGTATCAATTATTACTTGAATGGACTGTTGAAACTTTCATTACAGAATCAACTCAATTAACTGAGTGTCACAATCATACAGCGGTGGAGTTTATTGATCAGAATCAGAAACAATGTCAGATTATCATCATAATTTCTGCTCTGATGAATGGGCTTCTGGTCATTGTGCTGATCGGTGAGAGATTTCCAGCCATCTGTACAAATATTTATATCATGCTTTTCCATTGGCAGCTGAAGTTAATTAAATATGTAAATATTATTTATTTAGGCATTTCATTATTTCATTATTATTAAGAAAGAATAATACAATTGTTTATTGAATCTGACTCACTGTTCCATTTTTAGGACTTGTAAAGGTTTTTGTTGTTGGAAGATCCACAGAACAATCAAAACTCAACACGGATCTACAGCAGAATCAAGTTAGGCCTAAAGAAGAGCATCAGGAGCAATTACAGGTAAGAATACTTACAAATGTGAATTCATCCTTCATAACTAAAATTCTCATTTCTGTCTTGATAATTAAGGATTCTTGAAGACCTGTTATTCCAACATATCGTTATATTTAATGGTATTTTAGTTTAACTGAATTTGCTAATATTGTTCTTTCAGTACGCCACGATGGATTTTTCCAAACTGCGTAGAAATATTCGCTCCAGCCAAATCAACAGCACATATGCAGCTCTAAACCTGCCGAAGACATGAACACACGAGTATGACTGATCGTATGCTTATTTTGTTCATTTTGTTCATTCTGAAACTTAAAAAAATAATAATAATTGATCAGGGTTTTCAAACTGGGGTTGGAGGAAAAGGAAAAAAAAAAAAAAAAATCGACTAAATTTGATATTGTTAATATTTCATTCTGCTTTCTAAAGACTGCTTTCAAGTCAAGAGATTAATCACAATTACTTTATTGAATTGACAGTTATAGTTCTATATTTTTCTTTACGTGTACATCCAACAAATCTCTAATAATGTGTAGAAAATATTAATTGGAAAATATTTACTTTCTGTTAAGTAGACACTTATTCATTTTCATTGTATATATATTGTATGAGTGTTTAATACAGACAAATATGTACCTGCCTTTGTATTGTAATGGGTCCCGCAGAGAATCATCATATATGAGGGTCGGTGGAATCAAAACGTTTGAAAACCCCTGCAGGTGAAATGTTGTGTTTAAGAACTTTTAAGTTTAGTTGGTCTATTTCTCTTTGTCAGTTGGAAGACTTTTGGGTAACGCTTTATTTTAAGGGGACGTTGTTACAATTTACTACATGTACTTACTTTAGTAATAACAGTAAATTATACATAATTACAAGTACTGACCCTAAACCAAACCTTAACCATATCCGTAACTCTAGTAAAGACATGTAGGCTATAGTTAATTAATATTACTCAGTACTTATTTGAGTAACAACATCACCTTAAAATAAAGTGTACGACTTTTTGGAATAGTTTTCTTAATCTATACCTGGAAAACCTTTTGTGGTATTTGTCGAAGTGGATATATCTTTCTTTGTCTCCCATACTTTGATCTCAGTATGGAGTGTGTGCACATTATTCATTATTTTTGTGAAGTTGTCCATGCTTTTGGACCAAGGAGTAAATGTATTTAATAATTCATTTAATAAAGCGGACTGTTTATTTTGTCAAGATGTTTCAATTATGTATAATATAATTTTAATAAAAAAAAGAAAAACAGATTCAGTTAAATGACCATAAAATTATAAAGACTGCTGTTGTTACATTTTGTGGCTTGTCAACCTACTTTTCTCGACCTCAGCACTCAGGGTTTCTTTCTTTCTTTTTTTCTTTTTTTAAACAAGATGAGAGTGTAAAGAGTCTGTGTTGGGGGCTTTTAAAATGCATTTTATATTGAGAAAACATCTATGTGTTTATTTTGGTATTCAAATAGTAAGAAGAAATGTGCTCGCAAATGAACGGCAGAATATGTTCTAGATTTTCTCATTTGTTTACTTTAAAGGAATAGTTCATCCAAAAATTAAAAAAAATAAAATAATTTACTCACTCTCAAGTTATTCCAAACCTGTATTAGTTATTCCTGAGTTTCTTTCTTCAGCTGAACGTTTTGAAGAATGTCAGTAACCAGACAGTTGACGGTAGCCATTGACTTTCATAGTATTTTGGAAGTCAATGGCTACTGTCGACTGTTTTGTTACCGGCATAAACAAAATATATTCGTTTGTGTTCAGCAGAAGAAAGAAACTCATACAAGTTTGAAAAAACTTGAGGGTGAGTAAATGATGACAGAACTTCCATTTGTGAGTGAGCTATCTAAATTTACTTATTTTTGACTCATGCTCAAAATTATATTGGTGACTGCCTTTAACACTTTCCATTCTTAGATCTACATGAACTTTACAATTAGTTTCACAAAAATAATATATAATTAATATAAAATAACATTTAAATCCCATGTGAAAACTTTTGGATACATTTAGAAAACACCTTTATTCTGGGAACACAGTTCAGCCTTTCAGTTAAAATCTACCTTTTGAAGCTGCTTCATTATGAATAAATATATATTTTTTGTGTGTTTGTGAATGTCACTTTTAATAATCTACAAAAAAGTTGTTTAGCTGGTATCACTACAGTCCCTCTAGTAATGGTAGGCCACGTTCTCATGTAAACAGAATTTTACTTCAATAACAAAGACAAGTCAATGAAATTCCAATGTCATTAAATAATGTCCATATTGATTGGCGTTTATGACTGAACACAGACATACATTAAGCACCATTTCCAGATTCATTGTAAATCAATAATTAAAGAGAAAAAAGCAGTCTTAACTGGTTCTTTGGAAATGGCCTGCCATAACTAATGTATTATGAATAACAGCATGTCTATTAATACAGGTTTGTATACAGTACATATAGTATGCATTTTGTTAAGTTAAAAAGTAACACCATGCAGTGGTGTTTCTAACTGAACTTAATTGAAGTGCTAAACCAAAACCATAAACATGTTCCACTGGCTTGGGCACAGCCAATGACACTCACCTTTGTCTAGAGTGGAGGTTTTACTGTTAACCGAGCGCAGTGTTTTTACAAAACCTTTAACTTTATGTATCTCAGTTCTCACGGTTGTCTAAACCTCAAGCAGCATTGCAGTATGCCTGCTTTGTTTGTTTACTTTGTCTGCACATTTAGTGCCCATTTAGTACTTGCCAAGTGTGTTAACGCATGTAAAGCATATTTACAACACTTATACCGAAGTTTATATTGCTGTGAATGTCCAGGAAACTAAAACTGTCAAAGCCATTTCACACGAATCTAAGGTCTTTCTCAAAAGGCTTCAACCAATTAAATAAATGCTACTAGTAGTGTTGAAACTATGGGGAAAAGCAAGTGAACTTAAAATGAACATTCCCACTGCAGTCTGTAAATATGAGGCCTATTGCTGCAAACAGACAAGCAGGGTGATACTAACAGTATAATATAATATTTATCAAATATTTTAGGCATACAATTTTTATTAACTTATAATTCTGGTAAATTTTAGAACTTAAGCACAGATATATATTTTAGTCTGAAGGTGGAACGCAATGAACAATTCAGCGGGTGAAAGCTCCTTTCAGCGGTTTTCTGTTGCAGCCTACAGCCTGTCTGAGAGTTACCACCATGACAAGTGATAAAAATAGCCTAAAGATTTCAGTGGCAATGTGGATTGATGTAATTGGCTGGCATGGTCCTCTGCAAAAAGCATCAGAATAGCATCGCTTTACTGAACGGCCTTTAAATGGCAGGAGGCATCATGCACATCAACAACAGGCAAAGCCAAAAATGAATAGGCCTATTATTCAACATATCCTAGCTTTTTACAGAAAATATTCAGATGTAATCGCTAACATTTTCATAAGTTACTGTAATTTAATTACACTTTTTTTCTCAGTAACTATTTATTTTGTAATTAAATTACATAACTCTGTTACATGTACTCTCGAACACTGGTTATACAGTAGGGGGCGCTGTTACACATCTTCTAGTACAGAATCTCCGGATCAAAATACTGGTGAAGAAGTAGAAGAAACCAGTGATAGAAAATTGCTCACACAAATGTAAAATCACACGATCATCAACATTAAACAGCATATACATCAAAACTGCCTAATGTTACTGAATGAAATGTTGACCCAGGACGAGGTATAGGACTGTGAAGCTTTGGGGTGTTGATGGACTCATACTACATCTGTGTTCTGATCATCATTCTGAATATAATCCAGACATAGTCTTTGAGAAAAAAAGTGATTTTCTCAGCTTTTATTTAAAATGTTCCTTTTTTTAATGAAAGTTGCCAACATTCAAGTGTTGATAAAAAAGTATATATCAAGCAAGAATAAAATGTTTTTAAAATCGAAAGAGTTAAAGTACAGTTATATTTAAAGTATAAAAAATAATACCTAAATAGGAGTAGTGTCATGTTTTGCTTGTCATTGTCATGTTTCTGTGTTTTGTCATGTGATCCTGCCATGTGTCTTGTCATTGGTTAATCGTCTGATCATTGTTCACGTGTTCCTTGTCTAGTCGTTGGTCTTGTGTATTCAAGCCCTCATGCTTGCCCTGTGTCTTTGTCTAGTATTGTTTTGTGTAACCGCTGATTGAAAGCCTCATATCTAGTCTATGTTCTAGTTTCTAGTTTCATGCCACGCCATGCTTTTGTTTTATGTTTGATATTGTTTTTGGATTGTTTTGTTAATAAACTGCACTTGGGTTCTCAACAAGCTTGCCTCCTGTGGGCTATAAACGTTACAAGTATACTTAAGGTGCAAATAATATATCAGTAGAACACTATAAGTATGATAAGTTATGTTCAACTACTAGTTTAATGAGAGTATACTTTCATAAACTAAAAAAAATGTGTTACAAGTATTTGACTAGTAAACTATCATTATATGTATAAGTGCACTTGTAGTATAATTGCAGTACAAAAAAAAAACATAGATGTAAACTAGTTGTGAACTCAAAGTTTACTACTGTTACATTTATAGTACACTTAAAAGTATACTTTTATATACTAAAAAGTGAGTCAATTTAGTCCCAAGTAGTATTAAAAACAGTAGCTACACTTACAAGTATAATACTAGTACATTGATATTAGTATACTTACTACATAAAGTATACTTAAAAATATACTTATGAATTTGAAGTAGGCTATACTTATTTTGTTGACTGTTCAGCGCCTGCTTATATAGCTGAAAGCCCCACCTCCAGTTCACATGCTTGAACATCATTGGACAATCGTGTGGATTGGCGTCATAGGGCCTCAGTATTTCTCTGAGAAAGGAGTTTCCCCACGTCAGCTACTGACACGAAGTCACTTCCCTCCCTTACGTTGAGTAACCAGAGACGATGGGAGGGGCTTGCTTGTGTCCAGTTCTCTGACGCCTGTTCCTTACATTTCCCCCTTTTGTCCTGACAGGACCAGTAACTGGGCACTGTGCATGCGATGAAGTTTTGTTAAAAATGCATGTATGTAAACAAAAATTTGGATTTAAAAATTTAGGCTTAATATAAACAAAAACTTTCAAAATATGCAATTGGATTGGATTCATTAGCATTAAGGAAATTTAGTACATGTAAACATACCTACTGCATACCTATGTATGGTGAATTTTGTATTGAATAAATATTTTTCTATTTAATTCTATAAATGAGGCAACTATACTAGTGATTTACGTTTTGGTAATTGCCATTACCTTAGGCCTGGTTTTTGTGTGTGTGTGTGTGTGTGTGTGTGTGTGTGTGTGTGTGTGTGTGTGTGTGTGTGTGTGTGTGTGTGTGTGTGTGTGTGTATGTGTGTGTGTGTGTGTGTGTGTGTGTGTGTGTGTGTGTGTGTGTGTGCCTTACAAGAGGATCATCATATCTGAGGGTCTATGGCTTTGTTCACATTTAAGGTTTCATACATAATGTTTGGTTATGACTTTTTTTGCACAGGTGCCACTTACCGTGTGCTTGCGCTATATTTTGTTAAATAATGCAAATACATTTTTAAGTGTGGCTTAGGTGTCCAAATATATAGGTGCTGGTCATATAATTAGAATATCATCAAAAAGTTCATTTATTTCAGTAATTCCATTCAAAAAGTGAAACTTGGATATTATATTCATTCATTACACACAGACTGATATATTTCAAGTGTTCATTCCTTTTAATTTTGATGATTATAACTGACAACTAATGAAAACCCCAAAATCAGTATCTCAGAAAATTTGAATATTGTGAAAAGGTTCAATATTGAAGACACCTGGTGCCACACTCTAATCAGCTAATTAACTCAAAACACCTGCAAAGGCCTTTAAATGGTCTCTCAGTCTTGTTCTGTAGGCTACACAATCATGGGGAAGACTGCTGACTTGACAGCTGTCCAAAAGACGACCACTGACATCTTGCACAAGGAGGGCAAGACACAAAAGGTCATTGCTAAAGAGACTGGCTGTTCACAGAGCTCTGTGTCCAAGCACATTAATAGAGAGGCGAAGAGAAGGAAAATATGTGGTAGAAAAAAAGTGTACAAGCAATAGGGATAACCGCACACTGGAGAGGATTGTGAAACAAAACCCATTCAGAAATGTGGGGGAGATTCACAAAGAGTGGACTGCAGCTGGAGTCAGTGCTTCAAGAACCACCACGCACAGACGTATGCAAGACATGGGTTTCAGCTGTCGCATTCCTTGTGTCAAGCCACTCTTGAACAATACACAGCGTCAGAAGCGTCTCGCCTGGGCTAAAGACAAAAAGGACTGGACTGCTGCTGAGTGGTCCAAAGTTATGTTCTCTGATGAAAGTAAATTTTGTATTTCCTTTGGAAATCAAGGTCCCAGAGTCTGGAGGAAGAGAGGAGAGGCACATAATCCACATTGCTTGAAGTCCAGTGTGAAGTTTCCACAGTCAGTGATGGTTTGGGGTGCCATGTCATCTGCTGGTGTTGGTCCACTGTGTTTTCTGAGGTCCAAGGTCGACGCAGCCGTCTACCAAGAAGTTTTAGAGCACTTCATGCTTCCTGCTGCTGACCAACTTTATGGAGAATCAGATTTCATTTTCCAACAGGACTTTGCACCTGCACACAGTGCCAAAGCTACCAGTACCTGGTTTAAGGACCATGGTATCCCTGTTCTTAATTGGCCAGCAAACTCGCCTGACCTTAACCCTATAGAAAATCTATGGGGTATTGTGAAGAGGAAGATGCGATACGCCAGACCCAACAATGCAGAAGAGCTGAAGGCCACTATCAGAGCAACCTGGGGTCTCATAACACCTGAGCAGTGCCACAGACTGATCGACTCGCCACGCCGCATTGCTGCAGTAATTCAGGCAAAAGGAGCCCCAACTAAGTATTGAGTGCTGTACATGCTCATACTTTTCATGTTCATACTTTTCAGTTGGCCAACATTTCTAAAAATCTTTTTTTTTGTATTGGTCTTAAGTAATATTCTAATTTTCGGAGATACTGAATTTGGGATTTTCATTAGTTGTCAGTTTTAATCATCATAATTAAATGAAATAAACGTTTGAAATATATCAGTCTGTGTGTAATGAATGAATATAATATCCAAATTTCACTTTTTGAATGGAATTACTGAAATAAATCAACTTTTTGATGATATTCTAATTATATGACCGGCACCTGTATGTTAGGTTACTGTATACAGCATTTAAAAGATTTGGTTCAGAAGTTTATCCAGTAGAGGGCGCCACACAACTGTGACACAAAACACATTCAGGGTAGAGAAGTAGAAAGGTTTGATTTGACAATGACAAATCTTAATATCTTACTATTTTAGGAACTATTACTGGATTACATGGCAAACAATACTGTGTATTTGACATATAAGGTGGCAAAGAGCACATTTGCAGCTTAGCTTGAGGTATATGTGCATAGAGGTGCATGTGATTATAGGACAGGTTTCCTCTATCAATATCCTTGTTGGTCCTGCAACAACATCCCCATATCTAACACTGAGATTTCAAGGCTGGGTTTAGGGCTAATGTTAGAATAGGCTTGGGTTAGAGTTATAAGCTTGTACAGCATTGCTTGTAATGGATTTTCCCTCAAATTTTAGGAGTATAGGTTATGATTTGGGTTTAGTGTACAAGTAGGGTTCAGGTTAACTGAAATATTTTTGACTGAAATGTTGTTCCTGGGCCATCAAACAGCCAATGTTGATCCAGTTTTGAACGCATATTACTTAAAGCTGTTTAGTCTTTTTTTCTCTCTCTCTCCCATTTTTTAATATAAGGATATTTTGGACCTCACAAGCACTAGCGGCCTTTGCTAATTGCTATGTTTAACCCGATTCACTTGAAATGGACTTGAAACGCAACAGAAGGGGCAATCACTTCACACAAACCAGGGTTGGAAATTAATGGAAGGGTGAAAATACCACCAAAAGTATTGAAAATGCCCCCCAAAATAAGGATATGAGGTATAAAAAAAAATCCTGTGTGTGTTCTTGTTTTTGTTTCTAACATATGATGTAGCTAGTTCCATTGCATACAGGGTTTTGTGCATTTTTCCCCCCTCACTTTTCTCCAAATGTTTATTTGAAATTGGCCCCCAAACTGCCTGCTAAGCTAAGCCCTCTGCTCAGTCTAACCCAAATAAAGCATTTTGATCGCCCCTGGTGGCTAACTGCAGTTTTACATGCGGAGGGAGAGCTCTTAAACCTGAGCCAATCTTAAAAAAATCCAATTACACTTCAAATATTTTTTTTTCCAAATATATTTTCTGTCATTTCGGGTAGTATCACGCAGATATGTCCAAGTGTTAGTTTAGATAGGCTAGTTATTTGATGCTATAAAAACAGGGTGTAACTTTATGATTGACAGCTGTGCTTGCGATTGAGTTTGCGGGAGAGGTATTGATCCCGTGGCTCAACTTTAGGATAATTACTGTGCTCCAGAATAGCCTACTTAATCAGAAATTACCATTTCTGGAATATTTTGGCCTTTTTATTTATTTATTTATTTTTTACAGTGGAAGGAAGTGGAGACGCGTTATCATGGTTCTATTGTGTAAATTCTATTTTGTAACATGGACTTGTTGCTTTCACATTTCCTCTTCCTCTTGCCTCATGGGATACTAGAAGTAGTATATATATATATATACAGATACAGAAGTAGTATATATATATATATATATATATATATATATATATATATATATATATATATATATATAATGAATGGGATTCTGTTATTTTATTTATTGATCATTATTCAAATAAATTGTCAAGTTTCATTAGTTGAGTAAATTAATACATGTATCTATTCTCTTTAATAATATGAAGACCTCCAATGCAAAAGCCTCTAAAAGCCACCTATGTCAATAATGAGATAATAATATTGAGTGAATGCTCTCCGCACATAGTATACATTCATCAAATACGAACTCACTAAATCCCAGCCTCAGCCCATTCATGAAATGCCGGTACTTAGATAGAAACATAGGAGCCTGATAAAAATGTTAATATTAAAGAAAAACGTTAGATGGACTTAGAGGCTTTTGCATCTTAAGTCTTCATATATTGAATGCTGCATCATTATCCTGTACATGCTAAACTCATCTATAAATATGTTCCAATTTCGCAGTAAATGTCCTTGAAGGGAAGCGTCTTCACACATCTACTAGTCAAACCTTAAATACACTGTAAGACTAGAAAAACCAAACTACTATCTAAAACTACCAGCACGTGCACCGGGACGCAAAGACAGTAATACAAAATGCTACTAACAAATAAATCAAAATAATAGTTACAGCAGATAAACCATGCAGATAAACCTGATAATCATTAATTAACCGATTCATGTTTAATGCATTAATGATGCTTAAAATATTTCTGTTTTAATTCTAGTTTAAATAAAGCATTTGACAACAAAAACACAGCAGGCCAAACACAAAAAGATGAGCAACACAAGGTCATTGCTAATAAGTATGACATTATTTCAGAATTCATCAAACTTACCTGATCATTATAGTCGCAGCCAACTGATTCATATAAGGCCAACATATAGGCTAACACATCCACAAACCCATGTAGGGCCCATAAATCAAGCTCGTATCTGGGGTGCTTTATTTGACTATTTTGCATATCAATATTTCTATAATCAGGGTGAAATACTACTTTTCAACAGATAGATTTGTAAACTCTTCTATTTCTGTATGCCATGCATTCTATGGATCTCATCAGATTTTAGTGATGGCAACAGATATGCGCATTTTGAGGTTTCAAAAATGAGTTAAGAAATTACAAGAAATTACCTGTTTTCTTTTTCATATCTGGGCTCAGTTCATAAAGATCTGCTTCATAGTTCCTCTCTCTTGTTTTCATCCTGACAGACTGAACAAGCGCTGAGAGACTGACGCTGATATTCTCTGATGATCGAATGGGAGGAGAAACTCAAATAGACACAGGATTGTTGTCAGACTAGATAAGAGGGTGAGTCGGCAAGTATGTTGTGTATCGTATACTCCATCATGTCTTGATTTTGTCACCAGTCCTCATTCTGAGAAACTGAAAGAGAGAGAAAGCAAAAGTCTCAAACTCACAGCCTTTGCAAACTTGGCTTGTTTATCGGCACGCATACAGTATATGCATTTAGGTTTGGTTGTGTATGTTGCTTGTTTTTTTATTTAATTTAACTTTTTCAATTCATTGACACACATACATTTGTTTTGTTTTATACATCTATTGTTTTACATTGCTATAAGTAAGGTTAATAGATTCAGGATTCAAGTGGCTTTGTTGGCTTGGTAAAACCATGCTAACATGGAATTACAGACAATGAGACAGAATTGTTCAGTTATTTAAATGTTATGTTGATGTTTTTGTCCTGTTACACTGGTAAGAGACACTCTTTTGTCATGACAGGACCTCTCAGACCTGCTGCCAGATTTGCCTTTATCTTTTCTTTTTGACATATTATTTTGTATTGTATGTATTATAGCATTTTGTAGTGTGTTTTTGTAGTATATGGACAAAATGCTTTTTGATACATATTGTCATCATAATGTTTCTGAATCACGCACAGGCATTCAGTTTGATTGTTTTTTCAGTATTTTGACCTGATGCCTGATGTGTTTCATTGACTAGTAGGGTAGACTGTGTACAGTTGAGACATGAGTACAGTTGAGACACCTTTACCCTTAAAGAGGCAAGAGTGGAAAATGCTAAGCAAAAAAAATATTTCATGTCATTTTTTATATCATCTGTACTTAAATTAAACATATCCAAAATAATTTTTAAAAAATTTGATATATTTAGGATTTTATGAATTGTATCCCCTGAGATACGTTGCCTGATTAGGGTATAAAAAAAGGACCAATGTTAACTGTTAACTGTTACTGCCACTGCATGTTTAAAACAACTATATCCCATACTTCACCTGATCTAATGTTGAGAAATGATGTATCATTCGAAAGCTTACAAACTCAAGATTCAGCCTGTGGAACCCGTTTTGAAATTGGACGTTGCGTTACCATAGAAACGGTACTGTAAATTCTTTTATTGGGCTCCTCCCCTTTTGGGCATCCATGTTTCATAATTTGAGATCAAAACCTTTTCTAATCTTGACAAAACACATATTGTCAGAAAGGTCTGAGTCTCAAGGTTCCATATTTTGTGACAGAAGTGATATTTGGACAGAAATTTATTAATTTGTTATGGCAGAATGCATACAATTACATTCAATGGAATGTAAGTCACCCGGTGGCTATTTTTGGTATTATGCCTAAACAAAATCTCATGGGAACTTCAATTTTTGTGACATCAACTTCAAATTTGGAACACAACTTGGTTAGATATATGGCTTTGATTTTATAGTAATTTTATAGTAAAAAATATTTAGTAAAATACATATTTTATAAAAAATATATATATATTAAGTACAGTATATTTGATTTAATGTAAGTTTAAACTTCCATAACTTTTTCATACTTTCATTTTTTTAAAGTGCTTTCACTTCAGTAATAATCTGCTGACTGTTTTCTTTAAAGCAAGACCAAACTTAGGTCTATATTCCAAAGCATTCTTGAATTACAATCATTAAAGTTTGAATAGTGCATTTTAAATAGAGCTAGTTTAATCCCTTTTTTATACCCTAAAGAGGCAATGTATCTCAGGAGATACATACATTTAAAAACATGCTAAATAACAACATGAACAACATATTACTTAATTTTCTCCTTCAGCACCTTAAGACAATGTTCACAATTAATGTTAGCAGTATTCTTTTTTTTTTTTTTTTTTTTTAGAAGAAGAAAAGTAAGTTTAATATGTATTTACTTATCTCAAAATCTGAATGTTCTGCACCACTGGCAGCCATGTTGGATTTAGGTCAGGCTGACTAATTGATCACAAAAAATTTGAAGCAAATTATGTGACCAGCATACTCAAGACAGACCAGGCTGTCATAAGTGATAAAAGGATTTGATGAAAAAATCGTTCTTATGCCCCAAAAAAGACAATAAAAACTATGTATCTCGTGAGATACGTTGCCTGTTTTAGGGTTAAATAGCTTGCGTACGCAAGTTGTGATTTTTGCTGTGCACATGTGTATTAGTGTCCTCTTTGATCATGGGCAATTTTAACAAAGTAAACATATCTGATCCGAAGATATCAGCAAAAGTTTTTTTTCTAAGATAAGACTTTCACTTCACCATGCACACTCCACAATGAATAGCTTATTATCCCTATGTGACTGTTAAACGTAACTGGTATCATCACAAACGTTATGTGCCCTGAAAACTGGCATATTCCATGGTGTTTTGTCATGCAAGATCATTGCAAATGTGAGGTGGCCAGCGGGGTATGGTTGAGACACACCAACCATAGCCCGAAAACCACCACAACACAACAAGAAACCAGAAAACATGAAAGTCACACGAGCAGAGAGACACGTCGTCCCTCACACTCATATCTGCTTATCCATTTGTCTCTCTGTGATTGTTGTAGTATCTGAACATCTCTTGACTTTCTGTTGAGGCTGTTTTTCAATGTTTATGAGACTAAACAAACCCACCATCTTGTTGCTGTCTGCCTTAACACAAGCAAAACGAACACGAAAGTACATGCACACACACACAGATTGCTGCTAGTATACTCATAGATTCTCATCCAGTGCCACATCACTTCACAATTTCACTTCAATCAGGCCACTTCAAGATGATTATATTACCATCAATAGATCATCACCCGATCACATTTTGTCTTAGCTTTCTTTGCTACGGTAAATGTGTTTTATAATCACACTGTTACAGCAGCCAGAGAAAACAAAACTAAAACAAAATCAAGGTTAAAGGCCCAACTAAAGAAACACTAATCACCGTAATGGTGACACATTAAGCTATTATTTTCAATAAAACATTAGCATTAGAGCTAAACCTCTGTTAATTCTAAATAAGAACTTTTGTAGAAATAAAGTCAAGCTGGTTAGTAATAATCTGTTATGTTGTTTAATCATCTTTTGCTGAGATTTAATGTGTTATTTGATTTAAAGTTAATTTAATCTAAGGCTGTGGCTGGAAGTCAGGTGTAGTTGTAATGTTTTTGCTCATCTCTTCTCTTTGATCTGTTCTTGTTTTTCTAAGCCTTCAGTGATTCTACTTGTTAACAGGTTGTTAAGGCTGAGGTTACTCTATAAAGTAAATAGTTTTTGTACCCAGATATGGTTTAGTTGTGCTTTATTTGCTTTGCGCTTGGCTGATATGCAGCATTCCTGTGGCCTGATTGTGGTTCAGATCTGGCAAGCGGGAGCAGAGCTCCAAGTGCCATCATTCCACACAGTATGAGGGCCAGATCTGGGTCGACACAATGTTGCTATCCGGGATGAATATCTATTCTTTCCAATAACAAAGCAACAATAAAAACAAAAACATAAAAAAACAAAAAAAAACGTGATAACAAAAAACGTGACAAGCTGGTAATCACGACTTGACAAGTGGGAAATAGGAAATTTGATGATCAAATTATATATCATAGATATAATTAATTATTATTTTTCACTGTAGCATTTTTACAGTCTTTTACCGTTAACAATAATTAATTATTATTAATTATCATTTCATATAAAGTAGATGAGAACAATGCATTTTATAAATGCAACTGAAAATATGTAATTGATATGACAAATACAGCTATGATCCACACTTAAAATTTTTAAATCTTTTTATTTACTTTATTTTACATTATTCATAGAGGAATAACACATTTCGTCTCGCAGGCCTTTTTCAGTGTGTCATATGACAAATACAATATAATCAAAACATTAATGGAACAAATTTAATATTCAAAAATTCATAAAATTTTTTTTTTACTCATTTGTATGTCTGTAAAGCGGTCAATAGATAATTTACATTTTAGTGCTGTCAATACGTCAATATTGTATGTTTCAGTGTGTATGAAAATGTGTCACATCTGCTAGTTGGACTGCCCTCAATCTCCACCAGAGGGCACTCCTCCCGACTCCCAGGCTTCCTATTATAGACTACATTTCCCATAACCCACTGCCTGGACTCATAATGCTTGATTACATTCTTACAAACATGTCTTAATTTTTTGATTCTCTGCCCGTATTCTGGATTACCCCTTTTTGCCTGTGTTATCTACCCTGTTGCTCATTTGGATAGTTTGCCCATATGTTTGACCATTTGCTCCTTATATGAATAATGTCCCAATAAAGCTGCATTTGGATCTTCAACCCAAGTCTCGGCGCAGTCCGTAACAAAATGTAAGCTAATGTACGTGTGGTAGAATCATACTTAACATAGAAATACACACGAATACTCATGAGATAACATTGTAATTACAGTAATCATGTGGGTTTTTTTTTTCTTTGAAAAATCAATTACTGTACCTAAGTACTTGTGATTCCTCATGCCCTAAAACATACGTGTGTCTGTCACGGTGCAGTGGCTGTATTAAGCACACAACGTAACAGAGTATAAAACAAAACAGTTTTTAATCCAAACAGAAAACTCAGGAGATCGTAGGAGAAAACCACAACTCTGGACAAACAATACTGGACAAAGGAACTGAGGAAACATACGAGTTAATAGAACAACCTGTGAACTAGTAATGACAAGTATTACCAAATACTTTAGAAGAAATTACAAATTATTTGGATCAGTATTCTAAAGTGAAAAACATAATAGTAATGACTGAAATCATTGTAAGCTTTTGAGGTTTTTGTAGGTTTTGATAATGACTCAAGTGTTACTACATCATTCTAAAGGAGTTAATTATTATGACCAGTATTCTAAAGTGAAAAGCAATATAACTTAATTCATTTCTGAATTCATTGTAAGTTATTGAGGTTTTGTACATTTCTGTAAGGTTTAAGATAGTTATTCCTTTAGATGATGTAGTAACACTTTAGTTATTACTATACAAAAACCTCAAAAGATAACAATGACTTTTACTAATTCACTACTAGAGAGTTATCATGCTTTTCGCTTTATTATACTGATCCAAATAATTAGTACCTTCTGAAGGATTTGGCAATACTTGAGTCATAACTAGTGGGTTACCATGATATAATCGTGTTGCTGTCATTGTGCTTTAATTCACTGTCATGTCTTGACTTTAACACTGTAAGAGCAGGACAAGATCGCAGTTTCCAGCAACATCCTCGTTCTGACCAGAGAAATGTGAGAGAAAATGTAATACTACAGTGGAATAAAGCCTGGCTTTTTCATGAATTTGCCTTTCAAATGGTTTTCAAAAATGAATTATACAGATAAAATATTTCTATAAGAAGTTACCTTTTTTCATATCTGGGCTCAATCCATAAAGATCAGCCTGATAGTTCCTCTCTTCATGCCGACAGCTGAACAAGCTCTGAGAGACTGAGGCTGATATTCTCTGACGTCTAATGGGAGGAGAAACTCAGGATTGTTGTCAGACTAGATGAGCGGGTGATTGGGCAAGTACAGTGTGTTTTGTGGTTTTGTTTATTTTGCATCTTCATTCTGACCTACAGAGAAACTAAAAGATAGAAAGCAAAAGTCTCAAACTCACAGACTTGTCATTCATTTGCCTTTCAAACTTTGCTTATTATAAACATGCAGTATCAGCATGTAGGTTAGATGTTGCTTGTTTGAATTTAATTTCACTTTTTGAATTCATTGGCACACGCACATTTGTTTTGCTCTCTACATTAATTATTTTGCAATGTTATAATGTTAATCGATTCAATATTGAAATGGCTATTTTGGGATGTTAAAAGGCTTTATGCCAAAGCACTGGAAACGTCTCGGTTACATATGGTAACCCTCGTTCCCTGAGGGAGGGAACGGAGACGTAGGTCATGACTGACCAATAGGAATCTCGCTAGAGAGGTCAATCTACTTCGAGTGAAACTAAAACAAGCCAATACACATTGGCGTGCAATCATTTGCAACAGCTGTGCAGCCTCGCAGCGCGGGTATTTAACAAGCAGCTGGTGCGATTGCACACTAGTTTTTTGCTGAGGAGCCAAGCCTGAAAAAGCTGGCCGCCCCGGCGGGCGGCAGCAGATGTGGCGACGGGACCTACGTCTCCGTCCTCAGGGAACGAGGGTTACCATATGTAACCGAGACGTTCCCTATCGGTCAGTCACTACAACGTAGGTCATGACTGACCAATAGGAATCCCTACCAAAGCGCCACAGCCGCTGCACCCCATCCAGCGAGCCTCTACACCTTCTTGCCTGGAAGGACGATAGGAGGAGCCTTACACAGAGTGAATCTGACACTGTTGTTCCGTGATAACCCATACAGTGAGATATTGGATAACACTGGGAAAGCGTGCCCTTTCTGTTTAGGAAGGAACGCTGCGGAAGCCACTTCTTCAAAGAGTTATGTGGAAATACATATGGACTAGCCCGAAGGCTGTACTGCATATGAAATAATGGGTGACTTAGCCCAAGGGAAAGACACGGGCTTCCGATAGGAGCAGCCGTGGAAAATATACACATATGGGATCCCCGTAGGGTCACACATATGGAACCCAGCCCAGATCCGGTTCTCAAGGATTCAGCGGATAAGGGCCTGGCACCGGACGCTCCGCCAAGTCCGGGCCGAGGGGTTTTGGAGGACTCGACAGGTTTTACTCTGGAGCAATAAGGGTGCACAGTAGCGTGCAGCAAGCCGACAGAGCCAGGCCTCTCAGTGCTTCTATCCGTCTAGGGTGAGAACACGGGAGGAGACCGGCTCCACACGTAGGCTATAATATCTAGCGAACGTGTTAGGTGTCGCCCAGCCCGCAGCTCTACAAATATGTTAGCGAGGAGCCACATGCCAGCGCCCAAGAGGATGCAACGCCTCTCGTGGAGTGTGCATGCAACCTGAGCGGGCAGGGCACGCCTTGAGCTTGGTAAGCCAAGGCGATGGCATCCACTATCCAGTGGGCCATCCTCTGCTTGGAGACAGCCTTTCCCTTCTGCTGGCCTCCGTAACCGACAAAGAGCTGGTCTGAGGTCCTGACGCTTTGAGTTCTGTCCACGTACATACGCAGGGCGCGAACGGGACAGAGCAAAGCCAGGGCTGGGTCTGCCTCCTCCAAGGGCAGCGCTTGCAGGTTCACTACCTGGTCTTTGAAGGGAGTGGTAGGAACCTTGGGCACATAGCCAGGCCGGGGTCTGAGTACCACGTGGCTGTCACCCGGCCCGAACTCTAGGCATGACTCGTCGACTGAAAATGCATGCAGGTCTCCTACCCTCTTGACAGAGGCCAGTGCAACCAGCAGCAAAGTCTTCATGGAAAGAAGCTTTAAGTCTACTGACTGCAGAGGCTCAAAGGGAACATCCTGAAGTGCTCGAAGCACCAGGGAAAGATCCCAAGAGGGTATGGAGGGGGGTCGAGGAGGATTTAATCGTCTCGCCCCCCTAAGAAACCTGACGACCAGGTCGTGCTTTCCAACTGTTTTGCCATCTATGTGGTCGTGATAAGCTGAAATAGCGGCAGCATGTACTTTGAGGGTGGAGGGAGACACTCTACGCTCCAACCCCTGCTGCAAGAAGGAAAGCACAGACCCTATCGAACATCTGCGGGGGTCTTCTCGGCGAGAAGAACACCACTCGACGAACAGGTTCCACTTCAGGGCGTAAGCACGTCTCGTGGACGGCGCCCGTGCTGAAGTGATGGTGTTAAGTACCTCTGGGGGTAAGTCACCTAGAACCTCCGCGTCCCGTCCAGGGACCAGACATGGAGTTTCCAGAGGTCTGGGCGTGGGTGCCATAGGGTGCCCCGTCTCTGAGTCAGAAGATCCTTCCTCAGAGGAATGGGCCAGGGAGGGACTGTCACGAGGAGCATGAGTTCTGGGAACCAAGTCCGGGTGGGCCAATAGGGAGCCACCAGAAGGACCTGCTCCTCGTCCTCCCTGACTTTGCACAGTGTCTGCGCAAGTAGGCTCACTGGGGGAAACGCATATTTGCGAAGGCCCCGGGGCCAGCTGTGTGCCAGTGCGTCCGTGCCGAGTGTTCCCTCGGTCAGGGAGTAAAACAGCTGGCAGTGGGAGGTCTCTGAGGAGGCAAACAGGTCTACCTGAGCCTCCCCGAACTCTCTCCAGATCAGCTGAACCGCCTGGGGGTGGAGTCGCCATTCTGCCGGAAGCACAGCTCGTGATAGCTCGTCGGCCACACGGTTGAGCACGCCGGGGACATACATGGCTCGAAGCGACCTCAGATGCTTCTGACTCCAGAGGAGGAGATGGCGGGCGAGTTGCGACATGCGACGGGAGCGTAGACCACCTTGTCGGTTGATGTACGCAACGGTCGCCGTGTTGTCCGTACGGACCAGCACGTCCCTGCCCTGTAGCGGCCTTTTCAAGCGGCTCAGAGCGAGATGTACTGCTAGCAACTCGAGGCAATTGATGTGCCAATGCAGTTGGGGGTCCGTCCACACCCCTGACACTGCATGCCCGTTGTATGTGGCACCCCAGCCGGTGGCAGAGGCATCTGTGAATACCACAGCATGCCTCGACACCTGTTCCAAGGGGACTCCTGCCCGCAGAAACAAGAGGTCTGACCACGGGCTGAAGGTCTGGCGGCACGCCGGTGTGATTGCCACCCGGTGAGTGCCGTGATGCCACGCCCATCTCGGGACTCGGCCGTGAAGCCAGTGCTGAAGCGGTCTCATATGAAGCAGGCCGAGCGGGGTTACCGCTGCTGCTGCTGCCATATGCCCCAGGAGCCTCTGAAAGAATTTCAGTGGGACCGCTGTCCTGCCTTTGAACGTGTTCAAGCAGTTCAGCACCGACTGAGCACGCTGCTCTGTGAGGCGCTGTCTGGGTGACCGAATCCAACTCCATACCGAGATAAGAGATCCTCTGCACAGGGGAGAGTTTGCTCTTTTCCCAGTTGACCTGAAGACCCAACTGGCTGAGGTGCCTGAGCACTAGGTCCCTGTGTTCGCATAGCTGATCTCGAGAGTGTGCTAGTATGAGCCAGTCTTCGAGATAGTTGAGGATGCGAACGCCCTGTTCTCTCATGGGAACAAGGGCCCCCTGAGTGACTTTCGTGAAGACACAGGGGGACAGGGACAGCTTGAAGGGTAGGACTTTGTACTGATATGCTCGACCCTCGAACGCAAAGCGCAGGAATGGCCTGTGTCGAGGAAGAATCGAGACATGAAAGTACCAGTCCTTCAGGTCGATCGCTGCAAACCAATCTTGGGGACGGATGCATTTGAAAATGCGTCTCTGCGTGAGCATTTTGAACGGTAGCTTGTGGAGGCTCCGATTCAAAACTTGCAGATCCAAAATCGGTCGTAACCCACCACCTTTCTTGGGTACAATGAAGTAGGAACTGTAGTGCCCTGACCTCATATCGGCTGGAGGGACCTGCTCTATCGCATCCTTCGCCAGTAGGACTGCGATCTCCACACGCAAGACATGGGCATCAGCTGCTCTCACTGTAGTGGAGTGAATGGCCCGAAACTTGGGGGGACGCCGGGCAAACTGAATCGAATAGCCGAGCCTGATGGTTCGAATGAGCCAGCGAGACGGACTGGGGAGCGCTAACCAGGCTCGCAGAGACCGTACAAGCGGGGCCAAAGGGACCGTAGGCGTACCCGGGGTGGGGCAGCGAGGTGGAACACAAGGACGCGGCTCGGGAGGCTCTCTCTGGGGGGCGGCCCGTAGCGGGGTCTGAGTGTGCTGTGCAGCACTTACCTGGTTCCACGGGGCAGGAGGTGCGGGAGTCGGCTCGGTGGCGTTCTCGGACCGTACACAGCTGCCGGCTGGCGATAGAAGAGGCGGATGAGAGTGGTGAGGATTCCATCCCCCCACTGCTCTCCAGGTCTTCCTCGGACCCAGAGATGATAGAAACTGCTCTTTTATTGAAAATTTGGGTACCGCTGGTTTTAAGGCCAGCGGCGGAACACAAACAAAATGAAACAAAGGATTTACCACCCGGCCCTCTTCCGGGGGAGGGAGCGATGCAGTCATCGTCTCCTGGAGAGCAGTCCCTTCCATCTCTGGGTCGCCTGTCCTAGGGCCGCTTACCCTTGGCTTTGCTGCCCCTCTTGGCGGGGGCCTGGACGGGCGGGGCGCCCTGCCTGCGACTGGCTCCACGGCGCCGTTTAGATGGAGGCTGCTGCTGCGGCGCGGGAGCAGGGGCAGACACAGGAGGACGCCCACGGCGACGAGCAGACCGAGGAGCCGCGGGCGGTGGGGTGGAGGCAGCAGCTGACCGCCGCGGCAGGATGTGACTGATGGCCTCAGTCTGCTTCTGTACAGCCGAGAACTGCTGGGCAAAGTTCTCGACCGCGGCGCCGAAGAGGCCGGTCTGGGACACGGGGGAGTTAAGGAACCTGATCTTGTCGGTCTCCCGCATGTCAGCCAGACACAGCCAGAGATGGCGTTCCTGGACCACTAGTGTGGACATCGCACGACCCACTGACCGCGCAGTGACCATCGTCACACAAAGCGCGAGGTCAGTTGCGGCACGAAGTTCTTGGAGAACTTGTGGATCATGACCACCCTCGTGCAGGTCCTTCAGTGCCTTGGCCTGATGAACCTGCAACAACGCCATAGCGTGCATGGCAGAGGCAGCTTCCCCACAGGCCTTGTAAGCCTTGCCGGTCAGGTCCGACGAGTACTTACAGGCCCGGGAAGGAAGACACGGTTCTCCACGCCAATTGGAGTTAGGGCACAGTTGCATAGCAATGGCCCGTTCCACTGGCGGGATAAGCGTGTATCCCTTAGCTGCCCCGCCATAAAGGGTGGTGAGGGAGGAGGAGCCACCGAGATGGTTTCTGGCAGTAAAAGGTGCCGTCCACGTCCCTGTGAGCTCCTCATGCACCTCCGGGAAGAAAGGCACTGGGGTGGGTTGCTGAGAACCAGCGCGCGCCACCCCGAGATACCAATCGTCCAACCTCGAGGGCTCGGGACACGGTGGAGGGTTCCACACGAGCCCGATCCTGTTGGCGGCCCGGGAAAGCATGGCCATCATCTCCAGGTCCGACTCGGGCACTGCTGGCACACCCGAAGGAGGCAGCGGCTCTGAGCCGTCGTCCGCGGAGAGGTCTGACCCACCCTCCGATGCCGCGATCGACATCTGGTCGTCGCAGGGAGCGCCGAACGAAACGACTGGTACACATCTCGAGGATGGTCCAGAACGTTCCGTTGGCAGCTCAACTGGTTGCGGAGCATGAGAGGAGTGAGGGTTCCTAGGGGGTTGGTTCCCCGAAGGAAGCGCGCTCACTGTAATCCTCAGGTCACCCGTGTCACTGCCCGTAGCAGCCCGCGAAGGGGGGGTTGGAATGAGGTGCAGGCACGGGGACTCCGCCCCTTTGCAGGAACGTGAGTCTCGACCTCAGCTCCGAGATGGTCATCTTCCCACAATGGGTACATGACTCATCCACGAACGCTGCCTGTGCGTGTTCGAGGCCCAGACACACAAGGCAGCGATCGTGACCATCCCGCAACCCCAGGTAACGACTGCATCCAGAAACACACAGATAGAATGTCTTCTTGAAAAAGACGCAAACTATCTGTGTAAGCTCTTTTAGAGACTGCTCTCCTTGGTGCTGAAGCACGCAGGGGAACACGGCGAACACAGACAGGAATGTGCACCTGTCTGTGCGCGATTCTCTCTCGCTGGTCTTACCAGCCGTGAAAACGGCCGTTGAGCGCTTTAATCGCGCACCTTACCAGCCGTAAAAAGGCCGTTGAGCGCTTTAACCGCGCACCTTACCAGCCGTGAAAACTGCTTTTTTGTTTGCTTAGTTTTAAAACAACAAACAAAGAAGAGAGAGAGAAGAGAAAAAGACCGCTCGCGCTGCTGTGCTGTCACGCCCGCACCAAAGTGGAGAGATCCAGAAGAGGCTTACTTTCAAATTCACTCTGTTCAGCATACGAAGTGCTTGTCTCCGAAGCAAAAAGCTAGTGTGCAATCGCACCAGCTGCTTGTTAAATACCCGCGCTGCGAGGCTGCACAGCTGTTGCAAATGATTGCACGCCAATGTGTATTGGCTTGTTTTAGTTTCACTCGAAGTAGATTGGCCTCTCTAGCGAGATTCCTATTGGTCAGTCATGACCTACGTTGTAGTGACTGACCGATTGGGAACATTATTTTACATACATACACAATTACACACAATTAAAAAAAAAAAGTTTGATAAAATAAAAATAATTGAATGGAATTGTTTTTATTTAATTGTTATTCTTGGTTGATGTTATTATCCTGTTGCACTGATTATTACTCTTTTGTACAGGATGTCACAAACCTGCAGGCAGATTGCATTTATCTTTTATGTTGTATTGTTAGTATTATAGCTTTTCTTGTATTATATGGACACAATGCTTTTGATATATTGTCATCATACTGTTTTTGAATCACACACAGACATTCAGTTTGATTTTTGATTGAGGTTTGACCTGATGCGTTTTATTTTCTAGTTAGGAGTGCTTGATATGGGCTGGTTATGATGATGATGAGGGGACATTTATTTGGAGTTCAAACATCAAATAATCCTTTCCAAATGTGCACACAAATTAAAACTCAAACGGCAGATGTTTTTTTTTTTTGTTTTTTTTTTAAGCAGAAACAAACCAACCGAATTTTTTTTGCTCCTTGCCTCCTCTGAATATACCTGCAAAGGAGTAGATCTTAAAGATAAAATGTCTGTAATTTTAAAACATACAACTTTATTTAAACTGAAAATGTAACATACAAATTAACCAATTGCATACATCATAGATGATCAGCTGTACAGTCTGAAGTTCAGATGAGTTTGTGATTTTCGGTTTATTTTCCTGCATCAGCGTATTGAAGATTGCTGAGTTTGATGGAGAAGTTTCCACTCAGAAAATCACCAGGGAAAGTTTCAGTTCTGTTCTCATAGTCTGAATCTTGTTTCTCTAGTGAATGACTGCTGGGAATTATATCACACACAATTCCACTGTCATTGTGTCTCCAAAACACATTATTGTCATAAAGTTTAACATCATGTTTAGTAGCAAAATATATCAAGACCACCAATAACAGCCTCTACTATGACTTACAGAGACACCGAAATAACAGAAAAGAGAGTTGTCTAAACACACAATCTAAACTCATATTTTTAACATTAACGATACATTAAATACTCAAATCTCCCTGTGAACATTTAAGATATTATTGAATTTATTGATTTATTGAATTTATTATTATTGAAAAATTTTTTCACTAGGATTCTTGCTTCTTTCATACTTCATACTTTTCATACTTTCATAGTGATGGTTTACAGTACATGCAAAGGTTTTAGGCATTTTAGTACCAAATAAACTAGTTTTAAGATGGCATATTTTGCTTAATTGTAGCAGAAATATCAGTTTACATTTCCAAACATTCATGTTGCCAATAATTGTAATAATCCAGTAATCTTTGCATTGTATGAACAAGGAGTCTGACAACTGTCTTCAATAAAAAAAAATTAAATGTCAAGAAAAACATGCGTGCAAAAGCAGAACATTTGTATTGTATGTATTACACCATTGTTGTATTATGTATTAGGAATTATATACAATTGAAGCCTGTTCTCATAGTGAACAGTCGTTTTTTTAACACAAAGATACATTCAGTTTTTCTGTCTCTAGTTTGCAGAAGCGTATCACCTGATGCCATTGTTTGATGATCTGTCAGAATAGTGTTGCTGAGGTACCAGGAAGGGTGCTATAAACATTGCCACAAGGAAGAAGTGGCAGTTTCTCCACAGATTTATTTCGCTGAGATACAGCTGGGGCCTTCAGGAGCCATCAAGAGTCTGATTGGGCCCCCAAAGGCAACAGAGCCATCAATAATTTATGCGCTGCAGCATTCAGACTGGAACATAGTGAATTTCAGCCATCAGATCAATCACTTATTGATTTAGATTTTATAAAACCTTTCTGGCAACAACAAAGTCATTCGATTCCCATGAGTCTTCACACCAACCTTAAAACTATAATTAATTATTAATTGATGTATAGATAATTGTAATTTGTGCAATATTTATTGTGAAGATATATGTTTTAATAATTCCACAGGTCAGTAATCTGATCAAAACATTAATTTTCAGGTTAAAGCTGCAGTCCGTAGTTTTTTTTTCTCTTTGTCGCCATCTCTGTTTGAAATCTGCAATTGCAGTTATTCGTGGAATTATCAACTTTACGTGGGTTGTGCCTCGGCACGGCACAGCGCGGATGAATCCAATGTTTTGAGGAGAATGTGCGGCTGTCAGTCGTCGCGCCGGTGTGGATCCTGGCATTCAGAGTCACAGATTCTACTTTATGGAAGTATGACCAACATAGGAATTTTCACTGAAAAATGTTCTGAAGTAAGTAAGTAACATCCACTTTTGTTCTGACCAACTAAGGGGAAAAAAGCATTACAGTAAATCGCGCTGATTAAATCTAACGATCGCTTATCATATCACGTCAAACCGTGCAAATTATACTTTGTTCTCAAATTGTTAATGTTAACAACATCAACATTGCGTGACTACATTTAATGCGCTTCAGATATTTATCCTTGTTTTCGCATGGGCCGGTTGCAGTCTCTTTTTTTCTGTAGCCACTCCGAAGTCCGAAATCTTTTGCATTTTACAACGGGTGAATCTCCAGTTGTCACTGGTGATTGACATTTGAACCTTTCTGGATCCGCCATCAAATTAATAAGTTTAATTATATAAAGTGCTGTAAGAAAAGGCTCTAAATCTCCACCTCCAACATCCTCACACGCAATATAGCCTACTAGGCGAGACTCCTTCTTTATGTGTACAGATGTGACGTAATGACGCAATGACATGCTCAAATTTTCCATGTAAATCCACCAGTACCACTGGAATTAAAAATATTATTTCAAGCTTACCGTTTTGAATCGAGCTAAGGCAAGCGGATAGTTTTGAACACTGGCTGGTTATGTACTTGCTCAACAATTTATTTTGGATAATTTTTAACCCAAAAAAGTAACGGCTTAAGTTTCAGGCAAAAGCCCTAAAATCCTTCTACAAAAAAATTTTAGACAAACTATGCATTTGTTAGATGAACATACACATGTTTAAACAGTGTCTTTGTGTCTCAATACACTGCTTATTTATCATCACTGTCAAGTGTGTCAAGAATGCAGAGCTTCTCAAGATGTCCTCAATCTGACCTGCAGAGAAAGAGAGAAAAAAAGCATGAAAAAACGTCTCGGTTACGTATGTAACCTTAGTTCCCTGATAGGGAACGAGACGCTGCGTCAAGCTGTGGGAACGCCCCTGCGTTGTGCGTCCTGAAGCACGTATGGAATCAGCCCAATGGAGAGATGGAACGTCATAGGCGGGTGACATCATCGACCAGGAAACTATAAAGCACCCCATAAACACAAGCGCAACAGCTTCTGATAGGCCTGAAGGAAGCGCTAGCGGGAATGCCGGGAGTATGGTGGAATGACACAGCGTCTCGTTCCCTATCAGGGAACTAAGGTTACATAGGTAACCGAGACGTTCCCTTTCAAAGGAACTCGAGCTGCGTCAAGCTGTGGGAACGCTAATACCCACGTAGCCATAGGACCAAGTGACCGCCATGTGAGAACTAGCGCACAGAGGGCGAGAGCACCTGTGCCCCAGGGGAAGGACTTAAGTCTAGGTCATAGAACTTAATGAAAGTATGCGGTGAAGACCATCCAGCCGCATCACAAACGTCACTGAGGGAAACTCCTGACAATAAGGCTTTAGAAGCCGCCATACTCCTGGTAGAGTGGGCTCGTACAGCCAAGGTGAAGGCTGACCAGCCGACTCATAGGCAAGTGAGGTAGCCTCGGCCACACACTTGCTCATTCTCTGTTTAGACAAGGGACACCCCTTCTTGGGTGGCCCAAAACACACAAATAGTTGTTCTGACTTCCTCCACAGGGCAATTCTGTGGATATAGGCGTCTAACGCCCTAACAGGGCAGAGTAAATTAAGTTTCTCCTGGTCAGACGACAGAAATGGAGGAGGAGGCCTGCAGAACTGTAGGTCTAACAACATTAGTAGGGACCTAGGGAACGTAACCTGGTCTAGGACGCAAAAAAGCCTTAACCATGCCAGGCGAAAATTCCAGGCACAAGGGTGAAACCGACAGAGCCTGCAAATCACCGATTCTCTTTAGTGAGAAGATAGCAAGAAGAAAGATAGTCTTAAACGTGAGAAACTTCTCAGGAACTTCTTCGATAGGTTCAAGAGGAGCTTGGGAAAGACCTTCTAATACGATGGCCAGATCCCAGGCCGGCACCCTCGTATGAACTGCTGGCCTCAGCCTCAGTGTGCCACGAAGGAAACGAGTTATAAGCGGGTGTCTCCCAAGAGAAACTCCACTGAAAGGGACGTGGTGAGCAGCCAGTGCCGCCACATACACCTTTAGTGTGGAGGGGGATAGCCCTGTGGAGAAGCGCTCCTGCAGGAATTCCAGCACTGCACCCACTGGGCAGTTAACCGGGTCCTGCAGGTGTTCTCCACACCAAGAAGTGAAAAGTTTCCACTTCAAGGCATAAAGCTTCCGCGCGGATGGAGCTCTGGAGTGAAGAATGGTCTCAACAACCTCGGATGAGAGACTGGAGTTCATGAGCTGGGCCCCCTCAGAGGCCAAGCCCATAGTACTGGGCGGGGGTGAAATATCATGCTGCCCGCCTGAGAGAGTAGATCCCTCCTGACCGGGAGCTCCAAAGGAGAACCGTCCAGGAGAGAAATCAGGTCCGCAAACCATACTCGGGCCGGCCAGAACGGGGCTAATAATAGTAGGCTGACCCCGTCCCGGCGAACCCTCTCCAGAACTCCAGGTAGCAGAGCAATCGGGGGAAAGGTGAACAGACGTGACCTCGGCCACGGCTGCCCCCATAGCGTCCAACCTCAGAGGGGCTGGATGGCTGATGGAAAACCACAGATGACAGTGCGTGGTCTCCTTGGAAGTGAATAGGTCCACCTCGGCGCGACCGAAACTCAAGGTATAACGTTGGACGCTGCTGCCATCAGACCCGACAGTCTCTAAAACTGTTTTACAGTAAGTAGCTGGCCTAGCTTTACTTGTTTCACAGCTGAGAGAATCGAAGCGATGCGGGTCGGAGCGAGTCGCACCTGCATCGAAACCGAAACCCAAACGACACCCAGAAAAGTGGTCTTCTGAGAAGGAGATAATACACTTTTCTTTGCGTTCAGCCTCAACCCCAACTTCCTGATATGAACGAGAACGACATCTCGATGCCGAACCACCATCGTGAAAGTGCGGGGAGATAAAGCTAGGCCAAACGGAAGAACCCTGTGCTGGAACACCTCGCCCCCGAAGGCAAACCTCAGGAACTTCCTGTGTTGTGGAAGGATGGAAATGTGGAAGTACGCGTCCCTTAGATCTATCGTGACAGACCAGTCCTTGGATCTGATTTGTAACACGATCTGCTTGATAGCGAGCAACTGACTCCACACTGGGAGGAGGAACCCGTTCTATAGCCTCCTTTTGAAGGAGTGCTTTCACCTCTTGTTCCATAACCAGAGCCTGCTCGGGGCCCACCACTGTAGGCAGAACCCCTCTGAATCTTGGTGGACGACACCTAAATTGGATAGCATAATCCTTTTCTATTGTCTGCAGGACCCAATGAGATATTTTTGGAAGTCTTTTCCCCTCTGCCAGAAATTCTACTAAGGGTACCAGTCTCTCGAAACTGGCCTCTGGTGTAACTTGAGCAGCAAACGCAGCGCCCTGTAACTGCACACCGGCAGGGAACAACTGGTTCAACCGCTCTGAAAGCCTCCTCAGAGGGAGCGAGCGTCCCTCGGGAAATCGCTCGCTGGGACCGTCTGCGCCCCGGCATTAAGGCGGGGTTGGCAGAAAGGGCCCCTGAGGGCACCGAGGAAGAATGGGCACCTTAGAAAGAGGTGAACACCTTTCCGCCTCGGTGGGAACCACCCTCAGTGTCCTGCGCGCCGTGGCGCCAGGACTTCTTCTTAGCCGAAGCCTTCTTAGCTAATATAACTGTCCTCAGATCAGTTCTATTACTGGGAGATTTCGGCTGAGAGTACCGCGGCTGAGCCCACTGTCCAGCAGGGGGAGCACGAGACGCGACACTCTGCTTCAGCGCCCTATGTGATGAGCTCGCAGACGGCCGGGGCTGCTCCCGCCCAGCAGCCCCAGGGACATGAATTTTTAAAAGGGAGAAATTTGTTAAAAGCTGTTGTTTGCTTTTCCTTCTCCTGGAATTTATCGATGACAGAATTTACAGCATCCCCAAATAAACCCAGGGGGGAGAGAGGAGTGTCTAAAAGGAAAGCTTTTTCTTTCCCTTTTATATTTGTCTGATTTAACCACAGATGTCTTTCTACGGCCACGCAGGGATAAATCAGCCGTCTGACGCAGTTCGCAAACCACGTCAGCACTGACCTCCTCACTCTCACTCACGTCCCTCAGCAGGTCAGCCTGGTATGCCCGCATAATAGACATAGTATGCAGACATGACCTGCTGCCGAATACGCTTTACCCACAAAAACCGAAATATTCCTAAGAGGCTTGGTGGGTAATGCCGGTGCCTTAACAGATGACGCAGCCTCGAGGGAGAGAAAGCTCGCAAGCGTCTCTTCTACGCGAGGCATAGCCGAATAACCATATGACTTATCCCCCACAATATTAGAATATGTTGAAGTCTGGGGACTAAACACTTTATATGACACCGGTTTTTCCCACGATTTCGACACCTCAGTGTGGAGATCGGGAAAAAAGACGGCACGCACCACCGTGGAGGTTGCACTCATGACGGCGAAAATCTCTCATCTAATTTTAATTTAGAAACAGACTCCTGTCTAGTCACTGGCCATACAATGCTGAGTTTTTCTACAGCTCTTGTTAAAACCTCCACTAGCTCATCGCTTTCGGGAGTGTAAGGTGGCGAATCCTCCACATCTCCCTCATTTATACCAGCAACATCCAGCTCCTCAGAACTGGATAGAAGCAACACTGGTGCCTCAGCCCGAGCAGAAGAAACCGCAGCGCGTGCTTCCGAATACTGAGAGATCCATATGCGATCCCCACGATATGCGTCGTCGCTCTGCCTCGGCAAGAGCAGGACCCGAACCGCGGGGAGCGCGCACCAAACCGCTCTCCTCGAAGAGCGCCCGGCGGGAGCGGAGCGTCCTTAATGGCAGACGCTCACAATGCTCACAATCAGCTCCCTCGAGAGCTGACTGGGCATGCTACACTCCCAAACAAACAACACAAAGAACGTGTGTATCCCCACTCGTTAAATAACGCGAGCAGGGAGGGACACACTCCCTAAACTGCTGTTCGTTCGCCATATCTCTCTTAATATATATATATATATATATATATATATATATATATATATATATATATATAAATTGTTTGTGTGGTGCAGAGTATGTAAGGACAGACAATATTCACACAGGGACAGATTCACATATAGCGCGACTGAAGGCACAGAAGCTGTTGCGCTTGTGTTTATGGGGTGCTTTATAGTTTCCTGGTCGATGACGTCACCCGCCTATGACGTTCCATCTCTCCATTGGGCTGATTCCATACGTGCTTCAGGACGCACAACGCAGGGGCGTTCCCACAGCTTGACGCAGCTCGAGTTCCCTTGAAAGGGAACTGTATTTTCATGAATTTGCTATTCAAATTCCATTCATATTTATTTACCGCCATAGGCTTGGTTTCATGTATTTCAATGGTTGTTTTAATCAAATTGAACTGTTTAGAACCAATTTTGAGAATAAATTAATATTAATATATATATATATATTTTTTTTTTTTTTTTTTTACAGTTTGACGTTATTCATCCATTAAATACCTTGCAAAAGCAGAACATTTTTATTGTGTTATATGGACACAAAGTTACTGAAACCTGTTCTCAGAGTGATCAGTCTGGTTGTTAGATAAAGACATAGATGTGTCTCATTTAGTTTGCAGAGACGTGTCACATGATGCCAGTGTTTAATTTTTTACATTCACTAAGGCGTGGTGATACCGTGGCAACCCTCGGCACCAGGATACTGGAGTTATAAACACTGAAAAGAGCCACATCCATTTCTTTAGAAAATTCTGCTGCCAAACAACTGATGTGTTATAGGGAATTAATGAATCCGATTTGCTAAATCTGCAGTTTTATTATTAACAAACATAAAATCATATATATATATATATATTTATATATATATATATATATATATATATATATATATATATATATATATATATATAATACATTTAACAATGGCAAATAAAACATGAATAAACATTTTTCATAGGAGAATAAGTGTGGTCAAACCATTGGGCCCTTTCTATTAATGAGGCCTTTTACACTGTCTATGTGAGGAGAAAAACTTTTACTTTTAGTTACAGAAGGTAAGTGGTATTGAGGATGGATGGATGGTGAAAATATATATTGCTATTTATCATGACTGAACAATTAAAGACAATGAAGTGCTAAAAACTTTTTAGGATTCACATTGTCAAACTAATTGCGATTTACCAGTTTGTTTTAGTGAAGTGTCTCTTTTTCTAGAAAAAACTAAAAGAATAAGCCTCATTTGCAGGTCAGTCTCATGAAAATTTTGCTAAATGATTTCGTATTGCTTCTTTCACGTATGGCGACAGTTCGAAAATGAAATGTCTGGTTACTAGTGCTTAAAGGTTAATGCCCTATCAAGTTTTTTGGGGAAAAGGGGGAAGCAATCTCCTCTTTTAGTTATTTTTTCAGATATAAGCTTGAAGATGTTTGTCTGAAATGTGTGAAGCTCTAGAGAAGGAATCCAGTCATGGGAAGGACAGGACAGCTATTTGAACCAGCAGGAAAATCAGTGTGGACGACGGCATCGCCAGCATTGTCACAGTGTATTCAAGCTGCAGCAGTGCTGGTGCATATTATCAGTTAACTGTACCTTAGAATGTTATGCGACATCAGCCATGTGAGAGGCGGCAGCTGGGCTGAACAACACAAGCAGAAATTCTGGCACTATCATTTAATGCTGAACATAATGAGAGCGGGGTTTTATATCAGCGCTGACGACTGTAAATAACATGAACTGCAACTGGAGCAAATGTTCTACTGAGCACTAGTTTAGGCGAAACACACAGCCAGCCTCCTCACTGGTGCCAATCATCCAGTCTGCTATCTATACGACCTAGTTGAACACCACCATCCCAGTAGGGCCACAACAGTTTAAGATGAAGGCTGGGCATCAGATTCAGCCCGATTTGACTCCTCATGTACAGACAATACATGTGATGCAAATGAGGAAACATTCAAGTGAAAAAAATCTAGCAAAGATATTCAGTAAAGACCAATCAGCTCCCAAACAAATAGACACTCTGTGTCTATATTTAATAGATATAGAATAGAATAGAAAATAAAGTGTTAGTATTAATGGATCAAGTGTTGCCGAAAAAGATGCATCTTCAGCCGTTTCTTGAAAATGGCTACGCACTCAGCAGCTCGAATTGAGTTCCACCAGGAGGGAACAGTCAAGGTAAATGTCAGAGAAAGAGATTTTGTGCCTCTTTGAGATGGCACCACAAGACCACGTTAACTTTTTTTGAGATATCAACCTAAAATTTGGAACACAACTTGTTCAGATTTTTGGCTTTAATTTTCTTGCAGTTTTAGAGTAAAATATGTTTTGTAATATATATATATTTTTATATATTATATAAAATATTAATAATTATATTTTTACATTAAATAATTTCATAAACTTATATAACTTTTTTTTCTGTTTCATTTTTAATAACTTTTATTATTTTAATTATATAATTTCTACACTTCTACAATAATCTGGAAAATGTCTGGAAAAAAACAAGACCAACCATAGGTCTATATTCCAAAGCATTCTTGAATTACAACCATTTAAGTTTGGATAATGGCCAGTGTACTGAAAAATGCAGTCGTGATTTTTTTCTTTGGTTGTTAAAGCAAATGGATACAACAAATAAGGTTCCCTTTCATAGGTTCACTCTACGCTGTCTGACGAATGTCTGAAGCCCTTATACCATCACGCCATTTGTTATCCAGTAGCGCTTAGAGCGGCCCCGAGGGAGTTAGTTACACATGTTTGAGTTCGCAGATGCTGACGCCTACAGTCACCTCCATTATCCCCACCACCACCAGGATGGTTCCTTCCCCTCCATCCTCCCCACCACCACCAGGATGGTCCCTTCCCCTCCATCCTCCCCACCACCACCAGGATGGTCCCTTCTCACACCTCCCAGGGGGTCGGCTCCGCCCCTGCCTTCGTCTTCAGGTAGGAAATGCAGATTCCGTACCCTCGGATTGCGAGCTACGGACGGGGCCTACACCAACTAACTTTATATCATAATATTTGCTTGCTGGGCTGTTAATAAATGTATACTTGTTACGGTATTTTGGTCTTCGTTTTTTCTGGTTGAACTATTGCGTGAATGTGTTTGCACTTAAAGGAGTAGTTCACTTTAAAATGAAAATTACTCCATTATTTACTCACCCACAAGCCATTCTAGGTGTGTATGACATTCTTCTTTCAGAAGAATACAGTCAGAGTTATATAAATAAACACCCTGACGCTTCTGAGCTTTATAATGGCAATGCATGGAAACCACCAGTTTAAAGTTTAAAAAACTGCATACTACATACTACACATACTACAAGCTTTATAGAACGTACTCTTTTAGCGCTCGCTAAATAAGTTCTTATTAAAATTAAGTATCTACTCATAGAGTATGCGGTTTCGAACGCAACAGATTTTTTCGTGTAAGCGAATTGGTTTAAATGTGTGAGGTGGTTAAGTGCTTGTGGAAAAGGTGTGCCTTTAGTTGCTTCTTGGTTTCAGCAGTTTAGTTGGAGGTTGTCATCTCATTCCACCAGAGAGGATCAGACAAAGGTTTTGCAAAGTGATTCGGTGCCTTGTTACAACTAGAGGCATTGCTTTATCAGTAACCGTAGCTAGGAGGAAGCATATACTTATAGTAATAAATTGAGATACACTGAAGAAAAAAAAGAAAAAAGGCAGCCGTGGTTGCCAGTATGGTATATACTAGAATGGTATATAAATTTGGTAGCAATGTTTTAGGTTTTTACGGATTTAACTTAAATTTACAGTAAAAAAGAAAAAAGAGCTAGCATGGGTATTTTGACAGGAAGGATCTGATTTTTCTGATATTGTAAAGCATGAACCTATTGTTTAGCAAACAATCCGTAGAATTCAGAAGACAAGCTGTCCACTCCTGGAAATGTTTTGATCTAAAGATGATTAATGGATTCAGGAGCGTGCAACAAACACAGAGGCAGGACTATCCCACTCATTTCACAACTACATAATAAAAAAAAAAAAAAAAAAAAAAAAAAAAAAAGACATTTAACTGTGCTGATCAAAATAAACTATGCTTATTTAAGGCCAATTCACACCGCACAGAAAAATGACAATCAGATAAGACAAAACCCAACAAATATGTTTGTTGCCATTTGTCTGTATGGTGTGGATTGGCCTTTACAAATATATTGTGACTTATAAAAATAAGCCACATCATACTCTGTAGACAAGATAATAAAAGATTTCAAAAGCACCTCATCTGTTATTCAAATTTGACCTTTTCATTTGCCTACTTTCATTTGGACATTCACTGAGATCTTTTGTTCAAAGCACTAACCTTCAGGTTAAACTTTAGACAATATTACTCTACTTCAATTTAAATACTGAAACACAACAGTGAGACAAACATTCGGAAAGAGGCTGTAAATGAGACAATTCACTGTAATTTATGTCTGAATTTTGAGTATTTTTAAGTTTTGAGCATAAATATCACCATATTTTGTTTTATTTGTACTAAAACAAATAGTACTAAGACAAATTAGTACTAAGACAAAAATTATGTATGTTTGACATATGAGGTGTCAAAAGTTAGGGTCGAGATCAGGATGCACAAGAGCTCATTTGTTACTTTACTTGAGCAATTTTTGATTGCATGTTCCATTTGTTTTCATAAAACCTGGAAGATAATTTGCATTTGAACCAACAGTTCCATTGGCAATTTCCTGTTGGATTTTAGAATTTATATTCACTATTTGTGAATAAAATAAGGTGGTTAAGATTACTTTCACTTTTTGTTCTATGTCATAAAATACACAGACATGATGTGAATTTTCACATTGATGTCTTTTTAAATGTAAAGAGTTACACTTTATGTGCTTGATGCAGGAAAACCACTGCAGTGCTTCAATAGTAACTGGTATAAATAGTAACTGGTCTCAAAATCATTTCAATTCTGATTAATAAGTTAATGTGCATAAACTAAACTTTTGATGATTGATCAAACTGTTTTGAGATATTTATTAAACACGGTCATTCTTGTGACGGAAAACATGTAAATCTTCTGACTAGAGACGTGCACATGATGCAAATATGTTAAAGGTTAAAGACAAAGACTCATTTACTAATTTTGTAGAGTGTAGTTGTGTTCTGACATCAGTCTGCAGAGCTGTGGATCTCAACCACAAGCTCCTTTTTTTTCAGTTTTATCTTTCACAAAACAGAAAGAAAGAAAGAAAGAAAGAAAGAAAGTGAATGATGTGATTTCAGGAATTAATGAATCAGTGAATGGTGAGCTGTTCTAATTTTAACATAAACATGAAAAATACAAAAAGAATACAAAATAAATGTAATATTGGCAAACACAACATGTTAAAAGAACAGAAATGTTCAGGCAGCAACATAATAACATACTTGTTTGCCGTTTAGCAAACAATGTTTCTGTGTCAGTGTTTCAAAGTTTCATTCTGTTAATAATAAAATTAAAGGCCATGATATCGCCTCATTGTCTGGTCCTTAAACATCTTGTTCAATTGAGTAAAATAATATAATTTTTTCAGCTGTTGATTTTGCACAAAAATGAGGTGAGGACAGTGAGTCGCCAGGTGAGGACATTGAGTTGAATTTTTCTTTGTTTAAGTTGCACACTGAATATGAATTTTAATTTTGAACTCTCAAAGTGCACCAGATTGATGAATTTAACATTAAAATGCAGAAATGCATGCCCCCGAACCCCCCTAGAAGGCCCGAGGTCCACTCACCACAGATTTACCAAAAATCCTGTGAGAAACTCTGGTATTGCTTTGCCAATGCAGCTTATAGCTTGTTTTAGGATTCATCACTGTGGAGTATAGTTCAATTGTATTAATAAATGACAATTTTATAGTTATTTCATCTGTTAACTCACTCATTACATGGCATTAGTGGTTTTAAGGAATAGGAGTTGGTATACATATTCAAGGGTGTGCAAAGATGGGTGGTGTTTATGATCATATGTAGTGGGCCAGTCTGGGGCCCGATTTTTATTTCTTTTTTTGTCCCAGTCCAGCCCTGGCCATCTACCAACTGCTTAAATCAGAATGAGCTTTAATGGCTAGTATTAATGGCAAATAATTTGTGTGAAAAAAGAAGCACAGACATGGGACAGTTGAGGGAGGAGATAAATAGACATTAATACGCAGTTTATAAATACAGCTATTTATTCTTGATTTATAAGCATATCTATAATGTGTTTAATAATCACACAAAACATAAAATGTATTTCTTATTCTTAAGTTATTTATTTATTTAATTACATTTGGATTATTGAAATAAATAATATGTGATTACAATCAAGTCTAGTCTTTTAGTGGCAACTTTTGTGGCATTATTGCAACTAGTCCCTTCAAAAGATCTCAAACAACAACAAAAACATTCTAAACTTTAATACTAATACTGATTTGATGTATTTTATAATGTTTAAATATAGCCTTAATATTCACAAAATATTCATCACAAAAGCTGTTATAAGAGCAATTAGCCACATCCATAAAAATGAATGGATCTCTGGTGTCTCTGCTGGACAGATATTGTAATTATCCCTATTTCATTTTCTCTAAGCAGCAGATTGAAGAATTCTGCCTCTAACACCCAGATCAATATCAGGAAACAACTCATTTTTGATTTCATTTGATCATCATTAAAGTGTTTTTTTAATTGTTTTTTTAATAAAAGTGTAACATTTCATATGCATGCTAATAGTGTAGTTGAGGAATTTTGCAGTAAATAGGTAAAAAAAAGTACTTCATATCCCCTAAAACACAACATAAAACATATTAAAAAATATAAATAATTTGTATTATTAAAGATTGTTATTATTATTACAGTCACTCTATAAATGTTTGGGGTCATATTGACCGTGAGTGTAAACAGGAAACGAGGAGAATCCTAAAGCGTGAGGGACCGGGAGAAGCTGAAGGATGGAGGACCCTGGGAGTGATCCAGAGCAGAGTCATTAGGATGAAGGATCACAGCAGAACCAATGACGGGAACAGCCAGGATAGAGCCAGGAGCCCGACTGACTGAGGGGGAGCCGGGAGAAGGAGAGACCCAGAGCTGAGGAGACCCAGAGCTGAGGAGACCCAGAGCTGAGGAGACCCAGAGCTGAGGAGACCCAGAGCTGAGGAGACCCAGAGCTGAGGAGACCCAGAGCTGAGGAGACCCAGGGTGACACCGCTGGAATGGAGGACCGAGGAGGAACTACAGGCTCGTGGGACCGGGGGGGAGATTAGGGACGGCAGACCAGGGAAGAGCTGATGGAAGTGAGGAGGACAACAGTAGAGCTGAAGGGTAGGAAGAGCCCGGTGGAGACAAAGGGGCGGAGGGATGAAGCATAGCCGGAGGAGTGAAAGCCAGCAGAGATCGGGCCGAAGAACTGGCTGGAGTCAACAAAGGAGGAGGAGGGATTTGGCAATGAAGAAGACTTGGAACTGATACTGGGATCGATACATCCTACCATCCTTCTAAATATCACCTGTTTATTAGTTGTGGTTATTCATTTTCACTTATTCAGAGTGAAAAATGTAGAAATATGTGCATAACACCAAACCTTTAAGACCAAGCATAACCACTGCCAGCTGGTTGCTTGAGGAAAGGAGAAGTAGGGCCTAATATTTGACTATTGTGAGGATTTTTTTAAACAGATTAAAAAATACATTTTGGAAACATTTAGTGAAATTCTTAATCCTGGCCTTTTTATTGTTAGTCTTTTTCACAAAACAATAGATGACCTGAATAATGTCTCAACCATTAAATTATAGCCTGTACGCCTTTTTGATTGCATTTATAGCCATTATGTGTCCTTTGTATATCATTGATGTACTAGTTTATGTTTGTGAGTTTGGCTTCGGCTCTTGCTGTTGTAAAATGGTGGTGTTACGGCGTCTACCAGCAGAGGCCAAGAGAACCATGTTTCTCCAAACCTTTGTCACTTGCCAGAAACTGTTCACTTTTCTCTGTTCCACAGTGACAGAAACCCAGTCTCATGATAATTCATAATAATTTCCACGAAATCACAAGATGAAATCAAAAAAATTCAAACCTAAACCTGCATAGATGTAATAGGAAAAAAACAATAAAAGTTTTAGTACAATCTAAGTTGAACTGTATATGAATGATTTTAGCATCTTATACAAATTATTATGAGTTGTCATGAGAATGTGTTTGGCTTTATGTGACAAATAGCAATTTACTGTCATGTTTAACTTGATAAAGTAATGATGATGTGGGGTGTTGAAAAAAAAGTGTACAATGTGGTCAGAGCAAACTTGACTTCCTCTGCTTTCTGGTTCAGAGCTGCAGTAAAACTTCATCAACCAGGTTTCATTAGATTCAACAGTTTTAAGCAGAAACATGAAGATCCTTCAGCTTCATCTCTGTGAGTTCATTACATGTTATTAGTATATTTACATTAACTTTACCATAAATTGTTTAGGTTAAAGGTTCACTGTGATTTTAATCAGGTAATAGAAATTATGCATGTTTTTATCTTATAGATGTATTAATCTGTTGTCGAGTTGCAGTATCAGATCAACTCACTGATTTGGGATCAAATGTGACCATAAACTGTGATCTTGATGAAAATGAGGTTTATTGGATTTTACTGAAAACACCAGATCCTCCAACAGTGATTCTACGATCAACCTCAAATCCAACAGCACCTTTTTACTTAAATAAAACATTCAGAAAGAAATATTCACTGCAATTTAATCATAATCTAGTTATTAATAATGTGACTGCTGATGAATTAGGAGTTTATTACTGTATGAACACACGCACACCTCCAAAACTCAGCAACAGCACCAGACTGCACTTCACCGGTGAGTTCATTTACTCCTCTATTGATCAGAACATATTGATGTACAGCGTGAATGTTTATTTTTCACTACTTATTATTTACTACATCAGTTTTTTTATATGTGTATGAAAATCATAATTATCACTCTCATTGGTTGCTCCACACATAGATGAATACCTTACAGTATTTTACAGATATAAAAGGTTTATAAAATTGCACTCATTGTGTTCCAGCTGGAGACTGACATTAATAAACTCTGAACACTTTCATTACAGAATCAACTCAAATAACTGAGTGTCACAATCATACAGCGGTGGAGTTTATTGATCAGAATCAGAAAGAATGGCAGATTATTATCATAATTTCTGCTCTGATGAACGGGCTTCTGCTCATTGTGCTGATCGGTGAGTTATTACTCTTATCGTTTTAAGAATGATCAAATTAAATACACAGTAGTGCATAAAAAAGCAATATAATGCTGTTCTCCAAATCATATATTTTTGTACATATGTTAGTAATGTTCATAATCTTATATTATTTTTATATGTACTGCTTCTACTGTTCAGATTATTCATATTTATTACCCATTCATATTTATTATCAACTGTATATGTGTAAAAACTGCTACAAATGCACCGCTGGTTAGACGCTGACTGTATTTCGTTGCCTTGTAACATGTGCAATGACAATAAAGTTGAATCTAATCTAATCTAAACAGTTTAGCCGACTTTTGACTATTTGGGATTTTTTTGTGCGAGTGTCTCGATATATTTTTACAATTTAAGAAATAATAATATAACGTAAATCTATATATATTAATATATATATATATATTACTAATATATTCGTAAATATTGAATTTGAATTTACTGTTTCATTCTTAGTTTTTGCTGCTGGAAAAACAGAAAAGTTGGACAAACACATTCACACTGATCTACAGACACAAGTTATATATCAGCTTCAAGACCCAAACCAGCTGTAACGTAAGTTCATTAATATATATTTATTGCTCAATGGCATTACTCTAAGTTTTAATTATTGATTTTAATTTTAATTAATTATAATAAAATATTTTTTTTTGTGATCCCAAAAAAATATTGTTGCTTTTTGTCTGTATTAATGTATATCAACTGCAGATCAGTGCTATTCTTTTGTTCTTGTTGCTCTTTCAGTTCACCGAAGTGGAAAATATTCATCAAACAAACAGCATCTGTCTTTGACTATATAACATAATCTTAAAATAGCATGTGCTTAATTCAAGAATATAAAATTTTTTGGTGTAATATATGAGCACATAAATCTTGGCTACAAAAACTATTATATTAAATGTAATCCGTACACAGTCCATCTGTTATAAAGCTTTAGTTAATATAGTCATATAAATGTGTAATTCTTTATCTTTTTCATTCAGGATTTGCATGTGTCGCACCTACCAATAAATTAACTAGAAAAAAAGTCTAAAGTGTTTTTTTTTAAGGCATGAGTCACACCTTTATTATTATTGATGTTCTATGGGTGAGATGTCTGCAAACCTGCTAGAATGATCTGATTACTTAGGTTTGGTGAAATAAATATTATAAAAAAATTACAAAATAAAGTTTGACAAGTTAAAAACAATTTAATGTCAAGTGACAAGAACTTTTTAAAATACTTTTCTATAAGTCATCAGGGATAAAAGTACAGACACATTCATGACTATGTATTCATTTATATTTCATTTTGTTTTACCGTTACATTTAGCATAGGTTGTGTTCTTGTAGTGAAAGCAGATCTTGTCATCCAAACCTGTGACATGAATAAACCCTGATGATGCTGTTGATCTTATTAATAGCTGTATTTTTTTAATAGGATGTTCTCGTGTACATAAATATATATACTATATATATATATTTTGTTTTTTAAACAATTTGTATTCAGCACAAATCCACACAGTGTAACTACACAGGCTACACACTATGGTTAAACTCAACTGAAGTGTTAAAGCAAAACCAGAAATATGTTCCACTGGTTTGGTCACTTGACAAAAAAGTCTCTCACCTTTGTCTAGAGTGGAGGTTTAACCTTAAACCGAGTGCCAGTACCTTCATACATTTATGTGTCTCAGTTCTTACAGTCGTCTTAAACTCAAATGGAAACAGCAGAATTGCAGTATGTCTGCTTTGTCTACTGTATATCTACACATGTATTGTCACAGAACTTGACAAGTGTTTGAATGTATGGAAGTTTCACACAAAGTTTGTATTGGTTTGAATGTCCAGACGATAAACTGCAACTGTCAAACCTGATGTTAAATATTCACCTCTGATCTTCATTGAGTGTAGTGTTACTATAAAGATCAGTTTTACGTCTGCCTTGAGTTCTACAGCCATAGATTAAAAGTATTCAGTGACATATATTTTGTGTTTTGCAAAGTTTGCTGCTTCAGTATTTGTAGATTTTTTTTTTTCATGTTTCGATGTGTAGTGATGTTTGTGATATGTGTAAAACATTTGTTGTTTATGCGTCTTGGGATGCGTCATGGTTGAAAGCCCCTTCCTTTCGTTGCTACAGACTATGGAGAACGTAGTGAGGTCTGTGATTGGTGTAAAATGTCACAGTCATTAAATGAGCGGCCAATGGAGGAATGTTTTTAACTGTGTAGCTTAGCTGTTTGATCTTTGTTATTTAGTGACATTACACGATTTTACTTGTGTAGTGTGACGTTGGGCTACCAAGGCTGGCTGTGTGTGGAGTGCTGTTGGTGTGGTGTGCCTTCAGGCCCCCGTCTGTGTGGGACCACAGTGTAACATAGCCAGGTCGGAGCACCAGCTGTTGCTGTTATACCCTCTAAAAATCTATGTGTAAAATCTGCTTCTCTATGATCTATGTATGTGCTGTCGTGAGTATTACGTCATTGAATCACGGTAGGTAAATTGTTTGTGCGCTAAATAAACGTGTATGCTTTCTAAATTGAGATTTTAATAGATGTTTGTGTTTTAAGGTCGTGCATGCGTTAGATTACCTTAACATAGCTCTCCTCCTATTCCTCGCTCTGAGACACGCCGTTGCTTTTAGGGACCGGTCACCTCCTCGTCCAATGCACAAGTGGGCTTGAAAGTTCCTTTTTGGTTGTGTTTGGATTATTTATTTGTGTTAGTGTATTTGTTTTATATTACTGTCACCAACCTGTGTAATGATTTTGACTGTTTTGCAACAGTCTCCATCCATCGTATCGATTGCCACCATGTGGTTTGAGATGTTTTAGTCATTTGCACTAACCTATGACCTGTAGTTTGGTGGTGTCTTTTTCTGTGACGGTATAAGTCCTTGTTTTGTCTTTAATGTGTACGGTTCTGTAAGTATTTATCCTTTCTTTTGTTTAGTTCTTTTCTTGATTTTCTGTTTATTTTTGTTCCTTTCTTTGTAGGAGCTGAGTGCTTCCAGAAGCGGCTGGTTCTTTTCTGCACAGGCTTTACTTCACCAAGGGTTGTCATTATTGCTGTGTCATTATTTGCAGTGAGTCTGGTGGGTGTGATTCTGATTGGCGTTGTGTCTCTTCTGTGTTCCTGATGATGTCATAATGGCCCGTTCTTCAAACAGAAAGCCTCAGCCCACTGCAATGATTGTCAATTTGTTTTGTTGTTTCATTTGACCACTGGAAATGGTGCTGATTGCTGGTCTTAAATCACTATTGGCCAACCATTGTAACTTTAATAAAAGCAACTATTTTTTTACGTGAACTCACGCATCTTGCCGTTTCTAAGTGGAACGTACTTATGTGTCCCTCTTTTATTTGGGTTGTTTTCCCCATTACTCCGTGGTGGCGTAGTCGCTACGAAAGCGTGCCACGTTTTGCTACAGATGGTACTGGTACAAAACCATAAGCATTTCATAAGTTTTAAAAGCTTTTACTTTTTCATAAACTCTGTGATTCACTCTGGCATGCTGGATAACAGCTTCTGGGACAAATCCTGACTGATGGTGATCCATTCTTACCTTATTAGTGCTCGAAGTTGATCACAATCTGTGGGATTCTGCTTGTCCACTCACCTTTTGAGGACTGAAGCTCCCATTGGGACGTCATATGCTCTCATTGACAAGTGCGGAACAACTAGTTCATGCGTTCATGGCCTCAAGGCTAGATTATTGTAATGCTCTACTGGGTGGTTGCCCTGCACGCTTAATAAATAAACTACAGCTAGTTCAAAACGCAGCCGCTAGAGTTCTTACAAGAACCAGGAAGTATGACCATATTAGCCCGGTTCTGTCAACACTGCATTGGCTCCCGATTAAACATCGTATAAATTTTAAAATATTGCTGATTACTCACAAAGCACTTCTATAATTCAATATTAGGCTGCATAGATTAGGTCAGCCGGAACTGGGAACACTTCCCTTAAATCCTGATGTACTCGTTACATCATAAGAACAATGGCATCTACATTAATTTTAGTGTCTTTGTTTATCCCGAGGTTTTGCCGCAGCCTGCTGGATCCAGGCCGTTTCCAGATCTGACGAAGGACCTTCGCCTGGACCCGATGACAATGCAGTGCTGAAGTGCCAACTAGCCTCTCCCTATAGAGGATCCCTATACCACTCTACAGATAAAGCGTTGTGGAATTTTTCGGTTCGCGTACCTACCCGAAGTGATAAAATAAAATCATCTGTTTGTATAAAATCATCTGCATCAAAATTTATAGACAAGACAAGTAGTTTGTTTAGGCACGGTTTGTAAGGAATTACAAACCTGCGCACATATATTCAAACGCACATAACTATAGAATCAATTCTTAATGCGCATGTGAACGCCATCAGCGTCTATCACAGATTTGCGTTTAAAGTCTGTTTAGAGAGAACGGTGTCGTCTTAGCGGCCCCTAATTTAATAACAAATGATCATTTAGATCAGTGTTTCTCAACCTCTCCTGCAGGGACCCCCTGACAGGACATGTTTTTGTTTTAACCCTGAAATGGCACACCTGATTCAATTAATTAAAGGCTCAAAGGCTTAATGTGTAGCTGACTAATTGAATCAGGTGTGCCATTTCAGGGTTAAAACAAAAACATGTCCAGTCAGGGGGTCCCTGCAGGAGAGGTTGAGAAACACTGATTTAGACGGAAGTGAATCAATCAAAACTAACTTTAGCTGGAAAAAAACATTATTCAAGAACCACTATAAAACCAAACCAATCTCTGTTACCTTAAATTATATGTTTATCTCTGTAAAGCTGCTTTGAAACAATCTACACTGTTAAAGCACTATATAAATGAGGATGACTTGACTTGACTTGAAGAACCGGAGAGTTTCCTGGCCATAAATCCATAATTTCAATGTAATGATCTCCGAGCCCCACCATCATCACTCTTGCCTTGTGACATTGTGCTCCACTATGCTGGAAAATGCATGAATCATCACCAAATTGCTCCTGGATCACTGGGAAAAGTTGCTGTGAGAGAGCCCACTCCCTCGGATAAAAAGAAGAAGAAAAGCATGGATGGTCTTCACTCAGGACGCTTCACTGTTGGCATGACACAAAACTCATGAAGAGTTAACTTTTTCTTCTGACAATCGATTTTTCAGATGTGCCAAACACTGGGAAGAGGACTTCATCAGAGAAAATAACTTCTTCTGCTGTCCAATCCTTGAACTTCCTGCAGAATTTCAGTCTGTCCTTGATGTTTTTCTTGGAGAGAAGTTCGTCTTTGCTGCCCTTCTTGACACCAGGCTGTTGTCCTAAAGTCTTGGCCTCACTGTGTGTGCAGGTGCTCTCTCTCACACACACACACACACACACACACACACACACACACACACAAACACACACACACATACACACACACACACACACACACACACACACACACACACACACACACACACACACACCGCTGCTGATATTGAGCAAACTCTGCACTGCAGTTGAAGCTCTCTGTGAAGTTCTTGATGATCTGGTAAATGGTTCTTTCAGGTGCAATATTCTTTGTGTGGTGTAGTGGGAAAATGTGGTTCTTGAATCTACTTTTCCAGATTCACTGGCTCTTCTTTGTGCAGACTTAGGCATGTCTCGGGTCAAATATATCTTTGGTACAAAATATATAGATTGGTACAAAACCTTACGATTCCGTGCGTATGAATTTTGCTGACAATTTGCTAATTGCTTTACTATTAAAACTTTGGCACAGAGAGCTCAACTTCTGACCGTTCACGCTGCCATCTTGCCAGATCACTTATTAGAAATATACCATATTCATACGCAGGGACAGTCTGGAGAAGTCTTGTGTTTGTGTATCATTGCTCGCTCTGCTGGCCTCTGCAGGTCATTCATGATACGCCTCTGAACTTTTCCACAGAAAAAAGGGGGAAAACATCTGATTTCAAAAGCAATCATTTAACTGTTTTAATATTATTTTCCCATGTTTTTTTTATTAATGTTTTTATCCTGAAAAGCTTTTGATTTGTAATTTTAATCAACATCAATTTGATTCATTTGATTGGAGGTAAACGCTTTCTGAAAGCAAGAGAAAACTCAAAGAAATGCAAAAGCAATTTGTGTTCTTTATTATTGTATAGGCCTATATGTTTGTTTTTATCACCTATCACAGAACTAATTTCTACACAAATCAATGTATGTCCATATATTTATTTATGTGATAAGTGGCCGTGTAACAAGTGGAATGAACATCGTCAGGAACATAGTCTACATGAAGAAACAACTACAATCATTCCATCAAACTGTTCAAACCTCACTCACTGACTGCACTGCATTTCTTTTCTGTTTGAGGTTAAAAAATGCCGATATGTCTAAAGTAAATGTGAACTCTGCTAAAAGGGTAAACCACCTGTCTAGAAAAACATGAGATCTTATGAGTCATTTATTGTCAAGTGACCAACTCAGAGGAACTGATGGTTTAAGTACTGAGCTTAGCTTTACACTTTATTTGAGCTAAACCACACTGCTTACGCTTCTGCTAAGAAGAGCAAAATATTTCAATGCATAGATTTAATGTCTATTATATTTTAGGAGATGCAATAAACTTCATCTTGAACAACTGTACCAACTTCAGCTACAAGCAAAACAACTGAAATGTCCAACATAATTATGCACAACATACACTGTGAATATATTAAAAATGTACAAATAATGTGAAATGCTTAGTAAAAACTCATAGAAAAGAAGCTGCAAAATCCTTGTGTTGCTGTCCTTCACACGACAAAGCCACAGCACTTACAGGAAGTCAGACTAAACTCTGACATATGTAACATATATTTAAAAGTTTAAAGGGTTAATTCACCCAAAAATACTAATTCTGTCATCATTTACTCACACTGATGTCATTCCAAACCAGTAAGACTTTTGTTAATCTTCGAAACAAAAATGGAGATCTTTTTGATGAAATCTGAGTGATTTCTGTCCCTCCCTCGACAGCTACGCAACAACCACTGTGACTCTTCAAAAAGTTCAAAAGAGATCGTAAAATTAATTCTTAAAAGAAGAAATTCTGACTCTCAGAGGAAATGCTCTGATCTTCTGCCTTTTCTTACCAATTGGGATCTGTGGTTTAAATATGTCTGTTTTTGACAACAACTTTCGACCACTTCTGTCCCGATATCTTCGAGGGGAAGGTCTATGGGAGGGTAAATATATGGGATTTTTCAGATATTTAGTTTCTGCTCTAACAGATGCAAGACCGAACGCTGCGAGTGTGTGTTATAAATCAGGAATAGTGAGAGAACATTGTGTTTGGTACGTTTTTCATCTTCCAACCAAACTTGAGTCTTCAGCTGACAAAATTTAAATCCTATCACGAGTCAGTTAACGTAGTGTTGGAAACTTTTCCTTCAGAGACCAGGAGACGTTGGGATATCTTTCAAGCAGGTTCCTTTATTGAGAACACGAGCTGTTGGTAGCTGCAGTCATCAAGACTCACAGCGCTGTAGTCTAATTCATCTAAGTCTAACTAAGGCAGTATACAGTAGAGTTCATATACCTTTAAAGGGGGAGGAGTTACATAGAGGTGGAAGCACTCAGAAACAAAAGCATGTAAATGAGGTATACAGGTTTAGGAACCTGCCCTAGACTGAGAGTGTTACCAATCCTAATCCAATCAGCATAACAGTGTCATGTATGGATCGTAATCCAATCAGCCTGATATTATCACCCATACCTTCACATTATACTATTCAAAATACTATTGTATTGGATCCTAAATTAAACATTTTAATAAATTTGTAATCCTTCAGTAGTGTAATAGTGTAGTGTAATAGCGTAGTGCTTCTGTGTTGTACGTCACACGTAGGCTCACTATTGGCCGACGCTGGTCATGTGTGATGCATGTGACGTACAACACAGAAGCGCTGCACTGTTACACTACGTGAACTGACTCGAGTCCCACAGAGAAGGAAATAATTATTATTAATTATTTCAATTATTAATTTTTTTTTTTGGGGGGGGGGGGGGGGGGGGTTGCAGCACACAAAAAGTATTCTCGTCGCTTGATAAACTTAAGATTGAGCCACTGAAGTCACTTGGACTATTTTAACAATGTCTTTAATAACTTTTCGAGGCCGGCAAGTTTCAATCCCTGAAGAAGCCTATGGAGGAGTGATCCAGCTCTCAGATTTCATCAAAAATATTTGAATTTGTGTTCCGAAGATGAACGAAGGTCTTACGGGGTTGGAACAACATGAGGGTGAGTAAATACTGACAGAATTTTCATTTTTGGGTGAACTAACCCTTTAAGTATCCAAATACAGCATCACTGTATACAGTATTTCAAATATTTGGTTCAGGTGTTTATCCAGTAGAGGGCGCCACACAACACAACAGTGAGAAAAACACTAAACAACTCCTTCCTCTTCACTGTATTTCTATATATTTAGTTCTGAGCATAACCTACACTGTATTCTGTTATATTTATCCTTAAAACAAAGAAGAATGACTTAATTGAAGTAGTATATTCTCAGAAAAGTCATAACAGCTTAAACAGTTTGGATTCTTAGTTGAAGTCACCTTGAATTTATATTTGTTTTTTATCTTCTTGGAAATATGACTAAAATATGGTATGTTTGATATTCAAGGTGGCAAGGAGCACATTTGCATCTTTCCCAGAAGAATATGTACATAGAGGTGAATGTGATTTTGCCAAGGAGGAAGTTTCCTGAATCAACATCCTTGTTGGTCCTGGAAAAACATCCTTATCAACCAATCAAATTTTAGGGTTGGGTTTAGGGCTACTGTTTGAAGCTTGGGTTGAAGTTAGAGACTTGAACACCATCTTTATCAACCAATAATTGTTCACTGATTTGAGGTCTAGTTTATGGTTTGCGTGAGGTGTGGGGTTCTGGTTCGACTGGAATGTTGTTTCAGGATCAACAAAGATCTGAGCTGTGGGAAATCCACGTGTACCAGATGAGGGCCGGATCTGGGCCGACACTATGTTGCTGTCGGGGAGGAACTAAACAAACAAAAAATAAAACAATGTAAAGGCATTCCAGGAGTGCAGAATGCATCATACATTTGTTCCTACTGAAATTTCTTGTGGGATTTTACTATTTGTGAATAATAAAAAGGTCTGATTGTCATGAAGTTAAAGACTCAATCTACTCATTTTGTGGAGTGTGTATCTATAACAACTTGTATAGAAGATCTCAACTTTGAGCATCATGTTTCATCTTTAAGAAAAACAAATTGACAGATGTGAGTCCGACTTGGTGAATGAAATGCAGTTCTAATTTGAACATAATTATTAAATAACCCATAAAGAAAACAAAATAGATTTAATACTAGTAAACACAACATGAAGAAAGAACATGTGATGTGGAGAGAAGGATGACCCAAGAGCAATATGCAGCAATACAGTCTTTAATAAACAGAAAGTGCTGTCCAGAGGAATAGAACAGAAATCTTCAGTATATAATAAATGTAAAACGAAAGTCTTTCAGAGAAACAGGTTTAACAGAAAGTAACTTAGATCCTCCGTGAAGACAGCAGAGCGTTCTCTGTGATGGGAAACACCGTTGAGATGCCAGCCAGCCCAGGGACTCACAGGTGGTCAGAAATCAGCGGGCAATGATGGGCAGGTACTGGACAGGTACTCTATAATAAGCACAGCTTAGTAGCAAATATTGAGAGGTTGAACAATCTCCAAAGGAGCACAGGACAGGACAAGACAGGAACGAGAGGTAGGTGCTCTGAGGTCTCATACGTATAGCTCTTGAAATAATCTGGCAAAGAGACAGGGAAAAACAGGCCTAGAAGAAGCAGAACTAGATACCTTAACCATGAAGGCAGAGAAGAGGTTATATCTGAGATCTAAACAGCAAGAATTTGAGTATGACGAAAACACTAGCAAGTTGCTTTCACAACAATTGAGACAGAGCAGAAATTTAGACATCACATGGAATAACCACAGACCAGTTAAACATTAACAAGCAGTTTCATGTGTTTTATGAGGAGCTATACACATCAGAGCTCTGTGACAGTGAAACACAGCACACTTTTTTGCCACTTTATCAATTAACAGGATAAAGTCAGTTTTCAACAATCCATATCAGTGGAGATCGAACAAGCTGTGTGTTACATATTCCCTGTGTGTGTTCCTGGACTTTTATATTGAAGTGTATTCTCAGAGTCAGTCTGGCAGTCAGCATTTAGGCATCAGATTCATTCAACCTCTGTTTGTGTCAGGCATTGATTACAGCAATTTAAGATAATCCATAGGCTACACTTTTCTAGGAGTAAACTGTCAAGAATATTTCCAGAAATATGACTAGTTCTAGATGTCACAGAGAAGAGGCTTATTTGGGTCATATGTTCTGGACATGTCCACAGCCGGCAATGATGGAGGGAGGAGCCATGGAGGAATGGTGAAGAGGGGATGGGGATGACAGGAGGCAATGACGGTGTGGATGGAGCCGTGCAGCCTTATAGTCATATAAGCATGTAGGTTTGGTTGTGTGTGTGTGTTTGCTTGTTTTACTTCAGTTTAACTTTTTGACATTTGTTTTGCTTTATACATCTTTATATGTTTTGCATTGATAAAACATTAATATTTCTCCTGATTTTTACATACTGTACATTCTTTTGTATTGTATAATTGCATTTTGTATTGTGTTACTATATGGACAAAATGCTTTTGATTCTATTGTCATCATACTTTTTCTGGTTTGACCTGATGCCATTACTTGATGCATTTCATTGTGGAAACATGTGGAAACGGTGAACACCACGTTTGTCATATACACACACGAAGAGATGTGTTTATGATGTTCTGGTGCTGAGATACGGCTGAGATACGGCTGGGGCTCTTAGAGGTCATTAAAGCCCTCATGGACCCTCAAAGAGCCCCAGTGCACTTCCCTAAACACACCTACAGGTTTGACTTTAATGTCTTTACAAAGTTTTACTGAAATTTTAAATTCTTGCATGCTTGGTATGTTTTGACCATAGAAACTTGTTAATTTTCCATATATAATTAAAGAATACTACAAAAAAAAAAAAAGGTTAAGGTTGATGACTACATGACTAAAGCAAGACATCATATTCTGTAAAGAATATACTGTATTTCATCTTCTGCCTCCAATAGGCTGATAGTGATAATTCTCCACCATCTAAACCAGTTGAACAACTCTGATACTTTTCATAGTAAACCTTTAAATAGACTGTATATTCAATGTCTACAAAGTGTAGGTTGGTTATGATGAGACATTTATTTGGAATTCAAATATTATTTTTAGAGAATCCGTGTGGTGTGTTTTTTAGTAGAAACAATGTAAGGGAAGTGTATACCTAATGGGCTTTTATTGCTTTTTTATTGTGGTTATGAGAAAACGTTTAGTTTTATTAAAATATCCCATATAAACACCCAAATAAAAACTTCAACAGATGAAAAAGAGATTGTCTGTACAATAAAACACAAAGCTCATTGCCTCTTCTGAATATACCTGAGAATACTGAAGATTTAAACATAATCTCTGTAACTTTACAACACAACTTTTTTTTTAATTAAAAAAATTAACACACAAATTACCCAATTTCACACATCATTGATGATCAGCTGTACAGTCTGAAGTTCAGATGAGTTTGTGATTTTAGGTGTATTTTCCTACATCAGCCAAACCTGTGATATTATTTTACATGTAAAAAGAACATGAATGAGATTTGAGAGCATGAGGGAAGATTTTCAGAGAATAACTGATTAAAAAACACAAGTACACAGTCAAACAATACAATTTCTCACAGAAACGTTAGTAATAAAGTACTTGCATGTGGTGCAGTAACTTACTGTAATTCAATGTTGCCTCTGAAACGTTCAGATTATTTTAGAAATGTAGGCCTACTGTTGTCCTGGGGAAACAAAAGAACAAAGCTGATTATATCCATTCACAACATAATATTTATTGACAAGTAAAGGGCTTTAAAATGGTATTTGAGAGAATGAGTTCACCTGTAGTAAATAAACAAAAACTGAAAATAATTGTCGTATGTACACTGTGTTTCCCTGCTGTGTGAGTCTAGGTAGTTTTTGTTGTATTTTGCTTTATTTTTATTATTAAAAAGCCCATCAACTCTGCACTTGAGTCCTCTCTCCTTTCATCATCCCCACACCTGACAACTACATTTAGTTTATACATGTATGCTTTTGAATATGAGTAGAATATATATATTTCTTTGGTGAGTTTACAAACCTTGTAATGGAGAGCCGAACAAACGGCTGAAGCTTTGATGACGGGAGCCGTTACTTTCTAATCCGATGATGATCAGCTTAGCTTTGTTGCTCACGAGCAGCGTGAGGATCACTGAAGTGATGACAGCAGAGGAATAGCAGCAGTTTCGTGAACAAATAACGAAACTTCTTCTTCTTCTTCTTCTTATTTGTTGTTGTTGTTTAAGGTTTAAAAATAATCAATAAAATCTACAAAATAAATGTAAGCCTATGTATACTGAATCAAACTTACGTATAAACACTGGATCCATTAATACATTGGTAACACTTTACAATAAGGTTCATTAGTTAACATTAGTTAACTACCTTAGTTAACATGAACTAAGAATGAACATTACTTCTACAGCATTTATTAATCTTAGTTAATATTAATTCCAACATTTCCTAATACATTATTAAAATCAAAGGTTGTATTTGTTAACATTAGTTAATGCCCTGTGACTAACATGAATAAACAATGAACAGCTGTATTTGTATTAACTAACGGTAACAAAGATGAACTAATACTGTAACAAATGTATTGATTATTGTTAGTTCATATTAGTTAATGCATCTCTTCTACTTTATATCTTACTTTAATAGGATTTGGGACAAAAAAAATTAATTTGATGTGCAGTCAGGAATTAATATTTTTTTATATAAACGATGTGAGGTTTTAATCTTAAGAAATAAAAAAATATAAATATATAAAATGATCTTCAAGTATTAGTTTTCAGTGTAGCAGTTTATATCTGTTTTATATTTTGCATACAAATACATTGTTTTAATTGACGTGATATCAGGAATTAACGAACATGTTTGGTAAATGATGTGCAGAACTAAAATGACAAAGAACACTTGTGGTGAAGAAACTTACTGACAAACTCAATTCCTTATTCCTTCAGATACAGAAAAAACTTGTTCCTTGTTCAGTGTTTGAAGATCATTGTGTTACACAATAAAAACAATTCAATGCATTTGGCAAGTATGTAATGGAACAAAGCAATGTCTTTTGCACCAATGAAAGATCAAAGAGAACCAGAGAGAACTGAATAAATGAACAAATGAAAGCTTTATCTAACAATAAAGATAAAATCTAAAAATAATCAGAAAAAGCCTATTCCTGTTTGTCATGTATAGCACTGAGACAGAATAGAATGAGTCAACTATTTTCTTCTCAAGAGAAATATGAAATAAACCATAAGCACTGTGGATAATACTGTTGATGCAATGCAAATATTAAAGGCTATTATATTAACACTGTCTGCTTCTCCCGTATCTTCTGCTTGGTTTATAATGGATTTGTTTCCTGTTTCTTATAATTTACCTATAATTTACACACAGCAGCATTCAGGCTGGAGCATCAGTTGGTCAAACACTTGTATTTAGATTTGATACAACTTTTTAAGATTAAAATCATATATTAATCAACTAGTTTTACACACCATTGATGATCCGCTGTACAGTCTCTTGTTTAGAATAAGGGTTTGTGATGAAGCAAGTGTATTTTCCTGCATCAGGTTGTTGAGTTTGTGTGAGAAGATATTTCTGTCAGAAACTCATCAGGGAGTTTCAGCTGTTCTTGTACTCTGGGTCCTGACACTGAATATTTATCCTTAATTATACAATTTTGTCATTATTGTCAAGGTCAAGGTCACTTTTATTTATATAGCACCTTAAAACAGCATTACTGCTGAACAAGGTGCTTCACAGAAACATAATAAACAATAAAAACACAATAAAACCAAACGTCGTACAAATTTCATAGTATGACATTTTAACCCACTAAGGCTACATATACATGAAAAGGCCTGAGAAAAGAGATGCGTTTTCAGAGCTGACTTGAATGCATATAAAGAAGAAGCTAACCTAACAGATCGAGGTAACAAATTCCACAGCTTCGGACCAAAGACGGAGAAGGCTCTATCACCTTTAGATTTCAAGCGAGAGTATGGGATAGTTAATAATGTTATGGTTTGTGGAGAGATGAACCCAATCACAGACAGTATGCAATTAACACTGTTTATTCAGACAAAACAGGGAAAACAAAACCCACGATGGGGCAAAACAAGGCTGGAGGGCAAAAACAAAAACTAACAACACTAGACTAAGACTTGACAGATAACTAAACAACAGCAACAAGATCAGGATTTTTACAAGACAGTTCCTCACAAGGTACACACGGGAAGGTCTACACAGAGGTATTGTATCACAGGATACACACACTGAGAATCACAATGAACCGGCACAAGACAGCAAACACAAGGGGATTAAATAGAGAGACTAATGATAAAACAACAGGTGACGCAGGTAAAGCAATAATGACAAAACGAGGATAACAAGGGGGCGGGGCAAGAGAACGAGACAACAAAAACACATGGCCCAAACAAAAGGCCATGTGCTTGCACACAAAACATGGGTCTGTCATGATCCTGTCTCAAGAATTAAAGAACGATAAGGACTAGATGGCAGAATCATGACAGAACCCCTCCCTTAAGGAGCGGCTTCCAGACGCTCCTCAAGGGAACATCAAACACGGGACATGACAGACTGTGACACAGAGACAAACCAACAAAACATGACAAATAACAGCAACGGCAAACATGAACAAACAACAACAGGGTTAGGATGACAAATCAAAAATAATAAACACGGAAGGGGTGGCAGAGGAAACACAGAGTTCATGGGGGATAGTCCAGGGTGGATAGGTGGGCTGGGGGTCTTGGATTTCTGGGACGAGGGCTGAGGACGAAGAATCCGGGCAGACTTGGACGAAGACACACGAGGTGAAGAAAAAGTCTGGGGTCTTGCGGAGACAGGGGTGATCGGGGAAACAGTCCGGGGCTTAGCCATGACAGGGGAAACAAACGGAAGACCGGGGACAGTGGGGACTGCAACAGCAGGCAACGGAACGGAGACAAGGGGATTGTCAGGCGGAAAGGAAGCGGGAATGGGAACAGAGTTCTTGGAGGCTGTATCGGAGTCAAAGCTTCCCCAAGAAGAAGCGACACTCATCAGTTCAGACTCTGGAGAGGCGTTGAATGTTGCAGACTCGGGTGCTGCGCTCTCAGCGGCTGGCGTGGGTGCTGCGCTCTCAGCGGCTGGCGTGGGTGCTGCGCTCTCAGCGGCTGGCGTGGGTGCTGCGCTCTCAGCGGCTGGCGTGGGTGCTGCGCTCTCAGCGGCTGGCGTGGGTGCTGCGCTCTCAGCGGCTGGCGTGGGTGCTGCGCTCTCAGCGGCTGGCGTGGGAACGGTGCTCGGTGCAGCAGGCTTGGGATCAGCGAAGACTGCAGCTGGCTTGGAATCGGTGCTCTGTGTAGCAGACTTGGGATCAGTGCTTACGGTAACTGGACTGGGAACGGTGCTCTCAGGAGCATCTGGAACAGGGACTGGGGACAAGGCAGGACTGACTGGGACATCTAGAATTCTGACAAGACGGGCAAGATATTTGGACAGGGTTCTGGCAGTGATGACGACCGGCATCTCCTGATGGGCTGATACGGACTGCATCACAGCCTTTGCAGCGGAATCGGCCGCTGCCTTCTCTTCAGCTGACATGACTGAAGACTCAGAGACGACATTCACAGTACAAGTCTCTGGAATGGATCTCCCCAACGCCGACTGGGAAACAGCGCTTTCTGCAGCAGGTTGTAGAACTATGTCTCCTGTTGCAAAGACCAGAACCGCGCCTACAGCAGCAGAGCCAGGAACAGCGCTCTTGACTTCAGCGGCGGGTTGGAGAGCCATCGCGGGCTCAGGAGGAGGTAGAGATGGAGAACCAGAAGCTCCCTTCTTCCTCTTCTTCTTCCTGGGTCGCGGAGCGGAGAATGTGGCCAGACTGGGGACCGGAGAGGGAGGTGAAGCAGGAACCGTGACAGGAACTGGGAAACTCACAGCAGGCGAGGAGGATTCCGGGCAGGAAGACTCCGATGCTGACTCCCACGACGGGTGCCTTCCACGCTTACCATGAAGATTGATGGACATGGAAGGTGTCTCAGGAGTCGCGGCGGGACTGGCCTGGTTCCCCTGCGAAACAACGGCTAGCAGACGACCCTCAGGGATCACAGGAAGTGTAGTAGGAGGTGAAGACCTTGTAGCACCCTGCAGCTCCCTCCGAGACAGACTGTCCACCATACTGTGGAACGGGCGGCTGACCAGTCTTTCTCGTTCAGCGAGAGGAGGAGGGACGTTGAGACCCGCGATGAGGTAGCGATTGACCAGGATCTCCGGCAAGAAAAACCTCCTCTCCTCCACGACCTGGGCGTACTTCCTCAGGGTCAACTTACCCTGAGGAGGGAAAGGAAGCTTGCCTTCCAGGCTGTCGGCGATGGCCGACTGCCACCATCGTTCGGGGTCTGACGGCTGCAGAGTAGGGAAAATAGGCGCGCTGTCTGCTGGGTTCTTTCGTGGCCGGTTCATTCTGTTATGGTTTGTGGAGAGATGAACCCAATCACAGACAGTATGCAATTAACACGGTTTATTCAGACAAAACAGGGAAAACAAAACCCACGATGGGGCAAAACAAGGCTGGAGGGCAAAAACAAAAACTAACAACACTAGACTAAGACTTGACAGATAACTAAACAAATAACTAGCAACAAGATCAGGATTTTACAAGACAGTTCCTCACAAGGTACACACGGGAAGGTCTACACACAGGTATTGTATCACAGGATACACACACTGAGAATCACAATGAACCGGCACAAGACAGCAAACACAAGGGGATTAAATAGAGAGACTAATGATAAAACAACAGGTGACGCAGGTAAAGCAATAATGACAAAACGAGGATAACAAGGGGGCGGGGCAAGAGAACGAGACAACACAAGCACATGGCCCAAACAAAAGGCCATGTGCTTGCACACAAAACATGGGTCTGTCATGATCCTGTCTCAAGAATTAAAGAACGACAAGGACTAGATGGCAGAATCATGACAAATAATTTGTCAGAAGATGATCTAAGAGTTCTTGATGGAGAGTATGGACAAAAAAGGTCTGAGATATAAACTGGAGCAAGACCGTGCAAGGCTTTAAATACAAAAGTCAAAGCCTTGTACTCATTTCTGTACTTGACCGGCAACCAATGCAAATGTGATAAAATAGGGGTGATATGCTCACGTTTTTTCTTCCCCATTAAAAAACGAGCTGCAGAATTTTGTACCAGTTGCAAGCGCATTAGTGAAAACTGGTTAATACCAGGATACAACGCGTTGCAATAGCCTTGTTGAAATGAAGGCATGAATGACTGTCTCTAATTTTAACTCAGATTGTTCTCACTGCATTGTGTCTCAAATGCACATCAGTGTCTTGAAATTTAAGATGATGTTCAGTGTAATAACACAGCAGAACAACAGAACCACCAATAACAGCCTCTATTTCCTGAAGAAACACTGAAACAACAGAAACTGTCCAAACACAAGACTGACATTACTCCATGTGGCATGAATTTGACTATTAAATGAGTTATTCAGATGTTCACCTTTATTTATCAGAACTGCAAACACACAGATGAAGCCGCAACTGCAGAAACAGAACAAACATGTTCCTGTAACTCGAGCATTAGATCATGACACTGTAATAATGACAGAGTCAAAGTTTGATTCCCACACAGACGGGATAAGATGTCCTTGAGGTTAAATGATCTCATGTTTTGTCAGTGATAATAGTGATCACTAGATTAAATAGAAACATGATCTGGCCTGTTTATAAACTATTTTAACTATAGTGAGATCTGGATCACTAGTTGGTGTTTAACATGGTGAACTAGTGAGGAAATGTTTTGAATAGTGAAGGATATTCTGGACGTCATAAACAGTAGAAGCAGTCTTTGCTGTTACACATGTTTCTCTTAAAACATTTCTCTGAATGATGTCTTATATTATATTATATTCTGTCATTGAGTCTCTTAATACATTGTCATGTCTTGACTTTAGTTTATTATCTCTGTAAAAGCAGGACAAGATTTCAGAGCTTCCAACAACATCCTTATTCTGACCTACAGAGAAAAATGAAAGAGAGAATTGAAAACAACAGGGAAATTCAGCCTGACCTTTTCATGAATTTGCCTTTCAAATGAGCTCAAGATCTTCCTCATAGTTTCTCTCTCTTGTTTTCATCCTGACAGACTGTAAAAGAGACTGTATTCTCTGATCACGGGAGGAATGATTCAGAGATTCAGGATTGTTGTCAGACTAGATGTGTGTGTGAGTGCGCAGGTACAGTGTGTCCCATACACTCTGTCATAGTTTTGTTTATATGTTATATCTTCATTCTGATCAGAGAAACTGAAAGAGACATTTTTATGCAAATGTAATTGTATTATAGCATTTTGTAGTGTGTTTTGTAGTATATGGTCAAAATAATGAATGCCTATTGCCATCATACTGTTTCTGAAATACACACAGGCATTTAGTTTGATTGTTCTTCAATAGTTTTCAGAGCTGTGATCTGATGCCAGTATCTGATGTGTTACATTGACTAGTAAGGAGTGGTGTTGATGTGGAAACTCTAATCATCAGGATGTTTGTGACACACACACATGAGAAAAGCCCAATCCCATGTGTGTATTGTGATGTTCTGATGCTGAGATACAGCTGGAGCTCTTAGAGGACATTCAAACCCTCACGGGTCCCTCAAAGAGTCCCAGTGCACTGCCCTAAACACACACACATCTACAGGAACAGGTTAGTTGTGATGAGGAGACACTGGCGTTCAGATACTGAGATACTGTTTTTTTTTTTTTTTTTTTTTTTTGTGGTTTCTTTAAACCAGAAACCACATTTCTGCTTTCACACTTTGGATAAAAGCATCATCCAAATGAACAAATGTAAATGCAAAACATTTGGTGTTATAAATATCCAAACGATTAAGACAGATGCATTATTTCATCAAAACAATTTATTGGGTCTTGAAAATCATAAGATCATGCAAATACAATGAAAATACGCTCCATGTTTCCTCTGTTTATACATGATAATATGTTAAACACTTCACAGTTCGCAAATAAAGCAATATTTTCAAGATGAATGTTTAAGGCAGCAACATATTGACAGACTCACTTGTCTTTTAACCACAAATTTAACTTTTCAAGATCTCATTCTGTTAATAAGAATGCAGTGCATAAGGCAAGAATAAAACAGTAGAAAACAGTGTCTTTTGCTTCAGAAAACTGTAAAAACTAAATGTAACTTACAAAGTTGAAAGACAAGGTAAAGTTATTTATAGCACACTTTATACACTGACAAGTACTTTACTTAAAAGTGACAATCATAAAGGGTACAAAATATAAATATAGTCATTAAGGCAAGAATACGTAACGTTTGGTCCTTTAGCAGTTGCAGAATAAAATACTTTTGGAGGAACATTCAGTTCTGGTAAATATAAGAGTTGTGAGTCGCTTCACTTTTCATGAATCTGATGGTTTGAGGTGCATCACTTTCAAACTCTTTATCAGAATTAGGACTTTGTCAATTAAATTTTTTGATGTATTTCAATTTTCAAGTCATAATTTCAACTTTCTTCTCATAATTCTGACTTATTGCATAATTGACATTTTATGTCATAATTTTAACTTTTTAATCTCATATTTATGATCTCCCAAAACATGATAGTTTTTTCTTATGTGCAGGATTAGTCCTACATATTGATCCTATGGTTACAGGTGATCATCTTATCAGTGCGAATGTCACTAACAACATTAAACTCTCTCTATCCAAAAAATAAATTAATAAATAATGAAAGACAGATATTTAATAAAATATGTCTTATGATCAGGAAAGTAACTTATATTCTGCTGTTGTTTTGACTGGGAAGTGTTACCGACATAAACATTGTTCAATCTTGTCTGTATTTCCTAAAAGGATCGTAAGCTGAAGTAGATCATAAAGCCTTTAACACCATCGGTCTCGACAATAAACTTATTTTTTGTGGCTTTAAACAACTTCCACTGCATATAGTGATGACCTTCTTTCCTATATTTACAGATATGACACAAACGCACACGGATGAATGAAAGGAAGAATGTTGTTTCCCACAAAATCCTTCCTAACAGCTGTAAAATAAAACTGTTATAGGCTTAATGTAATCAGCAGTAAATACTGTAACACACACTCACTCAATCTACATGATTCTATTCTGTTCTCTGTTATTCAACAAAACTTTACACACTTTTATGGTTATTTCTAACCTTTTCTATCTAGAGTTGTGGCAGTAAAACTGAAAGCATCACCCTCCTCCACTGACTCTGTGTTTAGCGCTAAAGCTCATGCAGTTTCTGCTGTTACAGCTTTACAGTTGTGTCACGTACCAAATGCTTTATCATTATTATCAGCTATTACTGATTCATGTGTTCAAGCTCATTATCGTCTGAACCCATGTCCTGTCTGTCTGTCCTACGACTGCTTGAGTTCTTTCTTATCCACCAAGCTACAATAAAACCTATACCTATAACTGTAACTATAATTGCAGATGCAATGCCAACCCAGAGCCAAGGCGATGATGTTTCCACACTGTCCGATTCTGTTTCTCCTTGGTTTTCTTGTTCAGTCGATATGATAGTTGATACGGTTCCTTTTCCTGCTGTTGATTCTGCAACAAAAAAATATAACAGGAAATTTTACCTCACAGTGATAAAGATAACAGATCCATCTATAATGTATATACAGAAGCATTCAGACTCAAACATCACAAGTGAACTTTAAATAAAGGATCAATTTCTTGCAGTATTTAGATTTTAAAGCAAACAAATGTAATTAAATTAAAAACTTCATGCCCTAATCCACTATTTTCACACACCATCGATGATCAGCAGTACAGTATGATGTTCAGATGAGTGTGTGATGTAGCAGATGTATTCTCCAGCATCAGTGTGAGTGAGATCTGTGAGTTTGATGGAGAAGTTTCCTCTCTCATACTCCTGTGGGAAAGTTTCGGCTCTGTTTTTATACTCTGGATCTTGTTTCTCTAGTGAATTACTGCTGGGAATTATATCACACACAATCTTGCCATTGTGTCTCCAAAACACATTAATGTCTTCAAGTGTAAGATGATGTTCAGTGGAAGAACACGGCAGGAGAACAGAACCACCAATAACAGCCTCTACTGTTTCCTGCAGACACACTGAAACAACAGAAACTTTGGTTACACTTTATAATAACTGCATGCTATGAATAATTAGTTAAACATTAGTAAATAGATAATTAATCATTTATAAAGCACAGACATTAATAAGGAGTTTATAAATACAGTAAAAATGCTTTATTCTTGATTTATTTTCATACTCTATTAATGAGCAGTTTATCATTTCTAAATTATGTATTACATTATTTACAAACCAGTTATTTAGGAGTTGTCAGTGGTGCATAAGATCATTTAGAAAGTGTAGGTAAATGATTAATAAACTATTTAAATTTACATTTATACATATTATTTAAATATATAGTAATATTTACTCAGTGCGTTAATAAATGATTTATTAACATGTATTCCGACTGTAATTTATGATAAATTCAGGTATAGTTATAAAACATTTAAGGCGAGACACGGCAGGCAAAAACATCGGGTTTTTTTCACTGGTCAATTTTGAGATTTTGGGATATTTGTCTTCAATAACATGCCTTCTTTCAGACTTGTGGTGAAAAAAAGTCAGAAACACACATTTAGGTCTTTATTTTACTACACTTTGTCTGTTTGCGTCTGAAGATTTCTCATAAATTCATCAAAAGTTGTCGTTATAAATCATCCCTCTGCTCCGCGATCGCGATCTGCACCCTGTCATCACACACACCGTTAGAAAGCTCTCTCTCTCCTGAACAAGACTGCCGGATCCAAATATGGTCATTTCCTTTTTATCAGCAACCAATCGCGAAAGTAAAAGGGGGGATTTTACTCTAAATGCACAATATCATTGGCTGATGCTAAATCTTTAAAGCTCGTTTTCTCAAAATGACTTTTCTCTCATACTCCAAGTCCGAAATCTCCACTTCAGTAGCACCTATATACACCAAACTTTCCAGTCTTGTACCTAGTTATATTATGAAGATTTACAGAGGGATTTGTAAATATATTATTCCTAGCCTGATTTATATAACATTTTATTCCAAAAAACATGTCGAAAATCATTTTTTTAAGGCTATTGGCAGTATATTCTGATTTACAGGATAACAAAAGTAGATATCCATAAATCCCTCTGTAATTTTTTTCCCATCTAATATGTGAACACAATGAAAAAATAATTTTGAACCTGGCTTTATCCAATACTCAGATTTCATTTTTTAAAATATATGCAAATTAGCGCATATTTAATTAGATAATGTCTCATTTGCATATTTAAACATTAAATTACAGAACTTGTAATACATTTTTTCTCATCTTAATGTAGGTAATCACCTGGCAAAGTTTCATGGTGATATCTGCTAGTTAAAAAAGTTACCCTATTCACCTGTAGTGTCTCGCCTTAAAAGTTGTCAGTTAACTATTTTTGTGAGCTCATCAAGTGAGAAGTATTAATGCCTCAAAGATTTTACAGAGGAGATTTAAAGGTTCAGTTATCTTCTAAACAGAAAAAAAAATAAACAAACACAACAGAGTGATACAGAACATAGAATCAGAGCTCGAAATTAACTTTTTTACTTGGTAGCACTGGTACTCCCAACTTCAAAAAGTTAGGAGCACAAGCAAAAATTTAGGAGCACCCACCAAATTTGACGTTTAGCAGCATTCTGGTGATTAAAAGCCTTAATAATCGATCCTGATTAGTTTTCCACACACTTGTCCCTGTATTTTTGTGCTTGGCACTCTCTCCTTGTTTAACCAAGCTCTTGCGCTTAAAATGTATTGGTTTTCGGTGGTGGCCGATGGACACTGTCATGCTTTCTTGGCCTCGTTTTTTGGGGGGTTTGTGATTTTACCACTGGATTTCATAGCTTTGTAAGATAAAATCCTTCTTTGCTAAACCTAATAATTATTTTTGTATATCATCATTTCAATATAAAAAATTAGAATAAAAAAGTAGCATTAAAAAGTTTATTTTAACTAATAGTCTAATTTTCTACCATATACAGTCGAATACAATTAGCAGCTAGCTAACAACAACTTGCTTTGCACTTTTTTTTTCTGGTTTCACCTCACTCCAGTCTAAACTAAAAGTTTTTTGGGGGGTAAGTTTTCTTCACATAGTCATATATAAATAACCTGAAAATACTGTAGTTTATTAAGGTTAAATATTCCTAACCACTCTTACTAAAAATAAATGGGGTAAGCACACTTACATTCTCATTTTAAGAGGTGTTCTGAGTAAATATGGTTTGATTTGTTAACATTAGTTAATGCATTAGGCTAACTAACATGAACCATGAGCAATACATTTGTTACTGTATTTATTCATCTTTGTTAATAAAAAAATACAGCTGTTCATTGTTTGTTCATGTTACTTCACAGTGCATTAGGCTAACTAATGTTAATTAATACATCTTTTGATTTCAATAAGCCTACTATTAATGATGAAATTAACAAAGATTAATAAATGCTGTAGAAATGCAGTTTACTAATAGTTAATGTTAAAGTGTAAAATGCAGGTTATATTTTTCACGAAGATAATGTGCTTGCTTATTAAACATAATGATAAGAACCGCCCACCATTGTTTTGTATGTTTTTTTATACCAAAATGCTGAATATAATATGAAAAGTTGGTACTTTTTACAGTGGTTTTAAGCACTCCCTCTATCTTCCACTAGGCTGGGCGTGACATCATAAAAGGGACTCCAAGCCTAGAGTTAGCGTTAGTGTAACGGCAAGTAGGCTAGCAGTTATATTGAAGACCTAACTCAGCTTCCTGAAATAACTCAATTGTAAACATACTCGTGTGTGCTGGCTTCAAGAGGACCGTTATCCTGCCTGAAATGAGAGTAAGCCATTCGAAAAACAAACGGGTTCAGGCAGCATACGTCAAAACCAGGATGCTGCTTGAGGCACGTCAGGTTTGCCGGTCGCGGGTCGAGCTGCTCCACTAAACTCCAAAATGCGTTCACATCACGGCAGAACATACTCTCCACTGCTGATTCCACACAAACACCTGTCAAACACAGCGATAGGGACATCGATTTCTTTTCTTTTTTTCTGACAATGAGCATCGCTAATTAGTTGTGATTTAGCACACGCAATATCGCGTTCTGTCTGCAGATGCCAGCAAAAGCGCCATTGTGCCTGTGCAATGTGTGCATCTCTACAGCTCTAATTAGGACTATGAACACCATGTAAGTAAATAATGTCTTCAGTCGTTGTCCTTCCTTGCTATTCTACATGACGACAAGATTTTGAAAAGACTTTGGCTTGTTCCCTAATGTTATCCAGGTTAGCACCACGTTAACCTAGTCTAGCTCTAGCTAACGTTAATCACAAGGACACCTGGCCAACCCTCCACTCATTTTCCTCACAAACATTGATAACTCTTTGAGGGCCATGATTTCTTGCAATTTCCTCCGCTCTCTCACGCCTGACTGGTTCATAATTGTCCATATTCAAGCCACAAACAGTAGGAATCTAGCTGAGTATGGGTTGCTACTCCCTCTTATGACGTCATCACCCAGTTACGGTAAAAAAACATGCTACCTTTGAAGAAACCCCAATAAACGTTATTTTAACGCATTTTAAGACAATGATTTAAAAGAAGATTCAAGGATCAAAGATTTCAAAGATTTTAAGAAATGTTTAGATATATACATATTGAGCACTTTCAATTTACACATTCATTGGTTGTGGTGGTTAACCTGCAATTTACACTTTAACTAATATAGTTATTTGTTAACTAGAGTTTAATAAATTTAACTTTATTGTAAAGTGTTACCGATTTGTTATACGCTGATTCAGACGTCTCGTGAGTTCAGTGTTGGACAGATCAGTTGTTTTAACTTTTCATTAAATGGAATCAGTTCAAAGGAGTCATTAGTTCGCGAATCACACGTGTCATTAGCGGACGTGTAAATTAGGCTACGGCACGCATTGTTGTGTGATTACCCCAGCAGTTTAGGACATCGCACAAGATTTGTGTCAACACAGCAAATATTTCATCAGTGGATACACTCTAAAAAATGCTGGGTTGTTTTAACCCAATTTTGGGTAAAATTTGGACAAACTCAAACATTGGGTTAAAAATGTAATAAAAAATGTAACCCAATGGCTGGGTTTGTCCATATTTCACCCAATTTTGGGTTAAAACAACCCAGCATTTTTTTAGAGTGTAGTTTGTTTTGTTCATTGAAGTTGTGGTTTATGTCAGCTGAATGTGCGGAACGCTTTTCAGAGAAGATAAGGCAACATTTTTTTAGCACAATTCACACCCTGCGGTAATTCAGGAGAACAATCTCCTAATGCTCCACGTGAAACTTCGGTCTTCCTACCTTTTACCATCGTGTCAATTCTCAAGTAATAATAATTCTTTCAGTAATATGAGTCCTGTCACAAGCCCTGTCAGTCATCAAGTCGATCAAATAAGGCTTTGGCGGTTGGCAAAAAAAATTCAAAGCAGGAAAAACCTTGTTTCATCTTCTCTCTTATTCAGCCTTTTTAATTTTGCGCGGTAGTCCGCTCCCTGTCACGTGACAGCGAAGAGCAGCGAAAGTGAGTGGGAGTGATTGACAGCTAATATTAACCAATCTAAAATCTGCTTTAAAGTTAAGAACGTAAGGATGAAGTTTGATTGGATGTAATTGTTGGATAGAATGATGGTCCGGCCACCGACCGCGTATCAGCGCACATAAGGTACACACTGTGCAGTAATTTGCGAACGTTTTGTAGAGAAATAAAAACACGTCACACCACAACCATTATTTGCACTCGCACAAATGCTCCCAAATATATTTTTAGGTCGCACAGATTCAATTTCAGGAGCATATGCAACCAAAATCGTTGCAATTTCGAGCCTTGAATATGTATTTCTGTAAAGTGTAAACATTGCTGAACAATACATTTTTATAAAACAATAACAATATAATAAAATATTCCACAGTGTCAAAACTACCTCAGTTCTAACTTTAAAACATTAGAGAACAGTAGTGCAAAAGATAAATCTCGTAAAAGATTTATGAAGCATAAATAGTCCTCCCATTTTGGTAACACTTTATAATAACTACACACTATTAATCATTAGTTAAGCATGAGTAAATAGTTAATTCATAATTTATAAAGCATTAAGACACATTAATAAGCAGTTTATAAATACAGCTATAAATGCTTTTTTCTTGATTTATAAGCATATCTATAATGTGTTTAGTAATTGTATTTTCATACTTTGTTAATAATTAATTAATAATTTCTAAATGAAGTATAGCATTATTTACAAACCAGCTATTGAGTTGTCAAGTGTTCATAAGTTACTTAGAAAGTGTAAGTAAATGGAGTAAATTCAGGTAGTTATAAAGCATTTAGTAGTGGTCAGTTAACTATTTGTGTGAGCTCATCTAAAGTGATACAAGTGATAAAGTGATAGAGTCTAAAAGTAAAGTAAAACAACACAGTGATACAGAACATAGAAATATTTAACAGCCTTTAAATCTCCTTTATAAATGCTTTACAAGGCATATAGTCCTCACTTTAGATGAGCTCACAAAAATAGTTAACTGACAACTACTAAATGCTTTATAACTACCAGAATTAACCCTGAATTACAGTAAAAATACATGTTAATAAAGTATTTATTAACACACTAAGTAACTATTACTATATGTCTGAATAATAAGATGTATGAATGTACATTTAAATAGTTTATTAATCATTTACTTACACTTTCTAAATGATCTAATGAACCACTGACAACTCTGAAATAACTGGTTTATAAATAATGCAATACTTCATTTAGAAATGATAAATTGATCATTAATAAAGTGTGAAAATACAATTATTAAACACATATATATGCTTTTAAATCAAGAATAAAGCATTTATAGCTGTATTTATAAACTGCTTGTTAACGTATATTAATGCTTTATAAATGATAAATTAACTGTTTACTAATGCTTAACTAATAATTAATAGTGTGCAGTTATTATAAAGTGTTACCGTTGTTAAAGGGTTAGTTCACCCAAAAATGAAAATTCTGTCAGTATTTACTCACCCTCATGTTGTTCCAACCCCGTAAGACCTTCGTTCATCTTCGGAACACGAATTAAGATATTTTTGATGAAATCTGAGAACTGGATCACTCCTCCATAGGCGTCTTGAGGGATTGAACTTGCAGGCCCGAAAAGTTATTAAAGACATCGTTAAAATAGTCCAAGTGACTACAGTGACTCAATCTTAAGTTTATCAAACGACGAGAATACTTTTTGTGCACAAAAATAACGACTTTATTTCAACTATTCATTTCCTTCTCTGTGGGCCTCGAGTCAGTTCAATAGTGTAATAGCGTAAGCTTCTGTTGTTGTACGTCACACGCATCACACACATGACCAGCGTCGGCCAATAGTGAGCCTACGTGTGACGTAGCTCTACGCTATTACACTAAGTTAACTGACTAGAGGCCCATAGAGAAGGAAATGAATAGTTGAAATAAAGTCGTTATTTTTGTTTGTTTTTGCGCACAAAAAGTATTCTCGTCGCTTGATAAACTTAAGATTGAGTCACTGTAGTCACTTGGACTATTTTACCGATGTCTTTAATAACTTTTCGAGGCCGGCAAGTTTCAATCCTTTTGAAGCCTATGGAGGATAGGGTTGGGTATCGTTTCAATTTTAACGATTCCGATTCCGCTTATCGAATCCGGTTCTTAACGATTCTTGGTTTCGATTCCAATATTTATTGGAGAGAAAAAGGAGAGCAAATACTTGTAAAAAAAATTTCTTGTCACATTTAAGCTATTACCAGTAAAACTGTGACAATGCGTCTTAATTTACAATATATATAACACTTTAAGGAATTAGCATGAAAAACAATTACAAAAATATTTAATTTAGTGAATAAAGTGAATGGAGTCTCTTCAAATAAAGATTGTGTTGATTACATTATTAGACCAATAGGTGGCAGCAAGTGAGTGTTAAATGTATTTTTTTCATTGAATCGTTCATTCAAAAGATTCGTTCAGAAATGGTGAATAATCCATCAACTAAAAAGTATTTATGGAGTATCAAACAAGTATTCATTAAAAGAAAATACATTTAATAGACTCGACTCATTAATTGTCTGATGTATTTATTCATGATCTCCATTTTAAACAAAACAACACAACAAGAACAATTTTAAACAAAACTGGTTCTCATTTTATCCAGAATTATGCGGCTATAGTTCGAAGACGAATGTCAGCTCATCTGTGTTTTGTACCTGAGTGTGAGAGACTGCTATTGCTGCTGCTAGTAGCTTTATCTGGTGTGTGGAAACCTGTGGTACTGCTGCTGAGAGATCGCACCGAATCAAATGCGGTGCATTCCTTCAAATTGACCCCGTGTTGAAGCAAATGTTTCATCATATTGGAGGTGCTTCCTCCCTTGCATGAAATGTCTTTCTTGCATGTTATACAATTCGCTGTATTTTCATCTTTTTTTGAAAAGCTTAACCAAACTTTTAAACGTTTGCCGCGCTCTGCCATCGTAAATATAACGTACAGTGCATGTGCGGCAGGGCATCAATACAACAGTAAACAAATGATCACTGCCATTCACCGCACGCGTGCGCGCGAGCATCACCAAAGTAAGGAATCGATAAGCGGAATCGAAATGCGCGTGTCTTATCAAATCCCCGGTTTTTGGCATTTTGGAACCGGTTCTAAAATGGAACCGGTTCTTGATACCCAACCCTAATGGAGGAGTGATCCAGCTCTCAGATTTAATCAAAAATATCTTAATTTGTGTTCCGAAGATGAACGAAGGTCTTACGGGGTTGGTACAGCATGAGGGTGAGTAAATACTGACAGAATTTTCATTTTTGGGTGAACTATCCCTTTAACTACTAGATGTTTTATAACTGAATTAATCATGAATTACAGTAGGAATACATGTTAATAAAGCATTTATTAACACACTGAGTGTAGGCTATAAATGTTCATTTAAATAGTTTATCAATCATTTACTCACACTTTCTAAATGATCTTACGGACCACTGACAACTCCTAAATAACTGGTTTGTAAATAATACTTTATTAATGATCAATTTATAATTTCTAACATTAAGCATGAAAATACAATTATTAAACACATTATAGATATGCTTTTAAATCAAGGATAAAGCATTTTAGCTGTATTTATAAACTGCTTATTAATGTCTAATAATGCTAATAATGTATAAATTAACTATTTTCTAATGTTTAACTAATGATTAATGCAGTTATTATAGAGTGTTACCGAAACGGTAAATGTGAATGTACTTTAACAGTCAGAGGCATTCATTCATCTTTCAAATGTAGTTTGTTTTGGTGCTTACCTTTGTTTATCAGCACCGCAAACACACAGATGAGCCGTGACTGCAGAAACAGACAAAACAAGTTTATTTAACTTCCTTTAGTTCAACTTGAATAGCACGGTACAAACACTAAAGTCATGAGTTTGATTCCCACATAACACACACATAATAAAGGTAAGATAGGATATACTAGTGTCCCTCCCATACTTAGTTTTATTACTGATCACTGATGTCACTCAATTCATCTCTAAATATGTTACAAACTGGCAGTAAATGTTTTTAAGGGGGAAACTTTACTCTTCTGATCCTGTTGGTAAAACCTTGAATTCACTACAAATCAAACTACTATCAACTAAAACTCCCTGCACACCAGTTCAAACAGCTCAGTTGGTTAAATATTGATATAAACGATGATATTCCATCACTGAAATTGTTTCAGGTTTTGATTTATGCTGATGGTCTTTCAAAAGAGTTGTCATACACTTTGAATATTATTATTACAATGGGTAAATACCATATACACAAAAGTAAGTGGAATAACAGTAAACCCTCTTTAAATTACTTTAAAAATGAATGCAAAAAATACTTAGAATCTTTAAAACACTTATCCAAAGATAATCAAACCCTTGGAGAACTGTATAAATCAATGCATGAGTCTCTTTCCTTTTAAGTTTGGTAAGATTTAAACCTTATTTATTTATTTATTTATTTTCCTTGCACCCCCTCTACAATGATTATTGAATGTTGTTTTCTTTGATGTTATTGTATGAGATATATATACACAGGTGGACATTTAGGATGGACAAATGAATGGAAAAGTGTATATTTTGTAATAGGCATTGTATTGTTCCCTATTTGGTTTGTAAACTAATATTGTTCAATAAAGAAAAAAAGAAAGAAAGAAAAAAAAAAAACAGTTCAAACAGCTAACTGCTAACCACATAATGCAGATATAGTTACAAGCTTTATATTCATGAATTAACCAATTCAATGTTTTAACAAACACTTAAAATATTTCTTTTTTTAATTTTAGTTAAAATAAAAGATTTGACAACTAAAGCACAGCAGCCAAACACGAACACGAGCAACACGTTACATCAGGCCTTCAGTGTTGATGTGAACGACACGTGTTTCCAAACAGCGTTTCATTCTGCATTCAGCAAACATACCTGATCCTCATGGTGGACCAATATTATCAATATATATTTAATTTGATTATATTTCATAAAAATACTTTTGAAATTAGGGTGAACTACTACTTTTTCACCAGAAAGTATCGTAGCTCTTCAGCTTCCGTAAACTCCATGCGTTCTACGTATGACATCAGACGTAAGTGACGTCAACAGAAATCACGTGAACGGATCAGACATGCGCAGATATTCGTTGAGTTTCATAAAAGTAGCAATACAACATTATTACAACTTCTTTGTCAAGGATAACACAATAAAGTTGTGTTAACTTATTTCCATATTGTTCCATACATTTTTTCTTTTACGAGACTTTTTTTGACAAAACATGCACACACAAAAAATCACAAAAATAACTATCACAAAAGAACATATATATATATATATATATATATATATATATATATATATATATATATATATATATATATCAATATGCTAACCCATCCTATCTAAAAACAATCGTTTCACTCTTATACTAAAGCCAACATTATCCGTTAAAACCTTAATGTCCAATGGGAACTTATTCCACTCCTGCGCACCTGTATATTCAAACGTACTATTAACATACACAGTCTTACACTTACATAGATTCAGATCCACAATACTTTGTCTAGTATAGCGTCCATGCCTTACATTAACCAGAGAGAAATAGGAGTTAAAATACACTGGGGCCCAATTATTTTTTTTTTTTTTTTTTTTTTTACAATTCCTGCCTTCGTTAACTTATATTTAGACCCAAAGAGAATATTCTGTTTTAGCCAGATGTAATATAAGCTTATTTTCAGACAGCCAGTCCTTCACAAGTCCTTAACAAGCTCCTCATCTAACTTCTGTATTATATTTCTCTCCTTATCTTCAACTACTAAAGCAGTGTCATCTGCGTATAAAAACATATCACAAACCTCTTGGATATAATTTATATATATATAACAAAAATAAAAGAGGACCAAGTACATCTCTAATCATCTTTCTGTCATCTGCACTTTTTTATTTCATCAATAAATAACATGACAAAAAGCTAGAGAAAAGTTAGACAAAATATTGTGCTAGTTTCACTGAAAAATAATCTTGAGTTTGACGTATAATAATAAAAATAAGCTGGTGTTTTCAGCAGGATGCTATACTCGTTCTTCTGTCTGATGTGTGTTTGATCCAGTAAGTGAAATGAACAGCAGTAAATGAGTAAATGTTCTCAGACTTACATGAGTATCTGAGTGAAGCTTCTTTCTTAAACTCCTCTGAGAAAACACTGTGTTCTGGATCCTGATCCTCAAGTGAAACATTTCTCTGAATGATGTCTTATATATTCCTGCTGTCACGGAGTCTTTAATATACTGTTGTATCTGGACTTTAGTTTATTATCTCTGTAACAGCAGGAAAAGATCGCAGAATTTCCAGCAACATCCTCATTCTGACCTACAGAGAAAAATTAAAGAGAGAGAAATTAACAAGGAAATGCAGCCCAGCTTTAAAAAGTGGTTTTCAAAAATGAATTAACAAATTAATCTTCTACAACAAGATATTACCTGTTTCTTTTTCATATCTGATCTCAGTCCAGAAAGATCTTCCTCACAGTTTATCTCTCTTGTTTTCATCCTGACAGACTGAAGAAGAGCTGAGAGACTGAGACTGATATTGCCTGATAGACTGATGGGAGGAGAAAGAGACTGATGGGAGGAGAAAGAGACTGATGGGAGGAGGAAGAGACTGATGGGAGGAGGAAGAGACTGATGGGAGGAGGAAGAGACTGATGGGAGGAGGAAGAGACTGATGGGAGGAGGAAGAGACTGATGGGAGGAGGAAGAGAGAGGAGGAAGAGAGAGGAGGCGGAGACTGATGGGAGGAGGAGGAAGAGACTGATGGGAGGAGGAGGAAGAGACTGATGGGAGGAGGAGGAAGAGACTGATGGGAGGAGGAGGAAGAGACTGATGGGAGGAGGAGGAAGAGACTGATGGGAGGAGGAAGAGACTGATGGGAGGAGGAAGAGACTGATGGGAGGAGGAAGAGAGAGGAGGAAGAGAGAGGAGGCGGAGACTGATGGGAGGAGGAGGAAGAGACTGATGGGAGGAGGAGGAAGAGACTGATGGGAGGAGGAGGAAGAGACTGATGGGAGGAGGAGGAAGAGACTGATGGGAGGAGGAGGAAGAGACTGATGGGAGGAGAAACTCAGGATTGTTGTCAGACTGGATGAGCGTGTGATTGAGCATGTTTTGTGGTTTTGTTTGTTGTACATCCTCATTCTGGAGGGAGAGAGAGAGAGAGAGAGAGAGAGAGAGAGAGAGAGAGAGAGAGACTTTAATACACTTTGTGTATTAACATACAGTATCAGCATGTTGGTTCAGTTGTGTGTTGCTTGTTTTAATTCGGTTAAACTTTGTGAATTCATTGCAACACATACTTTTGTTTTGATGTCTATTCTTTTACATAATTATAATGTTAGTTGATAGAAGATTCAAGTGGCTTTACTGGTCTGGTAAAAAGCTTTACAAATTGCCAAAGCATTGCTAACATTAAATGACAGACATACATATTTACACATAAATAATACATAAATTATAAATAACACTGATACAGGAAAGGCAAAAAGGTACACAAAGATTTGTTTTGTTATTTAAATGTTATTCAGTGTTGATGTTATTGTCCTCTTTTGTCATGACCACCAGGTTTGCATTTCTCTTCTTATTGAAATATTCTTCTGTATTGTATGTATCAGTATATTATTTTGTATATTGTTTTAGTATGTGGACAAAATACAACAAAATATCTGAGTTACTTTTTCAAATAAGTAACAGAAGTTACTTTTCCCGTTTATTGTCAGACACTCTCCTGTCCCCATGAGACAAATCGAAGTGCAGAGGTGTTGTGTGTAATGTGAGCGTGTATTTACTCATCTCACACACACTAAAACAAGATTAAATATTTCTTAAAATGAATAAAATCAGTGAAATGATGAATCAGCATACGTTGCAAAAACCTCCAATAACTAAATGTTAAATAAAACATACATTTCTATGCATTTAATCTCACTTTATTGACCAACTTGCTTGACCTTCGATGATTCAGTTAAACCATAAGCAAAAATGACTATGGATTATTTTTTATTCGTATTAATATATATAATATATAATTAAAATTATAAGTGATGGGAGAAACTAATCTTTCCATAACTTTGAATCTCTGAACCAATTTCTTAGCAAAATTATTCTGTTTTGAAGCGCTACAATCGCCACACGCTGGTGACCCCTGCTGGTCAGAACAGTGTAAATGCATCAAAAACTCAACCCAAACCAATTGCAAAGTTTTATTGAAAGTGTAATCAATTAAATGCAATTAATACATTATTTAATACCATTAAATATGAAGTGTCATTATAATATCTCTCCTTTTATTAAATTGTAGGGCATGTTTAATGGAGCTTGGTTAATCAACCCACTAAGAGGCTATTCAAGTCAAGTCACCTTTAATAGTGTAACAGTGGCAAGGAACCCAAACTCCATCAGGAGACAGAATGGAGAACAAAACGTTGAAACCAGACTCAGTCGGAGGGCCAGTTCTCCTCTGGGCAATGAACGAACACGGTGTGATTATGATTCAGTAGCATTCAAATATTCATCCAGTCCTTTTTCTTTCATCATGCTGTTGCAACCCGGTATCACGCTTAAGCGTGTAATATACACACTGGTCCACTAGAGGAAGCGTGTCAGGGTCACGCTTTGCCTCCTCTAGGCGTGAACATGACACGCATGAATGAAGGTTGAGTACCAGCAGGTGGCGATAATTTCCTCAATGCCAACAACTATCCACGGACCAAAGAAAAGCGAAAAACATTCCAAAAAATTCCTGCGTCGTTCAGGTTGGTCAAAGCCATGGCTGTGTCCGAAATCTCCACTCAAACCACTACTCCCTAACCCCCATGTAGGGGGTAGGGAGTAGAGCACTATATGGTGAGCTCACCAGCATAACAGAAACACCACTTTCGGACAAATACTCGGGCTGCGTTCCAGTCCAAAATTGACATGCCCTTCACTCGCTAACTTCCCTCCGTCTCGTTCACTCGGATGTGCGTCATTGCTTACGTTGCAGGAGTGTCCACTTCTGGCAGAAACTGCAATGGGCTGAACTGGAACGTCCTAAGCCCTTGATCACTTGAATCAGCATATGGAGTTGATTCATTATTTACAATTTTTTTCCCTTTAAGAATTTGTTTAATGCAGCATCCAAATATATATATAGGTGTGTTTGGGTTGTTTTATAAAAAAATCGAATTAATATATCATAGAGTTGTTTGTGGTGGTGGTGATTAGACGAGATCGGCGGTGACGTCACAATCGTGTTGCATTGTGGTATATGGAACTGCCTGAAGTGTACATATGAAGTAGACTCGCTCCCTCGGTCAAAATCGAGTGAACGAGTGTCTGTCCATATAAACTTCCCTCGTCCACTTCACGAAGTGGAAAGCACTTCAAAATGGCGGCAGGGATTCCCCCGAGGGGAAGTGCTTAGGGAAGTTCGCAAGTGCATGTCTAAAAGTGGACTGGAACGCAGCACAGATCAGGTGTGTTCGACATCGGCTGCGGCTGGATGTAACTGATCGGCGAGAGTAGCCGCGTGCAGGCGGGGAGGAGCTGCAAACGGAGACGTGAAGTCGGACACTTTCTGGTTCCTGTAGTGACCGCTCACGTGGTGTTTGTATACTTTAGCACAGCTGAAGTGAAATAAATGCAATATTTGCCAAATACACAGATGTTTCAGAGACATTTTCATTCAATACTTTATGTACTGCTTCATACAGCGTTTGTTTGAGCAAGAATAAAGTTCAACATAAGCCTACAGCTACTATCAATGAAGTGGAATCAACGTTTTTTAATCAGTTTTATTTTGATAAACATAACACAATACATCGCGACTACATGAAAAGAGTGTTTACTGTTATAAAAAAAACTGATTTGTGAGCTTTAGTGGAACTAAAGGTGTGAGAATAAAGAATAAACACGAAACGCACGTGATCATTGTCATGCGGTGAATCCGGCCAATCGTGGAACAGCTGTGTCGTCATCAGAGCTCGTGCAGCCCAGAGCAGCCGCTCTTCAGAAGCTGCGCTGGCTGAGTTCTCCGGCTACTCTCGAATCGCTCTCGCGGTACTTTGATGGCATACGTCACAGTCACGTGGCGTCGGCGCTGTATCAAGTCCATAGACAGTATAAGAAGTGGACAGAGTGTTCGCAACTCGGGAACTCAGTTGAGACAGTTGAAGCCCATTTTTAGCGATTTTTGAGCACTTCCGTTCCTGACGCGCAGACTCAAACGAATCAAACTAAGCTTGATGACGTGAGCAACCTGTCTGACAGACGTAAATCTTCTAGTAGCTGTGCGTGAAAATTGCCAACGTTAATCACTTCATATGTATTCACTTGCCACATACCGAATTATTTCCAATTCCCCAAAAACATTGTTGAAATATTTTGTCCCGTTGCTTTTATGGACTAATTATCTATGGGCTTCTCCCTTGACGGGACGTCCCCCCGATTGCCTGCGAGCTTCTCCTCCTGTCAAGTCAAGTCAAATATATTTATATAGCGCTTTTCACAATACAGATTGTATCAAAGCTGCTTCACAGTATCAATCAAAACAACTTAACAATGTTTGTTTATTACTGGAAAAAAGACATCCAAGTTTGGTAGAGCTGATCAATGGTATGATTGGTTAATTAATTTGAATATCCCCAAATGAGCAAGCCAAAGGCAACAGTGGCAAGGAACTGAAAAACTCCATCCAGTGACCTAATGGTGTCCTAACACCCCATCAGATGACCCAATGGAGAAAAAAAAACCTTGGGAGAACCCAGGCTCAGTCGGGGGCCAGTTCTCCTCTGGCGTTTATGAACTAGAGGCCGAATTTACAGTAACTGTAAGATAAAAAATTGATATGAATGCCTGGCTAAATAGATGCGTCTTCAGTCTAGTTTTAAACTGGGAGAGCGAGTCTGAGCTACGAACAATATCAGGAAGGCTATTCCAGAGCTTCGGAGCTAAATGTGAAAATGCTCTGCCTCCTTTGGTGGATCTGGATATCCTAGGAATGACCAGAAGCCTCGAATTTAGTGATCTTAAAGAGCGCGATGGATTGTAAGGCGATAGAAGATCCGTTAAATAGACTGGAGCTAAACCATTTAGAGCTTTATAAGTCAAAAGCAATACCTTGTTTTTAATACGGAACTTTATAGGTAACCAATGAAGTGATGATAAAATCTCTGTTATATGATCATATTTTCTTGATCTAGTAAGAACTCTAGCGGCTGCATTTTGGACTAACTGTAGCTTGTTTATTGAAGATGCAGGACAACCAGCTAATAAAGCATTACAGTAATCTAGTCTCGAGGTCATGAATGCATGAACTAACTTTTCTGCATCAGAGACTGATAGCATATTACGTAGCTTAGCAATGTTTCTAAGGTGGAAAAAGGCAGTTTTTGTAACACATGAAATATGCTTTTCAAAAGACAGGTTGCAGTCTAATGTAACACCCAGGTCTTTTACTGTAGCGGATAAAGTAACAGGGCATCCTACTATGTTAAAGTCGTGCTGTGAAAGGTTTTGTGGACGGTTTTTAGAACCGATAAGTATTACCTCTGTCTTGTCTGGATTTAATAAAAGAAAATTACGCGTCATCCAATCTTTTATATCTTTAACACAATCTGTCAATTTGGATAATTTAGCGTATTCATCTGGCCGTGATGAAATATATATTTGAGTGTCATCAGCATAACAATGGAAACTAATTCCGTGTTTCCTTAGAATATTACCAAGTGGCAGCATATATATTGAGAATAATAAAGGGCCTAACACAGATCCATAGTTTGCCGAAGTTATAATAGATTTTTCTCCATTTAAGTAGACGAAATGGTAGCGGTCAGATAAGTATGACCTGAACCAGCTTAATGCTTGTCCTTGAACACCAGTGTAATTTTGTAGTCGATCTAAGAGTATTGTGTGATCTATAGTATCAAACGCAGCACTAAGATCAAGTAAAACTAGTACTGAGATACAGCCTTGGTCCGAAGCTAAAAGTAAATCATTTGTGATTCTAACAAGCGCAGTTTCAGTGCTATGATGTGGCCTGAATCCAGACTGAAACTTTTCATAGATGTCGTTTTCTTGCAAGAAAGAGCCGAGTTGAGCGGACACAACTTTTTCTAATATTTTTGACATAAATGCAAGATTTGAAATGGGTCTGTAATTTGCTAGGTTATTTGGATCTAATTGTGGTTTCTTAATAAGAGGTTTTATAACTGCCAGCTTGAACGTTCTTGGAACATGACCTAAAGATAAAGATGAGTTAATAATATTGAGAAGAGGCTCTTCCACTATAGGTAACACTTCTTTCTTCTCACTTCTTTCTTCTAACACTTCTTTCTTCTTTCTTTCCTATACCAACTGAACTACTCTTTCAGTAGTTCAGTTGGTATAGGATCTAATAAACATGTTGTTGTTTTAGATGAAGTGATAAGTTTATTTAACTCTTTTTGTTCTATGGTTGTAAAGCATTGTAATTGTTCTTGCGGGGTGATAATTGCGGCCGAATTATAAGGCGCAAGCAAAGATCGAATGTTTACGATTTTGATTCTGATGCTTTCAATTTTCTCGGTGAAGAAGTTCATGAAATCATTACTACTAAACTGTAAAGAGGTATTTTGTTCAGACGACGTCTGTTTATTTGTTAGTCTAGCCACGGTATTAAATAAAAACCTTGGATTATTTCGGTTGTTTTCTATTAATTTGCTGAGGTGCTCAGCCCTGGCCGTTTTAAGTGCCTTTTTATAAAGTGACATACTGTCTTTCCACGCGATTCTAAAGACCTCTAAATTAGTTTTTTTCCATTTACGCTCTAAATTACAGGTTTCTCTCTTTAAAACATACGTAGTATTATTGTACCATGGTGCTATACTTTTTTCTCTGACCTTTTTTAATCTAATGGGTGCAACAATATCCAATGTTCTAGAGAGAATGGTGCTCATAGTGCTAGTTAGTTCGTCTAGTTCATCTGTTTGTTTGGGTTCAGGCAGCAGCTGAGACAGATCAGATAAGCTATTTGAGAAATGATCTATGGTGGATGGACGAATTGTTCTACCTGGTCGATAACGTGGCGCAGCATGACATATTACAGCAGCTGCGTAATATGCAAGTTACCAAGTAGTGGTCAGTGACATCATCACTTTGTGGAATGATATCTATATCGGTTGGATCGGTTCCATATGATATAATTAAATCGAGTGTATGATTAAGACGATGAGTTGGTCCGGTGACGTTTTGCTTGACCCTGAAGGAGTTTAATAAATCTGTAAATGCAGCCCCTAACGCATCATTTAAATTATCTACGTGTATGTTAAAATCTCCAACAATTAATGCTTTATTGACGTTGACCAAAAGATCTGATAGAAAGTCAGCAAACTCTTTTGAGAAATTGGTGTAAGGCCCTGGAGGTCTATATACAGTAGCCAATGCTAGAGATAATAGGGATTTTTTTCTTACATCTAAGAGCGTAACATTTAGCACAAGCACTTCAAACGAATTAAACCTATGACGAGTTTTCTGCGTAACAGTAAGGATATCTCTGTAGATTGTTGCAACACTGCCGCCACGACCGATCAGACGGGGCTCATGCTTATAACAGTATCCTGGCGGAGTAGACTCATTTAGACCGAAATAATCATTTGGTTTAAGCCAGGTTTCAGTAAGGCACAGAACATCGAAATTATTATCTGTGACCATTTCATTTACAATAACCGCCTTAGGTGTGAGCGATCTAATGTTTAGAAGACCTAGCTTTAGAAATTGTTTTTGTTCACTAATAGCGAGATTTTTTGTTTTAATAACAATTCGATTTTTTCTAGATCCCGCAGTAGATTTATTATTTGATCTTAGTAAACGAGGAATAGACACAGTTTCTATGCAATGTTCTACACTAGTATTAATATCAATTAAATTGGTGCAGTAGAGACTGTGATTTGGATTTTTGGTTACTAGTCAAATGGTATTTAACATCTTGGAGATGTTATCCGACAGAAGATCTGCCCCGATTCTACTTGGGTGTAAGCCAAGGCGCGGAAGAGCCTTGGTCGCTCCCAAAACAGATTCCAATTATTTACAAAAATCAGTTTCTGCTCATTGCACCATGACAATAACCATTCATTTAGCGCGAATAATCTACTGAACTTTTCATGCCCTCGTCGGTACGTAGGAAGCGGTCCAGACACAATAATCGATGTTTCAGGCGATGTGCTGCGTACCGTATCGATAAGGCTCCAGAAGTCTTTCTTCAGAACCTCCGTCTGTCGCAGCCTAATGTCGTTAGCTCCCGCGTGCAGCACAACAGCTCCGACGCGCTCGTCACCGTTCAAGATCTCAGTTACCCGCGCAGTGATATCGAGAACACGAGCACCAGGAAAGCAGTGACTGTGCACCTTACTTTTACCTAACGTAGCATGGACGTGTCGGACGGTGGAATCGCCGATGATCACAGCATCGCGTTCCGTTTCGCGAAGAGGGGAGAAGCGGTTCTGAGTGGAGATCTCGAAAACCGGGAGGGGCGAAAAGATTCTTGTCTTGCCACGCGGCTTCCGCGGAACCACCCAGGCTTCGTGGTGGTGTGTTGGAGCCGGAGTGAATGAAATCATGGCTGATCGTGACCTGGACGCTCGGGACCAATGCTGAGAAACGCACGGAGTAGACGAGGTCAGCGTCAGCGGGTTACTAACGTTAATCACTGATCCGTGTGCATCAGCGCGTGATGTTTCTAGAGCTAAATGCCGGTCTCTCAGCTCAGCTTGTCTCTCTAGAAGGTCACGGATCTGCTTTTCTACAGCTTCTAATTCAGACTGCACCGCGAGCAATTCAGATTTGTTCTCATCTGCACCAAAAGGTAGATAACATACACCTGATATATTCGCCATTTTAACAGATGGACAGTAAGTTAGCAATGATGCAACCAGTGATGCTATTAATATTTATATTAATTTATGACTCAAGTCTTGGGTAAAAACCGTGTTTGTTGTGGTATGGGTGTAATGTAGACGCACGATAGACGGGAAAACAAACAAACTCACAGCAGGCAACGAGGCTGACAAAAGCAGTCGATCGCAGGGCGAACAGCAGTGAAGCGGTGTCTCGCTCTACGACCAACAACCAATGTTCAAACCGTATTTGCGCAAACAAACAAACGCAAACAAACAAACTCACAGCGGGCAACGAGGCTGACAAAAGCAGTCGATCGCAGGGCGAACAGCAGTGAAGCGGTGTCTCGCTCTACGACCAACAACCAATGTTCAACCGTACTTGCGGTTCCAGCCGTATAATGGCTTGAGACGCGTCTGGCCAACAGTCCGAGTTGTAATTATGAGTTAAATGATGGTTCAGAACAGAATAAAGAGAGAAATACGGAAAAACAGAAGGAAATACGAAGCTAATACGAGGCTTAGACAGCCACGACGCAAACAAACTCCTGTCTATACGGTAATGTCTCTATTGTGCGACAAAAAGTCACGTGGTTATGACGCAATCGTTAGCCTGTTTTTAACAAAAACGGCTTCTACAGGGCCATAACGTAAGATACAAAGTAACGGAGCCTTTTATACATTGTCGTGTTTATTTAGAAATAAATAATGGACAAATGAAGTCTTTGGACGCCTCAGATGTAATGTTATTCGCTGTGAAAATGACGCCAAAATGAATGGGAGTCAATGGAATGCTAACAGCAGGTGAAGTTCTGCTACAATGGCGGCTCCCGCGAGGCTTCAACTTCCGGCTGATGGATTACCCCCTTGATCGAGTCGGACAAAATTTCTAACCGGCATGCACTGCTTCAAGTCTGCCGCCGATCGGTCTGCGCAGAGCTGCATGAAGTCGAACAAGCCTATCGTCTCTCGGCGCCGTTGATTACGTCATTACTGACGCAACTATTTAAACGCGCCATCATCTGTCAGCTGGTGCCGAGCCAGCTCTGGGCTAAATAGATTTTTTTTAAGAAATAAATTACATTATATTGAGCTTATTTCTCCAAAATTGTAAAATTAAAAGTAATTTCTGGCCGTTTCTGTTATAATGCGTTACTCCACACATGATTATAACTTATAAACATAAATAAAATTAATACACATATAGCATATATTTTCATGTTCGCGCCACACCGTTTTCTCTTGCCTGTCGACATTTGGAAAAAAAAAACAACAGATCTACGTTATCTAATACCTTGCTCATAATACTCTTAATAAAACAACTTTTAGACTCTGTGGAGATGCCACTCAATATTTATCTTTTTTGTTTGTTTGTTCTCGTGATTCAGAAGATTTTGCGGATTAGCAAAAGAAACAGGATTTCTAGACACAGAAAACGACGTGCTGTTCTTGCTACGCTAGCAAGACGTCGTCAAATTGTAAGTTAAAGATGAAGATGGTGCTAGGTCTTTATCAGAGACGGACAGAGTACAAAGCTTTATTACTTGAGTAAAAGTACAGATACCCCTGGCTAAATTTTACTCAAGTACAAGTAAAAAGTCCTACAGTCAGATGTCTACTTAAGTAAAAGTAGGCTACTGTACTTGTTTTTAAAAGTACTTGAGTATCAAGAGTAAGAGTACATTTTCTTAATATTGCATTACTACTGCCACAGTGCTTACATTTATGTACTGAAACGTCCTACATGGAGTTATGAAAAATGTTATGAAGATGTTATGTTATGGATGAAGAATGTTATGTTATGGATGCCTCAAAATTGTACTTAAGTACTATACTCAAGTAAATGTACTCTGTTACTGTCTGGTTCTGGTCTTTATATTTATATATTTACAACAGAATTGAAAATATATACACACAATTGATGTATTCTGTGAACAGTAAACCCTCAGTCAGACTGTGCCCCCTCCTGGGGAAACTTACACATTTCACACTCTACTGTCAGTTAGCTTTTAGACACATATTTAATTTCACCGTGTTATAAGTTTGTAATATTTTTATTTACAGTGTCAACAACCATCTCATTACTGTTCACTGAACCGTGAAGTTCCTGTCTTGGCCTTGTACTTCAATGGCCAAAGTGACCTGCGACCAGACTTCCGCCTCTCCAGAACCACAGTAGCCCATCTGGTTGACATCCTCCGCCCTCCATTTGACCATGGCTGGGGTCATGACCTAGAGGTTCTTGTGTTCCTGTTTTGGTTAGCAAGCGCAACATCTTACCGGGTCGTCTCAAGAGCATTTGGCATCCCACGTTCCACAGTCAATGACATCGTCCACAGGGTTGCAACCAAAATCATCAAGCTCAAAAACAGGCTCATCTGCTTTCCACCGCCTCACGAGCTTGATATAATTGGTGCTGGCTTTGCACATCTGGCTGGATCTGCAGCATTCGCCAAGGTTGTGGGCAGCATCGACGGCTGTCACATCCGAGTCAAGCCCCCAAGCACAGATGCTCAGTGCTATTACAACCGCAAATTGTTTCATTCTGTCCAGATGCAAGCAGTGTGTGACCACCAGTGTCAGTTCCTGGACATATTTGTTGGTTACCCAGGCTCAGTCCACGATTCAAGAGTTTTGAAAAACAGCCCTTTGTTTGTGCGTTCACTGTACCCACCTGAAGGCTATTGTATTCTGGGGGATGGTGGATACCCGTGTATTTCACAGCCCATCACGCTCATCACACCATACAGGGAGCCAGTGAGGAGTGCAGTTGCTGCAAGATTTAACAGGCACCATGCAAAGGCCTGTTCTGTGGTTGAACGGGCCTTTGGCATAATGAAGACCAGGTGGCGGTTCATATTTTTCAAGGCTCTAGAGGTACACCCTGCTTTTGCAGTGAAGGTTATCGCCTGTTGTGCCATTCTGCACAACTTCTGCCTCAGAGACGGAGACATGCTCGAGCCTGTGGAAGAAGCACTGGGGCCAGAAGACGGAGATGGTCAGCTTCAGCAAGACCAGCAGTGTGGGGAGCAGCTGCGTGGGCGCATTGCTTCTGCTCTTTCAGCTCCAACAGCTATTCCTCCAGCTCTTCAGGATCATGACTACAATTTAGGATAGGATTTGGTTAAAGGTTTATTCCATGTCAATAGTTGCCAATAGTGTTCAATTATTAAATGTATAGCCTGTTATTAATCAGTTATATAGTCTGTAACTAATCAATCAATATATAGTTGGGTACTAACCACTTATTAATATATAGTCTGGTATTAATCAATTCTTAATAAATAGTTGGGTACTAACCACTTATTAATATAATATATAATATATAGTCTGGTACTAATCAATTATTAAACACATAGCCTGTAATTATAAATTATTGTTCACCCATTGAAAAGTTACGTCAAATTTTGTTTTGTAGATCTTAATTCTCATGTCAGTGCTCATAAAAAAAAAAAAAAAAATGAAATACAACATGCATTTCTTTTGTTTATTTATACATCTTCTTATATTGTCTATTTATACATTGTTTATTTTTTACATCTTCTCCACTATTTTTTCCAGAAGAGTTAGCAGCCTCTCCTATCTGGCCTCGTCTCGTCTGGCCCTCTCTTCTTCCCTCGCCTCTGCCCTCTCAAGCAGCTCCAGAACAGGATCACGCCGTTGCCTTTTACGGGGCGGCCCTGGCTCCTCTACCCCTGACACACTCCCTGGCTCTGCCTGAGTCTCTGGCTCAGATAGCACTGAATCAGGGGATGCTGATGTGGACATGGAAGGGTTCTCTCCCCAGGCTGAGGCAATGAGGCATGGAGGCTGTATAGATGGCCTACCACCTATTGCCTCATCCATGAGAGAGAACCACTTCCATGTTCCAGCAGTGGCCTCCCCTGATTCAGTGCCACTCCCTGTTGGTGGACTCCTGAGCTCCTGCACACATTGCAATATAATATTGGTAGCCTACAACTAGTGTTTGTTAAACACAAAACGAAGTACTCACATTTACTAATCTTTTCATTATTTAGGACTTAGAGTGGTTAAATACAGAGTTAAATACAATAATCCAAACCTTGTACGTCTTTTTTAAGTTCTCCCACTTCTTGGCAGCTCGGGCAGGAGTCAAAACGCCTACAAGGCCCATCTCCTTCAACACAGCTCTACAGTGTGTGCAGAATTATTAGGCACGTTGATTTTCTGATCATATTTTATTCCCAGGCACATTTAGGCAATTCCAAACCATATTAATCTTAAAAACTACTATTAATGTTGTATTTAATCATTTATTTATTTATTCCCAAAATGTGCCTGGGAATAAAATATGTTCAGAAAATCAACGTGCCTAATAATTCTGCACACACTATACAAAACGAAATATGCATTTTGACAAACAACAAACAAATCTGTCAGTATTATTAACGGTGATGGCAATGTAGTCAAATAATAAAAGGTATAATTTCACGTATATGAATACTTAAAATACTCCGCAACAATTTGACACAACTCACTCCCATCCAGCTGCCGAGGCAAAACGCTTCCCTGAGAAGAGGTGGTCCTTCTCTCTCATCAGGCGAATAAATGTGGCCACATTATCGTCTGTCCCTGACGAGATCGAAATAAATTGACAATCCATTTTTGCTTTTATTTGTGTTCAACTTAAGTGAAATTTAGCCTCCTACAAATAAAAAACTTGCGGCACATGTATGTTAGTTTAGCGGCGTGAGAGAGTATAGAGGGCGGCTTCTGTCACTTTGAGTGATTTATTGCCCCCCATAAAGCCCCGCCCCTCCCCGTTTATGACACCGTGGGAATTCCCCGAGATACTCGACCCTCCCCTCCCTCCAGCTTTGGGGGTTAACCCCCGTGCATGGAATTTCTCCCCACGCTAACTCCTCCCCTTCCTCTCCGTTTTGGTCTGAACAGATTAAGCGTGGAAAATCACCGATGATCACTAGGGCTCAATGTAAAAAATGTTCAAAATGATGAAAAAACATTAAAACAATATATTTTAATCTTTTTAAAGAAAATGTATAATAAAAGCCATAGTCAGAGATGAGATCATTGTGTTTTTTTTTATTTTAAAAGAGGTCTTTCACATTTACATTTGAAGTTGTACTTTTCACAATCACATATAAAAATACATTAAAACAATGTGTATCGTTAAAACACATACATTTTAAAAGCATGAGATGCATACATGTTCTAGAATTAAAATTATATCACGCAAATAGTTTATTTTCTAACATACTTTCACAATTACCTAGTGTTTAAAGGTATTAAAAAACGTTGTACAAAGTTAAAATACACGTCTTTAGCGTTCATACATTTGTAAAATGTTTCAAAACGTTAAAACATCAATGAAAAAGTTTAAATTGCATTTTCTTAAAGTTATCAAAATGTGTTACATCTTTTTTAAAAACTGTTTCAAACACACCATATTTAAACTACATGTTTAAAATCATATTAAAAAAGGCCTTTACGCTTTTACAATTCTGTTTGTTGAAAGAGAACCAAAACTCTTATTATCCAGCTCCGCGTTTCATACATTTGTAATACGTTAAAACATCATTGAAAAAAAAGTTGAAATTGCATTTTCTTAAAGTTATCAAAAGTGTTATTATTAAAACATAGAAAACAACATTTTAAAAAGCGTCTTTAATACTTTGCATCTCTGTGGTAACGTTAAGCAAACAGTCTTCCTCTGTGCCACTTGAGCCCAGTTCGCTTCTTCCACGCTTGCTCTCGGATTTTGTCATTTTGTCGTAGAATGCGTCGATATAAGACTCCAAACTTTCAATTGTCTCTTGCGCAAACGATTCCAGTTTCTTATATTATGTAAAGATTTACAGATTGAGTTAGGTAAATAACCTTTAGAGCATATTAGGCCCTGTTTACACGAGAACGATTCTGGGTGAAAACGTAAAAATATTTTATCGGATGTGCCTTTCGTTTACACGGCGACGGCGCTTTGGGGGCTTAAAAACGCAAAAAAGTTAAACCACCCTCCAGAGTGGAAATCTTAAAAACGCTCCACCGTCGCGTTCCCGTCTAAAGGGTAAAAACGCAAATCTGCTCACGGTGGCTCTCGTCGCGTACGCGTTTACATCACAGGCATATAGACAGTCAAATAGACAGGCAAATAGACAGTCGTTAGTAATTATAACGAAGACAAAAGAAAAACATATTTAGAGCCATAACCAGGCTGGAGAGGTGTGAATTTGTGCAGGGGAGACTGAGACTGAATGGGGCTCGTTTGCACCACAAAACAATAGAGACAGTAGACTGAATGGATCCTTAAAAGATGACAATAAACATCAGTTTTCATTTTAGAGTCTAATCAAAATAAAGTCATATTACATGATTTTTAAAAACATTTAATTACATTCAGAGTTTTAGACTTATCATCTTCAGATTTTAAATAATAACATGGTCAGATATGTGGCTTTAGCAGCAGTGTATTTTTAGATTGATACAATGCCTACTTCAATATTATTTTTATGAAGATATTTCATAAAAAAATAAATTTCTAATAACTTTACAAAACTTTGAAGCTATTTATTATTATTTTTTCATTATGACAATAATTTATTCTAAATTTACAATAAACTGCCAAGTGTCAGCTTTTAAATGAGACCATACTTTGGTTCATGAACTGTATCTGTTTTAGTTTGGGTATGACATTTCTGGGGATTTTTCAAAAGTGGGGTTGCTGGCTAACAGGTTAAACTAAATGCAAAGATAACATGGCTATAAAAGTTTATTTTTTATGTTAGTCATTTTGCTTCCATGTTGCTTGAAAGGTATCATATGTTTTTTGTTTTTTTTATTACAGAAATACACTATAATGACAAAAGTTTTAGGACGTCTGCCTTTACATGCACTTGAACTTTAATTACATCCCATTCTTAATCCGTAGGGTTTACTATGGAGTTGGCCCATCCATTGCAGCTATACCAGCTTCAACTCTTCTGTGGAAGGCTTTACACAAGGTTTAGGAGTGTGTTTATGGGAATTTTTGACCAGAAGCGCATTTGTGAGGACAGGCATTGATGTTGGACGAAAAGGCCTGGCTCGCAGTCTCTGCTCTAATTCACCCTAAAGGTTTTCTATTGAGTTCCTCCACATCAAACTCGCTCATCCATGTCTTTATGGACCGTGCTTTGTGTGCAGTCATGTTGGAACAGGAACATCCCCAAACTATTCCCACAAAGTTGGAAGCATGAAATTGTCCAAAATGTCTTGGTATTTGTCTGAAGCATTAAAAGTTCCTTTCACTGGAACTAAGGGGCCAAGCCCAACCCCTGAAAAACAACTCCACACCATACTCCCCCCTCCACCAAACTTTACAATTGGCACTGAAGGGGGTGGATTAGAATCCACTGCTATGTATATGTAATGATTTATTATAATTAAGGTATTAATCAATATTTGTCCTTCTAAATATCAAATGAGTTGAATGACTTCTCTGGAGATTTTACTTTATTTATATAAGTTACCAGTGTGATTACTGAAATGTTCTTTTCATGTATTCTTTAATGTCTGTATTTGATATCTCAATGCAGTGATTGCTTATTTAACCCAGCTTCCAGAAATGAAATAGGGACTTGTTTTGTTTTTGAGAAAGGTCTTCAATGTATTCAAACATATAGGGGTCATTGAAGCCAATAGTTTAAGGGACCATTTCTTTGTTAAAGCCTTACTTTCCAGTTAGACTAAAGTTTAGCTATCCTTGAGGGAAAGAACGCATTATCTTGATGTTTTGAGAGGACTCTCGTGTTAATAGTGAGAGCCTGGCCAAATCCAACCTTGGAAAAGCTGTGTGTCGGTGTGTGTTAGTCTTCTTGGTTACAGGTTAAGGAACCGCTGACATTATTGGAGATTGACTGAGTTGTTGTTCTGGAAATGCTGGCGCCCAGCAACCCAAATCTGCGTCCTGGAAGGTCATGACGTGCCTAACTTCAGCTGCATAATCGATGGAGATGTGCTTCAGTCTATCTGTATATGTGTGGAAAGTTACTGTGTTTATCTATTTCATAGCCAATGAGAATCATTCATCCTGTAAGCAATGACGTAGCTTAGACCTTGGAAATCGTATAACTGCTGTGATCTTTGTAACTGTAAGCGGGGCGGCCTACGAACTCCTGTGTGAGTATTGCCTTCTGCTGATGTAACTGCAAACTATCTTCAGTAAATATTTTCTTTAATTTTTTATAATTCTGACTCTGGGTCTTCATTTTTCATATCTGGTTCTGGGTCTTTAACTGTATACCCCTTACAGCACAATGCAGTCAGGCAAGTACCATTCTCCTGGCAACCGCCAACCCAGACTCATCCATCGAGTTTGCCAGACAGAGAAGTGTGATTCACTCCAAAGAACACGTCTCCACTGCTCTAGAGTCCAGCTTTACACCACTGCATCCGACACTTTGCATTGCACTTGGTGATGTAAGGCTTGGATGCAGCAGCTTAGCCATGGAAACTCTCTGCGCACTGTTCTTGAGCTAACCTGAAGGCCACATGAAGTTGAGGCCCCATCTGTGGTTTTATGTGGCCTACCACTTCATGGCTGAGTGGCTGTTGGTCCCAATTGCTTCCACTTTGTTATAATACCATTATCAGTTGACCGTGGAATATTTAGTAGTGAGGAAATTTCATGAATGGACTTGCACAGGTGGCAACTTATCACAGTACCACACTTGAATTCACTGAGCTCCTGAGAGCAGCCCATACTTTCACCAATGTTTGTAGAAGCAGTCTTCATATACAGGTCCTTCTCAAAAAATTAGCATATTGTGATAAAGTTCATTATTTTCCATAATGTAATGATAAAAATTAAACTTTCATATATTTTAGATTCATTGCACACCAACTGAAATATTTCAGGTCTTTTATTGTTTTAATACTGATGATTTTGGCATACAGCTCAAAAAAATTAGCATATCATGAAAAGGTTATCTAAACGAGCTATTAACCTAATCATCTGAATCAACTAATTAACTCTAAACACCTGCAAAAGATTCCTGAGGCTTTTAAAAACTCCCAGCCTGTTTCATTACTCAAAACCACAATCATGGGTAAGACTGCCGACCTGACTGCTGTCCAGAAGGCCATCATTGACACCCTCAAGCAAGAGGGTAAGACACAGAAAGAAATTGCGGCGTGGCATGGAGGCAATCAGCCTGTGGCACTGCTGAGGTGTTATGGAGGCCCAGGATGCTTCGATAGCGGCCTTAAGCTCATCCAGAGTGTTGGGTCTTGCGTCTCTCAACTTTCTCTTCACAATATCCCACAGATTCTCTATGGGGTTCAGGTCAGGAGAGTTGGCAGGCCAATTGAGCACAGTAATACCATGGTCAGTAAACCATTTACCAGTGGTTTTGGCACTGTGAGCAGGTGCCAGGTCGTGCTGAAAAATTAAATCTTCATCTCCATAAAGCTTTTCAGCAGATGGAAGCATTAAGTGCTCCAAAATCTCCTGATAGCTAGCTGCATTGACCCTGCCCTTGATAAAACACAGTGGACCAACACCAGCAGCGGACATGGCACCCCAGACCATCACTGACTGTGGGTACTCCAGTGCTGCTTATCTGTAGCCCAGGTCAGGTGCTTCTGCCGCTGTTTCTGGTTCAAAAGTGGCTTGACCTGGGGAATGCGGCACCTGTAGCCCATTTCCTGCACACGCCTGTGCACGGTGGCTCTGGATGTTTCTACTCCAGACTCAGTCCACTGCTTCCGCAGGTCCCCCAAGGTCTGGAATCGGTCCTTCTCCACAATCTTCCTCAGGGTCCGGTCACCTCTTCTCGTTGTGCAGCGTTTTTTGCCACACTTTTTCCTTCCCACAGACTTCCCACTGAGGTGCCTTGATACAGCACTCTGGGAACAGCCTATTTGTTCAGAAATTTCTTTCTGTGTCTTACCCTTTTGCTTGAGGGTGTCAATGATGGCCTTCTGGACAGCAGTCAGGTCGGCAGTCTTACCCATGATTGCGGTTTTGAGTAATGAAACAGGCTGGGAGTTTTTAAAAGCCTCAGGAATCTTTTGCAGGTGTTTAGAGTTAATTAGTTGATTCAGATGATTAGGTTAATAGCTCGTTTAGAGAACCTTTTCATGATATGCTAATTTTTTTAGATAGGAATTTGGGGTTTTCATGAGCTGTATGCCAAAATCATCAGTATTAAAACAATAAAAGACCTGAAATATTTCAGTTGGTGTGCAATGAATCTAAAATATATGAAAGTTTAATTTTTATCATTACATTATGGACAATAATGAATTTTATCACAATATGCTAATTTTTTTAGAAGGACCTGTATATAGGTGCTTGATTTTATTGATCAACTGTGGCCATGGAAGTGATTTGAACACCTGAATTCAATTATTTGGAGGGGTGCCCCAATACTTTTGGCAATATAGTGTATATCTGTACCGCAAAATGTTTCAAAAAGTCACTATTTTTAATGACGTATGACTCGCATTGACAGGAGAATATCTGTTCTGTCTGCTTACAAGGCAGCCGCAAATGCACGTATCCAACCCTCTACAATGCGAGTAAATCACTCACATGTGCGACAAAAATCTTCACTCCGGGGGACTAAATAATGTCTATCGTAAGCCATTGGCTAATAAATTCATAGATTTTACTCACCAGTGTGTGTGTGTGTATGTGTGTGTGTGTGTGTGTGTTAGAGGCTAAGTATAAGTTTAACATAGATATATATTTTTCAAGGTACTTGAGAGTTTCGCTGTCCGATCTGTACTATTTCAGCTCAATTGATGCTCAGTGTATCTGTATTTGATGTACCGTAAACTCTAGTGTGAAGGCGCACGACTCCCCGTCGCTTTGCTGTGAACACTGTGTTTCTCACACACACCCTGTCACAGTGTCTGGTTTGTGTTTCCCTGGGTATCCACCAGAGGTCCTCTTCCACCACGGTGTCCTTCACTCAGACTACATTTCCCATCATCATGTTTGTCACTCATTGATTATTGCACACAGCTGTTTCCCGTTACCTTGTTAGTATATTTGTATATATATACCCTGTTTGTTTCTGTGATTGTCGTCAAATTCTTGTTTACTGTTACTGCACTTCGGAGATCTGTTCTTGTTTTGTTTCCTGTTTCTGGACTGCCTTTGTATGACTTTGTACCTTTGCCTGGCAACTACGATTTTGGATTACCCCAATAAATACCACTGCACTTGGATCCTAACCTTTTGTGTGTGTGTCGTGACACACCCAGAGCGAGAGAGTGAGAGAGATAGAGAGAGAGAGAGAGAGAGAGAGAGAGAGAGAGAGAGAGTCTTACATACCACGCAGAATTCTCATGCTACATGTAAACGATATTCTTTGTTGTATTTTCCTTTACTTCAGTCGGTCGCCACGTTCCGTCTCCACATCTGCTGCGCCCCGCTGGGGCAGCCAGGTCACCAGCTCGGCTCCTCAGCGAAAACTTGAAGATGCGTTGCAGTGCAGCTGATGCAATTATCGCATGCCAATGTGCATTGGCTCGTTTTAGTTACACTCAAATAGATTGGCCTCTCTAGCGATATTCCTATTCGTCGGTCACCGATGCGGCGTGTCCGTTCCCTTCTTCAGGAAACGAGGGTTACCATACATAACCGAGACGTTTCTGTGGTTACTTATTGATCATGTTCACCTGTGACTTGTTTAGTCCTTTGTTGTCTTGTATATTTAAGACCTCAGTTGGATTCTGTTCTTTGTATTGTATTGTCTTCAATATACTTACCAAATCTTTTGCTTTTTGTTTTTGTTGGGATTGTTTAATAAACTTTGTTTGGCTGCCTCAGGATCCACCTTACCTCTCTTTACCTCCTCCTCCGGACCTGATGTGACACTAATCTTTGACTATTCTAAGAATTTTTTTTGTAATTTTTTTAACATTTTATAAATTTTGTAAACATTTAATGAGTTTTTAATCTCTGATCTCTGTTAGTCTTTTTAACAAATTACTGAAGGACATGAATGATGCATCAACCATTAAATTATACCCATGTTAGTCATCTGTTTATTATGAAAATTGTCATTCATATGTTGCAATGTTTTAGTTCCAATTACTAATGTACTATCATAAAAAAACAATGATTGATTGGTGTTTCTTAATTATTCAGTTGTAATTATTTCAAATAATGATAATCACATATTATTAAAACTTAACATAATATAACATCATTATGTTTTCTTTATTCATTAGGTTATGTTTGTGAGTTTCACCTCACCTCTTTTAGTTGCAAAATGGGGGTGGTAATGTGTCTACCAACAGATGCTAAGTGAACCATACTTACCCACCAAACCTTTGTACTTTGCAGGAACTCTTCTCTATTTCACAGGGTTACTATATACAGCAACTTAGTCTCATGAGAATTTATAATAATTTGTATGAGATCATGATATCATACGAATTCAAACCTAAACTTGACCACGGTTGTAATAGGGGGGAAAATTATAAATTGTTTAATACAATCTTAGTCGTACTTAATAATATCTTACGGTTTTGTGTACAAATTTAGTAAAAATTTTTGTTCAAGTAATTGAACAAATTATCATGAGTTGTCATGAGAGTGTGTTGGCTTTATGTGACATAGGTGTCACAGTGTTGGGTTTGTGTTCCCCTGATGTCCACTAGATGTCCTCCTTTCCCACGGTGTCCTTCACTTATGAACTACATTTCCCACGATCCTTTGTCTCATCATTGCACTCAGGTGTTCCTTATCACTGATCATTGCACTCAGCCAATTCCCCATTATCATTGTCGATTCCCGGTGTATATAACCCTGTCTGTTTCAGTATGTGTCACGGAGTCCTTGTATATTGTCCCCACACTTCCGTTGTCATTTTGAGCCTGTTTCTAGTGTTTGTCTTTTATGTTTTTGGATTTTGACCTTTGCCTGGACTGGTTGTGAGTACGGATTACCCTTTAAATAAAACTGCTTTTGGATCTCTATTCCCCGTGTGTGCATGTCGTGACAGAAGGACTCCGTCACAAAGAGATCCAGCATGATGGGGTTCCGTATCCTCCCTCCTACCACGGAGAAAGAGAGGATGGGTCGTGTCCAAAATTTTATGAGCCTTCGTCAGCAGTGCCTGCGGTGGGTTGCATAGCCCAGTCATTTTGGACGCTCTCGAGGGGAATGGGATACAGTGAGGCAGCATTAAAAGACATTTTTAATACCTGTCTTGATGACCCATTGCCGGGGTGGGAAATGAAGGGTCTGGAAGTCTTGGACTTTTGGAGTTTTACCAGATACCTTGAGCATCGGAGTCAGTGGACCTGGCCTTCATGGACCTGGACTATCTGGAGCGTCTGGCTCGGATCCTGGACATGCCCGTGTCTGCTGTTCCAGAGCCGGAGCCAGAGTCTCCTGTTCCAGAGCCGGAGGCAGAGCCAGTGCCCGTTCCAGAGCCGGAGGCAGAGCCAGAGCCGGAGGCAGAGCCAGTGCCCGTTCCAGAGCCGAAGGCAGAGCCAGTGCCCGTTCCAGAGCCGGAGGCAGAGCCAATGCCCGTTCCAGAGCTGGAGCCAATGTCTGTTCCAGAGCCGGTGCCTGTTCCAGCACCAGAGCCAGTGTTTGTTTCTGTGTTTCTGTCTCTTCTTGTGACTGTTACAGTTCTCGTGGCTGTTCCTGAGCCGGTGTCTGCTGTTCCTGAGCCGGTGTCTGCTGTTCCTGAGCCGGTGTCTGCTGTTCCTGAGCCGGTGTCTGCTGTTCCTGAGCCGGTGTCTGCTGTTCCTGAGCCGGTGTCTGCTGTTCCTGAGCCGGTGTCTGCTGTTCCTGAGCCGGTGTCTGCTGTTCCTGAGCCGGTGTCTGCACCGCCCTGGCCGCCCGAGGGGTCTTCACCGCCCTGGCCGCCCGAGGGGTCTTCACCGCCCTGGCCGCCCGAGGGGTCTTCACCGCCCTGGCCGCCCGAGGGGTCTTCACCGCCCTGGCCGCCCGAGGGGTCTTCACCGCCCTGGCCGCCCGAGGGGTCTTCACCGCCCTGGCCGCCCGAGGGGTCTTCACCGCCCTGGCCGCCCGAGGGGTCTTCACCGCCCTGGCCGCCCGAGGGGTCTTCACCGCCCTGGCCGCCCGAGGGGTCTTCACCGCCCTGGCCGCCCGAGGGGTCTTCACCGCCCTGGCCGCCAGAGGGGTCTTCACCGCCCTGGCCGCCAGAGGGGTCTTCTTCGCCCTGGCCGCCCGATGGACTTTGCGTCTCGCCCTGGCCTCCCGATAGATTTTTTGTTTTGCCCTGGTCCCCGGTTAAACCCTCACCCCTTGTTCCTGTCTCCCTTCACGGACCTGGCCCACCTTCCCTCCCCCTGATCCTCCACCGTTCCACCTCCCTCCTGAACCTCTTGTATTGTGTTGTGTTTTCTGTGTGTTTTGTTGTCGTGGAGCGTCTGGTAGCCGCTCCGTAGAGGGGGGGTTATGTCACAGTGTTGGGTTTGTGTTCCCCTGATGTCCACTAGATGTCCTCCTTTCCCACGATGTCCTTCACTTATGAACTACATTTCCCACGATCCTTTGTCTCATCATTGCACTCAGCTGTTCCTTATCACTGATCATTGCACTCAGCCAATTCCCCATTATCATTGTCGATTCCCGGTGTATATAACCCTGTCTGTTTCAGTATGTGTCACGGAGTCCTTGTATATTGTCCCCACACTTCCGTTGTCATTTCGAGCCTGTTTCCAGTGTTTGTCTTATGTTTTTGGATTGCCTTTTTGGATTTTGACCTTTGCCTGGACTGGTTGTGAGTACGGATTACCCTTTAAATAAAACTGCTTTTGGATCTCTATTCCCCGTGTGTGCGTGTCGTAACAATAGTTTTGCTGATGTTACTGCAATTATCTGGCAATTTACTGTCATGTTTAACTTGATAAAGTAATGATAATGGTGAGATGTTAGGTGTTGAAAAAAAAGTGTGTACAATGTGGTCATAGCAAACTTGACTTCCTCTGCTGTCTGCTTCAGAGCTGCTGTAGACTTCATCATACGTGTGTGGAGGGAACCAGTTTTCATTAGATTCAATGGTTTTATTCAACCAGTAACATGAGGATCATTCAGCTTCAGCTCTGTGAGTTTATAACATATGAAAATATTTACATGAGCTTAACCATAAATTGTTTCATATTAAAGGTTCACAGTGGTTTCATGTGGCTAATTAAATTTATTGTAATGCATTTATTTTTTATCTTATAGATGTATTAATCTGTTGTTGAGCTGCAGTATCAGATCAACTCACTGATTTGGGATCAAATGTGACCATAAACTGTGATCTTGATGAAAATGAGGTTTATTGGATTTTACTGAAAACACCAGATCCTCCAACAGTGATTCTACAAACAACTTCAAATCCAACGGCACCATTTTACTTAAATAAAACATTCAGAAAGAAATATTCACTGCAATTTAATAATAATCTAGTCATTAATAATGTAACCGCTGATGAATTAGGAGTTTATTACTGTATGAACACACGCACACCTCCAAAACTCAGCAACAGCACCAGACTGCACTTCACCGGTGAGTTCATTTACTAATCCATATTGATAATCACTATGAATATTTTAAAAAAACTTATTTATACATTTGTAATTCACTACTTCAGTTTTTGGAGCACCTATATAAACATAAGCAGTTAATGGTAATTCCAGACAAAGTTGAACCTGTTATATATTTACCTACAGTACAAAATTGCAGTCATTGTGCTTCAGATATATATATATATATATATATATATATATATATATATATATATATATATATATATATAGTATTTTAGAAAAAATAATACAACCTTTAGCTAATATTGAATCTGAATTCACTGTTCCATTTTTAGGACTGGTAAAGGTTTTTATTGTTGGAAACAGAAGGTCTGCAGAAGAATCACAACTCAACACTGATCTACAGCATGCAGACGCGAGTTATAGAAGAGCATCAGGACCAGTTACAGGTAGGAATGAAATAATGAATAAATGAAACAATAACTTTGATCCATGGACAGCTACAGTTTATATTGTTTCCTTCATTGCTCTTTCAGTATGCTGAGGTGGATTTTTCCAAGCTGCGTAGAAACTTTCTGTCCAGTCAAGTCAACAGCACTTATGCTGCAATAAAGCCGGCGAAATCATGAACGTATGAGTATGATGGACTACTTATTGTGAAAGAATTCTTGAACCTCTGACCACAAACTGTTTGGCAGATCTTATAATAGATATTACCCACATTTACCACGATAACATTCTTTAGACCAGGGGTTTGAAATGCAAAGCCTGCCGAGGATCCACTGGAAAGTTTAGAATGGAAAATGTCAAAAGAAAATAAGTTAAGATTTTGACAAAAAAGTATGTGCTATGATTTATCACTGCATCGATTATTTCGTATAACAACAACAACAACAACAACAAGAAAATGTGCTAGCAAATGAAAGGTATAAATATTTTCTGTATGGAAAAGCATTGACCTTGTATTTTAAATGTTCTCCATTATTTTAAACTGATACTCCAAAAAGTATAAATAAAATAGAAGTATACTGTCTTTAATACATTCCATTTTTAGACATCATTAAATTCAAAGTTAGATTTACAAATAGTTTACAATTGTTAGGTTTACAATTTGTTTTAACAACATATATAAATAGCATATTAATAGTATAAAATGACAGGATCTTAAATGTGAAAATTTGCCCAGACTTTTATGCATACATCCTTATGCTGAGAACACAATTCAGTTAAAACCGGTCTTCTTATAAAGTTGTTGCTTTATATTAAATAAATAAACATATATTTTTATGTATAAGCTTTTGTGCATTTTTTTTATATCAGATATATGAATAACAAATAGCCTGAAAAATCTGCAATACTGAAAGTTGTTTAGCCGGGTCTCTCTGGTAATGATATTATAATTACTCATGAAAACAGCATTTTATTCAATAATAAGTAAATCAAATTTCAACATGACTTAAATAATGTCACTATTGATAAATTAGGACGCTATGATCGTATGAACACAGACACACTTAAAACATAATTGTCAGATTCATTAGTAAAATGAATAATACATAAAGTAAAAACAAAAAAAGCAAAATATAAAGTTCTTCGGAGATGTCACACCTCAAATTTGGATCGCTTCTTTTTTTTACTGTTATTGATGTCATATTTGTATATTAGATGTATTTTTTCTATGTATATATGCATGCACAATGCAATTTGTCCATTTGCTAAACAACTGACTTTATTTTCTACTGAACTCAACAGAAGTGCTAAACCAAAACCAGAAGTTTGTTCCTCTGGTTACTAGACAACTAATGACAGAGTCTCTTACCTTTGTCTAGAGTGGAGGTTTAGCCTAACCTAAAACCCAGTGCAGTGTTTTCCAGTATGTATCTCAGTTCTCACAGTTGTCTAAACCTCAAATGAAAAAAAAAACATTATCTGTGAATTGTTTGTTTACTAGGTCTACACAGTGAACATTTAGTGCTTGCCAAGGGTGTTAATGTATGTAAAGCACCTTCACGCCTGATACTAAAGTTTATGTTGCTATGAACATCCAAAAATTAATAGACTGCATCTGTGAAATCAGTTTCACAATAATCTAGGGTCATTCTCAGAGGCTTCAACCAATGAAAAAAAAAAAAAAATGTACTGGGAGTGTTGAAACTAGGCCTCATGGGCAACAGCAAATGCACACTAGTGTATAAATATGATGTAAATACAAATAAGCAGAGTGATGCATGAAATGTCCCAGTGCTGTTGGACTATTGCTGCTTTCATGTGCTATTGAAATTATCTATATACGAGTTTACTTGTTAAAAATTGGACACGAACGCCCTCTCGAGTTATATTTACCACTGGGAAGCTCGAGGATAATTACGATACCCGAGTTCCCGAGTTGGGCGTGCAATAAACTTTAAACATTCCGGAAGGGAAAACGATTGTGTCAGGATTCCACCAGCTCGATCCACTCCTCCCACTCATTCACTCACTCCCACTCCCAGCATCCCACTCGTTCATTATCACCGGAGTTCTGATCACCATCACCTGCACCTCATCATTCCACCTCCCTTTATATTCAGCTCCCTTTCACACACTCATTGTCTGGTCTCGTTGCTACGACACACACAGACTCTCCCATGATACTCACCTACTACTTACCCGCTACTTACCCGATTCCCGTTGGACTCTCTTCGATCCCTTGCCTGTGGATATCTTCTTCCGTCTTCAGCCTTCAGAGTACATCATTCCGTGTGATTCCCCATCTGCATCTGCAACAGAGACTCTTGTTATCCTTCAGCTAAGTTACCATCTGACTATCATCTGTTTGAACACTCACCATATCTCCGTCTGCTTCTGCTACACCTGTAAATAAACTAATTATACTTACCACCTGTCTGACTCCTGTTCCATCCGTGACAGAAGACCAGACCACAACATACAGAATCCAGCGGAGCCTGTGGGGAGTCCATCACGCGATTCATTCGCGGAACTTGTTCAAGCTGTTCACCAGTCTCTACTTCCTTCTCCACCTACTAATCCACCCACCGTTCCCGAAGATATCCTTCACTCTGCACGTCAGCGCTCACTTCCGCAAACATCCGCTACTTTGTCAGCTGCCTCTGCGAGTCCCATGGCCCGACCAGCGACATTGACCGGAGAGGCGGAGGACTGCACCGGTTTTCTGCTTCAGGTTTCACTTTACTTCCAAATGCAAGCACATCAGTTTTCCAATGATTCAGCCCGAGTTGCCTTTGTGATCACTCTGTTATCAGGCCGAGCGCTTCAATTGGCACAATCCCTGTGGAACTCTTACTCACTTGTGGTAAAATCACTCTCAAGCTGTATACACCATTTCAAGGAAGTGTTTGGGCAGACAGTATCCAATCTCTCTGTTCACGATCAGCTATACAACCTTCGTCAGGGAAATTCCTCTGTGAGTACATATGCGCTTCTATTCTGCACGCTGGCGGCTTCGAGTGGCTGGAATGAAACCGCACTGATAACTGCCTTTCGACATGGTCTCAACACCAACATCCGCCAGCTAATAGTGGTATACGAAGATTCACTGGGACTTGTCTGACTGCGATAATCCTGCTACCGCTGTATGTCCTCCGCTCTCGGCTCCATCTGTTGCTCCTCCAGCACCCAAGCCTATGCAGGTTGACTCCACTCATCTCTCTTCCACGGAACGGCAGCGTCGTATTCAACACCACCTCTGCCTGTACTGTGGGGGTGAAAAACATCTCATCAACACCTGCCCGGTTCAACCTCAACGCCCAGCGATAAGCACCATTCATATTCCTCCCAAGATTGCCTCCTTAAACCGTATCACTGTCCATTTGCTAACCTCCCGTCTATGTGTCTCAGCACAAGCCCTCCTCGACTCTGGTTCTGCGGGGAACTTCATTTGCACGCAACTCCTACAAAAGCTGAACGTCCGTAAACATCGAAGTTATCAAGATCTCAGAGTTCAGACCATCCAGGGTAAGCCACTGGGCCGAGGTTGAATTCGTCACTTCACCCACACACTGAAGCTCTGCATTGGCTGCCGACACACGGAGGAGATTTCCTTTATGGTGCTGGAGGAGTCCAATGCTGAGCTCATCCTGGGACGCCCTTGGATGGTCCAACACCAACCCACCATCGACTGGAAATCCGGGGAGGTCCTTCGTTGGGGTGAAGACTGTTTCCATTCCTGTATAGCTTCGGTTAAAAGGATTCTGAAAGTCCCTTCCTCTACCTCGTCATCTTCTGAGAGACAGTCCGAGTTTCCCGTTTGTTCCAGTTCTATTGAGAGTCCTGAGGTCCAACACCAGGTAGAGATTCCAGCCCAGTACAGGGCGTTCCAGGATGTGTTCAGCAAGCAGTTGGCGACCAAACTACCACCTCATAGGCCATGGGACTGCGCCATCGACCTGCTACCTGGAGCCACTCTATCTAAAGGCCATGTCTACCCTTCTGTCCATCCCCTAGCAGAAGGCCATGGAGGAGTATGTGGAGGAGGCCCTGAAACAGGAGTACATTCGTCCATCCACATCCCCTGCCGCTTCCAGCTTCTTTTTCGTGGCTAAGAAGGATGGAGGCTTGAGGCCGTGTATTGATTATTGTCACCTCAACTCTCAAACCGTGAAGTTTAGTTATCCCCTTCCTCTGGTCCCAGCAGCACTGGAGCAGCTGCGTGGAGCCCGCATCTTCTCTAAGCTAGATCTACGTAGTGCGTATAACCTGATCCGAATTCGTCGAGGCGACGAATGGAAAACGGCATTCATCACGCCCTCCGGCCATTATGAATACCGGGTCATGCCCTTCGGACTGTCCAACGCTCCAGCGGTCTTTCAAGGGTACATGAACGAGGTCTTGCGAGAATATCTCAATAAATTTGTGGTAGTCTACATTGACGATATTCTCATATACTCATCATCTCTCTCTGAGCATCAACGTCCCGTCTCTCTTGTCCTGGAGAAGCTGAGAGCACATAAATTGTACCTTAAACTGGAGAAATGTGAGTTTCACTCCACCTCAGTTCAATTTCTGGGCTACATCATCGACCAACAAGGAGTTTGGATGGACCAGAGGAAGGTGGAAACTATCCGGGACTGGCCCCAACCTTCTACTGTGAAGGATCTTCAGCGATTCCTCTGGTTCGCCAATTTCTATCGAAGATTCATCCATAACTACAGTCACATCAGTTCTCCTCTAACATCTTCCCTAAGGGGCCGGCCCAAGTCTCTGTCCTTATCTCCTGAAGCCATCACAGCCTTTCAACACCTCAAGGAAGCCTTCCAGACCGCTCCAATCCTGGTTCATCCTAACCCTAAGATTCCCTTTGTTGTAGAGGTAGACGCATCCTCTACAGGAGTTGGAGCGGTTCTCTCCCAGCGGCAGGGTGATCCTCCCAAACTCCATCCATGTGCCTTCTTCTCTAAGAAGCTATCCCCGGCGAAGCGGAACTATAATATCGGAAATCGTGAACTGCTCGCCATCAAGTTGGCCTTAGAGGAGTGGAGGCATTGGCTGGAGGGAGCTAACCACCAGTTCGAGGTCATAACCGATCATCGTAACTTGGAATACCTCAGAGAGGCGAAAAGGCTAAATCCTCGTCAAGCTCGATGGGCCCTCTTCTTTACCCGCTTTGATTTCCTCGTGTCTCACCGGCCTGGCAGTAAGAATTGTAGAGCAGATGCTCTCTCCCGTCTTCATAGTCCTTCCTGCGAAGATCCTTCGCCTGAACCTATTCTCCCTCCAGCCATGTTCGTCAACTCGGTCGTCTGGGACATCGACGAACAGATTTCCCAAGAGAACCAGTATAATCCCGCTCCGCTGGGAGGTCCAGAGGGGCGCATGTTCTTACCTCGTCACCTTCGTACCGCCCTTCTGGACTCCGCACATTCCACTCCGGGCTCTGGATATCCAGGTAGCAGGCGTACCCTCTCGCTCCTCAGTAACCGTACTGGTGGCCGTCCATCTCCCAGGACGTCTCCAGGTACGTAAGAGGATGCTCAGTCTGTGCCGTTACCAACACCCCCAGAAGACTCCCGGAGGGCAAGCTTGTGTCACTTCCTATTCCTCGACGACCATGTCCCACATTGGAGTAGATTTCATGACGGACCTTCCCCGATCCAGCAACCACACTTGCATCTTCGTCGTTGTGGATCGTTTTTCAAAGGCCTGCAAGCTAATTCCATTGCCTGGACTTCCAACTGCTTTTGAGGCCGTTGAAGCCCTCTTCAATCATGTGTTTCGGAACTTCGGCATCCGAAGACATTGTGTCAGACAGAAGTCCACAATTCATATCGCAGTGTGGTAAGCGTTCGTCAGCTTGTCTTCTGGTTACCACCCTCAGACTAACGGCCAGACTGAGCGGAAGATCCAGGAGATTGGACGTACCTGAGGACCTACTGTATTGCCACCAGTACCAGGACAGCTGGAGCCAGTTCCTCCCCTGGGCTGAATACGCCCAGAATTCTCTTCGGCAGTCCACCACTGGGCTCACCCCCTTTTAGTGTGTCCTGGGTTTTCAGCCTCCTCCCTTCCCTTGGTCCGGTGAGCCCTCCGAGGTTCCAGCTGTCGATTACTGGTTCCATCAGAGTGAGGGGGTATGGGACTCGGCTCACATGCATCTCCAGCAGGCAGTGCGGAGGCATAAGGACCAAGCAGATCGTCGACGTTCGGAACCTCCTCAGTACCAGCCTGGACAGAAGGTGTGGCTTTCGACCCGGGACATTCGACTCTGCCTGCCTTGCCGTAATCTGACTCCTCGATACATTGGTCCATTAACCGTGCAGAGGCAGCTGAACGAAGTCACCTACAGGCTAAACCTTCCTCCACAATACCGAATCTCACCTTCTTTCCATGTGTCTCTGTTGAAACCTTTCACTGAACCTGTCACTCCTCCTCCCACAGAACCTGTCCCGGGTGAAGTACCTCCTCCTCTGGTGCCCATTGAAGAGGAACCCATCTACCAGGTCCGCACCATCAAGGACTCACGGCTGGAATACCTGGTCGACTGGGAGGACTATGGCCCTGAGGAGCGGTTGTGGGTTCCTCACGAGGACATCTTGGATCCTGCCCTACTCACTCAGTTCCACGGCGACCATCCTGATCACCCTGCTCATCATTCCGTGTGATTCCCCATCTGCATCTGCAACAGACTCTTGTTATCCTTCAGCTAAGTTACCATCTGACTATCATCTGTTTGAACACTCACCATATCTCCGTCTGCTTCTGCTACACCTGTAAATAAACTAATTATACTTACCACCTGTCTGACTCCTGTTCCATCCGTGACAGATTGCTGTTGTGACTGCTATTCTTTATTAGTTTTTTCCACAACAGCTACATCACCTTGTCTCGTCGTTAAAGTAGTGTATATTTACAGGCGTAAATGAATAATCATTTTAAGCATATTTTTTACACAACAAAAATGTTGTATTTGACCAAAATTCCAGTATCGTCTGTAAGCTGGTGATCTACATAGTGCAGTGAATGCTTATATGGTTGTCAATGAATGGGACGCTAAACCACCTTAACACTGGTTGCCACCTGTCATAAAACACAAGCAGCTACTGCCACATAAAAGCATGTTGTCAGATAGGACAGACATGTCACTCTACCCGCACTCCAAGAATTAGCTTACCAGCGTGGATGTTTTTTTTTTATTTTATTTTTTTTTATTCCCCGAAAATGACTCGTTAATCACAGTCTGCAGGACATGCCGATCAACAGTGAACGCAAAAGGGGGCAATAACAGCAACCTCTTCATCCACCTCCTACTCCGTCATCTTCTACAGAGAGAAAGTTGCCATTATTTTGCTAGTCCTGAAATGGAAAATATTACAGTAAGGTGGCAGTGGCTCAGTGGTTCATGTAGGTTGTCTACAAACCGAAAGGTTGGTGGTTCAATCCCCGGTTCCACCTGACCAAGTGTCGAGGTGTCCATGAGCAAGACACCTAACCCCAGCTGCTCCCGGCGAGCTGGATGGCGCCTTGCATGGCTGACACCGCCGTCGGTGTATGAATGGGTGAGTGGATGGGTGAATGTGAGGCAAAATGTAAAGCGCTTTGGTGGCCATTGGGTCTGTGAAAGCGCTATATAAATGCAGTCCATTTACCACTTTACAGTAACCTGTCTTAATGTTTACTTAAAATATGCCGGAGAAAGTTTCATGCAGAAAGTTTACAATGAGACTCATAGGAGTAATAAAACTCATGACATTCCAGGAAATCCTTAAAATGGGCAAAGACATCCAGCTAGCACTGTAGCTGAATAAAATGCAGATAGAGACATTTCGTCTGGTTAAACCTGAAAAAAATAAACACACTATTGCAACATTTTTTGCAAAATCACATTTTTTTATGTGATCTTCAAGCCATCTCAGGTATTTTCATAAAGATAAATGGTGTTTTATTAACAAAGTTCGGGAAGAGAAGGTTTAAATTATCCACTCAATCAGTATGAGAGAAAATATGTAGCCGACTCACCTATACTCCTCGACATTTGCCTCCACCATCCCGTCTCCTCACACACTGGTTACTATCCTTATGGGTTCGGGCCACATTCTTAGCTCAGAGCCCTCCTCCAGACAGCCAGAGCCAAATACACATACACTTTTACTCTAATCATTTGTGTGAACTCGTGAACATATTGTTATAATGCAGTTCTAAAATAATATAATTTCTGCCTCATTCTGTGATAAGAAGCCACATCAGTTCACAGAAGGAAGTTATTTCAAACTGGTTGCCTTTAAGTATAATTTAGTCTTTTGTATGAAAAAGTGTGATTCTTGGGAATAAATAAATAAATAAAGTTAAGATGAATTTGACTGATTGCATTTTTTTTTTTAACATTTTTTATAAATATCGTCTCATGCTTTCAAAGCTAGCTCACTATTGCTAGCCGCTCTGAAATGGCCTAGCCTACTTTTAACATCTCATTGTTGAGTGAAAAAAAAAACGACCCCAAGTGGCTTCCACCGGAAGTCCTGGTTCACTTTACAGTTTATTAACTGTATCTGAATCAAATACAAATCTGTTGACATTTAGTAACATTCAGTGTCATATACCTGCATATTCTAAAGTGTTCCTTCTCATGTTATTGGCTGTAGAACAGAGAAGCTGCACAGCCTGACAAGACCTGTTTCTGTTAAGGCTATGAACAGAATGAAAGAGCAATGATAGGACAGACATTAGACAAATTAATTTATATGACTCACATTCCAGTCATTATTTTCTGAAGTTGCTGTTATATTGAGCTCCTTTGTGAGCTGCTGTAAACGCATACAGGATCTAATATCACATGAAAAGTTAAATAAAAACATATATATCAAGACATATAATGAAAGAAACCCCCACTGGTGACTGCTGTGAGAGACTCACAGGTCTGAGGCTGTAAGATCACTCTGTAACCCAGATTTATTTCCTCTATGCAGTTGCCCAGCAAACATCTCTTTCTGACTGGAAACACCACAGAGCTGTAAACGACACCTTAACCACACAGAGCACAAGCTGAACACACACTCACGGCAGTTTGATTCATTCATTCTTTTATTTTATATCTTACATATTTTATTTTATTAGATGAACAATGTAGATATTAATATAAAAGTAGAAGTAGAACAACTTCTAGAAGTAGAAGAATAACTAAAATCGTATAGCATCAGTTATGACAGTTAACGTTATATTTTTGGATATTGGCTGGTAGTCTTTTCTATGTGTTTCAGAGCTCCTCTGCTGCCCTCTGCAAGTCGTCCATAATAGCTCCAAGTAAATCATACAGGTGAGGTTTGAAGTGAAGGTTTGTGGATGTTTTTTTTAAGGATTTTAATGTATGGTTGTTTGTCAATGTTTTTTCAAAAGGCATAAAAGAGAGACCAAAAAAGAGAGAAACTCAAGGTAAAGCAAATGAAACATGTTCTTTTTTTATTTTGTATAGGTATGATTTATCAGATCTACGCATATGAAGTGTCTAGTGTTTCTAACAGTTATTAAAAGTGATTAACAAGTAAATTATGGAGGATAGGGGGTCCAGTGGACTTCCCCATTCCAAGTTTCTTATTCCCTGTAACCAGTCAGTGTTGGTCAGCTGGTAAATTGATGGCCCATGTAGGAAAAAACTCAATAGTGCGAGTGTTAGTTAACATCCCTTATTCAATAATATTAACAAATCTAAGAAATCATCATTATAAAACATGTCTTCTCATGCACTCATATAAATGGATGCAAAATCAGAACATTTGTATTGTATCCATAGGGCTTGGGCGTCGTGACGTCATTACTTGGCGTGGCCGCCATGTTGACAGCTTCGCGAATGTAAACATACAGCAAGTCGAACGAGGAGAAGCAGCCGAGTTGGGAGAAAGAAAAGGAAAAAAAGATGTTAAAATCCCTAGAAGGATGTGGAATTTACCAGGATAAGTTAAATAGGGAAACCAGGGACCGGTATGTGGACAAAATCTGCACTTTTAACGGTTTGGATCTATATGAAATTCCCAACAAAGAGTCGGCAAACAGTGGGAACACAGTAATCCGGACAAAAAATAACTTTAAGATGTGCTCCAACTAGCTGCTAGTTTAGTAACCGTTAGTGCTAACAACCATTCACAAATGTACTTTTAACTATGTGTTTCAAATCTGTAGTTAGTAACGTTAGCTGTCAACCCTCCCGTTTTTTCCGGATTTCTCACGTATTTGAGCTCTTTTCCCACTGTCTTCCCGTTTTACTATTTTCCTGTAAAATATCCCATATTTTAATACTCTCATAACATTAACGTTAGCCCTTCCATCTGACCTGTCAGTCTCTGTACTATTGTCCTGTTGCTACCCCCTTGCCCTAAGCATCGTTTTGCTTACTAACTTAAGTTTTGCTTAAAACAGCTACTAACTACACTTTTGAAACACATAGTTATAAGTACGTTACATGTGTGAATGGTTGTTAGCACTAACTGTTACTAAACTAGCAGCTAGGTGGAGCGCACCTTACCTTTGTCCGGATTACTGCATTCCCACTGTTCGTTATGATGATCTGCAGCTCCTGAACCCATCCATTAGTGAACTGAACATGCGACTCCAATGCCTTGTAGCTTCGGAACTGTTCAGAGGTGTAGGCGTTCACACCACAAACAAGGTAGCTGAATATGTCGTTTATACAAAACTGCGGCAGCAAGTCCTCGTCGGTGCTCCACTCTTTATGTGAAATTTCATAAGGATCCAAACCGTTTATAATGGCGATTTTGTCCACATATTGGTCACTGGCTTCCCTAGATAACCTATCGCGGTAAATTGCACATCCTTTTAGGTGTCTTTCTCTCAACTCTGCTTCTCCTCGTTCGGCTTGCTGTATGTTTACATTCGTATAGCTGTCAAGATGGCCGCCACGTCCCAGAATGCAACGCGGCGCCCAAGCCCTATTACAGCATTGTTGTATTGTTTATTGTATAATGGACACACTACTGAAGCCTGTTCTCATTGTGGTCAGTCCGGTTCTTAAATACATATATCTTTAGTTTGTGTTTTGTCTCATTTAGTTTGCAGAGACTTGTCACATGATGCCATTGTTCAGTCAGCTATTTTATATTTACTTCTCACATCCTCCACCAATTCTGGCACCAGCACTCCTCTTTCACAAGCTCTTCCTCCTTGAATAATTAACTCAACCTGGAATACAATACCCAGAATCCTTTGCTTCCCATTATTCTGTATTCAGGCCTCATCTTACATTCCTTTGGAAACATTTAAAAAGGGCTCTCAATATGTTCTCCATCCACTCTAGCGTTTTCGAAAAGTTTTTCATAGACACTAAAATATTGGAAATTGCTAAAATCATCTTACTGTGCAAGTATAAAATGTGATAAAAGCTCACTGAGATGATATAAAGAGACCAGACATATTCAGTTTCTCACTGTATTTTTCTGGCACGATCATTGTATCAGCAAATTATCTCACCAATTTCTGGTGCTTTCAGACCCCACTTAAATGCTATTTTATGGTCTAAAACACAATTGCCCTCATTTTGACGTAGGACAGAAACAGCTCCCTCCTTCAGGGAACTGGGGTTACAATAGTAACCGATATCTATCGTGATACAATATGCATCACTTGACTAAACATATGGTACGTCATTGTTTTCTGCAACCCATGCTGCGTCCCAATTCGCATACTATCCGTCCTAAATAGTATTCGAAAATAGAATTAGTACGTCCCAAATCATAGTATGTTGAAATGAGTGTTCCAAAGATACCCGGATGGTCTACTATATCCGGTCAGAATCCGAAGTGCAGATCGATGCGCACTCTAACGGATGATATTGCCCACAACCCATCGCGCGTTGGACGAGGATTCGGTTAGAACTACAAACACGAGTGAAAAGTGTTTAAAAACTACAGACATGGAGGACGCGCGAGTCCGGCGGTTATGTAGAGGTTTAGATAAAGGGGTTTGAGTGATTAATTATTAGTATCTAACCTGACGAAAAAGGTAGCCTATTTAGTCAACGTTGTCTACATTATATTTAATCTGCAGCAGCATTTGAACTTTTGTAAAGATATGTTTAGCCATTACCTTTTAAATGCATCATTATATTCAAATTGCAAACACATGAGGAGAGTCTCCGCATGAAAGACCCACGACTGGCAGATGAACGTGCTCTCCGAAACGGTAGGAAATCAAATTAGATTGAATGGAGGATTTTAACTGTGACAGGATGATTGACAGGGCAGTTTACGGTGACAGGATGCACGCGACAGATCTGTCCGTTAAAGATGACGTGATAGTATGTCCCAAAGCTTGCCTACTCTTTTCTTCACAAAAAGAGTACATACTTTTAGGCCGTAGTATAAGTAGGCGAATTGGGACGCAGCACCAGTCTCACGGCAGTTCGTGACGTGGTCACGTAATTTAATCTATTTATTCGTGGCAGGGCCACGTTAATTTACTTATTTTCGTAACTCCAGCACGTTTTTAAACTAATGCATTTCAATTGGGTGCATCTTTCGTGCAACAGCACGATTCTTTCTGCCGTTATTTTCGTAACTCCAGCACGTTTTTTAAACTAATGCATTCCAATTGGATGCATCTTTCGTGCAACAGCACGATTCTTTCTGGAACCCTGCAGCGTTGAAATTTGACGTCTTGGGTCAGTACGACCCCAAAATATATATATATTCAGGGCGAGTCAAATGGCTGCCACTAGATCATTTTTATCTGGCCTTCCAACTGGTTTTTGATGTTTAAAAAACCTTGCAATCTGATTACAAAGTGCCCTCTGCGCAAAGGTTTAGCGCGTTCATCAACGGTGAGTTTAACAACGCACACTATGTGCAACCGCATTCAGCGGTGAGTTTAACAACACTCAACTGCAGGTAAACCTTAAATCAGAGGTGAGTTTGACCTAACCAACGTTCAACTGCAGGTAAAACGGCATTAAGGTGAGTTTAACAACGTTCCAAGGCGCGTGCAAGTAACGTTAATATAAGCAGTTAAAGCATTTTCTTGTCGCTGACTGCTTTAAGCATGCTCCATAACGTATTTTTATCGGAGGTTTGCTGATTTTAATAAATATATATCTTTTGCTACGATTGTGTTCAATTAATCAGTTTCATTTGTATTTTTTTTTTTTATTATTAAATCTTCTAATTAATAACGCTGACGTCACCGTATGGGTCGATCGATCCCAAGGTCCATTGCGATTTTCCACTAGGTAAGTAGAAGAGTTAATTAATAGAGATGGATACTATAGAGGGAATGCATTACCGTCACTTTCCCGCCGGAACACGCCCCCTCAGCCGGACTGAGTGGCAGAAGAGCAGCTGCGTGACTGGAGTTAATAGGGGAAACTGCGAAAACGCAAGTAAAACAAACGATACTAAAGATTGGACTCAATATAGTGTTCCTTACAACTTACTAAAGATCCAGTGATCCATGGATATTGACATGCAGCCAGAAATTGTGTTTCCTGACATTTATATGTGCCTGATTTTGACACCGGGGAAATACAGCAAATTTGCCTGTGAACGCTTTATATAAATACAATATAGGCAGATCTAAATCCAGGTGATCACTTATATCAATGTTATATATATCATCATATCGTGTAGACTTAAAACTTGTATAGTTTTTTGTCAGTGTTTATTTAAAAATGTCAAATACAGAATATACAGTGGTAAATATTTGATTGATGAGTTGTCACTGCAATATATAACAATACAATATATAGAGAATGATTTTACCACTAAATTCAGCATATTGACACAAAAATGATAACTGCAAATCCACCTTTCGCTGCCTGGAGTCCAGTTGTTTCTATGAATTGCAACGATCTATATGCTTCTCTGTTCTGTAGCTTTAGGTAGTCTGAAAAAATATACCTCATATTTCTTGTCAAATCTAGTCGTACAGTCAGTCTCAAAGCTCTTTCCCGTTTTAGACGCGTTTTGTGTGTTTTTCCGCAGCATTCACACTGAAAACCAATGCTGCCGCTCAGTCTTTCTGCCACTCAGTGAGCGGAACAGCAGCGACTTCCGCTTACTGTGACGTCATGCGCATTCCCTCTATTCTTACATGTACACATCAAAAACTGTTGAATTAGGACAAGAAGTTGTGTTTAGAAACTTTGTAAGGTGGCCATTTCATTCTTATGACGATAACTGATTGAAGACGTTATAGTTTTCTGCACCAAAATATGATTTTTGCAGGCTAGCAAAGTTAGCTAACGTTAATTGAATTCCAGTTCATTTTTGTCGCATATAATCATGTAACGTTAGGCTAAGATAGCCTACAATCATAGGGGAATATACGATTTTCAGTATTACATTAGCCCACAATTATTATCCAACATTATAAATGTTCAGAATGAAGAACAGTGTTGCCAGATTGGTTAACGTTAGTTTTACAGCCTAACGTATAAGGGTGTCACGATTTCGATTTTAAATCGAAATCGATCGAAATTAATTCACAATCTCAAAAATCGAAATAAAAAATGGAATCGTCGATGCTGCCACGCCCCCATGTCGCGTTTTACTGACTCTTATTGTTCAATCTCGTTCATCAAAATTAACTAATCTTTTTTCTAGTCATTTCAGGGGCTTTAAATGTTATACTTTTAACAGGCAAATTCCCAGAACACATCCACCTACGCAATCTTGATCATATTCTGAATTAAGAAATCATTATAATGCAGTCAAAAAATAATTTACAGGGAACATTAATAATTACTTGACCTTCCGAGTCTTTTGTTCATTTGTCGCGTGACAGAGGCAATGAACGACTCATCACAGCGCGGAAAAAAACAAACACACGTGTTGAAAGGCTGTGAGTCCTCTAACTTAGATTCTATGCCCGAGCCCGAACTTGGCCCGACCCGGGCCGATATTTCCCGTCACTATCCTCGGGCCGGGCTCTTGATCTATAGACGTGCACTCCCAACGCAATAGAGTGCGGCGCGGGACTAGATTTGATGGCCGAGTGCGAGCGCGGGCGGTAATGCACTCACTCTGTGTGTGCGGGAGAATAAAACGATTCTTGGGACTCCCGCAAACTAGACATATCTATGAATAAAACATATAAAAACTAATACATTTTCATTTATCTGTTGCAGAAAAGCAACAAGAACAACTAAAACAAAATAGAAACGATTTACAGGCCAGAGTTTCTATTTATAACATGTCTGCAGCGTTGAGCGATTTAGTCAATCACAGACATATGTGTTGATTTCATGAACGCAATGGCCAATCAGAAGCATTTAAGATAGACTCTCCTCACCGCTCAAAACGGACTTTTTGTTCGGTGCTAAATTCTGAAAGCTGGCAAATCCTCTAATTATAACAAACAAAGTGTAGGCTATATATTATGAAAGATTCATTGTGCAGTCAGCTTTATCGATAATAACAGAGATGTGTGAGATTGCGATGAACTAATGTCAGCTTTTTAGGAGCAACAGCAACCTGTGCTTAAAAAAAAAGAAGTAAAAATCGAGAATCGAATCGAACCGTGACCTTAGAATCGAAAATGTAATCGAATCGAGGATTTGGAGAATCGTGACACCCCTACTAACGTATCATTGTTAAAAATCCACGCAAAATTATATAATAAACTATACAAATTCATAACTACTATTGTGGCGAAATACAATTTTTCAATATGGAAAAAAAGGTGCTGACATAAAAAAAAGGTATATTTAGCTCTGTGCATAAGTCACAAAAATGTTATATTTAATCCATCAAGTCATTTCATTGTCTCTGTCCCATTAACTCCCTCCTCTTAATCAAGTGTTTTTTTTAGTTTTTTTTTTTAGATTCTTCCAACGTTACCCACATACTAGTAGATTACCAGTACACCACCACAACCAAAGGCCCTTTTAAGCGCCAACCTCTCTGGATTTGTGCACTGTTTGTCTTTCAGTCTGTCTCTCATTTTTGTCTGTTTCTCTTATCTCTGTCTGTCCATCTCTGTGTCTGTCCTTCTTTTTCTGTCTTCCCCTCGTTTCTGTGATGACCACTACACGTGTCACCGATTGTCAAGATGAAAATTACATGGAGGGGAGACGGGTGGCTCTTGAAATGAGCTTAGAACATGCTCTGACTGAAGCCAGGGTAGGTGTTTTTTAGGCGTTTAATTTAAAAAAAATTAAATTTCAGATGCAATGAAGTAGAGTGCCTACATTGGGTCCTAGTCCTATTCTATGTATTAATACGTACATAAAAAAAAACCATTGAACCTTAATGGTCGAAGTAATATTTAGGCTATAATAATCACTCTGTAGACTATTATATGAGCCTAGGTATCTCAGACTCATTCAGTCTGTGATTGTATCTAGCTGCTCTCAATTGTCAAACATTTTTATGAAATGGGTATAGAGTTGATTTTTACTTTTGAACTCCTTGGTCCAGCCAAACTGAATGCATTGATCAAGGATTCTTTCTTGAAATTGTTTTTCCACCTTAAAATATATAGGGTATAAAATTTATGATAAGAGGTTTTTTTTTTTCATATCCATTGCATCTTTTGTTAAAAAATATATTTAACAGCCTAATCATGATTTTCACTTCAACCACCAGAAAGAATCCGAGGAGCAGAGGCAAGTTACCCCTCCGCCAATCCCAAAAAGGGTGTGTTTAGGGCGTGGCAAGCCAAGGGAGAGGCGTGGAGGGCGGCCCAAAGCCTCAGCTTCCGGTGATAATAATAATAATTGGTTACACATCATTGTCAAGAAATTAAGTTGTGTTGGTGCTCTAACTTGGTTTTATTTCTCTGTGTGCTGTTGTAGTTACACACAAGCAGATCGGGAACTACCTGCTCACTGAAGATCTTCCTGCAGCCAGTCTTGATCCTCAAGTGGAATTTGGTAAAATACGGTCAAATACATTTGAATTATTTTTAGGTAATTTTCTGAGGCAGTTCTGAAAGCAGAGTTCACCCAAATCCTGGATTCATGTAAAATTCTGTCATAAAATGTTAAAACTCGAAAGCTTGCCTGACCTCCCTTGCCTAGTTAAGGCCTGCTAAGGCATGAATTGGCCTGTGGCGGTATCGGGCGTGGCTTAGCAAAGGGTCAGTTGTACCCACATCAACTGCTTATAAATCATCAAAGCCACAAATTATGTCCACAATGGCCTGAGTCCTATTTTTGAACCACTTTTTTGTTGTTTCAATCAATTTAGTATTTTTAATTTTCTCCCAATAGAATTACGTCTCAATTTTCACGTTCATACAATTTACCCTGATACATGTTTCAAAGTATGCTGAATTTGGCCCTAGACTGTTGGAAAGTTGATTTGGAAAAGTTCTGAAATGTATGTTACTGAAAGCATTGCTATTTACCCATTTATATGAAATCATGGGTCTGCGTAGAAATGGTCCTTTGTCAATTAAATAAATTTTCTGTCTTTGCAGAAAAAAACATGGAGAGCCTCTCTGCTATGTCTGACTCCCCTGAAATCCAGAGGGCATCATCATCATGGGCTTTCAGGCAGCAGCAAGCCTCACAAAGATGGAAGGAGGCAAGGCCATTCCACCTTAAATGCCTCATCCAAACTCAGGATGTTGGCCAACCGTTTTGTAGCCATTGCTGCAAACCTGCAGTTGTTAGGTGAGATCTCATTAATGTTCTTTCATACTTTAAAGGTTTTTAGAGTGTCTACATGTATCGGATAAACTGCATGTTTATGGTGGAGTCAGGGCTGTTTTAGAGAGTTGGTGACTATATTGGTTCATTGATTTCATTCCTAGATGCAGAGAGTGTCTGCCAGACCAGTGGTTCTGTGAAACCTGTGATTGCAAGACTCACAGAAGATGGCCACTCCACGATAGGGAGTCAGTCCTTGAGGGCTTTTTTAAAGCTATTCCCCCATCCAAATATTTTGTTAGAGGGGAGGGGGGATACAGCTCAAACGACCAAGGTAGGTAATTGCAAAACTCAAAAATGTCCCTGTGAAGTCCCCAGCATAACTTTGTCACCTGGCAAAGCGGTCATTTTAATTTCCATCAATGGTAATATTTCTAAACTCTGATCTTTTTTCAATATTCAGCTGTTTCCCCCTTTTTTGCCTTTACTTTGCAATGAAAAATAATAGTACTTTAAAAATGACAGAATACATCTTGTCATTATGATAAACCAAAAAATAAATACTTATTTGAACTATGCTGGTGTGATTCTACTCAAGATGGCTACATCTTGAGTAGAGAATCACACCAGCATAGTTGTGTCTTAAGGTGTGCCAGCTGATTTTCTCTAAAAACTCAGGTAATCATGGGTTTGTTTTCTTATTAGCCAAGGGCATTATGACATGCACCAAGCCATTGTTTGCATGCCAAACATGCCAGCAGCAGTGGGCTCCAGAGTTCATGGACCTCATAAACAGTGGATACTGGCCAGCTTCCACCAGCTCTTCCACTTTTGTATTCCCTCAACCTTTTCAGCAGTGTGAGGGAATTAAAAGTCATCGCTCCGGCACTGTCCAGACAAGCCTTGGCAAAGCTGCTGGAGCACCGTACAAAGTGTGGTGGGCGGGTAAGTGTTCACCATATTATAGAATTCTTTACCATATGTAGACATCTCCAAAGTAACATTTAATATAATGCATCTGGATTTTTTTATATTCAATATTCAGCATGGACTAATGTTCTGTTTGGTTTCTTCCTCAGCTCCGACTCTTCGTTTTTTGAAGGAGCATTTATTGCAGAAGACACATTCTGTGTCAACATTTGTTGATGTCTTGCATAAAGCTGTGAAACAGGCAGGTTTCAAATTATTTCTTAAAATCAATTAGAATGCTTTTACAGCCCAGATTGTGTGAAAAAACTGCCCTCAGCTTCAAATTACAAGGAGTATATACAGTGTGTTTATAGTGTGTTTCATTTACATCACAGCTACCTGGACAAGGCAGATGTGGCAGCTCCTCGTGGACAGCAGCGAAGGAGACTTCTAGGAGGACCTTCAAGTTGGACGAAGAGGGCATGGAGGTTGCGGTGTGTCGGCATGGTTTCCTCCTTAAAGCGCTCAATATGTTCAGAGGTGAGATTAATAAATTGTTTGCTGTTAAATGTAACTTTCTATTGTTATTTGAATGCAGCTTATACCCCTGCTTGGTTGAGTTTCCCATTATGATGTTCTCTTCAGAATGTACTATAATATTTGTTATATCCCTAGGTGAAATCTTTGCCTACCCCATGTATCTGCACAAGGAGTTGATGAGTTTAAAGCCAAGGTTTATCGCCATGGATGTAATGTGTAAATACTGGCCATATTTACACAAATCCGCAAACATCCTTCCTGATCTCCAGGGGCTAACATCAACCAGTCCTTTCCAAAGCGTCATGCACACTACAGCACATTCCTCTAAGTGTGAGGTATGTTCAGTGTTTATTATGCTTAACTATCATCGGAAAATAAGTCCCTCTGCTGCGTGTCAGGGTCCGGTTCGCCTTGTCGTTACTTATTATTCGATATGATCGGCGGACATTACATTATCCCTTACATGCCTTCTTCTAGATTACATGGGGTGGCAAAAATCAAGAAGGAGCAGGGTCAACTGCAGGGGAGGAAGTTGAACAGGTGAACAGCTACCTCTCCCGCTGTGCCTTAACAACTAAATACATGTCGAAAGGAGGTAATTGTAGAATTTCTCTTCTAATCTAATTTTTTTTATTGCTTATTGTATGATTTTCACTCAACATTTACTCTCAACAGCACGTGTGGATATGCTTACAATCCATGCTATGGCCTGGAACTACAAAAAATTCACAACACTTCATCGGGCATTGTCTGCAAGATATGTGAAGGTCTGTTCTCTGTAAATGGTTTCAATTTGTGGTTATTGTGTAGCTTTGTGTAACTGTATTGTTTAACTGTCGAATTAGACTTGCCAGAGGCTTCAGGAGGAGACGGCAATTCTAGCGGAGCTTAAAGGGTTAGTTCACCCAAAAATGAAAATTATGTCATTAATGACTCACCCTCATGTCGTCCCAAGCCCGTAAGACCTCCGTTCATCTTTGGAACACAGTTTAAGATATTTTAGATTTAGTCCGAGAGCTTTTTGTCCCTCCATTGAAAATGTACGTACGGCACACACTCTTTGTCCAGAATGGAAATAAAGACATCACCAAAGTAGTCCATGTGACATCAGTGGGTTAGTTAGAATGTTTGGAAGCATCGAAAATACATTTTGGTCCAAACATAACAAAAACTACGACTTTATTCAGCATTGTATTGTCTTCCGGTTCTGTTGTTGATCCGCGTTCACGATTCCGCAGTGACCCTGCTGACGTAAGACGCTGATGACGTGTTATCTGGTGCGCCCGAGCTTCGTTTACAGTTTGAGGGAGACGGGCGCTGTATTCAAGCTATTCTACATTGTTTGTATTTTTGTATTGCTATATTTTTTTTTAAAATGGTGCGTAGGTGTGCATGTCGCGGATGTCCTAATCTCCAGATAACACGTCATCAGCGTCTTACGTCAGCAGGGTCACTGCGGAATCGTGAACGCGGATCAACAACAGAACCGGAAGACAATACAATGCTGAATAAAGTCGTAGTTTTTGTTATGTTTGGACCAAAATGTATTTTCGATGCTTCCAAACATTCTAACTAACCCACTGATGTCACATGGACTACTTTGATGATGTCTTTATTTCCATTCTGGACAAAGAGTTTGTGCCGTACGTACATTTTCAATGGAGGGACAAAAAGCTCTCGGACTAAATCTAAAATATCTTAAACTGTGTTCCAAAGATGAACGGAGGTCTTACGGGCTTGGGACGACATGAGGGTGAGTCATTAATGACATAATTTTCATTTTTGGGTGAACTAACCCTTTAAAGAAAGCTTGGCTTGCCCCGATGAAGCAGTGTGGGTGTCTGATGTGAGGGAATGGGCAGCTGGTGGTAAGTTTCAACCAATAACATGTTTCTCTTTGTGCTTCCTCATTGGCGGTGATCATAGATCATGATATTTAAGCTGTCTACTGCTTACTATACTGCATGCCACTATCTCTGTAAGCCTGTGTTTTTGTGTTGTGTTTCCAGATACAACAGGTACTTCCCTAGAGCAGTCCATTGAGGGACGTTACCTTAATGTGAGGCAGCGGAAGCAGGCTCTATACCGCCAAAATGGTAGAATGACATTGTCTATAGATAATTGTCACTGTATTTTTGGTCATTTTTTTTTATACCTTCTGCTTGTCTTTACAGATAGCGGCAAGTTCCGTCACCGCCTGCGGAGAAAAATTGCTGAGAGCAAGAGACTGCTATTGAAAGACATAGAGACCTATAACAGTCATGAGCCTGCTATGGCAATTGATCTAAATGAAGTGGAGCAGTCACTATCAGGAGACAACCCGTCCCCAACATGGCCGTGGGAGGTTCATGGCAGCTGTAAGGGAGTTTCCTGAGGCATCTGATTTATTTTGTGAAGATTCAAGTCAATTGTTATTTATACATTTTCTTTACTTCTGTTGTAGCACAAATCGAAGACAAGTTAAAAATTTTCAACAAAGCCATGCTGAAAATGAGACTGGAGGAGGAAAGGACAATACTTGTTCAGGAGATGGCCCAGCACTGCTCATGGTTGCAGAAGTTGCAGGCAACTCTTAAAAGAAAGACTTCAGAGGAAGGCTAGTTTCATCTTTGTAACCATACCAATCAACCAAGGAAGTAATGGTGATAATGACACCATACTTTAGCTTTACCTAACAACAGACATATCTTACTAGAAAGCAGTTGAAAAACATTACATTGACCATCTAATTTTGATGAGTTAGAACAAATATTACAAAGCAAGGTGGGTGTGTGCCATCCAGAAACTTGCACTCTGCAAACGAACAACGTCTTGTGGTGCCATCTTAAAGAAGCTCAAAATCTCTTTCTCAGACCTTTACCATGACTTACCTGCTGGTGGAATGATCTGCCTATCTCAACCAGAGCTGCTGAGTCCATAGCCACTATTAAGAAACATCTGAAGATGCATCTTTTTCAAAAGCACTTGATCTAGTATACTAACATAACTATTCTCTTAACAAAATAAACCCAAAAACGTTTCTGTACGGCATTAGATCAAATTGAGAAAGGTCATAGCACTTGCATATTGTTGTCCTACTTTGGGTTTAACTTAAAGCATCTGCTAAATGAATTAATGTAAATATATGTCATGGTAATTTGGATGTTTTTCAATTTTCACTTACAGACAAGCAAAACAATGGCCTTTCCTGTTTCTGCCGAAGACGTCTATCTGAAGTTTCGGATACGTTGAAAGAGGTGCATCTTCAATACAAGGCTGTTTTGGGCCCTCAGGGCTCTGCTAAAGAGCTGGAAGAGGAAAATGAGAGTGATTTCAGCAGTCCAGACACCAGTGAAAATGAAGAGGAGGAGTGCAGGTAATGATTATGTGAAAAGTGTCATTTTTTTTAATACCCTTAATTTTTTTAACCTGTCAGATTGAGTAAAGATAACATTAATACTACATTTGTTTTCCAGAGTTTGAATAGGGACATGTTTAATGTTTACTCTGTTTGTGTCTTCGTCTCTCACGGAGGAGCTACCGGGCCGGTGTCTGTAATCGATTGAGTGCAGCCTGGGCAGTGTGAGGGACTTTCATGGCTGCTATTCCGCTCCTGTATCACATTGTTTTTCTTTTTGTTCGCCTTTTCGCCATATGACTGATTACGCCACACTTTTTCATACCATATCATTTATACTGATTATTGCTTATTTCTCATTTTTCATCTCATATATTTACTGTAATAAATCACTATTTTTTGTATCTTAATCCATGTGTGGTCTCCCATTTCATTTTGCCTGGGCAAAAAGGAGCCTGGTCAGGGTTACACTGTTGTTCCACTTTTCTGGACTTGTAAGGTTTATATATGAGCTAAGTAAAATCACACCTGTCAAGTCACCTTTATTTATATAGTGCTTTTTACAATTCAGATTGTATCAAAGCAGCTTCAACAGTGATAACATGAAAATAATACAACACAGATCAATAATATTGTTGGATATTAAAACGGACAATCGGAAAAAATACGAAAGCCTGATTAAATCCTAATGTTAATGCATATTTTGTGATAAGATATGAAGACCAATGTTAGATAAAGTTTTCATGCGCTGATTTGGTATTCAAATGGTGAGAATTTAAAACTAAAATTCTACATGCAATAAATAATATCAAACAAGGGACATCTTATTGAAAAGCTTCTACAAGAATTTACTTGAAAATCTTTTTAAATCATATTTGAACAGGGTCCAAGTGGTCTGTGACGGGGTTGAACTTCAAAACAACTTTCATTAAGAAAAAACACTCAAAATTGATTAGAATTTCATGCCTGAGGTGGGAAAATGCATTTTCTTAAAGGTTTAACTAATCCACTATCACATGAAATGATCAGAAATATAACTATTTGAGGTATTAAAAAAAAGGTATGACCCAAAAGGCACCTCAGAAGGAATCTCAGGCACCCATCTCAGAAAAAGTATATATATACTTTTTTGTTAAAAAAAAAAAAAAAAAAAAAGTTATTATGAGAAGTTCCCTTTTTTTTCACTTGAGCCCCTGCCCCTCAAAATGTCTGTACACGTCCCTGATGGTTTGTGTATGATTTCAGAACTTTTGTTGACCAACATATGTCAAAAATATGCTCTCTGAACGGTTGTTGATATCTTGTGCATCAAAATTCTCACAGCACCAAAGATAAGCATAATTAGGTTTATTTCACCACAGCACACCTCTTTATATCCTAATCAATCAAAATATTGATTTTTTTATTGGTTTGTGTATGATTTCGGAACTTTTCTTGAGCAACATATGTCAGCTCTCTGAACGATAGTTTGAAGATATCTTGTGCGTCAAAATTCCCACACCTAAGATAAGGATAATTAGGTTTACTTCACTAAAGCACACCTCTTTATATCATAATCAATCAAAAATATGGACGTTTTAATGGTTTATGTATGATTTCAGAACTTTTGTTGACCAAATGTAAAAAAATATATATATATTTTTTTTTAAACATACATCAAATTTACAGTATATGCAAATACAGAGAAGCACTAGAGTCATTAAATGATAATAATACATTTAATTAGTTTGATTGGGGAGACAAAGAAAATGTGCAGTGTTGGGGGTCCTTCAGGAGCATAGTAAACACTGCCATAGAGAGTACTGTTGCAGTAGTCCAGTCTGGAGGTGATGAGGGCATGGATGAGATTGATGCATTGGAGAATTAGTTCATCAATATAGAATATGGGGCTATGTATGCAGTATGATGCACCGGCGTAAGCATGAGGATAGAACATGTCTTAATTCATATGAATTGACATGCACAGGCTTTTAGCATTTGGGTTACAGTTTACATATTGTAGATTGTGGAACCAACTTTACAGGTGGTACATTTTGGCCTATTTACCACTGAAGGAAAGCTGATTCAACTACCAAAACCATATATTTTTCTAAAAGCATATAGCTTGTGACAATGACTAACCCTAACCCTAACCCTAACCAGGGGCGTTTCTAGCTTTTAAAAACATCAGGGGCTGAACCCGAAACATCAGGGGCTGGGGTGGGTAATAAGATAACATGATTCGATAGAGAGAATAATGTATATTGCTGGCCTATACGCAGGGGCAGACTGGTTAAAAAAATCCATCCCTGGCACTGTAATCACACCAGCCCACATTACCACACATTCAAATGTGAGGTAGTTCGGGGGGTTCGGGGGCATTCTCCCCCGAGAAAATTTGTATTTCTTAGACCTACATGTGTGCATTTTAAGGTGTTTGAAGGTCAAAAAAATCGGATAACAATAAAATGCAAAAGCATGTCAGTTGGCAGTAGCATCAATTATTGGTCAAGCAGATAACAGATTCTTATATATGAGAATGAGGATAAATGTTGAAATTAATGGAAATGCAGAATGTTTCTGGTTATTGTTAACAATACACAATCACATAAAATCTTTCAAGGATTATTTTGCATAGATGTTACATTTCAATCAAACACCAGTGCAATCTTTTTGTGTCCAGAGGCAAATGAGCAATTTATATATTAGCATTAAAGATTGGTTTCAGCAACTTGTTTCTTTCTTAGTTAATCAATGTTTTTGGCACTAATTAGTTCAATTAAAGTTCTATTGTTCACTCATAAAGACAGTCACTTGTCGCCACCTACTGGCTTAATGATGCAAGTTGGGCAAACACAGACAAGCGGAGCGATACAAACGGTGAAAAGGACCATACAATTCGAGGACAATACAAATAAATATAGGCTACTTATACATTTTATAAATATATATATTTATACTTATGAATTGTGCTTATAGTTTCTGTAATTAGCAAAGAACATCTGTGTTAAATAGGAATACATTGTATAATGTTAATCAAGCTGACTAAATCACATGACTGCGCAGCAGTTAACAATAAAAATACAAAATAATTTAAAACAAAGACAAGCTCATTATACAAAGGAAATAATATTACAGATCTAGATAAAGGTCATTTAGGCTAGGTGTATTTTTCACATTTTTGGTCACAAAATAAAAAAAATTATGACACAAGTAAGTTTTGATGACTTTGTTTGCAATATTGATAAAATGTTAGAATATTAATAATGAAAAATGAGCCAAAATGTGTAACATGTATGTAGGCTACAAATGAATACCAAAGCCCCGACATAGAGTTTTGACGCAGCTTTAATCTCCCTTCTGGTTATTTTTTGAATACTTAACTGACGACAGAACACGAAGGTACATGCTCGTAGTTTCTTTTGCGTGATACAGGGCCCGCCGCATTTGCGCGTAGGCCTATTATTGAAGAGTGCGCGCCGCGAGCACACGGCTGACACGAGAGGAAAGTTCGTTTTTCTGAGTTTTACTGACATATAGCCTGACAACACAGAGGACTGTGCGGCGGTGCTGACAGCGTTATTTTTTATTTTATTTTTATTGCTTGTTTGCTGTTGCGCGCAGATCCTGGAGATATTCTAGGATAGGCTGAAATCACTCACGTGGTGCGTCTCTGTGTGAGAGACAGATTTCAACAATCATCAGTCAGAGACAGCAGCAAAGCCAAAGCACAATGAAATAAGGCAGCTTATGATTTCGGGGGTTTACATAGGCTATTGTCCGGTTTCATATTGTCAGTCGACTTTTCAAAATACATTCGGGGCTGCACTCAAAACATTCGGGGCTGAAGCCCCGGCAAAATCGGCTGACGCCGCCCCTGACCCTAACCCTAACCAGTTCTGTCAATGGCTTGACTTGACTTGCCAAATCAGGTCAGCTTTGAAACTGGATATATTTAGCAAAACACATCTGAATTAATTTAGCCAAAATTGCACATATCTTTATGTTTTATGGTCGTGATTATTGTTCATGACATGCTCATGAAATTGTACTTTATCTCTGCATATGATATGCCTGGTGTGTGTGTGGCAATAAAATTATATATGATATTTAACCAGATAGAAGGAAGCATCTGAGAAAATTTTACTGCCCCTGGACCCCAGGTTATCTCAGTAGAGACCACCGAAGGTGTAAAAAGTGGCACATTTAAAGGGCTTGAATCCTTAAAACACTGTCAGATCTTTAAGAAATGTTTTATGCTAATTACTTAAGATATGGTTTATAATTATATCGGTTATTGGTCCATCTCATGTGCAACTATGTTATATGAACTACATAATTCAATGACAAACGATTAAAAGTGTAATTATACAAAATATATCGAAAACGTGTACTTCTGACCCCTTTTGCTAGGCAACACCCTGTACAGCTTGGCTAAAAAACAATAAACAGGCTGCATGAAACTACAGAACCTTATAATATGCATTGAATTATAATGCATAAGAATCATGAGATTGTTATCACCCAATTACGCACTGAGTCATTGTTAGAAGGAAATATTTTTTATTGTTACTTATGCTATGGATTATCAATACATGAACATTCAATCAGAGGAAGAGTGTCCACTCCACACACATTGGGGGCACACCCGGAGTAGTGGGAATAATTTATTTGACTGTAAACATCAACAACCATCAAATAAACTCAGATCACAAACTGCACAACTACCTTTAACAATAAAACACTGTTAACATACTAACTTTAAAAACTATTCCATATTTATTAATATAATGCATACTACTTTCATTTACAGACATTGCTTCTTTTAGTTGTCTATTTGAAAGTGACAAAAGTATCTCACAATTACTGTCTTCTCTATGCATGTATGTATGAAAGTGACAAAAATATCTCAATATTTAGCAATAATTGAATTTAATATACATTTAATGGAAACTACAGGGATGCAAGCAGATGACAGGTGGACAGGTGTGTTGAGTTGTGTTTAGGCTTAACAGGCTGTTTGATTGGACAGCCGTGTGCTAAAAGCGGCATGAGGTAAAAGCGGCACCACCACCACCATTGTCCACTGGAGCATTCTTTTCATCTTGGGTCTTCTTTTTGGGTCCTTCTACAGTCTCACCACCACAATATAACAGGAGAGCCTAAAAATCAAATTGGAAAATCATAGATTTATGCCCAAAATGGCAGTCTTTATTGGGAAATAAGTCCCTTCAGAATGAAGCAAGACCTGTTCGCCTTGTAGGGAGTTATTTTCAATATAATGACTGGCATTCTACACATGATCCCTTACTTATTAAATTAATACAGTCATTCACAGACATATTGTGAGGCTGTGAAATGAAAGTGAAAGATGTACTTACCAAGGATCAACGACCAAACAGTGGATAGGTACTTCTAAAGGGAAGTGGGACACGAGAAAGACCGGCTTCTTCAGCATGCTTCTGGTTGGGGGGGGGGGGCAAATATGTAATGCTCAGCTGACATTTTCCAGTGGGTGTACAGAAGTTGGTAAAGTAAAAAATTGAGGATGTCCAAAACAGTACAACACTTACTTATCTACCTTACCAAGACCACTGATGGAACTGAAACCAAATAATGGAGTGGGACCACATCAGCCTATCAGGAGCAGTGACTGGTAAAACATCAGTAAAGGGACAGATGTAAGGTCATTTAAACCATCAAGAATATAAAGTTTCAGCTAAATCAATCACACACACAACCCCCCAAAACAATCACAAATTATCAAATATTGTAAATAATCACACTACATCACCTTCTATTGTATGAATGTTGGAAACTGCCAGGTTGGAAACGTGTTTGTGATGACCATTATGGATATTGCACAATCATTTTAAATAATCTGTAAGGGTTTTTTTTTTTTTTTACAATAAATTGCATCTGACTTGTGCACACATTTTGCTCGGTTTATTAATTTACTAACCTCTTGATAAACCACATATCAAAAGAAGAACCTGTTTCTGTATGGAGCTAGGCATTCTTGAATTATCCAGTTCTGAAATGGCAGAAAATGTTGAACATCTACCATCTTCAACTCAGGGCTTGTAAACAACACTTTATTTTGAATAGAAATATAACAAAATTACTATAAAAAAACGTTATCGAATATGGAATGTACAATACAAATAAATAAAACAACATATATTACAAAATGATAAAACTTAAACAAATGACTCCTTGGGCTCCCAAGTAGGAGTCCACTGTTTCCCACTGAAAACAGAAGGGAAAGAATGACGTTACATGTGATATTTCAATTATTAGATTGGGAATGTTACCTTCAAACACATTTGCATATTCTTCAAAACAGGTCTAGGTAAAAGCGTATGACTTCAAAACATGTGTAAGAGTGAGAGTGAAATAGAGAGTCAGAGCAATCTTATTTCTGTATTTGTCATATAGTAGAACACATACCATGATGCACAAGGCTCCCAGTCAATAAGTACTTCTGTTTGGCCCTATCACAGGAACAACAATTCATGCTTACACATTTTTTGCATCAGGCTTTGGTAACAGCCACCATGTTTCCTGTTTCCTGTTTTACCATGATATTTAAAGTATTTTAGTCAGGAGACTGTAGACTATACTTTATACAATATTTACAATATTTGACTATTTGCCATCTTTACTTCTGTGATTGACGGGTATTTTAACTTAAGACTTTATTTTGACATAAATAGAACAAATAAAGAGTAGTATGGTGTTCAGTTATGCATGTCTTACCTTTCTCACTCTTTCTTTCAGAGCACTCCTAATTGGATAAATAGCCAGGCCTGTGTGGTAGGAGCAATCTGAAGGCATCAAAACTCAGATTAGGAACACAACAACATCATTAACATATCCAGGTCAAGCATTCACATCAAAGTGATCAAATATCAAGTCTGAATGCAAATGTATTAAGTCATTTAAACTTACTTTTTTTTTTTTTTTTTTTTTTTGCTTTTATCCATTTCTGCCTCGGTGGGATAGAAAAATACATATATCCACTCAAAAAATGAAAACAATTCAGAAATGGTCTTGCTCATCATAGAATTTATTACAAATAACAATATCATTTAAAAAACCTGACAAATGCAAAACATGCCTGACTTCCGCTTTCTCTTCCCTGTTGACCCTGTGGTTTTGAAGAAATCAGATGTCAAACTAAGTATGGAGTGGCAAACAATTAAGGACTATCTAGGTATGTCTTTTTATACATGTTCATTAAAACAGGCACACATTCACACACTTACTTGCTCGCTCACACACACACACACACACACACACACACACACACACACACACACACACACACACACACACACACACACACACACACACACCCGCATGTGTAACCTATGTCCAACCACAAAAATGACCATGAACACCCAATCAGAACTAAATCAATCGGTTGAGAAGTTGCCCAGCAAAACTGTTGAAAAAGTTGTTGGATACAGTACATACCATACTCTTTCTTATGTGTGCAATAAACTCCATTGTAACAACTGACATTATTAGCTTAGCTTGGCCAAATCACAGAAGTACTTGGGCCAATCTAAGATAATGATTTCAGTTGGAGACAACTAGCCTTTAGCTTACATGCTAGTCGGCCCCTCCAACTTCAATTGAATTAGGCTAATAGGGGGATATGTCAAACTGTGATGTTGCATGCAAATTTTAAAAACCTCTCCATGTTTCAGATCATTTCCTCATAACTTTCAATCTACAGCTCACTACCCATGCTCCACCAACCCCCCTACCAGTTACTTTCAGACGTAACCTGCGCTCACTTTCTCCTTCCCATCTTTCCTCTGCTGTGTCATCTTCTCTTCCCTCACCCTCACAATTCTCATCTCTAGATGTGAATACCGCAACAGATACTTTATGCTACACTTTAACTTCTTCTTTAGACAATATCTGCCCTCTCTCCTCCAGGCCAGCACGCGCTATTCCCTCTAACCCCTGGTTATCTGAGGTTCTTCGTGAACACCGGACCAAACTCAGGGCAATAGAGAGAAAATGGCGCAAATCAAAAGACAAGTCTGACCTAAGTATGTATCAATCTCTGCTCTCTTCCTTTTCGGCTGATGTTCATGCTGCAAAATCTTCATATTTCCACAGCAAGATCAACAGCGCCTCTAACACACGAACACTTTTCAAGACATTCAACTCTCTCCTCTGTCCACCTCCACCATCACCCACCTCCTCTTTAACTGCTGATGACTTTGCTAACTTCTTCACCAACAAAACAACTACTATCAGCAGTCAGTTCTCAACTCCACACACACAGGAACCCAAACCATCCTCTCCCACTACCGGAAACCTTCTCTTTACCTTCTCTTCGCTAACCGAGGAAGAAGTATCTAAACTTCTCCTCTCCAGTCATCCTACCACCTGCCCTCTAGATCCCATCCCCTCACACCTTCTACAAGCCATCTCTCCCACACTTCTACCAGCACTCACACACATCATCAACTCATCCCTCCACACTGGCATTTTCCCTTCAGCATTCAAGCAGGCTCGGGTAACTCCACTGCTTAAAAAAACAACATTAGACACATCACTATTAGAGAATTACAGACCTGTCTCTCTCCTACCATTCATTGCGAAATCACTTGAACGAGTTGCTTTCAACCAAGTGTCATCTTTCCTGTCTCTGACCAACCAGCTAGATGTCAACCAATCTGGCTTCAAGAGAGGCCATTCAACTGAGACTGCACTACTGTCGGTCACAGAAGCCCTGCGGATCGCAAAAGCTGCTTCCAAATCTTCAGTTCTCATTCTGCTGGATCTTTCTGCTGCCTTCGACACTGTGAATCATCAGATCCTTCTGTCCACCCTCTCATCACTGGGCATCAAAGGAACTTCCCTCCACTGGTTTGAGTCCTATCTCACAGGTAGGTCCTTCAGGGTTGCATGGAGAGGCGAGGTATCCAAAGCACATCAACTGAACACAGGGGTTCCCCAGGGTTCAGTGCTTGGACCGCTCCTCTTCTCCATCTACACCACATCATTGGGACCCATCATACAGGCACATGGTTTCTCTTATCATTGCTATGCTGACGACACACAGCTCCACCTCTCATTTCAACCAGATGATCCCACAATAGCTGCACGAATCTCAAACTGTCTGGCTGACATCTCGGCTTGGATGAAGGAACATCACCTGCAGCTCAACCTGGCAAAGACTGAGCTTCTCGTTCTCCCTGCCAATCCGTCTCTACAGCACGACTTCACTATCCAGCTAGAATCATCCCCAATCACCCCATCAAGGTCGGTCAGAAACCTTGGAGTAATATTTGATGACCAGCTGACCTTCACAGACCACATTACAAAGACAGCTCGATCATGCAGGTTTGCAATGTATAACATCAGGAAGATCAGGCCTTTCCTAACTGAGCATGCAACACAACTTCTCGTCCAGGCCCTGGTTATCTCTAGGCTTGACTACTGCAATGCTCTTCTGGCTGGACTTCCGTCATGTGTTACTAAACCTCTACAAATGATCCAGAATGCTGCAGCCCGCCTTGTCTTCAACGAGCCCAAAAGGGCCCACGTCACTCCGCTGTTCACCTCCCTGCATTGGCTACCACTCGCTGCTCGCATCAAATTCAAAGCTTTGACGCTTGCTTACAGATCTACCACAGACTCAGCTCCGTCCTACTTTCACTCCCTACTACAAGTCTATGTCCCTACCAGAAGCCTACGATCGGCCAAGGAGCGACGGCTCGTGGTGCCATCACAGCGAGGCACTAAATCTCTCTCCAGAACATTCTCATTCACGGTTCCATGCTGGTGGAATGATCTCCCCACCCTCGTCCGTAATGCAGAATCCCTGACAGCATTCAAAAGACAACTGAAAACTCATCTCTTCCGTGAGTACTTAACATAAAAAAAAAAAAAAAAAAAAAAAAAAAAAATTCTCCTTTAAACCTTTTAAATCTTCCCTTGTCTGGCTTTTGCTACTCTGAGCAATGCCTGAACTTTGTATTTTGAGCACTTCTTGCGTTGTTCTTCCCTCTTCACGATGACTCGCTTGCTTTAGTCCTCAGATGTAAGTCGCTTTGGATAAAAGCGTCTGCTAAATGACTAAATGTAAATGTAAATGTAAAAAATTATTTGTCCCTGCCTAATCTAACTCTCTGGTAGACAGCAAGTAGTTAACTAAAACACAGTGGAATGTAGCTTTAAGAGCTTTGTAGTTAGATGTAAGAGTTACCTTTTTTAGGTAGATGTATTTTACCCGCCTTCTCCACAAGGCCTTCTGCCTCCACAGCAGGGCTTTCCAGCCCCACCTTCTCCAAAAGGCCTGCCGTCACCACAGCGGGACCTTCCAGCCCCGCCTCCTCCACTTGACCTTCCAGCCCCGCCTCCTCCACGAGGCCTTCCAGCCCCGCCTCCTCCACGAGGCCTTCCAGCCCCGCCTCCTCCACGAGGCCTTCCAGCCCCGCCTCCTCCACTTGACCTTCCAGCCCCACCTCCTCCACTTGACCTTCCAGCCCCGCCTCCTCCACGAGGCCTTCCAGCCCCGCCTCCTCCACTTGACCTTCCAGCCCCGCCTCCTCCACTTGACCTTCCAGCCCCGCCTCCTCCACTTGACCTTCCAGCCCCGCCTCCTCCACGAGGCCTTCCAGCCCCGCCTCCTCCACTTGACCTTCCAGCCCCGCCTCCTCCACGAGGCCTTCCAGCCTCGCCTCCTCCACTTGACCTTCCAGCCCCGCCTCCTCCACTTGACCTTCCAGCCCCGTCTTCTCCACTTGACCTTCCAGCCCCGCCTCCTCCACTTGACCTTCCGGCCCCGCCTCCTCCACGAGGCCTTCCAGCCCCGCCTCCTCCACTTGACCTTCCGGCCCCGCCTCCTCCACGAGGCCTTCCGGCCCCGCCTCCTCCACAAGGCTTTCTGGCCCCGCTTCTGCTGAGGTGCCCTGCTCGTCACAGGGGGTGAGGGTCAGGGTGAGGACAGTGTCCTCACTCGCCTTCCAACCTGTTCAAATTTGATTAGAAAAAAAAAGTAGGAATGAGGCTGAAATATAATGTATTATAAAAATTCAAACAGGCATATTATTTGACATACCCGCACAAAAGAATTTTAAGAATATATTTCTTATCTTGTATGCATTTACATATTTCTGAAACACAGGCCAAAAATGGTCTATAGGCTACTTTTCACACTGGATGCAAGTTTACATGATTTTGGTTAAGGCGTGAATAGCTAAAGGCAAAACAATGGGGAAAACAGGGAAACTTGGTGCAATTACACCAAACATCGAACTGCCATCTAAAGAAAACCCAACTACGTTTTACCAAATTTACAGACTACACTTGGTAACCTATATTAACAGGGCTATGTATTGAACATGGCTGGAATTATAACCTTAAAACATCAGATTTTATTATTTATTTATTTTTTACTTTGTTTCTCTGCAACAAAAAGTAGTTCTACCTTCAGTGGACAGTGTCTTGTTTTCCACGCTTGTCTTGCCATGTAACCAACATTACACAAAGTTGAAATGTAATAAGGTTGTCATTTGTTTTATAAACTATAAATATTTGATATTTGATAAGTGCTAAAAAAATAGGGAAGGATTGACAATCAACTGTACACTGTATGGCGACTGAAAAAAATATACTGTACATCTCACCTGCACAAACCAACTCATAAAATGCTGTCATTTTGCTGAGGTGTTGTGTAGCCAGCGGGTCCAGCTCACATCTTGGGGTGAGGGAAGTTATTTTGGGTTTCTTCCCATTGCCTTCTTTCTGAAGGAGGAGGAGTGGCTTGTAGCCCATGGCATGTAGCTTCTCAAGCTGCAAAGACATTTATTTGTAAAGGATAAAAATGCATGTTATCAAAAAATAGAGTGTAAATTCAGTTTGAAGCAAGACTCGAAATTTGTTGTAAGACCAAACATTGACAAAAAACTGCACATTATTACACGTCATATTATACTAAGTTCCTCTGATCATGACATATTTCGAATGCACTTATGACCAGAAAAATCAAAATTACTGAGTCATCCTCAAAAGTGAAGTTTCTATTTAATCAGAAAAATAATCTCTGGCTTGAATTTGATGTTAGAATTATTAACAGCTCAACGTTAAATTTTAAAAGTGGTTAAAAGTCAAAATCTGTTTGCCACTTGTATGAATTTGGTAGCCAAGGGCAAACATTACTGTTCAGCCCTGTATATGATTTTTCATGTTTACCACCCCAAATGAATAGGTTTACACTGAAAATCTATGCATTTCAATACATTGCAAATACATTACAGGATTAGTTCTACGAGGAGGAAGGTGGGACATCTAGGATCCAGGATTTAGTAAAATACACAATATAGCTTTGTTCTTTACTTTGGTGAACTTATTCATACTGTATGTTTTTGTTTTTTTACGGTTAAGTGCTCACGAAATAAATGAATTTTCGGTTGTCTTTTGAATGCTGCCAGGGATTCTGCATTCTGGATGACGGTGGGGAGATCATTCCACCAGCATGGAACTGTGAATGAGAATATTCTGGAGAGTGTTTTTTTGGCAAAGGTTACTTAGTTCATTAATGCCTTTCAAGTTAACAGTCAGTGACCTTAATGGTTAAATCTGCTGGCCTGTTCCCAAAAGCCATAACCAATTTGAACACACACAGGCACTTTCTTCTACCCACCTACTACTGTGCAATATTTAACATATAATACTTTTGATAACACTGATATCCTGTGCAATTTCCTTACTGTTCAATATTTAATACTTAATATTTAATACTTCTGATACAATCAAAATCACACAGATTACAAACCATATTTATCTTTCTATTTTAATGTATATAGCTTCTTAGAACTGTGCACCTTAGAGGTCGGTAAACCCTATATTTCAGAAATCTGGCTTAAATCGCTGTTTTCAAAAATAAAATTAAAATAATTTGAAAAATATATTATGATCTTCTGTCATAAATGTCACTCAATTAGGACTGGTAAACTTGGCAACCCTATTAAAAAGGGTAGTGTTAATTGTACACACCAAAATGATGGCTTCATCCCGCATGGCTGCCTCATTGTGTTTTTTTTTAAGATTGCCAAGCCACTCCCCCTTCTTCATATCAAGGGCCTGCAGCCTCTTCATCAAACTGCTCTGCCCCACAGGCCTTACAAACCTTAGTGGCACAGGGCATGACCTGGGGGTAGTTGGGGCATTTCTTTTCATTAGAAACCATGTTGTCTGAGAAAAAAAAGAAAGAAAAAAGTTATTTATAATATAGGCTACCCATAGAAACATTCTGAATTATTATCACACTATATGATTTAAAATCACACTATGCAAGGGATGCTATGTGCTTTCTTAATTTAAATGATCAAATTGTAACCAGTCATTCTTCTAAGTTTTGAACTTTTGTTTGTGATGACATTGTTATAAGGGTTAACATTTATCTGATTTTTAACTGCCATTTACACAATAATACAGTTGTGTGTCTGTGCGTGTGTTACCCAGGGGAGAGACAAAACATATATCAATATATTGATAAAGGAAAAATGTGACAATTTCATGTATACTGCATGTCAAATGTTAATATCACATTATTAAACGAAAAGCGAAAAGGAAGAGTTAAGAAAATGTTTGTGAAGTAGTAGGCTAACGTTACACTAACATGTGACATGCTAGGACATGCAGTGTTTTATATCAGACAAATGGAAACACCAAAGCAATGTCACAAAAAGTTAAATAGGACATAAGGCACAAAATATCCCAGCAACATGACACATACTTGACGACCACTTTTGCATGTATATTTAATCAAATTATATAGGCTACTTGTTCATGATAATTTTGACCTACCTTAATCAACGACTCCAGAGAGGAAAGCAATTAAAAAAAAAAAAAAAAAAAAAAAAAATTATAATTAAACGAATTAAAAAATATTTTTATAACAGTTAACAGGGCATCAATAGAAACTCCCTAGAGCTTTTAAAAAATATATTTCGGAGCTTAACTTACTGTAAACAAAAAAACAAAAAAAAAATTTCAATGTTTGTTTTTTATTTTAATTTTTTTAATTGATTTTTTTAAATTACAGTTCAATTATATTCACTATCAAGTCCTTGACACATTACTTTTACACATTTTCACATTTCGTAACAATATAGTTTAAATAAAAAGAACCACAAAAAAAATAAACTTAAAATAAGGGCATCACAAACTTATGTTAAATTCATTTAGCAGACATAGGCCAACAGATCTTTGGGCTTTATTTTTTTTTTTTTTTTTTATTTAGACTCAATATATATTGTAAAGATAGATGTAAATATATTGTTATAAGATCTGAATAAATGTTGAATAAACAGCTTCTGTGCTGTAGCCCGATTGGAAGAAAGAATCGTGCTGTTGCACGAAAGATGCACCCAATTGAAATGCATTAGTTTAAAAAACGTGCTGGAGTTACGAAAATAATTAAATTAACGTGGCCCTGCCACGAATAAATAGATTAAATTACGTGACCACGTCACAAACTGCCGTCAGAGTAAAGTTTCCCCCTTAAAAACATTTACTGCCAGTTTGTAACATATTTAGAGATGAATTGAGTGACATCAGTGATCAGTAATAAAACTAAGTATGGGAGGGACACTCTATCCTATCTTACCATCTTACATTTATTATGTGTGTGTTATGTGTGAATCAAACTCATGACTTTAGTGTTTGTACCGTTCTATAATTCAAGTTGAACCAAAGGAAGTTAAATAAACTTGATGTTTCTGTTTCCTCAGTTGTGGTTTCATCTGTGTGTTTGCAGTGCTGATAAACAAAGGTAAGCAACTAAACAAACTACATTTTAAAAAGTGATTCACCGAAATGAAAAACCAAAACCGAAATTTCTGGATGCACTTGGCCGAAAACCAAAACCAAACATGACTTTTTTTTATTTTTTATTTATTATTATTATTTTCTTATTTTATAATTAGGTTTTTTTGTATAATTGTATTATAGATATAATTGTATTTAACTTTTTAACTAAATTCAATATTTTAATAAATCTGAATTTAAAAATCAAGCCAATAGAATAAAATAACCATACAAAATTGGACAGAAAATAGGCCTATGTTAAAATAATATTAAAATATCAATAAATTAATATCAATATATTATTCTTCATTCAGTTCTATGCAGCAGAATCAGATTTAGCAGATTTATTTTTTGACCTATTATCCAAATAAAGTAGTCTACAACGCTATTATCATCAGAGCATGTGAGCAGATAGCAGAGAGAGGACCAGTGAACGAGAGTATACCGTCATTACCAGCGTTACCCAGCACAGCTATACACACCATATTACAGCACAGTAGGGCTATTGCAAACAGAAACAAGTTCAGAGAAATTTCGTGTTGGCACAATAGTCCAGTAATTTTAAGCCAAAATGGGGGTCAACCTTGAACAAATTGCAACAGAAGCAAACTCAACTGATTTTGTATCCTCAATATGTCCTGAGTAAGGGGAAAAAAAGCCCTGAAGAATCCCATTAGGGGAAAGTTTCGAAAAAGACCCAAATATAGCCTATTCATACACATATTAATTCTCTCTCTCACGTGAATAGGATACAAATTTTAACCCTTAAATATCACCATGAACATTACTGAGTTGATTACTTGCTTCAAGACAAACAAAAAAATGTATTACAAGTTTTTTTAAATTGTTTGTTACCATGGACAAACGGTGCATAATCTAATTACATGTGTGGTAATTTGCATAAATACCACAACAAATCTAAACATTGGGTATAGCAGGTGAAAATGTCTTGTTGAATCTTGTTGACATATAACAGTAAAAGACTTAATGTTAAGGTCTGAATGGAACCCATTTAGGCTACCCATGAACATTAATACATAGAGGCAGGAAGAAGTACTTTAGAAGCCTTTATTAATTATTATTGCAGAGATGGGGTTTGGGCATTGAGTGCATTGTGTACGTAACTAGATTTTTTGATCCAGACACTTTTTATTTGACCTAACTTTTGTCTTCTGCATTCTCCGAGTCCTTACCCATGTCTCCTGTTCTTCCCTCAGATTTATCCCCCAGAAACAGTCACACTGACCCAGCCCCAAACCCCATCTAATAATAATTAATAAAGGCTGGTTTCTAAAGTACTTCTTCCTGCCTCTATGTATTAATGTTCATGGGTAGCCCAAATGGGTTCCATTCAGACTAGGGCTGGGCGATATGGGCAAAAAAATTATCACAATATTTTTTTTATATCAGTTGATATCGATAATTATCATAATTCAGTCTTGAAACAGGTTTGTATTGCCTGACTTTGATGGCAGGTATCTTCAGCACAGTTTGTAGTGCAGGCTGCAATATTAATATTATTGTGTATAATTGTGTATATTAATATTAATATAATTATGTTTTGTCTCAAAACGCATATTTGACAGTGATTTGACAGTAAATCTGCATCCTGACTCAAGCTAATACTACTATGTTCAATTTATTTTCATTAACAAAAACAGTAACATCTGTTAAAAAAATGTAATGACCACATTTTTATTTGGTAAAATGTAATATTCTGACTGTTTGAGTTTTATTAAAATTAACCATTGGTCATCCAGTATCATGCATTTAGATCATGATAAGCACAGATAAAACCAGGCATAGCCTATAGCACCTCACTATCATGGCAAAATGTAACTTTGTGGTTTCTATGGTATTTGTATGAAAAACAGTAGCCTAAATACATTATTAAATACTGTAATTATATTCCATTAGTCATTTAATACATTGTCTACATTAATAATATAATGCAATTCAATATGTATATCCCACATTTCATGGTGCAGTTAATATTACTAGGTTAACCTTACAGTAAATCCATGGTAAATGGATTCAGTATCAGTTCAGATTCTGACTGTATCGTTGTGCACAGTGTTTCTCCTGTTTGTCAGCGCTGTTTCACCTGCCTTTAAATTGGTTTAAATCACTGAGACATTTGTGTTCTTCGCTGAATTCAAGCGCTTCTCACTGGATCTCGTGAGCGAGAGCGATCAGAGTAAACGCATCTGCTCTAGTGAAGCATTGTTTATACTCGACGCGTCCGCAAGAGCGCGAGGGTGCGCGCGGCAAAAATGACGTCATTGCGGTGTGGGCGGTCGTGCGCGTTGGGTGCGCAAGACACTCGCCTGGCGGTGTGCACGGCATTTTTTGTAACATCGCGCGCGGCGCCGCATCCGAAGATGAACGACTTCGAGCCGAATCTGGCCGAACTGGTACGTCTGTACCAACATGTTTATGATCCTTCTATACACAGAGACATTTGCATTGATGGGCGACCATAAAAGTCACTCATTTTGTGAATAGGAATGCATTTGCATTAAGCACTCAGTTTGCACTTGTCTAAAGTAACTGCTTACATTTACAAAATAAGCCTACAATAGCAGAAGTAAGCCCTGCTGATGAAATTAAGGTTTAAACACTCTTCAGTAAGGCTTCAGTTGTTTAACTAGTTTACATGCAGTGAAAGTACAATGAACCTACTGCATTTATTACTCTTATATGAATCAGCAATTAATAAACTACTAATAAACGGAAAACTACTTCTTCACTGCTGATTCCTGGTGGTTTAGAGGAGAATTACTCCGAGTCGCCCCCTGTCGTTTCACAGAATATCACAACGGCGAGAGCGTCAAGTAGCCTATAAACGCCTAGTCCGTTTGGAGAGGTGCGCGCGCAGTCAGCGGAGACTCGCGCTCGTGCGGATGCGTCGAGTATAAATATGGGAAGCCAAAAGTGGGACGAGACAACGGGGGTTTAAGCCTTGTTTATACTCGACGCGTCCGCACAAGCGCGAGTCTCCGCTGACTGCGCCCGCACCTCTCCAAACGGAAGCCTTGTTTATACTCGACGCGTCCGCACGAGCGCGAGTCTCCGCTGACTGCGCGCGAACCTCTCCAAACGGACGAGGCGTTTATACTTGATGCGCTCGCCGTTGTGCTATTCTGTGAAACGACAGGGGGCGACTCGGAGTAATTCTCCTCTAAACCACCAGGAATCAGCAGTGAAGAAGTAGTTTGCCGTTTATTAGTAGTTTATTAATAGCTGATCCATATTAAAAGAGTAATAAATGCAGTAGGTTTATTGTACTTTTTTGTACAAACTAGTTAAACAACTGAAGCCTTATTGAAGAGTGTCTAAACCTTAATTTCATCAGCAGGGCTTACTTCTGCTATTGTAGGCTTATTTTGTAAATGTAAGCAGTTACTTTAGACAAGTGCAAACTGGGTGCTTAATGCAAATGTGTTCCTATTCACAAAATGAGAGGCTTTTATGGTCGCCCATCAATGAAAATGTCGCTGTGTATAGAAGGATCATAAACATGCTGGTGCAGACGTACCAGTTCGGCTAGATTCGGCTCGAAGTCGTTCATCTTCGGATGCGGCGCCGCGCGCGATGTTACAAAAAGTGCCGTGCACACCGCCAGGCGAAATGGGGTCTTGCGCACCCAACGCGCACGACCGCCCACACCGCAATTACGTCATTTTGCCGCGCGCACCTTCGCGCTCTTGCGGACGCGTCGAGTATAAACAAGGCTGGACGAGGCGTTTATGCTTGACGCGCTCGCCGTTGTGCTATTCTGTGAAACGACAGGGGGCGACTCGGAGTAATTCTCCTCTAAACCACCAGGAATCAGCAGTGAAGAAGTAGTTTGCCGTTTATTAGTAGTTTATTAATAGCTGATCCATATTAAAAGAGTAATAAATGCAGTAGGTTTATTATACTTTTTTGTACAAACTAGTTAAACAACTGAAGCCTTATTGAAGATTGTTTAAACCTTAATTTAATCAGCAGGGCTTACTTCTGCTATTGTAGGCTTATTTTGTAAATGTAAGCAGTTACTTTAGACAAGTGCAAACTGGGTGCTTAATGCAAATGTGTTCCTATTCACAAAATGAGAGGCTTTTATGGTCGCCCATCAATGCAAATGTCTCTGTGTATAGAAGGATCATAAACATGCTGGTGCAGACGTACCAGTTCTGCCAGATTCGGCTCGAAGTCGTTCATCTCGGATGCGGCGCCGCGCGCGATGTTACAAAAAGTGCCGTGCACACCGCCAGGCGAAATGGGGTCTTGCGCACCCAACGCGCACGACCGCCCACACCGCAATTACGTCATTTTGCCGCGCGCACCTTCGCGCTCTTGCGGACGCGTCGAGTATAAACAAGGCTTTACAGAGCTCGCGCCGCGCTGACATGTCATCTGCGCGGTTCAATGGTCCGAGCCGCGCGGCCGATTCGTCAGCGCAGCGCGGACGTGTTTCCTAGCGACACCCAGTGGGCAGCGCGGCGCGAACAGTCCTGACCAGCGCTGCGCTGACCAATTTAAACAGATACAAGTTCATTTGGCGCCACTCAATTACATTTTACCCATAAACCTCTGCTATTATTAATGTAAATGAGTGAGGTAAAATGGCTATGCGCATTGTAGAAACAATTTTAACTACTCCTGACATTTTGAATAGAATTGAGGAGGCTCTAGGGCAGTGGTTCCCAACCTTTTTTTGTCTGAGACCCCCTTTTTCCCAAGAAAATATTTTAGGGCCCCCTTCACATTTAATGATATTATCGCTCTTGTAAGCTTGCAGCAAGGATGACAAAATATGTTGTTTTCAAACAAACGGCATGTTTACTATAACCAGATATGTTTATGCACAAATAATAGCCTATAATATTGAAAATACATTAACAAAAACATAAGTAGGCCCTTTGTAATTTAAAAACGTAAGCCTAGGAGAAGCCTATATTGGCCCTTTTTGAAATGCAAAAAAAAAAAAATATTCACACTGGTGTGTAGGTAAAAAAAAGAAAGAATATAGGCTATTACTGAATGACTGCTGTCTGGGGCCTCAATACTTGCAAGTTATTTGTGAGGCTTTATTTTTTATGTTTTTGGCGCTTTAGTGAGCGATAATAAACTTGCGTTTATTAACAGAATAATGCGTCTGTTCGTAAGAACATTGTAGCCGGAACTACTTCTCTCTGTGTACGTCTATGACGAGTCACGCAGGTACTGGGCTACTCCGCAGCGGCAGCGATCCGAACCAGTGTAAAATAGTCCCAATGTAAACACTTAAATTATAGGTGTACCTTAGTGGTTCAGTATAAGACAAAAACACGGATTGATGGATTCATGATGAACTCGCTCATATACATTTTGAACAGAAAAAAGTTAAGGACTTTTATTTAATGCTCATTGCTCAAAACTTTTCAAAATATGACGCGACCCCCCACAGAGCTCGCTGAGGCCCCCTTGTGGGCCGCGACCCCCCTGTTGGGAACCGATGCTCTAGGGGACAGAGACATCCATTCAGAAAATGAGAGACGAATACTTTTTAACCATTTGCCACAAACCAGACCCACTCCAGCATTCCAGTTCGCACGTAACTTCAGTGGTGAGGCCTCACGGGGAACTGTAAACATGAGAAGAAGGTAAAATAGTGAATAACAATGTGCTATTCGTCTAGCAAAGTAGGCCTATTTGCATTTAGTCATAGACATAGTTAGCCTATAATTGAGCCTATAATTGAGTATTTAACTGCCTGATATGTAAGATACGTTATTTCTGAATTAGATAATGAAAATGCAAGTGCACAATTGCATTTTCTTAGTTCCTTTAGGTGCCAAAGAAACACAGGTGGTCCCTTCATTAGAGAAGTGTGTCTATTGACCTCCCCAGAAACCACAGTTGTACCAAAGGGAATGGCTAGAGTCCAACTCCTAAATAATGGTTACATTATTAGTGGAGTACAATTCCAAAAACGTTGGAATGTTCAGCAGGTGTTGCAGCATATTCATTCTATTTATGAATCAAAACTTCAACTCAACACTGAGTAAGTAACTAAAACTCTGAGATTAGTTGTTTAAATGTTTAAATACTGCATTTTAATAATATATTTTTTCATAACAAATCCCTTACGAAAATTAACCATGGTTTTATTGTTGTAAAAGTGTAGTAACCATTTTTGATTGATTACCATTTGTATAACCACAGTTTTACCAAATACCATGGTTAAACTATGGTTAGTGTAGCAAAGCCCATGATTATTTTGTGGTTACCATTGTTTAACTGCAATAACCATGTGTTTTTGTAGTTAAACCGTGGTTAATTTTTGTAATCAACCATTTAAAAATTAAAGGGATAATCACCCAAAAATGATAATGTCGTCATCAACCACTTACTCACCTGTATGAGTTTCTTCCTTCAAAATGGATATCTCGTCATTTATTTAATTTCCTGTGCTTCCATAACCCTTCCATGACCCTTCTCAGTCAGCATTTACTTTTCACATTATCCGGCCCTTTTGAGAGATTCAATGTCACAAATGTGCAAGGCTTTGATTAGACGTTGTGCAGAGTCTTATTTATTTCCTCAGTTAATGTCACATGGTTTCTTTTTGAATTATTTAACTTTCAATGTGGTCTCAGGCTTTATGACCCCACAGTGCACCAGTGAGTGATTTAAGATGTTACATTTAAACCGACTTATTCAGTATTTATTATGCAAGTAATTTACCTTCTTTTTTACATTTAAGATTGGAGATATTGAGAGCTTTAAACACACAGCTGGTCAAACCTACGCTGGAACCTGGAGTTGAACTGACTGGAACCATACTCTGCATGCTTTTTAAAGACAGAGTCATCTATGTACGCCCTTCTGTTGACCTGTCTCAGCCTGATCAGGTAGGGTCATTTATTCTATGAGGACAGACTGTTAAACACAGAAAGTGTGACATTTTGTGTGATATATTTTGCTGTGTTACAATCATATTTGTCTGCATATTAATGAATTACAGAAATTATATTTGACTATGAAAACACTGACAATGAAAGGGCTTTTTAAAAGGAATCTGAAAATATTTAATATAAAATCAGGCTGTTTAATTATAAAAGACCATGCAATCTAACCAGTTTTAGATTTTATTATTGCTAATAGCCATGCATTACTCTTTAAACTTATGTGTAGAGCATATAGCGCTAGCCATGCTAAAATTATAGGTTTGATTCTCATGGAATGCATGAATGTGGTCAAACCTTGATTGCATTGTAAGTTGCTTTCAGGGGCGGAGTGGGACCAAAAAATCTACCGGGAGATGTCCTAGACCACCGGCCCTCAGGATGGCATTATGTGGCATTATTTCTAGCTACCTAGAACATTGTGTTTTAATAACGTGTTTTATCTGCTAGGCAGCAGCTAAGCCACATATATAAAAAATATACAAGCAAGCGTCATAGAACCCTTGCAAAATTATTTTAATTAGATTAGGAAAGTCACCGCTACTGGTCACATCTGTAGATAAATTAAATATGAACGCAGTTTTGGATGAAATAAAAGTACAGTCAGTCAAGTTAACATTACTTAATGCGTTATCTAACATCAACACATTGGGTGAACAATATATTTTTTACATGTATGCCCGCTGGATGGTGTTGCTAAGAACTTGCAATGTATAACTATTATCAGACCAGCCCTCGTGGCCTCCAAACACTACCGGTCCACCGGGAAAAGTCCCGACCCTCCCGATTGCCACTCCACTACTGGTTGCTTTGGACAAATGTAACAAATGAATAATAATGTAAATGTTCTCTTTAGAATTTATCACAGGTTCAAACTTCAGCTGAAGCACCATTACTAGCCCAGACAACTGCTGCCTGTCCAACACATGCCCTGCCACCATCATCAGCACAGAGACCTGAAACAGTAGGTGTAGTCACATCCCAGCTTCCAAGAAACAACATATCCTGTGTTGTTTCAGGCAACAACTAGTACGCCTTTGGAAACTGAACCAATTTCTACCTATTTCTCCTCAGCCACTGTCTGAAGCTGCAGCTGTTGCCACAAGAGAGTCCCACTCGACTGCCACAACATCATCATGGGAGCAAAGTACACCCCAGTGCTCTCATAGTACTACAGAATCACCATTGGTCCCACTGACATCTACCTCTCCTCTTCCGATCCAGGTAACTGCGTGTTAAGTTTGTAGCAGTTCTTTTTGTAATAATACTTCTAATAATGATATGCAACAATTATAATATTTCTTGAAAGTTAATGAATAATTATGATATTTTCATTATGAAATTCTGAAAGTACATAATTTGTTTAGGGCAATGAGAGCCCTGTGATCTATGAATGGGTGAATGCTGGAACTCCAGATGTGAGTATTGTATATTTTAATTTCGCACAAATGAAAATTTGGTTCCCTTGTTGTCCTTTGTATAGATATAATATAATGTACTAAAAATGTGTCACTCAGAGGTACACTATGTAACTTTTGGCTCTCTAGTGTGGTGGTTAATAAACAACACTGCATGTGTCTTGTGGAATAACATTGTTGCCGGAGGTACTTCTCTGTTTATGATGAGTCAAGCAAGTATTGGGCTATTCCCCAGTGGTTACATTTTTATAGTGTACCTTTAAAGGTGATCTCACAATGTCTCTGCTGTGTCTGTAAAAACAATAATAATAATTACTAAAGCATTTTTTTAGGTGTACTACAGGGTTATACCACCAGCAAATGAAGAACATTCAAACTCCGAAGTTCAGAATGGGTTTGTTATTATTATTATTATTATTGCATGTTGCTATGGAATACTTGATTCTGATTGTCAATTATAGCATTCAGCAGTCAAAAACATTCTGTTGAATTAAAATTAAATATCTCCTATTGGACAATAGGAAATAACGTCATACAGGTTTGAAACAACCTGACAGTGAGTAAACAATGACAAAAAATATATATTTTTTTATTTTTCAATTTCTTATTTTTAAGGGAGGACTTTGTGGTTCTAACAGACACAGAGGAAGAAACTGTTATGTTGGGCTCTCCCAATTACACCAATTCAGACTCTGTGAGTACATACTAACCAGACACTTTGCATGAAATGTATAGCTAATAATAATATTCTGTTAAATTTCTCAACCTTTATTTAGGAAGAAGCAGATTTGGCTGACATTCTGAGATCATTCCAGAAAGACCACCTTGACACTCAAAATTGTGCCATTGTTGTTGCAAGACGGTCAAAAATTCTTCACAGTGCCTGTCAAGCTCTGTCAAAGTCCTACTTTGCTTGGAACAGAACTCCACGAATTGAGTTTGTTGGAGAGTCTGCTGAAGATCATGGTGGGCCACAAAGAGAGTTCTTTAGGTTGGTATAAACACTTGTACTGCTAGACTGGGGGTACAAATGTTGCATCTTGAAAAACTGAAACAAAATATTAAGGGCTAAACTCATGGGTACAAGTCAGACTTGATATTGTGAGGTATGATACTAGGGATAATCAGCTTCGGGGGAAGTTTTCTGTTCTGGAAGTTACAGTACATTTTTATAGTACAATTAACTTTTATCTCAAAGATCCAGAAATATTGAATTCCCTTTCTAATATTCAGAAATGCTCAAACTAAAATAAATGTACTTATTCTGTGTACTACATAGGGCTGACTTCTAATAGTCGAGGATTCGACGATTCGATTCGGAGAGGTCTGATTCGACTATGAACCTCATAGTCGAAAAGTAGGGAAGTGTTATGTAACCAATAGGGGTGTGACGGTTATTATATAACGTGAGACCGACGGTTATAGTTGATCACCGTCATTAGAACTCTATAACCGCCGAAACCGTGCTATTTAAATATTTTTTACAAACATTTTTTATCATAGAGAATGTTTAAATACTAATATCATCTTACGAGGGAAACGGAGGCGGAGTTAGTGGTGCTTCGGAGGCTGAGTGCTGGAGATGATTCGGGAGAGGTCTGTGCACCTTTACCGATCAGAGCGCGCGCTGACACGGAGTAAAGCCTTGTTTACACCAGACGCGTCCGCACAAGAGCGAAGGTGCGCGCGGCAAAAAATGGGTGCGCAAGACCGGCAAGACCCCATTTCGCTTGGCTGTGTGCACGGCTTTTTTTGTAACAGCGCGCGCGACGCCGCATCCGAGGATGAACGACTTCAAGCCGAATCTGCCCGAGCACGCACCGGCACGCAGTTTGCGCGTCTAAGTTGCAAAGTTCATTGCAAAGTTTTTTTGTTAAGGTTTTGTTTACTGTGTGTGATTCATTTAATGGAAAGCACATTCACTTCTAGTTGTCTTGCTGTTCATTTTAAATAAACGTAGAGCGTGTTGTCCTATAACAGACGAACAGTTTCAACCGAACGTCTAGCTGCTATCTAAAATAAATAAATAAATAAAAAAAGGTTCGACTATCAGTCGACTACGGCAAAATCTAACGAATCAGATTCGACTATGAAAATCCTTAGTCGAAAACAGCCCTAGTACTACAGTTCGTCCACAAACATATTTACTTGGTATATACATTTTAAACTAATTCTAACTTTATTTGAAGTAATAAACTGAAACAACTAGTAATAGACTAATTTGAGTTAAAAATGTATATAATGGTATAACAAATATAATTTTCCTTCCATCAGGCTCTTAATGATCGAGGCACAGCCAGCAAAAACAGAATTTTTGAAGGAAAGCAAGGCCAGGTTTTTTTTGCCTACAACCAGTCAGCCTTAGAACAGAACCGGTTTTACACATGTGGAAAACTCATTGCTTGGTCACTGATTCATGGAGGCCCAGGCATTAAAGCCCTTCATCCGGCTTTGTATTTGTTGATGTGTGGACAGGAAGGGCAGTTGGATAGGTTTGATTTTCATGACTTGCCAGATGATGAAGTGCAGTTAAAGTTGCAACAGGTAGCCTATTATCACCTATATGTTTAACCTGATGAACAATTAAATGGTATTCTAATATTGTCTAAAACTGGTCTTTTTAGATCAAGCAGTGCAAAAGTGTGGGAGACCTAGTTTCACTGAAGGCCTCTCTTGGAGACTGGATTGCAGAATGTGGGGTACCCTCGATCTACAATGCTGGCCTTCCTGAAATGCCCAGAGTTTACAGCCTGGTCATTAAACACTTTATTTATCTTAGGTAAAAGAAGCCAACATATCTTAAGTCAATATCAAACTGCAATTTAGTAATCAAACCTAAAACAATTTTATAACAGTGCAGTTAAACGTAAATAAACACCCTTATTTTGATTGTTATCTGTTTGTTACCCCAGGCCTGCTAGCATGATTTCACAGTTTAAGGCAGGAATGAATTCATGTGGATCAATTTAGCAGACAGTGGAAAACAACTGGATGGCATTCAAGCCTCTGTTCACTAACACTCAGAAGCCACTGACGAGAAGTGAGTTCAAAGACCTTCTTGTTGTGAATTGGAGTGATGAAGGCAGCAACCACAGACAGATTGAAGAGGACACCATCTTTTCTTGGGAATGTTTACTCAACAGCATTCAGGGTAGGTTGTAATATAATTAATGTATTTTCATTTATAATGTTGGTTTAAGAGCTTGGTTATTTCACTTCGGCCTGGATACATAAACAGGGTTCGGATCAGGGGTGGGCAACGTTGATCCTGGATGGTTACTGTCCTGCAGAGTTTAGCTCCAACACTCACCTGCCTCTAACTTTAGCAATCCTGAAGACCTTGATTAGCTTCAGGTGTGTTTAATTAGGGTTGGAGCTAAACTCTGCAGGACAATGGCCCTCCAGGATCAACGTTCCCCACCCCTGGTTTAGATAAAGCCAGGATTAGGCCTTTGTTCCTTCAGGGCATTTAAGTAATTTAATAAATGTGCCTTAGAAAAAAAATATACTGTTGTGCATCTTCAGACAAAACAATGACACTGACATATTTTAAGAGATGCAAGTTTGAGTTGCTTTCAATTAAAACAGCTCAAACATTTAGTCCAGGACTAGGCTTAAACCTTGTCTATGAAACTGGGAATTGATGTTTTATCATGTGATTTACAGAAAAAGAGACCTCTCTGATGTTTGAGGATCTTCTGACATTCATGACCGGTGCTGATGCTGTCCCTCCTCTTGGCTTTCCCAAAAAAGCTGAAATTGACTTTTACACTCAAGAAGATGGATGCCGGAGACTGCCTTATGCGTCAACTTGCTCAATGGTGCTTTTCCTTCCAAGAGGGGTACTTGATGAATCAGAGTTAGAAAACCTGCTGATAGATGCAGTAAAAGGCTCAGTTGGGTTTGGAAAAATTTAGATCTGGTATAATATTCTGAATCTTGCTCTTGATCATGTTCTTGATCATGCTGCTATGGTTTTCCAAATGTTCAATATATTAGAGTAATAGTTGACCTCAAAATGAAAATTATATTTTTTGTATAATTTATTCACCCTCAAGTCATCCTAGTTGTATATGACTTTCTTCTTTCAGTCGAACACAATTCTATGAATATTAAATCAAATTCTTAATAAAAATAAGAAAGTCCTATACAACTAGGATGACTTGAGGGTGAGAAAATTATGGGATAATTTTCATTCTGGGGTTAACTATTCTTTACAAATATAGACATGTTTGTCCAAAGGCTATTGTTCATCTCTAACGAAAATTGACATTTTTCAATTCAGTTTTAACTTTAAAAATGAGTTGTAGTGACTGTTCTGATAAAAAAAAGACTACATTTGCCTGAAAGTACAAAAACATTTCAATAGTTTATTGTTACACAATTTACAGAGGACATACTGAGAACACAACTGTATTTGTCTATAAAATACTTGGACTAAATTGACTGTTTTATGGATTCATTTCACTAACCTAAAAGGTTAAAATATATCTAATGGATTTTGAAAATTACAGTATAAAATTAAAGTTTGTATCTAAATTCTTGTGTCATGTGTGTAAATGTGTATTATGTGTAGCGTGATGATATATAGTTCAATACAAATAAGTAGTGCTGTATTCCATAGTTTCCATCATCTGATAAGGGATCTAGCAATGTTTGAAGGTTATCAGTATCTGCAACACTAACTCTTAAAGTGCTTTCTGGAACTGTGATGGCCCGTGTGTCAGTCTCATATTCCCGTACAAAGTCAATGCCATAGTCTTCTATGTCAGATGCATTAAGGACAAGGTTTGGCTCAATAATCCTACCAGAATTCCACAATGCCAGTGGACTCATGGCACCCTCCGTTCTTAGATTGTGATAATTCCATTGTCTGACAAACTCATCACAGGACCGCTGAATTCTCCCAAGAAAGACATAGTGCAAGGTCCATAAGTGCATCTCATTTTCTGGGTGTAGAATGTCCACATGCTCCATGTATTGAAACAGCTGCCTATAAAAGTCCGATACAACCCTGTTTACATCCCCCAGAGACGCTCAATTCTTTAGTTGTGCACACTTCTTCCCACAATAAAACTTCCTCGGTCTGTGCCTCTTCTTTCTATCATGTACTGTGCAACATGTACATTTTCCATACCTCTGTCTCCCCTTACTCTTAAAGGTAAACCAAACTGATAGACACCGTTTTGAAAAAATGACAGTACTGTGTTGGCACGATTGTTTGTGGCACATCTCAAATAAATAATCGTTCTGCTGAATCCATCGATGCAGCCGTGAAGAACAAATCTCCATGAAATCAGTTTGTGGTTAGAGTCAATATGCCTTTAAAATTAATAAAAAGAGGATTAATTTGACAGTAGAAGAAATTAAAGCATAGGTACCGTGTACAGATAACTCTTTAAGGTAATAATTGCAGGTTACCTCTTTTTACAGTGAATAAAAAAACATGATTTTATAATCAAGCTCTTGGCTGCCCAGAACTGCAATTCAACTTAATACTTACATAAATGTAAACGGCATCATTTGTCAGGCAACTTTTATTATTAACAACCAATTATTTATTGGTTCATAAAAGTTGCCTGAAAAATTGTTGTTTATGAATGAAATTGAGACAAATACTGGTAGGCTACACGCCGCAATATGAACAATTAAAAAATCTATATATCTTGATATTGATTTGTCAGTGGTACAATATTTAACTGTCCAGTTTACATACCATAAATGATTTGATCCTCTCACATTGTACACTCTTCTTCTAATGAGCCGTCTTCTTCGAATCAAAGTTCCTGCTGGGTCCATAAGACGGATCCTCTCTCTAACCCGATGCCTTTGGACTCTAAACTCCCTTCCTATAATGCTTCTTTGAAATTAAACAAAGAAAATGAAAACATAAAAATAAAATACATTTCTGAAATATAATTTATACACATTTTATTTAAAAACAGATTATTTAAAATATTATAAGTAAATAATGTGCAGCCTACCTTGTACTAGTCTTTCACCAACATTTGAAGTGTGTGCAGTGATGTCTCGAACATCCAGCTGACTGTTTGGAATGGCATCATAATTGTTGAGTAGTCCAAAGACAGCTCGCCTTCGAGAAAGGGTCGACAAACCAATGCCAAGGACATTTGCTATGGAAACCCAGGACATACCAGTTGTCCTCAACTGTAAAAGTTGTTCAGCTGTGATGTGATATCTGGAAGTTAGAATTAAAATGTTATGGTTTCACTATTCTTAAAACAATAACAAATTTGTTTTACCTTTATAGTTCACCCAAAAAAATGAAAATTGTGTCATCATTTACTCACCCTTAAGTTGTTCCAACCCTGTATGATTTTTTCTGCTGAACAGTGAACCCAGAAGATATTTCACAAAAGAATGTCAGTTACTAAAAAATTGATGGATCCCATTGACTTCCATAGCATAAAAAAAAAAAAACTATGGAAGTCAATGGTACCCATCAACTGACAGATTCCCCTGTGTCACTGCACAGCAGATTTTGATTTACATGAACCTAAAGAAAAAGCCTTGAAAAATTAATAATTGCAAAACTGCTGTGTCAAACTTAAAATTAACATTACCTTGGCCGTCCCCTGGTATGTAAAATTGGTAGTGAAAATGGGGCGTTCACAGGAGGGTTGAAAATATGGTCCACCAGAAGACATAAGTCTTGTATAGCCTCTTGAAGTTGATTGATTGTGGTGATGAGGTCAAGGTCATTCTAAAACATTATACATATATATATATATATATATATATATATATATATATATATATATATATATATATATATATATATATATATGCAGAGCTCTTTTCCAAAACGCGATAAACGCCATTTTCAAAAAAAATGAGTTTGTCATGTCATTTTGCTGTGTACTGAACCTATTCACTGCTCCATCAACGTTTCATGCCAAATCGCTATATTTCCTTGTTTAAAATGTACTGCAATATGCAGTTTCTTTCCAAAACGCGATAAGCGCCAAACCTATTTTTAGCCAAAACGCGATAAATCCTCTCGACTAATCAGAATTCCGTGCTCTGAACAGAGGTTAGTTTATGTTCATTCATTCCTCAAAATGAGTGAGTTTTCTAGTCGACTAGTAGTAGTTCATTTAAGCCATTAGTTTAATCACATATTTATATTGATTTAATTACTTAAATATGGGAGAGAAACCATAATGAGCGTTTTTTAATTGCCTATTCCGCATCTCAACGCACGCATAAAGCTTGCCACAAAGAACCGACAAAAGTAATGATTATGCATGAAACATTTGAATTGTTTATTTTTGAATTTAACTAGTGTTTTCTGTCAGTGTCAGCTACAAAGATAAAGTTGACTATGCTGACTCGCCATCTTCGCAGTAGTGAACGCGCCTAGAGAGAAATGCACTCTTCGAATTAAAGAGTAGCCAATTTCTTTTCGTTTTTTATTGTTTTGTTTAAATGTAGACATTTCAAGCTTTTTATAGATATACTTCTCAGGACTGTGAGGCAAGTATCGCTGTGTTTCGGTTTATTTATGAGACGCGCTCCAGATCACGCGCGGGCGCCTCCGTGTCCTGATTATGTGTCTGCTATATTGCTTCTTATTTATTTATTATTAATCCAGTCAATTTGTTGATGAAACATTGATTAAAATGAAGATACAATTTATAAAAAAACGAAATTCACTTTAAAGAAAGGCTTTCTACAAAACAAAACTTAATAAGTGGTCAAAATATTGTCTGACCCATTCCACATGTTTTCCGATATATTGGGCATCTTATGATCCTATCGTGCTCATCTCATGCGGTTCCCTTTTCATATAATCAATATAGATGAAAAAAAAAAAAAAAAAAAAACATTAGCCTCTATTATTAAACATAAATATGAAACGTATGTTTAAGTTTTTTTTAACTTAGCCTATATTTAAGCGTCACGCCGCTCCGCTTTGCTCACATGCTGTGTAGCCTATACATGCATGTGTGTGTGTGTGTGGTGGAGGGGTGCCCATCACTACTTTTGAATATCGTTATCATTATTGAATATTTTAAATAATTCGTTTTTTTAATGCATATGTAGTGGACAAATTGGTCCTACTTGTTACAGGTTTGACACTTTACTAAAAATGACTCTGAATGTATTACTAAATAACTTATTGAATAGCTATTGATATCATTACTATTTTCAGGTTCTGCACCAAATGACTATTAGCCTAAATGTGTTACTAAATGTAATTTATAGTAATTTATAGTATGAGCCCCTGATTATATGTTGCATGCTCGCATTTTTTTTTTTTTTTTAAAGACAAACCATACAGTTTTGGAAAAAATGGATGGATTTATAGCGTTTTGAAAAAAAAATTGATGGATTAATAGCGTTTTGGAAAATAAATAAATTAACTTTCAATTTATCATAAACAATATTGTTGTTTGATTTAATAATCATTGTTCAACATTTTTAGACTGAGCCAATAAAACATTTTAACAGGATAAATTGAATATTCACAAAATGTGTGGGTCTAGGTAAAAAATGTAATTTTCCTGAAAACTATTGAAATGGATTTATAGCGTTTTGGAAAAGAGCTCTACATATATATATATATATATATATATATATATATATATATATATATATATATATATATATATATATATAGTGTGTGTGTGTGTGTGTGTGTGTGTGTGTGTGTATTCAGGTTGACTGGGAGGGACACTTTTTCCAATTTAACTCAATGGCAAAAAGTGTCCAAATTACACTGAATTCACCCTATAAATCAATATCACAAAATATCAATAACATAAAATCGATCTTTACTTTTAACATTTTATTCAAAATTAACAAATGATTGTTTTAATTATGGAATTCAGACATAAAAAGCTTAAAGTCTACAAATGATGGCTGAATGCAAAATTTACTACAATAATAAAATACATTACCTGAACATGTAAACTGTCCGATATTATTACCAGAAGGTTTGTAATTTGGCGTGCTCTTCAAGACGACTACGATATTGAAAGTCATTGAAGTTTCTGCTTTGTACAGCTCTTTCCGTAGCCTCTATACATATGTGCAGTTCTTCAAAGTATCGACGCACATCTTTACTACTAACACTATTAAAGATAATAAACATAAGAAATGTATGCATTTCATCTTGTCTTTCTTCTTCTTTGTCTTCTGTAGGGAAAAACTCCTAAACTTCAGCAGAGAACTAATTTTTTGTAAGGAAGGGGGGGTTTCTTTATTGTACATTTATTTGCATGTATGTATGGTTTGCGCTGCGCTGTTTAAATTGGTCAAATTTGCCGCGCGGCTCGGACCATTGAACCGCGCAGATGACATGTCAGCGCGGCGCAAGCTCTGTAAACCCCCGCTGTCTCGTCCCACTTTTGGTTCGTTTGGCTTCCCATACTTGAGCTCGCGCTGCGCTGCCGTTTAGACTCTGAACCGATCGGATAAATGGTCCGTCTGGCGCGCGGTTCAAATGAGTTTCGTTCCGTTTTTGGCGTATAAACATTATCGAACATTTATCGAACTCTTGATATCGTTTTATCGAGAAAAATTATATTGCGATAATCATCGTTATCGTTTTATCACCCAGCCCTAATTCAGACCTTAACATTAAGTCTTTTACTGTTATATGTCAACAAGATTCAACAAGACAACATTTTCACCTGCTATACCCAATGTTTAGATTTGTTGTGGTATTTATGCAAATTAGCACAAATGTAATTAGATTATGCACCGTTTCTCCATGTTAACAAACAATTTAAAAAAACGTGTAATACATTTTTTGTTTGTCTTGATGTAAGTAATCAACTCAGTAATTTTCATCATGATTTTTAAAGGTAAAATTGTTTACCCTATTCACGTGAGAGAGAGAATTAATATGCGTATGAATAGGCTATATTTGGGTCTTTTTCGAAACTTTCCCCTAATGGGATTCTTTAGGGCTTTTTTTTCCCCTTACTCAGAACATATTGAGGATACAAAATCAGTTGAGTTTGCTTCTGTTGCAATTTGTTCAAACTTTTTTCATAAAATGACTGGACTACAACATGAAACGGACTTTGCCTTTCCGGAGCGTGAACGTTTGGACCGTGAGCAACTGAGTAGCGGGACGGCATATTTTTGGCTTATTTTATGCCTTTTTTCTCTTTCAACCAAAAACCTTCAGCCGATAATTTTCAGCAGCTGAAATTTCCGTGCATCCCTAATTTGAAAGATGAATTAATGCCACTGACTGTTAAAAGTTAAAGTTACAATTGACCATATGCAATATTATAATCCAAATGTCTTTTGCTGGTGTGTCCTATCTTCAATGTCCTTATGTAGCTTTAACAGCATCAATAGTTTAATACAGGGTTCGTACAAGGTGCTTAAAGTGCTTGAAGTACTTGAATTTGACTTTTTGAAATTTAAGTCCTGGAAAACCCTTGAAAACAGACATATTTTTGAAGAGGTACTTGAAAAGTGCTTGAATTATTACAAATAGGGATGCACCGATACCTAGCTCATGTAAAAATGCTCCGATACCAACAACCGATAGGCCTACCAGGCAGCGTGTGTACAGTAGCCTAACACACAGCTGTGGTGACGAGCTGATCAGAGGAAACCGCGCAGTGGATTGAGCGCGCAGCGGCACAGACGCGCGAGCTGGTCGAGCACATCCCTAAACAGACATCAGTGGAAGGTTTGTAGTTCAGTCGTATGTCAATACACTGATTTCACTCAGCCGCCATTTTGAAATCGCTCCGGTGGGAAGAAAACCGGAAGTGTCGCTTTTAATCATAGGAGAGTCGCGAATGCGATGGCGTATTGTTGTGTTTAATGTAGAAATTAGTTATTCTAAAAATGTACATACATTTCTTTCATACTTTAGACTATATACAGTGAAATTCATTTATAAATAAAACATTTTTTATATACAATTCAGAACGTAAAAAAAGAAGCAGGAACTAACTATATACATATCCTATAATGGATATTAACATCCAATAGTGTAAATTGCGGCAGCAGCTTCAGGTTGGTAGTCCAAGGCATTGTTGTTTATCTGTACTTCCGGGGTTCTTCCCACCGGAGCCTCGCTTTCGATTTCAAAATGGCGGCTGCGTGAAATCAGCGTATAAAGAAAATAAAACTAGGCATGTAGCTTATTATTAAGGTTAACTGACGAGAGAGAGCGCAGTTCTGTTAAATGCTCCTGATTGCTGATCGTTCACTCAACATATTATTTGGATGAAAACTAAATCGTATATGTAAGTAAAGTAAAACATGAACTGTAACCTGATTTATGTATAAGGAGTGATTCCCTACACTATTACTGGACGTTTGCAGTCAAGAACTTCCATGAACGCAAACATCAGCGCGCGCCCCGCAAACCAGTCTCCGCGCGCGAATACTGAATTAAATTGTCTTTCACGTCTTGCGCTTGTACGGACGAATTCACACAAAATTATGTAAAAACGCCCATCTTGTCGAGTATCCTAGTAAACAAAGTCAGTTATATCTCAATTGAACGTAGCCATGTTCAAATGGGTACGTGCGTTCAGTTTCTTAAAGTGCCAGTTTAACAAACCCACTGCTGTTTTAATGTTAATCAAACAATGGACAAATACATTACTCACTGCTCTTGACTAAATTGGCTACCCTTTTCAACTTTACAAAAAGATCCATCTATATTTAATTTATCCAGTAATGAATATGCAATTTTTTCACATTTTATTACTTTATTCCAATTTCTGTACCTGTTAGATCTACCCGAAAAACTCTAAAAACACGGTTTATTTCATTTGTAGCCTTTCTTTGTTCTATTGTATTAGTAGCCTAAGTTGATTATTCATTCTTATTTTGTTGCTGACTGCTTACCTTTAATAATGTTTTAAATTCACATTAATTAGGCTGGCAGTTTTTGTTGTAGTATCAAAATTGGATTAAATAATTGATATTTCACTGGTGTCTAAACATTTGTACCACTGACCCAATCCTCAGCACTGACCCTTCTGGAGCTGCTCTAGTCTACATATGTGCTGTGCTATTCAGTGAAAGATAAAATATGATAGAGCAATAGAATGTACAGTAACAGAAGCTCATACAATGCATTTTAGCAGGCTTAATTAAGCATGAAAATAATTGAAAGAAATATATATTTGATGAACAAATTAAGCCAACTAATATGATTTATATTCTCTTGGTTTATCTACTAATACATTTAAAAATCACAAATGCAGTGAAAATTCAGGGATCGGTTACGGTATCGGTATCTCGTTCTGCAAAAAGTGGTATCTGTGCATCCCTAATTCAAAATATTGTGATTTTTTTTTTTTTTTTTTTTTTTTTTTTGTTGAAAAAATAAAATTGCTTCACACCAAATCAACGCTGCAGCCCGTCTGAGATATAGAGCTATTTCTCATGGCTTTGAGCATGATATTAAGTATATAATACAACTTTCATTCTTCAGGTCAATCATATATATTGGAATATATAATGGAAAAAAATTCTGTTTCAATATCCTTTCAATGGTTAAGGGGATTGCCCATGCCTGACAGCGCTGGTCAATGGATTGACCTCTATGAAGTGAAACATCAGATACCATGTGTTTAATTTGAGTAAAAATAAAATAAAGATATTGTTTGATAAGTGCTGATTGAAGTCCTTGAAATCCAAAAAGTAGTGCTTTAAAAGTCCTTGAAAGTCCTGGAATTTCATTTGACAGAGTCTGTACGAACCCTGTTAATACTTAGTTTATAATCAGATTATAGTCACTTAATTAGTCAGGCCTAGCATTAATTTAGTTATTCAAACGCAAGACAACATAAAAAAGACGTGTTCCTTCTTAGCAGAACCATCAGTTTTTATGATACTTTGTGAGTACTTCTTACTTCACTTTTACAGTTTATTTTTAAACCTAGTGATTTTTATCATGTTTAATATTAATTCAAAAGTGAAACTTGAAAAATACAGGAAATGGTTACAATGACCCAATAAATGTTCCTCTGCATTTATTTCCTGTTATATCAAAATAAAAAACTGTTTTTTTTTTGCAAAAGGGTGATAACTGCATTGAAAATATAAATACAACATTAAAAAGTCAACCATTGATGGTTTTGTGTTGAAAAACAGAATGACAACTAACAGTTCACTGGAAATACCCAAGGCATATTGAAAACCAGGAAGTAACCGTTCATATGTTCAATTAAAGTTTCTGTTGTTTCAGTGTGTCTGCAGGAAACAGTAGAGGCTGTTATTGGCGGTTCTGTTCTCTTGCCGTGTTCTTCCACTGAAGAAGATCATAAACATGAAGACATTAATGTATATTGGAGACACAATGGCAGCGAGATTGTGTGTGATATAATTTCCAGCAGTAATTCACTAGAGAAACAGAATCCAGAGTATAAAAACAGAACTGAAACTTTTCCAGAGGAGAATAAGAGAGGAAACTTCTCCATCAAACTCAACAAACTTATTTATGCGGATGCTGGAGAATACATCTGCTACATCACACACTCATCTGAACTTCAGACTGTACAGATGATCATTATAGGTGTGTGAAAATAGTAGATTAGTGCATGAAGTTTTTAATTTAATTAAAGTTGTTTGCTTTAAAATCTTAATACTGCAAGGAAATTATCCATATTTAATGTTCACTATTAGTGATGTTTCAGTCAAAATGCTTCTGTATATAAATTATAGATGGATCTGTTATCTTTATCACCGTGAGGTAAAGTTTCCTGTTATACTTTTTTATTGCAGAATCAACAGCAGAAAAAGGAAACCAAGGAGAAACAGAACCGGACAGTGTGGAAACATCATGGACTTGGCTCTGGGTTTGCATTGTGTTATTCATAGTTATAGTTATAAGTTTTATTGTTTGGTGGATAAGAAAGAACTCAAGCAGTCGTAGGACAGACAGACCCGACATGGGTTCAGACGCTCATGAGCTTGAACACATGAATCAGTAATAACTGATAATAATGATAAAGCATTTGGTACATGACACAACTGTAAAGCTGTAACAGCAGAAACTGCATGAGCTTTCGTGCTAAACACAGAGTCAGTGGAGGAGGGTGATGCTTTCAGTTTTGCTGCCACAACTTTAGATAGAAAAAAGTAAGAAATAAGCAGAAGAATGTAAAGGATTTTGGTGAATAACAGAGAACAGAACAGTATCATGTAGATTGAGTGAGTGTGTGTTACTGTATTTCCTGCTGATCACATTAAGCCTATAACAGTTTTATTTTACAGCTGTTAGGAAGGATTTTGTGGGAAACAACATTCTTCCTTTCATTTATCCGTGTGCGTTTGTGTCATATCTGCAAATATAGGAAAGAAGGTCATCACTATATGCAGTGGAAGTTGTTTAAAGCCACAAAAAATAAGTTTATTGTCGAGGCCGATGGTGTTAAAGGCTTTATGATCTACTTCAGCTTTCGATGCTTTTGGGAAATACAGAAGATTCACAGAACAATGTTTATGTTGGTAACACTGCCAAGTCAAAACAACAGCAGAATATAAGTTACTGACCTGATCATAAGAATCATTCTTAAATATGTCTTTTATTATTTATTAATGTATTTTTTGGATAGAGAGAGTTTAATGTTGTTAGTGACATTTGCACTGAAACTATCATGTTTTGTGAGATCATAAATATGAGATTAAAAAGTTGAAATTATGACATAAAATGTCAATTATGCAATAAGTCAGAATTATGAGAAGAAAGTTGAAATTATGACTAAAAAATTGAAATACATAAAAAAAAATTAAATGGACAAAGTCCTAATTCTGATAAAGAGTTTGAAAGTGATGCACCTCAAACCATCAGATTCATGAAAAGTGGAGCGACTCACAACTCTTATATTTACCAGAACTGAATGTTCCTCCACAAGTGTTTTATTATAAGGACCAAACGTTACGTATTCTTGCCTTAATGACTATAATTATATTTTGTACCCTTTATGATTGTCACTTTTAAGTAAAGTGCTTGTACTTGTCAGTGTGTAAAGTGTGCTATAAATAACTTTTCCTTGTCTTTCAACTTTGTAAGTTACATTTAGTTTTTACAGTTTTCTGAAGCAAAAGACACTGTTTTCTACTGTTTTATTCTTGCCTTATGCACTCCATTCTTATCAAAAGAATGAGATCTTGAAAAAGTACATTTTTGGTTAAAAGACAAGTGAGTCTGTCAATATGTTGCTGCCTTAACAATTATGTAAAAATTCATCTTAAAAATGTTTTATTTGCGGGAACTGAATTGTTTGACATGTATTTCAATATTCTCCTGTATAAACAGAAGAAACATGGAGCATAGTTTCATTGTATTTGCATGATCATGATTTTCAAGACCCAATAAATTGTTTTGATGAAATAATCCATCTGTCTGAATCCTTTGGATATTTATAACACCAAATGTTTTGCATACATTTGTTCATTTGGATGATGCTTTTATCCAAAGTGTGAAAGCAGAAATGTGGTTTCTGGTTTAAAGAAACCACAAAAACAAAACACACCACATCACTGGTATATGAGTTTAGTTTGGTTCACACATTTAGACAAATCTCAGGGTGCTTTCACACCTGCCTCATCTAGTTCGGTTGAATCGCAGTTTGTTTTCCCCCTTGGTGCGGTTCGTTTGGGCAGGGGTGAAAGCAGCACTCGGGTGCGCTCCAAAAGTGGACCAAATAAGCGTACCGAGACCTCCTTGAAGAGGTGGTCTCGGTACGCTTTCAAGCGAACTCTGGAGCGGTTCGTTTGTGGCGAGAACGTGATCCGACCTCGAACAGACCCAACTGCCAAAGAACTGCGCGTTTTTGGACTAAACCAGCTGCCGTAGTCAAACAAAATTATTATTTAGATTGTCAATAGCGCTCCCTTTAAACCATGACTGACTTACCGCGTTCTGCACTCTCACTAAAATCTCATCATAAACACTTAAGTTGTCTAGAAGTTGTCCGCACTGCACAGTGAATCTCTTATTTATATTGCGTCTAGACTTTGTTGTTTATGGGGGGATTTGCGAAAGGATAAAGCTTGTGCTGATTCTGAACATACATTGTGAGCGAATTTTCCGCATGTCTGACGGATTTTCCTCTTTATTTACTTCCGGGAGTTCTGTTGGAATTTTCCCGCACTTTAATTCTGACCAATCAAAGTGCAGTTGTGGAAATATGTTCAAGACACATCCGGCCAACGAGTGATGTGGATGTTGTCACGTCACTGCATTTTGTTTCGTTTCATCATCCCATCAACTGATTTGGCCCTGCAATCAGCGTGGTGTGAAAAGGAACCAAAACGCCTGAAAATGATAGGCTACAAAGTATAATTTTTCGCCCTTAGTCCGGACCAAATGAACCAAACTACAGGTGTGAAAGCACCCTCAGTATCTGAACGCCAGTGTCTCCTCATCACAACTAACCTGTTCCTGTAGATGTGTGTGTGTTTAGGGCAGTGCACTGGGACTCTTTGAGGGACCCGTGAGGGTTTGAATGTCCTCTAAGAGCTCCAGCTGTATCTCAGCATCAGAACATCACAATACACACATGGGATTGGGCTTTTCTCATGTGTGTGTGTCACAAACATCCTGATGATCAGAGTTTCCACATCAACACAACTCCTTATGAGTAAATGTAACACATCAGATACTGGCATCAGGACAAACCTCTGCAAATTATTGAAGAACAATCAAACTGAATGCCTCTGTGTATTTCAGAAACAGTATGATGGCAATAGGCATTCATTATTTTGACCATATACTACAAAACACTACAACATGCTATAATACAATACAAAAGAATATGTCAAAAAGAAGAGAAGTGCAAACTTGGCTGTCAGGGTTGTGAGTTCCTGTCTTGATGAGAGTAACCAGTGAGACAGGACAATAATATCAATCCTGAATTACAACAAAACAAATCATTGTGTACTTTTATCAAACTTGTTTATTTTTATTACATTTGCATAAAAATGTCTCTTTCAGTTTCTCTGTAGATCAGAATGAAGATGTAACTAATAATAAACATAACCAAGACATGACGGTGTATATGGGACACACTGTACCTGCGCACTCACACACACACACACACACACACACACACACACACACACACACACACACACACACACACACACACACACACACACATCTAGTCTGACAACAATCCTGAATCTCTGAATCATTCCTCTCGTGATCAGAGAATACAGTCTCTTTTACAGTCTGTCAGGATGAAAACAATGAAAACAAGAGAGAGAAACTATGAGGAAGATCTTGAGCTCATTTGAAAGGCAAATTCATGAAAAGGTCAGGTTGAATTTCCCTGTTGTTTTCAATTCTCTCTCTTTCATTTTTCTCTGTAGGTCAGAATAAGGATGTTGTTGGAAGCTCTGAAATCTTGTCCTGCTTTTACAGAGATAATAAAATAAAGTCAAGACATGACAATGTATTAAGAGACTCAATGACAGAATAAAATATAATATAAGACATCATTCAGAGAAATGTTTTAAGAGAAACATGTGGAACAGCAAAGACTGCTTCTACTGTTTATGACATCCCAGAATATCCTTCACTATTCAAAACTATAGTGATCCAAATCTCACTATAGTTAAAATAGCTTATAAACAGGCCAGATGTCTCTATTTAAATCTAGTGATCACCACTGATGGGAATAACGGCGTTACTTTTTTCAGTAACGAGTAATCTAACTAATTACTTTGACTGTCACTATAACGCCGTTATCATTGCCGACACCCCGTTACTGCACGTTATTCTAGTCGCACAATGAACTTTTTTTTTAAACTTCATGATAGGACTCGTGCGCGTGTTGTCATGAGAAAAGGGAGGATGAGATAACTCATTGGCTGATGTATAGTAAGATTACGTCTTCAGCCAATCAGAGAAATTGGGTAGGTGGGTGTTTCCGCATTCACAGTGGCGGGTGTTTACTGTTTAGTGCTACAGGAGGACACACAGAGAGATGGAGACGGAGAGTGAGGAGGACAGCAGCAAAACAGCCTTTTCCAGATGGAAATATCGGCACTATTTCAAACTCACTGAGGTTAAAGGTAAAAATGTGCACGTCGAGTGCACATTATGTTCCAGAACGAAACATTTGTCCACGTCTTGTGTTAGCAACTCCAACTTAATGAAGCATCTGTCGACGGCTCACGCTTCAACCAAATTAGTGGCCCAAGAATACACAGGTAGTAGGGGGGCTAGTGTTGACAAAGGATCCGCTAACAAGGAAGGACCCTCCCCATGCAAGCAACAAAAACTTGACTTTAGTGCCTCTGCTCCCCAGAAACTATCTCAGACAGAGCTCTATGGCTTGATAGGGAGATACGTTGTGGAAAACATGCTTCCTATATCAACAGTGGAGTCAGACTCTTTCAGGGCGTTGATAGGCAAAATCCCAAGAAAAGGAGGCGTCGGTCCGCCCTGTAGAAAGACGTTTTCGAATTACATTGATACCGAATATGCTAACATGAATGCTGAGCTAAAAAAAGAATTCGAGCAACTGGAATACTTGGCTACAACTGCAGATATATGGACAGCACATAACAAAAGCTACCTAGGCGTAACTGCACACTGGATGCATCCAGTAAACATGCAACGAAAAAAAGCTGCCCAGGAACAGGAGAAACACATCTCGCTCCGTTCGCTGTTTGAGCTCTTTAGATCGCATATTTCAGTGGTAAATGAATATAAATGTTATTCTTTATGACGAAATATTTTACAAACATGCGAGAATTAATCATTATTTCTCCAAATATGCGCACCATTGGACTAAAAGCCCTGGCGGATGGTGTATATTGCATGTATGTGAACACAAATAAACCGGAGAAGACGTGAATGAATGCTTTATGAGTGATGATTTCTATTCAAAATAACGAACGTTACAGATTTATTATTTTGCACTCCTGGCATAAATTAAGAAATTAATGTCACTGCAAACCAGTTTAATCATAAACAGTGGTCAAATATCGAAGCTGGAGTCTTTAATCTTTCAAATGATGTTGTGTTTGTCCAGATCAAATAAGAGTGTAGATGTTTAAATGAGTAATAAAGGTAGAACAGCGATAATCTGGGATCACCGGTGATCTTTGATGAGTAAGGGGTTTTAACCATTTAAAATTGTGTGTTGCGTGTGTGTGTGTGAGAGAGAGAGAGTGAGAGTGAGTGAGAGAGAGAGAGTTTGTATTTGTATAGAGACAGTCAGTAATGTGTTCTTTGCTTTATGTAATTTCAGGCAATAAAAACAAGATTTGCAGAGGTGCTGGACAGTGACAGCGCTCTCCTGGCTGCTGTGACTCTGCCCAGGTTTAAGTTACGTTGGCTGCGAACCCAAGAAAGAAAGGACAAGGCCAAAGCAGAGCTGCTGGCGGTATGTCGTGCAAGTGTAAGAAGTGAAGACCAGCATAAAGGTACATGCACCACCACACCCACATGTACCGGCTCAACTGTTGAGGATGCATTCTTCTCCTTTAATGAAGAGGACAACACTTCTGCTACTGCGGAAAGTCAAGTGGCAGATTATTTGAAATCAGGAGCCCAAGGGATTGACTCACTTCATGGATTTCCCCTTATAAAGAGAATTTCCCTGAAGTATAATGCTGCCACTCCTTCCAGTGCTCCGGTGGAGAGACTATTTAGCCTGGGGAAGCTGGTTTTCACACCAAAAAGGAACAGACTCTCTGACCACAAGTTTGAGAAGCTGCTTCTCTTGCGATACAACCACTGGTTTCAGAGCTAAAATGTTGACATGACTGGGCTGGGTGGGTGGATGGGAGAGGAATGCATACATGTTTAGAGTTGGATTTAACAAACCCATGAACATTTCCAGTTCAATTTGCACCCCTATAAGCTATTTACTTTCTTTAAGAAACAAAATTGGAGCACTTTATGTCCATCCATTGTGTACTAGTTCTGTTAAGTTAGAGTTGCATTAAGTGAAAATTTGTGCAGGTAACTGTCTTTGCTGTTGGTGAGACAACTGGGTTGGCTGGGTGGATAAATGATTGCACAAATGCAAAGTGAACGGATGCATTTATGCACTTTTAAGTTTTATTGAAGAAATCCATATACATTTTCAGTTCAGTTTAAAGCCTCTGTTAGATTGTGTATTTCTCTTTTTGAAAAAATATTTTGAGAAGTGTATGTCCATCCGCTGTCGTTTACGTTGAGTTGCAATAAATGCAAACCTCTGTGCAGGTACTTGTCTTTGTTGTCGTACACTCTATTCATCTGGCTTATGAAACACGCTTTGAGAAGGTGGGGGCCGGGGGGGGGGGGGTTACGGGGGCGAGAAACGAAAAAGTAACGCACTAGTTACTTTTACTGGTAACTAGTTACTTTTATAGTGGAGTAACTCAGTTAGTAACTCAGTTACTTTTTGGGAGAAGTAACTAGTAACTATAACTAATTACTTTTTCAAAGTAACGTTCCCAACACTGGTGATCACTATTATCACTAACTAAACATGAGATCATTTAACCTCAAGGACATCTTATCCCGTCTGTGTGGGAATCAAACTTTGTCTCTGTCATTGTTACAGTGTCATGATCTAATGCTCGAGTTCCAGGAACATGTTTGTTCTGTTTCTGCAGTTGCGGCTTCATCTGTGTTTGCAGTGCTGATAAATAAAGGTGAACATCTGAATAACTCATTTAATAGTCAAATTCATGCCACATGAAGTAATGTCAGTCTTGTGTTTGGACAGTTTCTGTTGTTTCAGTGTGTCTGCAGGAAACAGAGGCTGTTATTGGTGGTTCTGTTGTTCTGCTGTTATTACACTGAACATCATCTTAAACTTCAAGACACTGATGTGCATTTGAGACTCAATAATGACAAAAAAAATTATAATTAGGGATAAATATTCAGTGTCAGGACCCAGAGTACAAGAACAGCTGAAACTCCCTGATGAGTTTCTGACAGAAATATCTTCTCACACAAACTCAACAACCTGATGCAGGAAAATACACTTGCTTCATCACAAACCCTTATTCTAAACAGGAGACTGTACAGCGGATCATCAATAGTGTGTAAAACTAGTTGATTAATATATAATGATTTTAATTTTAAAAACGTTTTATCAAATCTAAATACAATAAGTGTTTGACCAACTGATGCTCCAGCCTGAATGATGCTGTATGTAAATTATAGGAAAATTGTAGGAAACAGGAAACAAATCCACTATAAATCAAGCAGAAGATACGGGAGAAGCAGACAGTGTTAATATAATAGCCTTTAATATTTGCATTGCATCAGCTGTATTATCCACAGTGCTTATGGTTTAACTCAAAATAGTTGACTCATTCTATTCTGTCTCAGTGCTATACATGACAAACAGGAATAAGCTTTTTCTTATTGTTAGATAAAGCTTTCATTTGTTCTCTCTGGTTCTCTTTGATCTTTCATTGGAGCAAAAGACATAGTTTTGTTCCATTATATACTTGCCAAATGCATTGAATTGTTTTTATTGTTTAACAATATGATCTTCAAACACTCAACAAGGAACATGTTTTTGCTGTATCTGAAGGAATAAGGAATTGAGTTTGTCTGTAAGTTTCTTCACCACAAGTGTTCTTTGTCATTTTAGTTCTGCACATCATTTACCAAACATGTTTGTTAATTCCTGATGTCACGTCAATTAAAACAATGTATTTGTGTTTTTTTTTATTTCTTAAGATTAAAACCGCACATCGTTCATAAAAAAAATATTAATTCCTGACTGCACATCAAATTAATTATTTTTTTGTCCCAAATCCTATTGTAACTTTTTTCATGTCTTACTGTACGTCACTGATCCCAGGATACTTCTTCCATGTGTGCTGAATATTGTGATTTCCTTACATTGTTTCTACTAAAAAACACCACAAAGATTCTCTAAAAAATGATGTTTGAATTCCAAATAAATGTCTCATCATATCCAACCCACACTTTGTAGACACTGAATATACAGTCTATTTAAAGGTTTACTATGAAAAGTATCAGAGTTGTTCAACTGGTTTAGATTGTGGAGAATTATCACTATCAGCCTATTGGAGGCAGAAGAGGAAATTGTTACGTTGCGGAGAGAGAATCCAAATGCAGCATTGCTTTAATAAAACAAACAGGTAATCCACAAGCAACATCAAACAGGTAATCCACAAGCAACAACAACATACAAACCACAACTGAAACACAGAAGTATAAATACACAAGCAGACAACTAAACAAGATAACAAGGGGGCGTGGTTAATCCGAGACACCTGGGGAGACTAATCAACAAGACAAGGAACACCCGTGGACAATAAGACAAATAGCAAAATGACGAGACACATGGCAGGATCACATGACAAACAGGGAATCACGTGACAGACAAGACCCACACCGTGACAGAAATACAGTATATTCTCTACAGAATATGATGTCTTGCTTTAGTTTGGCCATGTAGACATCGACCTTAACATTTATTTTGTAGTATTTTTTAATTATATATGGAAAATTAACAAGTTTCAATGGTCAAAACAAACCAAGCATGCAAGAATTTAAAATTTCAGTAAAACTTTGTAAGACATTAAAGCCAAACCTGTATATGTTTAGGGCAGTGCACTGGGGCTCTTTGAGGGTCAATGAGGGCTTTAATGGCCTCTAAGAGCCCCAGCCGTATCTCAGCACCAGAGCATCATAAATACATTGAACTCTCTGTGTGTGTATATGACAAACCAGTGTTTATATGATATGATATATCAGCGTTTCCACATGTTTCACAATGAAATGCATCAAGTAATGGCATCAGGTCAAACCAGAAACAGTATGATGACAATAGAATCAAAAGCATTTTGTCCATATATTAACACAATACAAAATGCAATTATAATACAAAAGAATGTACAGTATGTCAAAATCAGGAGAAATATTCATGTTTTAACAATGCAAAACATATAAAAATGTATAAAGCAAAACAAATGTCAATAAATTCAAAAAGTTCAACTGAAGTAAAACAAGCAAACACACACACAACCAAACCTACATGCTTATATGACTATAAGGCTGCGCGGCTCCATACACACCGTCATTGCCTCCTGTCATCCCCATCCCCTCTTCACCATTCCTCCATTTCTCCTCCCTCCATCAGTGCCGGCTGTGGACATGTCCAGAACATATGACCCAAATAAGCCTCTTCTCTGTGACATCTAGAACATGTCATATTTCTGGAAATATTCTTGCCAGTTTACTCCTAGAAAAGTGTAGCCTATGGATTATCTTAAATTGCTGTAATCAATGCCTGACACAAACAGAGGTTGAATGAATCTGATGCCTAAATGCTGACTGCCAGACTGACTCTGAGAATACACTTCAATATAAAAGTCCAGGAACACACACAGGGAATATGTAACACACAGCTTGTTCGATCTCCACTGTTGATATGGATTGTTGAAAACTGACTTTATCCTGTTCACTGATAAAGTGGCAAAAAAAGTGTGCTGTGTTTCACTGTCACAGAGCTCTGATGTGTATAGCTCCTCATAAAACACATGAAACTGCTTGTTAATGTTTAACTGGTCTGTGGTTATTCCATGTGATGTTTAAATTTCTGCTATATAGTTTCATTCTTCTGTCTCAATTGTTGTGAAAGCAACTTGCTAGCCTTTTCGCCATACTCAAATTCTTGCTGTTTAGATCTCAGATATAACCTCTCCTCTGCCTTCATGGTTAAGGTATCTAGTTCTGACTGTAATACTCCTCTCTCCTTATATAGGGCAGCAGTGGCAGATCGAGAATGCTCTTGATCTATATAGTTTATCCTTGAGATTATCAGATTTACCCACTCCATTATGTTTTTCATCATCCCTGCACTGTATGATATGATTTTGTCTTCAACATCTCCCAGAAGTTACAGTGAGTCATCCCCGGCACGCGGTTTGTTTCAAGAAAGTAATATATCTGATTAGATAGAATTCAACAAACTTCTAATTAGCCAGTAATCTAGAGTTGAATCTCTACACACCCTGTGATGGTATGTTGTTTTGAAAGCAGGGAGTGATCACTACAGGACTCTATGACTATACCTGTGTATTCACATAATCTAAATAATGGTGTCATTCTCCTGTCTGTAAAGATGAAGTCAATCTTTGAATAGATCTGATGAGCTACAGAAAAATGCCTTGATGTTGGTTTCTTATATTTCCATGCATCAAACATACCGCAAGTTAGCAGAAGATCATTGAAATATCGATCTGATTTAGTGCTGTTATATTCTTGCCATTTGAACTGCATTTTTTTTTATTATTATTGTCATGGTTTGTTGTTGCATTAAGTGCACAACGGAAGGGGAAGATGAAAACAGCCTTTATTAAATCCACACAGAAAACTCATGAGATTGCTGGAGGAAACCATAAACAAAACCATGTTTAACACTGACGATACCAGACCAAAGAACTAGAGAAACACAGGCCTTAAATACATGAGGATTGTAATCAATGTCAAACTGAAGATCCCACACATGTTCAGTTTGACATTGATTACAATTATTCATTAATAACCAGGGAAACTAACTAGGAACACAGTCCGGCAAACAAGGAAACCAAAACACCATGATAATAAAACAGAAAACGCATTTCAAATGTATGACAGAATGAGACACTAAAAAAGGAACATTGTTTGCTAAAGGACAAATGAGTCGGTCAGTATGTTGCTGTATTGACAATTCTGTACCACAAGTGTTCTTTCTTCATGTTGTGTTTACTAGTATTAAATCTATTTTGTTTTCTTTATGGGTTATTTAATAATTATGTTCAAATTAGAACTGCATTTCATTCACCAAGTCGGACTCACATCAGTCAATTTGTTTTACTTAAAGATGAAACATGGTGCTCAAAGTTGAGATCTTCTAAAGTTGCTATAGATACACACTCCACAAAATGAGTAGATTGTGTCTTTAACTTCATGACAGTCAGACCTTTTTTTATTCACAAATAGTAAAATCCCACAAGAAATTTCAGTAGGAACAAATGTATGATGCATTCTGCACTCCTGGAATGCCTTTACATTGTTTTGTTTTTGTGTGTTTAGTTCCTCCCCGACAGCAACATAGTGTCGGCAGACTCGGCACAGATCCGGCCCTCATTTGTTACACGTGTATTTCCCACAGCTCAGATCTTTGTTGATCCTGAAACAACATTCCAGTCAAACCAGAACCCCACACCTCACACAAACCATAAACTAGACCTCAAATCAGTGAACAATTAGTGGTTGATAAAGATGGTGTTCAAGCCCCTAACATTAACCCAAGCCTAAACCTAACAGTAGCCCTAAACCCAACCCTAAAATGTGATTGGTTGATAAGGATGTTTTTCCAGGACCAACAAGGATGTTGATTCAGGAAACTTCCTTTTTGGCGAAATCACATTCACCTCTATGTACATATTCTTCTGGGAAAGATGCAAATTTGCTCCTTGCCAACTTGAATATCAAACATACCATATTTTAGTCATATTTCCAAGAAGATAAAAGACAAAGATAAATTCAAGGTGACTTCAACTAATCCAAACTGTTTAAGCTGTTATGACTTTTCTGAGAATATACTACGTCAATTAAGTAATTCTTCTTTGTTTTAAGGATAAATATAATAGAATAAAGTTCAGGTTATGCTCAGAACTAAATATATAGAAATACAGTGAAGAGGAAGGAGTTGTTTAGTGTTTTTCTCACTGTTGTGTTTTGTGGCGCCCTCTACTGGATAAACACCTGAACCAAATCTTGAAATACTGTAGGCTATACAGTGATGCTGTATTTGGATACTTAAAGGGATAGTTCACCCAAAAATGAAAATTCTGTCAGTATTTACTCACCCTCATGTTGTTCCAACCCCGTAAGACCTTCGTTCATTTTCGGAACACAAATTCAAATATTTTTGATGAAATCTGAGAGCTGGATCACTCCTCCATAGGCTTCTTCAGGGATTGAAACTTGCCGGCCCGAAAAGATATTAAAGACATTGTTAAAATTGTCCAAATGACTTCAGTGGCTCAATCTTAAGTTTATCAAGCGACGAGAATACTTTTTGTGCGCAAAAAAAATAAATAAAAAAAAATAGCGACTTTATTTAAATTTTTCATTTCCTTCTCTGTGGGCCTCGAGTCAGTTCACTAGTATAATAGCGTAAGCTTCTGTGTTGTATGTCACATGCATCACACATGACCAGCGTCGGCCAATAGTGAGCCTACGTGTGACGTACAACACAGAAGCACTACGCTATTACACTACGCTGTTACACTACTGAAGGATTACAAATTTATTCAAATATTTAATTTAGGATCCAATACAATAGTATTTTAACTGAGAAAGTTCTGCACACTGTTTTCCATTTTGAGGCATAGATAATGAGATTCAAAGAAGATTAAGTCAAGCAATTCAGGTGTCTGACATTAGCTTTTTTCTGTATGCACTTCCTGGCCATTAAGCTCAAGATACAGCTGTGTCTTTGTCTCTGTGATAATGTGAAGGTATGGGTGATACAATCAGGCTGATTTGATGACCATCTATACATGACACTGTTATGCTGATTGGATTAGGATTGGTAACACTCTCAGTCTAGGGCAGGTTCCTAAACCTGTATACCTCATTTACATGCTTTTGTTTCTGAGTGCTTCCACCTCTATGTAACTCCTACCCCTTTAAAGATAGATGAACTCTACTGTAAACTGCCTTTGTTAGACTTGGATGAATTAGACTACAGCGCTGTGAGTCTTGATGACTGCAGCTACCAACAGCTCGTGTTCTCAATAAAGGAACCTGCTTGAAAGATATCCCAACGTTTCCTGGTCTCTGAAGGAAAAGTTTCCAACACTACGTTAACTGACTCGTGATAGGATTTAAATTTTGTCAGCTGAAGACTCAAGTTTGGTTGGAAGATGAAAAACGTACCAAACACAATGTTCTCTCACTATTCCTGATTTATAACACACACTCGCAGCGTTTGGTCTTGCATCTTTTAGAGCAGAAACTAAATATCTGAAAAATCCCATATATTTACCCTCCCATAGACCTTCCCCTTGAAGATATCGGGACAGAAGTGGTCGAAAGTTGTTGTCAAAAACAGACATATTTAAACCACAGATCCCAATTGGTAAGAAAAGGCAGAAGATCAGAGCATTTCTTCTGAGAGTCAGGATTTCTTCAAAAGGATATGAATTAATTTTACGATCTCTTTTGAACTTTTTGAAAAGTCAAAGTGGTTGTTGCGTAGCTGTCAAGGGAGGGACAGAAATCACTCAGATTTCATCAAAAAGATCTCCATTTATGGTTAGAAGATCAACAAAAGTCTTACTAGTTTGGAATGACATTAGTGTGAGTAAATTATGATAGAATTAGTATTTTTGGGTGAACTAACCCTTTAAACTTTTAAATATATGTTATATATGTCAGAGTTCAGTCTGTCTTCCTGTAAGTGCTGTGTCTTTGTCTTGTGAAGGACAGCAACTCAAGGATTTTGCAGCTGCGGTAACCCGCAAACAACTGCGTAAGTACACCGAAATTACGGTGTACGTTTCTGTAATTATAGTGTACTTATTGTCAAGACTTCGGTCTGATCTGCTGTTTTTGTCTCCTCTCTGGGTTCCTTTGTCTTGAGCACGTGTTTTGTTTTGACAGCTAGCCGTGTGCTCGTTGTCATTGTGGCGTCTCCCCTCCCACTCGTTACCCTTAATTATCATTGTTCTCTGCACACCTGTTGTCAGTCAATCCCTAATTTTCTCCCCTATTTTAGATCCACTTGTGTTCAGTCCTTTGTCAGACCGTTGTTGTGTGTTATGCTGTTCCTGTGACCGTCTCAGCCTTGCTTTGCCTCGCCTCGCCTCGCCTCAGCCTTGCCTTGCTTCTCCTTGCTTCAGACTCCAAGTGTGATTTGTTTTGTTTTTGCATTTTGATTTTTGTCCTGCTTCCACTGTTTCCAGGCCTGGTTTCCTCTACTGCCCGCCCAGGTGTTTTCTTCTGTTGGGACTTGGATGTACCGTCCCAGTCCTCCTCTGTACTGGGAATTCAGTGTGACTTGGACACTGCGTCGGGTGACGCTATATTTTTGTTTTGTTTTTTGAGAAGTGCTCTCCTGCCCCAGTGGACTCTTTTTGGACTTCCTCTTCTCTTTTGTATTTCTGTTATTTTTTCCTGGGCTAATTTTTGAGAGCAAAAATAAAGATTTCTGTTACCTGACAGAACGGTCTGACCATTAAATGGATCCAGCAGGTGCAGACCATGTCAGGAACGCAGTGAGTCAACAGGGTGTTCTTCTGGGACAGCATTCCAGCCAGCTAACTGCCACTTCACGGGAGGTTGATTCCCTGACTGCCCAAGTAGCGGATCTCACTCTCCAGATCCAAGAACTCCAGCGGGAAGCCTTGGACAGCAGGTCAGCTGCTGCGTACGGCCGTTCTCTACCTCATGTTGAGCCTGAACCCCATGCCAATAGTCCTCCACCCTACGATGGGGATCCCAATTCCTGCCGTGCGTTCCTGTCTCAGTGCTCCCTTGTGTTCTCACTCCAGCCTCGACGTTATGTTACAAAGGAGTCCCAAGTGGCCTTTGTTACACACTCCTGAAAGGAAGGGCCTGGGACTGAGCAACTGCTGTGTGGGATGCTCGTGCCCCATTCTGTGCCACATTCAAGGACTTCAGAGCGGAGATGATTAAGCTGTTTGACCGCTCTGCTCAAGGTGACGAGGCAGCCTCCCAGCTGGTGCGGTTATGTCAGGGTGGTCGTTCCGTTACGGAGTACTACATCCAGTTCAGAACTCTGGCGGCCACCTGTGACTGGAACGACTCAGCATTACGTGCTAGGTTTCGGGAGGGGCTGGTTGGTGACATCCAGGATGAGATTGTTACCCACGAGCTGCCTCAGGACTTTGACACGCTAGTGGAACTGGCACTTCGTGTGGAGGGGCGTCTTCAACGTCGACACCAGAGGTGGATAGCTCGACCCTCCTGGGTGCTGGATGAAGGTGCCTCCAATATTGTCTCCACCTCCTCGACTCCTTCCACAGACCCGGAGCCCATGCAAGTGGGGCGTGTTCGTCTCACCCCTAAGGAGAAGCAGGATCGGTTGACTCGGGGCCTTTGCCTCTACTGCGGGAGGCCAGGGCATCGGGCTGTCCAGTGTCCTTTAAAAGCCGGAGCCCATCAGTAATCCAGGGGGTCCTGGTGGGCGCTACTCCTTGTCTTGACTCCCCCATTTCACGTACTCTGCTAAATGTCTCTATTCAATTTCAAGACACTGCTCACTCCTGTTCAGCCCTGATTGACTCGGCTGCTGAGGGCAATTTCCTAGATGTCTCCGTTGCTGTGCTGTGGGGCATTCCCGCCATTCCTCTCCCTTCCCCTATCTCTGTCCGCTCCCTTAATGGTCTCCTCATCACCTCCATCACCCATTCCACTCCTTCCGTAAGTCTTCTTGTCTCCGGCAATCACCGTGAGGTGATTGAGTTGTACCTTCTAGATTCCCCGAGTGCCCCCGTTGTCCTAGGGCATCCGTGGCTGGTGCAGCACAACCCTCACGTTGATTGGTCGGCTAATTCTGTGTTCTCTTGGAGTCAGTCTTGTCTTGCGTCATGTTTGGGTTCTGCCTTGTCTCCTGCCTCTGTGTCTTCTGTTTTTCAGGTTGAGGAGGCTGATCTCGTTGGAGTCCCGGCGGAGTACTGCGATCTCTGTCAGGTCTTCAGTAAGTCCCGGGCCACATCCTTGCCTCCTCATTGACCGTATGACTGCGCCATCGATCTCCTCTCAGGCACTTCTCCCCCCAAGGGTCGTCTGTATTCCCTTTCTGGTCCTGAGAGAGAGGCCATGGACAAGTATATTCAAGAATCCTTAAATGCCGGCCTCATCTGTCCCTCTTCCTCGCCCGCTGGGGCTGGGTTCTTCTTCGTTAAGAAGAAGGATGGCTCCCTGCGACCCTCCATTGACTACCGGGGTCTTAATGACATCACCATTAGAAACAGGTATCCTCTGCCTCTGATGTCATCAGCTTTTGAGTTGTTACAGGGAGCCAAGGTCTTTACCAAGCTAGACCTCCGCAATGCCTACCATTTGATTCGGATACGTGAGGGGGATGAGTGGAAGACAGCCTTCAACACCCCAACGGGACACTTTGAATACCGGGTCTTACCTTTTGGGCTTACTAACGCCCCAGCTGTCTTCCAGGCCCTGGTGAACGATGTGTTGAGGGACATGGTAAACAGATTTGTCTTTGTGTACCTAGATGAAATTCTTATCTTCTCTTCCTCCTTGCAGGTACACACTCAACACGTCCGTCAGGTGCTACAACGGCTGCTGGAGAACCAGCTTTACGTCAAGGCGGAGAAGTGCGTGTTCCATGCCAAGTCTGTTTCGTTCTTGGGGCATATAATTTCGACGGAGGGGATCAAAGCCGATCCCGCTAAGGTAAGGGCCGTGGCTGAGTGGCCAACCCCTGACTCTCGGAAGGCGTTGCAGCGGTTCCTGGGGTTCGCCAACTTCTATAGGCGATTCATCAGGAACTTTAGCCTGGTTGCTGCACCCTTAACAGCACTCGCCTCTCCTAAGGTACCGTTCAGATGGAATTTTCAGGCTCAGGAGGCCTTTGATGTCCTTAAGTCCCGTTTCATCTCTGCTCCTGTTCTTTGTCGTCCAGATTCTGAACGCCAATTCATTGTTGAGGTGGATGCATCCGATGTCGGGGTAGGCGCGGTCCTATCCCAGTGGTTCCCCAGAGATGGGAAGGTGCACCCCTGTGCCTTCTTCTCTCACCGTTTGAGCCCTGCTGAACGAAATTATGACATAGGTAACAGGGAGCTGCTGGCAATCAGGTTGGCTCTGGGGGAATGGCGTCACTGGTTGGAGGGAGCAGCGCTTCCCTTCTTGGTCTGGACGGATCACAAGAATTTAGAGTATATCCGTTCGGCCAAGAGGTTAAATGCTCGCCAGGCCCGCTGGGCGCTCTTCTTTGGGCGGTTTAATTTCTCCCTCTCGTACCGGCCCGGCTCCAAAAATGTTAAGCCTGACGCCCTCTCTCGTCGGTTCGAGGGTCCCGGGGGGGAGGCAGCTCCCAAAACCATTCTCTCCAGGGAGGTGGTGGTGGGATCCCTATCCTGGGACGTCGAACTGCGGGTGAGGCCATTCAGAGAGAGGAGGTCCCAAGGGGGTGCCCGGAGGGTCAGTTGTTCGTGCCGGCCGCGCTGCGTCCTGAGGTCCTTCGGTGGGGGCATGAGTCCAGAGTAGCCTGTCATCCGGGGGTTCGGAGGTCGCTGGCTACCATCCGTCAGCGATTTTGGTGGCCGTCCATGGCCCTAGATGTCAGGCAGTTTGTGCTGGCTTGCTCTGTATGCGCTCAAAATAAGACGTCTAACCGTTCTCCTGTTGGTCTGTTGCAGCCATTGCTCATCCCCTCTCGCCCTTGGTCTCACCTGGCCCTTGATTTTGTCACTGGTCTTCCCCCATCGAGAGGTAACACCGTGATTCTGACGGTGGTGGACCGCTTCTCCAAGGCAGCCCATTATATCCCCTTACCCAAACTCCCTTCCGCCAGGGAGACCGCTCAGGTGGTGGTGGACCACGTCTTCCGGATCCATGGTCTTCCGGTGGACGTGGTCTCCGACAGAGGACCCCAATTTGTCTCCCGGTTTTGGAAAGAGTTCTGTAGACAGATCGGGGCCTCAACGAGTCTGTCTTCAGGTTTTCACCCTCAGACCAACGGGCAGGCCGAACGAGCCAACCAGGATCTCGAGCGAGCTCTCCGCTGCCTGGCATCACATAGTACGAGCTCCTGGAGTCAGCAGCTATCGTGGGTTGAATATTCCCACAACTCCCTGCCGGTAGCGTCTACGGGTATGTCTCCTTTTCAATGTTCTACGAGTTATCAACCGCCTCTTTTCCCTGCACAGGAACCCGACGCCGCGGTCCCGTCTGCCTTGGCCTTTGTCCGTCGGTGTCGTCGCACCTGGAGGAGGGCTGAGGAGGCCTTGGCCCGGACTTCCAGACAGACCAAAGTGGCGGCTGACCGTCACCGGACTCCGGCTCCCCAGTATGTGTGCGGTCAGAAGGTATGGCTATCCACCAAGGACCTGCCTCTCCGGGTGCCTTCTCGTAAGCTGGGGGGGTACTGTCAAGACTTCGGTCTGATCTGCTGTTTTTGTCTCCTCTCTGGGTTCCTTTGTCTTGAGCACGTGTTTTGTTTTGACAGCTAGCCATGTGCTCGTTGTCATTGTGGCGTCTCCCCTCCCACTCGTTACCCTTAATTATCATTGTTCTCTGCACACCTGTTGTCAGTCAATCCCTAATTTTCTCCCCTATTTTAGATCCACTTGTGTTCAGTCCTTTGTCAGACCGTTGTTGTGTGTTATGCTGTTCCTGTGACCGTCTCAGCCTTGCTTTGCCTTGCCTCGCCTCAGCCTTGCCTTGCTTCTCCTTGCTTCAGACTCCAAGTGTGATTTGTTTTGTTTTTGCATTTTGATTTTTGTCCTGCTTCCACTGTCTCCAGGCCTGGTTTCCTCTACTGCCTGCCCAGGTGTTTTCTTCTGTTGGGACTTGGATGTACCGTCCCGGTCCTCCTCTGTACTGGGAATTCAGTGTGACTTGGACACTGCGTCGGGTGACGCTATATTTTTGTTTTGTTTTTTGAGAAGTGCTCTCCTGCCCCAGTGGACTCTTTTTGGACTTCCTCTTCTCTTTTGTATTTCTGTTATTTTTTCCTGGGCTAATTTTTGAGAGCAAAAATAAAGATTTCTGTTACCTGCTACTGGATCCGTGTGTTTTCCCTGACACTTATGTGTAGGTATAAGGAAACAATATGTTAAGTTTTGGGTAATAAAGGGGTAACAAGCAGATATACAACCTGCAAAGAACTTCGTAAGTAAACCGAAATTACGGTGTACGTTTCTGTAATTATAGTGTACCTCCGTAGGTATAAGGGAACAATATGTTAAGTTTTGGGTAATAAAGGGGTACAACCAGATATACAAGCAAATTATTTATAATGTAATTATTTTAAAACTAACAGGTACCTATTCTGCTAATATATTCCAGGTAAAAATTGTACATCTGTTGTATATAAAAGTTATCACATTTCTGGCAAAATATGTTCTTCTGCAATGTAGTTACAGGGTAATTTTGACATCTGTGGGTTGTAAATTAAACATATATATATATACACATATATAAAAACTTTCACATTGTATTGCAATGGCACTTAAATGTCAGGGCAAATATACTGTGTAATTAAAACATGTTTTTGTTTAGTTTTCTTAATGAGAGTATCTTTCTCTGTAATTACTGTGCAAATAGTGTTGTTTCGTATTGTTACATAGTAAGTAGTGTTTGTTACCCGTTTCAACTGTGTATTTACAAGGTAAGTGTAACTCCTGCGGGCTGTAAATTAAAGTGGCGCTTGTTACCCCCTTGTTCTGTGTAGTTACACGGTAAATACTTTGAAATTTTGTTAAGAAAAAAATTAAAAAATAAAAGTCAGAAATTAAATGGGATCCTTTATTGTATATTTACTGCACTTACCCTGTAACTACACAGAACAAGGGGGTAACAAGCGCCACTTTAATTTACAGCCCTCAAGAGTTACACAAAATACACAGTTGAAACGGGTAACAAACACTACTTACTATGTAACAATACGAAACAACACTATTTGCACAGTAATTACAGAGAAAGGTACTCTACTAAAACAAAACAAAAAAATGTTTTAATTACACAGTATATTTGCCCTGACATTTAAGTGTCATTGCAATACAATGTGATAAGGTAAGTACTAAGTACTACATGGTACGTTCTAAACTAAAATCATAGTAGAAACTATTTTTTTGGCTTAACGTTTAGTTTAGAAAGAAAAGCCAATAAATTCAATTTTTATCATACTGTGCTTACATACAGCCATATATATATATATATATATATATATATATATATATATATATATATATATATATATATATATACAGGTCCTTCTAAAAAAATTTGCATATTGTGATAAAGTTCAATATTTTCCATAATATAATGATAAAAATTAAACTTTCATATATTTTAGATTCATTGCACACCAACTGAAATATTTCAGGTCTTTTATTGTTTTAATACTGATGATTTTGGCATACAGCTCATGAAAACCCAAAATTCCTGTCTCCAAAAATTAGCATATCATGAAAAGGGTCTCTAAACGAGCTATTAACCTAATCATCTGAATCAACTAACTAACTCTAAACACCTGCAAAAGATTCCTGAGGCTTTTAAAAACTCCCAGCCTGTTTCATTACTCAAAACCGCAATCATGGGTAAGACTGCCGACCTGACTGCTGTCCAGAAGGCCATCATTGACACCCTCAAGCAAGAGGGTAAGACAGAAAGAAATTTCTGAACAAATAGGCTGTTCCCAGAGTGCTGTATCAAGGCACCTCAGTGGGAAGTCTGTGGGAAGGAAAAAGTGTGGCAAAAAACGCTGCACAACGAGAAGAGGTGACCGGAGCCTGAGGAAGATTGTGGAGAAGGACCGATTCCAGACCTTGGGGGACCTGCGGAAGCAGTGGACTGAGTCTGGAGTAGAAACATCCAGAGCCACCGTGCACAGGCGTGTGCAGGAAATGGGCTACAGGTGCCGCATTCCCCAGGTCAAGCCACTTTTGAACCAGAAACAGCGGCAGAAGCGCCTGACCTGGGCTACAGAGAAGCAGCACTGGACTGTTGCTCAGTTTTACATGTCATTCGGAAATCAAGGTGCCAGAGTCTGGAGGAGGACTGGGGAGAAGGAAATGCCAAAATGCCTGAAGTCCAGTGTCAAGTACCCAGAGTCAGTGATGGTCTGGGGTGCCATGTCAGCTGCTGGTGTTGGTCCACTGTGTTTTATCAAGGGCAGGGTCAATGCAGCTAGCTATCAGGAGATTTTGGAGCACTTCATGCTTCCATCTGATTTCATTTTTCAGCACGACCTGGCACCTGCTCACAGTGCCAAAACCACTGGTAAATGGTTTACTGACCATGGTATTACTGTGCTCAATTGGCCTGCCAACTCTCCTGACCTGAACCCCATAGAGAATCTGTGGGATATTGTGAAGAGAAAGTTGAGAGACGCAAGATCCAACACTCTGGATGAGCTTAAGGCCGCTATCGAAGCATCCTGGGCCTCCATAACACCTCAGCAGTGCCACAGGCTGATTGCCTCCATGCCACGCCGCATTGAAGCAGTCATTTCTGCAAAAGGATTCCCGACCAAGCATTGACTATTGAGTGCATAACTGAACATAATTATTTGAAGGTTGACTTTTTTTTTTTTGTACTAAAAACACTTCTTTTATTGGTCAGATGAAATATGCTAATTTTTTGAGACAGGAATTTGGGGTTTTCATGAGCTGTATGCCAAAATCATCAGTATTAAAACAATAAAAGACCTGAAATATTTCAGTTGGTGTGCAATGAATCTAAAATACATGAAAGTTTAATTTTTATCATTACATTATGGAAAATAATGAACTTTATCACAATATGTTAATTTTTTGAGAAGGACCTGTATATATATATATATATATATATATATATATATATATATATATATATATATATATATATATATATATATATACATGTTTAATTTACAACCCACAGATGTCAAAATTAACCTCTAACTACATTGCACAAGAATATTTTGCCAGAAATGTGATAACTTTTATATTCAACAGACATGCAATTTTTGCCTAGAATATATTAACAGAGTAGGTACCTGTTAGTTTTAAAATAATTACATTATAAATAATTTGCTTGTATATCTGGTTGTACCCCTTTATTACCCAAAAAGTAACATATTGTTCCCTTATACTTACACGGAAGTACACTATAATTACAGAAACGTACACCGTAATTTCGGTTTACTTACGAAGTTCTTTGCGGGTCGTAATATAAAGTGTTACCGTAGCTTCTTTTCTATGAGTTTTCACTAAGCATTTCACATTATTTGTACAATTTTAATATATTCACATTGTATGTTGTGCATAATTATGTTGGACATTTCAGAGTTGTTTTGCTGAAGTTGGTACAGTTGTTCAAGATTAAGTTTATTTCATCTCCTAAAAGATAATAGACATTAAATCTGTGCATGCAAATCGTTTGCTCTTCTTGGCAGAAGTGTAAGCAGTGTGGTTCAGCTCAAATAAAGTGTAAAGCTAAGCTCAGTACTTAAACCATCAGTTCCTCTGAGTTGGTCACTTGACAATAAATGACTCATAAGATCTCATGTTTTTCTAGACAGGTGGTTTACCCTTTTTGCAGAGTTCACATTTGCTTTAGACGTATCGGCATTTTTTAACCTCAAACAGAAAAGAAATGCAGTGCAGTCAGTGAGTGAGGTTTGAACAGTTTGATAGAATGATTGTTGTTGTTTCTTCATGTAGACTATGTTCCTGACGATGTTCATTCCACTTGTTACACGGCCACTTATCACATAAATAAATATATGGACATACATTGATTTGTGTAGAAATTAGTTCTGTGATAGGTGATAAAAACAAACATATAGGCCTATACAATAATAAAGAGCACAAATTGCTTTTGCATTTCTTTTAGTTTTCTCTTGCTTTTAGAAAGCGTTTACCTCCAATGAAAATAATCAAATTGATGTTGATTAAAATTACAAATCAAAAGCTTTTCAGGATAAAAACATCCATAAAAAAATCCACGGGAAAATAATATTAAAACATTTTTTTTTTACAAATCAAAAGCTTTTCAGGATAAAAAACATCCATAAAAAAAAATAAAAATCCAGGGGAAAATAATATTAAAACATTTAAACGATTGCTTTTTAAATCAGATGTTTTTCCCATTTTTTCTGTGGAAAAGTTCAGAGTGGCGTATCATGAATGACCTGCAGAGGCCAGCAGAGCGAGCAATGATACACAAACACAAGACTTCTCCAGACTGTCCCTGCGTATGAATATGGCATATTTCTAAACAGTAAATAAACACTGTAATTTTTTAAAATAAACACCCTGTAAGGACTCCCAATTGTATTGCACACCAATATATCCTTGGTAGAAACCATAGACTGTAAGGTAGAAACCCAAAAATCAAGAAAAATCACATCGGACAGGCAAATCACATGGGCTGCGTTCGGAATCGCATACTTCCCTACTATATAGTAGGCGAAAAGAGTAGGCGAGCGAAAAAGTACGTTCGAATCCTCAGTATTCATAAAAGAGTAGGCGAGAATTACCTGGTTGACGTACTAATTATCGCGAGATTTGGACGATAGTGCGTTCGAATATGCCTACTTTCCTACTATATAGTAGGCGAAAACAGTACGTGAGGGAAGCAGTACGTTCGAAACATCAGTATTCCTAAAAGAGTAGGCGAGAAGTTCCCGGATGATCTCCTGCTTTCGCCCAGACATTTGAGTGTTTTTCAGCTTGTACTCATCTATCCCAGGAGGCCACGCGAGAGGATACGATATAAAAAAGAACAAGAAGAAGTAGATATTTGATACTCAAACATGACGGAAAGGGTGGACGAGAGTGTTTTCAAATGTGAGTATTACAAATACAAACCAAATCGCATGTGTTGAACTAACTTTCTGTACAGTAAATTGTTGAACTGTTGAAGGTGCAAAGACGCTATATAATATGGTAAATTTGTGATTTTTGCTGTGGAGAGAAATGGAGGAGAAGGAGGACAGAAGAGAACGGGAGAGACGAGAGAGAGAGGAAAGACAAGAAAGAGAAGTAAGAGAAAGAGAAGAGAGATGGCACCGGGAGGCAGTCGAGAGAGAGGAAAGGAGAGAAAGAGAAACCAACGAAAGGGATGAAAGGTTCCTTTCTGTTCTTCAGATGCTCGCCAAAAAATAAATTATTTGACAAAAAACATCTTCTGATCTTTTGCACATTTGGGTTGATGTGAATTAAATTTGTGAATAAAAATGGGAATATATATATATATATATATATATATATATATATATATATATATATATATATATATACACACAGTACTGTGCAACAACTACAAATGGTGGCCTAAGAATTTTGTACAATAATATGTATATAAAACAAACTATTCCTAGGCATTCACAGTACATTATAGACTTCTAGAAATTTAGTGATACTTTAAGATTGTAATCAAATTCATAAATTAAATATTTATGAAACATTGATTAATAATTAGTGAATGTATGGTGTAATGTAAGAAGAAAAAACACTTTAAAACACTGGTTTTACTGGAGTGTATTATATGACTTTTAAAGGTTTACAGAGTTCATGCAAGGATCTTAAAGGCAGGTCATGGAGGGTTAAGTTCCAGCACACCTGTCAGTAAATTTCAAGTAGTCAGTTATTAATTGGTTTAAATTGATTCAGGGGTGTATAATTAGGGTTGGAAAAACTCTGCTGGATAATAGCCCTCCATGACCAAAGCTGAACTTGAGACTGTTTACACAAATTACACACAGTAAAATAGTGACTAAAGGGTTACTTAACCCAAGCAAATAAATCATAATAGTAATAATTCAATAGTCATTATTTACTCGCCTTGATGTTGTTTGATCCTTCTGTTTTTTGTTTTCCTGAACACAAAAGGTGATTTTGGTCAGGTTTGTACTGTTTGGTTTAATACAATATCAGTCAATGGACTTTCAGAAGCTTCAAAAGCGTCATTAAATAATGCCATGAAGCTTCTGAAAGTTGGGCTCCATTGACTGATATTGTATGAAACCAGCAGAACAAACTTGACAAAAAATTCCCTTTTGTATTTAAACAATAAAAAACATTAAATAAGTAAATAGTAAACCGTAAATAATTGTTGTATTTATATGTTGAGGTGAACTAACCCTTTAACCCACCAAATATAAATTGTAGTAAATTTATGTATGCATTTTGCATTATAGTAATTCCTTGACAAACTAAGCAGCTTTGACTGTTTATGCCCATGACTGGTTCAAAAAATGCTTTACAAATATCAATCACATTTATGCATTTGACATATTTTTTATCAAAAGTGATTAACTCCATTTATTTACAGGGACAATGACCCTGGACAAACCTGGAGTAAAGAGCCTTGCTGATTGACCAGCAATCTTCTTCTAACCAGTTCATTGGTTTATCCCTCTACACTACAAAAGGTTTTAAAGCTCTAACAAATATTTGCATGTAATTGTAAACCTATAAAATGACATTTGTCAAGAAACTGAATGCTGACAACATGAATTTTAAAACATTTGTATCTTTCTTAATGTTTTAAAGGTAGTCATGCTCATGGAGAGCCGGCACAGGGATGTTTGGAGGAGACACTGCAGCAGCCAGATTGTCCCGCACTTGTTCTCCCACTCTTGCTGCAAGGTTGTGGGGATCAGGGGGGCCGTCATCATGGTCTTCCTCATCCTCTGGCTCAACGATGTCCCCATTGGCTAGAGCGAGATTGTGAAGCACAGCGCAGCACGCAACAATCTCAGGCACGAAGGCAGGGCTCACCTCCAAGGCCTTGAAGAAAATGCAGCGCCAGCGTGTCTTCAGCATCCCAAAAGCTCTCTCCACGATGTTGCGGGCACGGGAGTGCTTGCTGTTGAAACGAGCCTGCACAGGGTTCTGTACAGGCTCTCTGTAAGGGGTGATGAGGCAGATGGGTGCACTCAGGCAAGGATAGCCTCCATCCCCGAGGATGCACTTGCCTGCAGGTGGGTAAAGGTTGCCAGCATACACAGGGCTGTTCCTCAGCACCCTGGCATCGTGCACAGACCCAGGATATCCCACAAAGACATCAAGGAATTTCCCCCGGTGATCAGAGATGGCCTGGAGTTGGATGGAGTGAAACAGGTTCCTGTTGAAGTAACAGTGGGAGTTATTTGCTGGAGGTTTGATACGGATATGACAGCCGTCTATTGCACCAACTACTCTGCTGAAAGCTGGTGACCCAGACAGCTGTGCAAATCCTGCTCCCACTGCCTCCAGGTCATCTCCGGTCGGAAAGCAGATCACCCTCCTCAAAATTCCCATGATGGCCTTGCTCACTCTGTGCACAATGTCATGCACAGAGGTCTTTGGGATATCGAAGGTCTGCGACACCACCCTGTAGAATGCTGCATGGGCCAGCCAGTGCAGGAACACAAGGACCTCAATCTCCCGTTCCCATCCAAGGTCAGATCCAGGTCTGACTGCAGCAATCAGGGACCTGATGGACGGCATAGACAGGCGAAGGTGGGCACGGTGGTCAGCTGCCTCATCAAGATAAAGCCGCAAAATGGGAACAGCTCTATTGAGATGGCAGTATGATGTGGGGTTCACTGCCTGCAATAAATACATCATAGTTTGTTAGAACAAAACAATCAAAAACAATGTTTCATGTGGTATTGACTTGTATATGTATTTATTTATTGTGATGATTTCTTTTATTCATTCACTTATTTTTATTCATGTTTCATATTGTTGTCAGTAAATAAAATATGAATTTCATGAATAAAAATGTATTTACATCATCTGCATTTGTCTAGCGTGTATTCATGCATAGCTATGTCATATGATAATACAAAAGTTTGCTTGTTTTACAAAACTACATAATTAATAATGTATATATATTATAATAATGTTATATAATTAACTGTTGGTCACAGCATTTGTCATAATTATTGTGCATAAGTGTTGGGATGAGCTAGTAATGAAATTCTTTCTCGGGTAATCTTAATTGTTTAAGTAGTAATACTTGCTTTGTTTGAGAATAAAATCATCAGTCTTCTCCAAAGGCGAGATCGTCTAGCAGCTGCCCGACATCTCCTCTGTGCACACCTTAATCTAACAATTGCAGACATGCCAACCATTTCAAACGCTGAACTAAACCGTTCTAGTAAAGTTGTCGAGTTACTGATGCAATCAGCTGTTAGTGCACCTGTCGCTCATGACTTTTAAATTGTTGCGCTTGTGAAAACGTCATAGGTCACATGTAACGTCAACATGGCGAATGATGTCCGGATCGCATTCATACTTGACGAGATTTGGCCATTAAGTACCTACTCTTTTAGCGCTCGTTAAGTAAGTACTCATTGAAATTAAGTACCTACTCATTGAGTATGCGATTCCGAACGCAGCCTTCTTCATAAGAAAATTTCTTCTTCTTCTTCTTTCAGGATTTAATGGCGGTTGGCAACTCATCTCAAAGGTGCATTACCGCCACCTACTAGACTGGAGTGTGAGCATTAAACTGGCATCCAAAAGAGATAGAGGAACTCCTATTAAATTCTTTCGCCTAGCCCAGTGTTTTTTAAAAACAAAATTAACAGCTTGTGTATTTTCCCAGATGTTTTCCCCAATAAACACTCAAGTGTAAAACTTTGTTCATCCATTTATGCCTTTAATTCTATTATATCTTCTTCATATTTTTTGCAGTCAATATATGTTTCACTGTCTCTTGTACATTACAATAAGTGCATAATCCAGTGAGGTGTTTTCCTATTTTATACAATGTTGCATTTAAAACAGTGTGACCCATTCTAAGACGTGATAATAAGAAAATTTACTGCTGGGTTGCAAACTAACTGCAAAAATGCGCAGCGACGCCTGCTATGGTCGAGAGGTTGCGAAGATGCAAAAAAAAAAAAAAATTGATGGGCTACTTCCAACTGCATACTCACTGAGTACTTAATTTTAATAAGTAGCCTACTTAATAGCCTACTTTAGAGTAGGCTAGGTAGCTACTTTATAGTCAGATCTCGTTAAGTATGAATGCAATCCGTAGGCTACATCATACTTTTCGTTATCATGTCGTACGACATTATCACAAGCGCAACAACTTAAAAGATATGAGCGACAGGTTTAAGTCATCAATCTGTAAATATCTATCGATGAAACTTGCTCATTGTGGTCTTGTTGAAGAAATAGATGCCCATTTATTTTGTGATTAACCACATTATGGGTTGATTTAAGTTCTTATATTTTTAACCCACAGTTTTATCCTTACAGATATTATTTTTATTAAGAAACCCCCAAATCGTCATTTCTTGAATATGTTGTTGATATCTCCATTTTATATGCAAAATTGTTCACCCACAAGCAAAAGTCACTTAAATCTCCATTGTTTTCCTCTTTTTCTTATTGAATTCAACACTTGGGTTTATAAATAGCAAACAAAAAATGCATTTTCTTTATGCATTATGATGAATATTCAAAGATATTTAACCTTGTTATTGTGCTTTTTTCCCCTGTGTATATAATCGCATATAGCCTATGATGTACACAAACCCATGATATTTAGGCCTATATTTTCTTTTTTTCTTTTTTTGTCATTGTTCATTGTTGAAAGATACAACCAAGGTATAATTTCCCTGATCTTTATGTAACTATAAGTTTTGAAATAACAAAATGATATGAGCGACAGGTGCACTAACATCAGTAACTCGACAGCCCTACGTAGAATGGTTTTCCTCATCTTGTTGTGTCTGAAGGAGACGGGCAGCTGCTCGAAGATCTCGCCTTTGGAGAGAAACTGTTGATTTTATTCTGTGAAAATGTAAACATCACTCAAAAATTAAGATTACCCCAAAATGAATTGCATTGCCAGCCCACCCCATCACTTATGCACAATAATAATAATAATAATAATAATAAATGCTGACCAATAGTAATACTTGATATTACTTTTTTTTTTACTGAAAATTATATATTTTAAAACAAGCAAAATGTAATTTGTTTTGTCATATGACAGCTATGCACTACACTAGATAATTGTAGTGAACACATCCCAATTTTCAGTCAAGCAATGAATTAATGCATTATTCAGTTAAATTGATTATATTTGATTTACTGACAACAATAAGAAACATGAATAAATGAGTAAAAGATAAAAAAGTAACCATCATAATAAATAAATATATCTATACAAGTCAACAACTCATGAAACAAAGCTTTATTCATACTTATTGTTCTAACAATCACAAATGTACAGGTGGTGACCCCCACATCCTACAGCCATCTCAACACAGCGGTTCTCATTCTTCAGCTTTATTCTGATGAATCAGCTGACCACTGTTCCCCCCGATCCTGTCTCTGCCGTCCATCATGTCCCTCATTGCTGCAGTCAGACTGGAATCTGATCACGGATGGGAAAGGGACATGCCTGAGTGCACCGTCTCCCTCATCACTTCATACAGGGAGCCTGAACAGAACTTGTGAGGCTCGTCTCAACAGCAAACACCGCTGTGAGCGAGTAGAGCGAGCCTTTAACATGCTTAAAATGCACTGGTGCTCTATTTTCTTCACAGCCAGAGGTGAGCCGTGCCTGAGGTTATTGCATGCTGTGCTTCACAATCTGAGGCAATAAGGGCCGGTGGAGTGATGGAGGGACTCATCCATGGCACCATTTCCAGGATTCAGCTCTGGGCTCCTCATCCTCAGTGCTCACACCAGTCTGTAGACATTTCAGATCGTACAAAAATGCACAAACATTATACAAAAGCAGTCATTTTAACAGCACAATGTAGGCTAATTTGATTTCTGATTTAGAAGTAACACAATTATTTTACTTTATATTTTTATAACATTATTACATATACATATATTTTTTATATATTTTTACCACTCTCCACTGGATACACACACATCTGTTCATCTGTCCCTGTAAAGTCCAGACAAGATTCACGTTATATCTGTGATTTATGTGCTAAATCATACATTTACATACTGAGGTTGTTGCTAATAACTCACCCTTTATCCAACATAAATGTTCCTCAATTTATCAACAATACTAATGGACAAATAAAATAGATAACTTATGTTTAGTTACTTTATAGATTAGTTTATTTACCTTATTGCCCATTTATCTAGTGTAAACAGTGTTGGCAACAGTGAATTCTACATAATAGCACACATTGATTACCCAGATGTCTATTTCATGTTGTGATGTGCTCATCTGCAATACTTATAGAATATTTTTCAGATGTGAATATAGACATTTAAAATAAGTGTTGTGTATGGTTTATTTAAAACCACTTTGGAAACGAAGGTGGAGCTCCCATAGTTATACATAATAAAACATGTTTTTACACAAAAATCACAACTATACTATTCTGTCTTTACACTTTCAACAATTAAACAGATTACAGTAGTTCATCACATGCGATTTTAACACAAGGAACAGTGTTTACACACATTTAGAAAACACCCACGTCACTGATCTCCGCAATGTTCGATTATGATGTTTCCTCTCCCATGGCTTTCTGGGATAGATAAGTATCCATCGATGGGTGCTTCAGAATCTGGGCTGAAGCAGTAGGTCATCCGGAAACTTCTCGCCTACTCTTTGATGTTTCGGACATACTACTGTAGCAAAGGTTCAGGGAAGAAGGAGGCGGGAACGGGCGAACAATCAAACATACTTTATTTAAAATAAAACAAACAAACCAAAATACCGCCAGCAGCCCCTCGCGGATGACTGCTGGCTACCGAAAATAAACATAACTGCCAGCAGCCCCTCGTGGACGACTGCTGGCTAAAATAAAATACAAATACAAAAAACAAACAACTAAAATACAGGCCTGTTCCTCTCTCGATCATCAACGTCGTCGCTCCCCCTTTATGCTTCCGCTCCTCCGTGAGAGATGCGAGACCGGTGTGCTACCCAGGTGTTGCTCATTAGCAATCGCACCACCGGCCTCGTGCCGTTCTCTCACGTCCTTCGGCCGTCCCTCGCCACAACCACTCCTTTGGTCGGTAAGTAGGCATATTCGAACACACTATTAGTATACGCACGTCCGAATCTCATGAGAATTAGTACGTCAACCCAGGTAATTCTCGCCTACTCTTTTATGGATACTAAGGATTCAGATATACTTATTCGCTCGCCTACTGTTTTTCCCTACTATATAGTAGGGAAATATGCAGTTTCGGATGCAGCCCCTATCTCCCACAATGAGAGTTGTTGCTGACAATACACTGATCCCAGGCTACTTCTTACTTGTGTGCTGAAAATTGCAAAGGTTTGGCCTTGTCACACACAATGGATAGCTTATTAATTAAGAGGATAAAGTGAACAGTGCTTAAACAAATTCTCAAAATGTCCTGACATGGTGTTTGGTGGCTCCTGGAGCCCCCAGACGTATCTCAGCACCAGAAATCGTCTCGGGTTATGACTATAACCCTTGTTCCCTGAGAAGGGAACGAGACACTGCGTCGAGAATCGACACTTTGGGGACGCTCCCTTACTTCCCTTGAAGTAAGAATGAAACTAATCCAATCCTGATTGGTGTTGCGTCGTGACGTAACATGTGACGGCATAACCGGATGCATAAAAGTGACGCTGACACACACACACATCAGCTCCGCGATGGAGCAAGACGCTCTAAGGCCTCGAGGGGCGTGGCAGGACGACGCAGTGTCTCGTTAGTGTCTCGTTCCCTTCTCAGGGAACAAGGGTTATAGTCATAACCCGAGACGTTCCCTTTCGAGGGAACTCAACACTGCGTCGAGAATCGACACTTTGGGGAACGAATGCCCACTAGGCCACGCACCGAACAGGCCTGCCCAGGAGTGAAACTGATTTAGGCACTCAGCAGGATGAGAGCACACGTGCGCCAGGCGTACTGGGGAGGTGCAGACTATAGAACCGTACAAAAGTGTGTGGGGTAGCCCAACCGGCTGCCTCACAAATCTCCTTGATGGGAACTCCCGAAAGGAGGGCCCTAGAGGACGCCATGCCTCTAGTAGAAAGAGCCCTAACGGCCAAAGGTGAAGGGAAATTCCGCACCTTGTAGGCCTAATTATGGTTTGTATAGCCGGGAGCCCCTAATAGGTGATCCAAAACACACTACAGTAGGTCCGACCTCCTCCAAGAAGAGGACCTCTCAAGGTAATACTCGGAACTCTGACTGGCAGAGCAAGGAACCTCTCTTTTTCTGCCGACACATGAGGTGGAGGATGAAATACTTGCAGGACCATGGACCTAGCCATGATAAATTGCACTTAAGGCACATAGCTGGGTCTCGGATGCAGGATGGCCTTAACTCCGCCGGGGGCACACCCCAAGCAAGCTGGCGATAATGCCAGGGCTTGGAGATCTCCCAGTCTCTTTAAAGAAATAGCTAAGAGAAAGGCTATCTTGAACGTGAGGTCCTAGGCGAAGCCGACTGGAGGTATTCGAAGGGAGCCAGGGATAGCCCTTCGAGAACCACCGCCAGCTCCCAGGAAGGAACCCTGGACCAGACTGTCGGTCTCATCCTCCAATACCATGGAGAAATAGTATGACCAGTTGGTGCCTCCCTAAAGGCCCAACATTTAGTGGTGCATGGAACGCCGCAATGGCAGCCACGTACACCCTACGTGTGGATGGGGAGAGATTCGCAGAGAAACGATCTTGAAGAAACTCCAGAACTGAAGCCATTGGGCAGTTAACTGGGTCTAACTCAAGTTCTCTACACCAAGTAGAAAAATATTCCACTTGAGGCCATATAATCTCCTAGTAGACGGAGCCCTAGAGATAAGTATGGTTTCGACCACCCCAGATGATAGACCAGCATCTAGGTACTGAGCCCCCTCAGAGGCCAGACCCACAATTTCCACAGCTCTGGATGAGGATGGAATATAGTGCCCTCCGCCTGAGACAACAGACCCCACCTCAGAGGAATCTGCCATGGCGGAGCTATCAGGAGTGAAATTAAGTCTGAAAACCATACTCGGGCTGGCCAAAACAGGGCTAACAGAAGAAGACTGATGCCCTCCTGACGGACCCTCTCCAGGACTCCCGGGAGCAGAGCGATCGGGGGGAAAAGCGTACAGGCGAAGCCTCGGCCAGGCCTGTACCATGGCATCCAACCCCAGCGGGGCTGGATGAGTGAGGGAGAACCAAAGTGGACAGTGGGATGGACGTCCCTCGAGACGCAAACAGATCCACTTCCACTGGTCAAAACCTCTGCCATATGAACTCCGCCACCTCTGGATGGAGTCTCCATTCCCCGGGCCATAGCCCCTGCCTCGACAGGATGTCTGCTCCCTGATTCAGAACCCTCGGGACATATATTGCTCTAATAGATAATATTTTCCCTTGGGGCCATAAAATGATCTGATGCGCCAATCTGGATAGAGGGTGCGATCTGAGTGTCCTTTGTCGGTTTAGATAAGCTACCACTGAGACGTGGTAACCTTTGATGTCTGTGAGGAAGCTCCTCAGAGCCCTGAACACAGCCAACATCTCTAGGCAATTTATATGCCAAGAATGATGATGGTCCTGCCACAGACCCCTGGCAAAGCGGCCGTCCGAGACCGCGCCCCAGCCAGCGAGGGAAGCGTCTGTCGAAACAGTTTCCCGGCGACATGACGCCCCTACCACTAGCCCTTGGGACAAGAACCAAGGTTTCTTCCATATTAATAGGGAACGAAGGCATCTGCGCGTAACCTTTATTATACGGAACGGATTCCCCTTGGGGAAAAAACCCTTGGCTTTGAGCCACCACTGAAGGGGCCTAATGTGAAACAGGCCCAAAGGAATTATGTTGGATGCCGCTGTTATGAGGCCCAGCAGTCTTTGAAATTGCTTTACAGTGATGGCCTGGCCTAGCTTTATCCCGGACACCATGGCCAGGATGGATTCGATACGAGCGGGAGACATACGTGCCCGCATCGTAACTGAATTCTATACCACGCCCAGAAGAGTAGTCTTCTGAGCTGGGTCCAACACATTTTTCTTAGTGTTGAGCCTCAACCCCCGGTTCTGAATGTGGCCAAGGACGACATCTCGATGCCGAACTGCCATTTCTCGAGACTGGGCCAATATGAGCCAGTCGTCGATGTAATTCAGTATACGGATGCCCTGAAGCCTCAGTGGAGCCAGAGCCGCATCCATACACTTTGTGAACGTGCGGGGAGAGAGTGCTAGGCCGAACGGAAGAACCCGATATTGGTATGCTTCGCCCCCGAAAGCAACCTCAGGAACCTCCTGTGACATGGATAATGGGAATAGTAAGCATTTTGAACCTGAATCTCCTCAAAGAACGATTCAAAAGCCCTAGATCTAAAATTGGCCTCAGTCCGCCATCCTTCTTTGGAACTATAAAGTACCGGCTGTAAAACCCGGACTCCCTGTCTGGTAGGGGAACACATTCTATGGCCCCTTAATTCCAGTAGAGTCTGTACCTCTTGTTCCATAACCCGAGCCTGTTCTGGAATCACTGCAGTCGGTACCACCCCAGCAAACTAGGGAGGTCGGTGACCGAACTGCAATCTGTACCCATATTTTATAATATTTTATAATATACAGGACCCATATAGATATATTCGGAAGGCGTTGCCATTTTTCTACAAAATCTACTAAGGGAACCAGCCCGTCGAGACTGGCCTCGGGTGTTTTCCGAGCACTATTCTCGACTTCCTGAAGCGGAGGACCGGCAGGAAAAAAGTCGATACAGATTTTGTGACCATAGTCGGTGCCCTGTTGCAAGCTTTTGGGGCGAACGCCACGGAGTGCGTTCGCTGGAAAACGATGTGGCCCGAAGCGTCAAAGACGGCGGGACAACATCTTCTTCTCTGAGGGCACCCTCAGAGGTCCTACAATTAGGACCTCTTCGCCTGAAGGACGGCCCTCAGGTCACCCTTCTGGCTGGAGGACTTCGGTTGAGAGTGCTTCCTCTGTTTGCCAAACTCCCGCAGGAGGGGCTCTAGAGGCAACGCTCTCTTTTTTTTTTTTCGCTTCCTGAAACCTGTCAACGACTGTAGTGACAGCGTTGGAAAACAGGCCAGAAGGAGATAGCGGAGCGGCCAACAGGAAATATTTGCTCCTCACTTAGATCTTTAAGAAGATCGGCCTGGTACGCCTGCAAAATCGTCATAGAGTGCAGGCACGCACCAGCCTGACCTTTTCTTTTCTAAATATTTTACCAAAGGAACCAGGCTCTTGAGCCTGGCTTCGGGTATTAATTGGGATCCGTTCTCGACCCCCTGAAGCGGGTTTCCGGCAGGGCTGGACCGAAAATGATTCTCGATTGGCGAACGCGAATGCTGCCTGGCCGAAAAAATGTGGGGCGGACAGTGCAGCCTGCGTTCGCTGGAAACCGATGTGTCCCGAAACGTTTTTAAACGGAATGGTGTAGCTGAGGAATTTTGCATTAAATAGGTAAAAGAAAAAGTACTTCATATCCCCCAAAAACAGCATAAACGTATAGAAAAAAAGATATATCATTTGTATTATTAAAATGTATATTTGTTTGTACAGTCACTCTATAAATGTTTGGGGTCATATTGACCGTGAGTGTAAACAGGAAACGAGGAGAATCCTAAAGCGTGAGGAGCCGGGAGAAGCTGATGGATGGAGGAGCCTGGGAGTGACCCAGAGCAGAGCCATTAGGATGAAGGACCACAGCAGAACCAATGATGGGAACAGCCAGGATAGAGCCAGGAGCCCGACTGACTGAGGGGGAGCCGGGAGAAGTAGAGACCCAGAGCTGAGGAGACCCAGAGCTGAGGAGACCCAGAGCTGAGGAGACCCAGGGTGACACCGCTGGAATGGAGGACCGAGGAGGAACTACAGGCTTGTGGGACCGGAGACATTAAAGCCAGCAGAGATGGGGCCAAAGAACTGGCTGGATTCTACAGAGGAGGAGGGATTGGGAGGCTTGACAGACCACTGGCAATGAAGGAGACTTGGAACTGGCCGATAAAGAAGACTTGAAGCTGGCCAATGATGGAGACTTAGAGTTGACCGACGAAGGAGATTTGGAACTGATACTGGAATCGATACACATAACATCCTTCTAAATATCACCTGTTTGTAGTTGTGGTTATTCATATTCACTTATTCAGAGTGAAAAATGTAGAAATATGTGCATAACACCAAGCCTTTAAGACCAAGCATAACCACTGCCAGCTGGTTGCTTGAGCAAAGGAGAAGTAGGGCCTAATATTTGACTATTGTGAAGATTGTTAAAAAGATAAAAAAAAATAAAAAAAAAACATTTTGGAAACATTTAGTAAGTTTTTTAATCGTGGCCTTTTATTGTTATTTTTTTTCACAAAAGACAGAATGCCCTGAATAATATCTCAACCATTAAATTATAGCTTGTAAGTATTTTTGTTTATATTTATAGCTATTATGTTTCCTTTGTATATCATTGTTTGATGTACTAGTTTATGTTTGTGAGTTTGGCTTCGCCTCTTGCTGTTGTAAAATGGTGGTGTTACGGCGTCTACAAGCAGAGGCCAAGAGAACCATGTTTCCCCAAACCTTTGTCACTTGCCAGAAACTGTTCTCTGCTCCACAGTGACAGAAACCCAGTCTCACGAGAATTCATAATAATTGCCATGAGATCACAAGATGAAATCATATAAATTCAAACCTAAACCTGACCATGGATTTAATAGGAATAAAAATATAAAAAGTTTTAGTACAATCTAAGTTGGACTGTATATCATATGATTTTAACATCTTGTACAAATTATCATGAGTTGTCATGAGAGTGTGTTGGCTTTATGTGTTCAAATAGAAATGTAATGTCATCTTTAACTTGATACAGTAATGATAATGTTGAAAAGTGTGTTCAATGTGGTCAGAGCAAACTTGACTTCCTCTACTTTCTGGTTCAGAGCTGCAGTAAAACTTCATCAACCAGGTTTCATTAGAGATTCAACAGTTTTAAGCAGAAACATGAAGATCCTTCAGCTTCATCTCTGTGAGTTTATTACATGTTATAAATATAGAAATATATACTACAATTTAATCATAATCTAGTTATAAATAATGTGACTGCTGATGAATTAGGAGTTTATTACTGTATGAACACACACACACCTCTAAAACTCAGCAACAGCACCAGACTGCACTTCATTTACTCCTCTATTGATCAGAACATGTTGATGTACAGTGTGAATGTTTAAAATTCATTCGTTATTTACTACATCAGTTTTTTTTAAACATGTATGAAAATCATAATTATCACTCTGATTGGTTGCTCCACACAGATATGGACATCTTACAGTATGTTACAGATATTAAAGGTTTATAAAATTGCAGTCATTGTGTCACAATTATACAGTTTATTGATCAGAATCAGACACAATGTCAGATTATTATCATAATTTCTGCTCTGATGAACGGGTTTCTGCTCATTGTGCTGATCGGTGAGTTATTACTCTTATTGTTTTAAAAAATATCAAATTAAATACACAGTAGTGCATAAAAAGCAATATAATGCTGTTCTCCAAATCATATCTTTTTGTACATATGTTAGTAATGTTTATAATCTTATATTACTTTTCTATGTATTGCTTCTGTTGTTCAGATTATTCATATTTATTACCAATTCATATTTATTATCCACTGTATGTAAATACTGAAATTGACTGCTGGTTAGACGCTGACTGTATTTCCTTGCCTTTGTGGTGGCAAACAATTTTACATCACTGAATAAGAGACAAACATGTACCAATTGTCTTTAAAGGTTATTTATTTTCTTGCAAGAAAAGGCCGGCAGTCATACAGAGTGGCTGCAGAATGCAAACATTTACAGGAGGGCATCCTTCCTTCTTTATAATTGACTCCTTCTAATGTCATCAAGTGACTAAATGAACAACATGTCCCATAATTAACACATGGTTGCATCCTCCTTTTTCTATAGTTGTTACTTCCTCTATGTTATCAGAGTGGCTATGAACCACATGACCCATAACTAACACATTCTTGCATCCTACTACCCTTGAGTAAAGGCCCTTTTTCTCAGTCATGCATTAGTCAAACATTTCTTATTGTCCAGTCATGTTCTCTAAGATTCTATGCTTTAAAGGTTATGCAAACATATAGAACATATTACATCTCTTCCACACCTTGTACTGTAACATCTGCAATGACAATAAAGTTGAATCTAATCTGATCTAAATAGGCAGCTGAAGTTTTTAATTACTTTGTTTAGCCTACTTTTGGCTATTTGGGTTTGTGTGTGTGTGTGTGTGTGTGTGTGTGTGTGTGTGTGTGTGTGTGTGTGTGTGTGTGTGTGTGTGTGTGTGTGTGTGTGTGTGTGTGTGTGTGTGTGTGTGTGTGTGTGTTTGTGTGTGTGTGTGTGTGTGTGTGTGTCCATATATTTTTACAACTTAAGAAATAATAATATAAATGCTATCTGAATGCTATCTTTTTTTCCTTGTTGCTCTTTCAGTTCACCAAAATCATCTCAACTTTTGAGATGAATTTTTTTTTTGTGCTGACTGGAGTCAAGCAGATGATGCAAATTTGTTGAAGGTTAAGAATAAAGACACCATCTACTCATTTTGTGGAGTCGGAATTTTTAACAACTTGTGCTCTTCTGACATTACACTGCAGAGCTGTATAGCACTTCTAATTTTTTTTAAATAAACATGAAATAACATTTTAAAGATTTAATACTATGAAACAACATGAGGAAATAACACTTGTGGTACAGAATTGTCAAGACAGCAACATACTGACCGACTCATTTGTCCTTTAGCAAACAATGTTCCTTTTATGTTATACAATCTCTTTACAATAAGAGCAATGCAGTTCAAATGGCAAGAATATAACAGCACAAAATTGTGTCTTCTGCACCACAGAGAATCAATGAAAGCTCTAACGTTTAGTCAGAAAAGTAGTGAAAGGTGAAACATTTGGACCCGACTAATCATTTCTTTCATTACAGTAAATAATGAAGAAATACATTATACATATTATAAATGATAATACAGCTGTTACAATCGAATATGATATTATCCACTGGTAAATCCAGTGTTATGATGTCGCCACACTGTCCGCTCCTGTTTCTTCTCCTTAATTAACTGCTCTGAATCAGGGGAGTCTCAAGATAGTTGTGTTGATATGAAAAATTGTGCACATTTAGCAATATAGCGTGTGAATTAAGTATTTGATGCATATGACAATGTTATGTTGAACTATATGGCTTTCTACACTGACGTTCTATGATGTTCAAATATACATTTGTAAGAATAGTGATTTTTAGAAGGCAGCTGCCTGACTCTGAGATGGCAATGGGAATATGCTGTTTGCTGTTTGATAACGTAGTCAAGCAAAAGACTAATCATATTAAATACTGTTATGTGTCTGATGTTGTAAAGACGCAAATTCTGAATCAACATGCACCAATGCTTTTTTCTAAATATATCCTAATAATTTGTTAACAACATGTTTTCATTACTTCAATAAACGTATTGTTTCTGCCTTAAATTAATACATTGTTTAAATTAATACATTGTTTTCTAACGTGGTTTATATCAAAATAAATCTGAATTGAATTGTAAAGAGCTATACCATTGTGCAGCGTTTACTAGACAGAGTGGATCAGGTATTCTGAGCTGGTGTGAGTGAAGGCGAAGCTAATTTCCATATTCATGGTCCGCATATACTAAATGAAGCAAGGGTGTAGAGTTAAGCTATTTTAAGGCATGAAATAATTTTTTTTCACAGGAAAGAAACTTTTAAATGTGTAATTTTGGTAATCAAAGATGTTAGTTATAAGGGATAAAATTATTGACTACATGGGGGACTTTAAGTTTTTATATCTATTTGTTTATGGAGGACAAAACCAGGGGTGTAGCAACCATTCTAATACACATGTCGAGACCACCGTCCTTGTGGAGACCTCAGGGCCATAATGCAGCCGTGGTCCACCTTGATACGGAGGCGTCCGAGACGCCAAGCGTGGGCTGGAACTCGGGGTTTAGCCAGTACTGTAGGGGCCGCATGTGTAGCAGGACCAGCTGAAGTGACGCTCCTCAATCTGGCCTAGAGAAACAAAAGAGTCAAACATAGAGTCTTTTCATGAATTTGCCACACATTAGTTTTTATATCTATTCATTTTCATTGTTATTATGTTAATATTTGTCTTCAGTTTGACATATTATTCATCCATGAAATACATGGGGTCCAAAAGCGGGGCATTTTGTATTTTGGCCAGCATTTTGTTTTTGTGTTATGTGGACACAATGCTAATTTAAGTCTGGTTCTCATAGTGATCAGTCTGGTTGTTAAATAAATAAACAGGTGCGTCTCATTTAGGTTGCAAAGGTGTGTCACATGATGCCAGTGTTTAATGTTTTAAATTTACTTAAGGCGTGGTGTAACACTCTGCACCAGGATGCTGGAGTTATAAAGGCTGTGTCTCAATTGCAAGAAGGCAAAGAATGTACTTGCGTTCTGATTGAGACCGGTCTTGCCAGCCGACCTTGAAAGAACGAACTCGGAAGGACGCAAGGACACAGAACGCATCCTTGTGAGAATTGAGACGTGCTGCGATCTTGTTGCTCCACTGACAATCCCAGCATATTATAAGTGGCGGCTAATGCACAGCAAATACAAACATAACAAACAAGTAACATAACATTTATTTCATATTATTGGCATATTGTCATATTATTTATTTCATAAATTATTACCATATAATTGTATATAATTTTTATTTTACCACTTGTATTTATGAAAATGAGTAGCCTTTGTTTTATCTATGCTTTGTCAATGATAAGATTATTTTTATAATTTTTTTTTATTATTATTAATTATTTTATTATTATTATTATTATTATTAAGCCATGGTAATGGAGTAAAATGAGAAGTTTAAAGCTTAAAGGCTTCCGTACGTCGACCACCCGCAGCGTTTTCTGGGATTTCTAATGGTTTGATTCTCTGCATTCAATGCATCCTCAAGAACACATCTAGGCACCTTCATGCGTTTGACGGTGGATGATGACGTAGTACGAGAAGATCGCTTAAGACCCGATCACACAGAACATGTTTTTTCGGGTTTGAAAATGCGAGGTGCACCGCACAAGAACAGTGTGTTGCGCTGTTTTTTTTTTTTTTTTTTTTTTTTTTTTTTTTTTTATGTTGCTAGGCTCTGGAATCGTTGGTTTGCTGTTAAGTAAACTGTAATATTTGTTAACTTTGTTATGCTTTTGTTAACATTGTGGTATTCGCGATTCGTGAAATCATACAGCTCCGGGTAACCCGCGACAGCAACCACAAGTTACTTCTCTTGTGTTTGTGGCATAAAACACATTTATAAATATATTTTTTTATTTGCAAATCTCATTTTATTTATTTGTGAGTTTTATAATTTTTTGTGAAACTCTTTACATTTATTTGTGGATCTTAATCTATTTATTTGTGAATTTGATATATTTTTGTGAATCTCTTTACATTTATTTGTGGATCATAATCTATTTATTTGGAATAATGGAACAATTCTCACCCCATAGTAAACTTCCGTCACTACAACGGGAAGGCCCGCCTCTCCATTCATTCGATTGGACAATGAAAAAAACCAACGCAAATGACTTCGGAAGCTTTTCTGCTCAGAATTGTTTTTAAAAAAGGCGCCTCTCACTCTAAAAAGCGGGTTCTTTCTGATCGGGGCCTATCTGTACGTTCACACCGCCGCCGACTTGAGCGACAAAGAAGGCCAAGGAAGCTTGTCAAAAAGTACGGGGAAGCTTGTTGATGCTTTGGCCGCTCTGACGTAGCAGGGAGAAGAGAAGTGTAACATTAAATGTAATAAACAGAAAAAACAAGCATTACATTGAAGAAACCTTTTATAATGACATCATTTTTATAACCGTTTTGGTCACATTTGATCTGGGGGAAAAAAGAATAATTAGCTATAATTATTAGCACTATTATCGTGAGCAAATTAATTGCATTCCCGCTTGAAACGAGCGTTCATAAATATTTCAAATAAAAGTTGCGCTCATTCTCAAACGTGTATCACTGGATCATGGATAATCGCAAAGTTGTTGTGTTTGGTGCTGCTGTATTGTATTTGCGGAGAAGACGTCGGACTCTGAGATTTTGGGTTCATGACCTATATGCAAACCAAGTCATATCATAAATGATAGGAAACCCAGCAACGGTGATGATTAGCTTCTCCTCCATTTTCTCGGAACTAATGTTTTGGTAGGAACGAAAGTTTACATGGTATGTTTCTCTGGAATCAGCCAGCGCGAAGGACGTCTTTATTCCGATTGGTTGCTGGCTTTTGCCGCTGCTTGCCGCTGAACCGCGTCATAGCTCATTACCATAAAGATGAGCTACTTTCAACTTTCTGATTGACGCTCAAAACGCCCAAAATGCAACGGCGATGGATTTGACGCTCCTTGCAGCTGAGATAAGCCAGCTTCCATTTAAAATAAATGACTTCCGGTAGCTTTGTAAGCTCAAATCGGCGGCACTGTGAACGTACAGTTAGAGCGCATATCGAGAAACAGCCAAACACTTCTAATAAAAAGAGCAGCCACATTCATTTCTTTATTAAATTCTGTGGCAAATCGATTGATTTGTAATAGGGAATTAATGAATCAGATTTGGTAAATTATGTGCATGTTTAATATTAACAAACAAATTAAATATTGTTTAATATTAACAAAGTATCTGTATAATCATATACATTTGAAAAAAATATATAATTTTTTTTTAAACAAAAGCAAACAAATGAAGAAACAATATATCATCAGGATAAGGGTGATCCACCCTTTCTAAACTAAACTAAACATTATCGCTGGTGCCAATTATCCAGCTATCTATATGACCTTGAACACCAGCATCTCGGTAGGGCCACAACAGTTTAAGATGAAGCTATCATACAAATGTCTTGAATGTCTCAAATAGACACTCTGTGTGCCCAGGCCCATGAGGAGGCCATACCTCTGATGGAGTGGTATGAGCATTTAATAGCGCATTCATTGCCCTGAGAGGTGTACGGCAAAGCTATTGCATCTATAATTCCAAGGGATAGTCTTTTCTTAGATTCAGGCAGTCCTTTTGAGCAGCCACTGAAGGACTAAAAGCTGCTCTATGAACTGGGCAGAGTATTCAGTGTAAAAATACAGTGTGCACATAGGGCAGAGCATCTGATTAATAACTGATGAGTTCTCAACATTCGATTCTTCAGGGTGAAAAATACGACCTGGGCTCTAAACAGTGTTGAGAGCATCTTTGGCATGTAAACCAAAGTTTGGCCTAAATTCCATGCATCATTTGTCACAGTTATACTCATTTTCAGCCGGGTTCACACTGTGCGATTTTGACCACGATTTTGTTTTTGAGTATAGATATGGTAAATTCTTTTTGCATTCATTCTCTTCGTCTGCCGTCTACCTACACTACACGTTTGCTAAAACATGACACCGTTTGCAGGTGGACAGCATTTGCAAGACCCCCACTCGTTATGCAGAAGTAGTACACTCCATTCAGCAAGAGAGCTCGTAATTCAACTGTCAGCAGTGGCTTGAACAGAGGCTCTGCCAGAGTCTTTAGGAACAAAGTCAAGTCCCAAGTGAGCAATATGGAGGGGTGAGGGGGTTTAACCCCCTCAGAAAGCTTATCAGCAGGTAATTTCTTCCAACCGGACATTCATTGATTTGGGAATGAAAAACCGTAATAGCGGCCACACACACTACCGTAGAGGGTATATGCATGGCCATTGTCTAATTGCTCCTGTAAGAACGACAGTTGATTGACACAGAACAATCACAGGGTCTTCACCCTGCATTCTACACCACTCTGCAATCACTTTTCACTTATGGGCATGGAGGTGCCTGGTAGTGGGTGCCCGTGCCTCAGTGATTGTGTCTAGCACTTGCTGTGGCAGAATCTCTGGTGAGGACTAGCCAGACGCAGGTTCCACAGGTTTGGGTCAGGAGGTCCCTCAGCAGTATGATCCAGGAGCTTATATAAGTTTATTTTGCATATTTAGTTGTGGTTGTTCTTTGGCCATTAAGTCTTGTGTCTCCCAGCTAGCTCAGGTTCTCAGCGAGAGGCTGAGGTGGATTTAGAGCAGTGCTTAATTTGAGCCAGATCCTGTTCCGGGAAATGTCCGATTTTTAATTTTTCGTTCCGGTATTGTTTTTAAACGATCCGGCATTTCACTTAAACAAGTGCATTAGATGGTGACAGTGCGTGCACACTTGCGTGAAGCGAGCGTTTTCAGTTCAGTTCTCGTGCGTGAGTGTAAAGCGCAGTTTCCATTGGAATTAATTGAAAACGCTCGATTCGCGCCAGGGTGCACGCATCGTGAGAGACTGAGCAAGCGTGGGTTCATGCAAATGTATTTGGAGGTTATGTTTTGCTATCGGCCCTCAACAAATACATTTTTGATCAGGTTTCTTAAGTTCAAAATCAATATCATTGGTTGGTGCTTATTGTTTTGCATGCAGTAAAGCATAACGTTTGGAGAGTAGGATCAAGTTTGGAGAGAGTGTATACCTGATAAATTATTCTAATATAAATAAGTTCATATCAGCAAAATGTCAAAAAGACAGTCAAGCATATTTTCATTTTTCATATCCACGAGTAAAGCTGTAAGTATTTCTGATCAAAAGAGATCCCGAAGATGGAACTGCTAATAATGATCAGGAGGAGACACGAACAACGGAAGTTAGATCAGTCAGAATCAGAAATCGGTGTAGTGGAAAAGGCAACGACGTGGTCCGTGAGAGAATATCACTGATTGACTGAATGATTTTTGGTCTCAACGTAGCGTGACAGAATAAAACTCTAGGTAGGCTGTAGCACTGTAGTTACAGTGCAGAAATCTGTGAATGAGGCTCGTGCCGTCAGTTTTTGACATCATTTTATGTTCCGGGAAAACTTTTAAGCCTTTTTTTTTTTTTGATCCGGCAAGTACTTATTTACAAATTAAGCACGGATTGCCTGGTGGGGCATTGAACTGAATGCTGACCTGAAGAGGTGAGTGGTGAAGCCTTTAGTGAAGACAGCAGATTTCTTGAAAGAGAAAGATTCTGAGGAAATGACGTTCAGCACCGCCTTATAACAGTTGAGCCCGCCTCTATTTTTCACGCTTTAATATCATTGGCCACTCTAGGCATAGGCGTCGATTTCGGTAGGGACGTTGGGTACGCGTCCCCACCAGATTTCGTCATGAGTCATTTTGTACCCACCACATTTTAAGACATTGAGGCACGGATGTACATATAAATAAAACATCTCCAGTTAACAAGCAGAGCATTCATTTAATTTGCTATTAAATAAGAGATCTAGTGCTAAAATATGCTGAGTAAAATAAGCTGAGTGCTCGTTGCCACTGCAGTTGTATGGATACAGTGTTCTCTTGTGGTGTGCGCAGTCTTCACTCGGACGCGCGCTTCAATCTATCGCAGTTGCGAAAACTCTCTATTCATTCCGGTGAAATCACAAAATAAAATGCACACAAATGTGTCCCTGCTTGATATAGACTGTAACCACTGATGAAAAAAACTATACGAGTGTGGATTAGAACCCGTAACCTCTGACACGCTTGGCAAAAGATCCACCACTAGACCATTTAAGAACTCAAACTAACTTTGAGGATCGATGGATTTATTTACGGGTTGAGCAGAGAGGCTGCACAGTTTGACAAGTTTGTACCCAGCACTTCTGAAAATGTACTTCCGAATGCGTCTCTGTCCCCAGCACATTTCAAACCAAACTGACGCCTGTGACTCTAGGCTACTCCTACTGGCGTGATTTATTAATTCTTCAGTATTTATTGGAGAAAGGAGTTTCCCCATAGCGACAGCTGATGCAATGTCGAGTGAACCCAACTCAAAAGAAAACTCATGAATATTTATGTAGCCTATGTCCCACTCACAGAAACTGAAAATCTTGAAACACCGACAATGCAGGGAAGTTTCCTCAACAATATTGAACGTGGGCCTATGTTTGATGTAATCGTGACATTGGTGCTTGCAAAAAAACTTGCTTGGAGAATTAGCAGCTGTGTGTTTGTGTGACCCTTTTATCTTTTGCTTTAAACTACACGTTTCCCTATAGCCGAAGTTATCCAAATAAAGGAAAAAAACTATTAACTTAAAATAGAAAAAAATGGGTCTGCTACTTTAATAAAAAAATGTTTTTCGCAATTAAATAAAGTTGGCAAAAAGAAAATTAAAACATGTAAGGAGCTCTTTTTTTTTTTATAACAATAAAGTTTATGTTACATTTTACCTTGGCATGAAATTACAAAAATAAAATAAAAAAATAGTTAAAACTCCTGTGAGAGTGTTTCAAACAAGGAGCTCTAGACTATTTAATAAAAAAAACACGTATAGGCTACTTTTGAAAGGGTGTCTATGGAAAAACAAGCTTTTTACAGTCGGGTGGTGTAGTTCCAGCATCTACCAGCAGGGACTAACAGGAAATACTCTCTCTCTAACAGTGGCTGAGAGAGTGATGGTAAATTTGAAAATCTGCCTATCCATCTCTCTATATTTTTTTCCCTCTTTCTGTACGTCGCGAAAAAAAATTCGCGAATTATTATATTTTTGCTGTTGGAGTAAAAAAAAAAAATGGATACAAATAATATTTGCTGCAGTCATATATAAATATGTTTAGCACTATAGATTTGCGCCCCATATTTCTATGACAACTTCCGCTGGAGAGAACGCGGAAACCTGGAAAAGGGCCAGAGTCGCGATACTTTTTGTTTTCTGACAAAGTAGTATTTCAGAAATATAATGTATACGATATATGAGTTATATCGGGGCACCTTCATCATCGGGTATGTTTATGATGTTAATGAAATTCTGTTTTCACAAAACGAGCTGTAACGTTACCTCCCACATATTTTACTTTAGATCTGCCGCGATAACGTGCCTTTAGCATTAGCATGATGTTGTATTTCCTTATTGTGTCTCGGTGCATGCAGTTAAGTTTATTTGATTGGCCTTGTTTTACAGTGCATTCAAGATATTATTATTATTATTATCATTTTTACCAGAGTAAGATGGGTGAAGATTCCCCCTTCATAACAAGAACACCTAACAGTTACCGTTAAATCATATTTATAGTTTAGCATCTACAGGGTAATTATGCAGCATCCAGTATATTATTAAGGGAAATAAATGAAAACTGTTTATGACGATCAATAAACTATCAATTTAGTATCAAAATGATAAATTTAGTGGCAATTTGCAATTTAAATCCAGTTAATCTGAATCCCTTTTAATGTTTATTTATAAATATTAAAATTTTAGAGGAAGATTGTTATAATAGCGACAGACTATTCATTCTGATAATAATGAAGATGTTTTTAAATAATAACTCCACAAATTATAATAATTATGGGGGGCATGTTACCCCAATGATCTCACTTTTAACTTTCTACATTAAAAAAAATAAATAAATAACAATCACAATGTAATAATTATGTCAAGATTTAGTAATTTGCATGCAGGATTTTGTTACCTTTAAATAGGAGTGACATTTCTGTGACAAGCGATTTGTCCACGCTGAATGTGAAATACAAAAAAAAAAAATATTAAAAAGGCATTAGAAAGTCTCAAATTTTAGCATTCGGCTCATTTGAAATTCCAAACACTTTACTTTGAATGGAGATGAGCAGGCAAATTAGAGTTAAAAGACTAATATGTTTGACAAAACAAAACCTCAATATTATTGTGGGCGATATGCGTTAAGTTTTATCAGCAGCAAATCACTTCCCAACCCATCATGCTTTTAGTTTGTGCAGCTGGGTAAAAGACTATTTGCCTGCGTGAGTCTTGCGAGAGTTTTTACATCACAGCAAGTCAGAGAGCTTTTCTAACCGGCGTGATCAGTTCTACTCTGATCATCACAAACAAGCTTGTTGACAATGTCCTGCTCAGTGGGGATTTCTTTATGACTGCAAGGGAAGCTCGGCTTCCCCTATAATATAAAAAAATTAATGGTCAAATATGTACTATTGTATTAACATTTTATTGACTAAAGATGCGTTAGAACACGTTAATCTCGACGATGTGTTAGTTCAGAATCAGCTACATATAGCAGATCGGCTGACTCGATTTCCTTCTCATTCATTCCCGGAGCGTCACAGTGCATTTCCCTGTTGAAGCCGAGCTTCCATTGACTTCAATTGGGTTGCTTAGAACAGTTTTTTTTTCAGTGCTTCGAAACTAGATGGTCATTGGATAAATCTGCGATTATGTCCCGGATGCCTAGCTTCTCTGGGGTGAATGGAGGAGTGGGCGGGGCTGGACGCCGGGCTTCTGCGTGATGATTGGAGGGTCTGTCCAAAGACTGCATCTCCTTTTGATTGACAGCGATTTTGTACTATAAAAAGTCACTGACGCTGAAGCTATTCGAGCTCAGTCCCATCGCGCATTTTAGAAATCAAAAGACAAACTGCTGCAACCTATTTATTGTTATTTTCTTGGCGTTTCATCATACATTTTACACAATTATACACCACATTCCTTGTTTCAGTTTAACCTAATTCCCACATCTCCTCCATCGAGTTTAATATCTTTTTTTAGATCGTTTGTTCATTCATTCATACAGTATATATATATATATATATATATATATATATATATATATAAGTATAAATAAATGAACAATTTTTATGATGTTGGCCAAAAATGAGCTTCCCCTCTTTGAAAGACCAGCAGCTGCCACTGGTCCTGCTGTACTGTTTGAGATTAAAGAAATTAAAGGAACTTGTTTTTTCTGTTTCTTTTCAGTTGCCGCTTCATCTGTGTGTTTGCAGTGCTGATTAACAAAGGTGAGCATCTAAACTTTGAATGGTAAATTCATGCTACATGAATAAATGTCAGACTGTGTGTTTACAGTTAATGTGTCTGTCATTTCAGTGTGTCTGCAGGAAACAGTACATAGAGAGGCTGTTATTGGCGGTTCTGTTCTCCTGCCGTGTTCATCCAGTAAACATGATCATAAACTTCAAGACATTGATGTGAGCTGGAGACACAATGACAGTGAGATTGTCTATGATATAGTCAAGGGTGAAGATTCAGTGGCAGAACAGGACCCTCGGTACAAGAATAGAGTTGAAACTTTTTCATTGTATGAGTATGAGAGAGGAAACTACTCCATCAAACTTAACAATCTCAATTACACTGATGCAGGAGAGTTCAACTGCCTCATCACACCCTCAAACGAACAGAAGAATGTAGTACTGATCATCAAGGGTGCGTGAAACTGCTTGATTATTATATATACCCCTGGTTTCTCAGGCAAGGGTTAAAGGATTAGTTCACCTCAAAATGAAAATTTCCTGATAATTTACTCACCCCAATGCCATCCAAGATATCCATGTCTTTCTTTCCTAAGTGGAAGAGAAAATAAGTTCCCTTTCGTTGTCACTCCGAGTTACGTCGGATGACGACGAATGGGGTTTCGCTTAGAAAGCCTATCAACTTCGAGTATTACAAAACGAGCCAATGGCAAAGAAATGCCATGGGTCTGCGGAATTTGCATGACGTAACTCCGGCCCACCTCGTGGGTATAAAAGGAGGAAGTCCGCAACAGCAGTTTATCTTTTCGCTTCGGAGCCAAGTGTATTCTTCTCTCCACAAGCCATCTCTGAATTGTCAGCTTTACAAACGAGTACCTCGAGTGTTGGTGTGACGGCGATCTACGGCGAGCACGTGCTTCCTGCTGATCTGTTGCAGTGGTCTGCCAGTCGGTGCGTGTCTCCCCGGGTGCTTCAACACTTGAGTTTTCTCTCACTAAAAGAGCTCGCACGCGGCACGTCTTTTTAAAGACGGCTCGCCCGTGCATTTCAAAAAAAAAAAAAAAAAAATGAATGGTGCGGCAGCTTGGTATCGGACTCTGATGGGCACGAGCGTTGTCTAGTATGTTTGGGCTTGATCATGCTAGAGCAGCGCTCGTGGATGACTCATGTTTTCTCCGTGGAAACATGATCATCGCGTCATTATGGTCGAGACTCGGTGAACTCACATGAGTGAGAGTCCCTCATCCACCCCCCGATCTTCGGCTGGTGGCCAGGGTGACCTGAGGGTTAGGGTCTGGAACAAGGCGCCGACTATGTGTCCGCGACCCCAGCCCCCCTCTTCAATGACGGTGCCCGCTAGTGAACAGGTGATTCCCACGGGTCTACCCTCTGGTGGCCCGTGTGTTTCATTTGAAGCTACAGAGGATGATATTATGTTTGTAGCAGCTTCACTAGGTGGGTTTGATTTTCCTGGAAGTGACGACTCGTCGAGTCTGATCCGGAGATGACGGCCATGCTTTCCCGGGACGATTGGTTTTTGGGTAAGGCCGCCGACCCTCGTCCACGGCAAACCCCAATACCATTCTTCCCGGACGTGCATGATGAGATCAGGGACCGCTCGCTGATCTCATCCACCTTTCCTCCCCTCGATGGGGCCGCTGCCCATGGGTACACTGGGGTTCCCCCGGCTGAACGCTCTGTTGCGATGCTATGTGTCCTCAGAGTGCTTCTTCTCGGCGCAATCCTAAGCACCCGTCCGTTGCCTGTAGTTTTTCGTCTACGCTTGTGGCGAGATCCTATAGTGCCACGGGACTGGCGGCCGCCTCACTGCATGCCATGGTCATTCTGCTGGTCTACCTGACCCAGATGTTCATGGTCCTGCACGAGGGCGGGACTGACCCAGGGCTCTTCACTGAGCTGCGCGCCGCCACTAACCTTGCTCTCCGAGCGACGAAAGTGGCCGTACGCTCCCTGGGTCAGGTGATGCTCACCATTCTGTGGCTGAACCTGTCTGATGTGCTGGATGTCGCGCAGACCCGTCTGTCTGACATTCCCATATCCCAGGTCGGCCTCTTCGGCGGTGCGGTTGAGGGCTTGCCCAACAGCGAAGGCGCCCTCCCGCGGCTCCCACCCCGCCCGTTCACCCGGGCCGGCTCTGGGGGCCGCGGGCGGACGCCTCAGCCCTCTCCGGCCCCGCCCCCCGCTACACGCCGGGTTAAGCGGCGTTCCTGAGACGGGCTCCTCGGGGATGGAGCAGGCTGAGGTTGACTCTCTGTCCCGACGGCCCCGCCGTCCGCTCAGGTCCCTCGGTCTGCCCACCGCCGAGGGCGCCCCCCCGCGGCTCCCACTCCGCCCGTTCACCCGGGCCGGCTCTGGAGGCCGCGGTCGGACACCACAGCCCTCTCCAGCCCCGCCCCCGCTACACGCCGGGTTACGCGGCGCTCCTGAGAGGGGCTCCTCAGAGATGGGACTCAGTTCTTTCCAGGAGTTGGTAGCAGGACCACTCCTTTCCCCGGTGGAGGGCCGGGGAAGAATCCTTATTCTCCTAAGAACTGACTCTCCCGTCTCTGAGCACGCAGAGTTCTCGGACGACACAGAGCGCCGCCCACTACCCGTGCTCTCCTCGTCCCCCTCTGTCCCAGAGGTGGTTGACACGGCGTGCCGTCCACGGACCGCTTCGCCCCTGTCCCCCTCTGTCGCCAGACCCCTGGCAGAGCAGGCCCCCGCGGGACGACCAGCCTGGTCCTCCCCTGGCCCCCTCTGCCAGGGCGCGGTTGCTAACTGTGCCCCCACACCGGACCGCTATGCCGTCCACGTCTGGGCCAGTTACTCCGCTTCGCTGCCCCTCCGGGGGGGACGCCTGTCGTCTGCGTGATCCCGCTGGTCGGTTCCTGGGAGCCTGGCTAGAGCTTCCCCGTCTGTCCCGCTGGATCGCGCGTACCGTCAGGCTTGGCTATGCGATTCAGTTCAGTTCGCACGGTCTCCTCCCCGCTTCAGGGGAGTCCGCTCCACTTTGGTCGGTCCCCATCATGAGAGCAGAGATTGCCACCCTGCTGGCGAAGGGTGCAATCGAGACTGTCCCTCCAGCCGAGATGAGGTCCGGCTTCTACAGCCCTTACTTCATTGTCCCCAAGAAAACCGGTGGGTTACGGCCTATCCTGGACTTGCGCGTGCTGAACCGCTCCCTTCACAGGCTGCCGTTCAAGATGCTCACCGCCAAACGCGTTTTCGAATGCATTCGGCCCCAGGATTGGTTTGCAGCGATCGACCTGAAGGACGCCTACTTTCATGTCTCCATTCTTCCTCGACACAGACCGTTCCTTCGGTTTGCTTTCGAGGGGCAGGCATACCAGTACGCGGTCCTCCCCTTCGGGCTGGCCCTGTCTCCTCGCATCTTCACGAAGGTCGTCGAGGCTGCCCTTGTTCCCCTTCGGGAGCACGGGGTTCGCATCCTGAGTTATATCGACGACTGGCTGATCTTAGCTCACTCTCGAGTTCAGGTTTGCGAACACAGGGACCTAGTGCTCCGGCACCTAGCTCGTCTGGGCCATCGGGTCAACTGGGAGAAGAGCAAACTTTGCCCCGTGCAGAGGATCTCTTTTCTCGGTATGGACATCGACTCGGTCGCCATGTCCGCGCAGCTTACGAGCGAGCACGCGCAGTCACTGCTGACTTGCCTGAGACAACTCGAGGGCAAGAGTGCGGTTCCACTGAAACACTTTCAGAGGCTCCTGGGGCATATGGCATCTGCAGCCGCGGTCTCGCCGCTCGGATTGCATCATATGAGACCGCTTCAGCTTTGGCTTCGCGACCAAGTCCCTAGGGGGGCATGGCAACAAGGCACGCTCCGAGTACCAGTTACTCCGACCTGCCGTCAGTTCCTCACCCTGTGGTCGAACCTCAGTTTTCTCAGGGCGGGTGTCCCCCTGGAACGAGCTTCCCGGCATGTTGTTGTCTCAACATATGCCTCCACCACGGGCTGGGGCGCCATGTGCAATGGACATGCTGCTGCGGGCTCCTGGACAGGACCCCAGCGGCTATGGCATGTCAATTGCCTCGAGTTGTTGGCAGTACGTCTTGCCCCGCACCGCTTCCGGGCGTTGCTCCGGGGTCAGCACGTACTAGTCCGTTCAGACAATACCGCGACTGTAGCGTACATCAACCATCAAGGTGGTCTACGCTCCCGCCGTATGTCACAACTCGCCCGCCACCTCCTCCTATGGAGTCAGAAGCATCTGAGGTCGCTTCGAGCCATTTTCATTCCCGGAGCGCTGAACTGTGCAGCCGACGAGCTCTCACGGCTTCAGCCCCTCCCTGGAGAATGGCGACTCCATCCCCAGTCGGTTCAGCTGATTTGGGACCAGTTCGGGGACGCAATCTGTTTGCCTCTCACGACTCGACCCATTGCGCTCTGTATTTTTCCCTGACCGAGGGCACTCTCGGCACGGATGCACTGGCGCAAAGCTGGCCGCCGGGCCGCAAATATGCGTTCCCCCAGTGAGCCTTCTTGCGCAGACCTTGCGCAGGTCAGGGAGGACGAGGAGCAGGTTATTCTGGTCGCGCCGTATTGGCCCAACCGGACCTGGTTCCCCGAACTTGTACTCCTCGCGACAGCACCTCCCTGGCCCATTCCTCTGAGGAAGGACCTTCTTTCTCAGGGACGGGGCACCCTGTGGCACCCTCGCCCCGATCTCTGGAGCCTCCACGTGTGGCTCCTGGACGGCTCGAGGTAGGTTGAGTACCCTTCCACCAGCGGTGGCGGCTACCATCACTTCCGCTAGAGCGTCGTCCACGAGACATGTCTATGCGTTGAAGTGGAACCTCTTCGTCGACTGGTGCTCTTCTCACCGAGAAGACCCCCGGAAATGCTCAAAGATCAGCGTTGTGCTTTCCTTCCTTCAGCAAGGGTTGGAGCGAAGGCTGTCTCCCTCCACCCTTAGGTCTATGTTGCCGCCATTGCCGCACACCATGATCTGGTCGAAGGTAAGTCGGTAGGGAAGCACGACCTGGTCATCAGGTTCCTGAGAGGAGCAAGGAGACTAAATCCTCCTCGCCCTCCTCTCGTTCCCTCTTGGGACCTCTCAGTGGTTCTAACTTCCCTGAGAGTGCTCCCTTTGAGCCCCTGCAATCAGTCGAGCTTAAGTTCCTGTCAATGAAGACAGCGCTCCTGGTTGCACTGGCCTCCATCAAGAGGGTAGGGGACCTGCACGCATTCTCCGTCGATGAAGCGTGCCTGGAATTCGGACCGGCTTTCTCTCACGTGATCCTGAGACCTCGGCCCGGATATGTGCCCAAGGTTCCTACCACTCCCTTTCGGGACCAGGTGGTGAACCTGCAAGCGCTGCCCCCGGAGGAGGCAGACCCAGCCTTGGCACTGCTCTGTCCAGTACGCGCTCTCGCGCCTATGTAGACAGGATGCAGTGTTTCAGGACCTCAGACCAGCTCTTTGTCTGTTACGGTGGGAAGCTGAAGGGAAGGCTCTCTCCAAGCAAAGGTTGTCTCACTGGATAGTGGACGCCATTGCTTTGGCATACCAGCAGCAAGGTCGACCGTGCCCCTTTGGTGTGACGGCCCACTCCACCCGGAGTGTGGCATCCTCTTGGGCTCTAGCGCATGGCGCCTCGCTAACAGACATCTGCAGAGCTGCAGGCTGGGCGACACCTAACACATTCGCCAGATTCTATATCTCCGAGTGGAGCCAGTGTCTTCTCATGTACTCGCTTCAACTAGCTAGTACCGACCCGCTCAGGTGTCTTCGCTTGCTCGCCATTCCACTCCACCGACTGGATACGTGCGATATTCTCCTCAGGTGAGCTTCCTCGAAAGCCCTGAGCTCCTCCAGCACTCCTGACATCGGCGCCAGTGTCTCTTGCCTGCGCGTCGGCTAGGTGCCTCCCGTGTGCATGGTCCCTCCCCTGAGCGACCCCCACATGTGTATTTCCACTGTAAGCCTCTCTGAGCATGTGTCTTTCCCTTGGCAAGCCACCTTGCCACCCCTGGGGTTGAAATATTCCACCTGCGGCTGGACACCCCAGTGTTCCCCATATGCTTCCTTCTGGGTCATATGTGTATTCTCTAAGTCCCCCCCCCTCTGGGTTGGCATTAATTGCATACTTCCCCTAGTTGGGATATGCTTCCCAGTGTACCTTGGTATTCCTGTGTTAAATGGAGTCCTTCGTCCGTCTTGACAGGGATCTCTGTTTACGCAGGGCACTGGAAGACAGCTGAGAAGGTGGCGTTATTAGACTGGTAACCCCATTCGTCGTCATCCGACGTAACTCGGAGTGACAACGAAAGGGAACGTCTACGGTTACGTATGTAACCCTCGTTCCCTGAGTAGGGAACGGAGACGTTACGTCTGCCTGCCACTTTCCACTGTACCGCGGGGATCGCCTGAGCTCAGTCTTGGCTCCTCAGCGAAGAAACATAAACTGCTGTTGCGGACTTCCTCCTTTTATACCCACGAGGTGGGGCGGAGTTACGTCATGCAAATTCCGCAGACCCATGGCATTTCTTTGCCATTGGCTCGTTTTGTAATACTCGAAGTTGATAGGCTTTCTAAGCGAAACCCCATTCGTTCTCATCCGACGTAACGTCTCCGTTCCCTACTCAGGGAACGAGGGTTACATACGTAACCGTAGACGTTTTTTGAGGAAAACATTTCTGGATTTTTCTTCGAATAATGGACTGCAATGGCAACCACGGTTTTGAAGTCCAAATCAATGCAGTTTCAAAGATTTTTGAAGTGCTTCAAAGGCCTCTGCGCGATCCCAGCTGACGAATAGTGTCTTATCTAGTGAAACGATCGGTCATTTTCTAAAAAAAAATAAAATAAAAATGTATATCCTTTTTAACCACAATTGTTCGTCTTGTGCTGGTCTGCGACGCGCCAGGCATTACGTCATCACGTTGGAAAGGTCAAGTGGAGGTACCGCCCCATTGTTTACAAGCGTGGAGAATGAGGATCATTCAAATTTTACTGTATGTTGAATGACATATTTATGTCTTTTTGTCAGTTTATTGTTTAAAATGGTCCTTTCGTGTGCATATCCTGGATGTTTAAAACAATGGGGCGGTACTTCTGATGACGTCCAGCATGACCTTTCCAACGTGATGACGTAATGCCTGGCACGTCGCAGACCAGCACAAGACGAACAATTGTGGTTAAAAAGTATATAAATTTTTATTTTTTTAGAAAATGACCGATCAATTCACTAGATAGGACACTATTCCTCAGCTGGGATCGCGCAGAGCCCTTTGAAGCACTTCAAAGACATTTGAAACTGCATTGATTTGGACTTCAGAACAGTGGTTGCCATTGCAGTCCATTATTCGAAGAAAAATCCAGAAATGTTTTCCTCAAAAAACTTATTTTCTCTTCCACTGAGGAAAGAAAGATATGGATATCTTGGATGGCATTGGGGTGAGTAAATTATCAGGAAATTTTCATTTTGAGGTGAACTAATCCTTTAAATTTAGTCTCAGACTGAAATGCATGTTTGAGCTGTTTTAATTGAAAGCAACTTGCACATCTTAAAATATATCAAAGCAATTGTTTTGTCTCAAGATTCACACCAGTAATTTTCTTTCAAAGGCACGTTTGAAAAAGCCACTTAAATGCCCTAATTGAACGAAGGCCTAATCCTGGCTTAATCTAAGCCCTGTCTGTAAAACTGAACCATATAGGTTTTAATTAAAAAAGTTAATTGGTGATGTTTCAGTCTGAATGCTGCTTTATAAAAATTACAGACAGATATGTTGTCTTTATATATGTGCAGTAATTGTTTTCTCTCTGAACTTTGGTTCCATAATCAACAGCAGGAAAAGAAAACAAATCTAATCAAGCATACCAAGGATCGGACCAGACGAAGATCATTTGGATATCTGTTGGCATTCCCTTAACTATAGTTGTTATTATTGTGTGTATTGCCTATTTCATACTTCACTGGAGAAAAGGAACTCAGGCTGCTTTATAGACCTGCCTTATGTATTGCTGTGCCTTTGGATGTCAGAATCAGAAAAAAAAGATGGTCTTCATTTTTATTTAATACCCTCTTTGAAGCTAAATGCAGACGGTTGCAAGCCATTAAACGGACAGACTGAACTGATGAAACCTGTGATCACCCTACTATTGTAAACAATAGATGTCCATAATATTCAGTTCATGCAGTTCATAGGGGACATAGTGTATTAGCCCTACAATAACAGCATGAAATAATATTCAAATTTTATCTAAAAATATCTGACTCTTTTCTTGGAATTGTGAGTTTATATTTCACAATTCCGACTTTATAACTTGCAATTTCTAATTTATTTCACAATTCTGAGGAGAAAAGTCAGGAAAAAAGACAGAATATCGAGTTTAAATTTCAAAATTATGTTTATTTTATTAAATATATGTGTATGTATGTACAAATTTTCTTTTTTCTTCCATGGCTTTTAACAGAATTTTTACAGCTTTCATTGTTTATTTCTGATGCAAAATGATTTCTGATTGCGAAACGATCGGTCATTTCAAAAATAAATAAAAAAGTTTAAGTTTTATAAGCACAAATGCTCACCTTGCTCTGTTCTGTGATGCACGTTCGTGACTCTCCTGTTCGAACTGGTTCATCAAAATGAACAAATCTTTTTTCGAGTCTTTTTTCGAGTCATTTCGTTCATTCAACGAACGAAATGACTCGAAAAAAGATTTGTTCATTTTGATGAACGAGTTCGAACAGGAGAGTCACGAACGTGCATCACAGAACAGAGCAAGGTGAGCATTTGTGCTTATAAAACTTAAACTTTTTTATTTATTTTTGAAATGGCCGATCGTTTCGCAAGATAAGACTCTTATGCGTCGTCTGGTGTCGTTTAAAGCCATTTGAAGCTGCACTGAAACTGTCATTTGGACCTTGGACCGTTTGGTACCCCATGAAGTCCATTATATGGAGAAAAAGCCTAGAATGTTTTCATCAAAAACCTTAATTTCTTTTCAACTGAAGAAAGAAAGACATGGACATCTTGGATGACATGGGGGTGAGTAAATTATCAGCAAAAGTTTTTTAAAAAGTGAACTAATCCTTTAAGTAAATAAAACTTAACTGAGTCAAAGTAAAAAGATAACTAAAACATTTAAGTTGAGTGAACACATTTTTTTTACAGTGCAGATTGTTTTCTAAACAACAAAAACGTTTCATTTAGCAAGTTTTCATAAAAAGTATTATGAAAACTTCAATTCCCCAGCACTTACTCAAGGCTTTATATGCTTCTCCAAAATCCAATAGGCCATGTCATGACATTGCATTTCATTCTTTTGAGCAATTTTTTTTCCCATTTCCTTTAAAAAAAACAATTGAAGAATAAAATCACTTTTCTGGATATTGACATTTCTAAGAATATGAGGAGTAGATGTTTAGACAACTTTTCTTCTATTATGGAAAGAACAGGAACTAAATAGTGGTCACATATCTTCTCTCGAAGGCAGATTTTGCTTTCTAAACCCGCTCTCATCTCGCTTATTATACTTTTTGTTGGTGTTCAGTCTTTCAAAGCTATTGACCAGTGTTTTATGTTTATTTTTTGTTGAAAAATAAGAGACACCATATTGCAAAAATCTGTAGTTAGAAAAAGACGGTCTTAATCCTCTCAGCTGTCTTCTATTACCATAAATTTACATTTAAAATTAATTGGGAGGTTATGCTGTATAAAATAATAAACTCTAATGTTTCAATTGGTTTGGTATTGTGAATAAACTAAGAGTCTTTGGAAAAATAGTTTGGACATTTTTTTTTGATTCATGATATCTCTACATTATATATTATAAAAGAGAAGAGTTGGATGTTATTTAATCTCATTTTAATGAAAATAGCAATAAATCAAATGATGAGTAAGTATACTCAGACTTACACTAGTATGAGAAGGACGCTTCCTTTTGTAAACTTCGGAGAGACTGTTCTAGATCCTGATCCTCAAGTGAAACTTTTCTCTCAAAGATGTTTTATATATTCCTGCTGACATTGTGTCTCAATAACCTCTCTTAACTTCAGTTTATTGTCATTGCATGAGCAGCAAGAAAATGCAGAAATTCCAGTTACATCCTCATTCATGAGCTGCAGAGAAAATGAAAGGGAAACATATTGAACTGAAAACAACACGTATATTGTCTGGATTTTCCATGCATTTGCCTTTCAAATTTTGTTCATTAACAGCACAAACTGATGCAGCAAAACTGAAGAATTGGTCTGCAATATACAACTTATACAAAATATATACAATATATGTAGGCTACTTGATCATAGTAAGCATAACTAGGCTACATAGGCTATTAAAAAAATATTAAATAATTATGCTTAAATAAAATAACAGATCTATATAAATTGATATTAAATTTAGTCCAGGCAAAGTTATATACGAGCGAGAGTACTATTTTTCTTTTAAATGACTTGTTTAGATGGTGGAAACTAGTTTATTAGAAATTAGAAATATAAGTTGTGTCAGTGGTGGGGATTTTTCAAAGATTTCAGTGCAGGTAACATTGTATCGACAGCAGGTGGCAGCAAGGGACTGTATTCAATAGAGTCAGTTAGTAGACCAGAGGTCTTCACAAGGGACATTCATAACTGGCCTGTCAATCATCTTGTCACAGGTAAAATCCCCCAAATTCAATTTAATTTAAATTCCTATCTTGCAGAGAGAAATGTAGATGTAAATGTAGTCAAGTTAGATAGTGATAATTATTCACTCAAACCCCTCTATTTAAACCTCTCTACTTAACCGTCGGACTCGCACATCCGTCATGCTTGTAGTGTTTTAATCATCCTTCCCTCGCATTCTGTAACAAATCGTTCCCTTGCGCGTCAAAATGACCCAATTAGCCCTACAATTATGCTTTGTTTTGTCCAGGAAGCTTAGGCCTATATCATTTCATTTTTATAATATTTTGTATTTTGCTAATGCGAGTTTTTTATTTTATTTTATTTACCTTTAAATTGCTATATTTTAATATAGGGTAATTTAAGCACATTATTCACATTCTTTCAACTTAAATTCAAAATAACTCTCCAAAACATTCCCAACCAGCTCAACTCAGCTCAAAATATCTCACATTGGGTCAATTTGGATGTCTTTGCTTACCTCTTGTGGAGCAAAAATCATTAATATATATATGGAGCAAATGAGCTGTTCCATATGGGTCCTAAAGTCAATTCTTGAGTTTATCTATTCAGTATGCATTCAGATACACATGAAGACATTATCAAAATTTTTGGTATTAATGTTTTAGAATTTTTAGTTTTAATTTTGAGCAATTTTTAGGTTTTTCTATGTATACCCGAAGAATTCCTCGCATTCCAATCATTATAAGGGGTCAAATTGACCCACGAGGGAAGGATTTGTTAAAATTTTTATTACAAATACATAAACTTTTTTTTTTTTCGTGCAAGTGCGACAAAAGTCCTAAGGTCTTGAACCACTCAGATGAACACTCAATTTTGAGTTTCGGGTCAAAATGACCTGAGGGAAGGATGAGGGTTACTTTTTATTCGTGTTTGTAGCTCTAATCAAATCCTCGCCCAACTCACAATGGGTTGTTGTGGACAATATTAGCCGTTAGAGTGCGCATCGATTTGCACTCCGGATTCTGATCAGGAAAAAGTAGACCATCCGGATATCTTTGGAATACTCATTTCATCACTTGGATTTGGGACGTACCAATTCTATTTTCAAATATTATTTAGGATGGATAGTTGAATTGGGACGCACCGCCACTCTACTGTTTATCCAACCTGCTTCAGCACACATATGATTTTCAAACGATCCTGAAACAGAGATTGTCTATAAAGGCCTCTTGTCTCATTCCCTGCTTACCGCCAAAGCTGGAACGTTAGCTTTAGCTTTAGCAGTTATGCATTTTTGGCTAAAGGTTGCAGGCTTGCCTTCTAGTGGCTTTGTCTGAAGAGCTTGATTAGCCTGTTCAGGTGTGTTTGATTAGGGGTTGGGCAAAACTCTGCAGGACAGTGGGTCCCCAGGAGCAGGGTTGAAAACCTCTGTCATAGACCATTCATTCAACCATTTCACTTAAAAAAGGCAGCTTCATTCAGGAAGAAACTAGGAACTTTGAACATCATCTTACAAGGTCAACAGACAAGCAATGTGTAATTCAGGTAATGCTGAAGCTGACAGCAGTAATGTGAAATCCCATTAAAGTTGGGATGAAATAGAAGTTGTTGTCTTTTCTTCCCTAGTGTGACATCCGAGTGAAACGGCTTCTCAAACAAGAAAAATTATGTAGGCCGGGGTCATGATGGGCTTGATTTTGTCCATCGGGAATTAATTGGATCAAATTGATTGTTGTTTGCTTTTGCTGTGATCTTATGTGAGTGACAGGATGTCCTGCCCATCAGGGTCATGGGCGACCAAGGCAATGTTCTGCTGGGAAACCTTGGGTTCTGGCATTCATGTGAATGTTACTTTGTCATGTACCACCCACCTAAAGATTCTTGCAGACCACATACACAAAAATGGTGTTCCCTGATTGCACTGGCCTCTTTCAGCAAGATAATGCACCCTGGCACACTGCAAAAATTGGTCAGGAATGGTTTGAGGAAAATGACAAAGAGCTCAAGGTGCTGCACTGCCCTCCAAATTCCACAAATCTCACTCAGGTTGAGAATCTGTGGGATGTGCCGGACCAACAAATACGATCCATGGAGGCTCCACATGAACATGAGAAGATTTCCACATCAAAGAAAGAGGAGGCACTGAGCCACACCTAACTATTGCCTTGGACCAATGATAATTCAAAGGTGTTTATCAGCCGGAACAAACTTTTCCTGAAAGTTTGCTTTGCTGTTTCAAACTACCAAAACAAACTCCAAATAAACTTTGTTTTGGCCTGATTTTGTTCTTTGATTTCGCTTGAAGTATATCAGGGCTTTTACTCGCATCTGACATTGACGGAATGAAAAAAAAAATAATGTTATTTATTCGTCTGCAGAGATGTATAAAGTACTAGAGACACAGACTTAAGTAAAAGTACAAGTGCTCTATCAAAAAAGTGACTTGAGTAGAAGTTGAAGTGCTCTTTAAGCACCATACTTAAGTGGAAGTACTAAAGTATTCAAAAAAAGTTGTACTTAAGTATTGCAAGTAGTTTATTTTAAAATGTACTACTCAAGTACTGAAAGTAAAAGTACAAGTATTGTGTCATGTAGTAAAGCATCTCACCCTTCTCTTCCCTGCTTGTGCCTTTTTTCTCCGCAGCTTATTGGGTATTTATCTGCATGTTACAGTGATATCTGAAAGCTTTGTTTATGTCAGGGAGTTCCTGGAATGTCACATGATATGGCTCTTCTTCATGTGTTCCATATATGGACTAAATGTGCACAGGGCGCCCTCAGGCTGCCAGTATGGATTGAAAACACACTATATCAGAGTATCCAACGTTCATAATGATTACATCGGCCCATTTTGGGTATAAATTCAATAAATATTATTCCTCTCTATAGAAATCTGACGTAAACCTATGAAAATCTATCAATATTTGTCAGTCTGCACGAGCTAAAAGCCCTGAGGGACCTTGTTTGGTCAAGCGCTTTCATGACGACTACACAGCAGTTTTTTTTCTGAATGGAAGCGGCTGACGCTCATAATTCATATTAAAGGTATCGACTTATTTTTTTATTACATAACTCCTGACACAAATTAAGACATAACTGTCACTATAAGTTTTTCAGAATAAAATAGTTGTCAAATACTGAAACTTGAGTCTTATATCTTTTTAATGATGTATAGTTTGTCAAGGTAATAACATTAAATCTAAACAAAGAACGATTCAGTGCGTCGGCGTCCTCGCACATTCTATATGAATTGTCTTTCACTCCGACAAATGAAAACATGAACTCTAAGTAGGGCCAGGGGTGTCCTTCCTCACCGCCACGATCACTCGAAGTTGAATGGTGTTTATGGTTCTTCCATCTCGAAACAAACTAACAAATCTCAAGTGTTCTCACTGGAGGCAGAGCGAGAGGCAGAACGGGAGCGCGCGCGGTCTTCCTGATCGCTTGATTCGCTCAATGATGAGCCAGCTTCATCAAACCTGGTGACAGAGCCATCTACCGCTCTGGCAGTGATTATGTGGGTTTGGAATGATTCGTAACATTTTTATAATTGTTACGAGTAACGATGCAGCACATAAAACATTTATCGGAGTAAAAGTATTAAACTCATCAAAAATATGTACTGAAGTAAAAGTGGAAGTAGGAGAAAAAAAATAATACTCTAGTAGAGTACAGATACATGTCATGATTCTGCCTTAGTATCCATGATTTTCCTAGTCGTGAGGCAGGATCATGACAGAATCATGTTTTGTGTACAAGCGCATGGCCAATTGTTTGGGCCATGTGCTTGTGTTGTCTCGTTACGTTACCCCGCCCCCTTGTTATCCCGTCTTGTCATTATTGTCTAGTCAGTTTCACCTGTCCTCGTCATTAGTGTTCCCTATTTAATCCCCTTGTGTTTGCTGTCCTGTGTCGGTTCATTGTTTGACACTGTGATCCCTATCTGTGTGTTAACTTACCTGTGAGAACCTTGTGAGAGTTTTGTCTAGTGTATTACTGTTCCTGTTTCTGTTGTTATTTTATAGTCTAGTTTGTCAAGTCTTAGTCTAGTTTAGTCTTTCCTGTTCTAGTCCTGTTTTGCCCCCTCGTGGGTTTTGTTTTCCCTGTTTTTGTCTATTAATAAACGTTGTGTCACCGCATCCTGTCTGCGGCTGGGTTCTCCTTCCATCCACATAACAGAATGAACCGACCAATACAGAACCCAGCAGACTGTATGTCTTTTCCTGCTATTCGACAGTCGACTGACCAGGAATTATGGTGGCAGTCGGCTGTCACCGACAGCAAGTTGGGCAAGCTTCCTTTCCCTCCCCAGGGAGAGAGGTCCCTGAGGAGATATGCCCAGGTCGTTGAAGCAAGGAGGCTTTTCTTACCTGAGGTCCTCGTCAACCGTTACCTCATCGCGGGTCTCAATGTTCCCCCTCCTCTGGCTGAATGGGAGAGGCTGGTCCACCGCCCGTTCCAGGACATGGTGGACTGTTTATCTCGAAGGGAGCCGCAGGGTCCCACCGTGTCGTCACCTCCTTCTTCCACGCTGCCAGTTATCCGGGAGGGTCGGGTCTTAGCCGTCATTGCGCATGGAGACCAGGCTCACTCCATCTCGACTCCCGAGGCGTCATCTGCACCCGCTGATCTCCGTGGCAAACGAGAGAGACGGCTGTCGTGGGAGTCGACTTCGGAGTCCTCTTCTCCTGAGACTGCGGTCCCTGCTGTGCTTCCTCAACTGGTCACAAGCCCGGCTATGTCCTCTGCTCCGCGTCCCAGGAAGAAGAAGAGGAAGAAGGGAGCCTCTTGTCCTCCGTCTCTGTCTCCCCCAGAGCCCGCTACTGCGAGCGCTGTTCCAGAGCCCGCTACTGCGAGCGCTGTTCCAGAGCCCGCTACTGCGAGCGCTGTTCCAGAGCCCGCTACTGCGAGCGCTGTTCCAGAGCCCGCTACTGCGAGCGCTGTTCCAGAGCCCGCTACTGCGAGCGCTGTTCCAGAGCCCGCTACTGCGAGCGCTGTTCCAGAGCCCGCTACTGCGAGCGCTGTTCCTGAATCAGCAGCTGGTTGCCCGGTTACTGAATCTGCCTCTGTGAGAGCTGCGGCCGATCAAGCTGCAGAAGCAGTCCTGCAAGTGGTGTCTGCTAGTAAGAGGATGCCTATAATTGTTGCTGCCGAGACTCTAGCAGACTACCTTGCCAAGCTTGTCAAGATCCTCGATGTGCCCGTCATGTCTTGTCCCGAGCCCACTGTGTCTGTGAGCTCTATTCCCAAGCCTACCACTGTGAGCGCCGCACCCGATCCTGTCCCTGTGAGCACTGCACCCGATCCTGTCCCTGTGAGCGTTGCGCCCAAGCCTGCCACAGAGAGCGCAGCACACGTATCCGCCACTGAGAGCGCTGCACCCAGTCCTGCCCCTTCGCCTGCCAAGTCCCCCGTCAGGAGTCCCGTTTCCTCACCCTCTGTGTCCTCCGTGTCTGAATCTGTTGCTGTCACCACTAGTCCCCGGACTGTTTCCCCGTTTGTCCCTGTCGCCACTAGTCCCCGGATTGTTTCCCCGTTTGTCCCTGTCGCCACTAGTCCCCGGATTGTTTCCCCGTTTGTCCCTGTCGCCACTAGTCCCCGGACTGTTTTCCCTGTCTCCACTAAGCCCCGGACTGTTTCCCCCAAGACCTCTCCTCGTGTGTCTCCGTCTAAACCTGCCCAGAGTCCTTGTCCTCAGCCCTCATCCCATGGACCCAAGACCCCCAGTCCTCCCATCCACCCTGGACCTCCCCCTATGAACTCTGTGTTTCCTCCACCTCCTTTGCCTTGTATGTTGTATTTGATGTTTCACCCCAGCCCTGTTATTGTTTTTTCATGTTTGCCATTATTAATGTTTTCCATGTTTTGTTGGTTCGTGTCTTTGTCACAGTCTGTCATGTCCCGTGTTTAATGTCCCCTTAAGGAGCGTCTGGTAGCTGCTCCTTAAGGTGGGGGTTCTGTCATGATTCTGCCTTAGTATCCGTGATTTTCCTAGTCGTGAGGCAGGAACATGACAGAATCATGTTTTGTGTACAAGCGCATGGCCAATTGTTTGGGCCATGTGCTTGTGTTGTCTCGTTACGTTACCCCGCCCCCTTGTTATCCCGTCTTGTCATTATTGCCTAGTCAGTTTCACCTGTCCTCGTCATTAGTGTTCCCTATTTAATCCCCTTGTGTTTGCTGTCCTGTGTCGGTTCATTGTTTGACTCTGTTTGACGTTGTTTGATACTGTGATCCCTATCTGCGTGTTAACTTACCTGTGAGTACCTTGTGAGTTTTGTCTAGTGTATTTTACTGTTTCTGTTGTTGTTTTATAGTCTAGTTTGTCAAGTCTTAGTCTTTCCTGTTCCAGTCCTGTTTTGCCCCCTCGTGGGTTTTGTTTTCCCTGTTTTTGTCTATTAATAAACGTTGTGTCACCGCATCCTGTCTGCGCCTGGGTTCTCCTTCCATCCACATAACAATACAGCCTTTTAGTACTTAAGTACAGTAGTGAAGTAGTTCTACTTCGTTACTATACATCTCTGTTCATCAAAATTCATTGAAAGTAAGTTGCCTAAGCCACAATGAAAACAAGCTACACTTGTCTCATGACGTCACAGCGTGCACTCGTCAGTGAAGGTCGAGCGTTTTAACACAACAACAACCGTCCAAATGACAGAAAAACGCATTTCTAACTTTTTTGGGAAGCCCAAACAAATCCGAGTGGGCGGCCTACCAGCAGCAGCTCTTATTGTCTTATTGTCATGCAGTATGTGGACAATAACTTGGATATTCACTCTGAATTCCTTGGATTTTACAGTGCTCCCTACAGCAGCGACGAAACTCTGTTCAGGTGTATCAAAGATGTATTTCTCAGAATGAGCATCCCAATTGAGCGTCTCCATGGATATTGTTTAGATGGAGCTTCTAACATGTCAGGATAGTTCTCGGGTGTTAATACATGGCTTAAAAAAACATGCCCAGAGTCCCTCTTCATCCACTGTGCCAACCATTTACTTGACCTAGTTCTTCAGGAGGCTGCACATTTGGAGGGATTGCCGATTAAATTAACTTTGTTCAAGGTGTAGCTATATCTGTGAATCAGCAAAACGCAAGGATCTCTATGAGTTCATGTTTGGCTGCGATGAGAAAGTTACCTTACTGGACATATGTCCAACAAGATGGTGCATCCGAACAATAGCTATCAAACGTCGGTGTAGTGGCCACAGAGAAATCATCAAAACACTGGAGCAGCTTAAGGATGACAGAAGTGTGAGAGAAGAGACAAGATCTAAGATTGGAGGCCTGCTCAAGCAAACAATGAAAGCTAAAACCTATCCCCTCTGTTGTGAAGCAATATTAAAGCCATGCAAGTCTGTGGCCAGGAGTTTTCAGCATACCAAAGACCATGCACTGAGCACCCTTGAGTGTGCCCGAACTGCTTGGAAGGCGCATGGAGCATGGTTATAGATACCCTTCACCTTCCCTTGCACTTTAACAAAGCCCGACTGGAAATTCAGCTGAAAATTATGAGAGACATCTGCAGTGTTTCTCCCAAGACAATAAATGACATGGACAAAAACCATGTCTAACCACAAACCACATCCACAAACAAGGGCTCTTTTAAAAGAAGTCGAAAACCTCATCAAACTCTGCTTAAGGTCCCTATCATACACCCGGCGCCAAGTGTTTTTTTTTTTTTTTGCTAGTTTCAGCCCGACTAGTTTCAGTTATCATTTTCACGTCCTGCGCCACGTTGTTTAAATACATTTTTTATTTTAAATGTATTTGCACCCATTTGTGCGCCCATGGGCATGCTGAAACCGAGGTGTGTTCAGGCACATGGTTGCCGCGTTGCTATTTTGAGGCAACTGAAATAGACTGTGGCATGGACTTTAGACCAGGTTTCAGTTGGTCAATGACGCACTCTATATCAGTTGCCTCAAAATAGCAATGCGCCAACAGTGCGCCTGAACACACTTCTCAGTATTTTTTTTTTTGCTATATAAAAAGCGTGTTAGTAATGTGCGCCTATAGGCATGTCCACAACGGGCTTATTACACACACAGCGATGCACAGCAGCACACAAACATGCCAACTATTAAAAATAAAATAATTACAATGTAAAATATTAATATTGTGTACATAAAGATATGGTGGAATCCAGCTTGTCCCATAGATGGTCTGCTTGTGCGCTTTAACCACGCGCACAAGCTGATCCATTTTCTTGCTAGAGAAGCATTCAGTCTTTCCACTTGCAAATTCCACCATGTAAATAGCAAATCCGCCATGGCGTGAGTGCAACTGGCTTTTAAAGGGAATGGTAGATGAGACTCCGATTGGTTTATTGCACATTACGCCCAAAACACACCCATTACTCATTAAGAGTCAAGTCGAGTCAAGTCAAGTCAAATGTATTTATGTAGCGCTTTTCACAATACAGATTGTATCAAAGCTGCTTCACAGTATCAATCAAAACAACTTAACAATGTTTGTTTATTACTGGAAAAAAAGACATCCAAGTTTGGTAGAGCTGATCAATGGTATGATTGGTTAATTAATTTGAATATCCCCAACTGAGCAAGCCAAAGGCATCAGTGGCAAGGAACCGAAAAACTCCATCCAGTGACCTAATGGTGTCCTAAAACTCCATCAGATGACCCAATGGAGAAAAAAAAACCTTGGGAGAACCCAGGCTCAGTCGGGGGCCAGTTCTCCTCTGGCGTTTATGAACTAGAGGCCGAATTTACAGTAACTGTAAGATAAAAAATTTATATGAATGCCTGGCTAAATAGATGCGTCTTCAGTCTAGTTTTAAACTGGGAGAGCGAGTCTGAGCAACGAACAATATCAGGAAGGCTATTCCAGAGCTTCGGAGCTAAATGTGAAAATGCTCTGCCTCCTTTGGTGGATCTGGATATCCTAGGAATGACCAGAAGCCTCGAATTTAGTAAACTTAAAGAGCGCGATGGATTGTAAGGCGATAGAAGATCCGTTAAATAGACTGGAGCTAAACCATTTAGAGCTTTATAAGTCAAAAGCAATATCTTGTAATTAATACGGAACTTTATAGGTAACCAATGAAGTGATGATAAAATCGGTGTTATATTATCATATTTTCTTGATCTAGTAAGAACTCTAGCGGCTGCATTTTGGACTAACTGTAGCTTGTTTATTGAAGATGCAGGACAACCAGCTAATAAAGCATTACAGTAATCTAGTCTCGAGGTCATGAATGCATGAACTAACTTTTCTGCATCAGAGACTGATAGCATATTACGTAGTTTAGCAATGTTTCTAAGGTGGAAAAAGGCTGTTTTTGTAACATATGAAATATGCTTTTCAAAAGACAGGTTGCAGTCTAATGTAACACCCAGGTCTTTTACTGTAGCGGATAAAGTAACAGGGCATCCTACTATGTTAAAGTCGTGCTGTGAAAGGTTTTGTGGACGGTTTTTAGAACCGATAAGTATTACCTCTGTCTTGTCTGGATTTAATAAAAGAAAATTACGCGTCATCCAATCTTTTATATCTTTAACTAGGGCTGAACGATTATGGAAAATAATCTAATTGCGATTTTTTTTAACCAATATTGCGATTGCGATTTAATATGCGATTGCTTTTTAAGTTCTTTACCTTCTGTATTAGTCGACAAAGACAAGCAATAAATCATTGTACAGTAGGGATGGGAATCTTTAGGCAGCTCATGTTCCGATCTACTTTTTTTCTTATTAATTAATCTTAATAACACTTAAAATATGTATTTAATTACATGTGTAAATATACATTAAAAAAATTTATATATATATATATATAAACACATTTAATTAAAACAATTACATGTTAAGAATTTTAAATAGGCTATAAACTAATATAGCTTCAAAATATAAGAGCTAGTAAATAAAGAGGAACAAAAAAAACATTACAAGCAATAAACAAAGAGTGCTTTCAGTATGTAAAAGTAGGCTGTCTGAACGTTTTCCATTTAAGAGCTGGAGTGATTCCCCCCTCAGTTTATATACGATAAGCTGCATTCACACTAATGCACATATCTCTTTTGAAATTGTAAATGTGGTTTGTCTTGTTGGGTTAAGATATAACTGACCGTATTTACATTAATTTCGCATCATAAAAGCATTTTGAGATGCAAGTACATTTAACCAATGAGTCGCTCACAGCCGCATGCACGAGAGCTCTTCACAAAGCGTGCGTAAGTATTTTAAAATGAAAGCAGCTTTCTCAGTGATTTTTATATTTTTAATATATAAGTCGACTGCATTCCAAAATACATAAATAATGCCTTTGTGGAGCATTTGTAAGGAAAATTCCGGCGGCCAAGACCGCGCACTGCAAGAGTAGGCTAACATCAAAGCGGCAAAACCTGTGCAATGAAGCCCGCGACTGTCCTTGTAATTCGCTTAAACCCCGAACTTTATGAAAGATTATTTTTCGGAAGGTTCGAGCAGTGTCGTGTGTGTGTGGGTGTGTGAGAGAGAGAAATTAGAAGCCAGCAGAATACGGTTGTTTCTAAAGCACGCGCAGCGTCATAACGCATCTGTGTTTAAAATCTAAGCTCAGACTCGATTCTGAAATTCTCTGAATCGATCCAGAATTGTTGGAGAGAGAATAAATAACACAATATCACATACATTAAAAATAAACTGTTCTTTCCTGTATAAATAACACAATATCACATACATTAAAATAAACTGTTCTTTCCTGTATGCCAGACCTATATGCGTAGCGTGCCAAGTTGATGCTTGATCTGCAGACTGCTTTTCTCTCGCGTGTCACGTGACCAGTGTAATCGCAGCTTTTGCGGTTACAAAATCGTGTTTCATCATATCGCGATATTATCGCAAATGCAATTGATCGTTCAGCCCTATCTTTAACACAATCTGTCAATTTGGATAATTTAGCGTATTCATCTGGCCGTGATGAAATATATATTTGAGTGTCATCAGCATAACAATGGAAACTAATTCCATGTTTCCTTAGAATATTACCAAGTGGCAGCATATATATTGAGAATAATAAAGGGCCTAACACAGATCCCTGCGGCACTCCATAGTTTGCCGAAGTTCTGATCGATTTTTCTCCATTTAAGTAGACGAAATGGTAGCGGTCAGATAAGTATGACCTGAACCAGCTTAATGCTTGTCCTTGAACACCAGTGAAATTTTGTAGTCGATCTAAGAGTATTGTGTGATCTATAGTATCGAACGCAGCACTAAGATCAAGTAAAACTAGTACTGAGATACAGCCTTGGTCCGAAGCTAAAAGTAAATCATTTGTGATTCTAACAAGTGCAGTGTCAGTGCTATGATGTGGCCTGAATCCAGACTGAAACTTTTCATAGATGTCGTTTTCTTGCAAGAAAGAGCCGAGTTGAGCGGACACAACTTTTTCTAATATTTTTGACATAAATGGAAGATTCGAAATGGGTCTGTAATTTGCTAGGTTATTTGGATCTAATTGTGGTTTCTTAATAAGAGGTTTTATAACTGCCAGCTTGAACGTTCTTGGAACATGACCTAAAGATAAAGATGAGTTAATAATATTGAGAAGAGGCTCCTCCACTATAGGTAACACTTCTTTCAGTAGTTCAGTTGGTATAGGATCTAATAAACATGTTGTTGTTTTAGATGAAGTGATAAGTTTATTTAACTCTTTTTGTTCTATGGTTGTAAAGCATTGTAATTGTTCTTGCGGGGTGATAATTGCGGCCGAATTATAAGGCGCGAGCAAAGATTGAACGTTTACGATTTTGATTCTGATGCTTTCAATTTTCTCGGTGAAGAAGTTCATGAAATCATTACTACTAAACTGTAACGAGGTATTTTGTTCAGACGACGTCTGTTTATTTGTTAGTCTAGCCACGGTATTAAATAAAAACCTTGGATTATTTCGGTTGTTTTCTATTCATTTGCTGAGGTGCTCAGCCCTGGCCGTTTTAAGGGCCTTTTTATAACGTGACATACTGTCTTTCCACGCGATTCTAAAGACCTCTAAATTAGTTTTTTTCCATTTACGCTCTAAATTACGGGTTTCTCTCTTTAAAACATACGTAGTTTTATTGTACCATGGTGCTATACTTTTTTCTCTGACCTTTTTTAATCTAATGGGTACAACAATATCCAATGTTCTAGAGAGAATGGTGCTCATAGTGCTATTTAGTTCGTCTAGTTCATCTGTTTGTTTGGCTTCAGACAGCAGCTGAGACAGATCAAATAACTATTTGAGAAATGATCTATGGTGGATGGACGAATTGTTCTACCTGGTCGATAACGTGGCGCAGCATGACATATTACAGCAGTACGTAATATGCAAGTTACCATGTAATGGTCAGTGACATCATCACTTTGTGGAATGATATCTATATCGGTTGGATCGGTTCCATATGATATAATTAAATCGAGTGTATGATTAAGACGATGAGTTGGTCCGGTGACGTTTTGCTTGACCCCGAAGGAGTTTAATAAATCTGTAAACGCAGCCCCTAACGCATCATTTAAATTATCTACGTGTATGTTAAAATCTCCAACAATTAATGCTTTATCGACGTTGACCAAAAGATCTGATAGAAAGTCAGCAAACTCCTTTAGGAAATTGGCGTAAGGCCCTGGAGGTCTATATACGGTAGCAAATGCTAGAGATAATAGGGATTTTTTTCTTACATCTAAGAGCGTAACATTTAGCACAAGTACTTCAAACGAATTAAACCTATGACGAGTTTTCTGAGCAACATTGAGGATATCTCTGTAGATTGTTGCAACACCGCCGCCACGACCGATCAGACGGGGCTCATGCTTACAGGGTTCTCAAGTTTTATCAAAAGCTTGGAGTGAGATCACATGCCGTTAGGGGAGGAGCCCTAATGGAATCCCCCCCCCCCCCCCCCCCCCAATTTTACCCATTGTTCATAATTAATCAGCACAAATTGAAATTATAGCAATTGGTAAATCTGATAAATGACAGAGCAATTTATCACATCAAATATACTCTTTAATGTTATATTTCAAAATTACAAATATACAAAAATTACAAAAATATAACAAATTGCTCCAGACAGTTTGGAAAAACAAATCTTTTTGCATTTTGAATGTGTCTAGTCGAAATGGTATAATGATTTATTGTGTGGTGGGACATTGTGAACAAATGGACATATTAGAGTATTAAGGTGTGTGTGTGTGTGTGTGTGTGTGTGTGTGTGTGTGTGTGTGTGTGTGTGTGTGTGTGTGTGTGTGTGTGTGTGTACACAAGAGTAGCCTAAACACTCCAGCTTATGAAATGTGTTTTGTGTTGTAAGTGTTTGTTGCACATTTTGATGCCTTGATAACAGGGGTAGGGGGCTTAATGTAACTAGAAAGACTATTAATACAGTTTAATATATAACTTAAAATAAAATGAAGAAATACATCTTCATTCCTTCCCATACCCACTAACATCCCTTAGTTTCAGATAACGTAAGCTAGCCAAACTGAGCCAAAGCTTCTGGCCTGGTTGCAAAGTAGTTAGAGTTTTTGACTGCATCAATAATAATGTATACGATGGGCTATATATTAAATGTTCTAGCCTAAAAATGTTAGACGAGCTTTCTTCCAACTTACCTTCTCCATCACGACGTGTTTTCGCGCTGCGCTATGTTGTTGGTTACCTAGTAACGAACGTACAGTGGCCGAGAATGTTCCGTCAACTTCCGTGTGTTCGCGCATCCATGTTGCCTAGTAACGAACGCAATCTGGCCAAGATACGTGCTGGCGGCAGGAAACTTCACTTTGTGTGCCTGCGCCTCGTATACAACGTTATATATAAAGCTTGCAGGACTTGGTTGCCATTGCCTTTTTAGAGTAAGAAATACACGGTGTGGCGTGTGAGCGTGTGAACTGGTTGAATTGCGTGTGTCTCACGGCCAATGCGTGAGACTTGAGAACCCTGCTGCTTATAACAGTAAGCTGGCGGAGTAGACTCATTTAGACCGAAATAATCATTTGGTTTAAGCCAGGTTTCAGTAAGGCACAGAACATCTAAATTATTATCTGTGACCATTTCATTTACAATAACCGCCTTAAGTGTGAGCGATCTAATGTTTAGAAGACCTAGCTTTAGAAATTGTTTTTGTTCACTAATAGCGAGATTTTTTGTTTTAATAACAATTAGATTTTTTCTAGATCCCGCAGTAGATTTATTATTTGATCTTAGTAAACGAGGAATAGACACAGTTTCTATGCAATGTTCTACACTAGTATTAATATCAATTAAATTGGTGCAGTAGAGACTGTGATTTGGATTTTTGGTTACTAGTCAAACGGTATTTAACATCTTGGAGATGTTATCCGACAGAAGATCTGCCCCGATTCTACTTGGGTGTAAGCCATCAGCGCGGAAGAGCCTTGGTCGCTCCCAAAACAGATTCCAATTATTTACAAAGAGCAGTTTCTGCTCATTGCACCATGACAATAACCATTCATTTAGCGCAAATAATCTACTGAACTTTTCATGCCCTCGTCTGTACGTAGGAAGCGGTCCAGACACAATAATCGATGTTTCAGGCGATGTGCTGCGAACCGTATCGATAAGGCTCCTGAAGTCTTGCTTCAGAACCTCCGTCTGTCGCAGCCTAATGTCGTTAGCTCCCGCGTGCAGCTCAACAGCTCCGACGCGCTCGTCACCGTTCAAGATCTCAGTTACCCGCGCAGTGATATCGAGAACACGAGCACCAGGAAAGCAGTGACTGTGCACCTTACTTTTACCTAACGTAGCGTGGACGTGAAGAGGGAGAGGGACAAGCCTTGTAGACCATGTGCCGACCATTTTTCTCATCGTTAAAGTCCTTATTCAGTCGTTATTCAGGAGGATGCTGTGGGAATTGATCAACCGGTATGTTATTTTTCAAGGAAGTTTACAAAATTGCAGCACCACTACAGCACAATCGAAAAAGAGGCTCATGCGCTGTTGCTTGCACTCCAGCACTTTAAAATTTATCTTGATGCTTGTAATGTCCCCATCTTGGTTTACACTGATCATAATCCCTTAGTTTTTTCTTTTTCTTTCTAATGTCAAATTCAAACCAAAGACTGATGTGCTGGTGTCTTTTGATACAAGGTTTTAATTTGGAAATTCGTTACAAGAAGGGTTGTGAGAATGTGCTTGGTGTGTGCGCCGTGTAAGCTTGAGGATTAGGAGTTAAATTGTTAGAAATAATCATTTGTAATTTTAAGGGTGGGGGTGTTACATTTGTGACGGATTGTAGTTGCATTGTTTCTGTTTTTCTTGCTGGCTCTTTTTTTTTTTTCCTCCTTTAGGATTGGTCCTGGAGGTAACTAGAGGCTGTTGATAGTTGATGACTGGACCAAAAAAGAGATCTGGACTTTACATTTCCCAGAATTCCTCAGGGGGGAGCTCTCTCTGCCTTATTTTTATTGCTCTTGATTGTTTAAAAAAAATGATTTGTTAAAACCACGAATATCATTCTGAAAACAACCCAGAGAACAAGAAAGGGAAGGAAGGAAGGAAGGAAGGAAAATATATATATAAATATGAAGCATTTGTTTGTCATTTATGTTACACCCTGACCTAGACCAGGGGCCGTAACATAAATTGGACAAAAGTGGATTCGGACACGCCCTAAGTGCACATGTGCCATGCATTTTAGACCATTCGCTTAGATCATTGAAATAGGGTCTCCCCAACTGCGGCTTTATCAGAGAGGACAATTTTCCATTTTTCCTCTGATGATATGGTTATGCACAACCATGACGCAAAAAAGACTGACCCACCTTGCTCTTGTAACGCTGAGGTTGAAGCAGAGGCAGAAACCAGATCTACATGCAGCATACTTTATTAAATAAACTCAAAACTTCACAGATTCAGACATAGACTCGGGAACAGAACAACATACAAAGTAAAAAAAAAAAAATAAATAAATACCCAAACACTGACACTAGGCACAGGGTTTAAGTACAGAGGCAGACAAGCTTAACAAGATAACAAGAGGGCGTGGGTAATAGGAAACACCTGGGGAGACTAATAGACATTAAACTTGACGGGGAACTACCAAACATGGAAAAAAAAAACAGGGGAACACAGACAGGAATCATGACAGCTCTGATGCATGTTCATGGAGATATATTAGACAGTTTGGACATTGATTCCCTCATGCAGGACTTCATCAGCGTCAACCAGGAAAGAAATGTCACATTTGGAGCTGTACATGCATGCCTGCAGTAAGGTAAGACAATTATATATTTCTTGATTGGAAATATATTTATTGTGGCTGATATGTCTATGAGTTGATTTTATGTGCTGTCACCGTGCAGCCTGCAGTTGTGTTTGGAGATTGTGCTTTGATTACAGGCATACATATTACCTGTGTTTATGTGATTGTTTAATTAATAACCTTTTAACAACACCGGTGTTACCGAGAACACAGCATATTTTACAAGAAAAGATATTTGTCAATGATGCTCTGGACCTGTAGCTCTTATTTTGATCTTTAACATTAGATCTTTCTTTTTCTTGGAACAAAACGAATGTTTAATGTTGATTCAATATTATTCTGAATGAAAAAAATAGTATAATGACAAACTTTCTTGTTACACGTAGAACTTGTATTAACAAAATAAACAAGATTGTGTTAGCCATAACCATAGACTGTAAAAAATATGGACGTAGTGTCCGAGACGTGACCCGTAGGTCTATGTAGAGCATTTTTGAAGCCCAAAGTTGGCGGAGATGACTGTCGCCAACTTGGCAGCGCGTCACCGTGCATCACTCCCGGATAACCGAAAATGGGCAAAAAGGTGGGATTAGCTGAGGTGACGTAACGGCTAACAGACAGCAGACAAACAGCTAGTAGTGACAGCAGCAGCAATCCACCTGTCACTCAAGTGGCCACGTCCTTAATTATGCAGAACTTTAGGGCTTAATATAATTTAAATGGATGAGTTATAAAACAATTCACCCCCCTCACAGTTCTAATGAAGGGCAAAATTAGCCATATAGACCAAAACCACTTTTTGTACCAGGCTGTAAACATATTTTTTTCTGCTGTAAAGTTGGCCATTTTAACATGGGGAATATATGGGATTACTCTCTTTTGGAGCCTGTCTCTAGCGGCCAGTCGATGAATTGCAGTTTAAGTCACTTCCGTGTAGGTTTCAAGAGAGAGACTGGAAGGTTGCCACTTGGTTGTAACAAATAAGGTCTTTGGATTTCCCCCCTCACTTCAAAAGGAATGTTAAAACTATAAAACATAGACAAATTCACTTCTATTAAACAAAGAAATGCCACTTTTATAAAAAAAAAAATTCTCTTGTGCTTTTGCTTCTGGCATCGTCCTATCAATCATTGCGTATCACTCTTGTGACTCTTGCGGCTCTGCGCTTCTTCTCTTGCTCTGTGCCGTGCCCATTAAGACATTAAGATTTATACTTCAGCATCAAACTCATGCCGTAGCCAAGTTGTAGACTGTGTAGCATGCATATCCTATGACGTAGCCTGACATGCACCTCTTCAAAAATGCGTCAAAAACGTGTCAATTCTACTTGGACCGCAACCCCTCCCTCAGGTCAAAAAAAAAAAACTGCGATAACGTTGCATTTCCTCATATGCATTTCCGCTTGTGGATTATAAATGATCTGTTCTTCGATATGTAACAGCTCAAGCTGCAACAAAAGTCGTTGTCTATTTGCCACCATCACTGCTACTGCTTTTCCAATAACATACACAACAAGCTGCTTCTTCTTTGGCTTTTGCCTTGATACTAAGGCCCCATCCACACTACTACGTTTTAGTTTAGAAACGGAGACCTTTTGCTACGTTTGCTCCTCCCGTCCAGACTAAAACGGCAAAAACGAAGACCTAAAACGGAGAAGTTTAGAAACGCTGCGGACCCCGTTTTGCGTTTTGAATCTCCGGAGGGCGTTTTAGTGGAGACGGGTCAAAACGGAGGACTTTAGAAACGATGACGCAGAGGCTCATGCTCGGCTCTGAGATTGGGTGTCATCATACAATGGAAGAAAACCTACAACAACAGCCTGGACTACCAGTTATGTTAGTGCAAGTAAATTCTGCATTTTACAATGCTATAACTGCCTACAAGCACCGGAGGCAAGCTATTATTCGAGCGATCTGTGACAATTCCCGTCTGCAGCGGCAGTTTCGACCGTACATGGAGCGTCGGTTTTGGGTTAAGCCGGGAAGAACCAGCGCATGGTGGGATAATTTTATCAATAAAGTTGTGGTTCCTGAGGAATGGTACGAAAACTTTCCAGTGTCCAGATCGGCACTTATCAACCTCAGCGAAATCTGCGGAATAGTCAATCTGATTCCTGTTTACACCGGCACGCGCATGCCCAGTGTAGGTGAATGGTGACGTGATCCGCGTTTTCAGTCGTTTTAATGTGGACGGAGATCAATTCTAATATGCACCTAAAACGCTGGTGTGGACGGAGATCGTATTCGTTTTAATTCTCCGTTTCTAAACTAAAACGCAGTAGTGTGGATGAGGCCTAAGGGTTACACCATCAACATGCCCTTGGACATTGTCTACTAGTGGTCTGCATGTGTAATTGCGAGTCAACGCGGACAACAACGCAGAAGTATAAATGAAATCCGACGCGTAGCCTACGGCTTAGGTCCGACGCAGAAGTATATATCAGCCTTTATGCACCCCCCACCTCAGCACCCCTGCTCAAAATACGGAGCCTGGATCCATACAACACCCTCCAAACCCACACAACACACCACATGAGTGTCAGGATCCTGTCACCAAACTAAGAACAACACCAACCCATATGACCGGAGCCTGACAATAGAACTGTACATGCAGCACTTTATGAAAAATTACAGTGGCAATTGTACATCATTTGCAGGCATGTTCCAAATCATTGGCAATTTGTTAAAAATAAAGTGACTAGATGATGTGGAGGTTGGGCAATAATTTTGAGAATTTCAAATTTGTGTTCTGAGAAATTTACCAAAGCAACGGAGAAAAACTGTAACATGATCAAATATAAAAACATGCTAAAAGGGACAGTTCACCCAATGAAAATTGTGTAATCATTTACTCACCCTCAAGTTGTTCCACCCCTGTATGAGTTACTTTCTCCTGTATTATTGTGATAATGTGAAGAATGTCAGTAACCAAACAGTTGATAGACCCCATTGGGTTTTTTCCCCTACTATAGAAGTAAATGGGGTCTATCAACTGATTACGACATTCTTCAAAATATCTTCTTCTGTGTTCAACAGAAGAAAGAAATATACTGTTTAGGGTGTAACTTGAGGGTGTACATTTTTTGGGTGTACATTAAATGTCCCTTTAAGTTGATTAATAAAGTGGTGATGCAATAAGGGCATTAGATGTTGTGGTCCAAGTGAGTATGACTTAGACTTCCTCTGCTTGATGTGGGAAGTTTTTTTTTTTGTCTTCCTGTCTTTTCTTCAGAGCTGCAGTAGATTCATCTTAAATGTTGTGTGCAGGGAAGCAGAATCATATCGAGGTGTTTTAATCAAGAACAACATGAAGATCATTCAGCTTCAGCTCTGTGAGTTTATTATATGATATGGCTATATTTACAGGCTTTGTAAACTTATTCAAATCAAATTAAACTTTTTATGTTATGTGTCAGGGTTTTATGTGGGTAATCTTACGGGGGTTTTTTTCTTCTTATAGATTTGTTAATATGTTGTCGAGCTGCAGTATCAGATCAACTCACTGATTTGGGATCAAATGTGACCATAAACTGTGATCTTGATGAAAATGAGGTTTATTGGATTTTACTGAAAACACCAGATCCTCCAACAGTGATTCTACGATCATTCCCAACACCAAAATCACCTTTTTACTTAAATAATGCATTCAGAAAGAAATATTCAGTGCAGTTTAAACATTGTCTGGTTATTAATAATATGACCGCTGATGAATTAGGAGTTTATTACTGTATGAAAACAGGCACACCTCCAAAACTCAGCAACAGCACCAGACTGCACTTCACCGGTGAGTTCATTTACTTTTTCAGTGATCAAGACATACTGATGATCACTGCTTGCATACATGCTTGCCATTATACATTTTTAGATATGAAAAACATAATTATATTAATAAATAACAATATATTATCATAATTCTCAGTGCTTTAAATCTTTAGTTCTTTCTTTACAGAATCAACTCAACTAACTGAGTGTCACAATCATACAATTGAGTGTCACAATCTTACAGTGGTGGAGTTTATTGATCAGATTCAGAAACAATGTCAGATTATTATTATCATATCTGCTGTGATGAATGGGCTTCTGGTCATTGTGCTGATCGGTGAGAGATTTTCAGCCATTTGTAAAAATATTTATATCATGTTTTTCTCCAAAGGCAGCTGAAGTTAATTAAATATGTAAATAATATTTATTTCGGCTTTTGACTATTTCATTATTATTAAGAAAGAATAATGCAAACTTTGAAATCTGAATTCACTGTTCCATTTTTAGGACTGGTAAAGGTTTTTGTTGTTGGAAACAGAAGGTCAACAGAAGAATCACAACTCAACACTGATCTACAGCAGACGCAAGTTATTGAAGAGCACGACTTGCAGGTAAAAATAAACTTTCTGTCTTGATAATTATTAAGGATTCCTGCTGACCTGTTTTCCAACATGTTCTATTTACCTTCATTTTAGTTAATTTGGTCAACTGCTGAATTTGCTAATATTGTTCTTTCAGTACGCCACGATGGATTTTTCCAAACTGCGTAGAAATATTCGGCCCAGCCAGATCAACAGCACATATGCAGCTCTAAACCTGCCGAAGTCATGAACACACGAGTATGACTGATCTTATACTTATTTTGTTCACTCTGAAACTTCTAAAAATAATTTTAGATCAGGGGTTTTGAAACTGGGGTCGGAGGAAAATAATAAAATACAATTAAAATCAACTAAATTTAATATTATTATTAATATTTCATTCTGCTTTCTAAAGACTGCTTGGAAGTCATGAGAATCATCAAGTATTTTAATGAATTGACAGCTATAGTTTTCTATTTTTCCTTATGTGTACATCCAACAAAACTGTAATAATGTGTAGATTGGTGGAATCAAAATGTAAGAAAACCCCTGTTGCAGATGAAATGAGTGTTTAGGAACTTTTATTTTTACTAGTTGGTCTATTTCTCTTTGTCAGTTGAAATACTTTTGGGTAACGCTTTATTTAAGGTGATGTAGTTACACATTACTATGTGTATTAACTATAGTAATAGCAGTAAATTATGCATAAATACCACTAACCCTAAACCAAACGTAGTTACTTAATATTACTCGGTACTTATTTCAGTAAGTACAATGTAACTATGTCCCCTGCCCTTAAAATAAAGTGTAACCAACTTTTGTTTTGGAATAACTTAATCTGTATCTGGTAAAAGTTTGTGGTAGTTATATGGATATTTCTTTCTTTTCTACCATACTTTGATCTCAGTTTGGAGAGTGTGCACATTATCCATTATTAGTTTTCCATGCGTTTAGTCCAAGAAGTAAATTTATTTAACAATTCATTTAATAAAGGAGACTGTTTATTTTGTCAAAATGTTTCAATTAATGCCTGTATAAAATAATATTTATAAAAAAAGAAAAACAGAATCAGTTAAATCTGTCTAAAATAAGTCTGCTATTGTGAAATTTTGTGGCTTGTCAACCTACTTTTCTCAAAACTCAGCACTCAGGGTTTTTTTCTTCTCTTTTTTTTGTGTGAAACAAAATGAGAATGTGAAGAGTCCGTCTGTTGTTGTTTTTTTTATATGTGAATAGTCCGTCTGTTTATTTATTTATTTATTTTTTTTAAAAGCATTTTATATTGAGAAAACATCTGAGTATATTTGGGTATTCAAATAGTAAGAAGAAATGTGCTCGCAAATGAACGGCAGAAATATGTTCTCAATTTTCTCATTCTTTTACTTTAAGGGATAGTTCACCCAAAAATTTAAAATTTGTGATCATTTACTCACTCTCAAGTTATTCCAAACCTGTATTCCTAAGTTTCTTTCTTCAGCTGAACATTTTGAAGAATGTCGGTAACCAGACAGTTGATGGTAGCCATTGATTTCCATAGTATTTTTTTTTCCTACTATGGAAGTCAATGGCTACCGTTAACTGTCTGGTTACCGACATAAATAAAATATATTATTTTGTGTTCAGCAGAAGAAAGACACTTGAGGGTGAATACATGATGACAGAATTTCCATTTTTGGGTGAACTATCCCTTTAAATTTACTTATTTTTGACGCATGCTCAAAATTATATTGATATGACTGCCTTTAACACTCTCCATTCTTAGATCTACATGAACTTTACAATTAGTTTCACAATATATACATAATATATAATTAATATAAAATAACAATTAAATCCCATGTGAAAACTTTAGGAAACATTTAGGAAAACGCCTTTATTTTGAGAACATAGTCCAGCATTTCAGTTATAATCTACTTTTATTATAAAGATGCTTCATTATGAATAAATATATTTTTTGTGTATGTTTTGTGTGTTTGAGAATGTCACTTTAATAATCTATAAAAAAGTTGTTTCGCTGGTATCACTACAGTCCCTCTAGTAATGGTAGGCTACGTCCTATACTTCCTCATGTAAACAGAATTTTACTTCAATAACAAAGACAAGTCAATGAAATTTCTATGTCATATAAAATAATGTCCATATTAATTGGCGTTTATGACTGTATGAACACAGACATACTTAAGCACCATTTCCAGATTCATTGTAAATCAATAATTAAATTAAAAAAATAAAAAAAACAGAAAAAAAATTGTCTTAACTGGTTCTTTGGAAATGGCCTGGCATAATGTATTATGAGTAACAGAATGTCTACTAATATAGGTTTGTGAGTACAGTAATATATATGCAATTTGTTAAGTTAAAAAGTAACACCATGCAGTGGTGTTTCTAACTGAACTTAATTGAAGTGCTAAACCAAAACCATAAACATGTTCCACTGGCTTGGGCACAGCAAATGACACTCACCTTTGTCTAGAGTGGAGGTTTTACTGTTAACCAAACGCAGTGTTTTTCCAAAACCTTTAACTTTATGTATCTCAGTTCTCACGGTTGTCTAAACCTCAAGCAGCATTGCAGTATGCCTGCTTTGTTTGTTTACTTTGTCTGCACATTTAGTGCCCATTTAGTACTTGCCAAGTGTGTTAACGCATGTAAAGCATATTTACAACACTTATACCGAAGTTTTTATTGCTGTGAATGTCCAGGAAACTGAAACTGTCAAATCCATTTCACACGAATCTAAGGTCTTTCTCAAAGGTTTCAACCAATTAAATAAATGAACATTCCCACTGCAGTCTGTAAATATGAGGCCTGCAAACACACAAGCAGGGTGTGATACTAACAGTATAAAATAATATTTATCAAATATTTTAGGCATACAATTTTTATTAACTTATAATTCTGGTCAATTTTAGAACTTAAGCACAAATATATATTTAGTCCGAAGGTGGAGCGCGATGAACATTTCAGCGGGTGAAAGCTCCTTTCAGCGGTTTTCTGTTGCAGCCTACAGCCTGTCTGAGAGTTACCACCATGACAAGTGATAAAAATAGCCTAAAGATTTCAGTGGCAATGTGGATTGATGTAATTGGTAGACATGGTCCTCTGCAAATTCAAACGAGAGCCAATCAAAAGCATTAGAATAGCATCGCTTTACTGAACGGCCTTTAAATGGCAGGAGGCATCATGCACATCAACAACAGGCAAAGCCAAAAATTAATGGGCCTATTATTCAACATATCCTAGCTTTTTACAGAAAATATTCAGATGTAATCGCTAACATTTTCATAAGTTACTGTAATTTAATTACACATTTTTTTTCTCTCAGTAACTATTTATTTTGTAATTAAATTACGTAACTCTGTTACATGTACGTACTCTCGAACACATGTTATACAGTAGGGGGCGCTGTTACTCATCTTCTAGTACAGAATCTCCGGATCAAAATACTGGTGAAGAAGTAGAAGAAACCAGTGATAGAAAATTGCTCACACAAATGTAAAATCTCCCGATCATCAACATTAAACAGCATATAAAAATGCCTACTGTTACTGAATGAAATGTTGACCCAGGACGAGGTATAGGACTGTGAAGCTTTGGGGTGTTGATGGACTCATACTACATCTGTGTTCTGATCATCATTCTGAATATAATCCAGACATAGTCTTTGAAATAAAAAAGTGATTTTCTCAGCTTTTATTTAAAATGTTGCTTTTTTAATGAAAGTTGCCTACATTCAAGTGTTGATAAAAAAGTATATATCAAGGAAGAATAAAATGTTTTTAAAATCGAAAGAGTTAAAGTACAGTTATATTTAAAGTATAAAAAATAATACCTAAATAGGAGTAGTGTCATGTTTTGCTTGTCATTGTCATGTTTCTGTGTTTTGTCATGTGATCCTGCTATGTGTCTTGTCATTGGTTAATCGTCTGATCATTGTTCACGTGTTCCTTGTCTAGTCGTTGGTCTTGTGTATTCAAGCCCTCATGTTTGCCCTGTGTCTTTGTCTAGTATTGTTTTGTGTAACCGCTGATTGAAAGCCTCATATCTAGTCTATGTTCTAGTTTCTAGTTTCATGCCACGCCATGCTTTTGTTTTATGTTTGATATTGTTTTTGGATTGTTTTGTTAATAAACTGCACTTGGGTTCTCAACAAGCTTGCCTCCTGTGGGCTATAAACGTTACAAGTATACTTAAGGTGCAAATAATATATCAGTAGAACACTATAAGTATGATAAGTTATGTTCAACTACTAGTTTAATGAGAGTATACTTTCATAAACTAAAAAAAATGTGTTACAAGTATTTGACTAGTAAACTATCATTATATGTATAAGTGCACTTGTAGTATAATTGCAGTACAAAAAAAAACATAGATGTAAACTAGTTGTGAACTCAAAGTTTACTACTGTTACATTTATAGTACACTTAAAAGTATACTTTTATATACTAAAAAGTGAGTCAATTTAGTCCCAAGTAGTATTAAAAACAGTAGCTACACTTACAAGTATAATACTAGTACATTGATATTAGTATACTTACTACATAAATATACTTAAAAATATACTTATGAATTTGAAGTAGGCTATACTTATTTTGTTGACTGTTCAGCGCCTGCTTATATAGCTGAAAGCCCCACCTCCAGTTCACATGCTTGAACATCATTGGACAATCGTGTGGATTGGCGTCATAGGGCCTCAGTATTTCTCTGAGAAAGGAGTTTCCCCACGTCAGCTACTGACACGAAGTCACTTCCCTCCCTTACGTTGAGTAACCAGAGACGATGGGAGGGGCTTGCTTGTGTCCAGTTCTCTGACGCCTGTTCCTTACATTTCCCCCTTTTGTCCTGACAGGACCAGTAACTGGGCACTGTGCATGCGATGAAGTTTTGTTAAAAATGCATGTATGTAAACAAAAATTTGGATTTAAAAATTTAGGCTTAATATAAACAAAAACTTTCAAAATATGCAGTTGGATTGGATTCATTAGCATTAAGGAAATTTAGTACATGTAAACATACCTACTGCATACCTATGTATGGTGAATTTTGTATTGAATAAATATTTTTCTATTTAATTCTATAAATGAGGCAACTATACTAGTGATTTACGTTTTGGTAATTGCCATTACCTTAGGCCTGGTTTTTGTGTGTGTGTGTGTGTGTGTGTGTGTGTGTGTGTGTGTGTGTGTGTATGCCTTACAAGAGGATCATCATATCTGAGGGTCTATGGCTTTGTTCACATTTAAGGTTTCATACATAATGTTTGGTTATGACTTTTTTTGCACAGGTGCCACTTACCGTGTGCTTGCGCTATATTTTGTTAAATAATGCAAATACATTTTTAAGTGTGGCTTAGGTGTCCAAATATATAGGTGCTGGTCATATAATTAGAATATCATCAAAAAGTTCATTTATTTCAGTAATTCCATTCAAAAAATGAAACTTGGATATTATATTCATTCATTACACACAGACTGATATATTTCAAGTGTTCATTCCTTTTAATTTTGATGATTATAACTGACAACTAATGAAAACCCCAAAATCAGTATCTCAGAAAATTTGAATATTGTGAAAAGGTTCAATATTGAAGATACCTGGTGCCACACTCTAATCAGCTAATTAACTCAAAACACCTGCAAAGGCCTTTAAATGGTCTCTCAGTCTTGTTCTGTAGGCTACACAATCATGGGGAAGACTGCTGACTTGACAGCTGTCCAAAAGACGACCACTGACATCTTGCACAAGGAGGGCAAGACACAAAAGGTCATTGCTAAAGAGGCTGGCTGTTCACAGAGCTCTGTGTCCAAGCACATTAATAGAGAGGCGAAGAGAAGGAAAATATGTGGTAGAAAAAAAGTGTACAAGCAATAGGGATAACCGCACACTGGAGAGGATTGTGAAACAAAACCCATTCAGAAATGTGGGGGAGATTCACAAAGAGTGGACCGCAGCTGGAGTCGGTGCTTCAAGAACCACCACGCACAGACGTATGCAAGACATGGGTTTCAGCTGTCGCATTCCTTGTGTCAAGCCACTCTTGAACAATACACAGCGTCAGAAGCGTCTCGCCTGGGCTAAAGACAAAAAGGACTGGACTGCTGCTGAGTGGTCCAAAGTTATGTTCTCTGATGAAAGTAAATTTTGTATTTCCTTTGGAAATCAAGGTCCCAGAGTCTGGAGGAAGAGAGGAGAGGCACATAATCCACATTGCTTGAAGTCCAGTGTGAAGTTTCCACAGTCAGTGATGGTTTGGGGTGCCATGTCATCTGCTGGTGTTGGTCCACTGTGTTTTCTGAGGTCCAAGGTCGACGCAGCCGTCTACCATGAAGTTTTAGAGCACTTCATGCTTCCTGCTGCTGACCAACTTTATGGAGAATCAGATTTCATTTTCCAACAGGACTTTGCACCTGCACACAGTGCCAAAGCTACCAGTACCTGGTTTAAGGACCATGGTATCCCTGTTCTTAATTGGCCAGCAAACTCGCCTGACCTTAACCCTATAGAAAATCTATGGGGTATTGTGAAGAGGAAGATGCGATACGCCAGACCCAACAATGCAGAAGAGCTGAAGCAATCAGAGCAACCTGGGGTCTCATAACACCTGAGCAGTGCCACAGACTGATCGACTCGCCACGCCGCATTGCTGCAGTAATTCAGACAAAAGGAGCCCCAACTAAGTATTGAGTGCTGAACATGCTCATACTTTTCATGTTCATACTTTTCAGTTGGCCAACATTTCTAAAAATCTTTTTTTTTGTATTGGTCTTAAGTAATATTCTAATTTTCGGAGATACTGAATTTGGGATTTTCATTAGTTGTCAGTTTTAATCATCATAATTAAATGAAATAAACGTTTGAAATATATCAGTCTGTGTGTAATGAATGAATATAATATCCAAATTTCACTTTTTGAATGGAATTACTGAAATAAATCAACTTTTTGATGATATTCTAATTATATGACCGGCACCTGTATGTTAGGTTACTGTATACAGCATTTAAAAGATTTGGTTCAGAAGTTTATCCAGTAGAGGGCGCCACACAACTGTGACACAAAACACATTCAGGGTAGAGAAGTAGAAAGGTTTGATTTGACAATGACAAATCTTAATATCTTACTATTTTAGGAACTATTACTGGATTACATGGCAAACAATACTGTGTATTTGACATATAAGGTGCAAAGAGCACATTTGCAGCTTAGCTTGAGGTATATGTGCATAGAGGTGCATGTGATTATAGGACAGGTTTCCTCTATCAATATCCTTGTTGGTCCTGCAACAACATCCCCATATCTAACACTGAGATTTCAAGGCTGGGTTTAGGGCTAATGTTAGAATAGGCTTGGGTTAGAGTTATAAGCTTGTACAGCATTGCTTGTAATGGATTTTCCCTCAAATTTTAGGAGTATAGGTTATGATTTGGGTTTAGTGTACAAGTAGGGTTCAGGTTAACTGAAATATTTTTGACTGAAATGTTGTTCCTGGGCCATCAAACAGCCAATGTTGATCCAGTTTTGAACGCATATTACTTAAAGCTGTTTAGTCTTTTTTTCTCTCTCTCTCCCATTTTTTAATATAAGGATATTTTGGACCTCACAAGCACTAGCGGCCTTTGCTAATTGCTATGTTTAACCCGATTCACTTGAAATGGACTTGAAACGCAACAGAAGGGGCAATCACTTCACACAAACCAGGGTTGGAAATTAATGGAAGGGTGAAAATACCACCAAAAGTATTGAAAATGCCCCCCAAAATAAGGATATGAGGTATAAAAAAAAATCCTGTGTGTGTTCTTGTTTTTGTTTCTAACATATGATGTAGCTAGTTCCATTGCATACAGGGTTTTGTGCATTTTTCCCCCCTCACTTTTCTCCAAATGTTTATTTGAAATTGGCCCCCAAACTGCCTGCTAAGCTAAGCCCTCTGCTCAGTCTAACCCAAATAAAGCATTTTGATCGCCTCTGGTGGCTAACTGCAGTTTTACATGCGGAGGGAGAGCTCTTAAACCTGAGCCAATCTTAAAAAAATCCAATTACACTTCAAATATTTTTTTTTCCAAATATATTTTCTGTCATTTCGGGTAGTATCACGCAGATATGTCCAAGTGTTAGTTTAGATAGGCTAGTTATTTGATGCTATAAAAACAGGGTGTAACTTTATGATTGACAGCTGTGCTTGCGATTGAGTTTGCGGGAGAGGGAGTATTGATCCCGTGGCTCAACTTTAGGATAATTACTGTGCTCCAGAATAGCCTACTTAATCAGAAATGACCATTTCTGGAATATTTTGGCCTTTTTATTTATTTATTTATTTATTTATTTTTTACAGTGGAAGGAAGTGGAGACGCGTTATCATGGTTCTATTGTGTAAATTCTATTTTGTAACATGGACTTGTTGCTTTCACATTTCCTCTTCCTCTTGCCTCATGGGATACTAGAAGTAGTATATATATATATATATATATATATATACAGATACAGAAGTAGTATATATATATATATATATATATATATATATATATATATATATATGTATATATATATATATATATATATATATATATATATAATGAATGGGATTCTGTTATTTTATTTATTGATCATTATTCAAATAAATTGTCAAGTTTCATTAGTTGAGTAAATTAATACATGTATCTATTCTCTTTAATAATATGAAGACCTCCAATGCAAAAGCCTCTAAAAGCCACCTATGTCAATAATGAGATAATAATATTGAGTGAATGCTCTCCGCACATAGTATACATTCATCAAATACGAACTCACTAAATCCCAGCCTCAGCCCATTCATGAAATGCCGGTACTTAGATAGAAACATAGGAGCCTGATAAAAATGTTAATATTAAAGAAAAACGTTAGATGGACTTAGAGGCTTTTGCATCTTAAGTCTTCATATATTGAATGCTGCATCATTATCCTGTACATGCTAAACTCATCTATAAATATGTTCCAATTTCGCAGTAAATGTCCTTGAAGGGAAGCGTCTTCACACATCTACTAGTCAAACCTTAAATACACTGTAAGACTAGAAAAACCAAACTACTATCTAAAACTACCAGCACGTGCACCGGGACACAAAGACAGTAATACAAAATGCTACTAACAAATAAATCAAAATAATAGTTACAGCAGATAAACCATGCAGATAAACCTGATAATCATTAATTAACCGATTCATGTTTAATGCATTAATGATGCTTAAAATATTTCTGTTTTAATTCTAGTTTAAATAAAGCATTTGACAACAAAAACACAGCAGGCCAAACACAAAAAGATGAGCAACACACGGTCATTGCTAATAAGTATGACATTATTTCAGAATTCATCAAACTTACCTGATCATTATAGTCGCAGCCAACTGATTCATATAAGGCCAACATATAGGCTAACACATCCACAAACCCATGTAGGGCCCATAAATCAAGCTCGTATCTGGGGTGCTTTATTTGACTATTTTGCATATCAATATTTCTATAATCAGGGTGAAATACTACTTTTCAACAGATAGATTTGTAAACTCTTCTATTTCTGTATGCCATGCATTCTATGGATCTCATCAGATTTTAGTGATGGCAACAGATATGCGCATTTTGAGGTTTCAAAAATGAGTTAAGAAATTGCAAGAAATTACCTGTTTTCTTTTTCATATCTGGGCTCAGTTCATAAAGATCTGCTTCATAGTTCCTCTCTCTTGTTTTCATCCTGACAGACTGAACAAGCGCTGAGAGACTGACGCTGATATTCTCTGATGATCGAATGGGAGGAGAAACTCAAATAGACACAGGATTGTTGTCAGACTAGATAAGAGGGTGAGTCGGCAAGTATGTTGTGTATCGTATACTCCATCATGTCTTGATTTTGTCACCAGTCCTCATTCTGAGAAACTGAAAGAGAGAGAAAGCAAAAGTCTCAAACTCACAGCCTTTGCAAACTTGGCTTGTTTATCGGCACGCATACAGTATATGCATTTAGGTTTGGTTGTGTATGTTGCTTGTTTTTTTATTTAATTTAACTTTTTCAATTCATTGACACACATACATTTGTTTTGTTTTATACATCTATTGTTTTACATTGCTATAAGTAAGGTTAATAGATTCAGGATTCAAGTGGCTTTGTTGGCTTGGTAAAACCATGCTAACATGGAATTACAGACAATGAGACAGAATTGTTCAGTTATTTAAATGTTATGTTGATGTTTTTGTCCTGTTACACTGGTAAGAGACACTCTTTTGTCATGACAGGACCTCTCAGACCTGCTGCCAGATTTGCCTTTATCTTTTCTTTTTGACATATTATTTTGTATTGTATGTATTATAGCATTTTGTAGTGTGTTTTTGTAGTATATGGACAAAATGCTTTTTGATACATATTGTCATCATAATGTTTCTGAATCACGCACAGGCATTCAGTTTGATTGTTTTTTCAGTATTTTGACCTGATGCCTGATGTGTTTCATTGACTAGTAGGGTAGACTGTGTACAGTTGAGACATGAGTACAGTTGAGACACCTTTACCCTTAAAGAGGCAAGAGTGGAAAATGCTAAGCAAAAAAATATTTCATGTCATTTTTTATATCATCTGTACTTAAATTAAACATATCCAAAATAATTTTTAAAAAATTTGATATATTTAGGATTTTATGAATTGTATCCCCTGAGATACGTTGCCTGATTAGGGTATAAAAAAAGGACCAATGTTAACTGTTAACTGTTACTGCCACTGCATGTTTAAAACAACTATATCCCATACTTCACCTGATCTAATGTTGAGAAATGATGTATCATTCGAAAGCTTACAAACTCAAGATTCAGCCTGTGGAACCCGTTTTGAAATTGGACGTTGCGTTACCATAGAAACGGTACTGTAAATTCTTTTATTGGGCTCATCCCCTTTTGGGCATCCATGTTTCATAATTTGAGATCAAAACCTTTTCTAATCTTGACAAAACACATATTGTCAGAAAGGTCTGAGTCTCAAGGTTCCATATTTTGTGACAGAAGTGATATTTGGACAGAAATTTATTAATTTGTTATGGCAGAATGCATACAATTACATTCAATGGAATGTAAGTCACCCGGTGGCTATTTTTGGTATTATGCCTAAACAAAATCTCATGGGAACTTCAATTTTTGTGACATCAACTTCAAATTTGGAACACAACTTGGTTAGATATATGGCTTTGATTTTATAGTAATTTTATAGTAAAAAATATTTAGTAAAATACATATTTTATAAAAAATATATATATATTAAGTACAGTATATTTGATTTAATGTAAGTTTAAACTTCCATAACTTTTTCATACTTTCATTTTTTTAAAGTGCTTTCACTTCAGTAATAATCTGCTGACTGTTTTCTTTAAAGCAAGACCAAACTTAGGTCTATATTCCAAAGCATTCTTGAATTACAATCATTAAAGTTTGAATAGTGCATTTTAAATAGAGCTAGTTTAATCCCTTTTTTATACCCTAAAGAGGCAATGTATCTCAGGAGATACATACATTTAAAAACATGCTAAATAACAACATGAACAACATATTACTTAATTTTCTCCTTCAGCACCTTAAGACAATGTTCACAATTAATGTTAGCAGTATTCTTTTTTTTTTTTTTTTTTTTTTAGAAGAAGAAAAGTAAGTTTAATATGTATTTACTTATCTCAAAATCTGAATGTTCTGCACCACTGGCAGCCATGTTGGATTTAGGTCAGGCTGACTAATTGATCACAAAAAATTTGAAGCAAATTATGTGACCAGCATACTCAAGACAGACCAGGCTGTCATAAGTGATAAAAGGATTTGATGAAAAAATCGTTCTTATGCCCCAAAAAAGACAATAAAAACTATGTATCTCGTGAGATACGTTGCCTGTTTTAGGGTTAAATAGCTTGCGTACGCAAGTTGTGATTTTTGCTGTGCACATGTGTATTAGTGTCCTCTTTGATCATGGGCAATTTTAACAAAGTAAACATATCTGATCCGAAGATATCAGCAAAAGTTTTTTTTCTAAGATAAGACTTTCACTTCACCATGCACACTCCACAATGAATAGCTTATTATCCCTATGTGACTGTTAAACGTAACTGGTATCATCACAAACGTTATGTGCCCTGAAAACTGGCATATTCCATGGTGTTTTGTCATGCAAGATCATTGCAAATGTGAGGTGGCCAGCGGGGTATGGTTGAGACACACCAACCATAGCCCGAAAACCACCACAACACAACAAGAAACCAGAAAACATGAAAGTCACACGAGCAGAGAGACACGTCGTCCCTCACACTCATATCTGCTTATCCATTTGTCTCTCTGTGATTGTTGTAGTATCTGAACATCTCTTGACTTTCTGTTGAGGCTGTTTTTCAATGTTTATGAGACTAAACAAACCCACCATCTTGTTGCTGTCTGCCTTAACACAAGCAAAACGAACACGAAAGTACATGCACACACACACAGATTGCTGCTAGTATACTCATAGATTCTCATCCAGTGCCACATCACTTCACAATTTCACTTCAATCAGGCCACTTCAAGATGATTATATTACCATCAATAGATCATCACCCGATCACATTTTGTCTTAGCTTTCTTTGCTACGGTAAATGTGTTTTATAATCACACTGTTACAGCAGCCAGAGAAAACAAAACTAAAACAAAATCAAGGTTAAAGGCCCAACTAAAGAAACACTAATCACCGTAATGGTGACACATTAAGCTATTATTTTCAATAAAACATTAGCATTAGAGCTAAACCTCTGTTAATTCTAAATAAGAACTTTTGTAGAAATAAAGTCAAGCTGGTTAGTAATAATCTGTTATGTTGTTTAATCATCTTTTGCTGAGATTTAATGTGTTATTTGATTTAAAGTTAATTTAATCTAAGGCTGTGGCTGGAAGTCAGGTGTAGTTGTAATGTTTTTGCTCATCTCTTCTCTTTGATCTGTTCTTGTTTTTCTAAGCCTTCAGTGATTCTACTTGTTAACAGGTTGTTAAGGCTGAGGTTACTCTATAAAGTAAATAGTTTTTGTACCCAGATATGGTTTAGTTGTGCTTTATTTGCTTTGCGCTTGGCTGATATGCAGCATTCCTGTGGCCTGATTGTGGTTCAGATCTGGCAAGCGGGAGCAGAGCTCCAAGTGCCATCATTCCACACAGTATGAGGGCCAGATCTGGGTCGACACAATGTTGCTATCCGGGATGAATATCTATTCTTTCCAATAACAAAGCAACAATAAAAACAAAAACATAAAAAAACAAAAAAAAACGTGATAACAAAAAACGTGACAAGCTGGTAATCACGACTTGACAAGTGGGAAATAGGAAATTTGATGATCAAATTATATATCATAGATATAATTAATTATTATTTTTCACTGTAGCATTTTTACAGTCTTTTACCGTTAACAATAATTAATTATTATTAATTATCATTTCATATAAAGTAGATGAGAACAATGCATTTTATAAATGCAACTGAAAATATGTAATTGATATGACAAATACAGCTATGATCCACACTTAAAATTTTTAAATCTTTTTATTTACTTTATTTTACATTATTCATAGAGGAATAACACATTTCGTCTCGCAGGCCTTTTTCAGTGTGTCATATGACAAATACAATATAATCAAAACATTAATGGAAGAAATTTAATATTCAAAAATTCATAAAATTTTTTTTTTACTCATTTGTATGTCTGTAAAGCGGTCAATAGATAATTTACATTTTAGTGCTGTCAATACGTCAATATTGTATGTTTCAGTGTGTATGAAAATGTGTCACATCTGCTAGTTGGACTGCCCTCAATCTCCACCAGAGGGCACTCCTCCCGACTCCCAGGCTTCCTATTATAGACTACATTTCCCATAACCCACTGCCTGGACTCATAATGCTTGATTACATTCTTACAAACATGTCTTAATTTTTTGATTCTCTGCCCGTATTCTGGATTACCCCTTTTTGCCTGTGTTATCTACCCTGTTGCTCATTTGGATAGTTTGCCCATATGTTTGACCATTTGCTCCTTATATGAATAATGTCCCAATAAAGCTGCATTTGGATCTTCAACCCAAGTCTCGGCGCAGTCCGTAACAAAATGTAAGCTAATGTACGTGTGGTAGAATCATACTTAACATAGAAATACACACGAATACTCATGAGATAACATTGTAATTACAGTAATCATGTGGGTTTTTTTTTTCTTTGAAAAATCAATTACTGTACCTAAGTACTTGTGATTCCTCATGCCCTAAAACATACGTGTGTCTGTCACGGTGCAGTGGCTGTATTAAGCACACAACGTAACAGAGTATAAAACAAAACAGTTTTTAATCCAAACAGAAAACTCAGGAGATCGTAGGAGAAAACCACAACTTTTTACAATACTGGACAAAGGAACTGAGGAAACATACGAGTTAATAGAACAACCTGTGAACTAGTAATGACAAGTATTACCAAATACTTTAGAAGAAATTACAAATTATTTGGATCAGTATTCTAAAGTGAAAAACATAATAGTAATGACTGAAATCATTGTAAGCTTTTGAGGTTTTTGTAGGTTTTGATAATGACTCAAGTGTTACTACATCATTCTAAAGGAGTTAATTATTATGACCAGTATTCTAAAGTGAAAAGCAATATAACTTAATTAATTTCTGAATTCATTGTAAGTTATTGAGGTTTTGTACATTTCTGTAAGGTTTAAGATAGTTATTCCTTTAGATGATGTAGTAACACTTTAGTTATTACTATACAAAAACCTCAAAAGATAACAATGACTTTTACTAATTCACTACTAGAGAGTTATCATGCTTTTCGCTTTATTATACTGATCCAAATAATTAGTACCTTCTGAAGGATTTGGCAATACTTGAGTCATAACTAGTGGGTTACCATGATATAATCGTGTTGCTGTCATTGTGCTTTAATTCACTGTCATGTCTTGACTTTAACACTGTAAGAGCAGGACAAGATCGCAGTTTCCAGCAACATCCTCGTTCTGACCAGAGAAATGTGAGAGAAAATGTAATACTACAGTGGAATAAAGCCTGGCTTTTTCATGAATTTGCCTTTCAAATGGTTTTCAAAAATGAATTATACAGATAAAATATTTCTATAAGAAGTTACCTTTTTTCATATCTGGGCTCAATCCATAAAGATCAGCCTGATAGTTCCTCTCTTCATGCCGACAGCTGAACAAGCTCTGAGAGACTGAGGCTGATATTCTCTGACGTCTAATGGGAGGAGAAACTCAGGATTGTTGTCAGACTAGATGAGCGGGTGATTGGGCAAGTACAGTGTGTTTTGTGGTTTTGTTTATTTTGCATCTTCATTCTGACCTACAGAGAAACTAAAAGATAGAAAGCAAAAGTCTCAAACTCACAGACTTGTCATTCATTTGCCTTTCAAACTTTGCTTATTATAAACATGCAGTATCAGCATGTAGGTTAGATGTTGCTTGTTTGAATTTAATTTCACTTTTTGAATTCATTGGCACACGCACATTTGTTTTGCTCTCTACATTAATTATTTTGCAATGTTATAATGTTAATCGATTCAATATTGAAATGGCTATTTTGGGATGTTAAAAGGCTTTATGCCAAAGCACTGGAAACGTCTCGGTTACATATGGTAACCCTCGTTCCCTGAGGGAGGGAACGGAGACGTAGGTCATGACTGACCAATAGGAATCTCGCTAGAGAGGTCAATCTACTTCGAGTGAAACTAAAACAAGCCAATACACATTGGCGTGCAATCATTTGCAACAGCTGTGCAGCCTCGCAGCGCGGGTATTTAACAAGCAGCTGGTGCGATTGCACACTAGTTTTTTGCTGAGGAGCCAAGCCTGAAAAAGCTGGCCGCCCCGGCGGGCGGCAGCAGATGTGGCGACGGGACCTACGTCTCCGTCCTCAGGGAACGAGGGTTACCATATGTAACCGAGACGTTCCCTATCGGTCAGTCACTACAACGTAGGTCATGACTGACCAATAGGAATCCCTACCAAAGCGCCACAGCCGCTGCACCCCATCCAGCGAGCCTCTACACCTTCTTGCCTGGAAGGACGATAGGAGGAGCCTTACACAGAGTGAATCTGACACTGTTGTTCCGTGATAACCCATACAGTGAGATATTGGATAACACTGGGAAAGCGTGCCCTTTCTGTTTAGGAAGGAACGCTGCGGAAGCCACTTCTTCAAAGAGTTATGTGGAAATACATATGGACTAGCCCGAAGGCTGTACTGCATATGAAATAATGGGTGACTTAGCCCAAGGGAAAGACACGGGCTTCCGATAGGAGCAGCCGTGGAAAATATACACATATGGGATCCCCGTAGGGTCACACATATGGAACCCAGCCCAGATCCGGTTCTCAAGGATTCAGCGGATAAGGGCCTGGCACCGGACGCTCCGCCAAGTCCGGGCCGAGGGGTTTTGGAGGACTCGACAGGTTTTACTCTGGAGCAATAAGGGTGCACAGTAGCGTGCAGCAAGCCGACAGAGCCAGGCCTCTCAGTGCTTCTATCCGTCTAGGGTGAGAACACGGGAGGAGACCGGCTCCACACGTAGGCTATAATATCTAGCGAACGTGTTAGGTGTCGCCCAGCCCGCAGCTCTACAAATATGTTAGCGAGGAGCCACGTGCCAGCGCCCAAGAGGATGCAACGCCTCTCGTGGAGTGTGCATGCAACCTGAGCGGGCAGGGCACGCCTTGAGCTTGGTAAGCCAAGGCGATGGCATCCACTATCCAGTGGGCCATCCTCTGCTTGGAGACAGCCTTTCCCTTCTGCTGGCCTCCGTAACCGACAAAGAGCTGGTCTGAGGTCCTGACGCTTTGAGTTCTGTCCACGTACATACGCAGGGCGCGAACGGGACAGAGCAAAGCCAGGGCTGGGTCTGCCTCCTCCAAGGGCAGCGCTTGCAGGTTCACTACCTGGTCTTTGAAGGGAGTGGTAGGAACCTTGGGCACATAGCCAGGCCGGGGTCTGAGTACCACGTGGCTGTCACCCGGCCCGAACTCTAGGCATGACTCGTCGACTGAAAATGCATGCAGGTCTCCTACCCTCTTGACAGAGGCCAGTGCAACCAGCAGCAAAGTCTTCATGGAAAGAAGCTTTAAGTCTACTGACTGCAGAGGCTCAAAGGGAACATCCTGAAGTGCTCGAAGCACCAGGGAAAGATCCCAAGAGGGTATGGAGGGGGGTCGAGGAGGATTTAATCGTCTCGCCCCCCTAAGAAACCTGACGACCAGGTCGTGCTTTCCAACTGTTTTGCCATCTATGTGGTCGTGATAAGCTGAAATAGCGGCAGCATGTACTTTGAGGGTGGAGGGAGACAGTCTACGCTCCAACCCCTGCTGCAAGAAGGAAAGCACAGACCCTATCGAACATCTGCGGGGGTCTTCTCGGCGAGAAGAACACCACTCGACGAACAGGTTCCACTTCAGGGCGTAAGCACGTCTCGTGGACGGCGCCCGTGCTGAAGTGATGGTGTTAAGTACCTCTGGGGGTAAGTCACCTAGAACCTCCGCGTCCTGTCCAGGGACCAGACATGGAGTTTCCAGAGGTCTGGGCGTGGGTGCCATAGGGTGCCCCGTCTCTGAGTCAGAAGATCCTTCCTCAGAGGAATGGGCCAGGGAGGGACTGTCACGAGGAGCATGAGTTCTGGGAACCAAGTCCGGGTGGGCCAATAGGGAGCCACCAGAAGGACCTGCTCCTCGTCCTCCCTGACTTTGCACAGTGTCTGCGCAAGTAGGCTCACTGGGGGAAACGCATATTTGCGAAGGCCCCGGGGCCAGCTGTGTGCCAGTGCGTCCGTGCCGAGTGTTCCCTCGGTCAGGGAGTAAAACAGCTGGCAGTGGGAGGTCTCTGAGGAGGCAAACAGGTCTACCTGAGCCTCCCCGAACTCTCTCCAGATCAGCTGAACCGCCTGGGGGTGGAGTCGCCATTCTGCCGGAAGCACAGCTCGTGATAGCTCGTCGGCCACACGGTTGAGCACGCCGGGGACATACATGGCTCGAAGCGACCTCAGATGCTTCTGACTCCAGAGGAGGAGATGGCGGGCGAGTTGCGACATGCGACGGGAGCGTAGACCACCTTGTCGGTTGATGTACGCAACGGTCGCCGTGTTGTCCGTACGGACCAGCACGTCCCTGCCCTGTAGCGGCCTTTTCAAGCGGCTCAGAGCGAGATGTACTGCTAGCAACTCGAGGCAATTGATGTGCCAATGCAGTTGGGGGTCCGTCCACACCCCTGACACTGCATGCCCGTTGTATGTGGCACCCCAGCCGGTGGCAGAGGCATCTGTGAATACCACAGCATGCCTCGACACCTGTTCCAAGGGGACTCCTGCCCGCAGAAACAAGAGGTCTGACCACGGGCTGAAGGTCTGGCGGCACGCCGGTGTGATTGCCACCCGGTGAGTGCCGTGATGCCACGCCCATCTCGGGACTCGGCCGTGAAGCCAGTGCTGAAGCGGTCTCATATGAAGCAGGCCGAGCGGGGTTACCGCTGCTGCTGCTGCCATATGACCCAGGAGCCTCTGAAAGAATTTCAGTGGGACCGCTGTCCTGCCTTTGAACGTGTTCAAGCAGTTCAGCACCGACTGAGCACGCTGCTCTGTGAGGCGCTGTCTGGGTGACCGAATCCAACTCCATACCGAGATAAGAGATCCTCTGCACAGGGGAGAGTTTGCTCTTTTCCCAGTTGACCTGAAGACCCAACTGGCTGAGGTGCCTGAGCACTAGGTCCCTGTGTTCGCATAGCTGATCTCGAGAGTGTGCTAGTATGAGCCAGTCTTCGAGATAGTTGAGGATGCGAACGCCCTGTTCTCTCATGGGAACAAGGGCCCCCTGAGTGACTTTCGTGAAGACACGGGGGGACAGGGACAGCTTGAAGGGTAGGACTTTGTACTGATATGCTCGACCCTCGAACGCAAAGCGCAGGAATGGCCTGTGTCGAGGAAGAATCGAGACATGAAAGTACCAGTCCTTCAGGTCGATCGCTGCAAACCAATCTTGGGGACGGATGCATTTGAAAATGCGTCTCTGCGTGAGCATTTTGAACGGTAGCTTGTGGAGGCTCCGATTCAAAACTTGCAGATCCAAAATCGGTCGTAACCCACCACCTTTCTTGGGTACAATGAAGTAGGAACTGTAGTGCCCTGACCTCATATCGGCTGGAGGGACCTGCTCTATCGCATCCTTCGCCAGTAGGACTGCGATCTCCACACGCAAGACATGGGCATCAGCTGCTCTCACTGTAGTGGAGTGAATGGCCCGAAACTTGGGGGGACGCCGGGCAAACTGAATCGAATAGCCGAGCCTGATGGTTCGAATGAGCCAGCGAGACGGACTGGGGAGCGCTAACCAGGCTCGCAGAGACCGTACAAGCGGGGCCAAAGGGACCGTAGGCGTACCCGGGGTGGGGCAGCGAGGTGGAACACAAGGACGCGGCTCGGGAGGCTCTCTCTGGGGGGCGGCCCGTAGCGGGGTCTGAGTGTGCTGTGCAGCACTTACCTGGTTCCACGGGGCAGGAGGTGCGGGAGTCGGCTCGGTGGCGTTCTCGGACCGTACACAGCTGCCGGCTGGCGATAGAAGAGGCGGATGAGAGTGGTGAGGATTCCATCTCCCCACTGCTCTCCAGGTCTTCCTCGGACCCAGAGATGATAGAAACTGCTCTTTTATTGAAAATTTGGGTACCGCTGGTTTTAAGGCCAGCGGCGGAACACAAACAAAATGAAACAAAGGATTTACCACCCGGCCCTCTTCCGGGGGAGGGAGCGATGCAGTCATCGTCTCCTGGAGAGCAGTCCCTTCCATCTCTGGGTCGCCTGTCCTAGGGCCGCTTACCCTTGGCTTTGCTGCCCCTCTTGGCGGGGGCCTGGACGGGCGGGGCGCCCTGCCTGCGACTGGCTCCACGGCGCCGTTTAGATGGAGGCTGCTGCTGCGGCGCGGGAGCAGGGGCAGACACAGGAGGACGCCCACGGCGACGAGCAGACCGAGGAGCCGCGGGCGGTGGGGTGGAGGCAGCAGCTGACCGCCGCGGCAGGATGTGACTGATGGCCTCAGTCTGCTTCTGTACAGCCGAGAACTGCTGGGCAAAGTTCTCGACCGCGGCGCCGAAGAGGCCGGTCTGGGACACGGGGGAGTTAAGGAACCTGATCTTGTCGGTCTCCCGCATGTCAGCCAGACACAGCCAGAGATGGCGTTCCTGGACCACTAGTGTGGACATCGCACGACCCACTGACCGCGCAGTGACCATCGCCACACAAAGCGCGAGGTCAGTTGCGGCACGAAGTTCTTGGAGAACTTGTGGATCATGACCACCCTCGTGCAGGTCCTTCAGTGCCTTGGCCTGATGAACCTGCAACAACGCCATAGCGTGCATGGCAGAGGCAGCTTCCCCACAGGCCTTGTAAGCCTTGCCGGTCAGGTCCGACGAGTACTTACAGGCCCGGGAAGGAAGACACGGTTCTCCACGCCAAGTGGAGTTAGGGCACAGTTGCATAGCAATGGCCCGTTCCACTGGCGGGATAAGCGTGTATCCCTTAGCTGCCCCGCCATAAAGGGTGGTGAGGGAGGAGGAGCCACCGAGATGGTTTCTGGCAGTAAAAGGTGCCGTCCACGTCCCTGTGAGCTCCTCATGCACCTCCGGGAAGAAAGGCACTGGGGTGGGTTGCTGAGAACCAGCGCGCGCCACCCCGAGATACCAATCGTCCAACCTCGAGGGCTCGGGACACGGTGGAGGGTTCCACACGAGCCCGATCCTGTTGGCGGCCCGGGAAAGCATGGCCATCATCTCCAGGTCCGACTCGGGCACTGTTGGCACACCCGAAGGAGGCAGCGGCTCTGAGCCGTCGTCCGCGGAGAGGTCTGACCCACCCTCCGATGCCGCGATCGACATCTGGTCGTCGCAGGGAGCGCCGAACGAAACGACTGGTACACATCTCGAGGATGGTCCAGAACGTTCCGTTGGCAGCTCAACTGGTTGTGGAGCATGAGAGGAGTGAGGGTTCCTAGGGGGTTGGTTCCCCGAAGGAAGCGCGCTCACTGTAATCCTCAGGTCACCCGTGTCACTGCCCGTAGCAGCCCGCGAAGGGGGGGTTGGAATGAGGTGCAGGCACGGGGACTCCGCCCCTTTGCAGGAACGTGAGTCTCGACCTCAGCTCCGAGATGGTCATCTTCCCACAATGGGTACATGACTCATCCACGAACGCTGCCTGTGCGTGTTCGAGGCCCAGACACACAAGGCAGCGATCGTGACCATCCCGCGACCCCAGGTAACGACTGCATCCAGAAACACACAGATAGAATGTCTTCTTGAAAAAGACGCAAACTATCTGTGTAAGCTCTTTTAGAGACTGCTCTCCTTGGTGCTGAAGCACGCAGGGGAACACGGCGAACACAGACAGGAATGTGCACCTGTCTGTGCGCGATTCTCTCTCGCTGGTCTTACCAGCCGTGAAAACGGCCGTTGAGCGCTTTAATCGCGCACCTTACCAGCCGTAAAAAGGCCGTTGAGCGCTTTAACCGCGCACCTTACCAGCCGTGAAAACTGCTTTTTTGTTTGCTTAGTTTTAAAACAACAAACAAAGAAGAGAGAGAGAAGAGAAAAAGACCGCTCGCGCTGCTGTGCTGTCACGCCCGCACCAAAGTGGAGAGATCCAGAAGAGGCTTACTTTCAAATTCACTCTGTTCAGCATACGAAGTGCTTGTCTCCGAAGCAAAAAGCTAGTGTGCAATCGCACCAGCTGCTTGTTAAATACCCGCGCTGCGAGGCTGCACAGCTGTTGCAAATGATTGCACGCCAATGTGTATTGGCTTGTTTTAGTTTCACTCGAAGTAGATTGGCCTCTCTAGCGAGATTCCTATTGGTCAGTCATGACCTACGTTGTAGTGACTGACCGATTGGGAACATTATTTTACATACATACACAATTACACACAATTAAAAAAAAAAAGTTTGATAAAATAAAAATAATTGAATGGAATTGTTTTTATTTAATTGTTATTCTTGGTTGATGTTATTATCCTGTTGCACTGATTATTACTCTTTTGTACAGGATGTCACAAACCTGCAGGCAGATTGCATTTATCTTTTATGTTGTATTGTTAGTATTATAGCTTTTCTTGTATTATATGGACACAATGCTTTTGATATATTGTCATCATACTGTTTTTGAATCACACACAGACATTCAGTTTGATTTTTGATTGAGGTTTGACCTGATGCGTTTTATTTTCTAGTTAGGAGTGCTTGATATGGGCTGGTTATGATGATGATGAGGGGACATTTATTTGGAGTTCAAACATCAAATAATCCTTTCCAAATGTGCACACAAATTAAAACTCAAACGGCAGATGTTTTTTTTTTTTTTTTTTTTTTTAAGCAGAAACAAACCAACCGAATTTTTTTTGCTCCTTGCCTCCTCTGAATATACCTGCAAAGGAGTAGATCTTAAAGATAAAATGTCTGTAATTTTAAAACATACAACTTTATTTAAACTGAAAATGTAACATACAAATTAACCAATTGCATACATCATAGATGATCAGCTGTACAGTCTGAAGTTCAGATGAGTTTGTGATTTTCGGTTTATTTTCCTGCATCAGCGTATTGAAGATTGCTGAGTTTGATGGAGAAGTTTCCACTCAGAAAATCACCAGGGAAAGTTTCAGTTCTGTTCTCATAGTCTGAATCTTGTTTCTCTAGTGAATGACTGCTGGGAATTATATCACACACAATTCCACTGTCATTGTGTCTCCAAAACACATTATTGTCATAAAGTTTAACATCATGTTTAGTAGCAAAATATATCAAGACCACCAATAACAGCCTCTACTATGACTTACAGAGACACCGAAATAACAGAAAAGAGAGTTGTCTAAACACACAATCTAAACTCATATTTTTAACATTAACGATACATTAAATACTCAAATCTCCCTGTGAACATTTAAGATATTATTGAATTTATTGATTTATTGAATTTATTATTATTGAAAAATTTTTTCACTAGGATTCTTGCTTCTTTCATACTTCATACTTTTCATACTTTCATAGTGATGGTTTACAGTACATGCAAAGGTTTTAGGCATTTTAGTACCAAATAAACTAGTTTTAAGATGGCATATTTTGCTTAATTGTAGCAGAAATATCAGTTTACATTTCCAAACATTCATGTTGCCAATAATTGTAATAATCCAGTAATCTTTGCATTGTATGAACAAGGAGTCTGACAACTGTCTTCAATAAAAAAAAATTAAATGTCAAGAAAAACATGCGTGCAAAAGCAGAACATTTGTATTGTATGTATTACACCATTGTTGTATTATGTATTAGGAATTATATACAATTGAAGCCTGTTCTCATAGTGAACAGTCGTTTTTTTAACACAAAGATACATTCAGTTTTTCTGTCTCTAGTTTGCAGAAGCGTATCACCTGATGCCATTGTTTGATGATCTGTCAGAATAGTGTTGCTGAGGTACCAGGATGGGGTTATAAACATTGCCACAAGGAAGAAGTGGCAGTTTCTCCACAGATTTATTTCGCTGAGATACAGCTGGGGCCTTCAGGAGCCATCAAGAGTCTGATTGGGCCCCCAAAGGCAACAGAGCCATCAATAATTTATGCGCTGCAGCATTCAGACTGGAACATAGTGAATTTCAGCCATCAGATCAATCACTTATTGATTTAGATTTTATAAAACCTTTCTGGCAACAACAAAGTCATTCGATTCCCATGAGTCTTCACACCAACCTTAAAACTATAATTAATTATTAATTGATGTATAGATAATTGTAATTTGTGCAATATTTATTGTGAAGATATATGTTTTAATAATTCCACAGGTCAGTAATCTGATCAAAACATTAATTTTCAGGTTAAAGCTGCAGTCCGTAGTTTTTTTTTCTCTTTGTCGCCATCTCTGTTTGAAATCTGCAATTGCAGTTATTCGTGGAATTATCAACTTTACGTGGGTTGTGCCTCGGCACGGCACAGCGCGGATGAATCCAATGTTTTGAGGAGAATGTGCGGCTGTCAGTCGTCGCGCCGGTGTGGATCCTGGCATTCAGAGTCACAGATTCTACTTTATGGAAGTATGACCAACATAGGAATTTTCACTGAAAAATGTTCTGAAGTAAGTAAGTAACATCCACTTTTGTTCTGACCAACTAAGGGGAAAAAAGCATTACAGTAAATCGCGCTGATTAAATCTAACGATCGCTTATCATATCACGTCAAACCGTGCAAATTATACTTTGTTCTCAAATTGTTAATGTTAACAACATCAACATTGCGTGACTACATTTAATGCGCTTCAGATATTTATCCTTGTTTTCGCATGGGCCGGTTGCAGTCTCTTTTTTTCTGTAGCCACTCCGAAGTCCGAAATCTTTTGCATTTTACAACGGGTGAATCTCCAGTTGTCACTGGTGATTGACATTTGAACCTTTCTGGATCCGCCATCAAATTAATAAGTTTAATTATATAAAGTGCTGTAAGAAAAGGCTCTAAATCTCCACCTCCAACATCCTCACACGCAATATAGCCTACTAGGCGAGACTCCTTCTTTATGTGTACAGATGTGACGTAATGACGCAATGACATGCTCAAATTTTCCATGTAAATCCACCAGTACCACTGGAATTAAAAATATTATTTCAAGCTTACCGTTTTGAATCGAGCTAAGGCAAGCGGATAGTTTTGAACACTGGCTGGTTATGTACTTGCTCAACAATTTATTTTGGATAATTTTTAACCCAAAAAAGTAACGGCTTAAGTTTCAGGCAAAAGCCCTAAAATCCTTCTACAAAAAAATTTTAGACAAACTATGCATTTGTTAGATGAACATACACATGTTTAAACAGTGTCTTTGTGTCTCAATACACTGCTTATTTATCATCACTGTCAAGTGTGTCAAGAATGCAGAGCTTCTCAAGATGTCCTCAATCTGACCTGCAGAGAAAGAGAGAAAAAAAGCATGAAAAAACGTCTCGGTTACGTATGTAACCTTAGTTCCCTGATAGGGAACGAGACGCTGCGTCAAGCTGTGGGAACGCCCCTGCGTTGTGCGTCCTGAAGCACGTATGGAATCAGCCCAATGGAGAGATGGAACGTCATAGGCGGGTGACATCATCGACCAGGAAACTATAAAGCACCCCATAAACACAAGCGCAACAGCTTCTGATAGGCCTGAAGGAAGCGCTAGCGGGAATGCCGGGAGTATGGTGGAATGACGCAGCGTCTCGTTCCCTATCAGGGAACTAAGGTTACATAGGTAACCGAGACGTTCCCTTTCAAAGGAACTCGAGCTGCGTCAAGCTGTGGGAACGCTAATACCCACGTAGCCATAGGACCAAGTGACCGCCATGTGAGAACTAGCGCACAGAGGGCGAGAGCACCTGTGCCCCAGGGGAAGGACTTAAGTCTAGGTCATAGGACTTAATGAAAGTATGCGGTGAAGACCATCCAGCCGCATCACAAACGTCACTGAGGGAAACTCCTGACAATAAGGCTTTAGAAGCCGCCATACTCCTGGTAGAGTGGGCTCGTACAGCCAAGGTGAAGGCTGACCAGCCGACTCATAGGCAAGTGAGATAGCCTCGGCCACACACTTGCTCATTCTCTGTTTAGACAAGGGACACCCCTTCTTGGGTGGCCCAAAACACACAAATAGTTGTTCTGACTTCCTCCACAGGGCAATTCTGTGGATATAGGCGTCTAATGCCCTAACAGGGCAGAGTAAATTAAGTTTCTCCTGGTCAGACGACAGAAATGGAGGAGGAGGCCTGCAGAACTGTAGGTCTAACAACATTAGTAGGGACCTAGGGAACGTAACCTGGTCTAGGACGCAAAAAAGCCTTAACCATGCCAGGCGAAAATTCCAGGCACAAGGGTGAAACCGACAGAGCCTGCAAATCACCGATTCTCTTTAGTGAGAAGATAGCAAGAAGAAAGATAGTCTTAAACGTGAGAAACTTCTCAGGAACTTCTTCGATAGGTTCAAGAGGAGCTTGGGAAAGACCTTCTAATACGATGGCCAGATCCCAGGCCGGCACCCTCGTATGAACTGCTGGCCTCAGCCTCAGTGTGCCACGAAGGAAACGAGTTATAAGCGGGTGTCTCCCAAGAGAAACTCCACTGAAAGGGACGTGGTGAGCAGCCAGTGCCGCCACATACACCTTTAGTGTGGAGGGGGATAGCCCTGTGGAGAAGCGCTCCTGCAGGAATTCCAGCACTGCACCCACTGGGCAGTTAACCGGGTCCTGCAGGTGTTCTCCACACCAAGAAGTGAAAAGTTTCCACTTCAAGGCATAAAGCTTCCGCGCGGATGGAGCTCTGGAGTGAAGAATGGTCTCAACAACCTCGGATGAGAGACTGGAGTTCATGAGCTGGGCCCCCTCAGAGGCCAAGCCCATAGTACTGGGCGGGGGTGAAATATCATGCTGCCCGCCTGAGAGAGTAGATCCCTCCTGACCGGGAGCTCCAAAGGAGAACCGTCCAGGAGAGAAATCAGGTCCGCAAACCATACTCGGGCCGGCCAGAACGGGGCTAATAATAGTAGGCTGACCCCGTCCCGGCGAACCCTCTCCAGAACTCCAGGTAGCAGAGCAATCGGGGGAAAGGTGAACAGACGTGACCTCGGCCACGGCTGCCCCCATAGCGTCCAACCTCAGAGGGGCTGGATGGCTGATGGAAAACCACAGATGACAGTGCGTGGTCTCCTTGGAAGTGAATAGGTCCACCTCGGCGCGACCGAAACTCAAGGTATAACGTTGGACGCTGCTGCCATCAGACCCGACAGTCTCTAAAACTGTTTTACAGTAAGTAGCTGGCCTAGCTTTACTTGTTTCACAGCTGAGAGAATCGAAGCGATGCGGGTCGGAGCGAGTCGCACCTGCATCGAAACCGAAACCCAAACGACACCCAGAAAAGTGGTCTTCTGAGAAGGAGATAATACACTTTTCTTTGCGTTCAGCCTCAACCCCAACTTCCTGATATGAACGAGAACGACATCTCGATGCCGAACCACCATCGTGAAAGTGCGGGGAGATAAAGCTAGGCCAAACGGAAGAACCCTGTGCTGGAACACCTCGCCCCCGAAGGCAAACCTCAGGAACTTCCTGTGTTGTGGAAGGATGGAAATGTGGAAGTACGCGTCCCTTAGATCTATCGTGACAGACCAGTCCTTGGATCTGATTTGTAACACGATCTGCTTGATAGCGAGCATCTTGAATTTTGGCTTCCCTACCGAGCGATTCAATAGGCGCAGGTCTAAAATTGGACGCAACCCCCATCCTACTTTGGAACGATGAAATATCGGCTGTAATAGCCTGACTCCACACTGGGAGGAGGAACCCGTTCTATAGCCTCCTTTTGAAGGAGTGCTTTCACCTCTTGTTCCATAACCAGAGCCTGCTCGGGGCCCACCACTGTAGGCAGAACCCCTCTGAATCTTGGTGGACGACACCTAAATTGGATAGCATAATCCTTTTCTATTGTCTGCAGGACCCAATGAGATATTTTTGGAAGTCTTTTCCCCTCTGCCAGAAATTCTACTAAGGGTACCAGTCTCTCGAAACTGGCCTCTGGTGTAACTTGAGCAGCAAACGCAGCGCCCTGTAACTGCACACCGGCAGGGAACAACTGGTTCAACCGCTCTGAAACCCTCCTCAGAGGGAGCGAGCGTCCCTCGGGAAATCGCTCGCTAGGACCATCTGCGCCCCGGCATTAAGGCGGGGTTGGCAGAAAGGGCCCCTGAGGGCACCGAGGAAGAATGGGCACCTTAGAAAGAGGTGAACACCTTTCCGCCTCGGTGGGAACCACCCTCAGTGTCCTGCGCGCCGTGGCGCCAGGACTTCTTCTTAGCCGAAGCCTTCTTAGCTAATATAACTGTCCTCAGATCAGTTCTATTACTGGGAGATTTCGGCTGAGAGTACCGCGGCTGAGCCCACTGTCCAGCAGGGGGAGCACGAGACGCGACACTCTGCTTCAGCGCCCTATGTGATGAGCTCGCAGACGGCCGGGGCTGCTCCCGCCCAGCAGCCCCAGGGACATGAATTTTTAAAAGGGAGAAATTTGTTAAAAGCTGTTGTTTGCTTTTCCTTCTCCTGGAATTTATCGATGACAGAATTTACAGCATCCCCAAATAAACCCAGGGGGGAGAGAGGAGTGTCTAAAAGGAAAGCTTTTTCTTTCCCTTTTATATTTGTCTGATTTAACCACAGATGTCTTTCTACGGCCACGCAGGGATAAATCAGCCGTCTGACGCAGTTCGCAAACCACGTCAGCACTGACCTCCTCACTCTCACTCACGTCCCTCAGCAGGTCAGCCTGGTATGCCCGCATAATAGACATAGTATGCAGACATGACCTGCTGCCGAATACGCTTTACCCACAAAAACCGAAATATTCCTAAGAGGCTTGGTGGGTAATGCCGGTGCCTTAACAGATGACGCAGCCTCGAGGGAGAGAAAGCTCGCAAGCGTCTCTTCTACGCGAGGCATAGCCGAATAACCATATGACTTATCCCCCACAATATTAGAATATGTTGAAGTCTGGGGACTAAACACTTTATATGACACCGGTTTTTCCCACGATTTCGACACCTCAGTGTGGAGATCGGGAAAAAAGACGGCACGCACCGCCGTGGAGGTTGCACTCGTGACGGCGAAAATCTCTCATCTAATTTTAATTTAGAAACAGACTCCTGTCTAGTCACTGGCCATACAATGCTGAGTTTTTCTACAGCTCTTGTTAAAACCTCCACTAGCTCATCGCTTTCGGGAGTGTAAGGTGGCGAATCCTCCACATCTCCCTCATTTATACCAGCAACATCCAGCTCCTCAGAACTGGATAGAAGCAACACTGGTGCCTCAGCCCGAGCGGAAGAAACCGCAGCGCGTGCTTCCGAATACTGAGAGATCCATATGCGATCCCCACGATATGCGTCGTCGCTCTGCCTCGGCAAGAGCAGGACCCGAACCGCGGGGAGCGCGCACCAAACCGCTCTCCTCGAAGAGCGCCCGGCGGGAGCGGAGCGTCCTTAATGGCAGACGCTCACAATGCTCACAATCAGCTCCCTCGAGAGCTGACTGGGCATGCTACACTCCCAAACAAACAACACAAAGAACGTGTGTATCCCCACTCGTTAAATAACGCGAGCAGGGAGGGACACACTCCCTAAACTGCTGTTCGTTCGCCATATCTCTCTTAATATATATATATATATATATATAAATTGTTTGTGTGGTGCAGAGTATGTAAGGACAGACAATATTCACACAGGGACAGATTCACATATAGCGCGACTGAAGGCACAGAAGCTGTTGCGCTTGTGTTTATGGGGTGCTTTATAGTTTCCTGGTCGATGACGTCACCCGCCTATGACGTTCCATCTCTCCATTGGGCTGATTCCATACGTGCTTCAGGACGCACAACGCAGGGGCGTTCCCACAGCTTGACGCAGCTCGAGTTCCCTTGAAAGGGAACTGTATTTTCATGAATTTGCTATTCAAATTCCATTCATATTTATTTACAGGCATATCGCCATAGGCTTGGTTTCATGTATTTCAATGGTTGTTTTAATCAAATTGAACTGTTTAGAACCAATTTTGAGAATAAATTAATATTAATATATATATATATATATATATATATATATTTTTTTTTTTTTTTTTACAGTTTGACGTTATTCATCCATTAAATACCTTGCAAAAGCAGAACATTTTTATTGTGTTATATGGACACAAAGTTACTGAAACCTGTTCTCAGAGTGATCAGTCTGGTTGTTAGATAAAGACATAGATGTGTCTCATTTAGTTTGCAGAGGCGTGTCACATGATGCCAGTGTTTAATTTTTTACATTCACTAAGGCGTGGTGATACCGTGGCAACCCTCGGCACCAGGATACTGGAGTTATAAACACTGAAAAGAGCCACATCCATTTCTTTAGAAAATTCTGCTGCCAAACAACTGATGTGTTATAGGGAATTAATGAATCCGATTTGCTAAATGTGCAGTTTTATTATTAACAAACATAAAATCATATATATATATATATATATATATATATATATATATATATATATATATATATATATATATATATATAATACATTTAACAATGGCAAATAAAACATGAAGAAACATTTTTCATAGGAGAATAAGTGTGGTCAAACCATTGGGCCCTTTCTATTAATGAGGCCTTTTACACTGTCTATGTGAGGAGAAAAACTTTTACTTTTAGTTACAGAAGGTAAGTGGTATTGAGGATGGATGGATGGTGAAAATATATATTGCTATTTATCATGACTGAACAATTAAAGACAATGAAGTGCTAAAAACTTTTTAGGATTCACATTGTCAAACTAATTGCGATTTACCAGTTTGTTTTAGTGAAGTGTCTCTTTTTCTAGAAAAAACTAAAAGAATAAGCCTCATTTGCAGGTCAGTCTCATGAAAATTTTGCTAAATGATTTCGTATTGCTTCTTTCACGTATGGCGACAGTTCGAAAATGAAATGTCTGGTTACTAGTGCTTAAAGGTTAATGCCCTATCAAGTTTTTTGGGGAAAAGGGGGAAGCAATCTCCTCTTTTAGTTATTTTTTCAGATATAAGCTTGAAGATGTTTGTCTGAAATGTGTGAAGCTCTAGAGAAGGAATCCAGTCATGGGAAGGACAGGACAGCTATTTGAACCAGCAGGAAAATCAGTGTGGACGACGGCATCGCCAGCATTGTCACAGTGTATTCAAGCTGCAGCAGTGCTGGTGCATATTATCAGTTAACTGTACCTTAGAATGTTATGCGACATCAGCCATGTGAGAGGCGGCAGCTGGGCTGAACAACACAAGCAGAAATTCTGGCACTATCATTTAATGCTGAACATAATGAGAGCGGGGTTTTATATCAGCGCTGACGACTGTAAATAACATGAACTGCAACTGGAGCAAATGTTCTACTGAGCACTAGTTTAGGCGAAACACACAGCCAGCCTCCTCACTGGTGCCAATCATCCAGTCTGCTATCTATACGACCTAGTTGAACACCACCATCCCAGTAGGGCCACAACAGTTTAAGATGAAGGCTGGGCATCAGATTCAGCCCGATTTGACTCCTCATGTACAGACAATACATGTGATGCAAGTGAGGAAACATTCAAGTGAAAAAAATCTAGCAAAGATATTCAGTGAAGACCAATCAGCTCCCAAACAAATAGACACTCTGTGTCTATATTTAATAGATATAGAATAGAATAGAAAATAAAGTGTTAGTATTAATGGATCAAGTGTTGCCGAAAAAGATGCATCTTCAGCCGTTTCTTGAAAATGGCTACGCACTCAGCAGCTCGAATTGAGTTCCACCAGGAGGGAACAGTCAAGGTAAATGTCAGAGAAAGAGATTTTGTGCCTCTTTGAGATGGCACCACAAGACCACGTTAACTTTTTTTGAGATATCAACCTAAAATTTGGAACACAACTTGTTCAGATTTTTGGCTTTAATTTTCTTGCAGTTTTAGAGTAAAATATGTTTTGTAATATATATATTTTTTTATATATTATATAAAATATTAATAATTATATTTTTACATTAAATAATTTCATAAACTTATATAACTTTTTTTTCTGTTTCATTTTTAATAACTTTTATTATTTTAATTATATAATTTCTACACTTCTACAATAATCTGGAAAATGTCTGGAAAAAAACAAGACCAACCATAGGTCTATATTCCAAAGCATTCTTGAATTACAACCATTTAAGTTTGGATAATGGCCAGTGTACTGAAAAATGCAGTCGTGATTTTTTTCTTTGGTTGTTAAAGCAAATGGATACAACAAATAAGGTTCCCTTTCATAGGTTCACTCTACGCTGTCTGACGAATGTCTGAAGCCCTTATACCATCACGCCATTTGTTATCCTGTAGCGCTTAGAGCGGCCCCGAGGGAGTTAGTTACACATGTTTGAGTTCGCAGATGCTGACGCCTACAGTCACCTCCATTATCCCCACCACCACCAGGATGGTTCCTTCCCCTCCATCCTCCCCACCACCACCAGGATGGTCCCTTCCCCTCCATCCTCCCCACCACCACCAGGATGGTCCCTTCTCACACCTCCCAGGGGGTCGGCTCCGCCCCTGCCTTCGTCTTCAGGTAGGAAATGCAGATTCCGTACCCTCGGATTGCGAGCTACGGACGGGGCCTACACCAACTAACTTTATATCATAATATTTGCTTGCTGGGCTGTTAATAAATGTATACTTGTTACGGTATTTTGGTCTTCGTTTTTTCTGGTTGAACTATTGCGTGAATGTGTTTGCACTTAAAGGAGTAGTTCACTTTAAAATGAAAATTACTCCATTATTTACTCACCCACAAGCCATTCTAGGTGTGTATGACATTCTTCTTTCAGAAGAATACAGTCAGAGTTATATAAATAAATACCCTGACGCTTCTGAGCTTTATAATGGCAATGCATGGAAACCACCAGTTTGAAGTTTAAAAAACTGCATACTACATACTACACATACTACAAGCTTTATAGAACGTACTCTTTTAGCGCTCGCTAAATAAGTTCTTATTAAAATTAAGTATCTACTCATAGAGTATGCGGTTTCGAACGCAACAGATTTTTTCGTGTAAGCGAATTGGTTTAAATGTGTGAGGTGGTTAAGTGCTTGTGGAAAAGGTGTGCCTTTAGTTGCTTCTTGGTTTCAGCAGTTTAGTTGGAGGTTGTCATCTCATTCCACCAGAGAGGATCAGACAAAGGTTTTGCAAAGTGATTCGGTGCCTTGTTACAACTAGAGGCATTGCTTTATCAGTAACCGTAGCTAGGAGGAAGCATATACTTATAGTAATAAATTGAGATACACTGAAGAAAAAAAAAAGAAAAAAGGCAGCCGTGGTTGCCAGTTGTCAGGATCACCGTCATGCACTACATTCCCCAGAATCCTCCTTTGACACACCTGAATTCACTCTCTGCTCAATTACCAGTCACACCTGTTCCTAATCAGTCACCTCGTTACCCAGCCCTATAAAACACTCACGCACACCCCAGTCATTGTCAAGCCTCCAACAGGAGAAGACCGTTCCCCACGATGTCCCGAAGTTTCCAAGTCTGCCAACGAAGATCCGTCATGTAACTATACCCACCTCTGAATATACTCACCTTTGTCTCCCTGTCACCAGTATTCCTGCCTGGTTCCCCGTTTCCCGAGTCCTGCCATCAAATCAAAGTGTTCCACGTGTCCACCGAGATCTCCTTGTTCCTCCCTGGGTCTGACACAGAAGAGAATTCATCTCACTATAAATAAATTCACGTTTGCTTTCACTTATCTTCGCCTCTGGGTCTTGTAACCTGACAGAAGGCTTGACCCTAACCGACAAAGATGATTTACGAACTCTGTGTTCCACAAGATGGCCGGTCTCTAGAGGATTATGCAGGGATTTATCTTCATCTTTTCCAGAACCTGAAATTGAATGAGGAAGCTCTCACATATGAGTTCTGGAGTGGGCTGGATGATATTCTCGCCCAGCAACTGCTGTTGGGAGATCTCCACCTCCCTTTGGTGGAATTCCTGGACCGCACGCTGTGGGTGTGTGGGTCTTCATTCACCGTGGGAGATATCCAGCACGATCTCCACATTCAGCCCAAAATCCACGTCAGCCCCGCCAAGCCTGCTTTCCACGTTGGTCATCCCAAGCCTGCACGCCACATCACGGCAACCTTCAACCCAGCCATCAGGTCAGTTCATGGACTTCCAGGATTGATTTCCAGCCTGGCCGATCTCCCGCTGATGTCACTGCGTGGTTCCAGATGGGCCATCAAGCCAAAGTCTCGTCCCACAGAGTCTTCCCCGCTGATCCCGTTCAGTCCAGCGCCCTCTTGCTCTCGGAAACGGAGGAAGAGGAAGAGGACTTCATGCACCACACAGTGCCCAAAGACCAGTCCTGAGTTTCCTTCGCCACTGATTCAACCCAGCCCAGATCTTCAAGTTGCGCCCACAGAGCCAGAGCCAGTCTTCGAGCAAGAGCCAGAGCCAGTCTTTGCGCAAGAGCCAGAGCCCGTCGGCTGTTTGCCAGAACCGGAGCCAATCGCCTGCCCGCCAGAGACTGAATACGCTGCACTTGGATCTGCTCATGAGGACACGGTACTGATTGTGGCTGTTCTGTGTGTGTGGGCGGCACGCACATCAGCTCTGGCCCATGAGTCCAGTTCCGAGTCCCATGATGTGCTGGTTCCGTCCAGTTCCGAGTCCCATGATGTGCTGGTTCCGTCCAGTTCCGAGTCCCATGATGTGCTGGTTCCGTCCAGTTCCGAGTCCCATGATGTGCTGGTTCCGTCCAGTTCCGAGTCCCATGTTGTGCTGGTTCCGTCCAGTTCCGAGTTCCATGATGTGCTGGTTCCGTCCAGTTCCGAGCCCGCTGATCCTGCGCCAGAGCCCATTGATCCTGCGCCAGTCCTGCCCAGCCCAAGACCCTCTTTGCTGCCTGATCCCCCCTTTCTTGTCAATTTCCCCATTAAAATTTTGGGGGGGCGCATACCCGAGGGGTCCTCACCGCCATGGCCACCCGAAGGGTCTTCACCGCCATGGCCACCCGAAGGGTCTTCACCGCCATGGCCACCCGAGGGGTCTTCGCCGCCATGGCCACCCGAAGGGTCCTTACCATCATGGCCACCCGAAGGGTCCTCACCACCATGGCCACCCGAAGGGTCCTCGCCGCCATGGCCACCCGAAGGGTCCGTTCCGCCCTGGACGTCCGAGGGTCCGACAGCTCCGCCCTGGACGCCCGAGGGTCCCACAGCTCCGCCCTGGACGCCCGAGGGTCCCACAGCTCCGCCCTGGACGCCCGAGGGTCAGACAGTTCCACCCTGGACGCCCGAGGGTCCTACAGCTCCGCCCTGGACGCCCGAGGGTCCGACAGCTCCGCCCTGGACGTCCGAGAGTCCGACAGCTCCGCCCTGGACGTCCGAGGGTCCGACAGCTCCGCCCTGGATGCCTGAGGGTCCGACAGTTCTGCCCTGGACACCCGAAGGTCCGACAGCTCCGCCCTGGACGCCCGAGGGTCCGACAGCTCCGCCCTGGACGCCCGAGGGTCCCACAGCTCCGCCCTGGACGCCCGAGGGTCAGACAGTTCCGCCCTGGACGCCCGAGGGTCCTACAGCTCCGCCCTGGACGCCCGAGGGTCCGACAGCTCCGCCCTGGGCGTCCGAGAGTCCGACAGCTCCGCCCTGGACGTCCGAGGGTCCGACAGCTCCGCCCTGGATGCCCGAGGGTCCGACAGCTCCGCCCTGGACACCCGAGGGTCCGACAGCTTCGCCCTGGACGCCCGAGGGTCCCACAGCTCCGCCGCGGCCACGCCCACAGTCTGTTCCGTCACGGCCAAGCCCACAGTCTGTTCCGTCACGGCCACGTCCACAGCCTGCTCCGCCGTGGCCACGCCCACAGTCTGTTCCGTCACGGCCACGCCCACAGCCTGCTCCGCCGTGGCCACACCCGCAGCCGTGTCCACCTTGGTCCCACGAGCTGCCAGCTCCGCCCTGGAGGCTTCCTGTCCTGTGCAGCCACGCCCTCGTCAGCCTCCAGGGCGCCCACCCTCCCACCCCTTTGGATGTTATACGGCGCGAGGACGCGCCTTCGGAGAGGGGGGGGTACTGTCAGGATCACCGTCATGCACTACATTCCCCAGAATCCTCCTTTGACACACCTGAATTCACTCTCTGCTCAATTACCAGTCACACCTGTTCCTAATCAGTCACCTCGTTACCCAGCCCTATAAAACACTCACGCACACCCCAGTCATTGTCAAGCCTCCAACAGGAGAAGACCGTTCCCCACGATGTCCCGAAGTTTCCAAGTCTGCCAACGAAGATCCGTCATGTAACTATACCCACCTCTGAATATACTCACCTTTGTCTCCCTGTCACCAGTATTCCTGCCTGGTTCCCCGTTTCCCGAGTCCTGCCATCAAATCAAAGTGTTCCACGTGTCCACCGAGATCTCCTTGTTCCTCCCTGGGTCTGACACAGAAGAGAATTCATCTCACTATAAATAAATTCACGTTTGCTTTCACTTATCTTCGCCTCTGGGTCTTGTAACCTGACACCAGTATGGTATATACTAGAATGGTATATAAATTTGGTAGCAATGTTTTAGGTTTTACGGATTTAACTTAAATTTACAGTAAAAAAGAAAAAAGAGCTAGCATGGGTATTTTGACAGGAAGGATCTGATTTTTCTGATATTGTAAAGCATGAACCTATTGTTTAGCAAACAATCCGTAGAATTCAGAAGACAAGCTGTCCACTCCTGGAAATGTTTTGATCTAAAGATGATTAATGGATTCAGGAGCGTGCAACAAACACAGAGGCAGGACTATCCCACTCATTTCACAACTACATAATAAAAAAGAATAAAAAAATAAATAAAAAAAAAAGACATTTAACTGTGCTGATCAAAATAAACTATGCTTATTTAAGGCCAATTCACACCGCACAGAAAAATGACAATCAGATAAGACAAAACCCAACAAATATGTTTGTTGCCATTTGTCTGTATGGTGTGGATTGGCCTTTACAAATATATTGTGACTTATAAAAATAAGCCACATCATACTCTGTAGACAAGATAATAAAAGATTTCAAAAGCACCTCATCTGTTATTCAAATTTGACCTTTTCATTTGCCTACTTTCATTTGGACATTCACTGAGATCTTTTGTTCAAAGCACTAACCTTCAGGTTAAACTTTAGACAATATTACTCTACTTCAATTTAAATACTGAAACACAACAGTGAGACAAACATTCGGAAAGAGGCTGTAAATGAGACAATTCACTGTAATTTATGTCTGAATTTTGAGTATTTTTAAGTTTTGAGCATAAATATCACCATATTTTGTTTTATTTGTACTAAAACAAATAGTACTAAGACAAATTAGTACTAAGACAAAAATTATGTATGTTTGACATATGAGGTGTCAAAAGTTAGGGTCGAGATCAGGATGCACAAGAGCTCATTTGTTACTTTACTTGAGCAATTTTTGCATGCATGTTCCATTTGTTTTCATAAAACCTGGAAGATAATTTGCATTTGAACCAACAGTTCCATTGGCAATTTCCTGTTGGATTTTAGAATTTATATTCACTATTTGTGAATAAAATAAGGTGGTTAAGATTACTTTCACTTTTTTGTCTATGTCATAAAATACACAGACATGATGTGAATTTTCACATTGATGTCTTTTTAAATGTAAAGAGTTACACTTTATGTGCTTGATGCAGGAAAACCACTGCAGTGCTTCAATAGTAACTGGTATAAATAGTAACTGGTCTCAAAATCATTTCAATTCTGATTAATAAGTTAATGTGCATAAACTAAACTTTTGATGATTGATCAAACTGTTTTGAGATATTTATTAAACACGGTCATTCTTGTGACGGAAAACATGTAAATCTTCTGACTAGAGACGTGCACATGATGCAAATATGTTAAAGGTTAAAGACAAAGACTCATTTACTAATTTTGTTGAGTGTAGTTGTGTTCTGACATCAGTCTGCAGAGCTGTGGATCTCAACCACAAGCTCCTTTTTTTTCAGTTTTATCTTTCACAAAACAGAAAGAAAGAAAGAAAGAAAGAAAGTGAATGATGTGATTTCAGGAATTAATGAATCAGTGAATGGTGAGCTGTTCTAATTTTAACATAAACATGAAAAATACAAAAAGAATACAAAATAAATGTAATATTGGCAAACACAACATGTTAAAAGAACAGAAATGTTCAGGCAGCAACATAATAACATACTTGTTTGCCGTTTAGCAAACAATGTTTCTGTGTCAGTGTTTCAAAGTTTCATTCTGTTAATAATAAAATTAAAGGCCATGATATCGCCACATTGTCTGGTCCTTAAACATCTTGTTCAATTGAGTAAAATAATATAATTTTTTCAGCTGTTGATTTTGCACAAAAATGAGGTGAGGACAGTGAGTCGCCAGGTGAGGACATTGAGTTGAATTTTTCTTTGTTTAAGTTGCACACTGAATATGAATTTTAATTTTGAACTCTCAAAGTGCACCAGATTGATGAATTTAACATTAAAATGCAGAAATGCATGCCCCCGAACCCCCCTAGAAGGCCCGAGGTCCACTCACCACAGATTTACCAAAAATCCTGTGAGAAACTCTGGTATTGCTTTGCCAATGCAGCTTATAGCTTGTTTTAGGATTCATCACTGTGGAGTATAGTTCAATTGTATTAATAAATGACATTTTTATAGTTATTTCATCTGTTAACTCACTCATTACATGGCATTAGTGGTTTTAAGGAATAGGAGTTGGTATACATATTCAAGGGTGTGCAAAGATGGGTGGTGTTTATGATCATATGTAGTGGGCCAGTCTGGGGCCCGATTTTTATTTCTTTTTTTGTCCCAGTCCAGCCCTGGTCATCTACCAACTGCTTAAATCAGAATGAGCTTTAATGGCTAGTATTAATGGCAAATAATTTGTGTGAAAAAAGAAGCACAGACATGGGACAGTTGAGGGAGGAGATAAATAGACATTAATAAGCAGTTTATAAATACAGCTATTTATTCTTGATTTATAAGCATATCTATAATGTGTTTAATAATCACACAAAACATAAAATGTATTTCTTATTCTTAAGTTATTTATTTATTTAATTACATTTGGATTATTGAAATAAATAATATGTGATTACAATCAAGTCTTGTCTTTTAGTGGCAACTTTTGTGGCATTATTGCAACTAGTCCCTTCAAAAGATCTCAAACAACAACAAAAACATTCTAAACTTTAATACTAATACTGATTTGATGTATTTTATAATGTTTAAATATAGCCTTAATATTCACAAAATATTCATCACAAAAGCTGTTATAAGAGCAATTAGCCACATCCATAAAAATGAATGGATCTCTGGTGTCTCTGCTGGACAGATATTGTAATTATCCCTATTTCATTTTCTCTAAGCAGCAGATTGAAGAATTCTGCCTCTAACACCCAGATCAATATCAGGAAACAACTCATTTTTGATTTCATTTGATCATCATTAAAGTGTTTTTTTTAAATTGTTTTTTTAATAAAAGTGTAACATTTCATATGCATGCTAATAGTGTAGTTGAGGAATTTTGCAGTAAATAGGTAAAAAAAAGTACTTCATATCCCCTAAAACACAACATAAAACATATTAAAAAATATAAATAATTTGTATTATTAAAGATTGTTATTATTATTACAGTCACTCTATAAATGTTTGGGGTCATATTGACTGTGAGTGTAAACAGGAAACGAGGAGAATCCTAAAGCGTGAGGAGCCGGGAGAAGCTGAAGGATGGAGGAGCCTGGGAGTGACCCAGAGCAGAGTCATTAGGATGAAGGATCACAGCAGAACCAATGACGGGAACAGCCAGGATAGAGCCAGGAGCCCGACTGACTGAGGGGGAGCCGGGAGAAGTAGAGACCCAGAGCTGAGGAGACCCAGAGCTGAGGAGACCCAGAGCTGAGGAGACCCAGGGTGACACCGCTGGAATGGAGGACCGAGGAGGAACTACAGGCTCGTGGGACCGGGGGGGAGATTAGGGACTCGGCAGACCAGGGAAGAGCTGGTGGAAGTGAGGAGGACAACAGTAGAGCTGAAGGGAAGGAAGAGCCCGGTGGAGCCAAAGGGGCGGAGGGATGAAGCATAGCCGGAGGAGTGAAAGCCAGCAGAGATCGGGCCGAAGAACTGGCTGGAGTCAACAGAGGAGGAGGAGGGATTTGGCAATGAAGAAGACTTGGAACTGATACTGGGATCGATACATCCTACCATCCTTCTAAATATCACCTGTTTATTAGTTGTGGTTATTCATATTCACTTATTCAGAGTGAAAAATGTAGAAATATGTGCATAACACCAAACCTTTAAGACCAAGCATAACCTCTGCCAGCTGGTTGCTTGAGGAAAGGAGAAGTAGGGCCTAATATTTGACTATTGTGAGGATTTTTTTAAACAGATTAAAAAATACATTTTGGAAACATTTAGTGAAATTCTTAATCCTGGCCTTTTTATTGTTAGTCTTTTTCACAAAACAATAGATGACCTGAATAATGTCTCAACCATTAAATTATAGCCTGTACTCCTTTTTGATTGCATTTATAGCCATTATGTGTCCTTTGTATATCATTGATGTACTAGTTTATGTTTGTGAGTTTGGCTTCGCCTCTTGCTGTTGTAAAATGGTGGTGTTACGGCGTCTACCAGCAGAGGCCAAGAGAACCATGTTTCTCCAAACCTTTGTCACTTGCCAGAAACTGTTAACTTTTCTCTGTTCCACAGTGACAGAAACCCAGTCTCATGAGAATTCATAATAATTTCCACGAAATCACAAGATGAAATCAAACAAATTCAAACCTAAACCTGCATAGATGTAATAGGAAAAAAACAATAAAAGTTTTAGTACAATCTAAGTTGAACTGTATATGAATGATTTTAGCATCTTATACAAATTATTATGAGTTGTCATGAGAGTGTGTTTGGCTTTATGTGACAAATAGCAATTTACTGTCATGTATAACTTGATAAAGTAATGATGATGTGGGGTGTTGAAAAAAAAGTGTACAATGTGGTCAGAGCAAACTTGACTTCCTCTGCTTTCTGGTTCAGAGCTGCAGTAAAACTTCATCAACCAGGTTTCATTAGATTCAACAGTTTTAAGCAGAAACATGAAGATCCTTCAGCTTCATCTCTGTGAGTTCATTACATGTTATTAGTATATTTACATTAACTTTACCATAAATTGTTTAGGTTAAAGGTTCACTGTGATTTTAATCAGGTAATAGAAATTATGCATGTTTTTATCTTATAGATGTATTAATCTGTTGTCGAGCTGCAGTATCAGATCAACTCACTGATTTGGGATCAAATGTGACCATAAACTGTGATCTTGATGAAAATGAGGTTTATTGGATTTTACTGAAAACACCAGATCCTCCAACAGTGATTCTACGATCAACCTCAACTCCAAAAGCACCTTTTTACTCAAATAAAACATTCAGAAAGAAATATTCACTGCAATTTAATCATAATCTAGTTATTAATAATGTGACTGCTGATGAATTAGGAGTTTATTACTGTATGAACACACGCACACCTCCAAAACTCAGCAACAGCACCAGACTGCACTTCACCGGTGAGTTCATTTACTCCTCTATTGATCAGAACATATTGATGTACAGTGTGAATGTTTATTTTTCACTACTTATTATTTACTACATCAGTTTTTTTATACGTGTATGAAAATCATAATTATCACTCTCATTGGTTGCTCCACACATGAATGAATACCTTACAGTATTTTACAGATATAAAAGGTTTATAAAATTGCAGTCATTGTTTTCCAGCTGGAGACTGACATTAATAAACTCTGAACACTTTCATTACAGAATCAACTCAAATAACTGAGTGTCACAATCATACAGCGGTGGAGTTTATTGATCAGAATCAGAAAGAATGGCCGATTATTGTCATAATTTCTGCTCTGATGAACGGGCTTCTGGTCATTCTGCTGATCGGTGAGTTATTACTCTTATCGTTTTAAAAATGATCAAATTAAATACACAGTAGTGCATAAAAAAGCAATATAATGCTGTTCTCCAAATCATATATTTTTGTACATATGTTAGTAATGTTCATAATCTTATATTATTTTTATATGTACTGCTTCTACTGTTCAGATTATTCATATTTATTACCCATTCATATTTATTATCAACTGTATATGTGTAAAAACTGCTACAAATGCACTGCTGGTTAGACGCTGACTGTATTTTGTTGCCTTGTAACATGTGCAATGACAATAAAGTTGAATCTAATCTAATCTAAACAGTTTAGCCGACTTTTGACTATTTGGGATTTTTTTGTGCGAGTGTCTCGATATATTTTTACAATTTAAGAAATAATAATATAACGTAAATCTATATATATTAATATATATATATATATTACTAATATATTCGTAAATATTGAATTTGAATTTACTGTTTCATTCTTAGTTTTTGCTGCTGGAAAAACAGAAAAGTTGGACAAACACATTCACACTGATCTACAGACACAAGTTATATATCAGCTTCAAGACCCAAACCAGCTGTAACGTAAGTTCATTAATATTTAATTATTGCTAAATGGCATTACTCTAAGTTTTAATTATTGATTTTAATTTTAATTAATTATAATAAAATATTTTTTTTTGTGATCCCAAAAAAATATTGTTGCTTTTTGTCTGTATTAATGTATATCAACTGCAGATCAGTGCTATTCTTTTGTTCTTGTTGCTCTTTCAGTTCACCGAAGTGGAAAATATTCATCAAACAAACAGCATCTGTCTTTGACTATATAACATAATCTTAAAATAGCATGTGCTTAATTCAAGAATATAATATTTTTTGGTGTAATATATGAGCACATAAATCTTGGCTACAAAAACTATTATATTAAATGTAATCCGTACACAGTCCATCTGTTATAAAGCTTTAGTTAATATAGTCATATCAATGTGTAATTCTTTATCTTTTTCATTCAGGATTTGCATGTGTCGGCACCAATAAATTAACTGGAAAAAAAGTCTAAAGTGTTTTTTAGGCCTGGAATGAGTCACACCTTTATTATTATTATTGATGTTCTATGGGTGAGATGTCTGCAAACCTGCTAGAATGATCTGATTACTTAGGTTTGGTGAAATAAATATTATAAAAAAATTACAAAATAAAGTTTGACAAGTTAAAAACAATTTAATGTCAAGTGACAAGAACTTTTTAAAATACTTTTCTATAAGTCATCAGGGATAAAAGTACAGACACATTCATGACTATGTATTCATTTATATTTCATTTTGTTTTACCGTTACATTTAGCATAGGTTGTGTTCTTGTAGTGAAAGCAGATCTTGTCATCCAAACCTGTGACATGAATAAACCCTGATGATGCTGTTGATCTTATTAATAGCTGTATTTTTTTAATAGGATGTTCTCGTGTACATAAATATATATACTATATATATATATTTTGTTTTTTAAACAATTTGTATTCAGCACAAATCCACACAGTGTAACTACACAGGCTACACACTATGGTTAAACTCAACTGAAGTGTTAAAGCAAAACCAGAAATATGTTCCACTGGTTTGGTCACTTGACAAAAAAGTCTCTCACCTTTGTCTAGAGTGGAGGTTTAACCTTAAACCGAGTGCCAGTACCTTCATACATTTATGTGTCTCAGTTCTTACAGTCGTCTTAAACTCAAATGGAAACAGCAGAATTGCAGTATGTCTGCTTTGTCTACTGTATATCTACACATGTATTGTCACAGAACTTGACAAGTGTTTGAATGTATGGAAGTTTCACACAAAGTTTGTATTGGTTTGAATGTCCAGACGATAAACTGCAACTGTCAAACCTGTTGTTAAATATTCACCTCTGATCTGCATTGAGTGTAGTGTTACTATAAAGATCAGTTTTACGTCTGCCTTGAGTTCTACAGCCATAGATTAAAAGTATTCAGTGACATATATTTTGTGTTTTGCAAAGTTTGCTGCTTCAGTATTTGTAGATTTTTTTTTTTCATGTTTCGATGTGTAGTGATGTTTGTGATATGTGTAAAACATTTGTTGTTTATGCGTCTTGGGATGCGTCATGGTTGAAAGCCCCTTCCTTTCGTTGCTACAGACTATGGAGAACGTAGTGAGGTCTGTGATTGGTGTAAAATGTCACAGTCATTAAATGAGCGGCCAATGGAGGAATGTTTTTAACTGTGTAGCTTAGCTGTTTGATCTTTGTTATTTAGTGACATTACACGATTTTACTTGTGTAGTGTGACGTTGGGCTACCAAGGCTGGCTGTGTGTGGAGTGCTGTTGGTGTGGTGTGCCTTCAGGCCCCCGTCTGTGTGGGACCACAGTGTAACATAGCCAGGTCGGAGCACCAGCTGTTGCTGTTATAGACACTGAAAATCTATGTGTAAAATCTGCTTCTCTATGATCTATGTATGTGCTGTCGTGAGTATTACGTCATTGAATCACGGTAGGTAAATTGTTTGTGCGCTAAATAAACGTGTATGCTTTCTAAATTGAGATTTTAATAGATGTTTGTGTTTTAAGGTCGTGCATGCGTTAGATTACCTTAACGTAGCTCTCCTCCTATTCCTCTCTCTGAGACACGCCGTTGCTTTTAGGGACCGGTCACCTCCTCGTCCAATGCACAAGTGGGCTTGAAAGTTCCTTTTTGGTTGTGTTTGGATTATTTATTTGTGTTAGTGTATTTGTTTTATATTACTGTCACCAACCTGTGTAATGATTTTGACTGTTTTGCAACAGTCTCCATCCATCGTATCGATTGCCACCATGTGGTTTGAGATGTTTTAGTCATTTGCACTAACCTATGACCTGTAGTTTGGTGGTGTCTTTTTCTGTGACGGTATAAGTCCTTGTTTTGTCTTTAATGTGTACGGTTCTGTAAGTATTTATCCTTTCTTTTGTTTAGTTCTTTTCTTGATTTTCTGTTTATTTTTGTTCCTTTCTTTGTAGGAGCTGAGTGCTTCCAGAAGCGGCTGGTTCTTTTCTGCACAGGCTTTACTTCACCAAGGGTTGTCATTATTGCTGTGTCATTATTTGCAGTGAGTCTGGTGGGTGTGATTCTGATTGGCGTTGTGTCTCTTCTGTGTTCCTGATGATGTCATAATGGCCCGTTCTTCAAACAGAAAGCCTCAGCCCACTGCAATGATTGTCAATTTGTTTTGTTGTTTCATTTGACCACTGGAAATGGTGCTGATTGCTGGTCTTAAATCACTATTGGCCAACCATTGTAACTTTAATAAAAGCAACTATTTTTTTACGTGAACTCACGCATCTTGCCGTTTCTAAGTGGAACGTACTTATGTGTCCCTCTTTTATTTGGGTTGTTTTCCCCATTACTCCGTGGTGGCGTAGTCGCTACGAAAGCGTGCCACGTTTTGCTACAGATGGTACTGGTACAAAACCATAAGCATTTCATAAGTTTTAAAAGCTTTTACTTTTTCATAAACTCTGTGATTCACTCTGGCATGCTGGATAACAGCTTCTGGGACAAATCCTGACTGATGGTGATCCATTCTTACCTTATTAGTGCTCGAAGTTGATCACAATCTGTGGGATTCTGCTTGTCCACTCACCTTTTGAGGACTGAAGCTCCCATTGGGACGTCATATGCTCTCATTGACAAGTGCGGAACAACTAGTTCATGCGTTCATGGCCTCAAGGCTAGATTATTGTAATGCTCTACTGGGTGGTTGCCCTGCACGCTTAATAAATAAACTACAGCTAGTTCAAAACGCAGCCGCTAGAGTTCTTACAAGAACCAGGAAGTATGACCATATTAGCCCGGTTCTGTCAACACTGCATTGGCTCCCGATTAAACATCGTATAAATTTTAAAATATTGCTGATTACTCACAAAGCACTTCTATAATTCAATATTAGGCTGCATAGATTAGGTCAGCCGGAACTGGGAACACTTCCCTTAAATCCTGATGTACTCGTTACATCATAAGAACAATGGCATCTACATTAATTTTAGTGTCTTTGTTTATCCCGAGGTTTTGCCGCAGCCTGCTGGATCCAGGCCGTTTCCAGATCTGACGAAGGACCTTCGCCTGGACCCGATGACAATGCAGTGCTGAAGTGCCAACTAGCCTCTCCCTATAGAGGATCCCTATACCACTCTACAGATAAAGCGTTGTGGAATTTTTCGGTTCGCGTACCTACCCGAAGTGATAAAATAAAATCATCTGTTTGTATAAAATCATCTGCATCAAAATTTATAGACAAGACAAGTAGTTTGTTTAGGCACGGTTTGTAAGGAATTACAAACCTGCGCACATATATTCAAACGCACATAACTATAGAATCAATTCTTAATGCGCATGTGAACGCCATCAGCGTCTATCACAGATTTGCGTTTAAAGTCTGTTTAGAGAGAACGGTGTCGTCTTAGCGGCCCCTAATTTAATAACAAATGATCATTTAGATCAGTGTTTCTCAACCTCTCCTGCAGGGACCCCCTGACAGGACATGTTTTTGTTTTAACCCTGAAATGGCACACCTGATTCAATTAATTAAAGGCTCAAAGGCTTAATGTGTAGCTGACTAATTGAATCAGGTGTGCCATTTCAGGGTTAAAACAAAAACATGTCCTGTCAGGGGGTCCCTGCAGGAGAGGTTGAGAAACACTGATTTAGACGGAAGTGAATCAATCAAAACTAACTTTAGCTGGAAAAAAACATTATTCAAGAACCACTATAAAACCAAACCAATCTCTGTTACCTTAAATTATATGTTTATCTCTGTAAAGCTGCTTTGAAACAATCTACACTGTTAAAGCACTATATAAATGAGGATGACTAGACTTGACTTGAAGAACCGGAGAGTTTCCTGGCCATAAATCCATAATTTCAATGTAATGATCTCCGAGCCCCACCATCATCACTCTTGCCTTGTGACATTGTGCTCCACTATGCTGGAAAATGCATGAATCATCACCAAATTGCTCCTGGATCACTGGGAAAAGTTGCTGTGAGAGAGCCCACTCCCTCGGATAAAAAGAAGAAGAAAAGCATGGATGGTCTTCACTCAGGACGCTTCACTGTTGGCATGACACAAAACTCATGAAGAGTTAACTTTTTCTTCTGACAATCGATTTTTCAGATGTGCCAAACACTGGGAAGAGGACTTCATCAGAGAAAATAACTTCTTCTGCTGTCCAATCCTTGAACTTCCTGCAGAATTTCAGTCTGTCCTTGATGTTTTTCTTGGAGAGAAGTTCGTCTTTGCTGCCCTTCTTGACACCAGGCTGTTGTCCTAAAGTCTTGGCCTCACTGTGTGTGCAGGTGCTCTCTCTCACACACACACACACACACACACACACACACAAACACACACACACACATACACACACACACACACACACACACACACACACACACACACACACACACACACCGCTGCTGACATTGAGCAAACTGTTGAAGCTCTCTGTGAAGTTCTTGATGATCTGGTAAATGGTTCTTTCAGGTGCAATATTCTTTGTGTGGTGTAGTGGGAAAATGTGGTTCTTGAATCTACTTTTCCAGATTCACTGGCTCTTCTTTGTGCAGACTTAGGCATGTCTCGGGTCAAATATATCTTTGGTACAAAATATATAGATTGGTACAAAACCTTACGATTCCGTGCGTATGAATTTTGCTGACAATTTGCTAATTGCTTTACTATTAAAACTTTGGCACAGAGAGCTCAACTTCTGACCGTTCACGCTGCCATCTTGCCAGATCACTTATTAGAAATATACCATATTCATACGCAGGGACAGTCTGGAGAAGTCTTGTGTCTGTGTATCATTGTTCGCTCTGCTGGCCTCTGCAGGTCATTCATGATACGCCTCTGAACTTTTCCACAGAAAAAAGGGGGAAAACATCTGATTTCAAAAGCAATCATTTAACTGTTTTAATATTATTTTCCCATGTTTTTTTTATTAATGTTTTTATCCTGAAAAGCTTTTGATTTGTAATTTTAATCAACATCAATTTGATTCATTTGATTGGAGGTAAACGCTTTCTGAAAGCAAGAGAAAACTCAAAGAAATGCAAAAGCAATTTGTGTTCTTTATTATTGTATAGGCCTATATGTTTGTTTTTATCACCTATCACAGAACTAATTTCTACACAAATCAATGTATGTCCATATATTTATTTATGTGATAAGTGGCCGTGTAACAAGTGGAATGAACATCGTCAGGAACATAGTCTACATGAAGAAACAACTACAATCATTCCATCAAACTGTTCAAACCTCACTCACTGACTGCACTGCATTTCTTTTCTGTTTGAGGTTAAAAAATGCCGATATGTCTAAAGTAAATGTGAACTCTGCTAAAAGGGTAAACCACCTGTCTAGAAAAACATGAGATCTTATGAGTCATTTATTGTCAAGTGACCAACTCAGAGGAACTGATGGTTTAAGTACTGAGCTTAGCTTTACACTTTATTTGAGCTAAACCACACTGCTTACGCTTCTGCTAAGAAGAGCAAAATATTTCAATGCATAGATTTAATGTCTATTATATTTTAGGAGATGCAATAAACTTCATCTTGAACAACTGTACCAACTTCAGCTACAAGCAAAACAACTGAAATGTCCAACATAATTATGCACAACATACACTGTGAATATATTAAAAATGTACAAATAATGTGAAATGCTTAGTAAAAACTCATAGAAAAGAAGCTGCAAAATCCTTGTGTTGCTGTCCTTCACACGACAAAGCCACAGCACTTACAGGAAGTCAGACTAAACTCTGACATATGTAACATATATTTAAAAGTTTAAAGGGTTAATTCACCCAAAAATACTAATTCTGTCATCATTTACTCACACTGATGTCATTCCAAACCAGTAAGACTTTTGTTAATCTTCGAAACAAAAATGGAGATCTTTTTGATGAAATCTGAGTGATTTCTGTCCCTCCCTCGACAGCTACGCAACAACCACTGTGACTCTTCAAAAAGGTCAAAAGAGATCGTAAAATTAATTCTTAAAAGAAGAAATTCTGACTCTCAGAGGAAATGCTCTGATCTTCTGCCTTTTCTTACCAATTGGGATCTGTGGTTTAAATATGTCTGTTTTTGACAACAACTTTCGACCACTTCTGTCCCGATATCTTCGAGGGGAAGGTCTATGGGAGGGTAAATATATGGGATTTTTCAGATATTTAGTTTCTGCTCTAACAGATGCAAGACCGAACGCTGCGAGTGTGTGTTATAAATCAGGAATAGTGAGAGAACATTGTGTTTGGTACGTTTTTCATCTTCCAACCAAACTTGAGTCTTCAGCTGACAAAATTTAAATCCTATCACGAGTCAGTTAACGTAGTGTTGGAAACTTTTCCTTCAGAGACCAGGAGACGTTGGGATATCTTTCAAGCAGGTTCCTTTATTGAGAACACGAGCTGTTGGTAGCTGCAGTCATCAAGACTCACAGCGCTGTAGTCTAATTCATCTAAGTCTAACTAAGGCAGTATACAGTAGAGTTCATATATCTTTAAAGGGGGAGGAGTTACATAGAGGTGGAAGCACTCAGAAACAAAAGCATGTAAATGAGGTATACAGGTTTAGGAACCTGCCCTAGACTGAGAGTGTTACCAATCCTAATCCAATCAGCATAACAGTGTCATGTATGGATCGTAATCCAATCAGCCTGATATTATCACCCATACCTTCACATTATACTATTCAAAATACTATTGTATTGGATCCTAAATTAAACATTTTAATAAATTTGTAATCCTTCAGTAGTGTAATAGTGTAGTGTAATAGCGTAGTGCTTCTGTGTTGTACGTCACACGTAGGCTCACTATTGGCCGACGCTGGTCATGTGTGATGCATGTGACGTACAACACAGAAGCGCTGCACTGTTACACTACGTGAACTGACTCGAGTCCCACAGAGAAGGAAATAATTATTATTAATTATTTCAATTATTAATTTTTTTTTTGGGGGGGGGGGGGGGGGGGGTTGCACACAAAAAGTATTCTCGTCGCTTGATAAACTTAAGATTGAGCCACTGAAGTCACTTGGACTATTTTAACAATGTCTTTAATAACTTTTCGAGGCCGGCAAGTTTCAATCCCTGAAGAAGCCTATGGAGGAGTGATCCAGCTCTCAGATTTCATCAAAAATATTTGAATTTGTGTTCCGAAGATGAACGAAGGTCTTACGGGGTTGGAACAACATGAGGGTGAGTAAATACTGACAGAATTTTCATTTTTGGGTGAACTATCCCTTTAAGTATCCAAATACAGCATCACTGTATACAGTATTTCAAATATTTGGTTCAGGTGTTTATCCAGTAGAGGGCGCCACACAACACAACAGTGAGAAAAACACTAAACAACTCCTTCCTCTTCACTGTATTTCTATATATTTAGTTCTGAGCATAACCTACACTGTATTCTGTTATATTTATCCTTAAAACAAAGAAGAATGACTTAATTGAAGTAGTATATTCTCAGAAAAGTCATAACAGCTTAAACAGTTTGGATTCTTAGTTGAAGTCACCTTGAATTTATATTTGTCTTTTATCTTCTTGGAAATATGACTAAAATATGGTATGTTTGATATTCAAGGTGGCAAGGAGCACATTTGCATCTTTCCCAGAAGAATATGTACATAGAGGTGAATGTGATTTTGCCAAGGAGGAAGTTTCCTGAATCAACATCCTTGTTGGTCCTGGAAAAACATCCTTATCAACCAATCAAATTTTAGGGTTGGGTTTAGGGCTACTGTTTGAAGCTTGGGTTGAAGTTAGAGACTTGAACACCATCTTTATCAACCAATAATTGTTCACTGATTTGAGGTCTAGTTTATGGTTTGCGTGAGGTGTGGGGTTCTGGTTCGACTGGAATGTTGTTTCAGGATCAACAAAGATCTGAGCTGTGGGAAATCCACGTGTACCAGATGAGGGCCGGATCTGGGCCGACACTATGTTGCTGTCGGGGAGGAACTAAACAAACAAAAAATAAAACAATGTAAAGGCATTCCAGGAGTGCAGAATGCATCATACATTTGTTCCTACTGAAATTTCTTGTGGGATTTTACTATTTGTGAATAATAAAAAGGTCTGATTGTCATGAAGTTAAAGACTCAATCTACTCATTTTGTGGAGTGTGTATCTATAACAACTTGTATAGAAGATCTCAACTTTGAGCATCATGTTTCATCTTTAAGAAAAACAAATTGACAGATGTGAGTCCGACTTGGTGAATGAAATGCAGTTCTAATTTGAACATAATTATTAAATAACCCATAAAGAAAACAAAATAGATTTAATACTAGTAAACACAACATGAAGAAAGAACATGTGATGTGGAGAGAAGGATGACCCAAGAGCAATATGCAGCAATACAGTCTTTAATAAACAGAAAGTGCTGTCCAGAGGAATAGAACAGAAATCTTCAGTATATAATAAATGTAAAACGAAAGTCTTTCAGAGAAACAGGTTTAACAGAAAGTAACTTAGATCCTCCGTGAAGACAGCAGAGCGTTCTCTGTGATGGGAAACACCGTTGAGATGCCAGCCAGCCCAGGGACTCACAGGTGGTCAGAAATCAGCGGGCAATGATGGGCAGGTACTGGACAGGTACTCTATAATAAGCACAGCTTAGTAGCAAATATTGAGAGGTTGAACAATCTCCAAAGGAGCACAGGACAGGACAAGACAGGAACGAGAGGTAGGTGCTCTGAGGTCTCATACGTATAGCTCTTGAAATAATCTGGCAAAGAGACAGGGAAAAACAGGCCTAGAAGAAGCAGAACTAGATACCTTAACCATGAAGGCAGAGAAGAGGTTATATCTGAGATCTAAACAGCAAGAATTTGAGTATGACGAAAACACTAGCAAGTTGCTTTCACAACAATTGAGACAGAGCAGAAATTTAGACGTCACATGGAATAACCACAGACCAGTTAAACATTAACAAGCAGTTTCATGTGTTTTATGAGGAGCTATACACATCAGAGCTATGTGACAGTGAAACACAGCACACTTTTTTGCCACTTTATCAATTAACAGGATAAAGTCAGTTTTCAACAATCCATATCAGTGGAGATCGAACAAGCTGTGTGTTACATATTCCCTGTGTGTGTTCCTGGACTTTTATATTGAAGTGTATTCTCAGAGTCAGTCTGGCAGTCAGCATTTAGGCATCAGATTCATTCAACCTCTGTTTGTGTCAGGCATTGATTACAGCAATTTAAGATAATCCATAGGCTACACTTTTCTAGGAGTAAACTGTCAAGAATATTTCCAGAAATATGACTAGTTCTAGATGTCACAGAGAAGAGGCTTATTTGGGTCATATGTTCTGGACATGTCCACAGCCGGCAATGATGGAGGGAGGAGCCATGGAGGAATGGTGAAGAGGGGATGGGGATGACAGGAGGCAATGACGGTGTGGATGGAGCCGTGCAGCCTTATAGTCATATAAGCATGTAGGTTTGGTTGTGTGTGTGTGTTTGCTTGTTTTACTTCAGTTGAACTTTTTGACATTTGTTTTGCTTTATACATCTTTATATGTTTTGCATTGATAAAACATTAATATTTCTCCTGATTTTTACATACTGTACATTCTTTTGTATTGTATAATTGCATTTTGTATTGTGTTACTATATGGACAAAATGCTTTTGATTCTATTGTCATCATACTTTTTCTGGTTTGACCTGATGCCATTACTTGATGCATTTCATTGTGGAAACATGTGGAAACGGTGAACACCATGTTTGTCATATACACACACGAAGAGATGTGTTTATGATGTTCTGGTGCTGAGATACGGCTGAGATACGGCTGGGGCTCTTAGAGGTCATTAAAGCCCTCATGGACCCTCAAAGAGCCCCAGTGCACTTCCCTAAACACACCTACAGGTTTGACTTTAATGTCTTTACAAAGTTTTACTGAAATTTTAAATTCTTGCATGCTTGGTATGTTTTGACCATAGAAACTTGTTAATTTTCCATATATAATTAAAGAATACTACAAAAAAAAAAAAAGGTTAAGGTTGATGACTACATGACTAAAGCAAGACATCATATTCTGTAAAGAATATACTGTATTTCATCTTCTGCCTCCAATAGGCTGATAGTGATAATTCTCCACCATCTAAACCAGTTGAACAACTCTGATACTTTTCATAGTAAACCTTTAAATAGACTGTATATTCAATGTCTACAAAGTGTAGGTTGGTTATGATGAGACATTTATTTGGAATTCAAATATTATTTTTAGAGAATCCGTGTGGTGTGTTTTTTAGTAGAAACAATGTAAGGGAAGTGTATACCTAATGGGCTTTTATTGCTTTTTTATTGTGGTTATGAGAAAACGTTTAGTTTTATTAAAATATCCCATATAAACACCCAAATAAAAACTTCAACAGATGAAAAAGAGACACAAAGCTCATTGCCTCTTCTGAATATACCCGAGAATGCTGAAGATTTAAACATAATCTCTGTAACTTTACAACACAACTTTTTTTTTAATTAAAAAATTAACACACAAATTACCCAATTTCACACATCATTGATGATCAGCTGTACAGTCTGAAGTTCAGATGAGTTTGTGATTTTAGGTGTATTTTCCTACATCAGCCAAACCTGTGATATTATTTTACATGTAAAAAGAACATGAATGAGATTTGAGAGCATGAGGGAAGATTTTCAGAGAATAACTGATTAAAAAACACAAGTACACAGTCAAACAATACAATTTCTCACAGAAACGTTAGTAATAAAGTACTTGCATGTGGTGCAGTAACTTACTGTAATTCAATGTTGCCTCTGAAACGTTCAGATTATTTTAGAAATGTAGGCCTACTGTTGTCCTGGGGAAACAAAAGAACAAAGCTGATTATATCCATTCACAACATAATATTTATTGACAAGTAAAGGGCTTTAAAATGGTATTTGAGAGAATGAGTTCACCTGTAGTAAATAAACAAAAACTGAAAATAATTGTCGTATGTACACTGTGTTTCCCTGCTGTGTGAGTCTAGGTAGTTTTTGTTGTATTTTGCTTTATTTTTATTATTAAAAAGCCCATCAACTCTGCACTTGAGTCCTCTCTCCTTTCATCATCCCCACACCTGACAACTACATTTAGTTTATACATGTATGCTTTTGAATATGAGTAGAATATATATATTTCTTTGGTGAGTTTACAAACCTTGTAATGGAGAGCCGAACAAACGGCTGAAGCTTTGATGACGGGAGCCGTTACTTTCTAATCCGATGATGATCAGCTTAGCTTTGTTGCTCACGAGCAGCGTGAGGATCACTGAAGTGATGACAGCAGAGGAATAGCAGCAGTTTCGTGAACAAATAACGAAACTTCTTCTTCTTCTTCTTCTTATTTGTTGTTGTTGTTTAAGGTTTAAAAATAATCAATAAAATCTACAAAATAAATGTAAGCCTATGTATACTGAATCAAACTTACGTATAAACACTGGATCCATTAATACATTGGTAACACTTTACAATAAGGTTCATTAGTTAACATTAGTTAACTACCTTAGTTAACATGAACTAAGAATGAACATTACTTCTACAGCATTTATTAATCTTAGTTAATATTAATTCCAACATTTCCTAATACATTATTAAAATCAAAGGTTGTATTTGTTAACATTAGTTAATGCCCTGTGACTAACATGAATAAACAATGAACAGCTGTATTTGTATTAACTAACGGTAACAAAGATGAACTAATACTGTAACAAATGTATTGATTATTGTTAGTTCATATTAGTTAATGCATCTCTTCTACTTTATATCTTACTTTAATAGGATTTGGGACAAAAAAAATTAATTTGATGTGCAGTCAGGAATTAATATTTTTTTATATAAACGATGTGAGGTTTTAATCTTAAGAAATAAAAAAATATAAATATATAAAATGATCTTCAAGTATTAGTTTTCAGTGTAGCAGTTTATATCTGTTTTATATTTTGCATACAAATACATTGTTTTAATTGACGTGATATCAGGAATTAACGAACATGTTTGGTAAATGATGTGCAGAACTAAAATGACAAAGAACACTTGTGGTAAAGAAACTTACTGACAAACTCAATTCCTTATTCCTTCAGATACAGAAAAAACTTGTTCCTTGTTCAGTGTTTGAAGATCATTGTGTTACACAATAAAAACAATTCAATGCATTTGGCAAGTATGTAATGGAACAAAGCAATGTCTTTTGCACCAATGAAAGATCAAAGAGAACCAGAGAGAACTGAATAAATGAACAAATGAAAGCTTTATCTAACAATAAAGATAAAATCTAAAAATAATCAGAAAAAGCCTATTCCTGTTTGTCATGTATAGCACTGAGACAGAATAGAATGAGTCAACTATTTTCTTCTCAAGAGAAATATGAAATAAACCATAAGCACTGTGGATAATACTGTTGATGCAATGCAAATATTAAAGGCTATTATATTAACACTGTCTGCTTCTCCCGTATCTTCTGCTTGGTTTATAATGGATTTGTTTCCTGTTTCTTATAATTTACCTATAATTTACACACAGCAGCATTCAGGCTGGAGCATCAGTTGGTCAAACACTTGTATTTAGATTTGATACAACTTTTTAAGATTAAAATCATATATTAATCAACTAGTTTTACACACCATTGATGATCCGCTGTACAGTCTCTTGTTTAGAATAAGGGTTTGTGATGAAGCAAGTGTATTTTCCTGCATCAGGTTGTTGAGTTTGTGTGAGAAGATATTTCTGTCAGAAACTCATCAGGGAGTTTCAGCTGTTCTTGTACTCTGGGTCCTGACACTGAATATTTATCCTTAATTATACAATTTTGTCATTATTGTCAAGGTCAAGGTCACTTTTATTTATATAGCACCTTAAAACAGCATTACTGCTGAACAAGGTGCTTCACAGAAACATAATAAACAATAAAAACACAATAAAACCAAACGTCGTACAAATTTCATAGTATGACATTTTAACCCACTAAGGCTACATATACATGAAAAGGCCTGAGAAAAGAGATGCGTTTTCAGAGCTGACTTGAATGCATATAAAGAAGAAGCTAACCTAACAGATCGAGGTAACAAATTCCACAGCTTCGGACCAAAGACGGAGAAGGCTCTATCACCTTTAGATTTCAAGCGAGAGTATGGGATAGTTAATAATGTTATGGTTTGTGGAGAGATGAACCCAATCACAGACAGTATGCAATTAACACGGTTTATTCAGACAAAACAGGGAAAACAAAACCCACGATGGGGCAAAACAAGGCTGGAGGGCAAAAACAAAAACTAACACTAGACTAAGACTTGACAGATAACTAAACAACAGCAACAAGATCAGGATTTTTACAAGACAGTTCCTCACAAGGTACACACGGGAAGGTCTACACAGAGGTATTGTATCACAGGATACACACACTGAGAATCACAATGAACCGGCACAAGACAGCAAACACAAGGGGATTAAATAGAGAGACTAATGATAAAACAACAGGTGACGCAGGTAAAGCAATAATGACAAAACGAGGATAACAAGGGGGCGGGGCAAGAGAACGAGACAACAAAAACACATGGCCCAAACAAAAGGCCATGTGCTTGCACACAAAACATGGGTCTGTCATGATCCTGTCTCAAGAATTAAAGAACGATAAGGACTAGATGGCAGAATCATGACAGAACCCCTCCCTTAAGGAGCGGCTTCCAGACGCTCCTCAAGGGAACATCAAACACGGGACATGACAGACTGTGACACAGAGACAAACCAACAAAACATGACAAATAACAGCAACGGCAAACATGAACAAACAACAACAGGGTTAGGATGACAAATCAAAAATAATAAACACGGAAGGGGTGGCAGAGGAAACACAGAGTTCATGGGGGATAGTCCAGGGTGGATAGGTGGGCTGGGGGTCTTGGATTTCTGGGACGAGGGCTGAGGACGAAGAATCCGGGCAGACTTGGACGAAGACACACGAGGTGAAGAAAAAGTCTGGGGTCTTGCGGAGACAGGGGTGATCGGGGAAACAGTCCGGGGCTTAGCCATGACAGGGGAAACAAACGGAAGACCGGGGACAGTGGGGACTGCAACAGCAGGCAACGGAACGGAGACAAGGGGATTGTCAGGCGGAAAGGAAGCGGGAATGGGAACAGAGTTCTTGGAGGCTGTATCGGAGTCAAAGCTTCCCCAAGAAGAAGCGACACTCATCAGTTCAGACTCTGGAGAGGCGTTGAATGTTGCAGACTCGGGTGCTGCGCTCTCAGCGGCTGGCGTGGGTGCTGCGCTCTCAGCGGCTGGCGTGGGTGCTGCGCTCTCAGCGGCTGGCGTGGGTGCTGCGCTCTCAGCGGCTGGCGTGGGTGCTGCGCTCTCAGCGGCTGGCGTGGGTGCTGCGCTCTCAGCGGCTGGCGTGGGTGCTGCGCTCTCAGCGGCTGGCGTGGGTGCTGCGCTCTCAGCGGCTGGCGTGGGAACGGTGCTCGGTGCAGCAGGCTTGGGATCAGCGAAGACTGCAGCTGGCTTGGAATCGGTGCTCTGTGTAGCAGACTTGGGATCAGTGCTTACGGTAACTGGACTGGGAACGGTGCTCTCAGGAGCATCTGGAACAGGGACTGGGGACAAGGCAGGACTGACTGGGACATCTAGAATTCTGACAAGACGGGCAAGATATTTGGACAGGGTTCTGGCAGTGATGACGACCGGCATCTCCTGATGGGCTGATACGGACTGCATCACAGCCTTTGCAGCGGAATCGGCCGCTGCCTTCTCTTCAGCTGACATGACTGAAGACTCAGAGACGACATTCACAGTACAAGTCTCTGGAATGGATCTCCCCAACGCCGACTGGGAAACAGCGCTTTCTGCAGCAGGTTGTAGAACTATGTCTCCTGTTGCAAAGACCAGAACCGCGCCTACAGCAGCAGAGCCAGGAACAGCGCTCTTGACTTCAGCGGCGGGTTGGAGAGCCATCGCGGGCTCAGGAGGAGGTAGAGATGGAGAACCAGAAGCTCCCTTCTTCCTCTTCTTCTTCCTGGGTCGCGGAGCGGAGAATGTGGCCAGACTGGGGACCGGAGAGGGAGGTGAAGCAGGAACCGTGACAGGAACTGGGAAACTCACAGCAGGCGAGGAGGATTCCGGGCAGGAAGACTCCGATGCTGACTCCCACGACGGGTGCCTTCCACGCTTACCATGAAGATTGATGGACATGGAAGGTGTCTCAGGAGTCGCGGCGGGACTGGCCTGGTTCCCCTGCGAAACAACGGCTAGCAGACGACCCTCAGGGATCACAGGAAGTGTAGTAGGAGGTGAAGACCTTGTAGCACCCTGCAGCTCCCTCCGAGACAGACTGTCCACCATACTGTGGAACGGGCGGCTGACCAGTCTTTCTCGTTCAGCGAGAGGAGGAGGGACGTTGAGACCCGCGATGAGGTAGCGATTGACCAGGATCTCCGGCAAGAAAAACCTCCTCTCCTCCACGACCTGGGCGTACTTCCTCAGGGTCAACTTACCCTGAGGAGGGAAAGGAAGCTTGCCTTCCAGGCTGTCGGCGATGGCCGACTGCCACCATCGTTCGGGGTCTGACGGCTGCAGAGTAGGGAAAATAGGCGCGCTGTCTGCTGGGTTCTTTCGTGGCCGGTTCATTCTGTTATGGTTTGTGGAGAGATGAACCCAATCACAGACAGTATGCAATTAACACGGTTTATTCAGACAAAACAGGGAAAACAAAACCCACGATGGGGCAAAACAAGGCTGGAGGGCAAAAACAAAAACTAACAACACTAGACTAAGACTTGACAGATAACTAAACAAATAACTAGCAACAAGATCAGGATTTTACAAGACAGTTCCTCACAAGGTACACACGGGAAGGTCTACACACAGGTATTGTATCACAGGATACACACACTGAGAATCACAATGAACCGGCACAAGACAGCAAACACAAGGGGATTAAATAGAGAGACTAATGATAAAACAACAGGTGACGCAGGTAAAGCAATAATGACAAAACGAGGATAACAAGGGGGCGGGGCAAGAGAACGAGACAACACAAGCACATGGCCCAAACAAAAGGCCATGTGCTTGCACACAAAACATGGGTCTGTCATGATCCTGTCTCAAGAATTAAAGAACGACAAGGACTAGATGGCAGAATCATGACAAATAATTTGTCAGAAGATGATCTAAGAGTTCTTGATGGAGAGTATGGACAAAAAAGGTCTGAGATATAAACTGGAGCAAGACCGTGCAAGGCTTTAAATACAAAAGTCAAAGCCTTGTACTCATTTCTGTACTTGACCGGCAACCAATGCAAATGTGATAAAATAGGGGTGATATGCTCACGTTTTTTCTTCCCCATTAAAAAACGAGCTGCAGAATTTTGTACCAGTTGCAAGCGCATTAGTGAAAACTGGTTAATACCAGGATACAACGCGTTGCAATAGCCTTGTTGAAATGAAGGCATGAATGACTGTCTCTAATTTTAACTCAGATTGTTCTCACTGCATTGTGTCTCAAATGCACATCAGTGTCTTGAAATTTAAGATGATGTTCAGTGTAATAACACAGCAGAACAACAGAACCACCAATAACAGCCTCTATTTCCTGAAGAAACACTGAAACAACAGAAACTGTCCAAACACAAGACTGACATTACTCCATGTGGCATGAATTTGACTATTAAATGAGTTATTCAGATGTTCACCTTTATTTATCAGAACTGCAAACACACAGATGAAGCCGCAACTGCAGAAACAGAACAAACATGTTCCTGTAACTCGAGCATTAGATCATGACACTGTAATAATGACAGAGTCAAAGTTTGATTCCCACACAGACGGGATAAGATGTCCTTGAGGTTAAATGATCTCATGTTTTGTCAGTGATAATAGTGATCACTAGATTAAATAGAAACATGATCTGGCCTGTTTATAAACTATTTTAACTATAGTGAGATCTGGATCACTAGTTGGTGTTTAACATGGTGAACTAGTGAGGAAATGTTTTGAATAGTGAAGGATATTCTGGACGTCATAAACAGTAGAAGCAGTCTTTGCTGTTACACATGTTTCTCTTAAAACATTTCTCTGAATGATGTCTTATATTATATTATATTCTGTCATTGAGTCTCTTAATACATTGTCATGTCTTGACTTTAGTTTATTATCTCTGTAAAAGCAGGACAAGATTTCAGAGCTTCCAACAACATCCTTATTCTGACCTACAGAGAAAAATGAAAGAGAGAATTGAAAACAACAGGGAAATTCAGCCTGACCTTTTCATGAATTTGCCTTTCAAATGAGCTCAAGATCTTCCTCATAGTTTCTCTCTCTTGTTTTCATCCTGACAGACTGTAAAAGAGACTGTATTCTCTGATCACGGGAGGAATGATTCAGAGATTCAGGATTGTTGTCAGACTAGATGTGTGTGTGAGTGCGCAGGTACAGTGTGTCCCATACACTCTGTCATAGTTTTGTTTATATGTTATATCTTCATTCTGATCAGAGAAACTGAAAGAGACATTTTTATGCAAATGTAATTGTATTATAGCATTTTGTAGTGTGTTTTGTAGTATATGGTCAAAATAATGAATGCCTATTGCCATCATACTGTTTCTGAAATACACACAGGCATTTAGTTTGATTGTTCTTCAATAGTTTTCAGAGCTGTGATCTGATGCCAGTATCTGATGTGTTACATTGACTAGTAAGGAGTGGTGTTGATGTGGAAACTCTAATCATCAGGATGTTTGTGACACACACACATGAGAAAAGCCCAATCCCATGTGTGTATTGTGATGTTCTGATGCTGAGATACAGCTGGAGCTCTTAGAGGACATTCAAACCCTCACGGGTCCCTCAAAGAGTCCCAGTGCACTGCCCTAAACACACACACATCTACAGGAACAGGTTAGTTGTGATGAGGAGACACTGGCGTTCAGATACTGAGATACTGTTTTTTTTTTTTTTTTTTTTTTTTGTGGTTTCTTTAAACCAGAAACCACATTTCTGCTTTCACACTTTGGATAAAAGCATCATCCAAATGAACAAATGTAAATGCAAAACATTTGGTGTTATAAATATCCAAACGATTGAGACAGATGCATTATTTCATCAAAACAATTTATTGGGTCTTGAAAATCATAAGATCATGCAAATACAATGAAAATACGCTCCATGTTTCCTCTGTTTATACATGATAATATGTTAAACACTTCACAGTTCGCAAATAAAGCAATATTTTCAAGATGAATGTTTAAGGCAGCAACATATTGACAGACTCACTTGTCTTTTAACCACAAATTTAACTTTTCAAGATCTCATTCTGTTAATAAGAATGCAGTGCATAAGGCAAGAATAAAACAGTAGAAAACAGTGTCTTTTGCTTCAGAAAACTGTAAAAACTAAATGTAACTTACAAAGTTGAAAGACAAGGTAAAGTTATTTATAGCACACTTTATACACTGACAAGTACTTTACTTAAAAGTGACAATCATAAAGGGTACAAAATATAAATATAGTCATTAAGGCAAGAATACGTAACGTTTGGTCCTTTAGCAGTTGCAGAATAAAATACTTGTGGAGGAACATTCAGTTCTGGTAAATATAAGAGTTGTGAGTCGCTTCACTTTTCATGAATCTGATGGTTTGAGGTGCATCACTTTCAAACTCTTTATCAGAATTAGGACTTTGTCAATTAAATTTTTTGATGTATTTCAATTTTCAAGTCATAATTTCAACTTTCTTCTCATAATTCTGACTTATTGCATAATTGACATTTTATGTCATAATTTTAACTTTTTAATCTCATATTTATGATCTCCCAAAACATGATAGTTTTTTCTTATGTGCAGGATTAGTCCTACATATTGATCCTATGGTTACAGGTGATCATCTTATCAGTGCGAATGTCACTAACAACATTAAACTCTCTCTATCCAAAAAATAAATTAATAAATAATGAAAGACAGATATTTAATAAAATATGTCTTATGATCAGGAAAGTAACTTATATTCTGCTGTTGTTTTGACTGGGAAGTGTTACCGACATAAACATTGTTCAATCTTGTCTGTATTTCCTAAAAGGATCGTAAGCTGAAGTAGATCATAAAGCCTTTAACACCATCGGTCTCGACAATAAACTTATTTTTTGTGGCTTTAAACAACTTCCACTGCATATAGTGATGACCTTCTTTCCTATATTTACAGATATGACACAAACGCACACGGATGAATGAAAGGAATAATGTTGTTTCCCACAAAATCCTTCCTAACAGCTGTAAAATAAAACTGTTATAGGCTTAATGTGATCAGCAGTAAATACTGTAACACACACTCACTCAATCTACATGATTCTATTCTGTTCTCTGTTATTCAACAAAACTTTACACACTTTTATGGTTATTTCTAACCTTTTCTATCTAGAGTTGTGGCAGTAAAACTGAAAGCATCACCCTCCTCCACTGACTCTGTGTTTAGCGCTAAAGCTCATGCAGTTTCTGCTGTTACAGCTTTACAGTTGTGTCATGTACCAAATGCTTTATCATTATTATCAGTTATTACTGATTCATGTGTTCAGCCTCATGAGCATCTGAACCCATGTCCTGTCTGTCTGTCCTACGACTGCTTGAGTTCTTCCTTATCCACCAAACTACAATAAAACCTGTAACTATAACTGTAACTATAATTACAGATGCAATGCCAACCCAGAGCCAAGGCGATGATGTTTCCACACTGTCCGATTCTGTTTCTCCCTGGTTTTCTTGTTCAGTCGATATGATAGTTGATACGGTTCCTTTTCCTGCTGTTGATTCTGCAACAAAAAAATATAACAGGAAATTTTACCTCACAGTGATAAAGATAACAGATCCATCTATAATGTATATACAGAAGCATTCAGACTCAAACATCACAAGTGAACTTTAAATAAAGGATCAATTTCTTGCAGTATTTAGATTTTAAAGCAAACAAATGTAATTAAATTAAAAACTTCATGCCCTAATCCACTATTTTCACACACCATCGATGATCAGCAGTACAGTATGATGTTCAGATGAGTGTGTGATGAGGCAGATGTATTCTCCAGCATCAGTGTGAGTGAGATCTGTGAGTTTGATGGAGAAGTTTCCTCTCTCATACTCCTGTGGGAAAGTTTCGGCTCTGTTTTTATACTCTGGATCTTGTTTCTCTAGTGAATTACTGCTGGGAATTATATCACACACAATCTTGCCATTGTGTCTCCAAAACACATTAATGTCTTCAAGTGTAAGATGATGTTCAGTGGAAGAACACGGCAGGAGAACAGAACCACCAATAACAGCCTCTACTGTTTCCTGCAGACACACTGAAACAACAGAAACTTTGGTTACACTTTATAATAACTGCATGCTATGAATAATTAGTTAAACATTAGTAAATAGATAATTAATCATTTATAAAGCACAGACATTAATAAGGAGTTTATAAATACAGTAAAAATGCTTTATTCTTGATTTATTTTCATACTCTATTAATGAGCAGTTTATCATTTCTAAATTATGTATTACATTATTTACAAACCAGTTATTTAGGAGTTGTCAGTGGTGCATAAGATCATTTAGAAAGTGTAGGTAAATGATTAATAAACTATTTAAATTTACATTTATACATATTATTTAAATATATAGTAATATTTACTCAGTGCGTTAATAAATGATTTATTAACATGTATTCCGACTGTAATTTATGATAAATTCAGGTATAGTTATAAAACATTTAAGGCGAGACACGGCAGGCAAAAACATCGGGTTTTTTTCACTGGTCAATTTTGAGATTTTGGGATATTTGTCTTCAATAACATGCCTTCTTTCAGACTTGTGGTGAAAAAAAGTCAGAAACACACATTTAGGTCTTTATTTTACTACACTTTGTCTGTTTGCGTCTGAAGATTTCTCATAAATTCATCAAAAGTTGTCGTTATAAATCATCCCTCTGCTCCGCGATCGCGATCTGCACCCTGTCATCACACACACCGTTAGAAAGCTCTCTCTCTCCTGAACAAGACTGCCGGATCCAAATATGGTCATTTCCTTTTTATCAGCAACCAATCGCGAAAGTAAAAGGGGGGATTTTACTCTAAATGCACAATATCATTGGCTGATGCTAAATCTTTAAAGCTCGTTTTCTCAAAATGACTTTTCTCTCATACTCCAAGTCCGAAATCTCCACTTCAGTAGCACCTATATACACCAAACTTTCCAGTCTTGTACCTAGTTATATTATGAAGATTTACAGAGGGATTTGTAAATATATTATTCCTAGCCTGATTTATATAACATTTTATTCCAAAAAACATGTCGAAAATCATTTTTTTAAGGCTATTGGCAGTATATTCTGATTTACAGGATAACAAAAGTAGATATCCATAAATCCCTCTGTAATTTTTTTCCCATCTAATATGTGAACACAATGAAAAAATAATTTTGAACCTGGCTTTATCCAATACTCAGATTTCATTTTTTTAAATATATGCAAATTAGCGCATATTTAATTAGATAATGTCTCATTTGCATATTTAAACATTAAATTACAGAACTTGTAATACATTTTTTCTCATCTTAATGTAGGTAATCACCTGGCAAAGTTTCATGGTGATATCTGCTAGTTAAAAAAGTTACCCTATTCACCTGTAGTGTCTCGCCTTAAAAGTTGTCAGTTAACTATTTTTGTGAGCTCATCAAGTGAGAAGTATTAATGCCTCAAAGATTTTACAGAGGAGATTTAAAGGTTCAGTTATCTTCTAAACAGAAAAAAAAATAAACAAACACAACAGAGTGATACAGAACATAGAATCAGAGCTCGAAATTAACTTTTTTACTTGGTAGCACTGGTACTCCCAACTTCAAAAAGTTAGGAGCACAAGCAAAAATTTAGGAGCACCCACCAAATTTGACGTTTAGCAGCATTCTGGTGATTAAAAGCCTTAATAATCGATCCTGATTAGTTTTCCACACACTTGTCCCTGTATTTTTGTGCTTGGCACTCTCTCCTTGTTTAACCAAGCTCTTGCGCTTAAAATGTATTGGTTTTCGGTGGTGGCCGATGGACACTGTCATGCTTTCTTGGCCTCGTTTTTTGGGGGGTTTGTGATTTTACCACTGGATTTCATAGCTTTGTAAGATAAAATCCTTCTTTGCTAAACCTAATAATTATTTTTGTATATCATCATTTCAATATAAAAAATTTGAATAAAAAAGTAGCATTAAAAAGTTTATTTTAACTAATAGTCTAATTTTCTACCATATACAGTCGAATACAATTAGCAGCTAGCTAACAACAACTTGCTTTGCACTTTTTTTTTCTGGTTTCACCTCACTCCAGTCTAAACTAAAAGTTTTTTGGGGGGTAAGTTTTCTTCACATAGTCATATATAAATAACCTGAAAATACTGTAGTTTATTAAGGTTAAATATTCCTAACCACTCTTACTAAAAATAAATGGGGTAAGCACACTTACATTCTCATTTTAAGAGGTGTTCTGAGTAAATATGGTTTGATTTGTTAACATTAGTTAATGCATTAGGCTAACTAACATGAACCATGAGCAATACATTTGTTACTGTATTTATTCATCTTTGTTAATAAAAAAATACAGCTGTTCATTGTTTGTTCATGTTACTTCACAGTGCATTAGGCTAACTAATGTTAATTAATACATCTTTTGATTTCAATAAGCCTACTATTAATGATGAAATTAACAAAGATTAATAAATGCTGTAGAAATGCAGTTTACTAATAGTTAATGTTAAAGTGTAAAATGCAGGTTATATTTTTCACGAAGATAATGTGCTTGCTTATTAAACATAATGATAAGAACCGCCCACCATTGTTTTGTATGTTTTTTTATACCAAAATGCTGAATATAATATGAAAAGTTGGTACTTTTTACAGTGGTTTTAAGCACTCCCTCTATCTTCCACTAGGCTGGGCGTGACATCATAAAAGGGACTCCAAGCCTAGAGTTAGCGTTAGTGTAACGGCAAGTAGGCTAGCAGTTATATTGAAGACCTAACTCAGCTTCCTGAAATAACTCAATTGTAAACATACTCGTGTGTGCTGGCTTCAAGAGGACCGTTATCCTGCCTGAAATGAGAGTAAGCCATTCGAAAAACAAACGGGTTCAGGCAGCATACGTCAAAACCAGGATGCTGCTTGAGGCACGTCAGGTTTGCCGGTCGCGGGTCGAGCTGCTCCACTAAACTCCAAAATGCGTTCACATCACGGCAGAACATACTCTCCACTGCTGATTCCACACAAACACCTGTCAAACACAGCGATAGGGACATCGATTTCTTTTCTTTTTTTCTGACAATGAGCATCGCTAATTAGTTGTGATTTAGCACACGCAATATCGCGTTCTGTCTGCAGATGCCAGCAAAAGCGCCATTGTGCCTGTGCAATGTGTGCATCTCTACAGCTCTAATTAGGACTATGAACACCATGTAAGTAAATAATGTCTTCAGTCGTTGTCCTTCCTTGCTATTCTACATGACGACAAGATTTTGAAAAGACTTTGGCTTGTTCCCTAATGTTATCCAGGTTAGCACCACGTTAACCTAGTCTAGCTCTAGCTAACGTTAATCACAAGGACACCTGGCCAACCCTCCACTCATTTTCCTCACAAACATTGATAACTCTTTGAGGGCCATGATTTCTTGCAATTTCCTCCGCTCTCTCACGCCTGACTGGTTCATAATTGTCCATATTCAAGCCACAAACAGTAGGAATCTAGCTGAGTATGGGTTGCTACTCCCTCTTATGACGTCATCACCCAGTTACGGTAAAAAAACATGCTACCTTTGAAGAAACCCCAATAAACGTTATTTTAACGCATTTTAAGACAATGATTTAAAAGAAGATTCAAGGATCAAAGATTTCAAAGATTTTAAGAAATGTTTAGATATATACATATTGAGCACTTTCAATTTACACATTCATTGGTTGTGGTGGTTAACCTGCAATTTACACTTTAACTAATATAGTTATTTGTTAACTAGAGTTTAATAAATTTAACTTTATTGTAAAGTGTTACCGATTTGTTATACGCTGATTCAGACGTCTCGTGAGTTCAGTGTTGGACAGATCAGTTGTTTTAACTTTTCATTAAATGGAATCAGTTCAAAGGAGTCATTAGTTCGCGAATCACACGTGTCATTAGCGGACGTGTAAATTAGGCTACGGCACGCATTGTTGTGTGATTACCCCAGCAGTTTAGGACATCGCACAAGATTTGTGTCAACACAGCAAATATTTCATCAGTGGATACACTCTAAAAAATGCTGGGTTGTTTTAACCCAATTTTGGGTAAAATTTGGACAAACTCAAACATTGGGTTAAAAATGTAATAAAAAATGTAACCCAATGGCTGGGTTTGTCCATATTTCACCCAATTTTGGGTTAAAACAACCCAGCATTTTTTTAGAGTGTAGTTTGTTTTGTTCATTGAAGTTGTGGTTTATGTCAGCTGAATGTGCGGAACGCTTTTCAGAGAAGATAAGGCAACATTTTTTTAGCACAATTCACACCCTGCGGTAATTCAGGAGAACAATCTCCTAATGCTCCACGTGAAACTTCGGTCTTCCTACCTTTTACCATCGTGTCAATTCTCAAGTAATAATAATTCTTTCAGTAATATGAGTCCTGTCACAAGCCCTGTCAGTCATCAAGTCGATCAAATAAGGCTTTGGCGGTTGGCAAAAAAAATTCAAAGCAGGAAAAACCTTGTTTCATCTTCTCTCTTATTCAGCCTTTTTAATTTTGCGCGGTAGTCCGCTCCCTGTCACGTGACAGCGAAGAGCAGCGAAAGTGAGTGGGAGTGATTGACAGCTAATATTAACCAATCTAAAATCTGCTTTAAAGTTAAGAACGTAAGGATGAAGTTTGATTGGATGTAATTGTTGGATAGAATGATGGTCCGGCCACCGACCGCGTATCAGCGCACATAAGGTACACACTGTGCAGTAATTTGCGAACGTTTTGTAGAGAAATAAAAACACGTCGCACCACAACCATTATTTGCACTCGCACAAATGCTCCCAAATATATTTTTAGGTCGCACAGATTCAATTTCAGGAGCATATGCAACCAAAATCGTTGCAATTTCGAGCCTTGAATATGTATTTGTTGTAGTGTAAACATTGCTGAACAATAAATTTTTATAAAACAATAACAATATAATAAAATATTCCACAGTGTCAAAACTACCTCAGTTCTAACTTTAAAACATTAGAGAACAGTAGTGTAAAAGATTTATGAAGCATAAATAGTCCACCCATTTTGGTAACACTTTATAATAACTGCACACTATTAATCATTAGTTAAGCATGAGTAAATAGTTAATTCATAATTTATAAAGCATTAAGACACATTAATAAGCAGTTTATAAATACAGCTATAAATGCTTTTTTCTTGATTTATAAGCATATCTATGATGTGTTTGGTAATTGTATTTTCATACTTTGTTAATAATTAATTAATAATTTCTAAATGAAGTATAGCATTATTTACAAACCAGTTATTTAAGAGTTGTCAGGTGTTCATAAGTTACTTAGAAAGTGTAAGTAAATGGAGTAAATTCAGGTAGTTATAAAGCATTTAGTAGTGGTCAGTTAACTATTTGTGTGAGCTCATCTAAAGTGATACAAGTGATAAAGTGATATAGTCTAAAAGTAAAGTAAAACAACACAGTGATACAGAACATAGAAATATTTAACAGCCTTTAAATCTCCTTTATAAATGCTTTACAAGGCATATAGTCCTCACTTTAGATGAGCTCACAAAAATAGTTAACTGACAACTACTAAATGCTTTATAACTACCAGAATTAACCCTGAATTACAGTAAAAATACATGTTAATAAAGTATTTATTAACACACTAAGTAACTATTACTATATGTCTGAATAATAAGATGTATGAATGTACATTTAAATAGTTTATTAATCATTTACTTACACTTTCTAAATGATCTAATGAACCACTGACAACTCTGAAATAACTGGTTTATAAATAATGCAATACTTCATTTAGAAATGATAAATTGATCATTAATAAAGTGTGAAAATACAATTATTAAACACATATATATGCTTTTAAATCAAGAATAAAGCATTTATAGCTGTATTTATAAACTGCTTGTTAACGTATATTAATGCTTTATAAATGATAAATTAACTGTTTACTAATGCTTAACTAATAATTAATAGTGTGCAGTTATTATAAAGTGTTACCGTTGTTAAAGGGTTAGTTCACCCAAAAATGAAAATTCTGTCAGTATTTACTCACCCTCATGTTGTTCCAACCCCGTAAGACCTTCGTTCATCTTCGGAACACGAATTAAGATATTTTTGATGAAATCTGAGAGCTAGATCACTCCTCCATAGGCTTCTTAAGGGATTGACACTTGCCAGCCCCGAAAAGTTATTAAAGACATCGTTAAAATAGTCCAAGTGACTACAGTGACTCAATCTTAAGTTTATCAAACGACGAGAATACTTTTTGTGCACAAAAATAACGACTTTATTTCAACTATTCATTTCCTTCTCTGTGGGCCTCGAGTCAGTTCAATAGTGTAATAGCGTAAGCTTCTGTTGTTGTACGTCACACGCATCACACACATGACCAGCGTCGGCCAATAGTGAGCCTACGTGTGACGTAGCACTACGCTATTACACTAAGTTAACTGACTAGAGGCCTATAGAGAAGGAAATGAATAGTTGAAATAAAGTCGTTATTTTTGTTTGTTTTTGCGCACAAAAAGTATTCTCGTCGCTTGATAAACTTAAGATTGAGTCACTGTAGTCACTTGGACTATTTTACCGATGTCTTTAATAACTTTTCGAGGCCGGCAAGTTTCAATCCTTTTGAAGCCTATGGAGGATAGGGTTGGGTATCGTTTCAATTTTAACGATTCCGATTCCGCTTATCGAATCCGGTTCTTAACGATTCTTGGTTTCGATTCCAATATTTATTGGAGAGAAAAAGGAGAGCAAATACTTTGCAAAAAAATTTCTTGTCACATTTAGGCTATTACCAGTAAAACTGTGACAATGCGTCTTAATTTACAATATATATAACACTTTAAGGAATTAGCATGAAAAACAATTACAAAAATATTTAATTTAGTGAATAAAGTGAATGGAGTCTCTTCAAATAAAGATTGTGTTGATTACATTATTAGACCAATAGGTGGCAGCAAGTGAATGTTAAATGTATTTTTTTCATTGAATCGTTCATTCAAAAGATTCGTTCAGAAATGGTGAATAATCCATCAACTAAAAAGTATTTATGGAGTATCAAACAAGTATTCATTAAAAGAAAATACATTTAATAGACTCGACTCATTAATTGTCTGATGTATTTATTCATGATCTCCATTTTAAACAAAACAACACAACAAGAACAATTTTAAACAAAACTGGTTCTCATTTTATCCAGAATTATGCGGCTATAGTTCGAAGACGAATGTCAGCTCATCTGTGTTTTGTACCTGAGTGTGAGAGACTGCTATTGCTGCTGCTAGTAGCTTTATCTGGTGTGTGGAAACCTGTGGTACTGCTGCTGAGAGATCGCACCGAATCAAATGCGGTGCATTCCTTCAAATTGACCCTGTGTTGAAGCAAATGTTTCATCATATTGGAGGTGCTTCCTCCCTTGCATGAAATGTCTTTCTTGCATGTTATACAATTCGCTGTATTTTCATCTTTTTTTGAAAAGCTTAACCAAACTTTTAAACGTTTGCCGCGCTCTGCCATCGTAAATATAACGTACAGTGCATGTGCGGCAGGCAGGTCCTGGCACTGGCAGATCAATACAACAGTAAACAAATGATCACTGCCATTCACCGCACGCGTGCGCGCGAGCATCACCAAAGTAAGGAATCGATAAGCGGAATCGAAATGCGCTTGTCTTATCAAATCCCCGGTTTTTGGCATTTTGGAACCGGTTCTAAAATGGAACCGGTTCTTGATACCCAACCCTAATGGAGGAGTGATCCAGCTCTCAGATTTAATCAAAAATATCTTAATTTGTGTTCCGAAGATGAACGAAGGTCTTACGGGGTTGGTACAGCATGAGGGTGAGTAAATACTGACAGAATTTTCATTTTTGGGTGAACTATCCCTTTAACAACTAGATGTTTTATAACTGAATTAATCATGAATTACAGTAGGAATACATGTTAATAAAGCATTTATTAACACACTGAGTGTAGGCTATAAATGTTCATTTAAATAGTTTATCAATCATTTACTCACACTTTCTAAATGATCTTACGGACCACTGACAACTCCTAAATAACTGGTTTGTAAATAATACTTTATTAATGATCAATTTATAATTTCTAACATTAACCATGAAAATACAATTATTAAACACATTATAGATATGCTTTTAAATCAAGGATAAAGCATTTTAGCTGTATTTATAAACTGCTTATTAATGTCTAATAATGCTAATAATGTATAAATTAACTATTTTCTAATGTTTAACTAATGATTAATGCAGTTATTATAGAGTGTTACCGAAACGGTAAATGTGAACGTACTTTAACAGTCAGAGGCATTCATTCATCTTTCAAATGTAGTTTGTTTTGGTGCTTACCTTTGTTTATCAGCACCGCAAACACACAGATGAAGCCGTGACTGCAGAAACAGACAAAACAAGTTTATTTAACTTCCTTTAGTTCAACTTGAATAGCACGGTACAAACACTAAAGTCATGAGTTTGATTCACACATAACACACACATAATAAATGTAAGATGGTAAGATAGGATAGAGTGTCCCTCCCATACTTAGTTTTATTACTGATCACTGATGTCACTCAATTCATCTCTAAATATGTTACAAACTGGCAGTAAATGTTTTTAAGGGGGAAACTTTACTCTTCTGATCCTGTTGGTAAAACCTTGAATTCACTACAAATCAAACTACTATCAACTAAAACTCCTGCACACCAGTTCAAACAGCTCAGTTGGTTAAATATTGATATAAACGATGATATTCCATCACTGAAATTGTTTCAGGTTTTGATTTATGCTGATGGTCTTTCAAAAGAGTTGTCATATACTTTGAATATTATTATTACAATGGGTAAATACCATATACACAAAAGTAAGTGGAATAACAGTAAACCCTCTTTAAATTACTTTAAAAATGAATGCAAAAAATACTTAGAATCTTTAAAACACTTATCCAAAGATAATCAAACCCTTGGAGAACTGTATAAATCAATGCATGAGTCTCTTTCCTTTTAAGTTTGGTAAGATTTAAACCTTATTTATTTATTTATTTATTTATTTATTTTCCTTGCACCCCCTCTACAATGATTATTGAATGTTGTTTTCTTTGATGTTATTGTATGAGATATATATACACAGGTGGACATTTAGGATGGACAAATGAATGGAAAAGTGTATATTTTGTAATAGGCATTGTATTGTTCCCTATTTGGTTTGTAAACTAATATTGTTCAATAAAGAAAAAAAAAGAAAGAAAAAAAAAACAGTTCAAACAGCTAACTGCTAACCACATAATGCAGATATAGTTACAAGCTTTATATTCATGAATTAACCAATTCAATGTTTTAACAAACACTTAAAATATTTCTTTTTTTAATTTTAGTTAAAATAAAAGATTTGACAACTAAAGCACAGCAGGCCAAACACGAACACGAGCAACAAGCTACATCAGGCCTTCAGTGTTGATGTGAACGACACGTTTATCCAAACAAACAGTGTTTCATTCTGCATTCAGCAAACATACCTGATTATCATGGTGGACCAATATTATCAATATATATTTAATTTGATTATATTTCATAAAAATACTTTTGAAATTAGGGTGAACTACTACTTTTTCACCAGAAAGTATCGTAGCTCTTCAGCTTCCGTAAACTCCATGCGTTCTACGTATGACATCAGACGTAAGTGACGTCAACAGAAATCACGTGAACGGATCAGACATGCGCAGATATTCGTTGAGTTTCATAAAAGTAGCAATACAACATTATTACAACTTCTTTGTCAAGGATAACACAATAAAGTTGTGTTAACTTATTTCCATATTGTTCCATACATTTTTTCTTTTACGAGACTTTTTTTGACAAAACATGCACACACAAAAAATCACAAAAATAACTATCACAAAAGAACATATATATATATCAATATGCTAACCCATCCTATCTAAAAACAATCGTTTCACTCTTATACTAAAGCCAACATTATCCGTTAAAACCTTAATGTCCAATGGGAACTTATTCCACTCCTGCGCACCTGTATATTCAAACGTACTATTAACATACACAGTCTTACACTTACATAGATTCAGATCCACAATACTTTGTCTAGTATAGCGTCCATGCCTTACATTAACCAGAGAGAAATAGGAGTTAAAATACACTGGGGCCCAATTATTAATTTTTTTTATTTTTTTTACAATTCCTGCCTTCGTTAACTTATATTTAGACCCAAAGAGAATATTCTGTTTTAGCCAGATGTAATATAAGCTTATTTTCAGACAGCCAGTCCTTCACAAGTCCTTAACAAGCTCCTCATCTAACTTCTGTATTATATTTCTCTCCTTATCTTCAACTACTAAAGCAGTGTCATCTGCGTATAAAAACATATCACAAACCTCTTGGATATAATTTATATATATATAACAAAAATAAAAGAGGACCAAGTACATCTCTAATCATCTTTCTGTCATCTGCACTTTCTTATTTCATCAATAAATAACATGACAAAAATCTAGAGAAAAGTTAGACAAAATATTGTGCTAGTTTCACTGAAAAATAATCTTGAGTTTGACGTATAATAATAAAAATAAGCTGGTGTTTTCAGCAGGATGCTATACTCGTTCTTCTGTCTGATGTGTGTTTGATCCAGTAAGTGAAATGAACAGCAGTAAATGAGTAAATGTTCTCAGACTTACATGAGTATCTGAGTGAAGCTTCTTTCTTAAACTCCTCTGAGAAAACACTGTGTTCTGGATCCTGATCCTCAAGTGAAACATTTCTCTGAATGATGTCTTATATATTCCTGCTGTCACGGAGTCTTTAATATACTGTTGTATCTGGACTTTAGTTTATTATCTCTGTAACAGCAGGAAAAGATCGCAGAATTTCCAGCAACATCCTTATTCTGACCTACAGAGAAAAATTAAAGAGAGAGAAATTAACAAGGAAATGCAGCCCAGCTTTAAAAAGTGGTTTTCAAAAATGAATTAACAAATTAATCTTCTACAACAATATATTACCTGTTTCTTTTTCATATCTGATCTCAGTCCAGAAAGATCTTCCTCACAGTTTATCTCTCTTGTTTTCATCCTGACAGACTGAAGAAGAGCTGAGAGACTGAGACTGATATTGCCTGATAGACTGATGGGAGGAGAAAGAGACTGATGGGAGGAGGAAGAGACTGATGGGAGGAGGAAGAGACTGATGGGAGGAGGAAGAGACTGATGGGAGGAGGAAGAGACTGATGGGAGGAGGAAGAGACTGATGGGAGGAGGAAGAGAGAGGAGGAAGAGAGAGGAGGACGAGACTGATGGGAGGAGGAGGAAGAGACTGATGGGAGGAGGAGGAAGAGACTGATGGGAGGAGGAGGAAGAGACTGATGGGAGGAGGAGGAAGAGACTGATGGGAGGAGGAAGAGACTGATGGGAGGAGGAAGAGACTGATGGGAGGAGGAGGAAGAGACTGATGGGAGGAGGAAGAGACTGATGGGAGGAGAAACTCAGGATTGTTGTCAGACTGGATGAGCGTGTGATTGAGCATGTTTTGTGGTTTTGTTTGTTGTACATCCTCATTCTGGAGGAGAGAGAGAGAGAGAGAGAGAGAGAGAGAGAGAGAGAGAGAGAGAGAGAGAGAGAGAGAGAGAGAGAGAGAGAGAGAGAGAGAGAGAGAGACTTTAATACACTTTGTGTATTAACATACAGTATCAGCATGTTGGTTCAGTTGTGTGTTGCTTGTTTTAATTCGGTTAAACTTTGTGAATTCATTGCAACACATACTTTTGTTTTGATGTCTATTCTTTTACATAATTATAATGTTAGTTGATAGAAGATTCAAGTGGCTTTACTGGTCTGGTAAAAAGCTTTACAAATTGCCAAAGCATTGCTAACATTAAATGACAGACATACATATTTACACATAAATAATACATAAATTATAAATAACACTGATACAGGAAAGGCAAAAAGGTACACAAAGATTTGTTTTGTTATTTAAATGTTATTCAGTGTTGATGTTATTGTCCTCTTTTGTCATGACCACCAGGTTTGCATTTCTCTTCTTATTGAAATATTCTTCTGTATTTTATGTATCAGTATATTATTTTGTATATTGTTTTAGTATGTGGACAAAATACAACAAAATATCTGAGTTACTTTTTCAAATAAGTAACAGAAGTTACTTTTCCCGTTTATTGTCTGACACTCTCCTGTCCCCATGAGACAAATCGAAGTGCAGAGGTGTTGTGTGTAATGTGAGCGTGTATTTACTCATCTCACACACACTAAAACAAGATTAAATATTTCTTAAAATGAATAAAATCAGTGAAATGATGAATCAGCATACGTTGCAAAAACCTCCAATAACTAAATGTTAAATAAAACATACATTTCTATGCATTTAATCTCACTTTATTGACCAACTTGCTTGACCTTCGATGATTCAGTTAAACCATAAGCAAAAATGACTATGGATTATTTTTTATTCGTATTAATATATATAATATATAATTAAAATTATAAGTGATGGGAGAAACTAATCTTTCCATAACTTTGAATCTCTGAACCAATTTCTTAGCAAAATGATTCTCTGTTTTGAAGCACACGCTGGTGACCCCTGCTGGTCAGAACAGTGTAAATGCATCAAAAACTCAACCCAAACCAATTGCAAAGTTTTATTGAAAGTGTAATCAATTAAATGCAATTAATACATTATTTAATACCATTAAATATGAAGTGTCATTATAATATCTCTCCTTTTATTAAATTGTAGGGCATGTTTAATGGAGCTTGGTTAATCAACCCAATAAGAGGCTATTCAAGTCAAGTCACCTTTAATAGTGTAACAGTGGCAAGGAACCCAAACTCCATCAGGAGACAGAATGGATAACAAAACGTTGAAACCAGACTCAGTCGGAGGGCCAGTTCTCCTCTGGGCAATGAACGAACACGGTGTGATTATGATTCAGTAGCATTCAAATATTCATCCAGTCCTTTTTCTTTCATCATGCTGTTGCAACCCGGTATCACGCTTAAGCGTGTAATATACACACTGGTCCACTAGAGGAAGCGTGTCAGGGTCACGCTTTGCCTCCTCTAGGCGTGAACATGACACGCATGAATGAAGGTTGAGTACCAGCAGGTGGCGATAATTTCCTCAATGCCAACAACTATCCACGGACCAAAGAGAAGCGAAAAACATTCCAAAAAATTCCCGCGTCGTTCAGGTTGGTCAAAGCCATGGCTGTGTCCGAAATCTCCACTCAAACCACTACTCCCTAACCCCCATGTAGGGGGTAGGGAGTAGAGCACTATATGGTGAGCTCACCAGCATAACAGAAACACCACTTTCGGACAAATACTCGGGCTGCGTTCCAGTCCAAAATTGACATGCCCTTCACTCGCTAACTTCCCTCCGTCTCGTTCACTCGGATGTGCGTCATTGCTTACGTTGCAGGAGTGTCCACTTCTGGCAGAAACTGCAATGGGCTGAACTGGAACGTCCTAAGCCCTTGATCACTTGAATCAGCATATGGAGTTGATTTATTATTTACAATTTTTTTCCCTTTAAGAATTTGTTTAATGCAGCATCCAAATATATATATAGGTGTGTTTGGGTTGTTTTATAAAAAAATCGAATTAATATATCATAGAGTTGTTTGTGGTGGTGTTGATTAGACGAGATCGGCGGTGACGTCACAATCGTGTTGCATTGTGGTATATGGAACTGCCTGAAGTGTACATATGAAGTAGACACGCTCCCTCGGTCAAAATCGAGTGAACGAGTGTCTGTCCATATAAACTTCCCTCGTCCACTTCACGAAGTGGAAAGCACTTCAAAATGGCGGCAGGGATTCCCCCGAGGGGAAGTGCTTAGGGAAGTTCGCAAGTGCATGTCTAAAAGTGGACTGGAACGCAGCACAGATCAGGTGTGTTCGACATCGGCTGCGGCTGGATGTAACTGATCGGCGAGAGTAGCCGCGTGCAGGCGGGGAGGAGCTGCAAACGGAGACGTGAAGTCGGACACTTTCTGGTTCCTGTAGTGACCGCTCACGTGGTGTTTGTATACTTTAGCACAGCTGAAGTGAAATAAATGCAATATTTGCCAAATACACAGATGTTTCAGAGACATTTTCATTCAATACTTTATGTACTGCTTCATACAGCGTTTGTTTGAGCAAGAATAAAGTTCAACATAAGCCTACAGCTACTATCAATGAAGTGGAATCAACGTTTTTTAATCAGTTTTATTTTGATAAACATAACACAATACATCGCGACTACATGAAAAGAGTGTTTACTGTTATAAAAAAAACTGATTTGTGAGCTTTAGTGGAACTAAAGGTGTGAGAATAAAGAATAAACACGAAACGCACGTGATCATTGTCATGCGGTGAATCCGGCCAATCGTGGAACAGCTGTGTCGTCATCAGAGCTCGTGCAGCCCAGAGCAGCCGCTCTTCAGAAGCTGCGCTGGCTGAGTTCTCCGGCTACTCTCGAATCGCTCTCGCGGTACTTTGATGGCATACGTCACAGTCACGTGGCGTCGGCGCTGTATCAAGTCCATAGACAGTATAAGAAGTGGACAGAGTGTTCGCAACTCGGGAACTCAGTTGAGACAGTTGAAGCCCATTTTTAGCGATTTTTGAGCACTTCCGTTCCTGACGCGCAGACTCAAACCGAATCAAACTAAGCTTGATGACGTGAGCAACCTGTCTGACAGATGTAAATCTTCTAGTAGCTGTGCGTGAAAATTGCCAACGTTTATCACTTCATATGTATTCACTTGCCACATAACGAATTATTTCCAATTCCCCAAAAACGTTGTTGAAATATTTTGTCCCGTTGCTTTTATGGACTCATTATCTATGGGCTTCTCCCTTGACGGGACGTCCCCATAGACAGTACAAGAAGTGGACAGAGCCATCTCATTGGAACTCAGTTGAGACAGTTGAAGCCCATTTTTAGCGATTTTTGAGCACTTCCGTTCCTGACGCGCAGACTCAAACCGAATCAAACTAAGCTTGATGACGTGAGCAACCTGTCTGACAGACGTAAATCTTCTAGTAGCTGTGCGTGAAAATTGCCAACGTTAATCACTTCATATGTATTCACTTGCCACATACCGAATTATTTCCAATTCCCCAAAAACATTGTTGAAATATTTTGTCCCGTTGCTTTTATGGACTAATTATCTATGGGCTTCTCCCTTGACGGGACGTCCCCCCGATTGCCTGCGAGCTTCTCCTCCTGTCAAGTCAAGTCAAATATATTTATATAGCGCTTTTCACAATACAGATTGTATCAAAGCTGCTTCACAGTATCAATCAAAACAACTTAACAATGTTTGTTTATTACTGGAAAAAAGACATCCAAGTTTGGTAGAGCTGATCAATGGTATGATTGGTTAATTAATTTGAATATCCCCAAATGAGCAAGCCAAAGGCAACAGTGGCAAGGAACTGAAAAACTCCATCCAGTGACCTAATGGTGTCCTAACACCCCATCAGATGACCCAATGGAGAAAAAAAAACCTTGGGAGAACCCAGGCTCAGTCGGGGGCCAGTTCTCCTCCGGCGTTTATGAACTAGAGGCCGAATTTACAGTAACTGTAAGATAAAAAATTGATATGAATGCCTGGCTAAATAGATGCGTCTTCAGTCTAGTTTTAAACTGGGAGAGCGAGTCTGAGCTACGAACAATATCAGGAAGGCTATTCCAGAGCTTCGGAGCTAAATGTGAAAATGCTCTGCCTCCTTTGGTGGATCTGGATATCCTAGGAATGACCAGAAGCCTCGAATTTAGTGATCTTAAAGAGCGCGATGGATTGTAAGGCGATAGAAGATCCGTTAAATAGACTGGAGCTAAACCATTTAGAGCTTTATAAGTCAAAAGCAATACCTTGTTTTTAATACGGAACTTTATAGGTAACCAATGAAGTGATGATAAAATCTGTGTTATATGATCATATTTTCTTGATCTAGTAAGAACTCTAGCGGCTGCATTTTGGACTAACTGTAGCTTGTTTATTGAAGATGCAGGACAACCAGCTAATAAAGCATTACAGTAATCTAGTCTCGAGGTCATGAATGCATGAACTAACTTTTCTGCATCAGAGACTGATAGCATATTACGTAGCTTAGCAATGTTTCTAAGGTGGAAAAAGGCAGTTTTTGTAACACATGAAATATGCTTTTCAAAAGACAGGTTGCAGTCTAATGTAACACCCAGGTCTTTTACTGTAGCGGATAAAGTAACAGGGCATCCTACTATGTTAAAGTCGTGCTGTGAAAGGTTTTGTGGACGGTTTTTAGAACCGATAAGTATTACCTCTGTCTTGTCTGGATTTAATAAAAGAAAATTACGCGTCATCCAATCTTTTATATCTTTAACACAATCTGTCAATTTGGATAATTTAGTGTATTCATCTGGCCGTGATGAAATATATATTTGAGTGTCATCAGCATAACAATGGAAACTAATTCCGTGTTTCCTTAGAATATTACCAAGTGGCAGCATATATATTGAGAATAATAAAGGGGCCTAACACAGATCCATAGTTTGCCGAAGTTATAATAGATTTTTCTCCATTTAAGTAGACGAAATGGTAGCAGTCAGATAAGTATGACCTGAACCAGCTTAATGCTTGTCCTTGAACACCAGTGTAATTTTGTAGTCGATCTAAGAGTATTGTGTGATCTATAGTATCGAACGCAGCACTAAGATCAAGTAAAACTAGTACTGAGATACAGCCTTGGTCCGAAGCTAAAAGTAAATCATTTGTGATTCTAACAAGCGCAGTTTCAGTGCTATGATGTGGCCTGAATCCAGACTGAAACTTTTCATAGATGTCGTTTTCTTGCAAGAAAGAGCCGAGTTGAGCGGACACAACTTTTTCTAATATTTTTGACATAAATGCAAGATTTGAAATGGGTCTGTAATTTGCTAGGTTATTTGGATCTAATTGTGGTTTCTTAATAAGAGGTTTTATAACTGCCAGCTTGAACGTTCTTGGAACATGACCTAAAGATAAAGATGAGTTAATAATATTGAGAAGAGGCTCTTCCACTATAGGTAACACTTCTTTCTTCTCACTTCTTTCTTCTAACACTTCTTTCTTCTTTCTTTCCTATACCAACTGAACTACTCTTTCAGTAGTTCAGTTGGTATAGGATCTAATAAACATGTTGTTGTTTTAGATGAAGTGATAAGTTTATTTAACTCTTTTTGTTCTATGGTTGTAAAGCATTGTAATTGTTCTTGCGGGGTGATAATTGCGGCCGAATTATAAGGCGCAAGCAAAGATCGAATGTTTACGATTTTGATTCTGATGCTTTCAATTTTCTCGGTGAAGAAGTTCATGAAATCATTACTACTAAACTGTAACGAGGTATTTTGTTCAGACGACGTCTGTTTATTTGTTAGTCTAGCCACGGTATTAAATAAAAACCTTGGATTATTTCGGTTGTTTTCTATTAATTTGCTGAGGTGCTCAGCCCTGGCCGTTTTAAGTGCCTTTTTATAAAGTGACATACTGTTTTTCCACGCGATTCTAAAGACCTCTAAATTAGTTTTTTTCCATTTACGCTCTAAATTACGGGTTTCTCTCTTTAAAACATACGTAGTATTATTGTACCATGGTGCTATACTTTTTTCTCTGACCTTTTTTAATCTAATGGGTGCAACAATATCCAATGTTCTAGAGAGAATGGTGCTCATAGTGCTAGTTAGTTCGTCTAATTCATCTGTTTGTTTGGGTTCAGGCAGCAGCTGAGACAGATCAGATAAGCTATTTGAGAAATGATCTATGGTGGATGGACGAATTGTTCTACCTGGTCGATAACGTGGCGCAGCATGACATATTACAGCAGCTGCGTAATATGCAAGTTACCAAGTAGTGGTCAGTGACATCATCACTTTGTGGAATGATATCTATATCGGTTGGATCGGTTCCATATGATATAATTAAATCGAGTGTATGATTAAGACGATGAGTTGGTCCGGTGACGTTTTGCTTGACCCTGAAGGAGTTTAATAAATCTGTAAATGCAGCCCCTAACGCATCATTTAAATTATCTACGTGTATGTTAAAATCTCCAACAATTAATGCTTTATTGACGTTGACCAAAAGATCTGATAGAAAGTCAGCAAACTCTTTTGAGAAATTGGCGTAAGGCCCTGGAGGTCTATATACAGTAGCCAATGCTAGAGATAATAGGGATTTTTTTCTTACATCTAAGAGCGTAACATTTAGCACAAGCACTTCAAACGAATTAAACCTATGACGAGTTTTCTGCGTAACAGTAAGGACATCTCTGTAGATTGTTGCAACACTGCCGCCACGACCGATCAGACGGGGCTCATGCTTATAACAGTATCCTGGCGGAGTAGACTCATTTAGACCGAAATAATCATTTGGTTTAAGCCAGGTTTCAGTAAGGCACAGAACATCGAAATTATTATCTGTGACCATTTCATTTACAATAACCGCCTTAGGTGTGAGCGATCTAATGTTTAGAAGACCTAGCTTTAGAAATTGTTTTTGTTCACTAATAGCGAGATTTTTTGTTTTAATAACAATTCGATTTTTTCTAGATCCCGCAGTAGATTTATTATTTGATCTTAGTAAACGAGGAATAGACACAGTTTCTATGCAATGTTCTACACTAGTATTAATATCAATTAAATTGGTGCAGTAGAGACTGTGATTTGGATTTTTGGTTACTAGTCAAATGGTATTTAACATCTTGGAGATGTTATCCGACTGAAGATCTGCCCCGATTCTACTTGGGTGTAAGCCAAGGCGCGGAAGAGGCTTGGTCGCTCCCAAAACAGATTCCAATTATTTACAAAAATCAGTTTCTGCTCATTGCACCATGACAATAACCATTCATTTAGCGCGAATAATCTACTGAACTTTTCATGCCCTCGTCGGTACGTAGGAAGCGGTCCAGACACAATAATCGATGTTTCAGGCGATGTGCTGCGTACCGTATCGATAAGGCTCCAGAAGTCTTTCTTCAGAACCTCCGTCTGTCGCAGCCTAATGTCGTTAGCTCCCGCGTGCAGCACAACAGCTCCGACGCGCTCGTCACCGTTCAAGATCTCAGTTATCCGCGCAGTGATATCGAGAACACGAGCACCAGGAAAGCAGTGACTGTGCACCTTACTTTTACCTAACGTAGCGTGGACGTGTCGGACGGTGGAATCGCCGATGATCACAGCATCGCGTTCCGTTTCGCGAAGAGGGGAGAAGCGGTTCTGAGTGGAGATCTCGAAAACCGGGAGGGGCGAAAAGATTCTTGTCTTGCCACGCGGCTTCCGCGGAACCACCCAGGCTTCGTGGTGGTGTGTTGGAGCCGGAGTGAATGAAATCATGGCTGATCGTGACCTGGACGCTCGGGACCAATGCTGAGAAACGCACGGAGTAGACGAGGTCAGCGTCAGCGGGTTACTAACGTTAATCACTGATCCGTGTGCATCAGCGCGTGATGTTTCTAGAGCTAAATGCCGGTCTCTCAGCTCAGCTTGTCTCTCTAGAAGGTCACGGATCTGCTTTTCTACACCTTCTAATTCAGACTGCACCGCGAGCAATTCAGATTTGTTCTCATCTGCACCAAAAGGTAGATAACATACACCTGATATATTCGCCATTTTAACAGATGGACAGTAAGTTAGCAATGATGCAACCAGTGATGCTATTAATATTTATATTAATTTATGACTCAAGTCTTGGGTAAAAACCGTGTTTGTTGTGGTATGGGTGTAATGTAGACGCACGATAGACGGGAAAACAAACAAACTCACAGCAGGCAACGAGGCTGACAAAAGCAGTCGATCGCAGGGCGAACAGCAGTGAAGCGGTGTCTCGCTCTACGACCAACAACCAATGTTCAAACCGTATTTGCGCAAACAAACAAACGCAAACAAACAAACTCACAGCGGGCAACGAGGCTGACAAAAGCAGTCGATCGCAGGGCGAACAGCAGTGAAGCGGTGTCTCGCTCTACGACCAACAACCAATGTTCAACCGTATTTGCGGTTCCAGCCGTATAATGGCTTGAGACGCGTCTGGCCAACAGTCCGAGTTGTAATTATGAGTTAAATGATGGTTCAGAACAGAATAAAGAGAGAAATACGGAAAAACAGAAGGAAATACGAAGCTAATACGAGGCTTAGACAGCCACGACGCAAACAAACTCCTGTCTATACGGTTATGTCTCTATTGTGCGACAAAAAGTCACGTGGTTATGACGCAATCGTTAGCCTGTTTTTAACAAAAACGGCTTCTACAGGGCCATAACGTAAGATACAAAGTAACGGAGCCTTTTATACATTGTCGTGTTTATTTAGAAATAAATAATGGACAAATGAAGTCTTTGGACGCCTCAGATGTAATGTTATTCGCTGTGAAAATGACGCCAAAATGAATGGGAGTCAATGGAATGCTAACAGCAGGTGAAGTTCTGCTACAATGGCGGCTCCCGCGAGGCTTCAACTTCCGGCTGATGGATTACCCCCTTGATCAAGTCGGACAAAATTTCTAACCGGCATGCACTGCTTCACGTCTGCCGCCGATCGGTCTGCGCAGAGCTGCATGAAGTCGAACAAGCCTATCGTCTCTCGGCGCCGTTGATTACGTCATTACTGTCGCAACTATTTAAACGCGCAATCATCTGTCAGCTGGTGCCGAGCCAGCTCTGGGCTAAATAGATTTTTTTTAAGAAATAAATTACATTATATTGAGCTTATTTCTCCAAAATTGTAAAATTAAAAGTAATTTCTGGCCGTTTCTGTTATAATGCGTTACTCCACACATGATTATAACTTATAAACATAAATAAAATTAATACACATATAGCATATATTTTCATGTTCGCGCCACACCGTTTTCTCTTGCCTGTCGACATTTGGAAAAAAAACAACAACAGATCTACGTTATCTAATACCTTGCTCATAATACTCTTAATAAAACAACTTTTAGACTCTGTGGAGATGCCACTCAATATTTATCTTTTTTGTTTGTTTGTTCTCGTGATTCAGAAGATTTTGCGGATTAGCAAAAGAAACAGGATTTCTAGACACAGAAAACGACGTGCTATTCTTGCTACGCTAGCAAGACGTCGTCAAATTGTAAGTTAAAGATGAAGATGATGCTAGGTCTTTATCAGAGACGGACAGAGTACAAAGCTTTATTACTTGAGTAAAAGTACAGATACCCCTGGCTAAATTTTACTCAAGTACAAGTAAAAAGTCCTACAGTCAGATGTCTACTTAAGTAAAAGTAGGCTACTGTACTTGTTTTTAAAAGTACTTGAGTATCAAGAGTAAGAGTACATTTTCTTAATATTGCATTACTACTGCCACAGTGCTTACATTTATGTACTGAAACGTCCTACATGGAGTTATGAAAAATGTTATGAAGATGTTATGTTATGGATGAAGAATGTTATGTTATGGATGCCTCAAAATTGTACTTAAGTACTATACTCAAGTAAATGTACTCTGTTACTGTCTGGTTCTGGTCTTTATATTTATATATTTACAACAGAATTGAAAATATATACACACAATTGATGTATTCTGTGAACAGTAAACCCTCAGTCAGACTGTGCCCCCTCCTGGGGAAACTTACACATTTCACACTCTACTGTCAGTTAGCTTTTAGACACATATTTCATTTCACCGTGTTATAAGTTTGTAATATTTTTATTTACAGTGTCAACAACCATCTCATTACTGTTCACTGAACCGTGAAGTTCCTGTCTTGGCCTTGTACTTCAATGGCCAAAGTGACCTGCGACCAGACTTCCGCCTCTCCAGAACCACAGTAGCCCATCTGGTTGACATCCTCCGCCCTCCATTTGACCATGGCTGGGGTCATGACCTAGAGGTTCTTGTGTTCCTGTTTTGGTTAGCAAGCGCAACATCTTACCGGGTCGTCTCAAGAGCGTTTGGCATCCCACGTTCCACAGTCAATGACATCGTCCACAGGGTTGCAACCAAAATCATCAAGCTCAAAAACAGGCTCATCTGCTTTCCACCGCCTCACGAGCTTGATATAATTGGTGCTGGCTTTGCACATCTGGCTGGATCTGCAGCATTCGCCAAGGTTGTGGGCAGCATCGACGGCTGTCACATCCGAGTCAAGCCCCCAAGCACAGATGCTCAGTGCTATTACAACCGCAAATTGTTTCATTCTGTCCAGATGCAAGCAGTGTGTGACCACCAGTGTCAGTTCCTGGACATATTTGTTGGTTACCCAGGCTCAGTCCACGATTCAAGAGTTTTGAAAAACAGCCCTTTGTTTGTGCGTTCACTGTACCCACCTGAAGGCTATTGTATTCTGGGGGATGGTGGATACCCGTGTATTTCACAGCCCATCACGCTCATCACACCATACAGGGAGCCAGTGAGGAGTGCAGTTGCTGCAAGATTTAACAGGCACCATGCAAAGGCCCGTTCTGTGGTTGAACGGGCCTTTGGCATAATGAAGACCAGGTGGCGGTCCATATTTTTCAAGGCTCTAGAGGTGCACCCTGCTTTTGCAGTGAAGGTTATCGCCTGTTGTGCCATTCTGCACAACTTCTGCCTCAGAGACGGAGACATGCTCGAGCCTGTGGAAGAAGCACTGGGGCCAGAAGACGGAGATGGTCAGCTTCAGCAAGACCAGCAGTGTGGGGAGCAGCTGCGTGGGCGCATTGCTTCTGCTCTTTCAGCTCCAACAGCTATTCCTCCAGCTCTTCAGGATCATGACTACAATTTAGGATAGGATTTGGTTAAAGGTTTATTCCATGTCAATAGTTGCCAATAGTGTTCAATTATTAAATGTATAGCCTGTTATTAATCAGTTATATAGTCTGTAACTAATCAATCAATATATAGTTGGGTACTAACCACTTATTAATATATAGTCTGGTATTAATCAATTCTTAATAAATAGTTGGGTACTAACCACTTATTAATATAATATATAATATATAGTCTGGTACTAATCAATTATTAAACACATAGCCTGTAATTATAAATTATTGTTCACCCATTGAAAAGTTACGTCAAATTTTGTTTTGTAGATCTTAATTCTCATGTCAGTGCTCATAAAAAAAAAAAAAATGAAATACAACATGCATTTCTTTTGTTTATTTATACATCTTCTTATATTGTCTATTTATACATTGTTTATTTTTTACATCTTCTCCACTATTTTTTCCAGAAGAGTTAGCAGCCTCTCCTATCTGGCCTCGTCTCGTCTGGCCCTCTCTTCTTCCCTCGCCTCTGCCCTCTCAAGCAGCTCCAGAACAGGATCACGCCGTTGCCTTTTACGGGGCGGCCCTGGCTCCTCTACCCCTGACACACTCCCTGGCTCTGCCTGAGTCTCTGGCTCAGATAGCACTGAATCAGGGGATGCTGATGTGGACATGGAAGGGTTCTCTCCCCAGGCTGAGGCAATGAGGCATGGAGGCTGTATAGATGGCCTACCACCTATTGCCTCATCCATGAGAGAGAACCACTTCCATGTTCCAGCAGTGGCCTCCCCTGATTCAGTGCCACTCCCTGTTGGTGGACTCCTGAGCTCCTGCACACATTGCAATATAATATTGGTAGCCTACAACTAGTGTTTGTTAAACACAAAACGAAGTACTCACATTTACTAATCTTTTCATTATTTAGGACTTAGAGTGGTTAAATACAGAGTTAAATACAATAATCCAAACCTTGTACGTCTTTTTTAAGTTCTCCCACTTCTTGGCAGCTCGGGCAGGAGTCAAAACGCCTACAAGGCCCATCTCCTTCAACACAGCTCTACAGTGTGTGCAGAATTATTAGGCACGTTGATTTTCTGATCATATTTTATTCCCAGGCACATTTAGGCAATTCCAAACCATATTAATCTTAAAAACTACTATTAATGTTGTATTTAATCATTTATTTATTTATTCCCAAAATGTGCCTGGGAATAAAATATGTTCAGAAAATCAACGTGCCTAATAATTCTGCACACACTATACAAAACGAAATATGCATTTTGACAAACAACAAACAAATCTGTCAGTATTATTAACGGTGATGCCAATGTAGTCAAATAATAAAAGGTATAATTTCACGTATATGAATACTCAAAATACTCCTTCACAAGAATTTGACACAACTCACTCCCATCCAGCTGCCGAGGCAAAACGCTTCCCTGAGAAGAGGTGGTCCTTCTCTCTCCTCAGGCGAATAAATGTGGCCACATCATCGTCGGTCCCTGACGAGATCGAAATAAATTGACAATCCATTCTTGCTTTTATTTGTGTTCAACTTCAGTGAAATTTAGCCTCCTACAAATAAAAAACTTGCGGCACATGTATGTTAGTTTAGCGGCGTGACACATTTGTTAATAAAGTTACTGTACAGTAGAGGGCTAATGTTAGCAAGCTGGGTCGTTAGGCATGATTTGTGCCGTAATGGGGCAATACGTGCTTACAAACAATTTATACATGTCTGACAAAATTGTAGAACTACTACATATCATAAGTTAAACGAGAAAGAACCTAACTTACATTTGTATGACAAATTCATATTGTCGCGCTGCTCTCCTTGACGTCCATCCGCCATTTTTACGATCAGCGCAATGCATGATGGTATGTAGGGCTTGGGTTAGTGACCATCGGTTGTACACTACTTTTCAAAATGCATTCTGGGATACACTGAGTGGACTATATAGGGTATAATAATCATTACTATACATTCAGACAGCACTACAAAATGGCGAGCTCACTATATAGTCCACTATATAGTGAGTAGTGGGAGATTTCGGACACAGCCCATATTTTTTTATTATGGTGCTGTCATTTAAGAAATCCTAACGTTGCTGTAGCCTAACGTTATATTTGTGTGTATGTGGACTGTGGAGCTTTTTAATCTATGGTGCGGTTAACGTTACTGTGGTCAATAACGTTAATGGAAATTGATATTAATTGGCTAATTAATTAATCACAGAAAGCTGCTGTCGATCCTGAAATATCGATACTGATGTTGTATCTATTCTAAAGGATCGATCCTCACATAAAACCAGTAATTTTATTCATTTAGAACAAATTTATTGATCAAGTTATTAAGTAAGGCAGTAATGCTGTAACAGACAATTTTTGTATCTCTGTATTGTAGATTTATAATGATGTCCTAAAATGAAAAATGTCACCAATTACATTACTTTTGAGAAACGTAAAAATGAGCTCCAATGTGGCTCATTTTTAATGCCCCACTACATGGGGCATATAAGCCATCCGCAAGGTAACAGTGAATTCAAAGTACACATTGTTTCGAGGTGTGGTAACTGTAGTATAAGTAGAATAATTGACTTCAGGCCATTGAATTATTAGAAAAATTATGCACACCCAAGGTAACGGGTTACGCTTCGCGTCGTAACCGCATTATCACTTCGGGTGTGCATTATTTTTCTAATAATTCAACGGCCTGTCGTCAATTATTCCTTACATATATAGACTTTCACATAATGCAGGCCGTGTAGTTTGGGCATAACATCTTAATCATTATTGGCTATAAATGTATTTTCGGTGTGCATGTAAAGTGTTAATGGCAAATAAGATTAAGGGAATTAAGAGAAAAAAACTAAATAAAGTGTCTTACTAAGGTGTTGGGCCACCGAGAGCCACCATAACAACTTTTTGGACTGAAGCTGTTATGGTTTTAGACACCACCGTCATCAAAACACCAAATGAAAGCATATCTTTTGGACAAATGGAGCTCCCCAGATTTCAGAGACTAAGATAATCTATGCCAAAGAGCAGCAGTAGCCCAACACCTCATTAAGACACTTTGTGTTGGTTATAATAATGTATTTATGAACTATATAGACAAATCTCACCTTAATCTTACCTAACATATGTCAATAGTTTGTACATGTTAAAACTAATTGGCTATGTGTTACCCATGAGAAGTCGTACATACCAGAGTTTGCATGGCTCCCACTCCACTTGCTTCCATTTTTGGCCCTAAAAATAGTGAGACTTTTTCAGTTTCAAATATTTGCTATGTTTAGCAGTTATACCAATCACCAATACTTTTTCAAGACCATTACACCAATAAAAGAACTTTATGTAACCTGTGTAGTGTTTTAGTGGTATTTAACCTTAATAACTTTGTATTTGGCAACGCTCTTCACAGGGTAATAACCCTGGCTCCCTGTCACTGTATGTGGGCATTCTGAATGAAAACATATTACATTTACAAAGCTTAACACTACTATAAACAAGCAATTATAGAATGATAAGTGGTTATTAAGCTAGAATGGGTTGTACTTAGTTACAGTTTTCATATTGTAGTTATTATGGTACAGAAGTTGTATTGAACACTGGTAATTTACTGTAATCAACACAAACTTTAGGGTTGGGCAGTTGTGAAAAATATATTGGCAAACAAAGACAAGTTAAATCCATGAATTCAAATGAATCTCTATTGTGCTGCCTGGGAGTTGTTAATTGCTTCCTCATAGCAGAGACTAACATGCTTTTAACTGTGAAAACCAAAACCAAAAAATGTGTATGTTATGCTGACTATGCTATTATGTTGCCAAATAATTGCAAGAAGACTGTAGCTAGTTAATGCAGCTCATACTAATCAATTTTGTGGCATTCAGTCCACACTCCTATACAGAAAGCTGGACAAGCAGTGCATCAACACACCTTTCCTTTTATTCGGCCGCACTGTAGCGGGAGCAGGACAGCCTCCTTACACAACTCCCACTGTCAAACAAGGTAATAACAACATATTTACATGATTATGGTGTGATTTCAGCAAGGATTTGTATCTAACAAAGAGCTGCAGAATATGATGTGTAGGCCCAGGACATCTCTGCAGGGCCACAATATTTAATTTAAAAATGGTATTTTAACACAAATTTTGCCTTTAACAAATATTGCACCTCCTGTGATTTGAAAATTGCAGTAGGCCATATTGTGATTTCGATAAGATTTTGATTAGTTGTTCAGCCCTACTGTTAAATAAACAATTGAACATATTCATTTGGACATCACCCAAACCTAATAGACCACAGCCACTTACAAATGCAAATACAGCCTTCATGAAGACTCACAACAATTCATATAAATCCCAATGTATGGATTACACACATTACATCAACACACCTTTCCTTTTATTCGGCCGCACTGTAGTGGGAGCAGGACAGCCTCCTTCCACAACTTCATCTGTTAAATACAAAGAAACATTTAAAATATGTAAAAAAATACTTTAAAGGGTAGGTAAAACACGATTTTACTTTTCTAACTCTAGCTAGTGTGTAATGTTGCTGTTTGAGCATAAACAACATCTGCAAAGTTACAGCGCTCAAAGTTCAAAGCAAAGGGAGATATTTGCTTTTAAAAAATTCAATTTCTAAGGACTACAGCAAACAGACGGTTTTGGACTACACGACATTCCTCCAGGTTTGCTGACGTCAGCAAATCCCATTATTTACATAAACCCCTCCTCCGAGAATACTTAATAAGCAGGGCGAGGCCATTTTATATTGCTGTTTTGGAGATGAGTTGTCGCAATGCCGTCGAAACGCTGCTGTTATTTTCATCCTGGTTGCAGGTCCACTTTGTTCAGCCTTCCTAGGGACGAGGGAGTTAGGGATCAATGGTTAAAATTTATTTTAAACCTGGTCCCTCATAATTATGACCCAAATCTCGCTCTCTGTGCTGCACATGTTACGTAGGAAAGCTTTCACAATCTTCGCGAGCTCAATGCAGGATTCGCACATCGGCTTGTTCTGAAAGATGGAGCAGCTCCAACTTTAAGAACAAAAGCTTTTGTTTACGGGCCACAACCTGTAAGTATGATTTATTTTCCGTCAATGTGTTTTCCTGTAATAGTTTGTATTGTTAATTGTACGTTGTAGCAAGGAAGTAAACAAATGACAACGCTGTTTGGCTCTGCAAACCAGCTTGTTAAATGCTCATTCATACTTAACGTTATCCGACAAACACCTAACGTTACAAACTTTTTTTTAATCTCAACAGCGAAAAATTATTCTTTGATTAGAGCTTTTATGTTTATCTACATGCTTGTGTAGGTAGCCGTGTCTGGTCAGACAGGTCAATTTAGCTCAAAAGGAATTATTAATTAATTTATAGGGAATCTTAAAAGAATCACTTAAACGGCTAGCAAATGACTCGTCCAGCGTTCATTTGAACGGGCCTTAACTATCAGCTCTAAAACGGATATAAATATACAAACTATAGTGAAACACTATATATAAGCAAGGTAACTTAGATCAGCAGTTTAAGACATTACGAGATGCAGAAAGAAAGAGAGTGAGGAAAGAAAATGAGTTTTAACCCTCTGGGGTCTAAGGTGTTTTCTGGGACCTTGAGATGTTCTGACATGCTCTGACATTTGTGCTTTTTTTAGTTGCTTATAAACATATTAATGGCAAAGGTGTAATTACACTCTATTTAGCACAAACAGGGCTACCATAATATGTGAGCAACATGTATGTACATGTTTGTATTTTTGAAGGAATATTGTTTATGCATGGTTATTGAAAAAAATAAAAAATAAAGTTTCTGAAATAAGGCCACGAAACACATACTAAATATGTGTCCACAAGACTTTTGACTAATGGATGTCGTTGCCTAGAGTTTTTTCTTCAAAATGATGTGAAAATCATCCTGCCTAATCATTCACATAAAACAATACATTGATTTAAATTTTGTAAGACACTTTTTGTTTGGAAAGGCAATATGCGCAAGGGGCGTCAACGATTTCAACACCATCATGCATATTTAGTGGTTCACACCTGAGGAGACAATGGGGCCCGCATACTTAATGAGCCATTCATTCAGGTGTGTCACTGAGCCACAAGAAAGAATGCAAGAGCAATATATATGTGTGTATATATATATATATATATATATATATATATATATATATATATATATATATATATATATATATATATATATATATATATATTCTACCAAATTGGTTCACAGTTGGAAGCATCTCATTTTTTAAAAAATATTTTTCCATGTCTAGTAATTGTGCAGTTAATTCTCATACTGTATTTTCAGTTTTGGAATATGTATCCTCTCCCCAAATTTGTCACTAATAAAACTCAATAAAAATTATTTACAGAAAAGGCTTATATTTACCTTTTAATAGTTTGTTTACATCTACCTTCTAAATATATTTTTTTATTAAAAATGTTACAATTACAACAACAATTCAAGTGCAATCTTTCTTTGTAAAAACTAAAGTATACATCATACATATTTTAAAGTTAAGGATTCATTACTTTGGTTATAGCCTAGGCTACATTGGAACAAACACATAATAACATATTATTTGATTACTTTATTTTTGACAAGACATACTAGCCTATAGGCTATTTAACATATGAGCAAAAATTGGCAAACAAAAGCTTATTTGAGGTGGCAAAAAAATCCCAGTTTTTACACTGACTTTCCCAGGAAAAAGCCTGTGCAGTCAGTCCAACACTCAGTATTTGCGCAAAGATTCACTATCACAACACATGGGTTCACGGTCCCCCTTAGCTAGGTGGCCCTCTCCCAGTTGTTACACTGACGTTCCCCAGGGAAAAAGCCTGTGCAGTCAGTCCAAACACTCAGTATCTGCACAAAGTTTCACAATCACAACACACGGGTTCGCGGTCCCCCTCCACTAGGTGGACCCTTCCCTGTTGTAACACTGACTTTCCCCCAGGCAAAAGCTTGTTCAGTCAGTCCAACACTCAGTATGTGCACAAATCACAATGTAAGGGTATCAGGTCCCCCCATAGTAGGCGACCCGTCCCAATCAGTGTGTCAATCCCTAGCCACACGGGTGCCGGCCTGGCAAGCCACCCCCGGTGTGTCGAGTTGGGTCATAAACACCATAAAGCGAGGCTACTCGCTCCAATTCGCTCGCAGACCCCCAAAGTTTCAGGCAGTCATCGAGACTTCGGTGAGAGGCAGCGTGGGTCACGTGCTTCTCGCCGAAGTGCAGAATTTATTATCAAAAGGGGCGATAGAGCTAGTCCCCCTGAGCTAAAAAAATTCGGGTTTCTACAGCTGCTATTTTCTAATCACGAAAAAAGTCGGCGGTCTCAGACCCATACTAGATTTGAGACATTTGAACAAGGCTCTCATGAGAAGGCTCTTCAAAATGTTAACTATCAAACACATCCTCTCGCAAGTTTGCCCGGAGGATTGGTTTGTTACAGCGGATCTGAAAGATGCAAACTTTCACATTCAGATAAACCCTCATCACAGGCCATTCTTATTCATATAGGCTTTTTTTGATTTTCCATTTAACTAGTGAAATCTTTATCAATATAGTGTAGTAGTGCCCCAACAAAATAAAATCTTTCCACAAATACACACAAAACCACGCGCACACACACACTCCCCTTATACATACCAACACACAACACAAACCATAAAACAAAACAACCAAGTACAACCCACCTCTCTCCCAAGCTACAGTCCTCCATTGTCCTTTACTCTTCCCTAGGGTAGGTAAGTAAGCTCTTCCCATAGCCTGATCCCAATAAGGAGAACTGACCGCTAGGCAGCTTGTCCACTTGCCTTTCCCCCCTCACACTTCTTCATGTGTTCAAATTAACCACTTTAAGTGGCTAGGCCCAATCCATAGGGCCGGGGTCTCATAACACGGCGCTTTATCCATTTAGAGTCCATAATAAGCAGAAATCTTTTTTCTTCACTTCAATGGCCAAGTGAAAGCCCATTATTTCATGTTAGATTCATTGCCTAGAGAATAGTTGTGTGTGACGTAATCGGATCACGCAATGTTTACATCGTCTAGTCATGTTACTAGTTGCCGGCGTCGACCCCTCCAGACAACCAGTATGTTATCTGGAAATTCCGATATAAAGCTCCATCAATGTAAAGCTTGTCTACAATAAGACGCGTCGTTTTGTCACTTTTCCTTGCTTCCGACATGACTGGATAAAGTAGCCTTCGTCTCTTCATAATCTCCGGAGGGAACTGATCCGTGATGGAGAAAGTGGATCCTTTCAGTTCCCGACCTCTTGCCATAATAGTGGATTTATCCTTCGACACAGCAAATTTTGCCACAATGGGTCTAGGTTTGTCTTTCGCTCCTTTGGGTTTCCCGATCCGGTGCGCTCTAGCAAGTTGAATGTTCTGCACCACGGATTGCTCCATTTTAAGTTGCTCCGTCATGAACTTTTTTACCAGCTGCTCTGTGACTTGGTAAGTTTCCTTCGCTGTCTCATGCACACCGTGGATTATTATATTATCTCGCATACTCAGACTCTGTAAATCCAAAATGCTTTCTGACATTTTGGTATTGTTTCCTTGGAGTTCAGTGGTCAGTAGTTTGAGATTATTAACCTCTAATCTCAGCGACGTGTTCTCTTGTTTGAGAATGTCGACCATAGCTATATAGAACTCCAGTGATTGCTTCATGTCTTTCACATCCTCCGAGAGTTGATTTAGCATATCCAGCTTTTGAAGTTTGCTGTTCACGCCATCCAAAGCGTCTTTAATACTTTGCATCTCTGTGGTAACGTTAAGCAAACAGTCTTCCTCTGTGCCACTTGAGCAAAGTTCGCTTCTTCCACGCTTGCTCTCGGATTTTGTCATTTTGTCGTAGAATGCGTCGATATAAGACTCCAAACTTTCAATTGTCTCTTGCGCAAACGATTCCAGTTTCTTATATTATGTAAAGATTTACAGATTTAGTTGGGTAAATTGTCACAATCACTAGACGGAAGCAAGGATGCAAGTCACTCGTTTATTGTGAGGTCAGCAGATACACAGTACAGGAACACGGGTGGGCTTGTAGCGCAGGGACTCGGTGATCAGCGTGCTGGTGCAGAGTGGTGGTGAATAATCCAGTGCAGGTGAAATCCAGACGAGACGAAAACCACGAAGACACCAAACAGGAACTCGAACCAGGACAGGACTGCAGACGGGCACACGATACACCACACGGAAGACACCAAACAAACGATCTGACAAAGAGGGGAGAGTGTGATGAGTTTATATATGTGAGTGAATTGGCAGCAGCTGGTGCAGGGAATGAGATCAGCTGGCGTGCTGATCAGAGTGGAACGAGCGGTAACGCCCTCTCACACACGCTCACACACACATAACAACAAATACACGAGACACGAAGAAAGCAGTGAATTTATGAATCGTGACAGTACCCCTCCTCCTAGGAACGTCTCCTGACGTCCCCAGACTCCCTTACCTGCCGATTGTAATCATCAATAAGGGAGTGATCCAGGATGTCTCTAGCAGGCACCCAACTTCTCTCCTCTGGACCGTAACCTTCCCAGTCCACCAAGTACTGGACTCCGCGTCCCCTCCGCCTTGAGTCCAGAATACGATTCACCGAATATGTGGGTTCCCCTTCTACGAGTCGCGGCGGTGGGGGAACCGGGGCTGGCGGATTAATGCGAGAATGAAATACGGGTTTGATTTTGGATACATGAAAAACGGGATGGATTCTCCTGTACACTGGAGGGAGGTTAAGGCGGACTGCCACCGGACTAATGATCTTGGTGACAGTGAACGGGCCAATGAATTTGGAATTTTGGGTAATTTGGGCAAGGGAATGAAATGGGCCGCCTTCGAGAACCGGTCCACCACGGTCAAAACTACCGTGTTACCCTGAGGGGGTGGGAGGGCGGTGACAAAATCTAGAGCGATATGGGACCAGGGTCTCGAAGGGACCGGCAGCGGTTGAAGGAGCCCATCTGGGGGTCGATTGGAAGTCTTACCAGTGGCACAAACTGAGCAAGCCAAAACAAAACTGTGAAGGTCGCGAGCCATGCGTGGCCACCAAAATCGTTGCCTGACTAAAGATGTGGTGAGACTAACTCCTGGATGACAAGCCACGTTGGAACAATGCCCCCATTGAATGACGTCGGATCGTAATTTCTCTGGCACAAATAAACGGTTCGGTGGACAACCGACCGGAGGCATTACCCCTTGTAAGGCCGTCTTGACCTTCGATTCGACCTCCCATGTGAGTGTAGAGATAATTAAGGTCTCTGGAAAAATGCACTCGGGAGTAGACGGGCGATCGGAACGGTCAAAAATGCGCGATAAAGAATCGGGTTTGATGTTCTTAGAACCCGGGCGGTACGAGAGAGTAAAGTCAAAACGTCCGAAAAAAATTGCCCACCGAGCCTGCCTAGAGTTTAATCTTTTAGCGGTTCTAATGTATTCCAGATTCTTATGGTCGGTCCAGACGATAAAAGGTACCCCCGACCCTTCTAACCAGTGGCGCCATTCCTCCAACTCTAACTTGACTGCCAACAACTCTCTATTTCCAATATCATAATTACGTTCGGCAGGGGACAAACGGTGAGACAAAAACGCGCATGGATGCACTCTGTCGTCTGTAGGAGAACGTTGGGATAACACTGCACTTACCCCCACCTCTGACGCATCGACCTCCACCACGAACTGACGTGATGGATCAGGGGTAACCAGGATGGGGGCTGAAACAAAGCGGCCTTTCAGTTTGGCAAACGCAGCTTCAGCTGCGTCTGACCACCTGAACGTAGTTCTGGGGGAGGTCAAGGCGGTCAGAGGCGAGGCTAGTTGGCTGAAATTGCGAATGAACCGCCGGTAAAAATTGGCGAACCCCAGAAACCTCTGTAGGGCCTTACGGGAATCTGGACTTGGCCAATCCACCACAGCCTTAACCTTCTCAGGATCCATACGCATTCCCTCAGACGACACAATGTACCCTAAGAAAGGAACAGACTGTGCATGAAACGCGCATTTCTCCGCCTTGACAAAAAGCCCATTCTCTAGCAACCTCTGAAGCACTCGTCGGACGTGCTGCACATGTTCCTGGAGAGAATAAGAAAAGATCAATATGTCATCCAGGTAGACATATATGAACTGGTCGACCATATCTCGCAGCACGTCATTGACGAGTGCCTGGAAGACTGCTGGGGAGTTGGACAACCCGAAAGGCATGACCAAGTATTCAAAGTGCCCCCTGGGGGTATTAAAAGCAGTCTTCCATTCATCCCCCTTCCTGATGCGGACCAAATGATAAGCATTACGTAAATCCAACTTTGTGAAGATCGACGCTCCCTGCAACCTCTCGAAGGCTGAAGACATCAGCGGCAAAGGATAAGTATTCTTTACCGTGATGCTGTTCAGCCCCCGGTAGTCAATACAAGGTCGCAGGGATCCGTCCTTCTTCCCCACAAAAAAGAACCCCGCCTCCGCAGAGAAGAGGAAGGACGGATGAACCCCGATGCCAGAGAATCAGAAATATATTTCTCCATAGCCTCTCTTTCTGGAACAGAAAGTGAATATAACTTGCCCTTGGGCGGAGACGTACCTGGTAGTAACTCTATAGCACAGTCATAGGGACGATGCGGAGGGAGAGAAGCAGCACGAGACTTACTGAACACCTCCTTCAGGTCTAGATACTCCGTGGGCACATTTGACAAATCCACTGCTTCCTCCTGAAACGTAGAAACAGAAACAGACGGACAAGCAGACACAAGACAGGACTCATGACATTTACTGCTCCACTCTGATAGAGATCTCTGCTGCCAGTCTATTTTGGGATTATGTTCAATGAGCCAGGGGTGTCCTAAAACAATGGGTGCGAGGGGGGAGTCCAGAATGTAGAAGGAGATAATTTCCGTGTGATTGCCAGATATGCTGAGTGTGATGGGTCCAGTGGTGAAGGAAATAGTGGGAAGTCTTTGGCCGTTGAGAGCGTGAACTGCGATGGTACGGGTGAGAGGCAGAAGGGGAACCTGAATCTTGAGTGCGAATGTGTAGTCCATGAAATTACCTTCCGCCCCAGAGTCCAGTAGTGCTCGACAGTCGTGAATGTGGGCTGACCACCTGAGTCTTACCGGGAGGAGTGTAGATGTTGATGAGGTCTTCTCAGCGGAGATCCCACCCGACAGTAGCCTCAGATTTACTGCCGGGCTTGCCCTTTTACCAGGCAGTTGAAAGCAAAATGTCCCGCTGTGCCACAGTAAAGGCAAAGGCCTTGGGATCTCCGCCTCTCCTTCTCCTCCCGGGAAAGCCGAGCTCGCCCGACCTGCATGGGCTCTTGGTCGTAAACTGGGCTGACCGCGTCCCCGCCGCTGGCTCGCGGATACTCCACCGCTCCAGACCCCCGCGCGGGTAGTCTCCGCCGTTCGACCCGGGAAAGTCGGGAATCCACACGGAGCGCCAGTTCGATTAAACCATTGAGAGTGGTAGGTAAATCCAGAGCATAAATCTCTCTCTGGACGCGGTCAGCCAGCCCATGCAGGAACATATCCCACTGCGCCTCCTCGTTCCACTGACACTCAGCCGCCAGAGTCCGAAACTCAATCGAGTAGTCCGATACAGATTTTTCGTCTTGCTTAAGGTCCGCGAGAATCCGTGCCGCTTCTCTTCCCGCGACCGCGCGGTCGAAAACTCTCTTCATTTCGGCGGCGAGTGTCTGGAACGAGGAACAGCATGGATCTTGGTTCTCCCACACCGCCGTCCCCCATAGAGCTGCCCTCCCAGTCAGCAGCGTGAGCACAAACGCGACCTTGCTTCGTTCCTCCGCAAAGGTCCTGGGTTGCAGAGAAAAGTGCATTGAACAGCGTGTTAAGAAGGCTCTGCAAAAGTTAGGCTCACCGTTGTATGACTCGGGCACCGGTAGGCGGGGCTCTGACTGGGGGACATTCTCTGGTGGTACGGGGGGAGCGGGCGGTGGGGGTGGCGCAGTGGGAACTTGCATAAGTTGGAATCGCTGGGTGAGCTCGGACACCTGCGCCACAAGAGCTTGAATAGCCCGACCCGACTCGTTCATACTCCTCTCCTGGGAATCCATCCGTGAAATGCTGGATCTGATGAATTCGTCCAGCGAAGAGGAGGTTCCGCTTGCTGCTTCCATGTTGGTCAGATCGTTATGTCACAATCACTAGACGGAAGCAAGGATGCAAGTCACTCGTTTATTGTGAGGTCAGCAGATACACAGTACAGGAACACGGGTGGGCTTGTAGCGCAGGGACTCGGTGATCAGCGTGCTGGTGCAGAGTGGTGGTGAATAATCCAGTGCAGGTGAAATCCAGACGAGACGAAAACCACGAAGACACCAAACAGGAACTCGAACCAGGACAGGACTGCAGACGGGCACACGATACACCACACGGAAGACACCAAACAAACGATCTGACAAAGAGGGGAGAGTGTGATGAGTTTATATATGTGAGTGAATTGGCAGCAGCTGGTGCAGGGAATGAGATCAGCTGGCGTGCTGATCAGAGTGGAACGAGCGGTAACGCCCTCTCACACACGCTCACACACACATAACAACAAATACACGAGACACGAAGAAAGCAGTGAATTTATGAATCGTGACATAAATAACCTTTAAAGCATATTAGAATGTCCCCTTATTATGTCGAAATAACGAGATATTTATGTCGAAATAACGAGATATTATGTCGAAATAACAACTTATGTCGAAATAACGAGATATTATGTCGAAATAACGACTTATGTCGAAATAATGAGATATTTATGTTGAAATAACGAGATATTTATGTTGAAATAACGAGATATGTCGAAAAAACGATATATGTCGAAATAACGACGTATTAAGTCGAATTAACGAGATATGTTACAGGGCTTCTGTAGGAATGCTTAATGAACTGTTTCTTTTTTCAAGAAGGGCATTTGATACAGTTTCAAATGTGAAGTGAGGACTTTGAAAAAATAAATTAGGGATTGAAACAGCGTGAATAGACAGTCGTTAGTAATTATAACGAAGACAAAAGAAAAACATATTTAGAGCCATAACCAGGCTGGAGAGGTGTGAATTTGTGCAGGGGAGACTGAGACTGAATGGGGTTCGTTTGCACCACAAAACAATAGAGACAGTAGACTGAATGGATCCTTAAAAGATGACAATAAACATCAGTTTTCATTTGAGAGCCTAATCAAAATAAAGTCATATTACATGATTTTTAAAAACATTTAATTACATTCAGAGTTTTAGACTTATCATCTTCAGATTTTAAATAATAACATGGTCAGATATGTGGCTTTAGCAGCAGTGTATTTTTAGATTGATACAATGCCTACTTCAATATTATTTTTATGAAGATATTTCATAAAAAAATAAATTTCTAATAACTTTACAAAATTTGAAGCTATTTATTATTATTTTTTTTCATTATGACAATAATTTATTCTAAATTTACAATAAACTGCCAAGTGTCAGCTTTTAAATGAGACCATACTTTGGTTCATGAACTGTATCTGTTTTAGTTTGGGTATGACATTTCTGGGGATTTTTCAAAAGTGGGGTTGCTGGCTAACAGGTTAAACTAAATGCAAAGATAACATGGCTATAAAAGTTTATTTTTTATGTTAGTCATTTTGCTTCCATGTTGCTTGAAAGGTAAGATATATCATATGTTTTTTTTTTTTTTTATTACAGAAATACACTATAATGACAAAAATGTTTTAGGACGTCTGCCTTTACATGCACTTGAACTTTAATGACATCCCATTCTTAATCCGTAGGGGTTACTATGGAGTTGGCCCATCCATTGCAGCTATACCAGCTTCAACTCTTCTGTGGAAGGCTTTACACAAGGTTTAGGAGTGTGTTTATGGGAATTTTTGACCAGAAGCGCATTTGTGAGGACAGGCATTGATGTTGGACAAAAAGGCCTGGCTCGCAGTCTCTGCTCTAATTCACCCTAAAGGTTTTCTATTGAGTTCTTCCACATCAAACTCGCTCATCCATGTCTTTATGGACCGTGGTTTGTGTGCAGTCATGTTGGAACAGGAATATCCCCAAACTATTCCCACAAAGTTGGAAGCATGAAATTGTCCAAAATGTCTTGGTATTTGTCTGAAGCATTAAAAGTTCCTTTCACTGGAACTAAGGGGCCAAGCCCAACCCCTGAAAAACAACCCCACACCATACTCCCCCCTCCACCAAACTTTACAATTGGCACTGAAGGGGGTGGATTAGAATCCACTGCTGCTTCAATGTATATGTAATGATTGATTATAATTAAGGTATTAATCAATATTTTTCCTTCTAAATATCAAATGAGTTGAATGACTTCTCTGGAGATTTTACTTTATTTATATAAGTTACCAGTGTGATTACTGAAATGTTCTTTTCATGTATTCTTTAATGTCTGTATTTGATATCTGAATGCAGTGCTTGCTTATTTAACCCAGCTTCCAGAAATGAAATAGGGACTTGTTTTGTTTTTGAGAAAGGTCTTCAATGTATTAAAACATATAGGGGTCATTGAAGCCAATAGTTTAAGGGACCATTTCTTTGTTAAAGCCTTACTTTCCAGTTAGACTAAAGTTTAGCTATCCTTGAGGGAAATAACGCATTATCTTGATGTTTTGAGAGGACTCTCCTGTTAATAGTGAGAGCCTGGCCAAATCCAACCTTGGAAAAGCTGTGTGTCGGTGTGTGTGTGTTAGTCTTCTTGGTTACAGGTTAAGGAACCGCTGACATTATTGGAGATTGACTGAGTTGTTGTTCTGGACATGCTGGCGCCCAGCAACCCAAATCTGCGACCTGGAAGGTCATGACGTGCCTAACTTCAGCTGCATAATCGATGGAGATATGCTTCAGTCTACCTGTATATGTGTGGAAAATTACTGTGTTTATCTATTTCATAGCCAATGAGAATCATTCATCCTGTAAGCAATGACGTAGCTTAGACCTTGGAAATCGTATAACTGCTGTGATCTTTGTAACTGTAAGCGGGGCGGCCTACGAACTCCTGTGTGAGTATTGACTTCTGCTGATGAAACTGCAAACTATCCTTAGTAAATATTTTCTTTAATTTTTTATAATTCTGACTCTGGGTCTTCATTCTTCATATCTGGTTCTGGGTCTTTAACTGTATACCCCTTACAGCACAATGCAGTCAGGCAAGTACCATTCTCCTGGCAACCGCCAACCCAGACTCATCCATCGAATTTGCCAGACAGAGAAGTGTGATTCACTCCAAAGAACACGTCTCCACTGCTCTAGAGTCCAGCTTTACACCACTGCATCCGACACTTTGCATTGCACTTGGTGATGTAAGGCTTGGATGCAGCAGCTTAGCCATGGAAACTCTCTGCGCACTGTTCTTGAGCTAACCTGAAGGCCACATGAAGTTGAGGCGCACTCTGTGGTTTTATGTGGCCTACCACTTCATGGCTGAGTGGCTGTTGTTCCCAATTGCTTCCACTTTGTTATAATACCATTATCAGTTGACCGTGGAATATTTAGTAGTGAGTAAATTTCATGAATGGACTTGCACAGGTGGCAACTTATCACAGTACCACACTTGAATTCACTGAGCTCCTGAGAGCAGCCCATTCTTTCACAAATGTTTGTAGAAGCAGTCTTCATATATATAGGTGCTTGATTTTATTGATCAACTGTGGCCATGGAAGTGATTTGAACACCTGAATTCAATTATTTGGAGGGGTGCCCCAATACTTTTGGCAATATAGTGTATATCTGTACCGCAAAATGTTTCAAAAAGTCACTATTTTTAATGACGTATGACTCGCATTGACAGGAGAATATCTGTTCTGTCTGCTTACAAGGCAGCCGCAAATGCACGTATCCCACCCTCTACAATGCGAGTAAATCACTCGCATATGCGACAAAAATCTTCACTCTGGGGGACTAAATAATGTCTATCATAAGCCATTGGCTAATAAATTCATAGATTTTACTCACCAGTGTGTGTGTGTGGCTAAGTATAAATTTAACAGTGTTTGCTGTGAACACTGTGTTTCTCACACACACCCTGTCACAGTGTCTGGTTTGTGTTTCCCTGGGTATCCACCAGAGGTCCTCTTCCACCACGGTGTCCTTCACTCAGACTACATTTCCCATCATCATGTTTGTCACTCATTGATTATTGCACACAGCTGTTTCCCGTCACCTTGTTCGTATATGTGTATATATACCCTGTTTGTTTCTGTGATTGTCGTCGAGTTCTTGTTTAATGTTACTGCACTTCGGAGATCTGTTCTTGTTTTTTTTTCCCTGTTTCTGGACTGCCTTTGTATGATTTTGTACCTTTGCCTGGCGACTACGATTTTGGATTACCCCAATAAATACCACTGCACTTGGATCCTAATCTTTTGTGTGTGTGTCGTGTCACACCCAGAGAGAGAGAGAGAGAGAGAGAGAGAGAGAGAGAGATAGAGAGAGATAGAGAGAGAGAGAGAGAGAGAGAGAGAGAGAGAGAGAGAGAGAGAGAGAGAGAGAGAGAGAGTCTTACATATGCCCGCTGGGGCAGCCAGGTCACCAGCTCGGCTCCTCAGCGAAGACCTGAAGATGCGTTGCAGCGCAGCTGATGCAATTATCGCATGCCAATGTGCATTGGCTCGTTTTAGTTACACTCAAATAGATTGGCCTCTCTAGCGATATTCCTATTCGTCGGTCACCGATGTGGCGTGTCCATTCCCTCCTTCAGGAAACGAGGGTTACCATGCATAACCGAGACGTTTCTGTGGTTACTTATTGATCATGTTCACCTGTGACTTGTTTAGTCCTTTGTTGTCTTGTATATTTAAGACCTCAGTTGGATTCTGTTCTTTGTATTGTATTGTCTTCGATATACTTACCAAATCTTTTGCTTTTTGTTTTTGTTGGGATTGTTTAATAAACTTTGTTTGGCTGCCTCAGGATCCACCTTACCTCTCTTTACCTCCTTTGCCGGACCTGATGTGACACTATTCTAAGAATTTTATTAAACAGATTTTTTTGTACATTTTTTGACATTTTGTAAATTTTGTAAACATTTAATGAGTTTTTAATCTCTGATCTCTGTTAGTCTTTTTAACAAATTACTGAAGGACATGAATGATGCATCAACCATTAAATTATACCCATGTTAGTCATCTGTTTATTATGAAAATTGTCATTCATATGTTGCAATGTTTTAGTTCCAATTACTAATGTACTATCATAAAAAAACAATGATTGCTTGGTGTTTCTTAATTATTCAGTTGTAATTATTTCAAATAATGATAATCACATATTATTAAAACTTAACATAATATAACATCATTATGTTTTCTTTATTCATTAGGTTATGTTTGTGAGTTTCACCTCACCTCTTTTAGTTGCAAAATGGGGGTGGTAATGTGTCTACCAACAGATGCTACGTGAACCATACTTACCCACCAAACCTTTGTACTTTGCAGGAACTCTTCTCTGTTTCACATGGTTACTATATACAGCAACCCGGTCTCATGAGAATTTATAATAATTTGTATGAGATCATGATATCATACGAATTCAAACCTAAACTTGACCACGGTTGTAATAGGGGGAAAAATTATAAATTGTTTAATACAATCTTAGTCGTACTTTATAATATCTTACGGTTTTGTGTACAAGTTTAGTACAAATTTTTGTTCAAGTACTTGAACAAATTATCATGAGTTGTCATGAGAGTGTGTTGGCTTTATGTGACATAGGTTTGCTGATGTTACTGCAATTATCTGGCAATTTACTGTCATGTTTAACTTGATAAAGTAATGATAATGGTGAGATGTTAGGTGTTGAAAAAAAAAGTGTGTACAATGTGGTCAGAGCAAACTTGACTTCCTCTGCTGTCTGGTTCAGAGCTGCAGTAAAACTTCATCATACGTGTGTGGAGGGAACCAGTTTTCATTAGATTCAATGGTTTTATTCAACCAGTAACATGAAGATCATTCAGCTTCAGCTCTGTGAGTTTATAACATATGAAAATATTTACATGAGCTTAACCATAAATTGTTTCATATTAAAGGTTCACAGTGGTTTCATGTGGCTAATTAAAAATGTATTGTAATGCATTTATTTTTATCTTATAGATGTATTAATCTGTTGTCGAGCTGCAGTATCAGATCAACTCACTGATTTGGGATCAAATGTGACCATAAACTGTGATCTTGATGAAAATGAGGTTTATTGGATTTTACTGAAAACACCAGATCCTCCAACAGTGATTCTACAAACAACTTCAAATCCAACGGCACCTTTTTACTTAAATAAAACATTCAGAAAGAAATATTCACTGCAATTTAATCATAATCTAGTTATTAATAATGTAACCGCTGATGAATTAGGAGTTTATTACTGTATGAACACACGCACACCTCCAAAACTCAGCAACAGCACCAGACTGCACTTCACCGGTGAGTTCATTTACTAATCCATATTGATAATCACTATGAATATTTTCAAAAAATTATGTATACATTTGTAATTCACTACTTCAGTTTTTGGAGCACCTATATAAACATAAGCAGTTAATGGTAATTCCAGACAAAGTTGAACCTGTTATATATTTACCTACAGTACAAAATTGCAGTCATTGTGCTTCAGAATATAAGAAAACAAATACAGTTGTTACTGTAACAGATTATGAACACTTTCTTTACAGAATTAACTCAACTAACTGAGCATCAAAATCAGACAGAGGTGGAATGTATTGATCAGAATCAGACACAATGGCAGATTATTATCATCATATCTGCTCTGATGAACGGGCTTCTGGTCATTGTGCTGATCGGTGAGTTATCAATGCTCCTTTCCATAGGCAGCTAAAGTTATAGTGTAAATTCTTTATTTAGGCTTTTGTCTTATTTTGGCATTTTACAACATATATATATATATATATATATATATAGTTTTTTAGAAAAAATAATACAACCTTTAGCTAATATTGAATCTGAATTCACTGTTCCATTTTTAGGACTGGTAAAGGTTTTTATTGTTGGAAACAGAAGGTCAGCAGAAGAATCACAACTCAACACTGATCTACAGCAGACGCGAGTTATAGAAGAGCATCAGGACCAGTTACAGGTAGGAATGAAATAATGAATAAATGAAACAATAACTTTGATCCATGGACAGCTACAGTTTATACTGTTTTCTTCATTGCTCTTTCAGTATGCTGAGGTGGATTTTTCCAAGCTGCGTAGAAACTTTCTGTACAGTCAAGTCAACAGCACTTATGCTGCAATAAAGCCGGCGAAATCATGAACGTATGAGTATGATGGACTACTTATTGTGAAAGAATTCTTGAACCTCTGACCACAAACTGTTTGGCAGATCTTATAATAGATATTACCCACATTTACCACGATAACATTCTTTAGACCAGGGGTTTGAAATGCAAAGCCTGCCGAGGATCCACTGGAAAGTTTAGAATGGAAAATGTCAAAAGAAATTAAGTTAAGATTTTGACAAAAAAGTATGTGCTATGATTTATCACTGCATCGATTATTTCGTATAACAACAACAACAACAACAAGAAAATGTGCTAGCAAATGAATAGTATAAATATTTTCTGTATGGAAAAGCATTGACCTTGTATTTTAAATGTTCTCCATTATTTTAAACTGATACTCCAAAAAGTATAAATAAAATAGAAGTATACTGTCTTTAATACATTCCATTTTTAGACATCATTAAATTCAAAGTTAGGTTTACAAATAGTTTACAATTGTTAGGTTTACAATTTGTTTTAACGACATATATAAATAGCATATTAATAGTATAAAATGACAGGATCTTAAATGTGAAAATTTGCCCAGACTTTTATGCATACATCCTTATGCTGAGAACACAATTCAGTTAAAAACCGGTCTTCTTATAAAGTTGTTGCTTTATATTAAATAAATAAACATATATTTTTATGTATAAGCTTTTGTGCATTTTTTTATATCAGATATATGAATAACAAATAGCCTGAAAAATCTGCAATACTGAAAGTTGTTTAGCCGGGTCTCTCTGGTAATGATATTATAATTACTCATGAAAACAGCATTTTATTCAATAATAAGTAAATCAAATTTCAACATGACTTAAATAATGTCACTATTGATAAATTAGGACCCTATGATCATATGAACACAGACACACTTAAAACATCATTGTCAGATTCATTAGTAAAATGAATAATACATAAAGTAAAAACAAAAAAAGCAAAGTATAAAGTTCTTCGGAAATGTCACACCTCAAATTTGGATCGCTTCTTTTTTTACTGTTATTGATGTCATATTTGTCTATTAGATGTATTTTTTCTATGTATATATGCATGCACAATGCAATTTGTCCATTTGCTAAACAACTGACTTTATTTTCTACTGAACTCAACAGAAGTGCTAAACCAAAACCAGAAGTTTGTTCCTCTGGTCACTAGACAACCAATGACAAACAGAGTCTCTTACCTTTGTCTAGAGTGGAGGTTTAGTCTAACCTTAAACCCAGTGCAGTGTTTTTCCAGTATGTATCTCAGTTCTCACAGTTGTCTAAACCTCAAATGGAAAAAACACCATTATCTGTGAATTGTTTGTTTACTAGGTCTACACAGTGAACATTTAGTGCTTGCCAAGGGTGTTAATGTATGTAAATCACCTTCACGCCTGATACTAAAGTTTATGTTGCTATGAACATCCAAAAATTAATAGACTGCATCTGTGAAATCAGTTTCACAATAATCCAGGGTCATTCTCAGAGGCTTCAACCAATGAAAAAAAAAAAAAAAAATGTACTGGGAGTGTTGAAACTAGGCCTCATGGGCAACAGCAAATGCACACTAGTGTATAAATATGATGTAAATACAAATAAGCAGAGTGATGCATGAAATGTCCCAGTGCTGTTGGACTATTGCTGCTTTCATGTGCTATTGAAATTATCTATATACGAGTTTACTTGTTAAAAATTGGACACGAACGCCCTCTCGAGTCATATTTACCACTGGGAAGCTCGAGGATAATTACGGTACCCGAGTTCCCGAGTTGGGCGTGCAATAAACTTTAAACATGCCGGAAGGGAGAACGATTGTGTCAGGATTCCACCAGCTCCATCCACTCATTCACTCACTCCCAGCATCCCACTCGTTCATTATCACCGGAGTTCTGATCACCATCATCTGCACCTCATCATTCCACCTCCCTTTATATTCAGCTCCCTTTCACACACTCATTGTCTGGTCTCGTTGCTACGACACACACAGACTCTCCCATGATACTCACCTACTACTTACCCGCTACTTACCTGATTCCCGTTGGACTCTCTTCGATCCCTTGCCTGTGGATATCTTCTTCCGTCTTCAGCCTTCAGAGTACATCATTCCGTGTGATTCCCCATCTGCATCTGCAACAGAGACTCTTGTTATCCTTCAGCTAAGTTACCATCTGACTATCATCTGTTTGAACAGTCACCATATCTCCGTCTGCTTCTGCTACACCTGTAAATAAACTAATTATACTTACCACCTGTCTGACTCCTGTTCCATCCGTGACAGATTGCTGTTGTGACTGCTATTCTTTATTAGTTTTTTCCACAACAGCTACATCACCTTGTCTCGTCGTTAAAGTAGTGTATATTTACAGGCGTAAATGAATAATCATTGTAAGCATATTTTTTACACAACAAAAATGTTGTATTTGACCAAAATTCCAGTATCGTCTGTAAGCTGGTGATCTACATAGCGCAGTGAATGCTTATATGGTTGTCAATGAATGGGACGCTAAACCACCTTAACGCTGGTTGCCACCTGTCATAAAACACAAGCAGCTAATGCCACATAAAAGCATGTCGTCAGATATGACAGACATGTCACTCTACCCGCACTCCAAGAATTAGCTTACCAGCGTGGATGTTTTTTTTTTTGATTCCCCAAAAATGACTCGTTAATCACAGTCTGCAGGACATGCCGATCAACAGTGAAAGCAAAAGGGGGCAATAGCAGCAACCTCTTCATCCACCTCCTACTCCGTCATCTTCTACAGAGAGAAAGTTGCCATTATTTTGCTAGTCCTGAAATGGGAAATATTACAGTAGGGCGGCAGTGGCTCAGTGGTTCATGTAGGTTGTCTACAAACCGAAAGGTTGGTGGTTCAATCCCCGGTTCCACCTGACCAAGTGTCGAGGTGTCCATGAGCAAGACACCTAACCCCAGCTGCTCCCGGCGAGCTGGATGGCGCCTTGCATGGCTGACACCGCCGTCGGTGTACGAATGGGTGAGTGGATGGGTGAATGTGAGGCAACATGTAAAGCGCTTTGGTGGCCATTGGGTCTGTGAAAGCGCTATATAAATGCAGTCCATTTTACAGTAACCTGTCTTAATGTTTACTTAAAATACGCCGGAGAAAGTTTCATGCAGAAAGTTTACAATGAGACTCATAGGAGTAATAAAACTCATGACATTAATCCTTACTCACTCAATCCTTAAAATGGGCAAAGACATCCAGCTAGCACTGTAGCTGAATAAAATGCAGATAGAGACATTTCGTCTGGTTAAACCTGAAAAAAATAAACACACTATTGCAACATTACATGGTTTATCTGTGATCTTCAAGCCATCTCGGGTATTTTCATAAAGATAAATTGTGTTTTATTAACAAAGTTCGGGAAGAGAAGGTTTAAATTATCTACTCAATCAGTATGAGAGAAAATACGTAGCCGACTCACCTATCCTCCTCGACAGTTTGCCTCCTCCCTCCCGTCTCCTCACACACTGGTTACTATCCTTATCCTAACCAGAGCATTATGGGTTCGGGCCACATTCTTAGCTCAGAGCCCTCCTCCAGACAGCCAGAGCCAAATACACATACACTTTTACTCTAATCATTTGTGTGAACTCGTGAACATATTGTTATAATGCAGTTCTAAAATAATATAATTTCTGCCTCATTCTGTGATAAGAAGCCACATCAGTTCACAGAAGGAAGTTATTTCAAACTGGTTGCCTTTAAGTATAATTTAGTCTTTTGTATGAAAAAGTGTGATTCTTGGGAATAAATAAATAAATCAAGTTAAGATGAATTTGACTGATTGCATTTTTTTTTCAACATTTCTATAAATATCGCGATATATCATTATCATGAATTATTTTGGCCATGATAATCATAACCCATCATAATCTTGTCTTAGGTAGGGTTGGCAAGTTTTTTCACAAACACTTTTTCTCATACTGGTTGAAACTATCTCCACATCCTGAGAGCAATCAATAATAAAAGTGGTCTAAATATTAAAATGTACATGTACGTACATGCACTTAAAAACTAATGTTCGTGTATAAATTGCATGATAAAAACAATGTGTGCTATAGAGACGCATTTCATGAGATTGGGTTGGTATTTCCATACCTCAAGTGTTTTGGAGGAGTTGTGGCTTTAGAGACGCTCTGAAGGGAGGGGGGGGGGGGGGGAGGGGGAGGGGGAGGGGGGGGGTCTCATGCTTTCAAAGCTAGCTCGCTATTGCTAGCCGCTCTGAGATGGCCTAGCCTACTTTTAACATCTCATTGTTGAGTGAAAAAAAACCGACCCCAAGTGGCTTCCACCGGAAGTCCTGGTTCACTTTACGTCAGTTTATTAACTGTATCTGAATCAAATACAAATCTGTTGACATTTAGTAACATTCAGTGTCATATACCTGCATATTCCGAAGTGTTCCTTCTCATGTTATTGGCTGTAGAACAGAGAAGCTGCACAGCCTGACAAGACCTGTTTCCGTTAAGGCTATGAACAGAATGAAAGAGCACTGATAGGACAGACATTAGACAAATTAATTTATATGACTCTCATTCCAGTCATTATTTTCTGAAGTTGCTGTTATATTGAGCTCCTTTGTGTGCTGCTGTAAACGCATACAGGATCTAATATCACATGAAAAGTTAAATAAAAACATATATATCAAGACATATAATGAAAGAAACCCCCACTGGTGACTGCTGTGAGAGACTCACAGGTCTGAGGCTGTAAGATCACTCTGTAACCCAGATTTATTTCCTCTATGCAGTTGCCCAGCAAACATCTCTTTCTGACTGGAAACACCACAGAGCTGTAAACGACACCTTAACCACACAGAGAACAAGCTGAACACACACTCGCAGCAGTTTGATTGATTCATTCTTTTATTATCTTTTATTTTATTAGATGAACAATGTAGATATTAATATAAAAGTAGAAGTAGAACAACTTCTAGAAGTAGAAGAATAACTAAAATCGTATAGCATCAGTTATGACAGTTAACGTTATATTTTTGGATATTGGCTGGTATCTTGTCTATGTGTTTCAGAGCTCCTCTGCTGCACTCTGCAAGTCGTTCATAATAGCTCCAAGTAAATCATACAGGTGAGATTTGAAGTGAAGGTTTGTGGATGTTTTTTTTAAGGATTTTAATGTATGGTTGTTTGTCAACGTTTTTTCAAAAGGCATAAAAGAGAGACCAAAAAAGAGAGAAACTCAAGGTAAAGCAAATGAAACATGTTCTTTTTTTATTTAGTACGGGTATGATTTATCATAGATCTACGCATATGAAGTGTCTAGTGTTTCTAACAGTTATTAAAAGTGATTACCAAGTAAATTATGGAGGATAGGGGGTCCAGTGGACTTCCCCATTCCAAGTTTCTTATTCCCTGTAACCAGTCAGTGTCTGTCAGCCGGTAAATTGATGGCCCATGTAGGAAAAAACTCAATAGTGCGAGTGTTAGTTAACATCTCTCATTCAATAATATTAACAAATCTAAGAAATCATCATTATAAAACATGTTTTTTCATGCACTCATATAAATAGATGCAAAATCAGAACATTTGTATTGTATCTATTATAGCATTGTTGTATTGTTTATTGTATAATGGACACGCTACTGAAGCCTGTTCTCATTGTGGTCAGTCCGGTTCTTAAATACATAGATATCTTTAGTTTGTGTTTTGTCTCATTTAGTTTGCAGAGGCTTGTCACATGATGCCATTGTTCAGTCGGCTATTTTATATTTACTTCTCACATCCTCCACCAATTCTGGCACCAGCACTCCTCTTTCACAAGCTCTTCCTCCTTGAATAATTAACTCAACCTGGACTACAATACCCAGAATCCTTTGCTTCCCATTATACTGTATTCAGGCCTCATCTTACATTCCTTTGGAAACATTTAAAAAGGGTTCTCATTTCAATATGTTCTCCATCCACTCTAGCGTTTTCGAAAAGTTTTTCATAGACACTAAAATATTGGAAATTGCTAAAATCATCTTACTGTGCAAGTATAAAATGTGATAAAAGCTCACTGAGATGATATATAGAGACCAGACATATTCAGTTTCTCACTGTATTTTTCTGGCACGATCATTGTATCAGCAAATTATCTCACCAATTTCTGGTGCGTTCAGACCCCACTTAAATGCTATTTTATGGTCTAAAACACAATTGCCCTCATTTTGACGTAGGACAGAAACAGCTCCCTCCTTCAGGGAACTGGGGTTACAATAGTAACCGATATCTATCGTGATACAATATGCATCACTTGACTAAACATATGGTACGTCATTGTTTTC